>OX422217.1:204600294-205974794 GCA_949130495.1 Sambucus nigra
CTTGGAGGACAAAATCTGATGAACCCGAGTCGAATCCCGCGGAGTTTGGCCCGGAAATCCTTTTTCTCTCCTCTTTTATCCTCTTCCTTTCTTCTCTTCTTATTTTCTCTATTTTCTTTCTTTATCCCACTCTCTCGTGGCTTATAGGAAAAGAAAAGAGGGTTTATCCCTTTAAAACTCAAAAATGACTCGTTTACTCAATTGCGAGTCCCTATTAATCCAAAAATTCCTGAAACTCAATTACGACCCCTGGATACTCTATTTTGACCATCTCGACCATTCTGAGACTAACCGCGCACTCAAAATCTCCATCCGAGGTACTCGACCGCAAATCACTAATTTAACCGCACACAACTTAATGCGATATTTCCATTAAAATATTATCCTCTGTCGCTTCACCCAACTGCGACATATAATTAAAATACTCCAACTTATTTACTTAACCACAAAAGTAAATATAATACCCATCGAAAATCATCTAATCCTTGAAAACTCCAAAAATTTACTATTCACGATAGTTCTTAAATTTCCAAATTACACTGAATAATTGAATTTAATTTCCCATAAAAGTGCGGGGTATTACATACTTCCCCCCTTACAACGGAATTTCATCCTCGGAATTGAGATATAACCCTAACTACTAACACTAACCTAGGATCGTGAATCACTCCACATCCTAATTCCTCAAAGTGGAATGGTACTACCCAATAGCTCTTAATCGTACCCTCATTCATAACCCACATCTATCAAGGTTTATACTATACTATACTTTCCCGCCATCTCGGCATAATCTTCAACTCTATATACTACATCCCTTCTATCTCAGGCGGTATATAAAACCAACTTACTTAGGTACCCATACACCTTTTTAACCTATCCGCACGACTATCACCAACGTCCGACACGTACACACTTTCTAAACAATAGTCCGTATTTCCTTGGCGTAATACTCATACATGGATCTTCCCAACCCGCAAAATCCCATTCTTCTCAAGGTTAACCAACCAATATTTCTATATCGGTGTCCCTAAATCCACTGGATTCATTGCCAAAATTCTAAGATTGAAGCATTCCTACCTACGTGAAATAATACTACTCTAAATTGTGTCCCTGGTGCCTAATACCTTTCTCAACTCCCGAAATTTGCTCGAATTCATTTGTGGGACGTCTCGCAAAGAGAAATCCAAACAAGTAACCCTACCGTTACACTACTCCCTCGCATCGCCGGTCATCGAGATATAATGGCCCAAGTCACACCAATGGGACATCCTAAGTCTTACCTCACTAACCTATTAACACATTTCTACTATTCTATCCTTCCACCTAGACAAAAAGGAAAATATAACTAATTGAGGCGCCAACTCTTTGTAAAAGCGTTACGAACATCATACCCAAAACATACTTCCTCCAAAATTGGCCTTTTCATTAAGGCTTGGATATAATCCTCAAATCGATTTCTCCAACTCCTTCTTTACCCACCTACTTGCGGTGAGAGAACCATTTTAGTGCTTACCCCTAGCACTTATATTTCCACAAGCATACCATCATCACGCGGCTCATAGTCTATAGTGTTTCCTCCACACTATATGACTTATTGACAAAACCAACATCCTTGCATCCTATAACATCTCTCCACTCCCGACGTCGTTAAGGTTCATGCGTGGAGCGTCTTGCAAAGTGAAATCCAAACAAGGAACCCCTCCAATACACTACTACTTAAATTTTTCAGTCGTAGAGGTCCGTTAACTTCAAATATGCAACCGAGATAACCCTATCCCCTTTTTCGACAGAATGTGGTTTGAACTCATATCTCTATCCAGGAGCCACATAACTAAGCACTTGCACTAACACTGAGTCCTTGCGCAACCAATAATGAGCTTAAACTCACAGCTCAACAATTAACCTTGCATACCTTAAATTACACGTATAAGGTTACCCCGCACTCGAATCATGATAATGAAACATCTGCTCACCGAAGTTCCATCCATACATATAATAAAGGCGAACTCAACATGTATCCAGGTGAGATATCGCAACAATAAACTGTTCCACCCTGGAACCGTGGACAAGATAGTCTTGCCATCATTAGCCTGCTATCGCTTCGAACAACGAATATCATATTCTACTCAAAATAACACCATACTCATATATCACACACAAAACGAGTAATACCAATCTGATATAAGCTCAAAATACTAACACCCACTCTTCTCAACGAATGAAAGAAAATAAATTCCTGGTATCGCGGAAATAAACATAAATATATACTACATAACATTATCGATACTATTTGTAAACTCGTATCACACACGAATCTGGAGCTAATAAATACTATGACTCAATCTTGTCACACATAGCATACCTCCTTCAATTAAGGTGAAATTCGTAACAACAACTTCGCCTACCTCCCTAGCTACTCCAAAAGGTTCTCGGACTTGGTACACTTGCTGTAACTGAACCAAAAATTACTTTAATCAATGCCTCATCTGGGCACCCTACTCTTGCCCCTTAACTCCCACTGGGCGATGACTAACTATATGGTTCTACACTCCACATTTCAACATTCCCCCTCTCGGGTCACCCTGACCCTTTTAAGGTTATCAGTATCTTAGACTCTATAGTCGCGATCCTGACAATCACTTTACTAGTTCCCCTAACCTTCTTCATGAAAAGGAAACTCCATCACCGGCATCAACAGCCCTATTTCAATGAATTCCCCGGTTGGATGTCCACCAGTGGGGTCCACGAACATATATATCCTCCATAAGTGTTAGCAACACTTCTCTAGTGAGCCTATCATTCCTAGGAAGAACTCTATCTTCATTGTACTTACCTTGATTCAGCACAAAGTTCACTTATCCATAACTTTCTTTATTCACCGTCGGCCTCTAACCGATCGTTATGTGAATAATTCTTGAAACTGCATTCTTCTCATTCTTGCTAAATCATGGGGACTCGCGGTTAAAAACTATTCGTAAGATCCCTTTAGGGGAAAAACATCTTGTTCCTCCGAATATGGTGATCACCATTCCCACCGTTTCAATATTGCTCCTACGAGTGAAAAATTTTCCTCAAATTTTCACATCTGGGTATTTCCATACCCTTCTCTAAGTCAAAGCTACTGAGCCTTCTACTTCCACTAAGCAATGCTACACTACCTTCGCATGAATTAACTTCAAAGTATGGTCCTTTTCAAAGACCCATTTTTGAACCCTTAGCTTCATTGGGTAATTCAACTTTAGTACCACTCTCTACTACAGCGGTACTTGGATACTTATAACCACTATACCTTAGTAGTCATCGTAACAATTCTTAGCAAATGCCATAAGGATAATGACCTCTACTAAGTCCCAATCTCTAACTTTAACTAACCGTTCCAAATAAGTCCTGCCTTCTGCTACCCTTGCAATGGCCTTCTTTGGTCGTCCTTCATCGATCAGCACATGAATCTCGAACGAGCACGCAAAAGATTACTATAATCTTATACTATGGAAGTAGAACGAAATCTCATAAGAGGAATCAACAATCCTAATCATAAGGCTTTATAAAAAATCGAGAGCAACGCTGAAAGTGTAGTACGTCCGCACAGATTCCTAAGGACACTAGAACCTGATGCTATGATACCATCTGTGACACCCCGCCTAATAAAATACCAGGCAATCACTCCTGTACCAAATTAAAACAAGAGTCGCATATGGATCATTCTTAGCATCACTATTGATCATTCTTAGCATATGGATCATTCTTAAAATACCGGGCGAAACTCCTGTACCAAATTAAAACGGGAGTCGCATATGGATCATTCTTAGCATCATTGTCGAAAACCAAATTAATTACTAATAACCTATTAGGTTGGCATCAAAATTGTATTTAACTAATCTTTTTAAACAAATTATACAAGTAAAACATTCACTTAGTTTATATAAATGAAACTGGAAAGAGATAAAATAACCGAACACTCAGTTCAAATATAATACAACCAAATCAAATGCTGCACTAAAAGGAGGTAAAAGAATAAATAAATACAATTGGGCTTTTGGCTCGAAAGTTACTACAACGCTTCCTATCTAGATCAAAATAATAGAAGCTTCTAAAATAAACCTGCATGCATTCACAGCTGCTGCAGCAGACGTCTAACTTTAAAGGATCATCATCCAAGCATCCATGTGTCTGGACACCTATATATATATAATATATAGCAATAGAGGAAAAATATAGAAACGGTTCAGAGCCCGAGTTGTGAAAATATTTAGCAAGTGCATAAATGCTTTATTTTTTTAAAATATGTTTTATCTCATATTTAAATTGGTATCGCACTACCATGAGATACCCCTCACCTATCTTCTAATAGTGCACACCTAGCGCATCCCTCTAAACATCCTAGTCAAGCTACGCTGCCTAACTAATCCATCACCCCCAAACTCTAGAAATCCTAAGTAAACCAAGTACTAAGGGCTAAACTTCTCCCCAGTCTCAACATTATGCCATGTTCGTGCGTGGGGCGTCTCGCGAAGCGAAATCCAAACAAGGAACCCGCGCGATACACTACTACCTGTCAAGGTCGATCGTCGAGATCCATTAGACCCTCAGAACACAACATATATATATATATATATATATATATATATATATATATATATATATATATATATATATATATATATATATATATATATACACACACACACACACACACACACACACACACACACACTCATATAAGAAAACCCAAAACTAGAGCACTAAGGGTTAAACTTCTCCCCAGTCTCAACACTGGGCCATGTTCGTGTGTGGGGTGTCTCGTAAAGAGAAATACAAACAAGGACCCCCCCGATACACTACTACTTGGCAAGGTCAATCGTCGAGATACATTTGACCCTCAGTACTCAACTTATATATACTCATACAAATAAGTATACATAACCTCCTCATTCATAATACATATCACAATATAAGTCCGGATACAATCTCCCGGAATGAGAATTCATTTCATATTCAATTTATCTCTTTACTCTAGTAGAGATATAATATCTTGTTCTCATGCACAAGTAATATACTATACACACCAGTATAACAACCATCCCAACGAGCTATAACTCGAGGATGCAGTCTTTATGCTATCATCTACCAGGGAATCACTCACATATCATCCTGGGTACCAATGGTCGGAATCTCACACCGCCTTGGTAAAAGTCAAATCACAAGGTATGTAAAGCGGTCATAGTTCCTCCCCGAAAGTGAGACGAAACATACCCACCACGTCTCACCCCTATTAAAAATCACACAATATAAACTAGAAGCTATGACCTGGAGACTATACGGTCCCTGCTCCTCAAGCCAGGGCCTCACCCACATCGCGCAACTTCCCATGATAGCATAAAATGGGCGTGCTTCACATAAATATATATACCATCCACACATAGATATATACACATTTCCGTATCATATAATATATATATATATACATTAATCACATAGTATATATATATTTCACATTGTTCCTCAAAGATACATATAAATGGCCATAATTTCCAATCACACATAACGATGACCAATAATCCCAAAGATTCTCACAATTAATAATATTCGAGTATTCGCACACTCGTGATACTAAACTCAAAAGTATTCCCTCACTTGCTAAATAATGTGTACCTTATTCACACTTAAGGATTTATATATGTTCTTCAACTATACCACTTCACACTAAGTAAATACGTATTTTCCTAAATCCATCCTATTAGTCTCACAGGATATAGTCAACCATAATCGATATACTTATGTTTTCAACTCAAACACTTATATAGGCCCAAATGCCCACTAAAATTATCCCAAGAAATATTCGTCACCAAGCAGCCTTAATTTAAATACGTCGTGGATTCCATTTCCACGAGCCCAAGGACTATATTTTGTCCAATTAATAATTTAGAGGTCCCCACTCTATTTTTGGTAAACCCTAACTCTCTAATTCCTCAATTTAATTTATTTTCCTCAAAAGTATAATATTTGTGTCACCAAATATTACCCCTTCGTAGCCCCCATAGATTCCATCAAATGGATAGGAATAAGTCCCACCCTAGTTGGATATTTAATTCCTTAATTAAACAAGCTGAAACCATATTTTTATGATTTTATCCCATATAAACATCACAAGCCGAAATTACCAAAATTCCTGCTCGATCGATCGATCGACCCTTGGCCGTCGATCGATCGATCAAGCCGGGTAGCTTCTTCTCCGGCCCCTATTTCGGCCATTAACAAACCTCCAAGCTTTGTTTCCTTTTATCCCACCAACATTTAACCACACCTAACTGTACATACACCAAACAAATAGGTTCTAATCATCTTAAAACCAAAAATCAACTATTAACTTCTATAATTTTCTAAGTTTCTCCAATTTCATAATTTTCGGTATTTACCCATTAAAATTTCGAAAAACTTATTTAATCCAGGAAAATCCAACCCAAAATCTTTAGGGTTTGTTATTACCAATTATGATATGAGATTTATGGTCAAAATTAAATAAAGCAAGTAAACACTTGCTTGGAGGATAAAGTCTGACAACCCCGAGTCAAATCCCGCGGAGTTTGGCCCGAAAATTCTTTTTATCTCCTCTTTTCTCCTCTTCCTTTCTTATCTTCTTCTTTTCTCTCTTTTCTTTCTTTCTCACACTCTCTCGCGCCTTATAGATCAAGAAAAGAGGGTTTATTCCTTTAAAACCCAAAAATGACTCGTTTACTCAATTGCGAGTCCCTATTAATCCAAAAAATTTCGAAACTCAATTACGACCCCCGGATACTCTATTCTGACTATCTAGGCCATTTCGAGACTAACCGCACACTCGAAATCTCCATCCAAGGTACTTGACCGTAAATCACTAATTTAACCCCACACAACTTAATGTGGTATTTTCATTAAAATATTATCCTCTGTCGCTTCACCCAGCTGCGACATAGAATTAAAATACTCCAACTTCTTTACTTAACCCCAAAAGTAAATATAACACCCATCGAAAATCATCTAATCCTTTAAAACTCCAAAAAATTACTATTCACGATAATTCTTAAATTTCCAAATTACACTGAATCATTGAATTTAATTTCCCATAAAAGTGCGGGGTATTACAACAATCTTAACCAAAAGTTCTAGCCACATGGTAGCGAATAGGAGAGGATTCAAACACAAGTGTATGCCACATAAAGTGTGTCAAACTAAATACACACAAAAATTCTTTTGGAGTTTTTGAAATATTTAACCAAACAAACAAAAATATTTACTCAAAAGACAAACAAAATCTTTATGTATTTTTCATTTAATGAAAAATAGAATGAAAGAACTATAATACAAAAGATAAACAAAAATCATAATTCTAACATGAGATATGTGATGAAGCAATGACTAGAAAATGACTAACAAACAAGCATACAATTAGCATGATAATATAGCATGAAGCACAAAAGCTGAAGTATGCAAACAACTATCACATCCAACCTTTATATTTAACAAGGGAGGTATCGTGTGAAAGTAAATGAGAATAAAAAATTCTATCTTGTAAAGCTACCAAGTCGGATCTCCTAACCCAAACTAATGATGAATGACGATCTCGGGATATAGGAATTTTGTCTACCTCGGTTTCCTTAAGGTGGGATTTTCTAGGACGTCGTTTAAGATGATTTTTTTTCCTAAGATGACCTTTTCGACCACAATGTGAAGACCTAAAGTCTCGACAAAAAGATTTACCTAAGGAATGATATATCACATTGTTCCTAGAGGATTCTCCTAAAATATTTGTTTTAGCTTTATTAGAGGAATCGTTACAAGAATCGAAGCCTAAACCACAAGTGTCATTTTTAATTTGTGTTGTTCCTAATATTTTATCTAATTTCTTCGAACGACACTCCAAATCAAATTTGACTTTACTAGAGTCTTTTAATTTATTTTCTAAATCTAAAATGTGAGACTCTAATAAAACATTGCTCTCTTAAAATGCGAGAAGCTCTATTTTCATTGACTCCATTAAACCTCTAAGGCTATATTTTTCGCCTTTTACATACTCAAGCTTCTCTCGAATAGCTCTCTCTCTCGTGTCCTAAGGTCATCAAATAACGTACTCTCATCGACAACCTTAGAACACTCTCTTAAACTAGCTTCTAACTTCAAATTTCCTCTTTTTAATTTAATAGATTCATCATTTAATTCTGTAAATGAAATTTGAAGTTCACTCTCTTCAACCTCCTTATCACTTTCACACTCTCTCTCTTCTCTACTCTCGGTACGATCATAATTTAGAGCTTCACAAATAAAGTCCTCGGAAGTGTTATGTATTAAGATGTCATCATTGGATGTTTTCTCACTATCACTGACCTAACTAGCAATGAACGCGGTAAAGTTGTGCTCAATGGGGGAATTGGGTCCCTCTTCCTTATCACTATCACTAAGGGTGGAATTGAATGAAATAGGTTGCTTAACTTCTCTCCTTAGTTTAATGGGGCATTCAAAAACCCTATGGCCATAACCCTCACAACCGTAACACCTATTAGACTCGTCCCTATTTAAATTTTCATTAAAAGTTTTAGGGATCTTTTCGGCTTTGTCATGCTTAGAATTTTCAAATTTCTTAAAATAATTTTTAAATAAATATTTGTTAAATTCAAGTAATTTATGAAACTTCCTAGAAAACATAGCCATGTCATATGAGTCACTATCACTCTCATTATTCACAACTTATTTTTCCTCCTTTCGGGCTTTCAAAGCAATGCCCTTATCAATTTTCTTTTCCTTTTTGGAGGGGAACATATCTAGTTCATAAGTTTGTAAATCACCTACTAGTTCCTCAAGTTTGGTAGAGTTCAAGGTGGGCAAAGAATTTAAAACAGTCACTTTGGGGATAAATCTCTCGGGTAGGGACCTTAAAATTTTCTTTACTACTGAGTCGTCGGGTATTTTCTCTCCCAAATTCTAAGATGAATTAACTATATCGAAAAGTCTAGCCTAAAATTCATCAAATGTTTATTTTTCATTCACTTTGATGGTTTCAAATTGAGTGGTGAGGTTTTGGATTTTAGAAGTTTTAACGATACTAGTTCCCTCATGAGTGAGTTGTAATATATCCTAAGATTCCTTAGCGGTATCACACCTCATGATACGTCGGAATTCATCCAATGTGACCATGCTAAACAAGGCATTTAAACCTCAGGAATTATAATTAACAAGTTTGAATTCATTCTCACTCCATCTATCTACGGGTTTGGGGACACGCTCATTTTCTTCCAAATGTGTAGGTGGAGACCACCCATTAACAACTGACAACCAAATCTTCTCGTCGATAGATTTTAGTTCCGATTTCATATGCACTTTCCAATTGGAACCATCGAAAATAAGAAATTTTGAAAATGGGAAAAATTCCATTTTAACCAAAAATATTTAAGAGGACCTTAACGCAATAAATTAGCGCTCCGGCTCTAATACCAATTTGAAACACGAGGCCCCCAATTTTAAAAATCTCTTTTAAAATTAAATACTAATTTCCTCGTAAATGCGGAATAAATATGGTTACTAACAAAACTTAATTTTTCAAAATTTATTTAATTTTCTTTTCTTTAAAAAGATGGAAGATTATGGTGAATTCAAATTTTAACAAATTAAAATTAAACACAACAACGTGAATTAAAGTAAACCTCACACATTTTAAATTCACTTAAACCAATTTAATTTAATTATCAAATTTTAACAATTTAAGCAAGAAAATTATCCAATTAATTTAGTACCAACTTGAATGAAATTAACTTAAAATAAACTTACCCAAATAATTAAACAAGCACCATTTTTAATCAGGATTGTGAATTAAACCAAATTTTATCTTTTTACCTAAGCAAGCATCTAAGGTGGATTTTGCAAGATAAAATAAATTCACAACCACTACACCGCGATGTATGAGGAAAAACCAAAAAGGAAAAACCTCGGACAACCCTAGCCTGAAGTCCACTAAGTACGGTATTTTTACAAGTAGAAGACAAATGACTTACTTAAGTCGACTCGACTCCCTTTAAGCCCCTGACGCGTCTTCTTGTACCAACCTACGCCTATTCGACAATCCCTAAATCCACCGGAACCTTGGAATCCACCAATGAAACTTTTAGGATAACCGTCAACCCACACCCGAAGCCTTTCTCCGAGTGGGAACGCCACAGAAAACTTTTATCCTTTTTGGAATAGAGAAGAACCAAAACAGCTCTTTTATGGAATGAGAATTTACCCGATGAGAAATTCTCCAAGCAATATATATATATATATATATATATATATATATATACTAGAGGATTGATTGTGCCTGAAGGCACGGAGAAAATTTTCCATAGTATTGAATCGTCTATAATTTAAGTGAATTTTTTTTTTACAACATTACTAAGTGTCAACAATTTAGATAATTTGGGCAAAGTTTCTTTTGTTTATATGAATATCCATCATGTTTAATAAATAAAAAATAACTCCAACAATAATACTTCATCGAACCATTACAAAGCCTCAAAAGCCGGAATTTAATAGTTACAATTACACATAAAAAGTCCAATATGATTCTATGTTTCCATTTACTTGGCATACAAACATTAGGAGAAGACATTTCTTACCCCCAAAGAACACAATAAAAAAATAGGACTGAACCGGTGGAACTCCTCTAAATTTATTTGTGCCACACCATCTATCTGGCATGCCCTTATTTTCATGTTTCCACCTCACATTCCTATGACATTTACTTCGTTGACCGCAATCCTACAACATAATAGCTACTAAAATATGTTAACAAAGCCGAGACAAAATAGATTAAAAAATTGTTGAAAAATGTACTAAGGAACAAAAGTTTCATTCAAATCTTGTAGTAATCAAATGAAAACACAAAAATAATTGATGAAACTAATTAATAGACAACTTATGAAACATTCACAAAGGTGGGAAAAAACTCATTCTCACCACGTACAAATAATTGACATACATCTTGCTGAATTGTTTACTTGAACACAATTGTTGCATATTTATCTCTTTTGCAAATTCACAAACTCCCGCATACCTATAAAAAATATCGATGCATCAATAATCAAAGGCACACAGGTTGTTAACAAAAATCCCATGTCAACAAAGAATAAATTGAGGTGGAATAAATCGAATACAAAAAGTGAACTAAGAATACAAATAACAAACATAAAAATAAGAAAACTAATAGAGATGGATAACAAAACAAAAGAATTTATACAACCCCAATATCTAGCAAGCTAACTATAACTGATACGACAGTATTCCCGAGAGGTGACTATTGTAACTGATTTCATATGGAAATCGCCATAAATCTGTATAGCATCCTTTTGTGCATTTTATCGCTGCTAGGTATCATGGAATTTATGGTGGGAATGAAATGTACATATCATATTCAAGGGATTTTGTAACCTATACGCATATCCTTTTTTATAGTTGATTCTTTTTGCAAAGGGATTTTTATTTTCTTCAGCAGGGTTTATATTTTTTTTGTATTGCCTAGTTTGGTCTCAAAGTGCGTAGCTTGTCCTCGATTGTACTTTTACTCTTCTCAAATGAATCTTTTCGTTTCTGCACTACCAAAAATAATAGTTTAGACTTTTGGACTATTTGTATTGAAATAAACTCAAGAGTCTTCGAGGACAATAACATAAAAGAAACATTGGGGAAACGATTAGATTTCTAGATTCTATGTGGCCCTCATTGTCAAAAATTGTTGGGGGCATTCCTTAAAAACTGATGTATTCTTTTTTTATATACAGATATAAAGAAAGAGGTAACTAAAAATTTAATTGAAATCAATCAATAGAACTTACTAAATAACAATATATATGAGTAGGGGTAGAACTCATCTAATAGAAACAAAAGAAATAATTAAAATGAGACTCAGAGAGAATCGCTTAAGATATTCACCGGACTTTTGTGCATTTTATCGATTCAATATGGTGGCTTCAATATAGCTTCAGTAAAAATCGTGAGTAATCTGCTGGATTTAATCTCACCGATATGCTGCTGACATTAGGGTGAGAAGTGATGTTGTTAAGGTGTCCGTAGAAGATCTGACCCGTAGGCTAGCTAAAGGTTCTCTTCAGGTTGTTGAACCATCTCTCCTAGCTTTGGTCCCTTCAGTCCATTAGTTTAATGTTCGAAGAATAAATTGGTGGAAACTGGCTCCCTCAACTTGCTTAACAAAATCAAATTTCATAAAAAAGTGAACATGAACATACTACAATCACTTGAGATGAGCTTATCACCAGTACCAGTTTTGTTAGAATTTCCATCGCTGCCATTTAAGTGATAACTCCACAATCACACAATTACCTCATGCACTGTACAACGCCACCACTAACACAATCATATTGAAAGAAGTAAAAGAAAATATAAACTTTATGTATTGTATCGAAACATTGATTATGGAAACAACATATGCAGTAAATCCAATTTTAGCCATTATGTCAGGTCATCGATTTCTTTAATGAAGAGTGTGATTCACCGTAGCTATTGTAGTTCAAGAGAAATAGATTCTTCGGTCCAACCCCTATTTGTCACATGATTATCATATATATTCCAAATGCATATACATAACATATACACATAAACATATATTACTAAAACTAACCAGCTGAATTCATAAAGGCACCATGAAAATAATGGTTTGATGATCAACTTAAGAATCATCTATCTATCTACCCTCTTATTTCTAATAATTTTAATAGCTGTCAAAAATTCAAGTCCAGAATTATACACATTTAGAAGTTCATGTTTCACGAAATTCATGAAGTCATATCAAACATATGGATTAGAACCCAATAACAAAGTAGAAGATTTTAATTTCTCTTTAGATAAAAAATAAATTAAATTATTTCAATATGATAACAACGACAAATTATTGCATTATTTCATCAACAAAATTCTCATTAAAACCCATAGGAGAACATTATTAAGAGTTTATGGGCATAATTTTTTTAATGTGATAGAGTAGATGAACTAAAATGAGATAAATAACAACCTCAATGTCGTATTCAACGTAGGGAACATCAATCTCGAACGCAACTATATTTACATCGCTGCTATGAACGTCTCAATTATCACCAAATGTAATGCAAAATCCCCACTAATAAGAGTGTAACAACCAAAATCTAAAAAAATACCCCACTTGGGGTTTCAAACATCAATTCAGTTACATCAAGACCATAATTAAAGACACTACACTTCACGGGCATAAAACATCCAAGAAAAAAACCATTTCACACAATTAACCAAATAACTCGCAAGACAAAAATTTGGGGATAATTTTCTAAAACCACTGAAAAGAAAGAATATCCTTTAAGAAAAAACTAAACAGTTCATCTAACTGAAAATATTAAAAAGCCCAAATATTTAATTTACAATAAAGCAAGAAATGACAAATTTTAATCAGAATATAAATCCACTACTTGATCAATTACTGTATCCAAACTTTATTTTCCTTAATCAAAATATAAGAGAAACTAGAACTACAAAAAGACATTATCTAAAAGTATAGTATGTAAAGTTTGTACAGTTCTAGTTCCAGGACTAAAATTCAAATCAAACAAAATAAAAATATCAGAGAAACATTGGGAAAAATATTTAAATATGATATTACCTTTTATGTAAATTGTATAAAACCACATTTTTTCCTCATAATTTTCATTCAAGTATCTAACCTGAAAATACATCTTATAAAATAAGGCATAAAAACAAATATTCAGATGAATGCAAAGCTCAAACAATTAAAAAAATAATCAAATATACGGGATAGAGATAGATTAGTGGAAATATGAAATATTATTATTATAAAGGATGGTCTATAACCAAATTAGTTCAATTAAACAAAAGAGATGCATAAAATCAAAGTTGATGAAACCAAGGCATAGAGTTGGGTGATGAAACCAAGGCAAAGATTTTTGGATACCTTAGCTTTGAATCTTGTAATTCTTCTAAAGAGAGGATCTTGCAGTGTAGTTTTTAGGCCTTTAAAACTGTTACTTCACAACTTCTGCTTAAGAACAAAATTGATGGTCTACTTTAGTTTTCTTTTTAGATATTTCCTTATCCTTCGTGTATTACGTTCACTTCTGAACAAAATTAGTAAAAAACACTCAAGTTCTTTTTACGTAGGAGCACCTACCAGACTTCTCTTCACTTTCATAAGCATAGATCTAGAAACACGATAAACACATGCGAAAAATACCTGTTAAGAGAGAGAATCTATGCCGATAAGAGAGAAAGAGAGGGACGAGGTCTCGTACCTGTTTCTCTTTTAAAATAAAACCATTAGTATTTGTAATCATAATGGAAAATTCCAATGCATGTAATGACAAAATCGCAGCATGCCAATGCTCCTCAAAGCTTATTGAACCTGACTACTAATGTTCTTCAAAACAAAATGGAACAAATTTAGATTATGATAAAACCCGACCATGTTTATATGCACGTTATGAGGATATAAGCATTTGCAGTGATAAATGATGGACCTTGAAGGTTGTAATTCATTCTTTCTCTTTTCTTTTTTTGCTCCGTTTGGTTTGGTTGATTGTATTATTTGGACACAAATAGTGTACAGAGTTTAAATCCAATAGGTGGAAATAATTTCCTCTATGGGAAAATATTTCAGCCAATGATATGATATTAAAAAAAGTAATGAATGAAGGTTAAAAGTTTGAGGCAAAGCAGTGATAAATAAAAAGAATAGCAGCAACCATTCAATGTCATCTTGTTGGAAATAAAGAATTGGAGCTACTCCTACCTTCATTAAATGTCATTATTTTTGCTCGTACCATATAGACAGCCACATTAGAATCTGATCAGAGAGCCACGTTGAGGTCAGATAGCCACATTGGAATCCAATCGGAATCGATGTTAGACAGACGGGTTAGAATCTTATCAGAGAGCAAATTATTGTGGAGGTGAAGCATTTCCAACCTACCCAGGTTTTGAATCTCTAAAAAAGTTGATTGAATGAATCTCTAACAAAAAATGATTGGTGTAATGCCTCAGCTCAGATCATAAAAAATAGTATAAAGCAGAGTATACCTTAGTACTAAAGTCCAATAACTATGCTGATCAAGGTTGATTTAGGTTTATCTAAGTATGGTTGCTGCCTCTCAAGGAAACTCTACTCATTGCTACTCAAGGTGAAGCCATTAGGAACTATTACCGTGAGCTCAAATGTTAATGCCGACTGTTTAAAGTTATGGACCAACAGCTCTATGTATGGTCACATTAACTCCACCTCCAAAGTAAGTAGAGTCGATCAGTCAAGTCCCAATACAAAATCTTAGTAACACTATCAACATATATTTAAAAGAAATGAAAATGAATAAGATGAATGAAAAACTGACTCAGATGTCGAAAAGTAGAAGATAAAACCATGGGGTAAACTTCCCTCAACTTTCAAGTAAGGGCATTGCCCTCAACTAGAATACAAAATAAAAAAATAAAAAATTATGTTACATTGGATAGATGATATGTTTTGAGCATTAGACTACACCATTACATGAGTTTCACCATTTGGATTAATAGAGTACACCGTAACAGAAGTCCATATCATAATTTTTATCATATAGAATGTATAATAATTTACTTTTATCCTGTAGTTTCACAATCTGGAGGCATTGTCAGATGGCTTTAGCTTCATCGAAAAATGTATGAGCAAAATATTAGGTGGTACCAGTATGAGAGTCGAAGAAGATGGCCACCAGCTTTCTTTTACGATTGTCTACCACCATTGATTTTAGGATAGAAAATCTTACCTAGACCAACACGATGACAACGATTGGACAAACCTCTTATGATCACCAATGGTGCACCTTAACAAATACTTATTTCAAGTTCATCAAATACAAAGAATATTATAAGTAACTATGTTTAGAACCTTTAATTTCAAGAAATGCTCCAAGTAACGGTCAATCTTAGAAACATTAGGTAATAAAATACAAACTTTGTTCTTTTGAAATCCCTTTACGATTTCCATTCTTCTTCCTTATAATTATTAAGGGAAGAAAAACATTTGAAATTCAAAATAATAGGCTTCAAGTAAGAAACTGTTTCAGCTTCAGAGACACAATCTAGGAGAAGTGTTACCACCTTATTCACATCCCCTTTTCATGAGTCTCCTTTTTGTTGCAATGAGAGTATTTCCATCTTAAAGGAAAGTACTTCATTCTCCAAACTAACTTAGATAGCTGACTTAAGGGTGCCATTGGTTGTACCTATACAAAAGCAAAATACAATAAAGGATATGGATCACATAACATTTTATCAAACACCTAAGATGTTATTACTTAAACATCTAAGTAAGTCATGAGCGTATATTAAATGTTATGGAGAGTGAGGCGCAGAGGGGTTGGATTCTCATTTTAGGCAAAATAAAATAATATATGGCATTATGTCTCTAAATGCAACATAAATGTAGAAAAATAATATTCTGGACAATAAACTAATTTGAAACTAAAATTGGATTTTAAAATAAAAAACTAAGCCTAAACCATTTGAAACGTAAACCTAAAATCGAAGCCTAAACCATTTGATTCAGTAAAGAAACATTGGTGGTACTTCACAATTACAAACTTAGGATGTAAATGAAAATGGGGTTACGTGAGATTGCACATTCGTGTAAAAATCCGTATAGATGAAGATCACACCTAAAAACAGTGTCAATTCAAACACCAAAATACAACCATGAATATGAGAAAATAACTAATTTGAAACTTAAATCTATATAATAAACTAATTACAAATGTATACAATAAAAAATTTGCATATATGTATAACAAACTAAACCTAAACCATTTAAAACATAAACCTAAAATTGAAACTAAACTATTTGAAACTTAAACCTAAAATCGAAGCCTGGACCATTTGAAACTAACTATTGGCATAATTGGTGTTTATGATATAGATTGAGATGAGAGACGAAGACAAATTTTATGGATGGATTTAGTTCAGATTTTACCTTGATTTTTGTGTTTGATGCGATTTTGTGGTAGATCCATTGTTATTAGATGATAATTTATGTTATGGCTTCTGATGCGATTTGGTTTAGGTGGCAGTGGTGGTTTGTATGACAGAGAGATGAGTGTGGTACTAAGGATAGAGAAATGGGTTTACAGAGCACATGGATCGAGGGAGAGTGAGATCGCGCGTGGGTGAAAGTACCCCTTTTTTCTTGTGTTACAAAAATACCGTTTTATATTTGAATTAAAGTAAAATTTTAAGAGTAGAAAAGGGGGGGAAGAAAATTTTAGTAGGATAAAATTGTAACTACAATTAAGGTATAAAATGAGGTGTGGTAAGGTACATAATATTATTGTGTAAATATTGATCTTACCATTCATCCAATGCCGTGGTGTCTAAATCCTCACCTCTAATTATGTTATCAACTTATGGAATAGTAAAACGATTCTACTCATTATATATATATATATATATATATATATATATATATATATGTGTGTGTGTGTGTGTGTGTGTGTGTGTGTGTGTGTGTGTGTGTGTGTGTGTGTGTGGCACTTGGAATAAACTAATAGGGGTGTAAACAAAAGTGTTTAAGAATGATTTTCTTGAAAAACAAACACTCAAAACTTGAACTTTTTCATGGAGGAAAAAATAAGCTCTCAAAACTCTCTCTTATACGTTGTAGAAGATGAAAAAGTTAATTTGAAAAAGTTGGTTCCCTCACTTATTAAAACTGGCAAAAGTTAGTGGGAACAAAAGTAGTGGAAAGATGGAGAAAATTGCCAAAAATTGTCAAATAATTTTCCCGTCGAAAATCTCGTTCGAACGAGATTTTCATTCAAATGAAGTCTCATTCGAACGATCATCTAACGATGTTCCATGGACCAAATGGGAAAAGTCATTGTCAAACTCGTTCGAATGGCAAACTCATTCGAACGAAATGTCAGAAGTCTAATTTTGCATATTAAGCCTAAAAACTTTTTATTCAAAGTTTCTAAAGTAGCCTTCTGAAAATAAAATCCATTTTAAAATAAAATTACACCCATTAAAAATTATTCCAAGGCTCCTACAAATATATAAATGTATTCATACCTTTTGAATATTGAAATATGATGTTGAAGACGTGAAATGTGGCACTGAAACTCGACAATGATGTTCTCTTGATAAGTAGGCCGCAACGACTTCAACTCAAACTTTTCATAGGCTTGAAGGATACAAAAGAACACTATCCTATGATTAAAATATTTTTGTCCGGAATTGATCTTAGACTACATAAGACTCAATTGGAGACTTGTGTCCTTACACTCTTACATTTTGAAATTACCAATTTAATTGACGAATCAATGAACAAATTTTGTCCTTCGAAATATTTCTTTACTTTTGACTCATAATTTTGAGGCTCTTGCCAATGGTGCCCTTTCATGCAAGGTAGATTTCTTCCTTCGTAGTCCTTTCCCATGCACACTCATATTTTTTTTAAAAATCAAACTCATGGGAAATGGTTATTACATGAAAAAATCCACCAATACACACACACACACACACACATACATGTGTGTGTGTGTGTGTGTGTGTGTGTGTGTGACAATATTATTAAGAGAATACCTCACTTTACTCATGTAATATATGAAGTTAAAATTCAAAAGAGCTTATGCATATGTGTGGGGTGGATTACGCAAAGTGCATTTATTAAGCAACTAATTTTCAAAATACTCCATTCAATCATGATTATGAATAATCTAAGCATTCAAAATTAAATGTCCTCACTACATGGAAATATGCAATTGTGACAACCTGCCTATTTTAATAACGGGTGATCAGTCATTTATCGAAATAATTAGGAATCTCATTTCTTACATTCTTAAAATCATTGTCAGAAACTATTTCAATTATTAACCACCTATGTAAATTAACCCGATGCCAAAATTTAACTTTTCATTATCTTAACAACATGCGAAAACAAAATTAAAATAACTAAACCATCAACACAAGTCCAAAAAATTACATAACAAATATATATAATAATACCGAATAAACCATCGGTTCCCAAAAAATCCACATCATAAGTCTAGATCAATAAATTGAATCCAAGTACATCATCTGATTAGTAAAAACTCAAATGTATCCACAAAAAGGGCGACATGCCTAAAGGAATATACCAAATCAGAAACCTAGTCTAAAAATGAATAACAGAGGCGTCTACTGAAAGTCCTGCAAGACTCAACAATGTTGTAGCTACGCATCCATGGAATAAATCCTCAAGTTGGGCGACCCTGTGATAGGACACCTAAAATTGTTTTGGAAAATATTTTGACACGGGTTAGAGCCGAAAAAAACCTTTTGAAAATACTTAGCAAGAAATTAAAATGAAACAATTTAAATATGCATGAACACTTTCCATATTTAAGCTTGTGCCGCACTCTATTGATATATCACTCAACCTTCAACTATTGTGCACACCTATATCTTGATTCCTACCCAACTAGTTATGCTACCCCACCTAACTAGCCTTGGTACACTCTTTCTGTCTTTCGACTCTAACCTAAGTATTCCTTTCTTTGATTTACAAGTTGTCTTACTCATTAACTTATTTAAACATTTCCACTTTAATTACTTATATAACGTTCACACTAGTCATACAAGAGATACTAATTAAGCATATGATGATCACACTAGTTATATGTGTAAGAATACTTAATCATAAAACATTCACACTAGTTATATCTATGATAAATTCACACTTTATGTATTTATCCCATACATAATTATTTACTCATATCATATACATACCAATATGGTACAATATTCACACACATGTCGAATTGTAACTATCCTTCCTGAGTAATAACTCTCCAAATGATTTCCTTTAAATTCTATAACCCGCGGTATACTCAACCTAACTGAATACCATAAGATGGTTAACTCATACCGAATTAGCCAAAAAAATCGTAAGCGTAGTGGAGGCAATTATAGTTCCCTGAGAGTGAAACTGACTCATACCCAAAGCGTCTCACCTCGAAAAGAAATCACACAAAAAATATCAAATGCTATGAACTAGGGACTATACTCTCCCTACATTCACTAGCCAATGCGCGAGGCCCCCAATTTTGAAATCTTATTACAAAAAGTAATTTTTTTTTTAAATATGCTGAAGCGAGATGGTTCAATTAAACAAATTAACTAATTTGAATTTCTTTTCAAATTGAAACTAAATCAAAGTGAAATTAAATTAAACGACACGTGGATATTTCACTTTAACATATTAACTCAACTCAAGTCCTAGAAATTTGCCTAAGTCATATTTTCAATATTACCAAATTAGGCCAAACCAATTTTAACCAATAAAATTAATGACTTTAATTAAATTAACATATACCCAAATTCATGTTAGCACCAAATTAAGTAAGTAGTGATTTAAACCAATTTTATCTTTTTACCTAAGCATGCATTCTAGATGAATTTTGCAAAAGATAAAAATACACAAATAATCACTACGCCGCGATGTACGAGGGAAAACCCACAACGGGAAAAAACCTCGGACGGACCTAGCATCCACAAAGTATGGTTTTACAATTAGAAGACAGATGACTTACTTTCTCGACTCGACCCCTTTCAAGCCTTGATGCGTCTTCTTGTAAACACCTCCGCCTAGTCAACAACCTCGGAGCTCCACCAGAATCTTGGACTTCACCAATGAGACATTAGGTACACCGTCAACCACAAATGATGCCTTTCACCATGTGAAAATGTCGCAGAAAAATAGGAGACTTCTTCTTTTAGGGATGTAGAAGTAAACCCAAACTTCTCTTATTCAAGGTGTAGAGATAAACCGTTGCCAAAACCTCCAAGAAAGATATTTATATGGAAGCTTGGAATAAACAAACTATGGGTGTAAAACAAAAGTATTTAAAATATTTTTCTTTAAAAAATAAACACTCAAACTTGAACTTTTTCTTCTTTGAATTTTTGCTCTCAAACTCTCTCTTGGAGATGGAAAGATATGGAAAAGTTAGATAGAAAAAGTTGGTTCCCGCACTCAATTATTCTCGCAAAAAGATAGTGGGGTAAAGAAGTGGAAAACATGAAAAAACTGCTCAAAACTGTCAAATAAACTGTTCCCGCCAAATCTCATTTGAATGAGATTTTCGTTCGAACGAAGTCTCGTTCAAACGACCCTTCTAACGATGTTCCAGTGGATAAAAACGTAAAGTTGTTAGATAACTCGCCAGAATTCTCGTTCGAACAGTTTTTTCGTTCGAACGACAATTCGAACGATGTTCCAGTGGTCAAATAGGGAACTCGTTGGCAAAACCTCGTTCGAATGACAAACTCGTTCGAACGATAATATCGAACAAACATCCAGAAAGCCTAAATGTCAATTTTTTAGCCCAGAAACTTTATATACTTTATTTTAAAGTTTTAATAAAATCTTTCTGAAAATAAACAAGAGTTTAAAATAAAATTTCACCCAATGAAAAATGTTCCAAGTTCCTATATATATATATTTACAATGCATTCGTACCTTAGGAGTAAACAGAACAAATGTTGTTGATATAGAAACGAGGCACAATAAACTCGGCATTTTGATGAAGCTTTAAACTTGGTCACTACTGTGACACCCCACCTAATTAAATACCGGGCGATCACTCCTTTATTAAATTAAATCAAGGTGAACAGTTTGGTTCATTCTTAGCATCACTGTCGTAAAAATAAACTTTCCAACTTAACACCCTAAATAATTAAGCTAAGTGTCAAAACCATGTTTAAACATTACTTTCCAAATATTTTTGTTTAAAGAAAATGATTTATTTATTTATTAACAACATTTCAACAATTAAGAATCACGCCACAATAAACCTGGAACACCATCCAATTAATTTAAAACATTCGTCAATCGAATGTCAACATGTGAAATATAAAGTAACACAATTCAAACGGAATAAATCCCATAATGACAGTACTAGAAATAACTGAAATACAAATGTCCCAATAACAATGAAATAATGGAAAGGGAGACACATGCCCAATAAATGAGAATGCTAGAAGTGGAGGCAATAAAGGAAGCCGTCTACGCAAGTGACCTGCAACTCCCACCTAAGCTGCAGCTTGTTCCTTTCAAGGGATCCTAAGCAAGACGCCCCTGTGGCTGGGAACCTGAAATATATAAATATATATACAAGAGAGAGAGAGAGAGAGAGAGAGAGAGAGAGAGAGAGAGAGAGACGGGTCAGAGCCCGAAAGTGTGTTTGATTTAAAATACGTTTAGCAAGTATTTAAATTGATACAGGCCAATGCAACAACATATTAGAGCGACACTGTCTTGAGAAATTCTCACCTCTCTTCTAATGTGCACGCCTATCGTACTAACCTTCCCAGCCTTTTATCTTATCATTTATCGCACTAATCTTCCCAATGATTTAACTTATCTTAGATTACTCGTAAGATTCAACATTTAAAGATTCCATTTCGAAAAGGGTATTTCAATTAGTAACCAAAGTTCTCCATTTTAACTTTATAAAATCAATAAAGTTTTTCAGTGTCATATTATACTTTCTCAAAACAAGTATTTATTATTTGAGTCATCAACCATGTCCTACTTATCAAATCACAGTAGGCAGTTTCAATTTCCAAATCTCATATATATATTAACTACTCGTATAATATATATAAAATAACAGCACCCCAAATAAAACTATGGTGCGTGCATACTTCTACTATCCAAACCCCATACCACTCATATCAAGGGGAATACAAATTCGGAATCACTCTCGAACTGTATTAACACATACACAAACAATATCGAGGCGAAGTATAGGTTCCAAGTCTCTAAGAGGATGGCACATACTCGCGTCTCTTAGGACCGTCTGAACTATCAATTCGATAGCCTGTACCAAGGATATCTATCTTCTAGGGTACAAGTCAATATCCCCCATAAAGGTCCCATCGAGATAAGACTGTCCCAGCGCGGTAACCTCAAGGATAGCAAGTAGCGCGGTATGTTTTTCACATGTATATAATATATGTACACACAATCATATAAATATACCACTTTCATCATATTAATATAGGTTTCTCTCGTCACCCATAATTACAACATTTATCCTTAATTTCACATTATTAATATTACGTATAAGGTTTCATCTCTAACCTTAGCTCGAAGGGTTTTCTCACTTATTACGTGACACTCGTGGACTCTATCCTTCTAAGTAGAAAATTTAGTAGGTATATCTCTATTCACTATCGTAGCTATTTGCCATAATCTCTCAGTTGAAATACGTAGTTTCATCGTTCATTATATAATTATCCCAAAAGCAAAATTCTCGTCTTATAATAGAGTTCCCAACACTTATCCATATGTCCTACTGGTCTTTCCTATCTCCCAAAACATTTTATTAAGAATACCCAAGAATTATTTCATGATAAATTTAATTTAACTAATTAAACAAGGGAAATAGGAGTCTGCCAGGAGGGGTCGATCGATCGAGGTCTGGGACTCGATCGATCGAACCTTCGATCGATCGAAGCTCTATGCTCGATTGATCGATCAAGCAGGTGTTTTGATTTCTGCAGAATTGCAGTTACGGGTTCTACCAATTTTCTTCATCCAAATACATGTTTTCCAACCCCAAACGTCCAAGAATTCTACTACTAACATTATAACAATATACCAGATGTTTCTAACGTAAGGCATGTACATATTCATCATTTAAACATGGATTTTCAACCCAAAATTATATCTAATTATCAAGAACCCTAGAATTTTCTTAAACAGTTTTCTAACAAATCTTTCTCCATAATTTCTTTCTTATAATCATCAAAATTTCGTGGTTAATTTCCATGGCAAGGGTTTCCAGAATCATCATCTCAACCAATACTACATGGATTTTCCTATCACAAATTGGGTTTTCTTCCACATATTTCATCCCTAATCATTCCTAAACTAATATGGAGATTGCACCAAAGAAAATAGCAAGATAAACACTTGCCTGGGATTTTCGACGTTCTGATTTGCAGATGTTTTTGGTGTGGTTGCGTAGCCCGTTGCGCGATCTACGCGGTGGTGGTGGTTGTGGTGCAAACGGATGACTTTTGGGGCCTTGGATTGCCTTGGAGCTTTCTTCTTCCCTCTCCTATGGCCGTCACTTGTGTTTAGAGTTTCTAAACCTAGATGACAATCCAGATATCTGATATAACCCTTGGTATTTTCGGGGGTTTAATTATCCAAAAAGGTGAAATGTCCAAAACGCCCTCCCGGGGTACCCATTAGGCCTAAAAATGCCCCGAGACCCAAACTACACCCCCGGGTACACTTTTCTGACTATCTCGACCCTTCCGGATGCGTTGGCGCTCTCAAAATGATCATACGGGAAACTTATAAAATATTCACTTTTTATTTATCAAAATTTAGTCCCGACGCGACACGAGCACGTTCCGACTTAAATTTCCGAAATTGTCACTTAACTCACTCATGACATTCAATATAACCAATATAATATATTACTTTTCTCATTAGTAATATTCAACAAATTTCCCATAATTACTAACTCTCGTCACGTTAATAATTATAACATAATTAATTTCTGGATTTTTATTAAATAATTAACTCACATTAAATTCAATAAATCCCCAAATTAATATAGCATAAAAATACGGGGTATTACATACTTCCCCTCTAATAACGGAATTTCATCCCGAAATTCGGAAAATAAGGCATACCTGGTAAAAACAACTCTGGATATCTTTCGCGCATATCTGCCTCGCGCTCCCAAGTGGATTCCTCCACATTATGATGCTCCCACTGGACCCGCACAAGTGGAACTATCTTCGACCTCAATCTCCTCTCACTATAGTCTAGGATAGCCATCGGTCTCTCCTCGTAAGAGCTATCAGGATGTAAGTCGATCTCATCTATCGCAATGTGGGTATGGTCCATATCATCCCGAAGATATCGTCTCAACGACGAGATGTGGAATACATCGTGGATGCGATGTAAATGTTCTGGCAGTCCCAACCTGTATGCAACCGGCCCAATCCTCTCGATGATGGGAAATGGTCCCATGTACCTCGGAGCCAACTTCCCCTTCTTCCCGAACCTCATCACTCCCTTCATAGGAGATACACGCAATAACACTTGGTCCCCCACACTAAACTCCCGGAAGAACCGTTTCGCATTGGCGTAGCTCTTTTGCCTGTCCTGGGCTACCCGAATGAGACTCCTGATCATCTCAATCCTCGCGGAGGTCTCCTGAATCACCTCTGGTCCTAGCAACTTGTTATCCCCCACTTCGATCCAACAAGCTGGGGAATGACAAGGCCTGCCATACAAAGCCTCAAATGGGGCCATGCCAATCGTGAACCGATAAGAGTTATTATAGGCAAACTCTACCAGTGGAAGATGTGGCTCCCAACCTCCTCCAAAATCGAGAACACACATGCGTAGCATATCCTCTAACATCTGATTAGTACGCTCTATCTGTCCATCTGTCTGTGGGTGGTAAGCTAAACTCAACCTCAACTCAGTACCCATAGCCTCCTGAAAGCTTTCCCAAAAACGTGACAAGAAAATCTTGTATCTATCTGACACAATATTCAGGGGCACCCCGTGTAATCTGACAATCTCAGCGATGAACAACCGAGCATACTGACCCGTGGTGTAATCTGTCCGCACCGGCAGAAAATGAGCCACCTTGGTCAAACGGTCTACAATTACCCAGATAGAATCGTGGACCCGCTGTGATGTAGGCAACCCTGTAATAAAATCCATGGAAATACTCTCCCACTTCCACGCGGGTACTTCCAATGGCTGAAGCAGTCCTAACGGTTTCTGATGGTCCACCTTTACCAGCTGACAGGTAGAACACTTGGACACGAACTCAGCAATGTCCTTTTTCATCCCACTCCACCAGTATTGTCGCCTCATATCCTGGTACATCTTATCGCCTCCCGGATCTACCGTAAATCGGGACCCATGAGAATGAGTCATCACTGCATGACGTAATTCTGCTCCTTTTGGAACCACCAATCTCCCATTAAACTGCAAACCTCCATCAGAACTAACAGAATAGGACTCACCACCCTCGGCTAGAAGTCGCACAATCTGCTCCTGGCAAAACGGGTCTGTGGTCTGTGCCTGTATCACCCTCGTAACAATCTCGGGTGTGACTGACATCACGGATATGAAAGAATGTGCTACTGCGTCCTGGTGACCCAACTCCTTCCACTTTGCTTTCCAGACGTCTGCTACTTCGTCTACCGGTCTACGACTCAACGCATCAGCAACTACGTTGGCCTTTCCCGGATGATACTGTATGTCGAACTGGTAGTCCTTCACAAACTCTAGCCATCTGCGCTGACGCATATTCAGCTCTCGCTGAGTGAACAGGTACTGCAACGAATTGTGGTCTGTGAACAAATGGAATTTCTCTCCCAACAAATAGTGCCTCCATATCCTCAATGCAAAGACGACCGCTGCTAACTCCAGGTCGTGGGTGTGGTAATTCTTCTCATGCGGCTTAAGCTTGCGGGAGGCAAAAGCTATAGCCTTCTCTTCCTGCTGAAGTACTCCCCCAAGTCCCCGTAAGGACGCATCGGTGTAAACCAGGTACTCCACACCCGGCTTCGATAACGCAAGGACTGGCGCTGAAGTAAGCTTGTCTTTCAGCTCGTCGAAAGCCAACTGATAAGCGTCATCCCAAACATATGGTACCCCCTTGCGAGTTAGATTCGTCAATGGACCCGCTATTTTGGAGAATCCCCGAATGAATCTCCTGTAGTATTCGGCTAATCCCAAGAAACTACGCACTTCCGTCGGTGTCGTGGGTTGTCCCCACTCCCACACCGCTGATACTTTACTCGGGTCAACTGCTATCCCCTGCTCAGAAACAACATGCCCCAAGAACTGTACCTATCGCAACCAGAATCCGCACTTCTCGTACTTAGCATATAACTGATGCTCTCGTAGAGTCTGAAGAACCTCCCTCAAGTGCTCGGCATGCTCCTCCTCGGAGTGTGAATATATCAAAATGTCATCTATGAAAACGATGACAAACTGATCCAAGAACTCTCTGAATACTCGGTTCATCAAGTCCATGAAAACGACTGGAGCATTTGTGAGTCCGAACGGCATCACCCTGAACTCATAGGACCCATATCTCGTCAAGAAGGCATTCTTTGAAACATCCTGCTCTCTAATACGTAACTGATGGTACCCCGACCTCAGATCTATCTTCGAAAAAAAAGTTGCTCCCCTCAACTGGTCGAACAGGTCATCGATTCGAGGCAACGGATGCTTATTCCGTATCGTGACCTTGTTTAGCTCCCGGTAGTCCACACACAATCTCAGTGAATCGTCTCTCTTCTTCACAAACAAAACTGGAGCGCCCCAAGGTGAGGTACTCCTACGAATGAAGCCCTGACCTAACAGCTGCTCTATCTGATCTCGTAGCTCTCGCATATCTGTCGGAGCCATACGGTACGGTGCGCGTGCTATAGGTCTCGTATCTGGAAATAAATCTATAACAAAGTCTATCTCTCGACTGGGGGGTAGGCCTGGTATTTCCTAAAACACATCAGAATACTCCCTGACAACTGGGATCGAATCTAAGGGAATCACAACCTCCTTAGAGGTATCCTCCTCTATGTAATACAAATGAGCGGTCGAGCCTCCCTCTGGACGAGGCATCGCCACTACAAACATCTCTTGCCCCGGAATGGAAAAAACAATGCTCCCACCGAAGCAATCGATCATGGCTCTATAAGTTGCGAGCCAATCCATACCAATAATCACATCATGCTCATTCATGTCTAAGACTAACATGTCTGCAGGTAATACCAAGCTACCAATCTCTACCCCCACTCCTCGGCATATAAAGAAAATAAGTGACCCACTCCCCAGTGGTGAGTCTACACACGTCA
The DNA here is from genome assembly GCA_949130495.1 of Sambucus nigra. Lineage (NCBI taxonomy): Eukaryota > Viridiplantae > Streptophyta > Magnoliopsida > Dipsacales > Adoxaceae > Sambucus > Sambucus nigra. Next base: position 204,628,213 of record OX422217.1, read on the forward strand.
CTCTGCTCTCTGCTGTGGCTAACAACCCTAAGGCCTTCGCAAAATGCGTAGCTATAAAACAATGTGTTGCCCCCGTATCAAACAAAACCCGACCCATAGTACCATGGATAGGAAACATACCCTCAATCGCGGGTGGTGCCTGTGGAGATGTTGCCTGGTGGACGTTATAGACACGTCCGTACTGTAATTGCCCCTGCTGCACTGGAGCTGCTGGAATGGCTGGTAGGGCTGGCACCTGGGCTGGAGCTGGGAGGTCAGGTGGAAAAAGTGGTCTATGTGGCTCATTACGGGCTCCCTGCTGCTGTGGGGCCCTATCTCCCTCTGGTCAATCCTGACGCCTATGGCCATGTTTACCGCACCCAAAACATCGGCCTTTGAAGTTTCCTCCCCTCTGTCCCTGCTGACCACGGCCCTGCTGGCCGTTACCTCCCCGCCATTGGCCCTGTTGGCCCTGATTAGCACGCTACTGGCCCTGCTGCTGTCGGTGTTGGCCCTGCTGATTAGGCTGGCCCTGCTGATTAGGCTGGCCCTGATGGCCCTGCCTAGAATCACCTGAACGGAATCTCTTAGCAGGGTCCCCCTGATGGGAACTCTGCTCGTGCTGACGAGTCTGTCCTTGAGATGGTGCCCCACTGGCACTATTACCCCCGGCCCTACCCTGCTGGATGGACTCTCCTGCTCTCTTGCTTCCCTGAAGATGGAAGCGGTGATCCTGGCAATGTAGTAACGCTGCATTGAGTACATCAGTGAAAGTACTCAGGGATAAATTCCCAATAGGGTGCTGACGGATCCTCCAAGCTAACCCGTCGACAAACAGCAAAATCTTCTTGCTCTCAGTAGGTGCCTCATCTGTCACAATGGTGAGAAGTCTCGTGAACTCCTCCTCATAGTCTGCTACGGTAAGACTTTCCTGCTTCAGATTCAGTAATCTCCGCCTCATCTCAGTCTGCACGGCGGGTGGAAAATATTTGCGGTCAAACCGCTCCCAAAATGACTGAATAGGGATCGTGTCCCTCTCCTCCAAAGTGGTAGTGGACTCCCACCACTGAAATGCGGATCCCACCAGCTTAAAGGAAGCCAATAACTGCTTTTGCACATCAGTGCACTCATACATACGGAGGTGCCGCTGGATGTCTTTCTTCCATTGGCTAACTGTGATAATATCGGAGCTACCAGAGAACTCAGGGGGATGCGCTTTCTGAAAAGCATCACGAACCCTCTCCCATGCAGATGGAAGCTGTGCTGGTACTGGAGCCACTGCCTGAACCTGGGGTGGAGCCTGCTGAACCACCGCTAGTGCGGCATTCACCACCTGAGCAACTATGGCGGCTACTTCATTTGCATTCATCGTGCCTTGAGCCGGAACTGCTGGCTGTTCGGCCTGGGCACGCCTATCCTTCGGAGCACGTCTCGGAGGCATCTGAAATATGAAGAAGTTTATTAGTCTACAGTTATTATCAAATCTCAAATAGCTGAAGACTTAAACGTAAAACAAGAGTACAACAATCCTAAAAATAGGGCTCTATAGCAATAACGTTAAGCTGAAAGCGAAAATAAGTTGTACAGATCCTATGGACACTAGAACCTGATGCTCTGATACCACCTGTGACACCCCGCCTAATTAAATACCGGGCGATCACTCCTTTATTAAATTAAATCAAGGTGAACAGTTTGGTTCATTCTTAGCATCACTGTCGTAAAAATAAACTTTCCAATTTAACACCCTAAATAATTAAGCTAAGTGTCAAAACCATGTTTAAACATTACTTTCCAAATATTTTTATTTAAAGAAAATGATTTATTTATTTATTAACAACATTTCAACAATTAAGAATCACGCCACAATAAACCTGGAACACCATCCAATTAATTTAAAACATTCGTCAATCGAATGTCAACATGTGAAATATAAAGTAACACAATTCAAACGGAATAAATCCCATAATGACAATACTAGAAATAACTGAAATACAAATGTCCCAATAACAATGAAATAATGGAAAGGGCGACACATACCCAATAAATGAGAATGCTAGAAGTGGAGACAATAAAGGAAGCCGTCTACGCAAGTGACCTGCAACTCCCACCTAAGCTACAACTCATTCCTTTCAAGGGATCCTAAGCAAGACGCCCCTGTGGCTGGGAACCTGAAATATATACATATATATACAAGAGAGAGAGAGAGAGAGAGAGAGAGAGAGAGAGAGAGAGAGAGAGAGAGAAACGGGTCAGAGCCCGAAAGTGTGTTTGATTTAAAATACGTTTAGCAAGTATTTAAATTGATACAAGCCAATGCAACAACATATTAGAGCGACACTCTCTTGAGAAATTCTCACCTCTCTTCTAATGTGCACGCCTATCGTACTAACCTTCCCAACCTTTTATCTTATCATTTATCGCACTAATCTTCCCAATGATTTAACTTATCTTAGATTACTCGTAAGATTCAACATTTAACGATTCCATTTCGAAAAGGGTATTTCAATTAGTAACCAAAGTTCTCCATTTTAACTTTATAAAATCAATAAATTTTTTCAGTGTCATATTATACTTTCTCAAAACAAGTATTTATTATTTGAGTCATCAACCATGTCCTACTTATCAAATCACAGTAGGCAGTTTCAATTTCCAAATCTCATATATATATTAACTACTCGTATAATATATATAAAATAACAGCACCCCAAATAAAACTATGGTGCGTTCATACTTCTACTATCCAAACCCCATACCACTCATATCAAGGGGAATACAAATTCAGAATCACTCTCGAACTGTATTAACACATACACAAACAATATCGAGGCGAAGCATAGATTCCAAGTCTCTAAGAGGATGGCACATACTCGCGTCTCTTAGGACCGTCTGAACTATCAATTCGATAGCCTGTACCAAGGATATCTATCTTCTAGGGTACAAGTCAATATCCCCCATAAAGGTCCCATCGAGATAAGACTGTCCCAGCGCGGTAACCTCAAGGATAGCAAGTAGCGCGGTATGTTTTTCACATGTATATAATATATGTACACACAATCATATAAATATACCACTTTCATCATATTAATATAGGTTTCTCTCGTCACCCATAATTACAACATTTATCCTTAATTTCACATTATTAATATTACGTATAAGGTTTCATCTCTAACCTTAACTCGAAGGGTTTTCTCACTTATTACGTGACACTCGTGGACTCTATCCTTCTAAGTAGAAAATTCAGTAGGTATATCTCTATTCACTATCGTAGCTATTTGCCGTAATCTCTCAGTTGAAATACGTAGTTTCATCGTTCATTATATAATTATCCCAAAAGCAAAATTCTCGTCTTATAATAGAGTTCCCAACACTTATCCATATGTCCTACTGGTCTTTCCTATCTCCCAAAATATTTTATTAAGAATACCCAAGAATTATTTCACGATAAATTTAATTTAACTAATTAAACAAGGGAAATAGGAGTTTGCCAGGAGGGGTCGATCGATCGAGGTCTGGGACTCGATCGATCGAACCTTCGATCGATCGAAGCTCTATGCTCGATCGATCGATCAAGCAGGTGTTTTGATTTCTGCAGAATTGCAGTTACGGGTTCTACCAATTTTCTTCATCCAAATACATGTTTTCCAACCCCAAACGTCCAAGAATTCTACTACTAACATTATAACAATATACCAGATGTTTCTAACGTAAGGCATGTACATATTCATCATTTAAAAATGGATTTTCAACCCAAAATTATATCTAATTATCAAGAACCCTAGAATTTTCTTAAACAGTTTTCTAACAAATCTTTCTCCTGAATTTCTTTCTTATAATCATCAAAATTTTGTGGTTAATTTCCATGGCAAGGGTTTCCAGAATCATCATCTCAACCAATACTACATGGATTTTCCTATCACAAATTGGGTTTTCTTCCACATATTTCATCCCTAATCATTCCTAAACTAATATGGAGATTGCACCAATGAAAATAGCAAGATAAACACTTGCCTGGGATTTTCAACGTTCTGATTTGCAGATGTTTTCGGTGTGGTTGCGTAGCCCGTTGCGCGATCTACGCGGTGGTGGTGGTTGTGGTGCAAACGGATGACTTTTGGGGCCGTGGATTGCCTTGGAGCTTTCTTCTTCCCTCTCCTATGGCCGTCACTTGTGTTTAGATTTTCTAAACCTAGATGACAATCCAGATATCTGATATAACCCTTGGTATTTTCGTGGGTTTAATTACTCAAAAAGGTGAAATGTCCAAAACGCCCTCCCAGGGTACCAATTAGGCCTAAAAATGCCCCGAGACCCAAACTACACCCCCGGGTACACTTTTCTGACTATCTCGACCCTTCCGGACGCATTGGCGCACTCAAAACGATCATACAGGCTACTTATATAATATTCACTTTTTATTTATCAAAATTTAGTCCCGACGCGACACGAGCACGTTCCGACTTAAATTTCCGAAATTATCACTTAACTCACTCATGACATTCAATATAACCAATATAATATATTACTTTGCTCATTAGTAATATTCAACAAATTTCCCATAATTACTAACTCTCGTCACGTTAATAATTATAACATAATTAATTTCCGGATTTTTATTAAATAATTAACTCACATTAAATTCAATAAATCCCCAAATTAATATAGCATAAAAATACGGGGTATTACAACTACGTCTTCAACTTTAGTATGTCATAGGCTTGAAGGATGGTCAAGAACTCTATCCTATGACTCAAACGTTTTTGTCCGGAATTGAGCCAAAACTACAAAGGACTCAATTGGAAATTTGTGTCCTTATAAATTTCCCCCTTTGGCTATTTCGAGACAAAAATCCTAAAGGGCCGTCAAGCTCTACTAGACTGAAAAACATGTCCCACCCAAAATAAAAATACAATAGCTTGACTCAAAACAACCCAAGGATCAATCTTTGCCGATGATGAAAGTTTCCATTTAGAAGACTTCCTGCATACTTAAGCAAAGTATCAAACGCATAGGGAATGCAATTAAATAATTACTCCCCCTAAATTAATTCTTCCCTTTATCAATTGTGATCTACCTAATAAGGTCGTCACTCCCCCTAAGTTAAATCTCCCAAACTAAGATACAGTTATAATAAAATTATATACCATTTCTCCCCCTAGCATTCTCCCCCTTTTTGTTCAGGAATAGACAAAGGATAAAAACCAATTTAAACATGATAAAGCTTAGAGTGATAAGAACATTAAAGAATATGGGCCACAAAAGAAAAACTAATCCATGCAAATAATAATAGATACAAACTAAGATGCAAGAAGATGATACCAATATGATACATAAGTATTAAGCATTTGATATCAACAAAGAATGCAACAAGATAAATACCAATTATGAAGTAGAAGCATATATGGACTAGAAAGCAAGGCAAAGACCAAATAAAAATATCATATATATATAGATACTCTAGATATACCAAATATGCACACGCACATATATATAGATATAAACACACAAATGACACAAAATAAGATAAGCTTTTCACACTCGTATGGCAAAAATGTGTCATATGAAAACGGAAGTGTTGGGGTGTGAACTAGCAACAATTAAATTTAGTCCCAATCACTTAAAAACTGTTCACGGAGTTCTCAATTGATTGCAAACTTCATCGCATTTGAATATAACCTCATGTGACAATATAAATTGAACTCAATGAACAAACATACACAATGCATACTAGCCTAGACTTTTGATGATTCTACAAACTAATAAAGTCATGAGATTAAAAGTACAACTAGGATAAAAGGACATTGTGCAATCCGCTGATATACCATCCAATCTCCCTCAATAAGCATATATATTTGAATGAATATATCAAACAAAAATAGGCCATGGAAATTATTTTTCTTTTTAATGTTATAATTATATTTTTAGGCCTTGGGACCACGTATTTTTTTAGGTCCAAACAAACGGAGGCTTACTATTCGCAAAGGATAATAATTCCTTTCGGAGCCCTTCCCCGTGCACATTTATATATAATATTTTTATTTCTAACAAATTTCACGTGCAACGGATTTTGACATGCACTAGTCCTCTTAGGTCACAACTATGTAGATGACAAGATTGGTAGATGAACACCTCACAAAGCTCAAATATAACATGTGACGATTAAATTTCAAAAGAGCTGGTGCATGTGTGAATAGAGGCATATAAAAATAGAATCTATTATATCAATACAAAATCCAACTACTCTATGTAAGCATGGTAAAGAACATAATAAGGATTGACAATCTAAACCAAAAGTTCTAGCCATATGGGAGCGAAAAAGAAGGAATTCTAACACAAGTATATGCCACATAGAGTGTGTCAAACTAAAATACACACAAAAAAAATCTTTTTGAGTTTTTGAAAAATATATACTCAAAAGACAAACAAAAAATCATTTGAATTTTTCATTAAGCTTAAATTACCAAGAGATAAAAACCCAAATGATAAACAAAAATCTTTTTGTATTTTTCATTTAATGCAAACTAAAATGAAAGAAGTAGAATACAAAAGATAAACAAAAATGATTATTCTAGCATGTGATTAAGCATGAAGCATAGACTAGAAAATGACTAAGAAGCATACAATTAGCATGATAATATAGCATGAAGTACAAAAGCTAAAGTATGAAAGTAAAACTAACACATTCAACCTTTAGATTTTACAAGGGAGGAAGCATGTGAAAGTAAATGAGAATCAAATACCATATCTTGTAAAGCTACCAAGTCGGATCTCCTAATCCAAACTAATGATGAATGACTATCTCGGGGTGTAGGAATCTTGGCTACCTCGGTTGCCTTACGTTGGTATTCTCTAGGACCTCATTTAAGATTAGAACAACATTTCCTAAGATAACCTTTTCGACCACAATGTGCACAAGTAATAACACTTCGAGAATTAGTACCTAAGGATTGATCTTTAAAAGTTTTCCAAGTGGATTCTCCTAAAACCTTGGTTTTGGCTTTATGAGTAGATTCATTACAAGTATCGAAGCCTAAACCACAAGTGTCATTTTTTATTTGGACTGTGCCTAAGATTTTATCTAGTTTTTCGGACCTACACTTCAAATCAAATTTTACTTTACTAGAGTCTTTTAATTTATTTTTTAATTCTAAAATGTTATACTCTAATAAAATATTGCGCTCTTCAAATGCGAAAAGATCCTTTTTCAAGGATTCCATTAAACTCTTAAGGCTATCTCTCTCGCCTTCTAAATATTCAATCTTCTCACGAAGAGCTCTCTCATGTGTCCTAAGGTCTTCAACCAACACACTATCATCAACGACCTTGACACGCTCTCTTAAACTCTCTTCTAACTTCAAATTTGCTCTTTTTAATTTAATAGATTCTTCATAAATTTCTTGAAAAGCATTTTGAAGTTCACTCACAACAACCTCATTTTCACTTTCACTCTCTCTTTCTTCTCCACTTTCACTACCATAAAAAATAAGGGAATCGTAAACTTTGACCTTGGAAGTTTCATGTGTTAAAATTTCATCAATAGAAGAATGATCACTATCACTCACATGACTAGCCATAAAAGCCACACTGTTGGGCTTAGAGGAGGAATCGGGTCCCTCTTCATTGTCACTAACACTAAGGGTTGCATTAAAAGAAATTGGTTGCTTACCCTCTCTCCTTAGTTTAGTGGGGCACTCTTTTTCCCTATGTACATACCCTACACAACCAAAACACCTATTTGACTCGTCCTTATTTAAATTTTCATTAATAGTTTTAGGGATCTTCTCGGCTTTGTCATGGTTAGATTTTTCAAATTTCTTAAAATCATTTTAAATGTATCTTTGTTAAATTTAAGAAATTTTCAAAATTTCCTAGCAAACATAGCCATATTTTCCGAGTCACTGTGACTTTCACTTTTACTCTCTACTACTTGTTTTTCCTCCTTTCGGGCTTTCAAAGCAATGCCCTTATCTATTTTCTTTTCAGTTTTAGAGGGAGACATGTCTAGTTCATAGGTTTGTAAATCACCTACGAGCTCTTCTAATTTCGTAGAGGCTAAAGTAGGTAAATAATTTAACACGGTCACTTTTGGAATAAATCTATTGGGTAGGGACCTTAAAATTTTCTTTAGTACTCGGTTGTCGGGTATTTTCTCTCCCAAATTAAAAGATGAATTAACTATATCAGAAAGTCTAGCATAAAATTCATTAAAAGTTTCTTTTTCGTTCATTTTGATGGTTTCAAATTGAGTGGTGAGGTTTTGGAGTTTCGAAGCTTTAACGACACTAGTACCTTCATGAGTGAGTTGTAAAATATCCCAAGCTTCTTTAGCGGTTTCTCACGTCATAATGCATCAGAATTTATCCGGTGTGACAATGCTAAACAAGGCATTTAAACCTCAGAAATTAAAGTTAGCAAGTTTAAATTCGTTCTCACTCCATCTATCGGCGGGTTTGATAGCACTTGCATTATCAACTAAATGAGTAGGTGGAGACCACCCATTAACAACAGACAGCCAAACTCTCTCGTCGATAGATTTTAGTACCGATTTCATGCACGCTTTCCAATATGCATAATTAGAACCATCGAAAATAGAAAATTTTGAACATGGGGTAAATTCCATTTTAGCCAAAAATATTTAAAGGATCTTAACAAAATAATTTATCGTTTTGGCTCTGATACCACTTGTTGGTGCGCGAGGCCCCCAATTTTGAAATCTTATTACAAAAAGTAATTTCCTTTTTAAATACGCGGAAGCGAGATGGTTCAATTAAACAAATTAACTAATTTGAATTTATTTTCAAATTAAAATTAAACCAAAGTGAAATTAAATTAAACGACACATGGATATTTCACTTTAACATATTAACTCAACTCAAATGTTAGAAATTTGCCCAAGTCATATTTTCAATATTACCAAATTAGGCCAAATCGATTTTATCCAATAAAATTAATGACTTGAATTAAATTAACATATACCCAAATTCATGCTAGCACCAAATTAAGTAAGTAGTGATTTAAATCAATTTCATCTTTTTACCTAAGCATGCGTTCTAGATGAATTTTACAAAAGATAAAAATACACAAATAATCACTACGCCGCGATGTACGAGAAAAAACCCACAACGGGAATAAACCTTGGACGGCCCTAGCCTTAATTCCACTAAGTATGGTTTTACAATTACAAGACATATGACTTAATTCCTCGACTCGACCCCTTTCAAGCCTTGACGCATCTTCTTGTAAACACCTTCGCCTAGTCGACAACCCCGGAGCTCCATCGGAACCTTAGACTTCACCAATGAGACATTAGGTACACCGTCAACCACACATGATGCCTTTCACCATGTGAGAATGTCGTAGCAAAACAGGAGACTTCTTCTTTGAGGGATGTAGAATTAAACCCAAACTTCTATTATTCAAGGTGTAGAGATAAACTGGTGCCAAACACTCCAAGCAAGATATTTATATGGAAGCATGGAATAAACAAACTATGGGTTTAAAACAAAAGTGTTTTAAAGATTTTTCTTTGAAAAATAAACACTCAAACATGAAATTTTTCTTGTTTGAATTTTTGCTCTCAAACTCTCTCTTGGAGAAGGAAGGATATGAAAAAGTTAGATAGAAAAAGTCGGTTCCCGTACTTAATTATTCCGGCAAAAAGATAGTGGGGTAAAGAAGCGGGAAACATGGAAAAACTGCTCAAAATTGTCAAATAAACTATTCCCGCCAAATCTCGTTCGAACAAGATTTTTGTTCGAACGAAGTCTCGTTCAAACGACCCTTCTAACAATGTTCCAGTGGATAAAAATGTAAATTCGTTAGATAACGCGTCAGAATTATCGTTCGAACAGATTTTTCGTTCGAACGTCAATTCGAACGATGTTCGAGTGGCCAAATAGGGAACTCGTTGGCAAAACCTCATTCGAACAACATTCTCGTTCGAATGAAAAACTCGTTCAAACGACAATATCGAAAGAACATCCAGAAAGCTTAAATGTCAATTTTTTAGACCATAAACTTTATATACTTTATTTAAAAGTTTTAATAAATTCTTTCTGAAAATAAACAATAGTTTAAAATAAAATTTCACCCCATGAAAAAATGTTCCAAGCTCTTATATATATATATATATATATATATATACACACAATGCATTCATACCTTAGGAGTAAACGGAACACATGTTGTTAACGTAGAAACGAGGCACAATAAACTCGACATTTTGATGAAGCTTTAAACTTGGACACTATGTCTTCAACTTTAGTATGTCGTAGGCTTGACGGATGGTCAAGAACTCTATCCGATGACTCAAACATTTTTGTTTGGAATTGAGCCAAAACTACAAAGGACACGATTGAAAATTTGTGTCCTTACAGTGCAACCTCCTACGATAGAACTAGAGGGGCATGTATTCACATAAATATCTGACACCGATATTTATAAAGCACGTAAGTATATATATACTATCACACATACTGTATATATATTATTTAATTAGATTTGGCTAGCCAGTGACTAACTCCCATAGCACTAGCCTCTAATAACCAAGTCTATCTACCGACTATAAGTTTATTTAATTTCACATCCATTAAATAATTTACGTAGCTTCACTCGCTAAAATATCAGGGCTCGCCCAATCGGCTCGTACTTAGACGTTTACTAATTTATTTCACTTAATTCGTTCATTTAAGAACCTTTTCCTAAGTCAATTATCACCTTTAAGAACCTTTTCCTCATCCCTTCCTACCACCCCTAGTACGAAGTTCACTTAAACAAATAAATTCCTCATCACAATCGGCCTCTGTTCACCCCTCTTATGATATGTCCAGAAACTTCCTTCGCATATCTGTCTAAACATCAGATGAAAGAACTTGTTATCAAACCGCACCCAAAATTTATTAATCAATTCCTTATCTACTTCCTTGTATGTGTTGGCTGTCTCCCACCACAATAACACTACTCCTACAAGTAAAAATTTTTAAACCTAAAATTAAATCATGGGTGACACTGCACTCCACTATACGTAATTTCCTTTGGATTATCTCACTCCATTAGCCCATCACACTTCCTCTCTTCCCCTTATAGATGTCTCTTCAAAAGAGTGCCTCCGACTTCCCCCTTTACTGACCGCACTGGGTGAGTCTAAATTCACACCACCATTCTCTACGACGGTGCTTAGGGAGACTATTGCGCCTTAGTGATTATCCTATCATCTGTCTGAAAATAATCATGGTGACTCCTATCGTGGTCAATGTTCCCAGAATACTTTATGGCTTCTGTTAATCCTCTCATCCTGCAGTCCCTCTAATAGCCCTCGCTGGTCATCCAATGTTATACATTGGTCCCGTGCGAGGTGTTCGTGCCTCCTACGGGGTCGTTTGGGGGCTGGTTTGAGTTTTCACCCTTTAACGGCTTATTTTTAAGTCTAAGTGTTGATTTTTACAAATTATCATCATATTCTCAAATCAAAAGACCCGGGACTACGCGGTGAGTTCCTACAAGTTACATTAGTCATGTGCGAGGTGTTTGTGCCTCTTACGGGGTCGTTTGGGAGCTGCTTTGGGTTTTCACCCTTTAATGGCTTGTTTTTAAGTCTAAGTGTGATTTTTATAAATTATCATCATATTCTCAAACTAGGAGACCCGGGACTACGTGCTCAGTTCCTACAAGTTATATTGATTCCGTACGAGGTGTTCGTGCCTCATACGGAGTCGTTTGGGGGCTGGTTTGGGTTTTCACCCTTTAACGGCTTATTTTTAAGTCTGAGTGTTGATTTTTACAAATTATCATCATATTCTCAAACCGGGAGACCCGGGACTATGCGGTCAGTTCCAACAAGTTACATTGGTCCCGTGCGAGATGTTTGTGCCTCTTACGGGGTCGTTTGGGGGATGGTTTGGGTTTTCACCATTTAACGGCTTATTTTTAAGTCTAAGTTTTGATTTTTGTAAATTATCATCATATTCTCAAACTATAAGACTAGGGACTACGCGGTCAAATCCTACAAGTTACATTGGTCCCGTGCGAGATGTTCGTGCCTCTTATGGGATCGTTTGGAGGCTGGTTTGGGTTTTTACCCTTTAACGGCTTATTTTTAAGCCTAAGTGTTGATTTTTGCAAATTATCATCATATTCTCAAACTGGGAGACCCGGGACTACGCGGTCAGTTTCTATAAGTTACATGGATCCCGTGCGAGGTGTTTGTGCCTCTTACGGGGTCGTTTGGGGGTTGGTTTTGGTTTTCACCCTTTAATAGCTTGTTTTTAAGTCTAAGAGTTGATTTTTTCAAATTATCATCATATTCTCAAACCGAAAGAACCGGAACTATGCGGTGAGTTCTTACAAGTTACATTGGTCCCAGGCGAGGGGTTCGTGCTTCTTACGGGGTCGTTTGGGAGCTGGTTTGGGTTTTCACCCTCTAACGGCTTGTTTTTAAGTCTAAGTGTGATTCTTGAAAATTATCATCATATTCTCAAACCGGGAGACCCGGGACTACGCGGTCAGTTCCTACAAGTTACATTGGTCTCGTGTGAGGTATTCGTGCCTCCTACGGAGTCGTTTGGGGGCTGGTTTGGGTTTTCACGCTTTAACGACTTGTTTTTAAGTCTAAGTGTGATTTTTGCAAATTATCATCATATTCTCAAATCGAGAGACTCGGGACTACACGATCAGTTCCTACGAGTTATATTGGTCCCGTTCGAGGTATTCGTGCCTCCTACGTGATCGTTTGGGGGCTGGTTTGAGTTTTCACACTTTAACGGCTTGCATTTTAGTCTAAGTGTTAATTTTTGCAAATTATCATCATATTCTCAAATCGGGGGGCCCGGGACTAGACGGTCAGTTCCTACAAGTTACATTGGTCCCGTGCGAGATGTTCGTGCCTCTTACGGGGTCGTTTGGGAGCTGGTTTGGGTTTTCACCCTTTAATGGCTTATTTTTAAGTCTAAGTGTTATTTTTGTAAATTATCATCATATTCTCAAACCGAGAGACCCATGACTACGCGATCAGTTCCCACAAGTTACATTGCTCCCGTACGAGGTGTTCGTGCCTCCTACGGGGTCGTTTGGGGGCTGGTTTGGGTTTTCACCCTTTAATGACTTTTTTTTTAGTCTAAGTGTTGATTTTTGCAAATTATCATCATATTCTCAAATCGAAAGACTCGGGACTACGCGGTTAGTTCCTACAAGTTACATTGGTCCCGTGCGAGATGTTCGTGCCTCTTATGGGGTCGTTTGGGTTTTCACCCTTTAACAGCTTGTTTTTAAGTCTAAGTGTTGATTTTTGCAAATTATCGTCATATTCTCAAACTGGGAGACCCGGGACTACGCGGTCAGTTCCTACAAGTTACATTGGTCCCGTGCGAGGTGTTCATGCCTCTTACGGGGTCATTTGGGGGCTGATTTGGGTTTTCACCCTTTAACAGCTTGTTTTTAAGTCTAAGTGTTGATTTTTGCAAATTATCATCATATTCTCAAATCGGAAGAACCGGGACTACGCGGTGAGTTCCTACAAGTTACATTTGTCCCGTGCGAGGAGTTCGTGCCTCTTACGGGGTCGTTTGGGAGCTGGTTTGGGTTTTCATCCTCTAACGGCTTATTTTTAAGTCTAAGTGTGATTTTTGCAACTTATCGTCATATTCTCAAACCGGGAGACCCAGCCGGGACTACGCGGTCAGTTCTTACAAGTTACATTGGTCCCGTGCGAGGTGTTCGTGCCTCCTACGGAGTCGTTTGGGGGTTGGTTTGGGTTTTCACCTTTTAACGGCTTATTTTTAAGTCTAAGTGTGATTTTTGCAAATTATCATCATATTCTCAAACCGAGAGACCCGGGACTACGCGGTCAGTTCTTACGAGTTACATTGGTCCCGTGCAAGGTGTTCGTGCCTCCTACGTGGTCGTTTCGGGGCTGGTTTGAGTTTTCAACCTTTAACGACTTGCATTTAAGTCTAAGTGTTAATTTTTGTAAATTATCATCATATTCTCAAATCAGGAGGCCCGGGACTACGCGGTCAGTTCCTACAAGTTACATTGGTCCCGTGCGATATGTTTGTGCCTCTTATGGAGTCGTTTGGGTTTTCACGCTTTAACGGCTTATTTTTAAGTCTAAGTGTGAGTTTTGTAAATTATCGTCATATTCTCAAACCGAGAGACCCAGGACTACGCGGTCAGTTCCTACAAGTTACATTGGTCCCGTGCGAGGTGTTCGTGCCTCCTACAGGGTCGTTTGGGGGTTGGTTTGGGTTTTCACCTTTAACGACTTGTTTTTAAGTCTAAGTGTTGATTTTTGCAAATTATCGTCATATTCTCAAACAGAAAGACCCGGGGCTACGCAGTCAGTTCCTATAAGTAACATTGGTTCCGTGCGAGGTGTTCATGCCTCCTACGGGGTCGTTTGGGGGCTGGTTTGGGTTTTCACCCTTTAATGACTTTTTTAAAGTCTAAGTGTTAATTTTTGCAAATTATCATCATATTCTCAAACCGGGAGACCCGAGACTACGCGGTCAGTTCCTACAAGTTACATTGGTCCCGTGCGAGATGTTTGTGCCTCTTACGGGGTCGTTTGGGGGCTGGTTTGGATTTTCACCCTTTAACGACTTATTTTTAAGTCTAAGTATTGATTTTTTTAAATTATCATCATATTCTCAAACCGGGAGACTCGGGACTACGCGGTCAGTTCCTACAAGTTATATTGGTCCCGTGTGAGGTGTCCGTGCCTCTTACGGGGTCGTTTGGGGGCTAGTTTGGATTTTCACCCTTTAACGTCTTATTTTTAAGTCTAAGTGTTGATTTTTGTAAATTATCGTCATATTCTCAAACCGGGTGACCCGGGACTACGCGGTCAGTTCCCACAAGTTACATTGGTCTCGTGCGAGATGTTTGTGCCTCTTACGAGGTCGTTTGGGGGCTGGTTTGGATTTTCACCCTTTAACGGCTTGTTTTTAAGTCTAAGTGTTGATTTTTGCAAATTATCATCATATTCTCAAACCGAGAGACCCGGGACTACGCGGTCAGTTCCTATAAGTTACATTGGTCCCGTGTAAAATGTCCGTGCCTCTTACGGGATCGTTTGGGGGCTGGTTTGGGTTTTCACCCTTTAACGACTTGTTTTTAAGTCTAAGTGTTGATTTTTGCAAATTATCATCATATTCTCAAATCGGGAGACCCGGGACTACGCGATTAGTTCCTACAAGTTACATTGGTCCCATGCAAGGCGTTCGTGCCTCTTACGGGGACGTTTGGGGGATGGTTTGGGTTTTCACCCTTTAACGGCTTGTTTTTAAGTCTAAGTGTTATTTTTGTAAATTATCGTCATATTCTCAAATCGAGAGACCCGTGACTACGCGATCAGTTCCTACAAGTTACATTGGTCCCGTGCGAGGTGTTCGTGCCTCTTAAGGGGTTGTTTGGGGGTTGGTTTGGGTTTGTTCTACACTCTACGTTAGAGGAGATGAATATTCTTACTTGGGGACTATTTTCAGCTTTACTTGGGGACTTTTTTCAACATTATTTTGGGAGTAAAAATTAAAGGGAGTTAATGAGTAACTCAAAGGTATCATTTCTGCTAGGTGGTCATTACTTCTCCCATGTTTATACGGATGGTTTTCATATAATGTATTTCAAATCAAGTAATAAAAAAGTAACAAATGAACTAATGTAGATATGTATACGTGTTGCAGGAATAACACACATGATTCAACAATTGATCCCTTGAAAAGATTGCTGCAGCATTCCCGTAGTGCCCATCAAAAATCTAAAAATTGGTTACAAAATTCAACCATCATCTTATCATATAGACAATAAGGCAATGGTGAAAACTGAACTCAATTGTGAAAACCCAAATATGTTTGGAAACCCCAACCAATTCGGCAATAAGAAATTAATTTTTTAGAAAAAAAATACACAATTAATGAATGGAGATGCTGTTAATCATTTCAAATATAACTAGTACTACATGTGCTTCTCGTAATTGTTATATATGTTATAACAACTTTTATAACATATATGAAAACTGTTATGTATATGTTATAATATATATAACAATTTTTATATATGTTATAACATCATATATAGCTATTATATATGTTATAACAACATATATAGTTGTTATAACATATATAACAGCTATATATGCTAGCCCAAGACATAGAAATCATTTTTTTGGAGGAAGAAGAGCATGTCTATATAAAGTTTTTAATCTTTTGATCTAAAAACTTAACTAACTTGATAGGCCACTTGTAGACTGCAAAGAATGCATCAGCTTCCCAAAAAAGATAGATTTTACTAATTAGATCCTACCAGAAATGGAGAAAGTGATCCATTTCCAACCCCTCATTTAATTAGGAATGATATTTATTAAAACATGCTTTCCTGAAATAATGTTTCTTTTAGAGAAATTTACTCTGACCTAAAATATCTCTATTTCTCTAAACAGAATACTAATTTTTTTAGATTGGATGTAGAAGTTCTACAAAACACAAGTAGGTCATGGACATACATGATGTTCATCCTCTCAGAATTAATGAGAGATGAGATTTCCATACTTAGAACTTCTTCAGCCGGAAAAAACAACAAGGGGGATAGTGAACAAACACACTTAATGGGGTTGCTGCTATCACTATGCTACCTTAATTTCGGACTGTTTCCACTGTGTAACTCATAAATGGGGAAAAACGCTGAGTAATAGCGAAGAGGAGCGTATAATGGTAAAAAAGTTACCATCTACGCAACATTATATATAATATGTGGGAGATAAAGAGCTTAGAGAGTTGACAAAAAGAGGTATGTGAGGAATACAGAAGGGTAAGGGTTGTTGTCATTTGAGAAACACTATTTTGAAGATTACATAACATTCATTGTGTTTGAACGACAAAATAGGTTAGAACACTAATTTTAGAGTCTCGTGAGAGTAAAGATTAAATGCATAAAGACTCTATTTTTAAATATATATTAGATTATATTAGATTATCAAATTGGGATGTTGCAGCCTTCTAATATACACACCACCATACAAAAGGAAAGGAAGAGAAAGGTGGATTGAAACACAATTACCCTTTTGTAAGCACCAAGACAAAAGCAAATTCTCATGTAGTTGTTAGGTGTAGAATGATATTAAGGCATACTAACTATTAATTAAACTCGATATGGTTACTCACACTTTGATCACCAGGAGCTATTAATATATTAGTGTCTACTAAGTCTCATGTAGTTGGTTTTGTTGCTGCCGGTGACAATGATAAATACGACCTTCATGTGCTAAATTTCAGGTTTATCGAGGTGGGAGTACAATAGTGATAAGTATAAGACTCATGCTAATCAAATAATGAGAATTATAAGACTCAATTGTATCCATATTATCCAGTTGATGGACCAAGTGTTTGCCCAAGTGCTCTACCAATTGATGAGCTTCATAGAATCTTTCCAACTCAATAGGATCTACTCCATCCAATTGATGTCTCCATATAAGATACCAAATGAAGTATATCGTATGAGGATGCATCGAGTGGGACTTCATCATATGCAAGCTAAGCATCCAAATGGTATCCTAATTTATGACATCAATAGTAGTGACAATGATCAATCCATAAAAAGGAGCATATTCATCAGGACACATATCATCAATAGGGTCCATACTAGTCAAATGTTGATTCAAAATGGAATAACAGGTGGTGAGGGAGTTTATAATGATGTAGAAGGTGTGCATTATCACATCAATAACACAAAGATAGTAGTAGGTATGCTGAGGCAATAGCACAAACACAGCAGTAGTAGCAGAAACATAGAGGCAGTAGCAGTTGGGGTCAGTTGTAGTACCACATAGGCAGGTAGAGTAGAGGAAACCATGATGTAAATGAGATATGACAAACATGTGAGTATGTTTCCAACACTTGAAATCAGCTATCCACGAAAAATAGATTATAGAGGAGAAATAGTAGCACTTGGTAATAGTTGGATACCTATTTAAATAAGTCGTCTTAATAAAAATTCATGTTCTGAATTGAGGATCATTGATCATTCTTGTTCTGGAATTTGGGAACCTACTTTGTAAGAACATTCCTTGGGTAACAGTTGAGTGTAATGAAATCGCTGGCAAATATTATCCCATTTCTTCTATAGAGCTGCGACTTTAGCACTCAGTACGATGCTACCATCTTTGGCCTGCACTGGAGATGACATGGTTTAAATGTATCATGCAAAGAGAGTTAGTCTTCAAGATTGCATAGCTAAACTATTAATGGCCCTTAACAGTAAAGAGATATATTAGAAGGGGATCCTATTTATTTCCCCAAGTCTATTTCTCATTCCTGAAAATTCTTTTAGTCGAGGACTGGATAAATTATTTCCCCAAGTCTATTTCACAGTGATGAGTTAATGTATGAAGACTAAGTTACTGAGGAATTAAATTGTTGTCCAATAATATATCCTGATTTTTCTTTTCTTTAGGATATTCTCACCAAGGAGATCGTTTGTCGTGATACTAAAAGAGGGGGGATATATTATATGGATTATTTCAGTCTTGGTAGAGATAATAATATGCAACATTCGTCGGGTGTCAATCATAAGCGGATCAGTTGTGGCATCACCGTATGGGGCATCCTTCTTTTGGCCAAATGTGACGCGTCATGTTTAAATAATGATTTGCATACGAAATATTTCTAAAATGATAAAATTTACATTGAATTTGGCCCCAACCAATAAGACTATAATGCTTCTCAACCAAAAATACCTATACGAATGAGAAGCTATAACGAATTTTGAGAAGGTTCAATCAATTGATCCATATATGGTCACCTATACGAATGACTATGCAATGATTTTAAAGCTCAAGTCTGGTCACTCAAAGTTGAAGTTTTCACAAATCAAAAAAAGCTGAAAATGGATTGAATTAAAGAGTGATGATTTCTTAACTCTTTTTTACCACTAGAGAGAAACACGTTGGGCAACATAGGATCTCACAGCCCACAATGAAATAAGCTTATAATATAAACATGAAAATTATTAAAGACATACCCAAATCATGAAATAATCTTATAATCTAACAAAAATAATGAGAAAAAGGAAAGAGAGACTCATAACCCATAATGGCAAAACAGGAGCTCGATCGGTAACGATGAGCCATACCCAACCATAGCTAATAACGTTTTGAATAGCACCAATAAGAAGAGCCACAATGGCAAAAACTCGCACAATATGCCAGCGAGGAAGCCAACACCGACCACAAAATTATACACGCATACAAAATCTCATCAACAAACATTTCCATTAAAAAAAAACTTTCTCCAACAACACAGATCACAAAATATCAATCTTACCTCAAAAATAAAAATTGTATATTAACTTATATCCCCATCAAGCAATTGAAACCAAAATATCCCAAATTAGGTGTTCCTAAAATGCCCAGATCACAAAATCTCAATATAAAATCTAAAACCCATCTCATTTTCTCATCAATATAACAGAAAATGGTAATCAAGAATTCACAATCATCCGAATAAAGCTAAAGTAAACTTGTTACATATATTTGTTTAAAATATCAAAACTACATTTCAAAGATTTGGTCAGAGTTTACCTTGATTCGGAGCTTTTCTCAGTGGCCAAACACGATGGAGCTGCTACCTTTGGTCGATTGAAGTCTCAGTGGCCAAAATCGATCGGAAGTTTTTTATTGGTAGAGGTGTTTTACCGGCGAGAGAGAGTATGGAAGAAAGAGATATCCGAAGAGAGAGAGAGAAAGAGCTGGCCGGAGAGATGATGAAGTTGGCTGGAGAGAGAGAGAGAGAGAGATATGGCCAAAGAGAGAGAGAGAAAGGCGAGAGCGCCAATGAGATGAAAGAGAGAGCGAGCCTTGAGCGGGAATGAAAGAAAGTTTTTCTAATATTTTTTCTTAGGTTATTTTATATTTTACCAAGTGTACTTAATTTTGACACACTTTAAAACAGTGCCAAATTTTGGCACTGTTTTAAAGTGTGCCAAAATTCTATTAAACAGTGTCAAAATCTAGCACAGTTTTAAACTGTGCCAGATTTTAATATCAGGGTGTGCCAAATTGTTGTTTTTGGTGTAGTGCGAGTCCATGAAAACTATGAACCTGCGTCACCAAAATGAGGGTGGTCCAATCTACGATCGCCTGCATCTTGGCGTCGTACACCCGAACGTCGTCTCCTGATACTACATATCCCAAAAAAGTCATCAGGGGAACCATAAAAGCGCTTTTTTTTAACGTAAGGAAAAAGCATTCGGCTCATTAGACATATAGAACATGAGTCACATGTCGCAAGTGATCCCCCTCGGAATGGCTATAAATCAAGATATCATCAAAATACACCACAACGAACTTTCCTAAAAAAGGGCACAAAATCGGAATCATCACCCGCATGAATGTGGATGCGGTGTTGGAGAGACCAAAAGGCATCACAATCCACTCATAAAGGCCATCCTTGGTTCTAAATGTTGTCTTTCACTCATCACCCGACCTCATACGTATCTAGTGGTACCCACTCTTCATGTCTAACTCAAAAAATATCATCGCCCCATGGCATTGGTCTAAAATATCCTCGAGCAGGAGAATTGGGAACTGATACTTTATCGTGATTTTATTAATGGCATGGTTATCTACGCACATACGCCAACTCTTGTCCTTCTTGGGTGCTAGAAGTGTTGAATCCGTACAAGGATATATGATCTCCTGTATATACCCCTTGTCACATAATTCAGTGACCTATCTATGTAGCTCCGCATTCTCTGTAGGGGACATGCGATAGTGGGGAAGGTTGGGGAGTTGCTCCCCAGGTATGAAGTCAATCGCATGCTGAATGTCTATAATAGGGGGAAGCTCTTCGGGGGGAGTGCACACATCACTATAAGAATCCAGTAAGCGCTGCACACACGACGGGACGAATGCCTCAGGAGTGATGATAGGACTAATTAGGGCATAACACATCCCCACCTGTGCAGTCTCGATGGCTAACTCCTCATGGGAAATAAGTAGGGCCGAGGGTCGAGTCATCAAAAATGGTCACATGGGGGGAAGAAGAAAGTTTTGCCCCCCATGTGTAAAAGAGTAAGGGTTGGCTCGACCATTATGTATACTACTATGGTCAAACTATCATGGCCTCCTCAAAAGAAAATGACAAACCCTCATGTTAACCACTATGCAAAGAACGTCATCCTGATAATCCCTAATAGAAAAGGCTACACAACACTGTCGGCTAGGGGAAAGTGTGGCTCCGCTACCCAACCACCCAATACGACATGGTTTAGCCACTAACTCTATGGGAAGCTTCAGTTTATCAATCATCTCTTGAGCAATCAAGTTATCACTGGCTCCCCAGTCTACAATTATCGTGCATAACCTACCCTTCGCAATGCAACGAGTAAAGAAAATGCTCATTCGAATCCACGCATCATCACTAGGTGGTGGTGATTGGACATCCACCAATGTCGTAATCATAACGGCATGAGTATAGGCGGTAGAGACATCGACGAGCCTCACTTGAGTATTGCAAAAAGAGTCGCGTTAACGACAAATAGATTGTGAGGTGGCTAAAGGCATATCGAGTAAGATGGGTAGGATGCCCAAGGAGGCACAACCTTTATATAAAGGGTTAGGGTTTTTAAGAGGCATAAGGGTTAGGGTTTCATGGGAAGGAAGTAAAGATGATTGGTATTTGGTTTTGTGATGAGGAACTTGATTAGGGTTGGGATTGTGTTCAATCTTGGGTTTAATTCCTGAATTGGAGTCTCCCATTAGGCTTTTAACTGATTTGGTTTCAATCGCAGGATGAATCACTTGAGTCGCTACCCCCGCACATGATTCTCCTTTATTTTTCTGGTTGAAATCCTCTTCAACAAGCCCTAGGGTTTTGACGCACTGTATAGGATCTCCTGGGGGCTCAGGTTGAGTTGTCGGGCTGAAATCTTGGTCCATAATGGATCAGCCAAGGCAGACGGATCTATCTGAAGGATTTTTGGTAGGGTTTCGGTATTTAGGTGGTCCGGTGAGGGGTTCGGTTGATCTAGGTGGGCTTTCCGACACTAGAGGAAAGATTCCAGTGGGTTTCAATGGGGTATTAGCAGCTATGGGAGGAATTAGGGTTTTCATTTGGGTATTAGGGTTTTGTTGACATTCATTCGGATAAATCCAATTTGTGTCCCAATCTTCGATAATCATGGTTGATCCAAGAACAAACCACGCTCTGATACCAATTTAGTGTGAATTAGAATGCAGAAGCATAAAATAAAGAAGTTAATTTACATAACAACAACAACATGGAAAATATACGAGTTCAATTATTTCTCTCTCTAATCTCTAAATCCCAAATGGGCAAAAGTGCTATAATGAGAGTCTCCTTAGCTATATATACTAAGAGGCTAAAGAAGGGGAAAAAAGAATAAATGCTAAAAGACAACTATATCCTTATGCTCTTGCATAAAAAATAATACCATTTTAAGAAACAACACCTTATCAATCATAATAAAGGAATGAAAAGTATAAATTGTTGTCTGAAAAAATAATTAATTGAGAATCTATTCAACATTTATATATGTTTAATCACACAAATTAATTGTCATGACTTTGAACCGGTCCCTTAATAATTCTCTCTTCCAAATCTTTTGATGTGTCTTGTGGAGAATTAGATGGCAGCTTAAAATTTCTTTAGCATCATTTCAGGTGTATTGATATTTCTTTAATCTTCATCATATCCCCCCATTCTCTATAACTAGAGCCGACTTCTCCTTTTCCCAACATCCCTTCATTTTCCCTCAAATTTTATTATTGTTATCTTTTTATTTTATTAATAAGTTTCTCTTTGAATCTTTAGTTATTTGTGTACTCTATAAGGTTACAACAAAATTATACTTTATAAGGCTGCAATAAAATTAGTAACATCAAAAGAAAGAAAATCAAATAATTTAATCTTAACACGTGCTTCTAAAATTAAAACCGTTGATGAGAAGAAGACAAAGCTGGAGTATCAAATTCAGACATCGGCTATTTTAGAACTACTATCATCTTCATCGTTTTAGTGGGGCTAGTGCTTCAAAGACCTGGAGAGAGTCTCATAATTGGCAAAAATTAAATTTGAATACACACACACGTGTATATATATCCTTGTTAGACATTGAACTTTTAGAATCAAATCATCATTCTTCTTGTTAGGCATTGGTCCTACCATATTTTGATGCTGTAAGATGATAACTGATAGAATTGTGCACATTTATAATGAAAACATACTAATGAGCATCTACAATTTTTTACAGTTCTCATTCAAGGTAATCATCAAAATGTAAGTCTTCAAATAATTCAAGCATATTCATCACATTTTTAATAAATAAAACACATTATGAAAATAATTAGGAAACTACCATTATAATTTTATGAAAGAAGAATTTTCTGAGGAATTCTAGATAAATTACAAATATAGGAGGAAAGGAAGTCTTCCAAAAGATGAGGGTAGAAAAATGAAAAGAAACAGGTAGTCAAGAGAAAAAAAAAATGTGAAAGTACCTCCAGACCTCATAGAGGTTCTTGCAGCAACTTCTCGTGTGGGTGAAGACCTCGACTCTTTCCTTTTTATTTCTTAAGAACTATTATCTTGTACTTCGTATAAACCTCACATCAATCAGTGTCATAATGATTTAGTGATATTGCGCCTTTGGACTGAACTAAGGAACCATAGACAAGATATGACCACAACCAAAATATATATCAGAAGACACGCAATATTAACACCATTCCAAGCATACACCTATAATATCATTGAACATTTATAAATTCTTCTTAAAATTTAAATGAACTTTCATAGATCTGCTGAAGCATTTGCTTTTTTCTGCCCTTTTTAGCAACCTTACAGACTAAGTTGATTAACTATTTAAAATCAGAAGTTATATTATCCTAGTTCATTCATCACATTTGTATATTGTATACATAGTATACTTGGGTACGCGTCCTTTTTTGATGATATTAAAAAAGTAGTACAATTTGCAAATCGCAAATCACAAATCACAAATTAACAAGAAAACACAACACCAATTCATCAAGTGTAATGACTGATAAAAATTATAGAATCAGTATTGGATTAAAGTCAAATAAAATTATAGTTATTCATCAGTTGTAGACTTGTAGTAAACTACACACAAGTCAGGTAATATATCGACTGAAAAACATGAAAGAATGAATAATCACACCATTCAAACAAGACTAGAAAACTCATTGCGTTCTTAGCGACAAGATAATAAGCTCATTTGCAACAAAGGATGCATTGGAAATTTCATATGCTATATTAGTAAATCGTAAAATTTTATCATCTGAAATTCATGTAATGAATGGAGTGCAGAGAGTAAAAGGAAAAATAACAAAAATGGCGAGAAAATGCAATAACGACCTTCCTATCCTTCCATATGACATATTAAATACATAAGTACCTTAAAAAGGTTGAGTTTGATGTTACATCTCTGTTCTAACCTTTGATGAATAGATCTTTGCTAAAAAAACAAAGCGATTGACTTTAGGTTTATGATTAACCAAAATTAAAACCCTACTAAAATATGCCAAGCTAATATGGGGGGCAATTATGGATATTTCAATTGAGGGAAGCTGAGAGGTGACATTTGAAAATAGAGACGTGGGAATATAACACCACATAACATTGAAACACAAAAGAAAAATATAGCATTTTGAAACCATTTTGGTTACTGATTGCTTTTTGATCCTGCAGCAATATTACGTCTGGTTCTCCGTGAGTAATTGTCTATCAGTATTTAGTCTGGTTTGCCATGACTTAATACCGATAGACCTACATTATTGGGAGTTTTTTGTAGCTTTGGCCACATGAGTACTTGTGAATACATATAGTGGTTCTTTGTTAGACCCGTAACACGGTGTCAGTCGTTTAGTGGTGTTATTGTTATACCCAAGACAATGGGTATAATCATGTCATGCTAGAATCACCAATGCAATATTGAAGATTGATGCAACGACCCTTATTAGAATTTTGTTTTATTACTGTCCATATATGGTCTCGCTACTTCTTTGTAATCAATTTTAATTATGTTTGTCGCTCATGTGTGAAATTTGTTATTCTTAAGTTTTTGTCTATATATGGCCCATTCACCAGTTACAATGTACTAACTCTCTTGAGCAATAGTAACTAAAAATACATTTGCCTAAAAATGTATTTTGAACATTTGGCAATGCCACAGAGATTTGAAACACAAAAGAAAAATAGAACATTACAAAAAAATCAGAACATTACTTCTCACCTATAAATCCAATAACACAAGAACATTGAACCCTAATTTACTTTTAACAAAAATACTGAGTGAATTAAGAATAGCACCGCAACTCTGATATAACGCAAAAGAGACAATACCTTTAAAATGACTTTAGATACGTGATTCTTTAAGGCATAGGGGCATCAACTCTGATATATCTATAAAATAAGGAGTAGAAGCTTGTTACTATTCAATAAGTTTATAACTTAATTAGGAGCTAGGATTTTGCCACCAAAGCAACGATCCAATGGTTGAGATTAAAATACTCCTGTTATCATTTTTGTCCCTTAAATATTTGATTTCCCCCTATTTTCACACACTCTAATTTATTTCCACCTTTCTTTAAAATTCAAAAATAGGGGTAAAAGGGTATATACCCATTTTGATCTCACTTTTCTGCTCAGACATCCCACGATAGCCTCTCCTGTCAGACATAACTCACTATTAGACATAACTCACAAAATCACGAAATCCTCTCTTTCACACGACACTCTCTCTCCCATTTCCTCTAAATTCACGTATAAGAACCCACTAACCCTCATAAACCCTCTCACAAACCCATGGATACAGCCTTTCGCTTTCTGTTTCTCGGTGCTCACATTTCACAAGGTTATGGTTTGGAAATTTTACGATTTCGTGGGTTTGAAATTTTTGGGAGGTTTTATTTATGCTCCTTATTGAAGTAGACGATGTAATTTCTCATCATTTTGTTTTAATTTTTTTTGGTTGAATGTTTAGGTTTTTCACTTATTCAGTTGTATATCTAATAATGTAATTATATATTAGAGATCTAATATTTTTCTTATGTTTTGCAGATTTTGAAACCCTAATTTCGTCACAATACGTTTGTGTAGCCCTAAAAAGGTATTAGGTCATAATATGTTATTTTGGTACGACTGTTTAGGTTTTTTACTTGTTGGCTCACACTTTTAGTTATAGTTTTGTAGGAGTTAATAACTTTTAAGTGTTTGTCGTTGCTAAAAAAGACATTTCTTAGTTGATGGTATGTTAAAATTTATGTTTCATTTAATCATTCTATTTTTGTTATCAGGTAATTTAAGCAACACTTTATGCTACTGGTATGAATAGAGTTGACCCGATACCTATGAAAGATCAGTTTTGTGCAACTTCCATGAGTTTTAGTGTGTGCATAATGTAAGATTTTTGTGTTCTAAAAAATGTAAATTTCATTTATGAATTCACATTGAGGATAGGTTGAAAGTTTTACAATATCCACCAGTGTGGATAAAGTGTTTGTCCTAATTTCAATGTCAGTGTTTTATTTCATTTTTCAAATTTATTATCTTAAATGGCTGAGTTAAAATCATGAATATAATTTGAGGTTTTGTAACTAATTTTGTTTGTGATTGTCGGAAGCTTTTCTGTTTATTGTACTCCGATTTATTGGAATTGTTAAACGCATGTTTGTTGAACCTGTATGGATGTCTAATTTCTAATGTATGATGTCAGATATGAGTGTCTAATGACAACGAGGTCCATGTTGACAAACTTCTTTTTAAATGAGAAGACACAATAGATAAAATTTATCAATCAGAAGCTATATCAGGAAAGCCTATGCTTGATAATACTCAATCAGGTGCTTTCATACATTCAGTTGTTACTTCATTAAATTGTTATTTCCATTAATATTAGTTTCGTAATCCAGATCGATCCTACTGAGGACTATGATTTAATTTTTTCTTGCCTTTTATATTTTGCTTTATATAATCCTTTTCTAGATTCTTAACATACACAGGCGGAGCTTTAGCCATAATGAAGAAACAAAGGTGTTGTGATCAATGAAGAATTAGAAGTTGACATTGTGATGTGAGTTCAATCGTTATTTTTATTGTCTTACATAACTGTTTTCATATATTTTTTTCTGTATCTGCAGAAGATAAAACATGCAGAGTAATTTTTGGATATAGTAAAAGGTAAACGAAAGGACAACCACCCCTGCCTTAGTTTCCTCATTCGTTCTTTTTCAATTTATTTCAACTTTTTCACTATTTATGGGCCATAGTGTCGAATTAACCTTTTGTGTGCTTTATATCGATAGTCTTCCAAACATGCAGCGATGATACATCTTAAGCCTCCACAAATGGGAAAGGTCTTACAATAGGTGATCCCACAATGGTACGTTTTTCCCAATTCCATTATTTATCAATTTATTCTGGATTACCATCCATCTTCCCTTTTAAACTTTGATTCAACCTCCCTAGAATTCCTAGTCTGTATCGATAGGCTTATAATAGGTCTTATATTGTTTACACATGATCCTTACTTTGTAGTTGATTGTGTTTATTTTTAGTGTTGGGCTTCCCAAGACTAGGTACCAAGAGGCTTTGGTGAGGTTTATTTTGGGTGGGATTATTCATATCCTTACATTTTAATCCAACAATAAGGGTTATGATAAGTACTATTGGGGTGTGCTATTTACAAATTGTTTGTAATTTTACATTCTTTAATGTTTGAGGTTATTAGAGTTGAAATACTCTCAAAATTTCAGGTAATTTATGCACTTTCTTTCCGATCAAATACCACAATAGTATGTAATTTTTGCATTTTCTTCCAAACATGCTTTTCGATCAATTTTACATTCTTGAATGCATTTTCTTCATTAAAGTTCCAAATCTATTAGCTAGAATGTGATGCCCATGAAAAATGTGAGGTTACCTTCTCTAAATCTTCTAAGGAGGTAGAAGACGAAGGAGATTATTTGTACATGTGATGTTGACTTCTAGGTAATGCCACATATAAATGCACTTTAGAGTCCCGATTTGGTTCGGATTGATTTTTGACCTTTATCAAAAGAATTTTCAAATATTTGATGTTAAATTTTAGTCCTAATATTTTTTTAGTAAACCCTTTCAACCTTATATGTTTTCGAAATTCTATTACTGGAGGATTTTCATACGTCGTCTCCTCACGAATTTCATGGCATGTAATAGATGGAAAATAAAAAATTGCATCCCGATGAACGATAGCTTCTATGCTGTTGGTTGTTATTCGAAAAAGGTTGTATGCCCCTGCCTTGGGATTTCTCTTTTACTTTGGGATTTCTCTGTTAATACCTATTCTTATATGGGTTATGTTCTTATATAGGTTGTGGCTATTTTATCATCTACAACTTGGTGAAGATGAGATTGAAGGCCTTAACAAAATACTAGTTGATTTTTTTATTTTTGTTTCTTTATAAACACATAAAGAGACAGCTTTGGGGGGCATGGCAAGTACATCAAGTTTTCCGAGCACTTGACACGAAGGGAACTATGATCTTTGTGTCATCTTTATCGTGTCGTAGCATGCTTAAATTTATCAGTAGCCTTCTACACTTTTTAACATTTGAGGTTCTTGAACCCAATTGGCACATGATGCATAATAAACTTCAAACTGTAAGGAGGATAGATAAGGTTATATTATTTCTTGAAAAGTGTTAGGATACGTGTATTTATTCATTAATTTTTACCTAAATCTGTTTTGTCTGGTGCTATTGGGGAGTGAATGCTTATAAAGCATATTAATAAGCTTTTCATTGTTACTACTGGTGGTTTAACATGACCGAAAGGATAGTCATGTTGTACTCAATTTGAACATTTATCAGTTTTTGTTTAGTTAATTTCTTTGTTGTGAGTTTCTTCCATGTTATCAAGTGCACCCAAGATTCTGGATACACGGATGGAACGTGTATAATGTAAAATTCCTACGAAATAAGCAGGATACTACCCAAATTTCATCTTTTTTTTCCTAATGATTTTATAGAGATTTTTTTCTTTTACCATCACTTATCATGGTTGCTAACAATTTTTTGGTAATTTCCCTATTGGGTGAGATCAATTCGTTTTTAGCTATTTGATTTACAGTTATAATACATTAGAAGATTCATTCCATATTTCTATTTACTTTCCCTTAATTCTTAATAATGTTTGCACATTTGATAGTGCTTGATGATGACGATATATGTGAGTTACTATGTTAGTGTCTTTTAATCTTGAACCATTCCAATTCACCATATTGTTAATATGTTCTAATATTTACTATTTCAGCACAAAAGCATTGCAACTTTCAAACTTTCCAGCACCATATTTTTATCAAGATATTTGCTCTTAAGAGTTCTATATAGTTGGTACTTCAAATCAACTTCCTCTTTTAGATTATCATCCATGACCCCTAAATTGATGGTTCTTAGTCAATTAATAATCATTCTTTTCAGCAAGAATAATTAGTGATTTTCATTTTTTTAGTGAAGTTGTATTTTGACATATGTTCCAACATGTGCTCATGTTATTTACTATGTTTCTTAGCAGTTGAATAAAACAAGGGCACTAAAACCCATCTTCCACATATGGAATTTTACCCAACATAGCTCCTCACATGGTGTACCCTCACTTTGTACCCTAGGTTGTCACCTCACCCTTGGAGAGTGTAAGGAGGAAAAGAGGCATACCCAGAAAGTATTCCACTCCTGAGAAAGCAGCAGCTGGAAAGAAACTGGCAGGCCCATCCTCTATGCCCACTTAAAAAAAAGGATCACTCTTTTGGTGCTGGTGCTGGTGCTTTTTCTTTTACATCCTATTACAAAAAACCTCATTTTGCTTCTTATTTTGGCAACGCATGGCAAGGGTTTACACCTCATATTATAACTGTGGCTACTGGAGAAGATGTGGCCAAAAAATCGTGTTGTTCATGCAACAAAGCAAGTGTGAAATATGCAACACAACAAGTGTGAAATGTCCAAGATGTTATGTTTGCTCATTTTCTATAGAGACCTGTTTTCTGATATGTGTCTTATCTCATTTTAGAATCCAAGTATTAATGTCTTTTCTCACATTTGTTCAATAGTTATTCTTTAATAAAGTAAAAAACTTCATAGTTTTTATGGTTAGTGTATAAGTAATGTTTTGTTGATATAAATTTTATCTTTTAAAATGGTTTGGTCACTCTCATTAGTATGTTCAATGTCAACTTCTAACTTCATTGTTTACGGATTACTATGCAAAAACAGTGCACGGGATCGACGTCGAAGCAGCAGCTGAGTATAGAAAACTTGCTGGTGTTACTTTGATCAAGGTGGTTTATTGGATTGTGTGTTTACTATAGGCTTGGACTTCAGTATAACTATGTTTAAGTCGACAACGCCCTTAGCTTGCACTCATGAATTCATTTTTTAGTTTTCTTTGGGCTTTAGAACTCTCTCTCTCGGTTCTCATTTTCATTTTTTATGCTGTTGTTGAACTTTTTGCTTTGTACATATTTTAAACCATTAACTTACCTTTTTGGAGTTATTTTTTTGTTTTCTTATCCCATCTCTCTGATTTGTATTATTTCAGTTTTGGTAATTCTTTTTTTGAGATTTATACATAGTTCTTTAGATAGGGTTGAAGATTAATTATCATTTTTTTGTCATGTCTTCTTTTACCCCTGTAGTTATATTTTCAGTGTCTTCTGTTGTATTAAAAACGTATAAATTGTATTGGTGTTTTATTTAATCTTGGTTTATGGACACGTAGATGAAATTATACAGTGAATGTTCTATGTTATACATATTTTTTATATTTTATAGTGAGATTTAGTCCATATTTTAATTTAACGACTGTTTGAAAATTTGTTATTTATGTGCATTTTACTTGCAAAATGTGGGTTTAAATGCTAATTTTTTCCTCATCTTGCAAATACTTTTTACCATGTTCACTAATTTAAATTTATGTCATTGAACTTTAAAAGGTTTGTTGGAGTTTCAAGTGTATTTTATTGTTCTTTTTAATGGTGAATGTTGTTTATTTAAGTTTTTTTAATAATGAATATTTCTTTAATTTTTTATTTGCCTATACTTCATTAACGAGGTGCACTACTATTGGCAGGTATACTTCATTAACGAGGTTACCTATCATCACATGTATTTGCCATTTTTTTTATTCACATTTACCCGATTTTGATTTTGTTTCATCCATTTGTAAACCTTGTTTTTTTTCCATTGGGGATTTTGTTTCTTCAATTTGTACTCTCTTTAGGTGTTTATTAATTTCTTAATACTGATGTAGCTTATTATAATGAACCCAGTGTCAAGGGATAAGGATAATTAAGTTATTTTTAATGATAGTCTCTTCTTTCTTATGATAAGAACAACTGAGGACTAAACTTTGTTCATACATGTAATATATTGGATACACAATCAAATTTGTTTGTTTGACAATGTATATGCACGGAAAATAATGACTCGAATAGGAAAAGTGGTTTTGTTGTCTGCTGTGATTTTCCTCTAAATGTATATCAAATTATTAATTTATTATAATCATTTGATGTCGGCACCCCCAGTTCATCGTCGTCGATAGACCCGACCAACAACCAATGTTTTTCAAGCCTCCATGTAACTAAATCTGCGATTGAAATGAATCAGCCTTTGTGTTTGTATTCACCCTATTGATATTACATTAGCTACCCAAGCTATTATATTTCCTTTATGATATTTAGTACGATATAACATTTGTTAGCAAGAAACACTTTTAACATTTCTAAAATTATCGTCTCTCTCTTTTGTGGTTCGGTTTTGGCTCTTTCCAGGGTTTGGTTGTCTACGAATCAGATCTACATCCCCCCCCCCCCCCCCCTCTCTCTCTCTTGATTGACATGAGAGAAGGCCAGTGGAGCTTTGAAGCATAAATTGTTACTTATTGAAGTCAGCTAAATAACCAATGGGCGAAGCAAGATTTTGATGCCTACACAACACACTAAGGTATCGACTATGTTAAGCAATATTTTTAAACCAAACATATTTTTTTTAACATTTTATTCTTCCATGGCCAAGGATTTTATTCCCAATGGGATTTGGGTAATTCAGAACCGAACACATTGACTGCGACTATGAGTAGCCACTCTTACTCCCATACATAATGCTTAGGATCTAAAGCTTCATTTAAATAATAAAATAACTACAATCCATATAAGCAATTCAAATGTTTGTAGCATTTAACTGTTATCCATAACATTTAGTCTGATTATAAATGGACATCAGAAAACTTAGTGCTTAAATGGATAGCAGTTCAACTGCTATCCATTCATCTATGACATATATAATTGGATAGCAGTTCATCTATAACATCCATAAAAACAGGGGCCCAAGTTACTAGATGAAATTTCGAGTGATGAAGCCATCAAGGAAACACTAGATAATATAGTTAATCTCCTTACTTATATCAACGATAAATATCATTTTACTGAGTTCATAGTTTTCTCGATGTCTATCACACACTTCCTCTTAGCAACTCTAATTTTAATCTGAGATTTTTTACCTTGAATATATGAAATGTTCTTGATATGAATATGTTGACTCAATTAGCATATTGGATGAGCAACACATGATCATTTCATGAGCAGATATGATCAGCAGATATATATATTGCAGGTGTTTCTTGGGTATTTATATACACTTGTGCTCTTAAAATTTTGGCCATGGTTGTAGCAACTATCAAATTCATGGGTAGTGCACTTGAGTTCTTTTCTTGCAGTTTTCTTTGAAACATCATCCACATGGAAGTACTTGATTTGATTATGGTTTTTAAGTAAGTGAAATTCCTGCACAGCTAAAAAAAAGTCTTTTTGAGAGTTGTCATATCCATTTCATTGTTTCATTTATAATCAACAATGTCTTTTTGAGTTCTAAGATGAATAACTATTCATTCATGTTTTTTCCTCTTTAATTTTTTGCAATGCTTTAATAAAACGTCTCTGTATCTGATGCTAGGGGATGCTCGGGAAGGATGGTTCAGTGGTGGCGGAGTCGGATTACTTTGCTAATTAGCATACTGGATGAGCAACACATGGTCATTTCATGAGCAAACATCATCAGCATATATATATATATATATATATATATATATATATATATATATATATATATATATATATATATATATATATATATATATATATATATATATATATATATTGCAGGTGTTTCTAGGGTATTTATATACAACCATGCTCTTAAAATTTTGGTCATGGTTATAGCAAGTATCAAATTCATGGGTGGTGCACTCGAATTCTCTTTTTGCATTTTTGTTTGAAGCATCATCAACGTGGTTATAGCCTTTTTTCTCTTTTTCTTCTCTTAACAAATGTTTGTAGTGATATTTAAGACTTTTGTTTTAGGCGAAATGTAAGAACACATTAAGGAATTTGTTAATTTTTATTTCGTTTTTACTATTTAATGTTTGTTTTATTGATAATGCAAGATTTTCTTGAAATTTAAAGAATAGTGGCATTGTCACGGGAATATACCATTGGCACGGTTCTAGCCCTGTTTGTTTTGGCGATAATTCTATTGAAAAAAATTGTTTTACAGCTCATTGTGTGCTTACGTTTATTCGTTGTTTTGAAAAATAATATTCATTTTTCAACTGTGATTGAAATATATTTGAAAATTAAGCTTGGGTATTGTTATGGACATCTAAATTTCGTCCCATAAGTTGGAGCATTTTTGTGCTGAAGTTATCAATAGTGGTTTATTATGTACTCATATTTGGGGTTTATATCTTATTATTGTTAAATCGATGATGTGGTTTAAACGAGGTCCAACATGGACTACTATTACTGTTATTATTGTTGTTGAGTATTTTTATTTTTTTTTAAACAGGGTGGATAGTCCTATAAATAAAGAAAACTTTGCCCAAAATTTTTAAATTGTTTAAAATGTATGTTGTAAAATAATCTTCGATTTTAATATTAAACATTTATTTTGACTGCCATTTTTTTTTTGGAATTTTAATATAAACGAGTATTGTTGTAATAGATTTTGGTTGTTATTGATTATAGTGCCAACCAAATATGCTACGGTGGTTGTTTTAGACTATAACTATTCTTATTAGTTTAATTGTGTGGTCTAATGTAGTCGATATGTCCTCGTGCCTTTAGTTAAATCAAAGTTGTTTATACGAGTTTCAGGACAAACTATTAGTGTTATAGCATTTTTTTCGTTAACGGGGTGGATAGTCCTACAAACAAAGGAAATTATGCTTAAATTTTCTAAATTGTTTACCCTAATTGTTTGGGAACGAAATTTTTGCCATTTTGCAATTATGTACTTTGAAAATTTGTGTCATTTTACGATTACATACTTTGGATATTTTTGCCATGCCTTCAGGCACAGGCATTCCTCTAGTGTGTGTTATAAAAACAAATAAATATTATATGTAACACCATTTGTTTATAAACACACACACACACACACAGAGAAGGAGGACCTTAGGTTTGCGACAGTGATCTAAGCCCTTTTGATTCAAGCAAACAAATAAATGTTTACGACAAAACCTTTTGAGGAGACAGGCCTTAGGTTTGCTAGTTTTACGATGGAGGGAAAATTGTGTTAGAGCGTAAATTTTAGTTACACTTTTTAGGGACTATGTTACACTTTTAGGTTTGGGTATAAATTTTTTAAGTGTAAAAAATCGTTGTTAATTTTGAAAGTGTTATAATCACTTACAAATGAATTATTATATTAGTTTAAAAATAGACATTATGGTGTAGTGAGATATAACCCATGACAGTGCCACATTTATAACTATTCTAGTCTATTTGTTACACCCACATACTAATGTGTTGTGTACAAAATATATCGTGTTACGATAATGGTGCAAGGAGTGATAATAAAAACTTATGTGGTGTCTACAACGTGTTAATAAAAAACCACGTCTTGCATACCCCTTTTTGGTTTTTAAGGAAAACTATAAATATGATGCATAAAACAAATTCTCGAGAAAATAAAAGAATTAATGTAGTTTAATCCTAATCAACATAAACTGTTATAATGAACTTCCAAAGGATTTTACAGTTTAAAATCCTTCTTTTTCTCAATACTAAAACAACACCAAACAAAATTTGGCATAAAACATATGATTCCAAGGAGAAATAAACATTATTGAATAACAAGTCACAGGTACCATTACTAACTTCACCAATTATCAGTTTCTGACTGATTAAGATATGAAAGAGGCCCGTCTGATTGTGGTTCATCTGTGTGAGTCAGCCCAAACACAAGGATTATTTTATAAACAAAATGTAAAATAACAATGTAGAAACACTAACATATTGCTAAATTAATTGGTGATGATTCATAAATCAAAACCAAACAGTGTTACATAGATTATATGTAATGAAAGTCAATGGAAAAACTTCACAAACTCACTTGAACCATTTTCGTCAACAACTAACACAAACCCTGCAAAAGGAAAGGACCTCCACACCCTAAATTAACATAACAACAAACCCTAAAAGATACCCATTAATCCTTGATAAGACCCCCAAAGTGTATATTTTATACCCGGAATATACGTATTTTAATTGCTAATTCTCAACAAAATGGGTCTTATGTGCATAATTGTCTATTGCGCAGACTTGATTGCAGTTATTGTGTCAAAATCTCTATTTCGAAGCAATTTGCAATAAGAATTGGATAAATCACCTCTTCCGTAACCCTAACCTAGTCCAGACCTAGCCTAAACCCACACCGAACCCTATTTGTTTGGAGTTTGTACTTTTACTATTTTTTAGAATTTTTTATTTGAGTTCATTTTAATTTTGAGGATTTATTTTAGATTTACTTAGAATTTTTTAGGTTTACTTTCTATTTTTATATTTCTTTTTATAGTTTTATTTTGATTTTGATTTTGATCTTTATTAGTTTTTAGTTTTTAGTTTTTATTTTATTTTATTTTTATTAGGATTAGTTTTTTTTAGGAATTTATTTATTTTTAGTTTTATTAGATTTTTAGTTTTTATTTCTTTTATTTTATTATTTGAGTTTTTCTTATATAAATTAGGATTTTATTTTTTATTCGATTTTAATTTTTAGTTTCATTAGTTTTATTTTTTTAGGTAGTGTTTTTTTAGGGTACACACGCACACACACACACACACACACACACGCGCGCGCTTATCTACACTCAAGCACATTCCTAATCACTCACCCACACCCTTTTTCCCATACACCTCAAGACACACAAAAACCCTCTCACTCATCTTCTTCACCCAACACCTTCTCTCATCCTAAACCTCCATAGCCAAAGCTAAAAACAAAATCACTACAAACCCATCCTTGTTCAACTCGAACATCTATTTCTTCCAAACCCCCATGCTATCACTAACCTCCACTTGCTTGAACCCAATTCCGACCCACCTGCTACCCTTACCTCCCTAACCCGTGTTCAACCCGGGCAACATCAAACCCGCGATCCAAACCCGGGTTTAGCCAAAGATAAAACCCATCAATTGCTCATCCCGCATCAGACCCGATCCTGCTCCAATACCCACCATCGAACCCCAACCCGAGACCTCTTTCACCCATCTCCATCCTTACCCGAACCCTTAATAAAACAAAAACTGTCCAAACCCAGAACATCCTTGTACAACCCGCGATCCACCTCCAACAGCTACAAACCCACCCAGTTCAACCAGATACCTTACCCGCTGCCAATCATCCCAGAACCCAACAACCTCCTTGTCCGAACCCGATCGCGATCCGAGCTCCTAGTTGAATCAACTCAGTGCAAATCCGAACCTGTTCTGACCCCAACCTAGGTTCAAAGACCCATTTGAAACCCATCTCTCCCAAAGCCCCTAAACGATTCTACCAAAGTCCCAACAAAAACTAAACAAATATAAGAAGACCCCATGTGTTTAAATGCCACTTATCTCATTTGTCTAAAATACCCTCATATCAAATCTGATTTCTTCCTCACCATTTCCCACAAGCACTCAGTCATCATTAGCAAAATAGCCTTATTCCCCCTCTCACACCTCATAAACCCCATGAACATCTCAATTCTCCCATTTATACCCCTATCCACTTGCACACTATAAAAGGAAGAAGAAGACCCAATAAAAAAGAGGGAATTCTAGAGTTAGCTTAGAGAGAAAGTTATAAATAATATTTTTTTTTAGTTTAGGAATTTATTTATTTTTTATTTTTTTTAGATTTAAATTGTGTGAGATTCAAGTTGAGTGAGTATTTTTATGTATTAATTTGTTGGATCACTCAATTGAAGGTTGGAGGCTTGTAATTCAAGGATGGAGCTCAATTTTACTCAATTATATTTGGTTTGATTGTTCTCTTATCCTCTCTTATTTTATTGCCTTGTTTATTTGATTATCATGATCCATATTATGTTAGGCTAAAAAAAACCCTTCAAGGGGTGGGATGATCCACTATTTGATGTTATTCTTATTTTAATTAGCTTATTTAAATTAAATATTCATTTGATGATTAACTTTGCACTCTTACATTTTAATTTATGCCTCGCAAGAGGGTAAATGATTTTCGAGAGAAAATCGAGATTCAAGTCTTAGTTTCCATTTCAGAATCGAACTAGAGATACGTTTTTTCTAAAATGTGAAATTATTTCTTTGAATTTTAACTCTAAGCTTATTTCTATGAATTAAACTAATTTAGTAAATCGATCCTAGCGGGTGATTTATTAAGTGATGTTTAGATTTACTTTCGATGAATTGTAGGAGTGTTGAATTTATTTTTCTAATTTTTTTTTATTAAAATTACATTTGTAACGAGAGTTGATTTGTGATTTTGATACTACCTTGGGATAATTAATTTTAATGAATGAATTAATTTTGATTAACTAGAATTTGTATTGTAATCTCATTCCTTGATTGTTCTCACATTTATTTTCTCACTTTATCTCTTATTTTTATTAGATTTTATTCATCATTTTTCATCACACACTTTTTCTTAGTTTTTCACACTTTTATTTTAGTTTGATTACCCCTTTTTATATTTAGTTCTTAGTTTAAATTCACTTTCATCTAAAAATTGTTTTAATATTGAAAAAGCTTAAAAAAATTAGAAAAAGTGAAAAGTCCATAAAGAAATCAAATAAAAAAAATGAGTTGCATTCCTCATTTACATGTTTCATCCTTAGATTATAATTGACACCCTTACTTACCTCCACACTTTAGTGTATTATATTTTGTAGGTATTTTAAGGTTTTGATTAACTTGGCTTCCCTCAACGACATGACTACATCAAAAAGCTAAAGTTATCAATCCTCTAACCCATCGATCACAAAATACCCACAAATAATCCAATTTAAGAATTACTGAACACACACTCAAACATACAACATTAAAATCTATCAAATGAACCCTAAAATTAGAGAAATATATATCGAATGCCATGGAGAAAATACAAGAACTATCATAAGAAGAAGACTATACACTTCATAGTTATAGGGGGATAAAAGAATGAGAGAATGAGTAATACGATTAATGAGGTTTTTTTTTTATTTGGAAATAAGTAAGAGATACATGGCTCTGATTCTTCATCACTTGTATCTCCAAATAAAAAGGGAGAGGTAAGGGCTTGCTGTGTTATGAAACTTTGATCCGGGGGCGGGGTTTCTTTACTATGCTCCCCATTGTGATCTAGTCTTTGTGAGAGAAAGAGTCAAGATTGTCAACTAGTGAGTGTAACACCTTGATTTTTAATAAAAATAAAGTAATCATTAAATATGGGTCACCCAAATGTTTGGCATAAAAATAGTGACGCGTGTTGCACTAAGTGGGTTGTATAAGGGCCAAAAAGAATAGTTTACATTTCAAATAGAAGTTCCAAGTAAAAGTTTACACGCAAAATTTTATATACACTATATGGATGTTGAATATATCAAATGTGAAATCGCATGTCTTGTGCGGGATTGGATTGGTGCATGCGTAAAAAAGATAATAGATGGCAATTGTGGTGTTTAACCTTAAACGATGAAATAAAAATGTGTGAACCACTCGTATTATGTAATTAACATATAATAAGCATTGAGTACATATATTTAAGGTTATTTTTATATATGGGGTAAAAACCTTTTTTAGCAAAGTAATATTTTTGTAAGAAAAATATTGGATGAATAGTAACTTCGGTGAATAGTAACTTCGAAAATAGTTTAAATAATACTTCGATTCGATATCATTGTTTAAGCTAAAAATTGTACTAGCATAAAAATTATAAGATACGTTTTTTTGGTAAAAATGTGCCATTTTGTTGGATAATGGGATTTTCGTAAAAAAATAAAAATACTCAGAAAATTCTAAAAATCTCGAGAAAGATGTAAAATTTACTTTTGAACAACTTTCATGTTTTACTATTTCTCAAAAAAGTCATCTAGTGCGTGTTTTTGTGTAATTACCCTAAATTCAACACATGTGTCACTAATCCCAATTTTTTAAACTTATCCATTCATCTGTTACTAAGTACAAGTTTTAGCAACTCTTTATAACAGACACATAAGTTTTTATTTTCAACTTTTTCATTATTTAGAAGTAAATAATTGTATATTTGTGTACCATAACCCAACCACCTTTCCTTCTAGTTCATTATATGTGCCGCAGTTAATGATGGGATCTTTGATTTCTACCCAAATATGATTTATATGCTTTGGTAATAGTTAATTGTTTTGGTTTGAAAAAGATGACACCTTTAGAATGTTGTTATCTCTCCAACATAACTATGTCAATTGTGCCGGTTACTATTGAAATCTCATCATTCTCCAAAATTGATGAGTTCAACGACGTCCATCTTAGTTGTACAGTGTTGCCTCAGAATCTATTATATTCGAAATAAGGTTCTAGTCATAAATGACTTCAATCCTATTGTATGCACATGCTTTAATGGTGCTTCTAGTGTAGCTCAAGCGGGAGATTTAGCATGCCTTTCGTCAGAGGGTTTCAATTACTAAGATTGCTATAGTTTTGTATAATTGCTTTGATTTTAATTGTTGTGCTTGTAGACATATATGTTCAAGTACGACAATATTCATGGCCAGAGGAAGCATATTCTTTTCGCATAGGAACCCTTAAGAGATCCCATGGGGTGAAGATGAAGCAAAGTCTTCGGTTGAATCTACTGGAGTATTTGTTGGTACACTTTATATATTGTGATTAAAAAAAAAATCACGTCAAAGAGTTTTATGGAGAAATCGAAAAATAAAATCATAAATTAATTTTAAGTCTACTGCTCAAAATTAAATTATTACCTAATATGATTATCGCAAAATATGAACCACATGCATGAATTCCAAATAATTACTGCACAATAAAAATAAACAATATTACCTCAATCGTTTATAAATTCGTCGTAGACGATTCTTGGGTTGAGTCGCGGACTAGGTCGCTCTCTTTAAGACGTTTCGCGACTCTACCCTCTTTGTGCAGGTAGTCTACAGTCACGCCGTCCCCAGGATAAAACAAGCCCAGAATCACTTCTGTATCATATAACCATGCACCGTGGTTATATGTCTTCTAACACCCATTCCAAATTAATTGCTCAATTCTACAATTTCAGTTTGGGGGGACAAACTGTTCTAAATTTTTTTATGAAAGAACATTTATGAGTTTCTCTTTTATCTCAACCAAATATTTTGCTCAATATCAAGGCTTGAGCTAATAATTTTTTTTGTTCTTTTCTTGCTCTTAAGAAACTTGTGCTCTCCAACTTTCTCAAAAACTCTCTATATCATTTTGGCCGGATGAGCCTTTTTTTAATGGGAAGTGGCTAGTGGGTACACAAGTGGCTTAGTGGGTATAAAAGTGGTTGAATTTTTTTGGGCAAAAAAATCGGAAGTAGTGGGTATTGTTGGTCTCCCACTTGTTTAAGTGGGTATAGTGGGTGCATAATATCTCCCAATTGTGTATTAAAATACATTCTGTCAACAATCCCCCACTTGGATTTTAAAACACTCTCATCAGAAACAATCCCCCACTAGTAAATTTTGAAAATTTATTGAGCAATAATAATTAATAGAATTGTGCATAAGCAAATGTGTCTTTCGACTTGAACCTTTACGTAGTAAAGATGATTCAGATTATACTAGAGTAACTCGTAGTTTTGAACTCTATCTCTGACAACATCCCACACACAACCCTACTTGGGTGTAGTCCTCAAGCCAGCACGTTACGGCCATGTGCTTTTATCCCAGTATGTGAACGCTCTAGGGAATTTGCCCAAAATTACCATAGGAAGCGGCCATACTTCCACATCCACATAGGTGAGTCTATCAAGGATATTCCTGTAGCTAGGTACCCCACTCAAAATAGAGCTATAGATCATCATTAAGAGTTATAATTAACTCAACCTTAACTCGCTTCAGGATATCATGCTCCATAGAGATGGACTCGGAGTAAAACCCCGTAACTAATAATTAGCATGATTCAACCCATATCACTGTGACTTGTTATTACCCTTTGAACCTATTTCTTGGGATCTCCAGTCTATAGGTTAGGTTACCACCACAAATGATTCAATATCAACGGGCTTTAGTCTGATCCCTTTCTAGATGTTAAAACACCTTCTCCTGCACTAGTTCTTTCATCAAAGGACAAGTCAGGTTCTATTCTCATCAGTCCAATCATAATCCACACACACAGCTCATTAGTTTTAAATTCTAAAACTATGTTGTGATTACGACATATTTATCGTTCTTGCCGTTATGATAACGGTTCTAATATTTTACAATAGCCATGGTTCTATTGTTGTGAATAAAATGACTGTGTCAATCTCTACCATAAATGGTATCTTATAATAGATTTTTTTTAACCTTTCATTTACTTACCAACCATAGCCAATGGTATCACCATATACTCCATCATTAATTAAGCCAATAATTAATATATCTAGGAGTTCCAAAAAATAGCATCATAATATGTGTTAAACACATATCCATTATTAATTCAGAATCAATTCTAGGTTCGTGATTTTATCAAAACACATAACCTTTCTCAATAGCATAAGAATGCACCTCTTTTTTTTTTAATTATAAACCTTCGTAGTACTCCAACAAAAAATAATTCCAAGTCAACTGTATTTAGTAGCTCAGTTGAGACTACTTAAGATGTTCGCATATTCATCTTTTCTTATCACTATATATAGTGTTCTTATACTTGGATCATGTGGAGTACAAGATGGTTCATAATAAGCATATATCTAATAAATAGATATTCTTGTATTTCAATGTACTCGATCAATTAATTGATCCATATAGCCTTGTAATATTAACAAGTACTATTCTTGTTTCATTGAAACTCTTTATGCTAACACTTTGACTTAGCATGAATTTGGTTTTCTACGTAAAAAATATTATAACTAAATATTAGCTAATCATTCTTGTACAATAAATAAGAGTGCATTCATATTTCAACATGCTTAGTGTTAAACACGATTCATAAATTATTCTCAATTCATTCTCATTTGATAATTTATCAAAATATCATGCCATTTATTGGTGCCTTTCATATTAATTTTCCAACTTCAAGTTGGTCCATGTAAGTTGCCTTACATAGGTCACCATTCGAAAAACACTATTATATATATTTAGTTTTTAACTCAACATCATATATAATATCAATGCATTCAAAATAAATGAAGCTTCTTCATTTTCATGAGAATATTTTAACGTGCATCATGTATAACTAAGTTATATTGATGAATTTCGACTATTAAACAAAGCTATATTCATAAATGATAATTGTCTCAATATTCCTTCAAATAGTGTGTATACACCTCTTTATCTTAAAGTTATAAGATAAGTCAATTATAACTAATTTCTAGTTTATTCCAAGGAATTCAATCAATCATTTATGACATGACTTCTCTAAGGATTTTTCAAATCCTTTTCAATAACATAAGCAAGCTTTTATTTTTAACTCACAACTCAAAAAATAATCAAAGTTTCAGATTCTATTAAATGTTCTTCAAATATAGTTGAGAGGTACTCGATTGAGTGCCCCCACTATTCTCTAGGTATAGCAATTAGAAGCAACATATAATGTGCCCCCACTATATCTTCAATTCATAAAATAAAATCTAAACTTGTGAGTTTCAACATTAAATAAGAATTAATCTTATTTCTTAAATAAATACATGCTTAATGTCTTCATGTATAGCCGAATAAAAAAAAATACATGTTCATTTATTTTAGTCATAAATTTAGATTTTCATGTGTCTAAAAGTCACATATAGATACAATCTATTTCATAAAAAATTATAATATACAATTTTTCACAATGTATACGATAATACTCCGTATTAGAGTTTAAACCTCTATTCCAAATCAAAGCATACGGACAAAATAATTTTACCCAACTAAATTATTTCTACACGCGTATGAAGCACACCAAATTGATTCCAACATAGCAGAATACAATTTTATTCTATACATTTTTCAACTCATATAAATGAATAAATATAAGGAATTATTCATATAAAATTGTAGCGGTTGCACTCCAAACTCAAATATTGTATAAGTCCTTATACAATTTCTTTGAAATTCATCTTCTATAAATTTGAGTCCAAATTTTTCTAAGTACTTCATAAATCCTTGAAAAAGAAATTTATAAAGGCTTCAAAATATTTTGAATCCGTTGGGAACACGACATGATACATTTTTTCAAAAAAATGTTATCCAAAATATTTGTTCAAACGGAAAAACTTCAAGTTTGAAATTTCACCACGACCAAACCGCTTATTGAAATTTATAAAATTTTCCAGAATTCATCCTTTATGAGTCTCGTCTTATCCAAAATTGGAATCACTCAAAAATATTAAGTACAAGTGAAGATAAACTTATTTTACTACAAGATGTCCAAAAAATTCAGCATCGCGCATCCCATTTGTAAAAATCATCATAAAAGATATACAACTCTTTTTTCATAAATTCCAAAGCCCAATATTTATAATCTCAACATACTATATGCATGCCAAAATTCACGAAATTTCAGTCTATATATCATCAAAAAACTGAGATGATATTCCAACAGAATTCATAACAAAAATTTCAATTTTTTTTTCCATCATCGATCACTTTAGTATGGTTGAAAAATATCAACTACACTTTTACATAAACACTTCAAAAAATATTTGAACATATTTCTTTTATAGTAAACATAGCGCAAAACACAAATGTTTATTATATACCCTTCGAATCCATATAACAAATGTTCATTTGTTTTCATATAACAAATTTTCATTTGCTTCCAAATATCAAATTTTTTAATTTGATTCCATATAACAAATTTTCATTTGTTTCCAAATATCAAATTTTTAATTTGATTCCAAATATCAAATTTTCATTTGATTCAATATAACAAATTTTCATTTGTTTCCAAATATCAAATTTTTTAATTTGATTCCATATAACAACTTTTAATTTGTTTTGTTAACCACA
Source organism: Sambucus nigra (assembly GCA_949130495.1). NCBI lineage: Eukaryota > Viridiplantae > Streptophyta > Magnoliopsida > Dipsacales > Adoxaceae > Sambucus > Sambucus nigra. Next base: position 204,672,675 of record OX422217.1, read on the forward strand.
AGTGGCTCAAAATAAATTGTCCAAAAAACCAATATACAATTTCATTTCCAATAATAACATCTTATGTGAAATAATATTTCACATTCATAACTAGAAAATAGGATTGACCTATTTAAAAGTTTTCCATGGAGGGGTTCATTTTTTGTTCAAATTATAATTTCTCACGAAATTATTGATCGATTTCGAATTGACCAAAAATACTGAAATTTATATATCTACTTCACAAAATATAACATTTAGGAAGTTCAGGGGCTAAACGGTCATTTCTAGAGGTAAAAGGTCAAAATTATAATTTCTAAACATAGAAACTTAGTTGGCATTTTTTCATTTCGACATCATAAAAATAATCATATATGCCCATAAGATTTATTTTTCGGTCTCCATGGTAGACAAAAAACGTCTTAAAATTGTTGGTACACTTTATATATTGTGATTAAAAAAAAAATCACGTCAAAGAGTTTTATGGAGAAATCGAAAAATAAAATCATAAATTAATTTTAAGTCTACTGCTCAAAATTAAATTATTACCTCATATGATTATCGCAAAATATGAACCTCATGCGTGAATTCCAAATAATTACTGCACAATAAAAATAAACAATATTACCTCAATCGTTTATAAATTCGTCGTAGACGATTCTTGGGTTGAGTCGCGGACTAGGTCGCTCTCTTTAAGACGTTTCGCGGCTCTACCCTCTTTGTGCAGGTAATCTACAGTCACGCCGTCCCCAGGATAAAACAAGCCCAGAATCACTTCTGTATCATATAACCATGCACCGTGGTTATATGTCTTCTAACACCCATTCCAAATTAATTGCTCAATTCTACAATTTCAGTTTGGGGGGACAAACTGTTCTAAAATTTTTTATGAAAGAACATTTATGAGTTTCTCTTTTATCTCAACCAAATATTTTGCTCAATATCAAGGCTTGAGCTAATAATTTTTTTTGTTATTTTCTTGCTCTTAAGAAACTTGCGCTCTCCAACTTTCTCAAAAACTCTCTATATCATTTTGGCCGGATGAGCTTCTTTTTAATGGGAAGTGGCTAGTGGGTACACAAGTGGCTTAGTGGGTATAAAAGTGGTTGAATTTTTTTGGGCAAAAAAATCGGAAGTAGTGGGTATTGTTGGTCTCCCACTTGTTTAAGTGGGTATAGTGGGTGCATAATATCTCCCAATTGTGTATTAAAATACATTTTGTCAACAGTATTCACAGATAAGGTTACTGACCACTCGAAGGTTTTATATTTTCTCCCTTTAATTTTTTATTAGCATGCATTATTTATATGGTTTAGTTAATGTGGTCTGGCCATTTTTAACGATCTTAGACTAAATTCATTCTGAATTGTGCATTGGTTCCTTTTTTAGGCATGCATCTTTTATCAATTGACTGCGTAGATTGCTCTATCTTTTTTAATACTATTGTGGCATCTCAATAATGTCATGATTTTAGAATAGAGGCGAGGGAAATTTCTTGGCACCTTCAATTAATCAAAAAATGAGTTTTTCCTTTTACTATATTTGCTTAAGTTATGGGAAATCATACACCGAGAGATGACGATGAGTGGGCCTTTACTTTTATATTGTATTGTTGGACTGATCTCATTCTTATACTCATAGTCCACATCCCCTTTTCCCACACCACACACACACATAACCCAACACACATTCTTCCCTCCATAGATATTAAAGATTAATTGAACAATTGGGAACTTTGTACGTGTTTCTAGCTATATATATGTGTGTGTTTTTGTCCTTTTTAACTGCATATTTGTAATTATTGCCTCATTATTTACTTTTATTATTATCATCATTGTCAAATATGTGTCTTAAAGCTTTGAACTTATGTAGGTGTAGATGCATATAATAGGTGTATCATTATTGGACAACACGATCATGAATGTAAATGGGAAGGGGACTTCGGTGCATTGTTGCCTAAAACAATGAAGCGATTATTACTATGGAGGAACATTTAATTTTGATAGAACAATTAAATTTGGTTGATGTGTTAGCTCAATATGATTTAGTATAGTTTTGTTTAATATGAAACGAAAAACACATCGATGGAAGTGTTGTTTTATCTCTTGGCCAAAGGATATACTTTATAATGTATCTATTGTATCATTGAATGTATAATAAATGATTATGTCTTTTTATTTGTGTTTTGGTTTATTTGTCAATCATGATTTAAATATTAGCTGTTTAATTTTTTTTTTAATTATACGTTTTATTTATGACAATTTGTGTTAAACCTTCATGATATGAAATATTTTACATGGCATTTTTTAATATAAAAATAACCATTTTTAAATCATATACGACTGTTTTTTTTAATAAACTGTAATATTTTATAGGATTATTTTGTAGTTTAATGATGATTTTGAAAAAAAAAACAGTCATATATAATGCAAAAAAATTTCCTGTTTCAATTATAACACTCAAACTAATAATTAATATTACCTATAAAGAGAGTCATAAACGACTTTTTATGATGGGTCAAATATCAAAAAGTCTCTCAAATATTTTTTTAATACACATTTAATCCAAGATTTTTATTTTGTACCAAAAAAGTAATTTATTCTCTTACTTGTAAAGCTCCGCGCCAACGGCATTGTGAAAGACTTTTTGGAGAAAAATAAAAAGAATTGGATTAAACGTGTATTAAAAAATATTCGAGAAACTATTTGGTATATGCCCCTTTTATGATTGTTTTTAACTGTCATAAAAAGTATTTTTTCTTGTTGTGATAGGGAGAAAAAGGAACCCATTATAAACTCTAAAAATCAATCTCTAATTATCTTCGTAACTTCTTTGCATGCTCTAAGCTACTTTTTGGCATTCATGAATAACATTCACCTTCTTAGTGGTATTGTGGACCTAATCGGGTTTTAATAACTTTCTTCCCTCTATGTCATAACACACTAAAGTACTAAACATCTGCCCATACAATGTATCGTAAGATGTTATGGTTATAGCCATATTTATTAAAGGTGTCCTAACCACCTGTGACCTCAAGTACAAAAGATCTAAAAATATCCTTAATAATTTAAACAAGAATAATTATATGGGCACGCTCATATCGGATGCAAAGTACATATCCGATGAGTTGTCAAATATAAATTGATTTGTGAATAAGATTTGCTTGGGTTCCATTTCAAATTCAAGATGGCTCGTGTGTGTCCGTAGTTATTTTTTCCAGAGAACGTTGGTGAGGAGAGTAGGAAGTGCAGATAGATTACCACCGTCGATAGAGAAAATGAAGTTGTGGATTTACATTAATTGGAGACCGGTAGGTAGGGTGGTGGTACGATATTTGAACTCGTCTTTATTATGTTTTGTATTTGCATCTGAGAAGCAGGGACGAAACCAGGATTCAATATTTAGGGGGGCCAAAAATTTATAAAATAAATAAATAAATATATACACACACAGACATATTGATATAAACATATTCATCAACAGAAAATATAAACTTTCTGAAAAACAAAGTAAATCTTTATCAAAATTGTACTCGAAGTGTTTTTAAATCACGAAATCCAACTATGATTTCATCCGTACTAAATTATCTTGAGATTTCCCTCTCAGAGAAGTTGCAAGATATTCATTCTCCATTTTGTTCCAAAGTTCAGATTTGTAAATTGATTCATAAATAATGAAACAATTTTTTTGTTTTTTACAAAATATTTTTTTTAACATTTTTTATAAAGAGTTTTATTTTTTACAAATAGGTATTTTATAAAGTCATTTGGTATAAAGTGTTATAAATAACATGTATTTTTTACTTAATAAATGTCCATTTTTTTAAATAACGAAACAATATATTTTGAAACTTTTTTACAAAACAAGTGCTTTAAAATAAGTTATATCCAACTATTTTGTAATAAAAAATACTGTATTAGGAAACTGTTTTTTTGGATACTTTTTACAACAAAAGTATATAAAAATATAGTTTTTATCAAATTAGATAATAATAATAATAATAATAATAATAATAATAATAATAATAATAATAATAATAATAATAATAATAATAGTTTATAGGGGCAAAAGAGTAATTTTTTTTCCTAACTAATTGGTTTCAAACAGGTTAGTAACAAATTTCATTACAAATGGTCCCCAAATATTAATATAAGAAATAATGACACACAATCAAGAATAAGGAAGAATAAGTGTATCCTAAATTACAAATAATTCTAAATTTTTTCCAGAATATATCAATTGAATAAAGTAACTTGTGTGTGTGAGTGAGGAAAAAACTTACAAATTGTAGGTTAATGACTTGCTTTATTGGAGACAGAGCAGATGTTATTTTTTTTAAGAAGGTAAAGAAGAAAGAATGGGAGAAATGATTTAAATAAATAAGATGTAGAAGTGGTTGAGAAAAAATGGATGTCCCATTTTGAAGTAGGACGGACTCACTTAAAAATTAGAGACGTGTTGTAGAATGAAAGATGGATAAATAACTATCCCATATTTTTAGGCTTGAGACTTTCCAATTACTCAATACTTAGATATACACACGTTCCGACAACTCAATACTCAGAGATACACACGTAGCAGCAGCAGGAAAATTCATATCTTTAGGGGGGCCATGTGTAATACCCCGTATTTTCACGGCTTTTAAATTTAGGTATTAATTAAATTTAATTGAGATAATTAAATTAATTTTAATCCGGAATGTTGTTTTAAATATTTACTAGCGTGACGAGAGTTAGTAATTATGGAAATTTGTTATTTGTTGAATGTTACTCGATGAGTATAGAAATAGATGAGATTTATTTTTATAGTATTGTCACGTGTGAATAAAATGACAATTATGAAAATTTAAGTCGGGACGCGCCTGTGTCGCATCGGGAATAAATATTGATAAATAAAAGTAAATATTTTATAAGTTATCCGTATGGTCGTTTTGAGTGCGCCAACGCGTCCGGAAGGGTCGAGATAGTCAGAAAGTATACCCGGGGGTTTGATTTGGGTCTCGGGGCGTATTTAGGCCTAATTAGTACCCCGGGAGGGCATTTTAGTCATTTTGTATTTTTGGGTAATTAAACCCACGAAAATTAAAGGGGTTATATCAGATGTTTAGGTTATCTCCTACGGTTAGATAACTCAAAACACTAGAACGGCCATTGGAGAGGAGAGGAGAGAGCTCTCAAGGCATTCCAAGGCTCAAAACTCAACCGTTTGCACCGCCGCCACCGCGTAGATCGCGAGACGGGGAACATAACCACACCAAATTCAACACAAAACCAGATTTCTGAAAATCCCAGGTAGGTATTTATCTTGCTTATTTCGTTGATGCATCTTTCATATTGGTTTAGGAATGATTAGGATAAATTGTATGGAAGAAAAATCCAATTTGAGATAGGAAATTGCATGTAGTGATGTCTTAAATGACATTCTGGAAACCTTTTGTGATGTAGAGGATTAAACCACAAAATTTTTATGTTGTATAAGAAGGAAACCTTAGAGCAATCAGAATGAAGGAGACAAATTCCGCATCAGGACCCCCGAACCGGTTCGCATGTACCCCGAACCGGTTCGCCCCCCAAACCGGTTCGCCCCTGGGTTCGCGAATGTTTGCTGGTCTGGGGTGCTTTTTCTTCCATTCAACATTTAGAATTTTTTTTTTGTTTTCTTTCCTTTCTTCCTTGGATTTTTCTTCAACTTCAAAGGGTCATAACTCATCAACCGTAGCTCGGATTTGGGTGTCGTTTCTTCCAGTGTTCTCGTTGTTCCGATCTCTTCAACTTTCCAGTTGACTCCTCCTTCGGGATCTGGCTGCAGAATTACCAAAATGACCTTGAACTTGCCTTCTTAGATTTCTTTCATTGTCTCGCTTTCTCTTTTGCGTTGCTTGCATAATTAACCTGTAAAACCAATAAGAGAAGTACGAAACACGAAATACTTGCCGACGAAGATTAGTAGCATAAATGTGCGTCAAATTCATATAGGTTACATCACTCGGGTTCACAAATGCACTGAAATTAGGGGAATAAATATACAACATTTATGTCCAATCACGTAGTAAGTTGGAAAAACCCTTCGAATTAAAGTTAGAAACGAACCATTATACTTGATATGTAATAATGGGAAAATAAGGATAAATGTTGTGAATGTGGGTTATGGGATAAACCTAAATTGATATAATAAAAGTGGTATATTTATATGATTGTGTATGCATATATTATATACTTGTGAAAATCATGTCCGCGCTACTTGCTATCCCTGAGGTTACCGCGCTGGGACAGTCATATCTCGAATGGGCCTTCATGGGGGATATTGACTCGTACCCTAGAAGATAGAAATCCTAGGTACAGGCTATCGAATCGGTAGTGACGGTCCTAAGAGACGTGAGGGTATGTACTGACCTTTTGGACTTGGAAACTATGCTTCGCCTCAATATTGTTTGTGTATGTATTTATACAGTTCGAGAGTGATTCCGAACTTGTATTCCCTTTAGTACGATTGATACGAGGATTGGATAGCAGAGTATGCCTGCACCATAATTTTTATGTGGGTTGTTGTTAGAATATATATATTATACGAGTATTTAATATATATATGAACTTCTGAAATTTGGGAAACAGCCTACTGTGTTATGGTAAGTAAGACATGTATAATGACTCAAATTGGAAATACTTGTTTTGAAAAGTATAATATGATATTGAAAAACTTTATGAATCAATAAAGTTAAAATGAGCGTTTTGTACTAAATGAAATTATCCTTTTAAAACCATGATGTTGTTAAATCTTAAATCTTGAGAGTCACCTAAGATAAGTTAAATCCTTGGGGAAAGATAGTGTGATATATGATAAGATAAACCATTGGGAAGGTTAGTGCGATAGGAGTGCACATTAGAAGAGAGGTGAGAATTTCTCAAGAGAGTGTCGCACTAATATGTTGTTGCATTGGCCTGTAATCAATTTAAATACTTGCTAAACGAATTTTTAAATCATATACACTATCGGGCTCTGACCCGTTTCTTTTTCTTTCTCTCTTGTATATATATGTATGTATTACAGGTGCCCAGCCACAGGGGCGTCTTGCATAGGATCCTTTGGATGGAACGCGCTGTAGCTTTTGTGGGAGTTGCAGGCCATTATTTAGACGACCTCATTGTTGACTCTACTTCTAGTTCAGCTTTATCCAGTGGGGGCATGTGTCGCCCTTTTTCCATTATTTAGTTGATATTGTCAGAGATTGTAATTCTTTTAATTTCAGTATCTTTATTTCGGGATTGTTACTGTCAGGATATTTTCCTTAGTATTTTAAATGTTTGGATTTATTATTGTTGGGTAAACTCTTGAATGTTCGTTTTATTCTTCTACTTATTGTGTGACTCTTTAGATGTTAATGGTTTAAGATTTTATAACCGGATTTAATAAAATGAGAATAAGGTTTAAATGGTTTTGACACTTAGCTTAATTATTTAGGGTGTTTAAATTGGAAAAGTATTTTTACGACAGTGATGCTAAGAATGAACCAACTGTTCACCTTGATTTTAATTTAATAAAGGAGTGATCGCCCGGTATTTAATTAGGCGGGGTGTCACAGGTGGTATCAGAGAATCAGGTTCTAGTGTCCTTGGGATCTGTACGGCTTATTTCGCTTTCAGCTTAGTATTTTTTATATAGATCCCTAATACTAGGAATGTTGTGTTCATCTCTATACATTGGGAATTCGTGCTTCTGCGATTTGTTTATGCGAATGATGAACTCATCCAAATTTATTTAAATTTTCAGATGGACCATCAAGAAGAACTAACTAAGGCGGTTAGGGGAGTTAACGAGCAAGATTGACTTACACCTCAGGTATCTCCAGAGAGAATATCAACCGCCGAGTTAGCAGGTATTGTGGCACAGGCAGTTATCACTGCAGTCTTACAGTATCAAGAATGCAGCACGCAGCTTATGGGGGGCAAAAGATCTAGAGAGTATAGTCAGTCTGTTATGACAGGAAATAACAAGTGTGTGAAGATGCAAAAATCGCAACAACAATCTCTTCAAGGCCGTAAAAGCCACAAAGGTAACAAATGGTGTAGAGAAACCCAAAAGCGTCAGGGTCAACAAAGCCGGGGGCCGAGTGAAGTCACGAAGAGGTGTTTTAAATGTGGAATGGACGGTCATGAATGTCGAACTTGCCCGAATCAGTCTGGAAAGGAACTTCAACTCAACCAGAGAGAACTTTCAGGACTCTGCTATAAATGTGTACAGCCGGGTCATATGTGGAGGGATTGTCCTCACCCTGACAAAGTTTTTCCACAAATTTCCCATCAAGGCCAGCAAGACCAGGGAAAAAGCGAGACTAGTCAACAACGTAATGAAGTGAAGCAGTTTCGAGGGAGGTGCTTCCAATGTGGCAGAAATGGCCATAGACGTCAGGATTGCCCAGCGAATAATAGGGCCCCACGACAGGAATGTTCTAGTAATAAACAACAGAAGCCAGCTCCACCACCCTTTCCAACAGCCTCAGTTCAGCAGAGACAACTACAGTGCGGACGTGTCTATAACGTCCCCCAGGCAACAGCTCCGCAGGCACCACCCGCGATTGAGGGTATGTTTTCTATCCATGATACTATGAGTCGAGTTTTGTTTGATACTGGGGGCAACGCACTATTTTATAGCTACCCATTTTGCAAAGGCCTTAGGGCTATTAGCCACAGCAGAGAGCACTATGACATATGTAGACTCATCACTGGGAAATGGTTCACTTATATTTTATATGCCGGAGTGTGGGGGTGGAGATTGGTAGCTTGTATTACCAGCAGACATGTTAGTCTTAGATATGCATGAGCACGACATTATTATCGGTATGGATTGGCTCGCAGCTTATAGAGCCATGATAGATTGCTTTGGTGAGAGTATTGTCCTTACCATTCCGGGGCAAGAAATGTTTAAGTGGCGATGCCTCGCCCAGAAGGGGGATCTTTCACCTATATTTTTATATAAAGTAGGATACCTATAAGGAGATTGTGATCCTCCTAGATTCGATTCCAGTCGTTCGTGAGTTTCTGAATGCAATTCAGGCGTTAATTAAATTAAGTATAAGTTGGAAGTATAAGTTGTATTCTCAGAGGATGAGGCGTGTTTATGTGACACGAACGAGTCACTATATTTTGCTCACTGTTAGATTTTCATGTGCGACGAGTTTAATGCATAAAATTATAAACTTTATTATTATATGAATAATTTTTCCTAGTGTGGCGGGATTTTCATTTCTCTTTAGTGCTATCCGCGGAGGACGAATGAGTATATATTAACAGTGTTACGTATCTTATTGAGGTTACTCGTCGTAGTGATGCGATATACGAGTATGGTATTATCTTTGATAAAACGTTATAGAAATGGTTAGTACGATAATGAGCATTTATTGCAAGGCTATCGGAGTGATTGCACTAGCGCATCATGTTTTATGTTTGTTTTGGCGAGGCTTTACCTGTAAGAAGGTTGGACTCACACTTATATTATCTATCCCAGAGACTTTGGAGGAGATAGTGGGCTCGAGATATTCGATGCCAGAGTATGTATCGATTTTGTCAGCATAATTCCGTATGTATCGGGATTTACCTTTGAGCGAAAAGATTTGACTCAGTATCATGTTTAGCACTCCGGACTTAGTGATAGGAAAAGTGCATTGTTACATTTATCCTTTAGAGATGTGGGAGTTAATATTTATACCCCTATTATTAGGGAAATGAATTTCGAGAATTCCGAGTGTATGTATTCGAGGTTTATGAAATGCTATTACCACCAACCTATACTGAACAATAGTGCAATTAGTGAAACATTCTTTGTTAAGCATAATTATGGGAGAAATTGTAACTTTTCTGTCAAGGGATGGAATAAAGGGGTATATACTATGGACGGAGGACCTAACGGATTTCGATAACTGACAATACTAGGTAGTAGTGTATCGGGGGGTTCCTTGTTTGGATTTTGCTTTGCGAGACATCCCACGCATGAAACTTAGCGTAAGGTTGGAAATAGGGAGACGTTTGGTCACTATTCCATGAGTTCGGTACCCTGGTCGAAATGGGATCAAGTAATTATGTATGTAAGTTGGAAGTTGAATTTTGTTTTAAGGTCATTAGAGCCGGATTTTTATGGTAGGAAAGCATTGAAAGTTATCCCCACGAGTTGAGGGGTGGAACGATGATAAGGAGAATTTAAGAATTTTTATTTCTAGGGTGATTGAGAGTACCCAAATGTCATAACCGCGTACAGAACACGAGGCGAATAAAGAGTTGGAATGATTTTTAGCATGGATTATCTGGAAAGAACTTTATTATACAAAAGAGATGACTTGAAATTATTTTGATGAATAGAGCGTTACTGATTTATTTTGGTTATTGTACCTATTTGGAAAAATTGTTATACTTATCTGAAGAAGGTTGAGAATTATTATTCCTCTTTTATCGTCATGGAATTTGAATGCCCTATTCCTTCTATTTTGTTGAATTTAGTTCGTTCTACGGATGAGTAGCACGCCGTTCGCTCTTCTAGGGCGGTCGGGGTGTTGCAAGAAGGTGGGCATCTCGGTTAATTGCAGTTAAAAATCGTCCGAGTTGAAGGGACGTGGTCATAGACGTGTGTCATATATGTTTGTGGGACTATTTAAACGAAGTGGAAGTGATAGAGTGGATTAAACGTCACATGAGGGGCGATAATCCATACATAGGTGTGTAATTAGAATATCACACCCAAATTTGAATTGGAAGACTGTGGGAAGTCATTTAAGAAGAGTATTCCTTGAATGGAGCAGAATAAAATGATTATGAAGAACACTAGGAGCGGAGTTGTTAGTAGGCAAGTATGAGAGCGACTTGCACTTACAAAGGGTGATGATGTTGGTATGGTATAAGAGATCCAGAAGTGCGCTTCGTGGAGAGAAGAGCACGGGTGGAACTTTTGGCATACTACAAGGAAGGAAGGGGAGTATTACGTGTTACTTAATGTGAGACATTGCAAGGAAGAATCGATGTTTAGCGGGACGTAGTGATAGTCTCTACATGCACCGCCCATTGGTAAGGTTGGGTTGAAAGAGCAAAGTCAACCAAAGAATTTTGTGTTTAGCTAAAATTCCTGAAATTGGAAGAGGTCGGTAAAGTCGGTACAGTTCTTGGATGGGTTGCCATCCTCAAAAGAAGATCAAAGGTTCATCCCGAACATGTGAATAAAGTCGTCGAGAAGGAGGTGATTGATACTCCTTTGGGCTGACTTACAATATTAACTAGTATGCCCCAGACTTCCTTTGAAAGGAAGGATCGCGCCAGTGCATGATCCAGCGCAGTATAAATTTCTAAATCAGGATGAGATTGGTGAATCCCACCTTTGATACGGGATTTCGGAAACCAGCGGAGATAAGGTTTCGTTTCGAGTAGGATGTATCACCCGTAGCCAGGGAATGGGCGCACGGTGATTAAAGATTTGTGGAGCCACGTAAAGGAGATTTTGGAATATTGGTACGATGATTTCAGGAATGCTCGGTAGAAGCACTCATACCTGTTTGTCGCGTATAAGGTGCTTATTAAGATTTTGTTATGGAAGAACCTCGACTATTCTCCTTTCGTATGTTTAGAGGAGAGTATATAATCAGAATTTTTGGATCGGTCGAGAAAATATCCGATAACTATGATAAAATTCCATGACTGTTTTAGGCAAAAAAGAGTGGTCAAATGTTAGTATGGTCTTCTCCGAGTGGGAATCCTCCTAATGATAGGAGATAATGGATATTTATAACGTATAGGCGTGAGCTATGCGAATGTTGTCAATTAGGGGCACTATGTGAAGTGTTCTCAAAGAGAATGTAAAACAGGGTTGCTATGAGAAAAGGACTATAGTGATTGAGCGCCTTACGATGTAAATAGTTTGTGTACGGAAAAGGATATCCAGAACTGTGCTACCTGTTAGACCGTATTTTTTTCGAATTTCGAGACGAAATTTCGTTATTAGGGGGAAGTATGTAATACCCCGTATTTTCATGGCTTTTAAATTTAGGGATTAATTAAATTTAATTGAGATAATTAAATTAATTTTAATCCGGAATGTTGTTTTAAATATTTACTAGCGTGACGAGAGTTAATAATTATGGAAATTTGTTATTTGTTGAATGTTACTGGATGAGTATAGAAATAGATGAGATTTATTTTTATAGTATTGTCACGTGTGAATAAAATGACAATTATGGAAATTTAAGTTGGGACGCGCATGTGTCGCGTCGGGAATAAATATTGTTAAATAAAAGTAAATATTTTATAAGTTGTTCGTATGGTCGTTTTGAGTACGCCAACGCGTCCGGAAGGGTCGAGATAGTCAGAAAAGTATACCCGGGGGTTTGATTTGGGTCTCGGGGCGTTTTTAGGCCTAATTAGTACCCCAGGAGGGCATTTTAGTCATTTTGTATTTTTGGGTAATTAAACCCACGAAAATTAAAGGGGTTATATCAGATGTTTAGGTTATCTCCTAGGGTTAGATAACTCAAAACACTAGAACGGCCATTGGAGAGGAGAGGAGAGAGCTCTCAAGGCATTCCAAGGCTCAAAACTCAACCGTTTGCACCGCCGCCACCGCCAACGCGTAGATCGCGAGACGGGGAACATAACCACACCAAATTCAACACCAAACCAGATTTCTGAAAATCCCAGGCAAGTGTTTATCTTGCTTATTTCGTTGATGCATCTTTCATATTGGTTTAGGAATGATTAGGATAAATTGTATGGAAGAAAAACCCAATTTGAGATAGGAAATTGCATGTAGTGATGACTTAAATGATATTCTGGAAACCTTTTGTGACGTAGAGGATTAAACCACGAAATTTTTATGTTGTATAAGAAGGAAACCTTAGAGCAATCAGAATAAATGAGACAAATTCCGCATCAGGACCCCCGAACCGGTTCGCATGTACCCCGAACCAGTTCGCCCCCCAAACCGGTTCGCCCCTGGGTTCGCGAATGTTTGCTGATCTGGGGTGCTTTTTCTTCCATTCAACACTTAGAATTTTTTTTTGTTTTCTTTCCTTTCTTCCTTGGATTTTTCTTCAACTTCAAAGGGTCATAACTCATCAACCGTAGCTCGGATTTGGGTGCCGTTTCTTCTAGTGTTCTCGTTGTTCCGAGCTCTTCAACTTTCCAGTTTACTCCTCCTTCGGGATCTAGCTGCAGAATTACCAAAATGACCTTGAACTTGCCTTCTTAGATATTCTTTAATTGTCTCGCTTTCTCTTTTGCGCTGCTTGCATAATTAACCTGTAAAACCAATAAGAGAAGCACGAAACACGAAATACTTGCCGACGAAGATTAGTAGCATAAATGTGCGTCAAATTCATATAGGTTACATCACTCGGGTTCACAAATGCACTGAAATTAGGGGAATAAATATACAACATTTATGTCCAATCACGTAGTAAGTTGGAAAAACCCTTCGAATTAAAGTTAGAAACGAACCATTATACATGATATGTAATAATGGGAAAATAAGGATAATGTTGTGAATGTGGGTAATGGGATAAACCTAAATTGATATAATAAAAGTGGTATATTTATATGATTGTGTATGCATATATTATATACTTGTGAAAATCATGTCCGCGCTACTTGCTATCCCTGAGGTTACCGCGCTGGGACGGTTATATCTCGAATGGGCCTTCATGGGGGATATTGACTCGTACCCTAGAAGATAGAAATCCTAGGTACAGGCTATCGAATCGGTAGTGACGGTCCTAAGAGACGTGAGGGTATGTACTGACCTTTTGGACTTGGAAACTATGCTTCGCCTCAATATTGTTTGTGTATGTATTTATACAGTTCGAGAGTGATTCCGAACTTGTATTCCCTTTAGTACGATTGATACGGGGATTGGATAGCAGAGTATGCCTGCACCATAATTTTTATGTGGGGTGTTGTTATAATATATATATATTATACGAGTATTTAATATATATATGAACTTCTGAAATTTGGGAAACAGCCTACTGTGTTATGGTAAGTAAGACATGTATAATGACTCAAATTGGAAATACTTGTTTTGAAAAGTATAATATGATATTGAAAAACTTTATGAATCAATAAAGTTAAAATGAGCGTTTTGTACTAAATGAAATTATCCTTTTAAAACCATGATGTTGTTAAATCTTAAATCTTGAGAGTCACCTAAGATAAGTTAAATCCTTGGGGAAAGATAGTGTGATATATGATAATATAAACCATTGGGAAGGTTAGTGCGATAGGAGTGCACATTAGAAGAGAGGTGAGAATTTCTCAAGAGAGTGTCGCACTAATATGTTGTTGCATTGGCCTGTAATCAATTTAAATACTTGCTAAATGAACTTTTAAATCATATACACTATCGGGCTCTGACCCGTTTCTTTTTCTTTCTCTCTTGTATATATATGTATGTATTACAGGTGCCCAGCCAAAGGGGCGTCTTGCATAGGATCCTTTGGATGGAGCGCGCTGTAGCTTTTGTGGGAGTTGCAGGCCATTATTTAGACGACCTCATTGTTGACTCTACTTCTAGTTCAACTTTATCCAGTGGGGGCATGTGTCGTCCTTTTTCCATTATTTAGTTGATATTGTCAGAGATTGTAATTCTTTAAATTTCAGTATCTTTATTTCGGGATTGTTACTGTCAGGATGTTTTCCTTAGTATTTTAAATGTTGGGATTTATTATTGTTGGGTAAACTCTTGAATGTTCATTTTATTCTTCTACTTATTGTGTGACTCTTTAGATGTTAATGGTTTAAGGTTTTATAACCAGATTTAATAAAATGAGAATAAAGGTTTAAATGGTTTTGACACTTAGCTTAATTATTTAGGGTGTTTAAATTGGAAAAGTTTATCTACGACAGTGATGCTAAGAATGAACCAACTGTTCACCTTGATTTTAATTTAATAAAGGAGTGATCGTCCGGTATTTAATTGGGCGGGGTGTCACACCATGGCCCCCTTTGGCCCCCATGTGGCTTCGTCTCTACTGAGAAGGAAGATAAGAGGATATTGAAGATGAAGAACTGGTCTGTAAGTGGGGTTCATACTTTCTTTGATAAGTGGCATCCTCTGGGGTGTTGTGCTAAGAATTATCGGCGACCGTCTGCCGTAGAATTAGGTACATGAGACTACCACTCTACTTGTGGAGAATGGAAGTGTTCCAATATATAGGTCATCGGTGTGGGGGTTATTTAAATTAGATTATATACTTTTAGGACTTAAAATAATATTTATTATGGATATAGGACAACATACATTTCGTTTCCATTTTTAGTCCCTATTTTCAAATTAAAAGGACACGTGACATGTTGTGATTGGTTGACGCCTTATGAAAATGAGTCCGCGCCAGCGGCTTTATTCAAAAATAGGGACTAAAACTATAAATAAAATGTTTGTTGTCCTATTTCAAAAATACATATTATAATAGGTCCTAAATTTACAAAGCCCCTTTGAATATAGACGAGGATACTCAGGCTTGGGAATAACTGAGGTGGGCAAGGATATTGGTCAAATGGAGCGAGATTATACCAGATAAAGGGTCTATCAAAGCCAATGGGTGGGTCTTTGAACTACCTGTTTGGTTTGAGACGCGAGTAACATATAATTATGGAGATGAAGAAGCACTGTAGAATATATCACTGGAAAAAGGGAAAGAAGTTAGTCAGAAGCTACACAAATCTTATTTAAAGAAACCGAGGCAGGTGACTAGGGATCATGGAGGAAATAAAGGCATTAGCAAGGTGATTTCAGTAAATGGTCGTACTGCAGCTAGGAGTATACTCACATGTCCGGTAGCATTTGAGGTTAATGCATGGAGTGTTAATGTTAGAAAATGGGACGGCAAAATTTGAATAATTTTGAGCTTAAATTTTGGTGAGACTTATATCACGATAATTATGGGACCATATAAAAATGCGTTTTTCTTTGCAAGAAGATTAACTTAGTACATTCACATGTCAAATTCCATTAAGTTATGAAGGATAAATATGTCTCCAAAGTTACTCATAAAGTAATGAAAGTTGATGAATTGAGTTTGTTTTAACTCTTGTTCCACATTGAAAAAGTAGTGGGAATTTGAAGACTTAATAAAACCCCAATTATGGACTAAGGCTTGGATGCCTTTGGGGTATCCCAACTCTTTGAATGGGGGATGGCTGTGACAACCCGCTCACCAAAATAAGGGGTGTCCAGCCCAATACTCCAATATAACAGGAGTCCCAGATGGGATCATTCTCAGGATCACAATAAAATATAGAGTATCCAGGATAACCACCCAATATTTCAGAAAACGGGTTGCTAAAAATTTGTTTTAAAGTTAAAGAAAGAATTTAAACAACCCATTACTGAAAAGAGAAAGTGGGAACCCCAAGATTTTATATTACAATAGCTACAAGTAAACAAGAAGAGAACCAAAAATGTTGTCGGTCAACAGACTCTACAACAATGAAGAACAATTTCAATAAATTATATAATACATTACATTAAACAATTATCAAGGCTTGGGCCTCACGCCCGAATAAAAGACTTGATCATAACTAGAGTGCAAAAATGAAAGCGGCTATACAATATAACCCGTAATACCCTCAAAGCATCACGGCACGCAAAAATCACTGGAATAGGAAAGTCATAACAGGCGTCCTTGCGGCGGAGTACCTGGGCGGAAACAAGATGCATGCACAACAAGAAATATGAACGGGTCAGGGCCCGATTTTATACGATTACCAGATGAATAAAAAGTATGACAGTTATGAATGATGAATCACGATGAGAAGAAATAAGAATCTACCTACACGATTTTAAAACATAAGCTAAGACAATTTTAATTAATCATGAATCTAAATTTAATTATGCAGGAAAAATAAGAATGATTAACATTAAATTAAAAGTTTACATCATATAATTTGATTCATCTCATAATTCCATTCCTTATTAGGAATATATAATTATCATTAAGCTCTTTGTGGCTTTTATCTCAATTACATGCCCATTCATGGCATTCCATTCCTTATCAGGAATATATTCATCATCAAATGCTCTTTGTGGCATTTCAATGTGCTCTTTATGGCACTACCTCATGCTCTTTATGGCATATCACATACATAAAGTCCCACTTGATTATGAATTGTTATATTTATATACATATAACGATTCTAAGACCGCCCCTCCGAGTTTCCCCACTGGGCGCGCCCCTAAATGACCATCATCTTACACGGCCTATCTATACAAGACAACCTGGGCACTTATAACGCAAGACGTCGGAAAGCGGCCATATGCCTGCGGGAGAGTCAAGACCACACCCGGAATCTCCTCACCAGGGCAGAAAACATAACATAATCGCTCATATGGCCTATGGACTATATCCATCCTGTATTCATTAGCCAGGGGGCATCACCAAGCGCGCGAACTTCCCTTATGATGTCATTTAGAGAGGTGTGTATAAGTAAATTAACATTTACCACATTCATGATTAAGTAAATTATCATTTACCATCATTATTACCATTTCCCTTTTTTTTCCATATATATGTTTCATTTTATCCGAAACCATAATCATTTACATTGTTGTAAATACCTCATATTATACCCGAAGACATACTTAATACATCTTGTCGTTGTAACCTCGATGAATAAATAAGCTTTCAATTTATTCTCCAAAGATTCGTTTGTGGTGTCATTGTAAACCATCAAGGCTAATATAGCTCCATTGAGCTTCCAAAGTCTCCAAAACATGACGCTACATTCCTAGTCTCATAATGATATATTAAAAGAAAAGAATGCCCTAACATCAACTGGCATATCCCCGAAAAAGTCCCCACATAACGCATTTATAATCTAGAATGGCTACCCCTCCCATCTAGGACTCTAAAACTCTAAATTTACTTCATTCAAGAAGGTTCCTAGTCCCCATTGAAGAGAATAAATCTAGGAAGCAAAGTAAAGTTTTAGGATGAAAAACAGGGGACCGGTCGACCGGTCATGAGACCGCGGTCGACCGCGTCTCCAAATTTTACCTAAAAATAAAAGCAGAAAGCTCAGATTGGAGGGGCTGGTCGACCGGTCAGGGGACCGCGATTGACCGCGCACGATAATTATGCCTTTGTAGGAAAGCAGTAAGCCCTCCCGCGAAGGCCCGGTCGACCGGTCCTGGGATCGCGGTCGACCGGTCATAGCAGACCTAGGGTTCTTTCTTCTTCCAAAAACTAAACCCAAGTGATGATTTCTAATTTTCCAAATCTCAAACCTCTTCCATTTTGAACATAACCAACAACCTTTATCTACCCAAATACTTTTCTACATGATTTATAACCATTTTAATTCGCAATTTTATCATCAACACTAAGATTAGGTTTAAATCCCATAAATTCCATTTTTGATCCATAAATGCAAATACACAACTATCACACAAATTATTCATCTTAAATCACATATTAGCAAGTAGAAAACTTGCCTTGAAGTTGAAATCTCAGGTTTCTTTGTGTAGTAGCAACAATCCATCTTCAATCTTCATTTTCTCTCTTCTTTCTCCACTTTTCTCTTCTTCTATCTTTCTCTCCTTGTTTGGTAATACAAAATTAGGAAAAGAAATAAGGTGCAAGACAAAAATCGTGACTTAAGTCTAAATTCCCATGTTAAATGGTTAATACCATATTAAAATGACTTGCAAATACGCATTTAAGTTAAAAATCAGGTAAAAGTGCCCGAAACCCAAAAATACAATATGGCACTTATTTTGACTGTCTCGCACATTCTGAGACTAACTACGCCCTCTAAAATGGCATCCGACAATTTAATAAATTATATCAAGTTTTGATTTTATTTAAACCATAGTGTCATTTAAATCATATGACACCCTAAAACATACAACCGAATGACATTTACTTTCACATGCAGTAATTATGAAACACTCTACCAAATATTAACTTTCAACTCATAAAGTTAATATTTACTCCAGTTCCATCATTTTATATAATTACCTTATGCGGTAAATTAATATAAAATTAGCCTCCTTAAAAGCGAGGGTTGTTACATACTCCCCCCCTTATGAGGGAATTTTGCCCTCAAAATTCAGGCGTACCCTAATCACATAAAGGGTATATTATTCTAAACTATCGTTCTATCACCCTTAACAAACCCCTCGTTGTTGTGGCGTCCCATATGGGCTCGAACTAAGGTCGTATATATCGATCTCAGTCTACATTCTTCGTGCTCTAACATCACCAAATAGTTCATCATGAACGGTTGATTCTAACTTCCTACTACGAAAGATGATGTCCACGTGACTTGGCGTAATTTACCTTCCCTCCAGAATCATGTTACACCCCACCTCGGCGATACCTACACCAACGCTAAATGTCTTAATCCCAGCACCAATCAACTTCTCTTCACGTAGGCGCAGTCTAATCCTTAAAGAAATGTTTCGAGACTACTCCAAGTCCACGGAATATATTGACCACTGGTTACACCCAACGAATATGAGAATTACTCAACCGGCTACACAAGGCCACTCACGGTGCCATACCTTAGGAATTTCCATCCATTCATTTATCCTAAGGCGCACATTCAAGATTTGCCTTAAGGCATTTGGTTAACTCCCTTCATTCATCCATCTACTTTAGGGTGGTAAGACATGCTCCATCTCCACACGGTTCCCAATAATTCCTGGAAACTTTACCCATCCTTCGACATGAATATCCAGTCTCGATCCACCACCATTTTGATAGGCACTTCATACGGTTCTACCAGACAACGATTTGGTCGAACGATCAACAATTTTCTCAGATAGGATCATGACCAGCTCGATGACATAAATTCAAAGAAAATATCTATGAATATACCCTTCTTCGTTCCACCACTACTCTCTTCACACTAGTACGTGAAGTGGTCAATCACGGACATAAATACTCTTGCTACATAGCCTTCCGAGTTGTGCCCGTTCTACTTGGCTTTCCATGCCTTCCTTAATATCTCCGATGGGTCTCCTACTCGACGCATCTACTACCCCATTCACATTCCCTTAGCGAAGAGAAATTTCCCATCGATAGTCCTTTATGAACTTCATGCACCAACTCAATTCCTCCCACTACATATCGCAACAACTTGTTGCTCGCGAGAAAGACCAAATTTCCTACTCAGGAAGTAGTGCCTCCTTTCTTTAAGGCGATCACCACCGTAATGGATTTTAAATCAAGCATGTAATAATACTTCCCACAAAGTTTAAGCTTGTGAGACACATAAACAACAGGTCCATGCTCCTGTATTATTACTCCCCATTCCTGGCAGTGACTTAACCACATGGACTCAGGAGTAGAAGTCAACTTACACATTCAACTCCCCATGAGTTAAGTTACCGACGTAGCACTCTATCCAAGAAAAGCCTCATCACCTTCGGCCTAAATTATCAAATCACTCGAAATCTCAACTACTCGTTCCTAGGGATCTAATCCCTCATAGGGTTAACCCACAACCTATTCGGGGTCAACCTCCTACAGCCTGCCAATATAAACGTCACATGCCCTAGAGGCCTTACATCTTAATAAACCTAAGGTTGATCTTTATGTATATCCTATCTAAATCGTATGCATATAATACTAAGTATATCCCTAGTGACACAGACCTATCTCAATTCCCAACATTCGCTCGGTTTCATGCGTGGGACGTCTCGTCGAAGCAAAATCCAAACAAGAAACCCTCCCGTTACACTACTACCTCGCATCGTCGGTCATCAAGATATGATGGTCTTAGACACATGATCGGGACCGGTAAAGTTCTAATTTACTTCTATGTTTTACCTTTTAATTTATCAAACACTTCAATCAATCGGACATTTACTTTTTGTAAAGTCTTACAAATATATATATCCCATTATGTAAACATGGCTTTCTCATGAAGGCATAATCCAGAAGTCTCAATTCGACTTCATATCTCAGTCTCCCACACATCGATCAGAGGAGAGAACTATATACAGTGCTTCTATCTCGCACTTTAGTAGCCCTTAATCACTCAACTACGTGATTCTCGGCTAAACCTTTCAACCCACTCTCAATCAACAAAATAAAATAAAATAAAAGGAAGGAAAGGTAGCATCTCTCCACTCCCAACGTCGTTAAGGTTCACGCGTGGAGCGTCCCGCAAAAGCGGAATCCAAATAAGGAACCCCTCCTATGCATTACTACTTAACCTTGTTGGTCGTGGAGATAAGGCATAACAACCACATACAATGCAAACAAACAACCACACACTCAAACAAGGTAACGTATAATGCAAGTAACACGTATACATTTAAAATATTATCACTCGCCTCATAACGAGTGAGGAAAAACATAAAACTTCCCTACCACAGAAGTCACATAATTCTATAACAGTGTCGATACTATTACAAGCTCGATATACACCCGAATCTAGAGCAAATGCAATACTACTCTATCTTATCGTGAGGGATGCACCACCCACTACAAAGGTGGAATTCCCACTAACATTCTTGCCAATCACTTATGGTCAAAACTAATGGTTCTCTGACACTGTACTCTAATCTTATCCGAACCAAGTTACTCCCATCTATGCCCTAGCTAGGCATCCTTACCTTTACCTTTATTCTCTAATCAACAAAATCAAAATGAGTGGTTCTATATTCCACGTCATAGCTATTGTTCCGACCCTGGCGGTCAAACAATTTACCATGCAGTCCCCTTACCTTCTTCGATAAAAGAGAGCACGCTACCGACCTCCCCTTCTTTAGTTCAATGAATCCTCCCAAGGCGGATAGCGGATATCCACCAAAGGGTTTCATGAACCCAATTCTTTCAGAAGTGTTAACGACACTTATTTTGGAACCTACCGTTCCACCGAAGGGCCCTTTCTTCCTTATACCTATCGTGTTTTAGTGCACGGCCTCCCTAAATGTACAACTCTATATTCACTGTCGTCCTCTGACCGAACCTCGTGTGAACATTCGAGAATCCAACTTCTTATCAGTCCAGTTATCCCAGAGAAACTCGTTGTTGATGGTGTCCACCGGGTTTCTCCATGGGCAAAACTTCCTGCACCCATAACTATGGTGACTACATTCCCACCATTTTAGCACTACTCCTACGGATGAAGGATTTTCTTCCATCCTTATCATCTGGGCACTTTTATACCCTTCCTCTAGGCTAAATCCCTGGACTTTGTGCATCCACCAAATGGGGACACATCTCTTCTATCTTACTTCAACATGTGGCCCTTACCATGGGCTCTTCTCCACCTCAAATTAACGTTGCTTGAAATCCCAAGCTTAGTCTTCTCGTGGTACACAAAAAACTACATCCACTGTAATTGGTAGTCGTAGTAGCAAGATAAGAAAGTGCTACAAAAAGGGAATGACCACCAAAACAGTCCTCATCCCCGAAAACAATTTACTGTTCTTAGTACTTCCATCCAATGACGCCTTCACAACGACCTTTCCTGGCGCCCTTCTTCAATCAACCTATGAATCTCACACGAACGTGCAAAAGATTCCATGGGTTCCACTGCATAGCAGGAGAACGAAATCTCACAAGAGAAATCAACGATCTTAATCCTAAGGCTCTATGTCAATCAAAAGCAACGCTGAAAACGTAACGCGTCCACACAGATTCCTAAGGACTCTAGAACCTGATGCTATGATACCATCTGTGACAACCCGCTCACCAAAATAAGGGGTGGCCAGCCCAATACTCCAATATAACAGGAGTCCCGGATGGGATCATTCTCAGCATCACAATAAAATATAGAGTATCCAGGATAACCACCCAATATTTCAGAAAACGGGTTGCCAAAAATTTATTTAAAAGTTAAAGAAAGAATTTAAACAACCCATTACTGAAAAGAGCAAGTGGGAACCCCAAGATTTTATATTACAATAGCTACAAGTAAATAAGAAGAGAACCGAAAATGCTGTCGGTCAACAGACTCTACAACAATGAAGAACAATTTCAATAATTTATATAATACATTACATTAAAAAATTATCAAGGCTTGGGCCTCAGGCCCGAATAAAAGACTTGATCATAACTAGAGTGAAAAAATGAAAGCGGATATACAATATAACCCGTAATACCCGCAAATCATCACGGCTCGCCAAAATCACTAGAATAGGAAAGTCAGAACAGGTGTCCTTGCGACGGAGTGCCTGGGAGGAAACAAGATGCATGCACAACAAGAAATATGAACGGGTCAGGGCCTGGTTTTATATGATTACCAGATGAATAAAAAGTATGAAAGTTATGAATGATGAATCATGATGATAAGAAATAAGAATCTACCTACACTATTTTAAAACATAAGCTAAGACAATTTTAATTAATCATGAATCTAAATTTAATTATGCAGGAAAAATAAGAATGATTAACATTAAATTAAAAGTTTACATCATATAATCTGATTTATCTCATAATTCCATTCCTTATTAGGATTATATAATTATCATTAAGCACTTTGTGGCTTTTATCTCAATTACATGCCCATTCATGGCATTCCATTCCTTATCAGGAATATATTCATCATCAAATGCTCTTTGTGGCATTTCAATGTGCTCTTTATGGCACTACCTCATGCTCTTTATGGAATATCACATACATCATGTCCCACTTGATTATGAATTGTTATATTTATATACATATAACGATTCTAAGACCACCCCTCCGAGTTTTCCCACTGGGCGCGCCCCTAAATGACCATCATCTACTAGGGCCTATCTATACAAGACAACCTGGGCACCTATAACGCAAGACGTCGAGAAGCGGCCATATGCATGCGGGAGAGTCAAGACCACACCCAGAATCTCGTCACCAGCGCAGAAAACATAACATAATCGCTCATATGGCCTATGGACTATATCCAGCCTGCATTCATTAGCCAGGGGGGCATCACCAAGTGCGCGAACTTCCCTTATGATGTCATTTAGAGAGGTGTGTATAAGTAAATTTACATTTACCACATTCATGATTAAGTAAATTATCATTTACCATCATTATTACCATTTCCCTTTCATTTTCTTTCCATATATATGTTTCATTTTATCTGAAACCATAATCATTTACATTATTGTAAATACCTCATATTATACCTGGAGCCATACTTAATACATCTTGCCGTTGTAACCTCGATGAATAAATAAGCTTTCAATTTATTCTCCAAAGATTCGTTTGTGGTGTCATTGTAAAAAATCAAGGCTAATATAGCTCCATTGAGCTTCCAAAGTCTCCAAAACATGACGCTACACTCCTAGTCTCATAATGATCTATTAAAAGAAAAGAATGCCCTAACATCAACTGGCATATCCCCGAAAAAGTCCCCACATAACGCATTTCTAATCTAGAATGGTTACCCCTCCCATCTAGGACTCTAAACCTCTAAATTTACTTCATTCAAGAAGGTTCCTAGTCCCCATTGAAGAGAATAAATCTACGAAGAAAAATAAAGTTTAAGGATGAAAAATAGGGGACCGGTCATGAGACTGCGGTCGACAGCGTCTCCAAATTTTACCTAAAAATAAAAGCAGAAAGCTCAGATTGGAGGGGCCGGTCGACCGATCAGGGGACCGCGATCAACTGCGCACGATAATTATGCCTTTGTAGGAAAGCAGTAAGCCCTCCCGCGAAGGCCCGATCGACCGGTCCTGGGACCGCGATCGACCGGTCATAGCAGACCTAGGGTTCTTTCTTCTTCCAAAAACTAAACCCAAGTGATGATTTTTAATTTCCCAAATCTCAAACCTCTTCCATTTTGAACATAAAAAACAACCTTTATCTACCCAAAAACTTTCCTACATGATTTATAACCATTTTAATTCACAATTTTATCATCAACACTAAGATTAGGTTTAAATCCCATAAATTCCATTTTTGATCCATAAATGCAAATACACAACTATCACACAAATTATTCATCTTAAATCACATATTAGCAAGTAGAAAACTTGCCTTGAAGTTGAAATCTCAGGTTTCTTTGTGTAGTAGCAACAATCCATCTTCAATCTTCATTTTCTCTCTTCTTTCTCCACTTTTCTCTTCTTCTCTCTTTCTCTCCTTATTTGGTAATACAAAATTAGGAAAAGAAATAAGGTGCAAGACAAAAATCGTGACTTAAGTCTAAATTCCCAAGTTAAATGGTTAATACCATATTAAAATGACTTGCAAATACGCATTTAAGTAAAAAACCAGGTAAAAGTGCCTGAAACCCAAAAATACAATATGACACTTATTTTGACTGTCTCGCACATTCTGAGACTAACTATGCCCTCTAAAATAGCATCCGGAAATTTAATAAATTATATCAAGTTTCGATTTCATTTAAACCATAGTGTCATTTAAATCATATGACACCCTAAAACATACAATCGAATGACATTTACTTTCACATGTAGTAATTATGCAACACTCTACCAAATATTAACTTTCAACTCATAAAGTTAATATTTACTCCAGTTCCATCATTTTATATAATTACCTTATGCGATAAATTAATATAAAATTAGCCTCCTTAAAAGCGAGGGTTGTTACAATGGCCTACTCTATGCAAGTGTTGGGCTTGGGCCAAAAGCCCATACGCGCGTGTGCCGCCTGTCCGGCTCAGTTTGGCTCGGGCTTGGGCTTATAATAATTCCTATCAATTTTTGGACCAAATTAATTAATTTTGTAATTAATTAATTGTAAACTGTTTCAACATTTAATACCCAACAATCAACACTTAATTTCGTATTAATTGTTTGACAGTTGATCCCAACACTCAAGTCAGTTACTGTATATATTCTTGTCGCCCTCATTATTTTAACTAATCAAAAATTCCCAATGCAATTCCTCTCCTCTTCGAAACAGGTCATCCATTTCATCAGTCTTGTTCATAATTTGAGTTAAAAAAACATAGAAATTGAGTTCGACAGAATCATTACATTGTTGTGATTCCTGTATTAATTAAAAAAAATTTGTTCTATCTTGGGAGATTTTAATTTAGCTCTAAAGCACTATAGAGGGGAATTAAAATTTTCTTAAGGACACTGTGGTATTACACAGGGCTCGAAATTCTTTTCTATTTTTATTTTTTATTTCTACAATATCAAGTAAGTCATTCTCATTTTCTATAAATTCTTTTTTTCTTGTAATTATTATTATTAGTAGTATTTATTTATTGTTGAATAAAATAAATAGTAGTCTTAACAATCTTAAGACAATTTTAATACATTGCTACTGTTTATAATGAGTACAAAATAATTTTCAAATTACACAAAAATTTTAGTGTCATATAAATATGTTTTACATAAAATTTGATAGTGTATTGTTTTATTATAAAAAATTTAATAAAACAGTTTCTATTACTTTGTTTTACAGAAATTATAATTTGTACCAGTTTACATTTATAATTAAAAATTCAAACTTTAATTATTCTTAAAAATTATGTTTTGTATAGATTTTTTATAACCCCTCTGCTTTCTAAAATTTTTGTTTTGTATAGACTTCAATTAATATTCATAATTTATTTTACATAGAATTGGTTTTTTAACCAATTTAGACTAGTAAAAAATTACTATCGCTGCTTGTTTAATTCTGTGATATATAATTCAAAATATTATTTAGAATTCACTTTAAATTTCATTTAATATTAATTTTATTTTGAGGAAATTGGTGTACACAATTTTTTATTCTGTTTTGATAAATTCATCACAAATGAATACCATCGTTGATAAAAATTATGTTTTTGTAACAGAAATGGATTCACAAAGTATGAACACAATTCTACCACCTACCCTAAATGTGACATATGCAACTGTTGTTGCCCCCGTAACCATGCCACATGGGGAGAAATCAGAAAAATTTACTGGGTCCAATTTCAAACTTTGGCAAGGACAGATGTACTTCTATCTCACAAACTTTCAAATGAATAGGTTTGTGTATGAGGATTATCCCCCTTTGCAAGAAGGAGATGAAACTAAGAAAGTTGTTGTCGTTGAAGCATGTAAACATTCTGACTTTCTGTGTCGTAACTACCTCCTGACCGTGGCACCCCGCCAAATAAAATACCGGGTGATCAATCCTATACCAAATTAAAACAGGAGTCTCATATGGTTCATTCTCAGCATCACTGTCGAAAACCAATTTAATTATTAATAACTTATTAGGCTGGCATCAAAATTTTATTTAACTAATCTTTTTAACCAAACTGACTAAGTAAAACATTCACACAGTTTATATACACAAAAACTGAAATGAAATAAAATGACTGAACACTCGGTTTAACATAATACAACCAAATCGAATGACGCATTAAAAGGAAGTAAAAGAATAAATGAGTACAATTGGGCTATCGGCTAGAATGTTTCTACAATACATCCTATCTAGATCTCAAGGATAGAAGCGTCTACAATAAACATGCTTACATCTAAAGCCGCTGTAGCAAATGTCTGACTCGAAAAAACCTTAATTCAGGCATCCTTGTGTCTAGACACCTAATATATATACATATATAGCAAGAGAGGGGAAAATAGAGAAACGGGTCAGAGCCCGAGTTTTTAAAATATTTAGCAAGGGCTTAAAAGTCATATTTTAAAATGTGAAATCTCTCATATTTAAACTGGTATCGCACTCCCATGAGATACACCTCACCCCTCTTCTAATAGTACACACCTGTCGCATACGTTTTAAACAACCTAGTTAAGCTACCCTGCCTAACTAATCTCTTACACCCATCTTCTAAATTCGCCGAACTATCACCTACCTTGCATGATATAATACAGGTCATACCGTAAGCTAATGCATAAGCTTTTAGTTAATATAATCATCAATGTGCTATATATATAGTTCTCGTTTCTATATATATAAGTATACCGTTCATAATCCGTAACTTTTACTAGTTTAAAATACCCTATTCACTTTAGTATATAAAGTTTCGTATATAAATAATTATCATTTTAATATATGATTTACATTGTATTAATCCGGATATAAGTCTCCCGGAAGAAGAATACACCCTTATTCATTTTACTCGTTACACAAGTCAATGCTATATGATATCTCGTCTTCATATACAAGCAATATACTATACGTAACAAGTATAATTATACCTATTACAATCATAAGTATAATAGCCATCCCACCGAGCTATAACTCGAGGATGCAGACTCAAGTGCCTATCCATATTCGGGTTTACTCAATCACTCATGGTCATGGTAAAAACTAAACGGTGGAGGCGATCGTGTATGATATAACCTGGGGATTATACTCTCCCTACTCCTCAATCCAAGTGATTCACCCACATCGTGCAACCTCCCTGGATAGCACTAGAGAAAAATATAATTTGGTTGTCCATCCTTACGCCCGTTGAACCAGCCTCTAAGATATAAATGTACCAACCACACACAGATATATTTATTTCTGTATCATATCATATATATACAGTAATAACTCCCGTATATAATATATATCACTTCTTAATATATTATGGCTATTTTAAACTATGTTCTTACATAATGGCAGGAGAAAAAAATCTCACAATAAGAACCAACAATACTAATCATAAGTCTCTATATCACATAGAAATCAACGCTGAAAGCGTAGTACGTTCGCACAGATTCCTAAGAACACTAGAACCTGATACTCTGATACCATCTGTGACTCCCCGCCTAATAAAATACCGAGTGATAAATCCTATACCAAATTAAAATAGGAGTCTCATATGGTTCATTCTCAGCATCACTGCTGAAAACTAATTTAATTACTAATAACTTATTAAGCTGACATTAAAATTTTATTTAACTAATCTTTTCAACCAAACCGACTAAGTAAAACATCCACACAGTTTATATACACAAAAACTGAAATGAAATAAAATAACCAAACACTCGGTTTAACATAATACAACCAAATCGAATGTCGCACTAAAAGGCGGTAAAAGAATAAATGAGTACAATTGGGCAATCAGCCCGGATGTTTCTACAATACCTCCTATCTAGATCTCAAGGATATAAGCATCTACAATAAACCTGCTTGCATCTACAACTGTTGCAGCAAATGTCTGACTCGAAAGAATCATCATTCAGGTGTCCCTGTGTCTGGACACCTAATACATGTATACATATATAACAAGAGAGGGGAAAATAGAGAAACGGGTCAAAGCCCGGGTTTTGAAAATATTTATCAAGTGCTTAAAATCCATATTTTAAAA
This sequence comes from Sambucus nigra, assembly GCA_949130495.1. Lineage (NCBI taxonomy): Eukaryota > Viridiplantae > Streptophyta > Magnoliopsida > Dipsacales > Adoxaceae > Sambucus > Sambucus nigra. Next base: position 204,701,834 of record OX422217.1, read on the forward strand.
TATTAAATCTCTCATATTTAAACTAGTATCGCACTCCCATGAGATACACCTCACCCCTCTTCTAATAGGGCACGCCTATCGCATACGTTTTAAACAACCTAGTTAAGCTACCCTGCCTAACTAATCTCTTACACCCATCTTCTAAATCCTCCTAACTATCACCTACCTTGTGTGACATAATATAGGTTATACTGTAAGCTAATAAATAAGCTTTTAGTTGATATAATCATCAATGTGCTATATATATAATTCTCGTTTCTATACATTTAACTATATCGTTCATAATCCGTAACTTTCTCTAGTTTAAAATACCCTGTTCACTTTAGTATATAAAGTGTCGTGTATATATAATTCTCATTTTAATATACGATTTACATTGTATTAATCCAGATACAAGTCTCCCGGAATAAGAATAAACCATTATTCATTTTACTCTTTACACAAGTCAAAGCTATATGATATCTCGTCTTCATATATCAGCAATACACTATACGCAACACGTATAATTATACCTATTACAATCATAAGTATAATAACCATCCCACCGAGCTATAACTCGAGGATGCAGACTTAAGTGTCTATCCATATCCGGGTTTACTCAATCAACCACGGTACCAAGCCAGACTCACTCATGGTCATGGTAAAAACTAAATGGTGGAGGCAGTCATGTACGATATGACCTGGGGACTATACTCTCCCTCCTCCTCAAGCCAAGGAATTCACCCACATCGCGTAACCTCCCTAGATAGCACTAGAGAAAAATATAATTTGGCCGTCCCTCCCTATTCCCGTGGAACCAACCTCTAACATATAAATATACCAACCACACACAGATATATTTATTTCCGTATAATATCATATATATATAGTAACAACTCCTGTATATAATATATATCACTTCTTAATATATTATGGCTATAATTGCCAAACTCTTATACCGATAGTCAAAACCCCGAATGTTCTCATTCATAATAGTATATAAGTATTTTCACACTTTAAATACTAAACCTATAAGTATTATTTTACTTAAGATTAATTCACACCTTAGTCACTTCTAAGGGTTTAAATAAAATCCCGAATATACCAATTCGTAATAATTAAATAAGTATACTGTTAACTTATTTTAGTTCCGTATGTATCGCATCACCTATAATAATAGTCGTTAATAGATGAACCGGATAGCCACACAAACATCTCTAACCCATATCCAAAATTCCATCCTTCTCACAATCTAGGGTTTACTCAATTGTACTCGACCCATACTTATTCCAATCACAAAAATATATCTAGAAACCACTGTTATAAAAAACCCGCCTAGGCTCCGACTAGGCACGCCTAGGCTTAAGGCTTGGGAGAAACGGCTCGACTTAAGTTTTTTACGCCTTATTCTTGGAAAACCCCTTAAGGCGCACTTTTTTCTAAAAACAACAATGCTTTAGTGAAACGATTTCGCCTTTTAAAGAATTTATTAACTAACCGAACCATTATCCCATCCAAAATAATCAAATAGTATTTTAATTTGCATATATTCAGACATATTTTTATGATATGTATAATTTTAGTATTTTAATAGCCTTGTTATGGTTAAAAATATTAAAATATATTAAGAAGGCCTAAATGCCTTTTCACGCCTTTTTACGCCTAAGGCCCGCCTAGGCTTCCAAGGCTTAAGGCTTGGCCTCCACGCCTCGATCACGCCTCGCGTTTTTTAGAACCTTGCTAGAAACAATAGCTGAATACTTCTCTCAAACATTGCTCATCCTAAACATTCATCAAGTACATACCCCGGATTATACACTTAACTAACCCAAGGTTCCCTCTTCTTTACCCAAGATTTGCTCACCCTAAATTCTATTTTCTAGGAGTCATAATATTTCATTTATAATCCCCTACAATAATCTCCAATTTACAATTTAACTCCCCCTAAACTCAAAGAAGGAAAAACTACCAATTTCAGCAAAGTCGAATCGATTCGCCCCAAATGCAAATTGATTCGGACCAGCGAATCGATTCGAACCAAAATCGAATCGATTCGGAAAAGGGTATACGAAAAGGTCTTCAAGGGCAAATCGATTCGGTCTCAATCCGAATCGATTAGACCTGAGACAGTTCCACAGGTCTCCTTATGCGAATCGATTCGCCCTGTTCGGAGCTCACTGTTTGGGTGACTTCTCAATCTCCAAAATCCCAAATGTCAAGTTTGATTTCTAACTAACGATTTCGATCCCGGACACCCTTCTGTAGAAAAATCACAACTAATTAAAAAAAATCAGAAAAATACGTGGTCAGCACCCACGCGTTCATATCGAAAAGATCTAGAAAATTTATTTTTTGACAAAGAACCAAATTGATTCGCTTCCTGGACAAATCGATTCGGAAAGGACGTTGAGTTACTATTCACCTTCTTCTCCATTTTTTCTCTTTAATCCAACACCCAAACCTCCATTAATACACCTCCAAGCTTTTTATATTTTCTTACATCATCATCCAACCTCAACCAATAATATATTCACATATAAAAAGGGTTCTAATCATCTTAGAACCAATAACCAATAATCAAATTTCAATTAATTCCAATGTTTCTCAAAATTGATATTATCCGAGTTTTACTCGTTCAAACTTTGGAAACCCCCATTTTGATTCAAGAAAACCCAACCCAAAAATCTTTATAGTTTATCATTACCAACTATAATATGATATACACATTTAAAATAATAAAGCAAGTAAACACTTGCCTCGTGGATCAAATCCGATGACCTCGAGTCGAATCCCGCGGAGTTTGGCCCGGAATCCCCTTTTCTTTATTCTTCTCTTCTCTTCTTCCTTTTCTCTCTTCCCTTTCTCTCTCTTAGGGCTAAAATATGAGAGAAAGGGGTTTATAATGCTTATCCCCTTATTAAACCCAAAATTGACTCATATACTCAATTGCGAGTCCTTACTAGTCCAAAAGTCGATGGAACCTAAACGCTTCCCCGGATACTCTATTCTGATTATCTTAGTCATTCTAAAACCAACCGTTCACTCTAAATCTCTATCCGATTCACTTAACTAAAATTCACTAATTAACCCAACACATCTCAATACGAGTGTTTTCCGATTAAAATATTATCCTTCTTCGCTTTGCCCAACTGCAAGATGTAATTAAAATAATCCAACTCATATACTTAGTCCCGTAAGAAAATATAACCGATGGAAATATTAATCTGATACTTGCAAACTAGTATTTACTACTCACTTTAAATTCTCAATTTATCAAATTATACTCATAAATTCCAAAATTACTATTCACAGTATTTTCCTCTAATTACCAAATTACACCCACATATGCAATTTAAATATCTATAAGTACGGGGTATTACACTGACATACTTGGACAAGATGTTGTACCATGTGTACATCACTATGGCAGCTGCTAAGGAATTGTGGAATTCTTTGGAGTATAAGTACACAACTGAAGATGCGGGTATGAAGAAATTCATCATGGATCATTTTCTAGACTTCAAAATGACTGAATCCAAGCCAGTTGTTGAACAAGTTCAAAAACTTCAGGTTATTATTCATGACATTTATGCCGAAGGAATTCCAGTCAGTGATACTTTTCAAGTTGCAAAAATAATTAAAAAGTTGCTTCCATCTTGGAACTTGTTAAAAAATTATCTCAAGCACAAACGCAAGGAGATGAATGTTGAAGAATTGGTAGTGCGACTGCGGATTGAAGAAGACAAGGATGAATCTCAAAAGAAAAGTGGGAAGAACATCATGGAGTCCAAGGCTCATGTGGTTGAAGGTCCTAAATCCAAACGTAAGCGTGATTAGGGGGGGTGCACATCTAAGCAAAGAAATAAGTTCGAAGGCAAATACTACAATTGCGGCAAGCCAGGACACCGCTCAAGCGAGTGTCGCAAACCAAATAACGTTAAAAAAAATAATTCTTATGCAAATGTGACGGAGGGTGAGAACATTCCCGATGGTATCGCAGACATAAATCTTTATGTTGTTGTCTCTGAATGCAATTTGGTAGGAAATACCAAGGAATGGTGGGTGAACACTGAGGCTACATACCATATTTGTGTAAACAAATGGATGTTTACTACTTATCATTAGTGTTTTAAAAGGCATGCCTAGGCTCCACCTAGGCTTGAGGCTTGGGCGAAATGTCTCCCCTTCAACCTTTTACGCTTTATTCTTAGTAAAAGGCTTAAGGTGCACTTTTTTAAAAAACAAAAACGCTTTAGAGAAACAATATCGCCTTTTAAAGACTTTTTTTTTTAAAACTGGACCAATATCTCATTCAAAACAAAAAAAAGACAAATGGTATCCCAAAACTCTTTGCCTCTCGTCCAAAAAAACGGGTATTTTTTCTTCCTCTTTTTTGTTTTTTCTTAGTATTTTTAAAAAAATAATATTTTAATTTGAATATATTCTGACATATTTTAAGTATGTACTATTTTAGTAATTTTAATAGCCTTGTTATAGTTAAAAATGTTAAAATATATTCAAAAGTCCTAAATGCCTTTTCACGCCTAAGACCGGCCTAGGCTTCTAAGGCTTAAGGCTTGTCCTTCACGCCTCGATCACGCCCCATGTTTTTTAGAACCTTACTACTTTTAAGGCTTTGGAAAATGAGGAGACCCTCTTTATGGGGAAATCTTCGAGTTCTAAAGTCGCGGGACAAGAAAAAATCATTCTTAAGATGACTTCGGGAAAGGAGCTTACTCAAAATAATGTGTTGTACGTACCTGACATTCGTAAAAATATAATTTTTGAATTGCTTTTAAGCAAGAATGGGTTTAAATTGTGTTTGTTTCTAATAAGTTTGTGTTGTCCAAAAATGATGTGTATGTGCGAAAGGGCTACCTGTCCGAGGGGATCCTTAAAATGAATGTAATAACATTGATTCCAAAGGCATACCCAGTGAATGAAATTGCTAGTTCTACTTACTTAATAGAGTCTTCTAATATTTGGCATGCTAGATTAGGACATGCTAATTTTGATACCCTGCGTAGATTAATTAACTTGGAAATTTTTCCAAAATTTAATATTGATAAAAATCATAAATGTGATAAAAATCATTCATGCGGGGGATTGTTATAAAATGAGTATTTGACAGAAAATTTTGAGCAACTTTGAGCTCAAATTTAGGTGGGACCAACACCACGATAATTATAGGACCATATACGAACGTGTTCTCCTTCGCAAGGAGATTAACATAGTATATTCACATTTCCAATTCCATTAAGTTATAAATGATAAACATGTATCCAAAGTGACTCATAAAGAAATGAAAGTTAACGAATTGGGTGTGCTTTAACTCTTGTCCCACATTGGAAGAGTAGTGGTAATTTGAAGAGTTAATAAAACTCCAATTATGGACTAAGTCTTGGATGCCTTTGGGGTATCCCAACTCTTTGAAGGGAAGATGGCTTACACTATGCAAGTGTTGGGCTTGAGCCAAAAGCCCACACGTGAGCGCGCGTCGTCTGGACGGTTCGGCTCAGGCTAGGTTTCGGGCTCGGGCTTAGGCTTAGGATTATAATAATTCCTTTCAATTTTTGGGCCGAATTAATTAATTACACAATTAATTAATTATAATGTTTAAACAGTTAATACCTAACGATCAACAGTTAATTTCGTATTAACTGTTTGACATTTGGTCCGAACAGTCAAGTCACTAACTATATATATGCATGTCTCCCTCCTTATTTTAACTAATGAAAAATTCCCAACGCAATTCCTCTCATGTCCTCTCCAAAACAGTTCCTGCATTTCATCAGTCTTGTTCGTGGTTTGAGTAAAAACATATAAATTGAGTTCGACAAAATCATTATATTGTTGTGCTTCCTGTATTAATTTTAAAATTCCATTCTAACTTGGGAAACATTAATTCAAACCCTAAATCACTATGGAGGGAAATTAAAATTGTCTTAAGGACACTGTGGTATTACACGGGGCTCAAAATTCTTTTCTGTTTTTATTTGTTATTTCTGCAATATCAAGTAAGTCATTCTCATTTTCTGTAAATTCATTTTTTCTTGTAATTATTATTATTAGTATTAGTATTTCTCTACTGCTGAATAAAATAAATAGTAGTCTTAATAGTTAATCATATTGAATTGGTTCCGACTCACATGGGTCACCTGGCATCTCCCATAAACACTGAGGTCAAAGTAGTAGGAGAAGATACGGTCGTGGAGGAGGAGTGTGTTCGGACGGCGAAAGAACACAATGCGAAAAATGAGAGGCTACTATTACCGTGGGAGTCCATCCAGCTCATAAAAAATTGATGAAAAACATAGGTGAAACATAAACAATATGTGGGGAAGGGTCAATAAGTTAGGATGGGACAATCATTGAGAACACTAGAGGTGGAAAAGATAAAGTCACAGAGGGGAAGTCAGTTATGCGGGTGGGAAGAGATAGTCCAGTAGCCGATGAGATGGGGTCAGTCCTAGTAAAAAAGGCATAGAAGAAGGAGTTGGTATGGGGTGGAGCTTTTATCTAAGTAAGGAAGGAAAATAGGTTTGGGTGGGGATTTTAATAATAATAGTGAGGTTGTTATATCTGATGAGGGTGATTCTTGGGACGAGGTGTTGTCAGATTTAATAGTGAGGAAAATTAGGAGCGCTTATAAATTAGCTTTGCGGACTAAAGATGGGATGCAAAATTTCATTAGGGTGGGTCTTTATGTGGCTAAAGAATATATAGAAGATGGGCTTGGGGTGAATAATAGGGGAAGGGTGGAAAGCTCAAGCATAGGTTGTGGTGATATGGGAGATCACTTACGAATGTCGGGTACTTGAGCAGAAAAGAAAGGTTTAATGGTAGAGGTAGAGGAGGCAAAAAATAGTGGGGTAGGGGAGTGTGATGGAGGATCTTTGAATTCCTATGCTATTGATACTGACTTTGGCGGAGGGAATTTCAGACTATAGATGCGTGCTGGTGATAATAGGCCGATTAACTATGCTCCACGACTAGTAGGGTGAATTGAGGAGCATGTCGAGGTTTCTTCCATAAGAAGTGGACATAATATTGCTTCTAGTGGCAGAGCTTGGAGTAAAATTAACTTTTTAGGCCCTAACCTTAATTAAGGGAAGGCGTTACAATAGGATGTTTGATGAAAAAATTGTAGATCTAAAGGGTCTATGTTTAAGAAGAGGGATAAATAAAAGGGAAATGATAGAAAGGGGAAGCCATTAATTGAGGGAGGTGAAAAGAGTATTGATGAACCTCATTTGAATCTAGTATGGGAAAAGAATAATTTCCATAACCATTCCATTAGTCCAGTAGGATAGGAGAGAGAGATGGAGGGGATACACTTTTTTTCTAGGGGAGATAAGCAATGGCAGGAGTAAAGCCACCCATCCAGATCATAGTAAGGAAGGAACAAAGGATGATCAATGGATAGAAAGACTAACTGGTAACAAAGGTGTTTTAGTGGTAGCTAGTGAAAATACTAAAAGTAGTTTACTTAAAAGGGGGTTTCAGTTGTTGACACATGGGAGAAGAATGGGGTGGGTTGAAAGGGTGAAGGTACTATTTTTACGAAGCTAAACAACTCTAAATTATGGGAAGAAATTGAAATCCCAAGGCAGGAGGAAGATATTGGGGTAGGGGAGGATGAGGGGTGGGTAGAGGATATGATAACATAATTGAGTAAGATTTTAGAGGTGTACTACGAGGGAAGCGATTATGAGGCCCGAAGTTTATTTGAGAAAATAGGTGGAAGGGAAAAACAGTGAGAACAAATGGGGTGCACTAGGATAAGGATGAAAGTAAGGGGGAGGTAAGGAGTGAACGTTGTATTTATTTTTTTAGTCTCTAATGAATCTTGGGTTGATCTCGTGAAATGTGAGGGTTTTAAACGATCACGTGAAATGCGGTATTATGAGTGGGGTCATCTAGAGGTGGATACCTGGTATTTTATGTTCGTGGGAATCCAAACCGAGCCATGTGGATGGAGTGTTAGACGAATCTACCTTGGGAGGGTGTAGGGTTAAGTGGTGTAGTATGGACGCTGTAGGTGCATGAAGAGGGTTAATTATTATGTGGGACTATAAAGTGGTGGAGGTTTTGGATAGCATGATAGGCAGTTAGACCTCCTTATGTTTATTCAAGAACGCAAATGATGGTTTTACTTGGTGCTTTTCAAGTATTTACGGGCCTATGGAAGATTCATGTGAGTGGGAATTATGGGAGGCGTTAGTGGTGTTTGGGGCAACCCGTGGTGTTTGGGGGGATATTTTAATGAGGTGAGATTCACTTCAGAAAAGAGTGGGGGACGGAGATTCAACAGATTTATGAGGGAATTCATGGATTTCATTGATGAAATGGAGTTTCTAGACCTTTCGTTGGACGGAGGATTGTTCACGTGGTCCAATAATCGAGACATTCCCTCCCTATCTCACCTAGATCGCATCCTCATTTCACAAGGGTGGGAATATCACTTTCCTAAGGTTATATAGTTTTGTTTGCCTAGGCTAACATCAGATCCTAGTCCGATTCTTCTTGAATGTGGAGGTTGGAGAGAAGGTAAGATCCCATTCAGATTTGAGAATATGTTGCTTAGGGAGACGGACTTCTTGGAAAAAGTTAAGGCGTGGTGGATTAGATATGATATAAGGGAAATGCTAGCTTCAGGTTAGCATCAAAGATGGGTCTTCTCAAGAAATATATCAAGCGATGGAATAGAGATGTATTCATGAATGTGAGCATTATTACCGCGAGGTCTATGGAGGAAGTAAGGCGCCTTTATTAGAAGGAAAGAAGATAGGGGATTTCTAGGGAGGAGATGAAGGTGAGGGATAATAGGAAGGGGGAGATTGGGCGAAGATTTATTTAAGAAGAATTCAGGTGGAGGCATAAATCGCGAGCGTTGTGGTTAAAAACACAAAATTATTTCACAGAGTGTTTAATTCCCATCGGCGGTTAAACCATGTATGGAATATTGTTGTGGATGGGGTAGGGTTTGATGAGGACAATGAGGTGGGGGGGGGGGGGGGGATAATTTCTCAGTTTTATGATATGTTGTTCAGGGAAGAGGAAGAGTGGCATCCTTTTCTTAACGATGTAGAGTTGGGATGCATTTCTGTAGTTTTGTGATTGGGCATCCGAGAGCAAACCCAATTGGGGTTTCACGCCTTTTATTTTCCAATGATACGATTATTTTCTATAAGGCAGAAGTGGGCCAGGTGCGTGCATTAATAGTACTCCTTATATGCTTTGAGGAGGTATTGGGTCTCTATATTAATATGGGGAAATACGATATGATCTAGATTGGGGTTTGGCTAAGATGCTTGGTTGTAGGGTTAGATCCTTCCCCTCATCTTACCTTGGACTGTCATTAGGGGCTAAGTTCAAGTCCAAAGCTTTATGGGATCTGATGCTTGAGTGAATAAAAAGGAGGTTGACAGGGTGGGGGAGGTTAACTTTGATAAAAAGTACATTGCCTAGTTTTCCCACATACTTTTTATCCATCTTACCATTGCCTTGTTTAGTGCGAAAGAAGATAGAGAATATGATGAACGATTTCATGTATATAAGTAATTAGGAAAAGTTTAAATACAATTTAGTGGGGTGGAAGGAGTTGTGCAAGTCGTTTAAGTTAGGGGAGCGTGATTAAAGAATCGAGAGTGTTTTAACCAAGCCCTATTAGGGAAGTGACTTTGGAGATTTCCACGTGAGGAGAATAGGTTATGAATGAGACTAATGGTGTCAGCGGGGGGTGTACTCATCTTGGTTGGGGTCCGGGAGTGGGGAAATTCGCTCATGGGGTTGGTTTGTGGAATCATATATCGAAAGAATCGGAGGGCTTCTCTAGTCACATGGAGTTTATCCTTGGGAGAGGTAATAGGATCAGGTTCTGGAAGGACAGGTGGGGCAAATATGTCTCTCTTTCGGATCTACTCCCCAGCATCTTTAGATTAGGGGAGGATAAAGACGGCCTGGTTGCATACCACATGTTGGTTATTGGGGAGCGAGTGGTGTGGAATCCTAAACTCAGAAGATGACTATAGGAATGGGAGCTCGAGGAGGCTGAGCCTTTCTTTTAATGGTTGGAATTTTCCCCGCGTTCGAATAATAGGGCTGATGATCTGAGATGGCAGGCGTACAACAAGGTTTTTTTTATAGTGAGAGATTATTACTCCATTCTGAGAGGTCCAGGGATCCAAAGAACTTGCTTCCCTTGGAAACAAATCTGAAAGTCTAAGGGTCGCTATCGAAAGTCATGTTCTTTATCCGGACCGTGAGTAGAAAGGATATTTTGACATATGAAGGATTGCAAAAGATAAGGCATTTTTTTAACTAGTAGATGTTAGTTATGTAAGGAGGCGGTTGAGTCAACCAATCATCTTTTTTTTTATTGTTGGGTGATGAAGATCTTGTGGGATGTCTTCCTTTCCCCGAGTAAGATTTTGTGGGTAATGCCTGAGTCTATGAAGCAAGTATTATAGTCATGACTCCCACCCAAGGGGTGGAAGGGGGTTTGAAAAGTCTGGAATATAGTATCGTACAGTATCTTGTAGACGATTTGGCAGGAGAAAAATGCGAGATGTTTTGAAGGTATGAAGATGGCACCTTCTAGAATTGTGTACCTTGTCTTAAGTAATTTACTAAGTTGGTTTAAGGAGCGACATGTGGCCTCTCTTCTTTATTTCCTAGAATTTGTGGGGGACTTTCAAAGAGTCTTGTAACTCTGGTCGAGTTCAGAGGTTGGTCTTTTATTGTTGGCTTTGTTTGGTTGTTTGTGTACTCCCTGTATACGGGTTTCTCTCCCTTAGTGGTTAGTTTTCTATCAAAGAAAAAGTGTTTGATAAAAAATGGAGTCTATTTTTTTGTTTAATTAAAGGGTATTCATAGGATTAGTATATGAACAATAATCTTAGATTTTCTCGGTGGGTGAAAATTTGCACTAAATTTCTATTTCAGACCTATCTAACTAGGCAAGAAACGAGGTATCTAGAAAAACAACAACAACTAGAGCCTCACACAACTCTATAATATCATCAACATATAATTGGTAATATCTATCCATTAAAAGAGTCTTGATCGCTAAAGAATGAGAAATTGACTAATCTTAAAAGTAATTGCTAAGTCTTAAGATAACCATTTTGTACGCAAAAATATAATATAACTACGACGTCTGTTATGGGGTTACTTCGTTTATTTACTTTTTAGCAACAACATGACCATAAGAGTCTTCAACTTAACATTAGGGCTCCATTTTATATGTGGTAATATTTTTGATGAATTATGACTTCCGAAAAAGTAATTATCGGGACAAGATTTGAAATCCTTTCACCCTATTTGGTTAACCAATGAATTTTTATTAGGAATTAATATATATATATATATATATATATATATATATATATATATATATATATATATATATATATATATATATATATATATATTTATATATATATATACACACACACACACACTAGGGTATGCCCGTGCTTGAAGGCACGATGTTAATTTTCGAAAGTGTAGATCATTGATAGGACCATACGTCATACTTAGTTCGCAAACAGATAAATAATTTTCTTTGTTTATGAGACAATTCACCATATTTAAGAACAAAATACCAATTATAATATTATTAATGCTAAATATGATAACTTACAAATTTTGGGCAAAAAATTCATTTATTTATAGAACAATTTGCCCTTTTAAGAAAAAATATCAACTATACTATTATTAATTTTGACAAAGTTAAATCATATATAATTTAACTCAAGTTTATTGTAGAACAGAAAAGTGTAAATAATTAAAAAAAAATTGGACAAAATATCCTTTGTATATAGGACTATCCACCCTGTTTAACAAATAAAAATACTCTAATAATAATAGTAATAGTTGGCCTTGGACCTCATATAAACAACATCATTAATAGATCAATGAGAAATATAAAATACTCCAACATTACTAAAACGTCAATGATCAATTTAACTCAATTCGTGAAAAAACACCGGTCGAGTCAGTGGTGAGAAGGACGCAAGCCTTGGTCACTAACTTCCGCAATGGAATTTCAATGGTGATATCAATTTCAATTTCAATTTCAGTAATGTTGATTTCAATGGTGATATCAATTTTAATTTCAATTTCAACTTCCGCAATGGACAATGAACAACAAACAAAATGAAACTCTAAATCTAAACAACATTTCAATTTCAGCAGTATGATTATAGTATGCCATCAATACCTATAGTAAACCCAAGTAGGCATAAAAGAATTAACAGTTACACTACAACATGTACGGAGTCTTATGGCGAAGTACTCGTGCTTCAAAGTACGTATGCCTCAAGTTCTAAAGTTTTTTTAAAACACCGTGTAAATATTTTAGAAATTTGAATCAAATATGTGACCACCACTCGGATAAAATACATTAATAAATTATTTACTTAATAGACATTTAAATGAATAATTATTCACATATATGTATTTACACGCGTTACATAGTTTGGCAACAAATAGATATAAAAAAAATGCTTACGTGTTTGTGAACAAATGCAAAGCCCAAAAGTGCAACTTTGGCATATACCACAACTTTGGCTTGCTATTCCTATTAAACTTCCGAATGCTCCTTAGTGTATAACACAGATAGACATCATCCCCAACGTAGCACCCATGATCATTGATCCTATTATAGTTACCCCAACCGCCAACCGCCAACCGCCTCCCATCCTATGATATGAAATGACCTACAATACACCAGTTAATCATGAGTGAAAATATAAAAATACATACTGAACACACCAATTCAATTCAATTCAATAAAAAGTAGAGAGTATAAATTTATAGTCAATGAAACACCCCCAAAAAATTATTACGCAATCCTGGAAATTAAATTTTAAAAGTACCCAACTGCTCGACTTCTTGCCAAGAGAAGCATATTTTAAAACCCCCCTAAAAATAAAGCAAATAAAATAGAAAATAACTTTATACACACACGTATATGTAACTAAAGAGCCTCAAGCATATATTTTTTAGGTGAAGACCTAAACTAATCAGGTGAAGACCTAAACTAATCAATGCTACACATAAATATACTAATTAGTGAATTGAAAAATCTGATCAGATAATATATATATATATATATATATATATATATATATATATATATATATATATATATATATATATATATTGAATCTGGTGTACATTCAAACTCAAAGCGAAAATTATTTACCATAACATACCATTGGGTTTCGAATATAACTACTTGTCTTTATGTCTGCATAATTACTCGCATGCGCTCGGTGAACTAAAATCGAGATTGATTCGGCTTCTTAAGCTCTTTATCAGCAAACAACTGGCAGCAAAAATAAAGAAAACGGTGAGTAAACAGTACCGGAGAAACCCAAAAACAAAGTAAAAAAAAATTAAACTATCAGCAAACGGTATAGTTTATAAAAGAGAGTTTAAAACATACAATTGTGTACCCTATAACTTGATCAACAAAATTTTGAATCATTTACTATTTTAGTGGTTAATTTTTTTGATCAAAAATATTTCAATTCCTGAAGAAGTGTCATCTGAAGGAGTGTCATCACAACCCTTTATTCCTACTAACATTATATCTTACAAATTTCTTTGAATATAACCTAAAAATCAATTGAATTAAATACAGACACACTTGTTCACTTGATTTCATTAAAATAAAGACGAACCAAGTCATCCAGATATTGTTGTACTACAACAGCCCACAGGGGCAACAACCCCTATCAACTTCTTCACTATGCTCGCATTGATGTTGAAGAGGTCATCGGGGGTCATACCGAGTTAGGGATACCATCTTGTCATGTCAATAAAATTATAGCAGCAGTGTAGCAATAAAAACAGTGTCAAAGCAATAATATAATGTAATATAGTACGAAACATGTGTGTAGCAGACTTAACATGGCCTTACAATCAACAAAGGTTTTAGAATAAAGAATCAAAATCTTAAAGTAACAGAGGGGTTTCTTTTAATCTAGAATTTTATGGTTTCTAAGGTATCCCTCTTGAGCAACAGAGGTTGATTTTTGGTGGTAATAAATTAGAATGAAGAAGTGTTGCAGATTACAGTTACAAATTTTATTATTTCTCCTCTATTATATTTTCTCTATCTTTCTCACCACAAACATTAACACATGACAAATCAAAATTCACACTACATGCACAGAAAAATAGGCCATTCAAAACACACCAGCTACTTAGGTACTTTACAAATCAATAAACCCAATTCCCTTCTATTTATACACCATACACCACATATTAACCTTGTCTACTATGGAAGCCTCGGAGAAAAATAAATACAAAACATTTAACCAAAAAATAACTCTATGAGAGAACTTGATACCTTTTGTGTAAGGGGTCTGCATCAAAAATAAAAATGTCCCCAGATCAGACCATAACTTTTTAATTCCACCCCAAACCCTTGCATACCTGCAAATAAACATAAAAGCCCAGAAAATAACAAAATTAAAATGAGAGACCCAAAATTGAGAGAGGATATGAGGGTTACCTTCAACAGAACATGGTCGAAATAAATGTAGCTAGGTTTCTATTTTAGTACCACAAAACTAAAACCAAATAACTACAAAACCAAAACGTTTTAAAGAATATAGATCTGGTCGAAATCCAAGACAAAACCCAGATAAGCAAACACCTGTGTATAAATACCTAATTCGGCAAGAGAGAGATAAATACCTTTTTCTTAATTTCTGAATTCGGCAAGAGAGAGATAAATACCTGATTTAACACAGAAAACATGTGTTAGAGGCAGTGAGAAATCGTGTAGATAAGCAAATACCTGTGTATTTATTCAACTGACATCTAATGCTGACAATGATCATTGATCTAACACCATCAACGGTCATCGATTTTACTGATTGAAGCAAGAGAAAGAGATGTTCACGGCCGTCGATTTTCGGGTTTAAGAAAGAGAAAGAGATGTAAGTCTAATGCCTTCAACTGAGATCTAATGCCGAAAATAACCTCTTAGATCCATGCTTTAAGTAAAAGAGTAGGTGAAAATGTGAGAAGAAGAGAGAGGATACAAATGCGTGGGTGAAAATCTGACTGAATTGGAAGTTGAATGTGAGTTCATCCATATCTTCTTTCTCTCTCTCTCTCAACTTCACACGTAGATAGTGTGTGATTGAGAGAGGGATATAAGATTTCGGGTACACATGAGAGAAGAGAGAGGTATTAAGAGTAAGATTACCATTTTATCCCTCAATTTGAATTTTGAAGAAAATGGGGAAACAAAATTAAAGTGTGCCAAAAGAGGGGGAAACCAAAATTTTTAAGGGTAAAATAGGTATTAGAGAAAAAAATGCATAAAAATGACACCATCAACCAAACTTGTGACATACATAAGTTTTATACTTTATTATACATACACACACATATATATATATATAGGGAGAAGTTCACAAGTGGACCAAAAGAATGGACTTTTTAATGGACCTTAACAAAAAAACACATAATAACACATTAATTTTAATTCCTATAGTGTAATTGGTCCGCGCCAGCGGCACCAAATACGCGTGTCAATCGATCCCCTCCCCCCCCCCCCCCCCCCCCACACTCCCCCCGCCCCCATGGCAGCCCTGCTGTCATAAGGGCTGCCACAAGGGCTGCTATGGTGATGGTGGGGTTGGGGTGGGGGTGGGTGGGGGGTGGGGGGTTAGTGGGGTGAAGGTGTGGTCTCGGGTGCCGCTGGCGCGGACCAATTACACTATAGAAATTAAAATTAATGTGTTATTATGTGTTTTTTGTTAAGGTCCATTAAAAAGTCCATTCTTTTGGTCCACTTGTGACCCTCTCCCTATATATATATATATGTTAAATTGATCTTTTGGATATTTTATAAAACACAATTATACGGTTCACCATTTATAAATATTTGTACATATATTTTTTGTAAAAATATTTTTCATTATTTAATAAATATAGTAATTTATTGTAGACATGTTTTTATCGTAGAGTAAGTTAATCAAATTATTTTATATGAGTAAAAAAATGTATAAATAAAATTTGTACAAAGTCTAAATCTAATACAAACCAATATAATCAAATTATCTTTACCAAATAAATATTTAGATTTTAAAGATAACTTTGATTATTTAGTATTTTATGAGCGTTTTTGTCTTCACAAAAGTTATTTTTAGGATTTTCACGAGAAAGTAAGAATCACACCTGTATTAAACGAATTGTGATTACACACACTTTCTCATCCCACCGAGGTGGTTATCTGATTCAATTGAAGCGACATTCCCATATAATTTATTCTCGTACCAAACACAATAATCTTTTACTTTTTGAGAATTGTTCAAAAGAAATCCAATTTTCCCAACTTTAACACAAATCAAATGGGCCTACATTGATTACTCTTCACCATCCGACGGAAATTTGCTTAATTAAATATATTTTGATCCACACACCTTACTTTTGCTTAGCATAAATTACTATTTACATTTAGTAAGAGGAACATGGCATCAACTTGTGAAGCAGAAGGCATAGGAGATTTTAAACGCCCACCAAATCATGTAGAGCTAAGGAGCAAGAAACACATTACCATACTTCCGTAAGTAATCAAAATATAATTTAGCCATCCACATCTTTAATATAACAATTAATAATATTTCGAATAATTTTATCAAATGCTTCTGCAATGTTTTTCAATTTTATATTTTCCTTAGAACTTACTATTTATTATTTTCTGAAATTAAGAGTCATCTTTCATTTTTAGGGAGTATTGTGAAGTCTTTATTCATTACATCAAGTGGTTTACATGTTATCAAATATTTTTAATTGGTTTATTGATAACCGAAGGAAAAATGATGTAATTACTTGAAGTTTGGTGCCGAAATAATTCCCCAATACTTTAGGGGCTTCTACGCGTCCGTTTCACTACACATGCAATCTGGGATTTTCGAGACTAAGAATCATTAGGTCATGTAGATTTGTTCATAACTTGATAGTATTAATTACAGAGAATTAATGTAAAGATCATGTTACTTTTCATATTTGGATTTTTAAGACAATGCTTTTCAAGTTTATAAATCTAGTTCGTGTGGTACAATAACATTTATTTGTGTGGTCCCTTTAAAGTTAGGAGTTCATTTTTTTTGTCCGCACCAACGGCACCATTTTTCATGGTATTTTTTAGTATAGGAACTAAATTTATAAAATTATGTAGAGTGTCCTATTTTTATATACTTTGAGAATTACGAGGAGCTTTCCCCAAAATCCCCTAGTAACTAATACTTGTCACTAAAAAAGAAAAGGAAAAAAAAGATAGTAATACTAGGGTGACACAATATGGCCACACTTATACTGAAGAAGTTGATACATTTCTTCTACTGGTAAGAAAATGTATTGGATGTATGTAAGACACATACTTCTCGCTTAAAATGTGTTCTAAAACGATGTGTCATAGTCATAACTTAAAAGTAACTCTATTAATTTTCATTGAAGTATCAATATTTTTAATTATTTTAAGAAATAAAGTTATGGATTATGTTAAAAGCCGGGTTCAATTCATTTAAATTTTGCCAACATAGTTCGTCATGAATCATATCAATAGCCGTATTGACTCTCAAAATGTAGAATGTCTATCTGCATCGTGACAGCTTGTGATGGCGATTGAAGGGCTACTGTATAAAACTGTGGCAGAATTCAACGGAGGGCACACAGTACAACAAGAACAGTTGAGCAATTTGTGTGTCTAAATACATGTGCCACAAAGTGTGTAGTTGAATTCAAACTGCTGAGCCCTTCTCTAAGAAGCCAGGACAGCTCGATAATTTTAGTTGGAACAATGTTTCAGCAAGACACGCCAGTTTCTAAATTTTAGTTGGAACCACCTTTCATTTTTTTTAGTTTTTCTGCATGCACTCATTTGAGTACTTTCACTTTACAAATGATTTATCAAGTTCACACTTCCGAATATAAAGATACTCTTGCTCATTTTCAACCGCAACCATTGCTTGTTCGGATTAGGGGAGTCAATTTTTATTAATATTCATTATTCACTTTCTTGATATAAACACGATACTATGTTAAGGGCTTGAATTTACCATATACCAATTTAGATTATCATGATTTAACTCGCTAAACTCACTTGAACTAATCATGAATAAGAGTTAATTTTTCTTTTGGACGCCTTAAATTAAATCGGTGATATGACAAAAAACCATAATGTTTAAAGCTTTTTCTTCTATATAAAGTCCATCACCTTATAAACACTCTCTCTCTCTTAAGCTTTAACCGGGCTAACCCTATACCCGTTAACTACTAAATAATCCTAAAACTTCAAGCATTTTTTAGCCAATTGTTGGAGAGTATGTACCAACTTAAATGACTAACCTAACTGACAAAATGATATATTAGAAAGTACATATATATAACGTAATCGGTTCGGTTCAATGTTGTACATATATGTAATGTAATGGTTCCTGGTTCAAACATTGACCAATACAACTCTTGGTACATTATTTGATTAGTTAAATTCATCATCTAATTTGATCAATATAGCATTACTCACTAATTATATGTAGCCATGGCTGAAAAAATGAAAGTACAATTATACACCTAGTTTACCAAATTGGTACTATTTAATACTGTCTGATTATATTTTCCTCTAGCAAAACAAAAAGAAAAAGGAAAGAGTGATGTAAACATTCCAACCAATTAGCACTCTAAACATCATTCCAATGTCTCCTATAAATTGTCATTGTGAGTAACTTAGCTCCACATCCTCTTTTTCTCTCCCATTAAGCAAAATCACTGTGGAGAAGAGTTGAAATTATGGGCATTTCAAGCTTTGTGTGGACTTCCACTCTTTTACTTACTTTGGGGGTAAATGTGGTAAATGGACAGGCTCTAGTTCCAGCGCTGTTCATATTTGGAGACTCGGTAGTTGATGTGGGCAACAACAACCACATTTACAGTATTGTCAAATCAAACTTCCCTCCATATGGAAGAGACTTTCTTAATCACAAACCAACTGGGAGGTTCTGTAATGGAAAGCTTGCCTCAGACTTCACTGGTACCCCTCTCTCTCTTTCTCTCTCTCAAACGATGTACATTCATATATATGATGAGATTGTTTTCTTTGTTTGTAACTCAGCTGAGAACCTTGGATTCACTTCATACCCACCCGCTTATCTTAGCAAGAGTGCCACAGGAGAGAACCTGTTAATTGGAGCTAACTTTGCCTCAGGTGCTTCTGGCTATTATGAAACTACAGCAAAGTTATACGTGAGTAAAATGATAACTTTTTCTCTCAATTGTGTTGCGTCCAATTTTGTTGTGCCAAAAATTAGATTAACTCATACCTTAATTATTTATAGTCAGTTTTGGATCCTTGTTATGGATGTCATATATAGTTAGCTCTAGACTCGTGTTAGGTTGACAAGTCGCATTAAGAGCAACTCTTATGGGTAGTCTAAACTTCTATATATGCGGTACACATGTATATTATGCGCAGGGTAAAAGTCCAAATTTAAACATTGATAGTATAAAAAATAACAAATTTAGAATTGAACTAGTTGATTTTTTGTGAGACCCAGCTTAAAGGGAAAATGTTGTTCCCCGCAAGAAAGGAAGAAAAAAAAAACAAATAAAAGCCTTAAGCGGAACATCTTGTTCCGCCTAGGCAATTCAACAAAGTTTTCTTATTGGCATTTTGTACCCCATATGTTTGTGCAACGGCTTGATTAATGTATGGCAATGACTGATTTTTTTTTTTTTTAATGGCAGCGGCTACCTTTTTTTTAAATGGCAACGGATATTTTTTTTTTTTATAAAAAACAGATGATTTCGGGGTACCAAGAATTTTGGAGAACCCTTAAGCGGAACATGATGTTCCGCCCAAGGGATTGGACTTTTCTAACATGTTTTATTCTTTTAACTGCTTACGGCGTCGTTTTAGTCTTCATACCCCATATTTGCACTTGTCCGTAGCAATTTCGTTAGTTTTGATAGGGTGTTTTTGAACTAATTGAATGTAATTTTAGAGTGCTCATAAGGGTTGCTCTAAGAGTAAACAGGCTTTTGTATGTGTATAGTACTTCATATGTCTCAAACTAAATTCACATGCATTTGTTTCCATGTTTCAAATTAAGGATTATGTTTCTAAAATTTAGCTTACACAATAATATGTTGTTTTAAGATTTGCAATTAAAAAAGGTATTTCACTACTAAGTCATGTTAACTTCATATATACGAAGATTAAATTTGAAAGTTAAATATTCTTAATAATATGTAGAGAAATTACAAAACATTCTTGTTCAACTACATTTATTTCGATAAAAAAACACCTGCAAAAAGATTTTCTAAATCGATTCAAAAAATCAAAAGATTTCTGAAATCTATCATAATTTCTCCAAAAAATCAATCTCCTACTATTAGTCCTCGGTAAAGGCATGTTTAAGGAATAACGTGAAAGATTTTCCAAATTGATCCTACAATGTGGATTCATTTTGTAAATCTTTTTAAGGTGGACTTTTTTCTATAAAAGAACGTTTTGATATTTGAATTTCAATTATATGAATTTGGTACTTTTGTAGCATGCAATTCCATTGAGCAAACAAGTGGAGTACTACAAAGAGTACCAGCAGAAACTGGTGGGGATTGCAGGGACATCCAATGCTTCATCAATAATCTCTGGCTCAATCTACCTCGTTAGTGGTGGGAGTAGTGACTTTGTACAAAACTACTACATTAACCCTCTTCTCTACAAGGCCTACACACCTGATCAGTTCTCAGACATTCTCGTGAATTCCTTTTCTAATTTCATTCAGGTCCCAATCCTTTACATACATTACTTAATACCATTACACAGTTTTATAGTAACAATATACGGGTAGTCTGACAACTTCGCATGGGTGAATTTGGATTGTCTCAAATCCAAAAAGGTAACAAATAAATTTTTTCCATAATAATATAATCAATTTTTATAATTATTTCATGTAGTGCCTATTCTGTGCATGTTCAAATGAGATTTTATTATTCATTGTATAAATTGCACAAATTTCTTGAACGTAACACCTTTTTATAAATAACCCCTAATTTACTACAATTGTCAAAAATCTCAAAATTATATTTACTATTTACAATTTTTCTCCTAGTGTCACTAAAGAATTAAAGTTGTTGGGGACACATTTGGGGCGGTTTTAGCACATATAGGTGGAGTATATTCAGCCTTTTTGTGTATTTAAGAGATTATTTGTAACAATGTATGGTCGGTCATGTGCAATTGTTTAGAGGATTTTCTTCAGTGTAACAAGTTTTTAGAAAAGTTGTTAGGTACGAATAATAGAATGCTTAATTATCAACCAGACAACCACAGTGGGACCAAGTCAGTTTCGCCAAAAAAAAAAAATTCAGTAACTTATATGGTATTAAATATTAGAGTGTAGATAGTCTTACTCGTCCAAAATAACATTTTTTATGATATTTTGTGAAAAACATTGATGACAGGATCTATACATGCTAGGAGCAAGGAAGGTTGGAGTTACAACAATGCCGCCAATTGGTTGCCTGCCAGCAGCTATTACAATATTTGGTGACGATAGCAACGAATGTGTGGCGAACTTAAATGTAGCTGCAATGTCATTCAACAATAAGCTTAATTTGACGTCTCAGAATTTGCAAAACAAACTCTCTGGCCTCAAAATTGTTGTGTTAGATATCTACCAGCCCCTCTTCAACCTTGTCACAAAGCCTGCTGAAAATGGTATCTAATACTTCTCCAATATTGTTAGAGTCAATTAAAATATACATCAAAATGATCGTTTTATAATAGTTGTACACTGTTAGTAATATTTTTTTGTCGGTTAGTCCATTAAAAATCCCTTGACAATTTATTAATTAATGCTTAGTTCAAGTTTTGTTGTTTTGTTCCAGAAAGTCTCTCCCCATATAGAACTCTCACAAAATGGTTTCTTATGCTATCCTAAATCTTAAGAAAAAATTGTCAAAAAAAGAAACAAGAGATTTTTTGGAACATAAAAAAATAAGGCGAAGTGAAAAATGTAATTAGGTCTTGGGGAATAAACATTAAATGACCATTTTCTTCTTTTTTCAATGGATATAATATTTAGTAATTAATTAAAAGCAAAACATATATTTTCTGACAGATAATTAACTAGGGGCCGACTGGTATAGTCTACAAATTGTTAATGGCATTAATCCTATTGAAATTGAATAAGAATGAGACTAATGCTATATGTACCAAGTTTTTACACTAAATTTGTGTACTAAGTGTATTGAAATATTATATATACACTAGGGTACACAATATTAATGTAAAAACTTGGTGCGTGTAACATTTTGATAAGAATAATAGGACAATAGAATTCTTCCCTTGCCATGTCAAATATAATTGGTACACACTGCCCACTATCATATGTGGCCTTAATACTAAAAATTGAAATACAGCTACTTACTAACACAGATTAAACTGTCTTTTAACCTGATGATGAAGTCTCTAACTGGTATTACCAAAAAAAACTTGCTATCAGTATCTACTTCATGATTGATTTGTGGAGTCACGAATAGTGCTAACCTTCAAATGGAGCTATCAGAATCTCACACACAACCCAACTTGTTTCAACGTTGGCATTACATCTCACATTTAAAAAAAATTAAAATACATTGTTAAAAAAGGTCGTTAAAGCATAAAAAGTAACGTAAATGATCTTAATAGTTACAGTTTGTGAACTTAGTAACACTTGTGGCGTATATTCAAATTTTCAAAGAAACGGAGGTATAGGGCAAAAGTGGAAGTGAGACTGAAAGTGAAGTCAAATCGCCCCTAAAAGAAGTGTAAAATTATTCTTACAATTTGTTACCTCAATATTTGAGGATTGAGGTGAGACCATAGCCAATTTAATGGAAGTGCATTAAAAATGATAAATTGCAGGGTTCTTTGAGGCCAGGAAAGCATGCTGTGGGACTGGGTTGCTAGAGACATCCATATTATGCAACGCTAAATCAGTGGGAACATGTGCTAATGCCTCACAGTATATCTTCTGGGATGGCTTTCATCCATCGGAGGCTGCTAATAAAATTCTAGCCGATGATCTACTGGCCAGTGGCATCTCTCTCGTTTTCTAGATAATCCACCTCATACTCACACTTTTATATAATGTTTCTCCAATGGAGAGTTTAATTGCTTTTAATATATGTATGGTTGTTGGTTGGGCCTTAATGTACTGGAATGAATTTTTTTATTAATTTGTGGGAAGTCAATTGAATGATGAAATGTTGTTCTGTGTATGTAACTTCAAATCTTCCACTAATGGGGCAAAGATTAACTAGGTGGAACCCGCACAATGCACAATCTAGGAGATTGTGATAATCATTTCGCATGTAAAATTTAAGAACAAACTTTAGCTCTTAGAAAACACATCCACCCAAGACTCTTATTTCAATCATCAACACCCCTTTGGTGATCTTGCCCAACCAAAATTGCACCAACCCCAAATTCACATTCATACACACATATAAGACTCTAGTTTTACATTGAGTGCATTCGAATATCTCATCAATTAAGCAAATACTACTAGAAATTGGAGTTTCAAAACAATTGTTTGATTAGGTGTGTGTGTGTGTGTGTGTGTGTGTGTGTGTCTATATATATATATATATATAGAGAGAGAGAGAGAGAGAGAGAGAAGCAGGCTCCTGTGCAGACTAAGTTTGCACACTAAGTTTGCACATTACTTTTTTAGAGTAGTAAAAAAAATATTTTTGAGTGCTGGCGCATACCAATTTTTTTATGTGATATTTTAACATTTCAACTGACTCACATAAAAAAAATTAGCTGAAAAAAACTTTTTTTGCTATTTTTAAAAAATCGGTCAAACTTTCGCAGTTTTTAAAGGGCTTAAAAGCATAGAAAGTTTGACCGATTTTTTAAAACTAGCAAAAAAAGTTTTTTTTAGCTGATTTGTTTTATATGGGTTCCTTGAAATGTTTAAATATCACACAAAAAAAATCAACTCAAAAATATTTTTTTTACTACTTTAAAAAAGTAATGTGCAAACTTAGTGTGCAAACTTAGTGTGCACAGGAGCCTGCCTCTCTCTCTCTCTCTCTCTCTCTCTCTCTCTCTCTCTCTCTCTCTCTATATATATATATATATATATATATATATATATATATATATATATATATAAAGAGAGAGAGAGAGAGAGAGAGAGAGAGAGAGAGAGGATCTTATGAGGGCCTCTGTTTGCATACCGCTGGCGCGGACCAATTTTGATAAAATAGTAAAAAAATATATTTTTGAGCTAATTTTTTTTAGATAGTTTTTAAACTTTTCAGTAGGGCCATATAAAAAAATCAGGTCAAAATGAATTTATTTACTATTTTAAAAAAATCGGTCAAACTTTGTGAGTTTTTAATAACTTAAAAACTGACAAAGTTTGACTCATTTTTTTAAAATAGCAAAAAAATCATTTTGAGCTGATTATTTTTTTTTATGATTCTATTGAAATGTTTAAAAATCATAAAAAAAAATCAGCCCAAAAATATTTTTTTTACTATTTTAAAAAAATGCTCCTCATTCGGGGTCCTCAAAGTAGGACCTCACTTGATTCTTTCCCTATATATATATATATATATATATATATATATATATTGCTCTTGTGCGGACTAGTCCGCATTTTAAGAGTGCGGACCAGACAAATTATCGTCTGGTCCATGTGTCACCTACCATTGCGCCTAGAAATTATTGCCTAAATTATAGGCACACTCCCTTTTCTGGGCTCACCGTCAGGTGACACAATCCTGGTCTGCACTCCTAAAATGCGGACTGGTCCGCACAAGAGCAGGATTGTATATATATATATATATATATATATAGAGAGAGAGAGAGAGAGGGGGGGTGGGGGGGGTCTAACGTGAACCAAAATAATGAACTTACTAATGAATCTAATAAAACACTAAAGAATAGCCCAATTAATTTTAATTCCTTATTGTAATTGATATGCGCCAACGGCAACGGACACACGTGTGACACGTATTTTTTTAATATACACACAACTGATAAACCTTACCCCCCACTCATCTGCCATCTCCCATTCTCATCTCCCTCAGCATGAGTGTCTTATTGGCTACAAAACTGATCGTCGGCATCACTGTCCAATAAGTCTTCTTTAGCATCCTAGCCATCAGCTTCGTTGTCCAAAAAATTTGCTCCGACATTGTTTGTTCAAATCCGTCCAGCAAGATCCATAACCCGAAACCCCGAAATCATAAAATCTAAAACCCACTCCGACCAGCTTCAAACCGGGCACCCCTCAACACCCATCAAATGCGACTACCTGCCATCCATAAGCTGACGACAACAAAAGACCACCGGAGATTCTCCCATCCACTCCAAACACCGGCGAACCCTACTAACATGCTTCCGAAGACTTCTCCATCCAGTAGACCCACCACCGGCCGACCTGCTCTATGGACCCATTACCCGATGACCCACTTTCGGAGCTTCTGATGGCAGATGGGTGGGGGTGGGGGGGAGTAAGGATTGTCAGGTGTGTGTGTATATTAAAAAATACGCATGTCTGTTGCCGCTGGCGCGGACCAATTACAACAAGGAATTAAAATTGATTGGGTTATTTTATAATGTCTTATTAGTAGGTTCATTAAAAACTCTCTCTCTCTCTCTCTCTCTCTATATATATATATATATATATATATATATATATATCAATCATAGAGACATACTATTATTTGAAGTTGTCAAAATACCGAAAGTCTTAAATAAAAGGTTTCATCTTATGGTTGGATTATTTCTTAACAATAAGCAAAATTCTTATTCAAATACTAATTATATTTGTGAAAAAAAAAGATAATTCTTGAATAACCTCCAATTAATAAAACAGTTCATGTTTAATCCTCAAGGAAAATTAAAATTAAAGGTGAGGGAATATTCTTCATTATTTCCCTTTTACAAGATGAATAAAAACTAAATATCACTACACCAAAAAGGTCATATTGTCACCTTTCAGTCGGCCACCCTTGTCACGGTCAATGGTCGTGACAAAAAAATACAAGACCGTGACAACGCCTTGTCACAGACATTGACCGTGACAACCTTACATAGTTATCACGGTCAAAGACCGTGATAGGTCCGTGACAACTTAGTTAGTAAAAAACCCTTCCATCTTCTTTTTGTCCCACCGTTTTCACTTCCTTCTTTTTTTTTTCTCTCTAAGCGGTTGTTATCTCTCTCTCTCTCTCTAAGCGATTTTCAGGTTTTTCCCTCTCTTTCCCTTCCTTTGTATATATGTGTGTATATGTGTGTATGTGTGTGTGGATGGGTGGGTGGGTGGGTGGGTGGTGTGTATGTGCATGTGTGTGTGTGTGTATGTGTGGTGTGTGTGTGTGGGGTGGGGGGGGGGGGGGGTATGTGTGTGTTTGCAGGTGGGTGAGTGTGTGTGTGCATGTGTGTGTGGTTAGGGGGAAGGAGAGAGTGGTAGGGCAGGGGGTGGGGGAGGTGTGTGTGTGTTTGTGTTGAAATTAATTCTTAGGACCCGTTTGGAAACCCAATACCTAAATATATGTTGTACCCTTAAGTATAAATACTCAAATATTGTTGGCTAATACATAATGATTCTCCCCATGTTTAAGAGGCTTAAAGTTCAATTTGATATTTTTCTCATAGAATAGTCATAATAGGATTTGGAATTGGGACTTATAATTATTATTGTTAATTTAATTATGACTTTAGTTGGATATAAATGAGTTAGGAGCCTTTAAATTCCCCTTATTAATTGTTGGTTTTGAATTAGGTAGTTAGTTTGAATTAATGTTTAAGATTTTTAGTAATTGTACATATTAGATGTTGTTGTTTTGGAATTCAGAATTAAGTTGTTAAACATTAATATTACAGCTTTAATGATGATATATTTACAAGACGTGATGAAATGAATTAATTCAGTAGATGAATTAGAAGGAGTACGGGATACACATTTGTTGGTTTGTTGGTTTGTTGGATTATAATGGACCGATGTTGGGTTGGTTAATTTTGGAAGTGGCATGACCACTACATTATTGTCCAAATGGGGGAGGGGGGGGGGAGGAAGTTTTTAACTTTTTTCTATAATTAATTTGTGTCACAAACAATATATTATTAATTCATATATATGATAATTAAATGAAACATAATTGAAATTACATATAGTGTGCATAGATACTAGCCTTGTAGTTCTTATGAGTATGCATTCAATAGCCCTTAAACCCGTTCGAGAGTCATTACCCCTGTAATGAGATCTCTCGAGTTGTCCCATTTGAACAGTTTGGGACTGCATAATTTCTGTATAATAATATTCTTAGTGGCTTAAACTTGTTACGTTTAGAGGAAGTTTTGCAGTCGTATCCTAATGTTCTCTGGGTACATATTAGATTGACAAGTGTGAGTGTTATTTCCATTGATAAATTGAAATAACGCACACACTTGCCAATCTACGTCGTGTACTTGGGGAACTATAGGGATATGCTGTCGAATTTTTCTTAAATCGTAACAATGTGAATGAGATGTTAAGTATATTACAGAAATATGTGGTCTTGAATGGGATAGGACCACTAACCCTTTAGAGGAGATGGATGAAATAGTAATTAATATTATAAATTGAATTTGAATTTGAAATTTAAAAATCGAATATAAATAAGACATAATTAAATGAAACATATTGTAAATCTAAGCTTTGTTTATACTAATCCTCGAATATACGCTTATTACCTTTAATAGGTGATTATTTGTAGTAGATATGATGGGATATCGTAAATACAAAGAGTTGATGTGTGAGACAAATAGAATGGGGGATGTGTTTCACATAGGTGCTAATGAATTTGTAAAATACACAAAGCGATGCCATAATGATGAAGAGTTTCCGTGTCCATGTACTAGGTGTGAGAATGGTAAGGTGTTTGAGTGGAAAACAGTTGAACTACATTTGTTAAGATGAGGTATCCAAGATAATTATCGAATTTGGAGTTTTCACTAGGACTTGAAAGTTCCTTTTATCCCTGAGATAAGTAGGATAGATGTAGAAGGGGATGACATGGATCATAATATATTATAGCATTTAGTTGATGACGCGTACGGAGTTCATGAAGTGGAAGACGATGCGGTCACTGACAATGTACAAGGTTCAGGTGCTCATGAAGATATCAGGATAAACCTTGACGATGACTATCAAAGTTTAAAATTTAAGGCGACCCAACCGTTATACTCTGGTTGTGAGAAAGATCAAACAACTTTACATGCCATGGTTGGTTTGCATAGCTTGAAGACCCAATACGGTTTATCTGGCAATAGCATGACAGAAATTTTGAATTGGGTGAAAGGCTTGCTACTGAAGGAGAATACACTTCCAAATAGCTATCATGTTATGAAGAACAGTTTAAAAGGTTTGGGAATGAAGTATAAATTGATTCAAGCTTGTGCGTATGACTTCATACTATACTGAAAGGAGTACTCTCGATCGGTGTCTGGTATGCAATGAACCTAGATATGTCCAATCTACTGGCAAGGAAGGCACAAGCTCAAAAGTGACTCAAAAAGTGTTGAAATATTTTCCTGTTGGGCCTAGATTAAAGCGTTTTTTCATAGTACCATGGATAGCGGAGGCAATGACTTGGCATGCTAGGGCAGAAGTAAGGGATAATCTCATGCGTTATCCTATTGATTTTATAGCTTGGAGGAGGATGAGTTATGAGTATCCCAATTTTTCTCGAGAACAGCATAACATTCGTTTGGCTATATCAACATATAGTTTCAATCCATTTGGAAATCTAAGCACCAATCAGACTGTATGGCCAGTGATCCTAGACCTACTCAACCCCCCCTCCTTCACAGTATATGAGACCTGAATTTTCGATGTTGTCTTTGTAGATACCCGGGCCTAGGTCTGTCAACGGGTTGGAGATGGGTCGGGTTTAGGGAGATCTAGATCCGTGTAATCGGGTCTTCATAGGGTCTTCATCGGGTCTATAATATTGGATCCAGATCCGGATCCGTTCGAATCTTCGGGTCTCTGGTTCGGGTCTGGGTCTGGCGAAATATATACATTTATTTTATATTTATTTTATTTTATCCCCCTTCTTTATTTTGTAGTCTTGAATTAAAATATTTTGTAATGTATAATAGAATATTATTAGTATAAATAAAACATATATTATTTATATTTATTATATACATAAATATATATTTTTATATATAATACTTACATGTTATATTGATAAGATATATTTATAAATTTATATAAATTTATAGTATATTTATATATATTTAAAAAATAATAATGTACAATTCGGGAAGGATCTTCGAGTTCGGGTCTTGTATAAGATCCAGACCCTACCCGTTTAATAAACGGGTCTTCGGCTATTCGGGTCTTCGGGTCCAAAAAATATGCTCAAATTCTATTATACGGATCGGGTCCGGATCGGATTTGGGTCCAGACCCTACCCATTGACAAGCCTACCCGGGCCAAAGGCACCAAGTGAAGACATCAATATCTACCAGGATCCTTTGGTAAAAGAAATAAATGAGTTGAGGGAAGAGGGTGTGCAAGCATTTGACTCTTTTAGAAAAGAAGATTTTACGCTGAAAGATATGTTGATGTGGGCAATTCATGATTTTTCAGCTTATGGGATGTTATCCAGTTATGTAGTACATGGTTATTTGGGGTGTCCTATATGTGGAGAGGAGACTTAATCTATTCGTCTCTCCGCTAGCTCAAAAAATGTATAACATTTCCATAGGGAGTTTTTACCCCCCCCCCCCCCTCATAGTTGCAGATTTGAGAAAGGATCCAATTTTTTATCGGGCAGGGTTGAACATAGGCTACCGCCGAGAAAACTTTCAGGTTCAGAAATTGAAAGTAAATATTCTGATTGTGGCCCTAATATGCTAGGTAAGAATCCTAAATGTAAGAATGTCAAGCATAAGAAGACCCCAACTGGGAATGAAACTGAGACAAGAAAGGCATGGTCTAGGAGATCAATTTTATTTGACTTGCCTTATTGGAAGAATAACCCGGTGCGCCATGTATTGGATGTGATGCATGTAGAGAAGAACATCTCTGAACATATTGCGGGCACATGCCTTGGGGGGAGTCATTCGAAGGATGGAGAAAATGCACGAAAATACCTTAAATCATTGAAACTTAAGCCACAACTATGGTTGAAAGAAGATAGTAGGGGAAAGACAATAATTCCCCCTGGTGCATTTACTTTGACGAGTGGGGAAAGGAAGGTTCTTTTAGACACAATATATAATTTGAAGGTTCCATCTAATTTTTCGTCCAACTTACAAAGGATTGTGAATTATGCTACCCATGATTTACATAAGTGTAAGTCCCATGATTGGCATGTGATCATGCAATTGGTTCCTCTATTGTTTAAGCACTGTTTCTCCAACCACAAGGATTTACGGAGGGCTACTATGAAAATTAGTACCTTCTTCTCACTTTTGTGTGAGAAGGTAGTCAATCGAGAACACATAGTGGCCGCAAAATTGGCAGTGACCGAAGTGATTTATTTATTGGGGAAGTACTTTCCCCCATCATTCTTTGACATAAGTGTTCACTTATTGGTACACCTTTGCGATGAGGCACTTCTTTGCGGTCCAGTTAAATATCGGTGGATGTATCCATTTGAAAGATTGATGGAAGTTTTCAAACATTACATCAAGAATACAAGATACATTGCAAGATTAATTGTAGAGGAATACATCACCGTGGAGTCATCAATCTATAAATGGGAATATATGTCTGACTCGACCAGCGTTGATGACATTGATGAGTTCGTCGATGAGGGTGGTCATGTGATGGGCAAACGAGTAAAATTAACGACTTTGCAACATGAACAAGTAGCTCGTTATCTATTTGACACACATGAAGATGTCAAAGAATGGAAAAAGTAAGTTTAAATTATTTTATATTTTACATTATTTTATACATGATTAATTTTGTAATACATTCGTCACATTAATTTTATGCAGAAAATATAAAGCATGTGAGAACAATAAAAGATGAAAAAATAATGGCACAATCAGACAGCGAATTCAGGTTGTGGTTGTCACACTAGGTAATTATAATGAAAATAGTTGTTATATAATGTTACATTACAATAAAACTTTACAACTAACCTAATTTATTTATCTATATTCTCAACTCTTAAAGACGGGTGATGCGACATCAAGGCTTGCTCATCTATCCACTGGACCCTTGTTCATGGCACAAGAGTACAAAAAGTATCGATTGAACGGTTACATATTCGGTGCAACGCTATACGAGAAAAGTACAAATGTACAGAACTCAGGCATTTTATACAAGGCTCTTACTTTCTTTCGAGCGAGTGCAAAAGATAAAAACCTAGTTGAAGTTGAAATGACTTACTATGGTGTAATTCGAAATATATTTGAATTGGACTATGTAAGCTACAAAGAGATTGTATTTTACTGTGATTGGGTAAGAGTTGAGGATAAAAATGCTTGTAAAGTTGATTATGTCCCTAATTTGATCATGATTGACTTGTCCAAGTTGAAGATCAATGAATACGTGAGCGATGAGCCGTTTATTTGTGCATTTCAAAAGGCCAAGCAAGTGTTTTACTCGAAGTATATCAACAACGAGCCATAGTAAGTCGTCCTACATGCACCAAAGCGTCTAAACAATAGTGTGGATGACTTGGTTTCTCCTACCGAATATCAATTCATTTTTTATGATAACCTGAATTTGAAATAATTTTTAGATTTGTATTAAGTATTCCAATTATCGGATAATATTTTAATGCTTTTATCAAGCATTAGTTTACTGCTTTTAATTAATCTGTACTTGATAATTTTCTCTCTTTCTCTCTTTCCTTCGTATGTGTGTGTGTGTGTGTGGCGGGGGGAGGGGAGTTTTCAACTATTTTCTAAAATAGTTTAATGTTTGTATGTCTTCTTCAGGTTTCTGTGTGCAGGTGTGTGTATGTGTGCAAGTGTGTTTGTATTCTTCTAATTCATTTGGATTTGTACTGATAACAATTTTTTTTTACAGAAAATGTCTCCTTCAGGGATTAAGGCAATGATGATGATGATGATAATGATGATGTCTTCATCAGGGCTCGGCGGTAGCGGAGGCGACGAGGGCTCCTCGAAACCTAGACTCCCCAAATAGGGAAAATTGGAAATGTCTATTGAGAATAAGATGGGCTTATTAACTAGATCCCTCGAGATGGAGAAGATGATTATCGATCTGGGGTACACCAGTTGGAGGGAGGTGCCAAATGAGCTCAAGTTAGCTATTTGGGTGGCACTACAAGTAATGTATTTCAATTTTAATTTCAATTTCAATTTATTCGCGACTAACACTTACATTCATGAAGGGTAAGGGCAAGGGGAAGGAGAAGGTGGTGAAGGGGGAGGTGGAGGAGGAAGAGGATGAGGACGTAGACATCGCTTCTTCATCGCCGATACACGCGGACTCTCCGTTTGATGAGCAACTCCCCTACTTGGCTCCTATCCAGTGGCCTATGTCAATAATTATTTGGCCGAGCGTGTTTTTACGCAACATATATGATGGCCAGCGGATAGCAAGGGGGTTGAGGGACCCTAATATCGTCGAGGTTTTGCCAGTTCATGGACGTAACCTTCAAAACATCGAGGCCAAGGTGCTCCTCATGCATGTGATACTCGAAAAGGAGAACTCCTCATTGTGGTTGCGCGAACAATGTGGCGTGATGCATATTGAGGGGTATCTCAATGCGTATATCGTGTGACCTTCCTTCCTCCTCAAACCTACCCCAGACACTATTTTGTGACATTATTTGTATCTATTTTTATTTGGACACTTGGACTATATTTGAATTATTTTGATTTGTTACATTTTGGTTTGAATATGGATTGTATTTTTAATTTATTTGGATATGAAAATATATATGCAATTAATTAGTGCATTCCTTCTATTTTATTAGGATATATGTTGTTTGATCAGGTACAATTTTGCTATAATAGGTAAAAATATACTGCTGGGCAGTGGCAGTGGCCAAATTGCCCAGGATTTTTTTTTAATTCTGCCCAGATTTGTCACGGTCATTGACCGTGATAATTTTTTAATGGTTGTCATGGGTTTGTCACGATCAAAGACGTAACAAATCTTGTCAAGGTCAAAGACTGTGACAGGACCGTGACAAGTCTAACGAACTTATCACGATCAATGATTGTGATAAATCCGTGATAACAAAAGTTGTCACCCCCAGAATTATCATGGTCATTGACCTTGACAAGTCAAACTTGTCAAGGTCAATGATCGTGACAATCCAGAAGATTTGGTATAGTGTATCATAATCTAGAGATGACCTTCGTAAAGGTTTTAAACTAAATGACAACAATATGGATGAAAATCAATTGATTATAAAATAACATTAATGTATAATATTAAGCTTAAAAATATTAGGACTTCTATTAAATTGAGGAAAATGGGACAAAAGGGTCGAGTTTGGATAAGAGAGATTGTGGTAACAATAATAATGAAGTTTTCTATTTTGAACCATGCAAAGCTATCAAGGAGGTGATAGTACTCATCAGTCAGAAACAATTGGCTATGGTGGTGGCGAGTGAGAATATAAACGAAAGAGGCTTGGGGTGTTTCAGTTTTTGACACTGGGGAAACTCGAGAGTTGGTTATAAGGAGTGGAGGGGTTAATCTCACTGAGCTTCAAAATTATAAGTTGTGGGTTCAAATTGAGATTCCTAGACAGGATGAGGATCTGAGAGATTAGGAAGAGGAGGGGTGGGTGAAGGACCAAGAGGGTTAGATGGAGGATATGATAGGAGGCTTTAGCAAAATGTCAGGGCTAGTTTTCGAGGGGAGCGATAGTAAGGCTTTGGAATTATTTGAGAGTATATGAAGGGGTGGAAGGGTGGCATACAAGGTGTCTAAAGGGAGGAAAGGTTCGAAGGGGGTAGAAGTGAGGGGGAATTTTTTAAGAATTTTGTACATAGTTTGAATGAGACTTATAGTGATTTATAGAACGTGAGGGGGTTAAACAATCATGCAAAGTGGGGCATTGTGAGTGGGGCTATTTCTTAGTGGAAACCATATATTTTATGCCTTCAGGAGTTGAAGTTGACCCGTGTGGATGACAAGGTTGCGAGATCTATTTGGGGAGGTCATAGGGTTAAATGGTAGAGTCTGGACACAGTGGTTTCTTCAGACGAAGTGATTATTATGTGGGACTCTAATGTGGTGGAATGCCTGGATAGATTTATAGGTGGATGGAAAGATTCTTACTTGTTCAAAAATGTGGATGATGATCTTTTTTAGAGATTTTTTGGGATATATGGTTCAGTAAAGGATTCTTATATATGGGAGTTATGGGAGGAGCTTGCATACATTAGTGAAACCTGGGGTGATCTGGGTGTATGGGGGAGACTTTAATGTTGTGAGATTTTACTCAAAGAGAAGTGGTGGACGAAGAACCAACAGATACATGAGGGTTTTCTCGTACTTTATTAATGAGATGAAGTTGATGGATCTCCTGCTTAAGGACCATTTATTGACCTCGTCTAGCCATAGAGACTTACCATCACTATGTCGCATTGATTGATTCCTTATTTCTCAGGGGTGGGAAGAGTTATTTCATAGGGTGATTCAGTCGTTCTTACCCCAGGTTACATCACATAATTATCATATTGTGTTAAAGTGTGGCGGTTAGAGTGAAGGAAGGACCTCATTTAGATTTGAGAATATATGGCTCAAGGAGCAGGGATTTGTGGACAAAGTAAAGGAGTGGTGACTTAGTTTTGTGGAAGAAGGCAATTCTAGCTATAGATTGGTTACCAAATTGGGGTGTCTTAAGGAATAAATTAAGTGATGGAATAGAGATGTATTCAGTTATGTGAGACTAACTATTGCCAGATATATATGTAGGAGGTTAGACACTTAAATGGGAAAAAAGGGAAGAATCTGTCTCTCTAAGGAGGAGAAGAGGGTGACGGAGGATAAGAAGGGGGGAAGGCTCATTTGATAAGAGATTAGTTGGAGATAGAATTCTAGGGCTCTTTGTTCGGGGGAGATAAGAATACAATTTTTTTTCATAAAGTAGCTAACTGCTATAAGCGCTTTAACCATATCGGGAAAATTATTGTGGGAAGAGAGGAGCATAATGATGTTAGTGAGGTTAGGGGGTCATCTCTCAATTTTATGAGAATTTGTTGAGGGAGGAGGAAGCGTGGTGTTCTTCTTTTGATGGGGCCGAGTTGGGTAGCATCTCAGTGGAGGATGCAGAGATGATAGAAGGTCAGTTACTGAGGTGGAAATAGTGAAGGTTCTGGGCTCGATGAATGGAGATAAGTCACTTGGTCCAAACAATTTCACAATGCCCTTTTATCACCAATGTTGGACTATTATCAGAGAGGAGGTGCTGGACTTTTTTGATGAGTTCCATGACATAAGTTATTTTTTTAGAAGCCAGAATGCGACATTCATTACCCTGATTTCTAAGAAGGTAAAGTCGGTTGATATTTGGAATTACAGGACCATAAGTATGATTAAGAGTGCCTATAAACTTCTTGCCAAATTCCTCTCAATAAAAGATAGGAAAATGATTGAACCTTTTACTTCTGAGGCTCAAAATGCCTTCGTAGGTGGAAGTCAGATTCTCGATGTTGTTTTGATGGGTAATGAGTGTGTAATGTTTAGACTGAGAAGTGGAGACTCGCATGTTGCGTGAAAGATGGATATTAAAAAGGCGTGAAATCCTGTTAATTAGAATTTCCTTTTGTACCTTTTGAGGACGATGGGGTTTGGAGAGAGATGGTGCCGATGGATCAAGAGGTGCATTTCTACTGTCAGATTTTTTATGCTGAACAATGGGGTGACAAAGGGGTTCTTTCCCAGCTCTCGTGGGTTGTGTCAAGGTGATCCTTTGTCCTCTTTTTTGTTCATCCTCGTGATGGAGGCGTTCAGTCGGATGGTAGGCCATGTGGTGGAGGCGGTATGGATTAGTGGTTTCAGGATCGGGCACCCGGGAGCGAATTCTTTGATGGTGTCACATCTCCTATTTGTTAATGATATTATTACCTTCTGTAAAGCAGCTTTGGACTGGGTTAGTGGATAAAAATGCTTCTCACTTTCTTTGAGGTGGTGTCTGGACTTTACATTAATGCAAGAAAATGTGAGGTGATTTCGATTGGGGGGTCAATAATGTGGATGGTTTGGTTGGGATATTAAGTGGAAGGATCGGTTCTCTCCCCTCTTCTTATCTTGGATTGCCATTAGGAACTAATTTCAAGTCCTTCGAAATTTAGGATTCGGTTCTGTAGAGAATGAAAAGGAGTTTGGCCGAGTGTAAGAATGGTTATTTATCAAAAGGGATAAACTGACGCTGATTAAGAGTAAGTTTTCTAGCTTGCCCATATACTCCATGTATATCCTGCCATTATGGTGGGTAATTTGTAAGAAGATCGAGAAGATAATGAGAGATTTCTTGTGGATAGGCAATGTGGACAATTTTAAATATAGTAGTGTGGGGTGAGAGAACTTTGTGAACCATAAGGTAGGGAGGAAAGGGCGTTAAGAACCATGAGTTCTTTAATAAAGATGTGTTAGGTAAGTGGTTGTGGAGGTATCCCCATAAGAAGAACATATTTTGGAGGAGAGTGGTGCATGTGAGGGGGGAGTTCACTACATGGGTAGGAGATGAAAGTGGGGTAGTTTGCTCATTGGTTGGATTATGGAATCATATTTTGAAGGGGTGGGAAGAGTTTTTAAAGTACACAGATTTTCACATAGGGAGAGGCAATAGGATCGGGTTCTGGAAAGAATGTTAAGGTACGAATGGTTCTCTTCAGATCAGTTTCCAAACATTTTCAATATTATTGGGGATAAATACTATTTAGTGGCGGATCATTTGTCTATCTTAGAGGGTGGAGTGGTGTGGAACCCCAAGTTTAGAAAAAGGTTATAGGACTGGGAGCTTGAGGAGGCTGAGGATTTCTTTGGATGGTTGAGCGCGGACTTGCGCCCATAGAGTGGGGAAGATGATTTGAGAGGGAAGAATGATGGGAAAAGGGTTTTAAGGGTTAAAGGATATTATTCCATCCTTAGCGATTCTCGGATACATAGAGCTTCCTTCCCTTGGAAGAAAATTTGGAAGTCCAGGGCACCCCCAAAAGTGATGTTCTTTGTTTGGCCCGCTGCCAGACAGGCAATTTTAACAATGGAGGGTTTTTAAAAGAGAAGGCATTTTAGGTCTAGACATTATTGGTTATGTAAGAAGGCTAAAGATAAAACCAATCATCTTCTTTTGCATTACTGGGTGACAAGAGGTTTGCGGCATATCTTCTTAGCCATTTGTCGAGTGGGGTAGACTATGCCCGAATCGGTGCGACAATTGCTAGATAATTGGTCACCCACAAAGGGGTGGAAGGGAATTTTTTTGGCAAAAGGTACCACAATGTATCTTTTTTACAATCTAGAAAGAGAGGAATGTGAGGTTCTTTGAAGGCATGGAGAAGGCTTCTTTCAAAATCCGTTACACTTTTCTGAGCACTTTACTATGTTAGGTTAAAGAGAGAAACATTGACCATGACATTAGCATTTTAGAGGATATTCATAGAGGGTTGTTGGCGGGGCCTTGTTGTTTAGGTCCCCTTTTCTTTTTATTTATATTTTATACTTCTTGTATACGGGTTCCGCTCCCTTAGCGGTTGATTCTGTTAAAGTATTTACTTATAAAAATACAAAATTATTGACAAACATAAAGTCAGTTATGTACGCCAACAAATCCCTCCAAACTATTCATTTATTATAATACAATAACCAAAGAATATATTTAGTAGTGTGGAATGAAATAAGATGAGTGCTAAGTTTGAACTCATCAAAAAAGGCTTTATCTTAACTATATAATTTCAACAAATGACTATTGTGCACTGAGCCAAAATGTCAAGAACATACAAAAAGACTTTTGATAAAGAATCTAATCAACCTATAAAATCAAGTACATATAAACCATATTACAAAATAAAGGAGAAAATAAAACATTTGAACCTCAATAAAATGTTATTGCTACTAAATGGAACCAAATCATGTAGTCATTTCTTTTGTTGATATACAAATCAACTGCCTAGCTTTACCAACATCAAACAAAAAGTTTTTATCTTCGACTTTGTTGATCGAACCTAATTAAAGGGGAACTTGAGATTCACCCTCGATTTGTAACACCCTGTTATGGATTTGGAGTTTGATGACTATAAATCCGAACCTCTATCCTCCAAAGGGATTTTGACAACTTCGGCAGAGGAAAATCAAGACATAGATAGAGTATAGTTTGATATAAAAAATAATTGATCCTTATCATAATAATTGTTGTTAGTGTCATATGATTTCAGAGGCAGTTATGAAAATATTTGTATGTAGTTGTTTTAGTTCTCCATTTGGCTAGATATGATAATGAGAGGATATGGGGGATTGATCGTGAATTTTATCAATAATATAGAGATAAGAGAGAGAGAGAGAGAGAGAGAGAGAGAGAGAGAGAGAGAGAGAGAAGGAAGGGAAGGGTCGGAAGAGAGAGGGGTTGAAAGAATCAAAAGGGATTGAGGGACATGAGGTGTTTCTTGTGAAACTGGCCAAAAGGCAAAATCACAAATAATAAATTGTATAAATGTGTTAAAATCAAGGGTTGGATACCCGTTAAGATTCTTCTACATGGTTCGAGAGGGGCTTGAATATATGTATTCATACGGACACCTTAGTTATGCGAAAAGAATAACTTTTGTCTTCCATTTTATAGTATTGGTATATATTTTTGGTGATTTGGCCAATTGTATATTATGGTGTTATTAATACTGCATAAATATCTTCAAAAGAAAGAAAAGAAAGACCCTTTATTTACCATAGTAACTAAGAGTCAAATCCTAAAGTATATAAAGTTAATAAAAGATACAATGAAACTCCGACGTAATACGCTTTGATGATCGATCAAGGAGGGAAAGCAAAGTACTCTTAGCTTCGGGTATTTAATGTTCAGATTGATTTTAAAATTTTATTGCGTGATGATATATTCATCATATATTATAAAAACAGAAACTGAATCTACAAAATTTTCACATATAGTTTGATTACCATGCATTTGTTGATCTTGTAGGTGTTCCAAAAAGCACGACAAGGGTTGATGAAGATTTTGTAACGTCATTGTGAATTATTTAGCAGATGAGAAAAATAAATAATCTTACAGTATATGATTCACCAAATAAAGGGGGGGGGCACTCTTCGAGATGAAAAATTGGTAAAAATAGGGAAAATAATTTCTCTCATCACCCCCTACAAA
This sequence comes from Sambucus nigra, assembly GCA_949130495.1. NCBI lineage: Eukaryota > Viridiplantae > Streptophyta > Magnoliopsida > Dipsacales > Adoxaceae > Sambucus > Sambucus nigra. The sequence continues at coordinate 204,741,167 of OX422217.1, forward strand.
AATGTGAATATTATTTTCTCTCATCATTCTCTTATCCATTTCCAAGCCATATATATATATATATATATATATATGCGCGCGTGTGTGTGTGTGTGTGCGCGCGTGCGCATGAAGTGGGCTTGAACCTTTTAGGGTTTTCATTGGGCTTGCTATTTGAAATATGGAGTATATCGGCAACCCAAAATGATTAAAATTATTTACACATAGAAATATAAAAATTACAATAATGGCCCCATAATTTATTTCCTTTTCACTTTACTTGTAATTAATTCCACTAAATAATTATTGCACTTCAATTTTATTGTAATACCCCAACTTTTTGTGGACTATATTTATTATTTATTAAATAATTAATAAAGTAATAAATGGGACTAATTATTACTTGTGTGGATTGGTAATTATAATTTAGAATAATTTAGATGATAATTAAATTTTTGTATGCAGTATGACTTTTGTAACGTGTGTTTGGAGTAATTAATTTGTGATATTAATTACATGACTTTGGACTATGTGTACGCATAGTAATTTATTGACGTCGTGAGGTATTACCATGTGTTGCTGGCAGTATCATTTATATTGGACTCTGGAGTGTCCCGAACGCCTGGTTGTGTGTTTTTACCGTTTTAAGTTGGGCGCATGGGGTAACTATACTCTTAGGGGAGATTTTGGATTATTCCATATAGCATTCTCGGATATTTTAAGGGCCCAAATGTTGGCCTCATTAAGAGGTATGGGAATTAGAAGTTTATAAGGGACTTAAAATATATCATTTTGGTTATTGTATCCACTAATAAAAACCATATTAGCCTTATGCACCTTGTAGAAGTTAAGAAGGCTTGGAGAAGAGAAATTAAGAAATTAAGGAAGAATTTTGTTGCAATATTAGTAAATAATTTTCACTTAATTTATATCCATGTCTTTCCCATACAAATTTCAGATTTTGAGTTATACTAGAGATTTAATTTGTACGATGTTATTATTGGGACTGATTAAGATTAGAGGTTAATTAATCGCATGTTGAAAGTTAATACCTTGGTGGTAGAACCTGAAGTCGGCATCAAATAATAATTGCAAATTATGCTAGAATCCATATTTTAGAATGCATTCATGTTTCTGAATCAATTACATGTATTAATTTGAAGGTTTACTCTTAAATTTAAAGAGAAATTGTAACATATTGATGTCTTAGGAAAATAAGTGGTTTTATTGATTAATCCTTGGAATGTATGAATAATTATATTTAGGATCATTATAAATCTATAGAAATGTATTCCCATGATTACAATGAATTCTAATATTTTTTAATTTAGGCTGAAGAGATTTAGAAATCGTTAGTGGAGGTTGGGTAAGAAGAACAAATTCGTCTATACAAAAATCTTGGCTTATTGCCCAACGTGAATCGATCCGTCCTTGATGGCAAATGGATTCCATCCCTGAGGCGTGTTGGGTCAAGTTTGGAAAACTGGATCGGGGGACTATTCTGAGTGGATTGGTGTATGTGAGAGGTTATCTATGTGAGGGATGGTTGGTAGAAATTGAATGTTGATTTTATTAAGGTGTAAACAAAAAGGGAAATTGTGTAGCTTTAATTAAGGTAAAAGAGTGGTTAAGATTTTAATTAATTGTACTATTTGACATTGGAGATTGCATTAGATTGGGTATACGCTTGAGAGAGCGGGGCTTATGGTCGAGTGTACATATTGAGCTTAGGGAGTATTGAGTTAAAGTTTTGGGGAGATTAATTACTATCTTGAGAGATGGAAGGATGTGTGATTTATTTTAGTGATTAAATGAGGAAACATATATCTACGCCACGAGATAGTGGGTATAGAGAAAGAGATAGTGTTACTCATAGGTTGGAAACGAAATAAAATAAGGGTTAAATTTAGTAAGGTTAAGATTTGATCAAGACGAGTGGTGTATAATAGTGAAGTTATGCTAAAGTCCAGTAGTGTATAATAGAACTAGCTACTGAATCTCATTAAGGGGTAAGTAGGACCCTTAGAGTACAGAGTAATACTCGAATTAACACGATAGCGAGATAAATCATAAATTGATGGTACGGTGAGTACTAGAAAGAAAAATACTCATAAGAAATATAATAATTAGGTTGTGTGTACACCTACTGATTTGATATATAAAGAGGCTGGGTGTATACCTATTATATGACGGGTATTAAATGTGAACATACCTATGTTGCTTGCTATTACGGAGGTTCCCACACAATGGGCGATCCCACCTTACCGATTACTGGGAGGTCTGGATTTGTGCCCCAGTACATAGAACTTAGGGCGGCCCACTATATGTCGTGTATTAATGAGACTGACAGGTCATTTGGATACGTTAGGTATGTGCGTAGCCCAAAGGCTTAAAACTATGTTCGCCTCCATTGCTTATTATTTGATTTTAGGTTCGAGGAGACATGTCGAACCAATAGTCCTTATTTAAGTACGAGAGGTACATAAAATGATAACAGAGTATACCAATTTGCATGGTGTTCCTTTTGAGAGACACCATAACTATATATATTAGTGATATATATATATATATATATATATAACTTTTTGAATAATCCTACTTATGTATGACAGTAGACAAATTGATAATGTGTATATAAATAATTAATTAAGTAGTGAAACTTAATTAAAAGATTAAAGGATAAAATATGGGGAACGTTACTTATGTATCAATAACATACGAGAGATGTTAACTTAGATAGCGTACTGTATGGGGAGTACAGGGCCTTATAGGTGTTGATAGTCCTGATAGATACTTACATGTAGTTAGCTTAGGTAGTATGGATAGGTGGGCTAAGTAGAAAACATTAGGAGTGCACAATATTTGAGAGGTGAGGTGAGGAAACTCAAGAGAGTGTATGTGAACCTAACATGTGTAAGCAATAACTGATTTTTAAATCGTGATAAATACTTGTAAAATATTTTGAAAATGTTTTGGGTTCTAACCCTTGCTATAAATATTTTCCAAAACCTTTTAGGTGTCTAGACACAGGGACACCAGACTTGACGATCTATTCCAAGGATGATTTGTTGCAGCACTGTGGAGGCTTGCAGGACTTGATTAGACGCTTCTAGCTTTCATTCCTAGTGTAGTATTTCATTTCAGTATTTCAGTTGGGTATGTTTCCCAATTTAGACATCATTTATTTCAGTTATTCATTTCAAACTTGTAGTGAGATTTATTTACTATTTGTTGGACTATTAGTTGGGTTTGCATTTTTAGTTGATGGTTTATTCCGCAAGACAGTATTTATTTCATTGTGATGGTTGAGACTGCATTAATTATGTGAATGTCTTAATTTAGTTTTCACCATTTTATATTAAATTGTATTATAAAAATAAGCATTTTGGCATCGGCTTAATTAACTAATAGGTGGTTAGTAATTAATATGGTTTTCAATAATGATGTTGAGAATGAACCAAATGAGAAATCTCTTTTAATTTAATAAAGCAATGATCACCCGGTATTTAATCAGGCAGGGTGTCAGAGATAGTATCAGTGCCAGGTTTGGATCCTCGAAAATAGATACTTATTTCGAATCATGACCTTGTTCAACTCCATATAGTCTACACACAAGCAAAGCAACCCATCCCTCTTCTTCACAAATAACACCGGTGTACCCCACAACGATGTACTCCGCCGAATGAAACCCTTCCTTAATAGTTGTTTAATATGCGCCCTCAACTCCCGCATTTCTGCAGGGGCCATGCAATACGATGCTCAGGTAATTGATCTCGTACCTGATGCTAGGTCGATAACGAACTCGATCTCTCAGTTGGGTGGTAACCCTAGTATCTCCTAAAATACATCCTCGAAATCTCTCACAACTAGAATCGAGTCTATCGGGATAACTACCTCTTGTGAGGTATTCTCCCCAATTTAGTATAGGTGGGTGTGCAACCCTCCCTCGAGAGGAGGCATCGCCACAAAGAACATCTTATAACCCTAAATGGAGAACATTATGGTCCTCTCATAATAGTCTAGCGTCGCCCTATAATATGCCAATCCATACCTAGGATAACATCGTATCCCTCCGTGTCTAATATAAGAAGATCCACTGCTAAGATCAGACTCCCAATAATAATGTCCACACATCTACATACAAAGTGTATAAGTACACACTACCCAACCCATGGGTTTTGATCCTGGGGCATCGCATTCTTTTATTTCCACTAGATTTACCCAAGCAACAGGTCTTTTAGAGACAACCGACACTCGCCTTATATGTGTAGATCCATCGTTGGGTAGTGGGTCACTTATACACTCAGTATGTAGACGTGTGGACATTATTATTTAGAGTCTGAACTTAGAAGCGGACCTTCTTGTATTAGACATGGAGGGATACGATGTTATCCTAGGTATGGATTGATTTGCGAGATAGAGGGCTATGGTAGACTGTTACGAGAGCACCATAGTGTTCTCCATTCCAAGTAAGGAGATGTTCTTGGTGGCGATGCCTCTACCCGAGGGAGGGTCGCAGACCCACCTATATTACATTGAGAAGAAGACCTCACAGGAGGTAGTTATCTCGATAGACTCGATTCCTATAGTGAGATACTTCGAGGATGTGTTTCAGGAGATACCAATGTTAACACCCAATTGAGAGATCGAGTTCATTATCGACCTAACACCGAGTACGAGACCGATTGCTCGATCACCGTATCTCATGGCCCCTTCAGAGATGCGGGAGTTGAGGGAGAAGATTCAGCAGCTATTAGGGTAGGGTTTCATTCGATGGAGTACATCATCGTGGATGTTATTTGTGAAGAAGAGGGATGGTTCGATTCGCTTATGTGTAGACTACAGTGAGCTGAACAAGGTCATGATACGGAATAGTTATCCGTTGCCGAGGATCGATAACCTATTTGATCATTTGAGTGGGACTGCATACTTCTTTGAGATTGACTATAGATCGGGGTATCACCAGTAGTGTATTCGGGAGGAGGATGTTCCCAAGACTGTTTTTCTATCACGATGCGGGTTGTATGAGTTCAGGGTGATGTCATTTGAGCTGATCAATGTGCCAACAGTGTTCATGAATCTCATGAACAGGGTATTCAGGGAGTTTTTGGACCAGTTAGTGATCGTGTTTATATACGACGTTCTGGTTTACTCTCGCACCGAGGAGGAGCACACGGAGAATTTACATAGGGTTCTACTGGAACTTTAGTACCACCAATTATATGCCAAATTCGGTAAGTGTTGATTTTGGATACAGGAGGTACAGTTTCTTGTCCATATCTTGTCCGACAGGGGCCTTGCTGTTGATCCGAGTAAGGTATCGGCGGTAAGGGAGTGGGGACAACCCACGACACCAATGGAGATTCGCAACTTTCTGGGGTTGGCAGGGTATTATTATCGCTTCATTAAGGAATTTTTAATGATTACGGGTCCGTTGACGAATATGAGTCACAAGGGGGTACCGTTTGTGTTGAGTGATGACTGTCAATTAGCCTTTGATGAGCTGAAAGACAAATTGACATCAACACCTATACTTACATTGCCTATGAGTGGGGTTGAGTACCGGGTCTACACGGATGCATCCTTGCAGGGACTTAAGGGTGTATTACAGCAGGAGGAGAGGGATATAGCTTATATATATCAAAATCTTAAGCCCCATGAGAAGAATTACCCGACACGAGACCTTGAGTTGGCAGCGATTGTATTTGCTCTAGGGATATAAAGACACTATCTTTTGGGAGAGTAGTTTACATTTTTTTCACGGATCGCAAGTCACTTCAGTATATCTTTACATAGAAGCATATAAATATAAGGCAGAGGCGGTGGATAGAATTCGTCAAGGACTACCAGTTTGATATACAGTATCAATCCGGTAAGGATAACGTAGTGGCAGACGCATTAAGTCGGAGACCCACTGGGGAGTTGGCGAAGGTTCGGAAGGAGAATTGGAGTGAGATTCGACACGATGATGAGATTGCCAGAGCGTGCATTTCAGTTTTACCTGTCACTCCTGAGATTATCATGCAGGTAGTGAAAGCATAGGTGGAGGATCAGTACTGTCAGGACAGAGTGCGCTAGTTATTAGCTGAGGTGGTGCCTCACTCGATCGGCTCATAGGGAGTGTGACACCCCGCCTAATTAAATATCGGGTGATCAGTTCTTTGTTAAATTAAATCAGAATATCCAGTTGGTTCATTCTTAGCATCACTGTCGAAAAGCAGTTTCTCATTAATTCACCTAAAAATTAATTAAGCTAAGTGTCAAAACTTTTCAAATTTTTAGTTTTACTAAATCCATTCCACAATACTGAAAAAGAATAAAATATCACATCACCACTAAATTAAAAGTCAACAATAAAATATAACAGGAATAAACTCTCCAGTTTAATTATTTCAATATCACCATCCAAACCAAATGATAACAAGAGTACTGACATAAAACAAATACAATATCCGAAACTGAAATGAGATAACTAAATCATGGGCAACATGCCCTAAATTAGCTAAATACTATAAAGATAGGAATCAATGGAATGAAAGTGTCTAATCCAAAGCTACATCTCTAGAAACACGTCAAACTATCCATCCTCTAAGCCAGGCGTACCTGATGTTTGGCACCTGGTGTAATAGATATAGTAGAGAAGAGAATATGAAAGTAAACAGGTCAGAGCCCAATTGTAAAATATTTTTTAAAAATAACACGTGCTTAACAAGTGCAATTAAGCAGGTATTATGTACATGTTAGTTCTTGGCTCTCACTTGAGGATCTCACCTCTCATTTAGTGTGCACGCGTAACGTACCTTATTATCTCCCTAAATAAGGTTATCAATTATTATTCCATCCCTTCTTATTTTCCCGTATTTCTCACGCAATATTTATATTAATTAAGCATGTTCATTTCTCTTTAAGATGAACCAGGGCCTTAAGGATTAAGTATTTACTTACTTAATTCAACTCAGATTTTATAATTCACTTTTATATACTATTTCACACTGTAGATAAACATCATAGTATATATATATATATATATATATATATATATTCATCACACTATTATATATACTAATACATCACCTCCCAGACACAGCTGCAGTGCATGCATACTCTGCTATCATGTCCAGTTACATCTCTCGCTATAAAAAGGACTATTGGCTCGGCGTCTCTCCCAAATCATAAATAACATAACACACATATTTGGAGGCAAGCATACTCTCCACCCGAATGGGTCACGCACATAACTACGCTCCTATTCAGCCATCGAAACTATCATTCACACCGACAGAACGTGTCCAAGGTCCTATGCTCAAGGTACGAATATAAAATCCCCCCAAATGGGCTCGTCAGGAAAAGATCGACCATAACTCGAAACCTCTACCCCGATAGATAGTAGCGTAGGTATGTCATACACAATACAAATTATAATATAGGTATTCAAACCACCTATATATATATATATATATATATATATATATATAACATTAATAAGCTATTCACACAACCCATATGATAATTCCATACGTAGTATATTTTTATCTCTAATATCCTACGTATTTATAGATTATGACTTTACTTTTTATATATTCCCAAGCTTTCCCAACACTCAAAGGTTATCAATTTCTTCACGTATAAATTCAGTAGGTAAACCTCTACACCCTACTGGTCCATGTCATCCCAATTCACGAATTTTCATGAATTAATATTATCCTCAATTCGGTTTATTCTTCCATAATCTATAATTTGATTTTTAACTCATTATTACATTTTCCAGGATTAATCCCACACATAAATATTTTTCGGGCTTTAATCACCACCCTACTAATATTCCCTGAGTCCCGTTATGCTCTATTTAATTAACACTAAGCATCCTTAAAAATTGGGATTAAATTAAGCCTTAGAGAAAAACAAACACATTTTATGGGATCATCGATCTATCGATGATTTGGGTCGATCGATCGATCAAACAAATATCAGCCCACGTTTTCTGCATATTTTGCCTACGAGTTTTTAACACATTTAATCCTAAAAACCTCTGCCAAATGATCCCAAAGTCCTTATAATTCATCCCAAATGATATATCAAGGTGTATAAACGCTTTATAGAATTTAACCAACATAAAATCATCAAGAAATTTGAATTAAAACATATTATTTCCCTTAAAATTTAGAAACCTCATATTTTGTCATTTCTCCAAGAACAACTTATAAACTCAGATTTTCTTCACCAAATGATTCCAAATTTCGTGGTTTAAAATATAAAATAAAAAAAAAGATTAATCCTACATGTTTCTACTTTCAAGAATCGATTAAATTCACCATAGGTTATCTTTAAATCATGCAACTTTTCAGAATTCTACAACTATCTAACATGGACAATATACACGATAAGCTTGTAAAGGTTAAATCACTTGACTTTAGATTGTAGGTCTGAACCATTGGGGATGATAGTCTACTGGTGGTCCTCCCCTTTTTTGGCTAACTTTCGGTTGCGGTGGTAGTATAGGATGACCTTTGGCCTTTTGGCTTCCAAAAGGTATCTCTTCCTTTTTCGGAGAAATCTCTTACTCCCCCCCCCCCCCCCCCCCCCCCCCACAAGTTTTTCTCTCTAAGTTTGGTGAATGAACTATGAATCTTAGCACGTTTTAGACTAATAAATAATCCTCAATTTTCGTGGTTACTATTCACTTCGTTTGTAAAATGACCAAAATACCCTTTTGGGGTGTCTATTCAGTTCCAAAGGGCCCTGAGACCCAAATCAAACACTTAAGTAGACTTTTTTTACTATTTAAATCCTTCCGAACACTTTGGCACAGTCAAAATGACAATTTGGATGACATAAAATATTTTACATTTATTTCCTTTAAATTTAGTCCCTACACGACTCAGACACGTGTCCTGACTTAATTCCCGTAATTGTCGTATTCATCTCTTGCGAATATTTTATTAAATCACAATCATATCTACAGTAATAATGATATATTACTTTTAATCACTAAGTAATATTCACATAAATCACATATTACTTTATTCCCGAGTAATATTTAAATCCGGATTAATTTAAATTATTTCATAATCAATCCCATTTTTTAAAAAATCATTAAAATTGCGAGGTATTACATACTCCCCCCTTATAACGAAATTTCATCCCAAAATTCAGAAAAAAGTCATACCTAGTAGAAATAACTCCGGGTATTGGTCGCGCATATCATCATCGCGCTCCCAAGTAGACTCCTCTACATTATGGTGTGCCCACTTAACACGCACAAGCGGAACTACTTTCGATCTTAAACGTCTCTCATTGCGGTCTAAGATCGCCACTAGCTGCTCCTCGTAAGAACTATCTGGCCGCAAATCAACTTCCTCTAACGCAATATGAGTGTGATCCAACTCATCTCGGAGATACCGCCTCAGCAAAGAAATATGGAACACATCATGTACACGATGCAAGTGATCTGGCAGCCCAAGTCGCTACGTTACTGGTCCAAACCTCTCAATAATAGAAAATGGTCCCACATATATCTGTGCCAATTTTCCTTTCTTCCCGAATCTCATTATCCCCTTCATAGGAGATACCCGCAATAACACCTGGTCCCCCACATTAAACTCCCTGAAGAACCGTTCGGCATCGATTTAGTTTTTTTGTCTATCCCGGGCTACCCAAATGCGAGTCCTGATCATTTCAATCCTGGCATACGTGTCCTGAATCACTTTCGTCCCAAGTAGCTTGTTGTCCCCCCACATCTAACCAACACGAAAGAGAGATATAATGTCTACTAGATAACATCTCAAATGGGTCCATATCGATGGTGACTGATAGGAATTATTATACGCAAATTCCACCAGTGGAAGTTACTGCTCCTAACTCCCTTCAAAATCCATAATAAATATGCATAACATGTCCTCTAACATCTGGTTAGTACGCTCTATTTTCCAGTGATAGGTGGTACTTAATCGCACCTCGGTACCCATGGCTTAGTGAAAAGTCTCCCAAAATCTGGAGACAAAGATCTTGTCCCGATCAGACACAATATCAAGTGGTACCCCATGTAACCTCACTATCTGGGCTATAAAGAGTTATGCATATTGGCCTGTCATATAATTAGTCCGAACCGATAAGAAATGAACTACCTTACTCAAACGATCCACAATCATCCATATGGAATTGTGACCCCTTTGAGTAGTAGGCAACCTAGTGATAAAATCCATGGAAATGCTCTCCCATTTCCACATCAGAATCTCTAGCAGTTAAAGAAACTAGGTTGGCTTCTGGTGATCTACCTTCACTAACTAATAGGTAGCACACTTAGAGACTAACTCAACAATGTCTCTCTTTATCCAACTCCACCAATAATGTTACCGCATATCCTAGTACATCTTATTCCCACCGACATGTACTACAAATCGGGACCCATGCGACTCTAACATCACTGTGTGTCGTAATTCTTCCCTCCCCTGGAACAATCAGTCTACCATTAAAGTGCAAGCCTTCCTGTGAACTCACTGAGTAAGACTTTGCTCCCTCGACTAAAAGTTGTCAAATTTTCTCCTGATAGAACGGATCCGCTGCCTGAGCCTATAATACCCTCATCATAATCTGGGGAGTAACGATCATAACTAACATAAATGACCTAGCCACTACATCCTGATGGCCCAGTTCCTTCCATTTTTCCTTCCACACCATAGCTATATCACCCTCAAGCCTTATACTCAATGCGTCTGCTACTAAGTTAGCCTTCCCCGGGTGATAATGTATCTTAAACTGATAATCTTTCATGAATTCAAGCCACATGCACTGACGCATATTCAACTATCTCTCAGAGTGAAGAAATACTATAATGAATTGTGATCCGTGAATAGGCAAAATTTCTCACCCAATAAATAATGTCTCCATATCCGAAGAGAAAATTGAACTGCTCTTAGCTCCAAGTTGTGGTTAGGGTAGATCTTCTCATGAGGATTAAGCTTCCTAGAGGCATAAGTTATATCCTACTCTTCCTACTGCAACACCCCACCAAGTCCCTGTAATGATGCGTTAGTGTACACTAGGTACCCCATTCTGGCCAGGGCAATGCTAGTACGGGTGTTGAAGTTAACTTATCCTTCAGTTCATCAAACGCAAACTGACACGCATTATTCCAAATAAACAGTACGCCCTTATGAGTTAGATTGCTCATCGGACCTGTAATCTTCAAAAACCCCCGAATTAATCATCTGTAATAACCAGCTAGTCCTAAGAAACTACGGACCACTGTCGGTGTAGTGGGTTTTACCCACTCCCTCATCGCTGATACTTTCCTATGATCCACTGCTATACCCCTTTCTAACACTGTATACCCCAGAAACTGCACCTCCCGGATCCAAAGCCCACACTTTTCATATTTTACATACAACTGATGCCCACGTAGTGTCTGTAGGACCCTTCGTAAATGCTCGGCATGTTCCTCTTTGGTACAAGAGTAAACGAGGATGTCATTGATAAAAAAAAATGACAAACTGATCCATGAACTATTTGAACACCCTATTCATTAAGTCCATAAATACAGTCGGCGCGTTGGTTAACCCGAATGGCATAACCTGAAACTCATAAGATCCATATCTTGTGATAAAAGCAGTCTTCGACACATCCTGCTCCCTGATTTGCAACTGGTGATATCCAAACCTCCAAGTCAATATTTGAGAATTATGATGCTCCTCTTAACTGATCAAACAAGTCATCGATGCGGGGTAATGGATACTTATTCCGGATCGTGATTTTATTAAGTTCTCGATAATCTACGCATATTCGTAGGGATCTATCCTTTTTCTTCATAAACAAAACTGGGGCACCCCCGGGTGAGGTACTCCTACAGATGAAACCCTGTCCCAGCAACTGGTCAATCTAATATCTCACCTCCCTCATCTCTGCAGGAGCCATACAGTAGAGGGCACGGGCTATCGGTCGAGTGCCCGGTGCTAAATCAATCACAAACTCGATTTCCCTACTCGGCAGTAACCCTGGTATGTCCTAAAATACATCTACGAATTCCCTAACAATCGGAATCGAGTAGAGAGGAATCACAACTCCCATAGAGGTATCTTCCTCTATGTAATACAAATGAGTGGACGATCCTCCCTCGGGCGAGGCATCACAACTAAAATATCTCCTGACCTGGGATACCGAATATAATGCTCCAACTAAAGCATTTAATCGTGGCCCTATAAACAACTAGCCAATCCATCCCAATAATAACATCGTCTTCGGACATGTCTAACACAAGCATATCAGGTGGTAAATTAACGCTCCCAATCTCTATACTTACACCCTAACATATAAAGAAAATAGATGTCCCAATAACCATTAGTGAGTCTACATAAGTAATAGTATTATTAGTCATGCCTAACAATCCTGTGGCCCGTGCAAATCTAGTGGCTATGAAAGAATGTGAGGCCCCTGTATCAAACAAAATACGTCCCATAGCCCCCAAAATAAAAAACATACCCTCAGATACGAGTGGTGGCTGCTGAATTGCTGCCAGTTGGACGTTGTACACACGCCCATACTGTAATTACCCCTATTGTGGTAGGGCTGCGAGAGAAATGGCAAGTAAGGCTGGCATCTTTGCCAGTGCTAGAAGGGAAACTGGAAACATATGCCTCTGCAGCTCCTTATACGCTCCCTACTAATGGGGTATCTTGCCCTTATCTGGAAAATCCTACTTCCAGTGGCCAATTTTACTACAAGTGAAGCCTCTTCCTACACACTGTCCCCATTTTGACCCTGCTGGCCACGTCCCAAATGACCATTTCTACCTTTTCCTTGGCTCTGATGGCCCTGTTGATTGTGTTGTTGGCCCTGTTGGCCTTGTCTATTATCACTCTGCTCAAAGTGAAATCCTCCCGATCTCAGTCACATAGAATAATCTCCCTGCTATGAGTTCTAATCACTTTGTCTCTGTTACCCCTGAGCTGATGATGATCCTCTGCCACTATTTCCCTCAGTTCGGCCTTGATTACTGAACTCAGACCCCCACTTACTTCCCTTATGAAGACGGTGATCCAAGGAATGAAGTAATGCCGCATTCAAGACATATGTATAAGTCTGTAGATAAGGATTACCTAAAAGATGTTGGTGAATCCTCCATCTAAGGTCGTCTCTGAACATCTAGATCTTCTTCTCTTTGGTGGGTACCTCAGCTGGCACCAGATTAGTCAGCATTGTAAACTTCTCTTCATACTCGGCAACCACCTTCCCTTCCTGGGTGGGGTCCAAAAGTTTCCTCCTCATTTCAGTCTGAACCGCTGAAAGAAAGTATTTGCGGTCAAACCGCACCCAGAAGTCCTAAATAGCCATCGTATCCCTATCCTCTACTGTAGTAGTGGACTCCCACCACTAAAGAGTTACTCCAACTAGCTTAAATGTCGCTAAGATTTGATTTTGAACCTCCATGCACTCATACACACACAGATGCTACTGGATGTCTTTCTTTCATTTGCTAGAAGTTACAACATCGGAACCCCCTTGGAATTCTGGTGGATATGCCTTTTAGAAGGCATCCCTGACATGCTCCCAAGCAGTGGGAAATTCCTGCACTTTTCCTGGTGGTACTACCAGTGCCAGTGGGGGTGCTTGATGGACAATCGCTAAAGATGCATTAACGGATTGAGAAACAATGGAAGCAACCTCTTCAGCGTTCATAGTGCCCTGAGCTAAAGTGGGCTGTGGGGCTAGTTGTGCCACACCGGAGGCTCGTCGTGCACATTGAGGAGGCATCTGAAATGAGGGAGAGATATTTTTATCAGCATTTAAAATATCCCAAAAAGAGTTGAAGTGGTAAATGCGTAAATATGAATACAACAATCCTAATGATATGGCTTTATATCAAAGTACACTAAGCAAAAAGCATAATAAGTCGTATAGATCCTCTGGACACTAGAACCTGATGCTCTGACATGACCTGTAACACCCCACCTAATTAAATATCGGGAGATTGGTCCTTTATTAAATTAAATCAGAATATCAAGTTGGTTCATTCTTAGCATCACCGTCAAAAAACAATTTCTCATTAATTCACCTAATAATTAATTAAGCTAAGTGTCAAAACTTTTCAAATTTTAGTTTTATTAAATCCATTCCATAATACAGAACAAGAATAACATATCACATCACCATTGAATTAAAAGCCAACAATAAAATATAAATGGAATAAACTCTCCAGTTTAATAATTTCAATATCACCATTCAAACCAAATGATAACAAGAGTACTGACATAAAACAAAAACAATATCCAGAACTGAAATGAGATAACTAAATCCTAGGAAACATGCCCTAAATCAGCCAAATACTACGAAGATAGGAATCAATGGAATGAAAGCGTCCAATCCAAGGATGCATCTCCAGAAACACATCAAACTATCCATCCTATATGCCGGGCGTCCCTTATGTTAGGCACCTAGTGTAATAGATATAGTAGAGTAGAGAATATGCAACTAAATGGGTCATAGACTGATTATAAAATATTTTTTAAAAATAGCAAGTGCTTAACAAGTGCAATTAAGCAGGTATTATGTACATGTTAGTTCTTGGCTCTCACTTGAGAATCTCACCTCTCATCTAGTGTGCATGCCTAACGTATCTTATTATCTCCCTAAATAAGGTTCTCAATTATTATTCTATCCCTTCTCATTTTCCCGTATTTTTCACGTAATACTTATATTAATTAAACATGTTAATTTCACTTTAAGATGAACTAGGCCTTGAAGGATTAAGTATTTACTTACTTAATTCAACTCAGATTTTATAATTCACTTTTATCTACTATTTCACATAGTAGATCACATCATAGTATATATATATATATTCATCACACAATTATATATACTAATATGGTACCTCCCAGACATAGTTGTGGTGCATGCATACTCTGCTATCATGTCAAGTTACAACTCTCGCTGTAAAAATGATTATTGGCTCGGCGTCTCTCCTGAACCATAAATAACATAACACACATATTTGGAGGCGAGCATACTCCCCAACTGAATGGGTCACGAACATAACTACGCTCCCATTCAATCGTCGAAACTATCATTCACACCGATAGAATGCGTCCATGGTTCTATGCTCAAGTTATGAATCTAAAATCCCCTCAAATGGGCTCGTCAGGATAAGATCGACCATAACGCGAAACCTCCACCCCAATTGCAAGGAGCGTATGTATGTCATACACAATACAAATTATAATATAGGTATTCACCCCACCTATATATATATATATATATATATATATATATATATATATATATATATATATATATATATATATATATATATAACATCAATAAGGTATTCACACAACCCATATGAAAATTCCATATGTTGTATGTTTTTATCTCTAATATCCTACGTATTTATAGATTATGACTTTACTTTTTATATATTCCCGAGCTTTCCCAACACTCAAAGGTTATCAATTTCTTCATGTATAAATTCAGTAGGTAGACCTCTACACCCTACTGGTCCATGTCATCCCAATTCACGAATTTTCACAAATTAATATTATCCTCGATTGCGTTTATTCTTCTATAATCTCTAATTGATTTTTAGCCCATTATTATATTTTCAAGGATTAAACCCACACATAAATATTTTTCGGGCTTTAATCACCACCCTACTGATCTTTCCTAAGTCCCATTATGCTTAATTTAATTAACACTAAGCCTTAAAAGAAGGGATTAAATCAAGCCTTAAAGAAAAATAAAAAACATTTTCTGGGACCATCGATCAATTGATGATTTTGCTTGATCGATCGATCAAAGAGATATCAGTCCAATCTTTTCTGCATATTTTGCTTATTGGTTTTTAACACATTCGATCCTCAAAACCTTTACCAAATGATCCCAAACTCTTTATAATTCATCCCAAATGATATATCAAGGTGTATAAATGATTTCTGACATTTAACTAATATAAAATCATCAACCAACTTGAATGAAAACATATTATTTCCCTTAAAATTCATAAACCTCATATTTTGTCATTTCTCCAAGAACAACTTATAAACTCATATTTTCTTCACCAAATGATTCCAAATTTCGTGGATTAAAATATATAATAAAAAAATGATTAATCCTACATGTTTGTACTTTCAAGGAAACAATTAAATTCACCATAGATTATCTTTAAATCATGCAACTTTTCAGGAGTCTACAACTATCTAACATGGACAATATACACGATAAGTTTGCAAAGGTTAAATCACTTGCCTTTAGATTGTACATCTGAACCGTTGGAGATGATAGTCTACTGGTGGTCCTCCCCTTTTTCGGCAAACTTTTGATGGCAGTGGTGGTGTACGATGACCTTTGGCCTCTTGGCTTCCTAGAGGTGTCTCTTCCTTTTCCAGAGAAATCTCTTACTCTCACCCAAGTATTTCTCTCTAAGTTTGGTGAATGAACTATGTATCTTACCACCTTTTAAACTTATAAATAATCCTCAATTTTTGTGGTTACTATTCACCTCATTTGTAAAATGACCAAAATACCCTTCTGGGGTGTCTATTCGGTTCCAAAGTGCCCTGAGAACCAAATCAAACACCCAAGTAGAACTATTTAAACCCTTTTGGACACTTTGGTGCAGTCAAAATGACCATTTGGATGACATAAAAAAAATTTACTTTTATTTTCTTTAAATTTAGTCCCTACACGATTCAGACGTGCGTCCCGACTTAATTCCCGTAATTGTCATATTCATCACTTGCGATAATTTTATTAAATCATAATCATATGTAAAGTCATAATCGTATATTACTTTTAATCACTAAGTAATATTCACATAAATCACATATTACTTTATTCCCGAGTAATATTTAAATCCGGATTAATTTTAAATTATCTCATAATTAATCCATATTAATCCCATTTTAAAAAAATCATTAAAATTACGAGGTATTACAGGGAGGCACATGTTTTAATGGGAGACTAGTTATGCCAAAGGGTGAGGACTTGAGGCATGCGATTATGATTGAGTCTCATGGATCGAGGTTTACGGTACATTCCGGTGGGGATAAGATGTACCAAGACATGAGGAGAAACTATTGGTGGACAGGAATAAAGCAAAACATAGCGGAGTTTGTCTCGAAGTGTGTTACCTATAAGTTAGCTAAGGTAGAGCACCAAAGACGTTCAAGGATGCTACAGCCACTAGAGATTCCTGTGTGGGAGTGGGAGAGCATTTTGATGGACTTTATTACCGGATTACCGACATCGCAGAGGGGTCGCGATTCCATTTGGTTGAGAGTAGATCGACCGACCAAGGTGGCCCATTTCTTTCCAGTCCGTACCGAGTTTGAGACGATGCAGTATACGCCGCTGTTCATAGTAGAGATAGTTAAGCTGAATGGGGTACCGATCAACATTGTATCTAATAGAGATAAGAAATTTGTGTCTCATTTATGGCAGAGTTTTCAAGAGGCCTTGGGCACTGACTTGCGACTGAGTACTGCATACCACCCACAGACAGATGGATAGATTGATAGGGTAAATCAGATGCTAGAAGACATGTTAAGGAAGTGCATCCTGGATTTTGGGGGAGGATGGGAGTGATATCTTCCATTGGTAGAGTTTGTGTATAACAACTTTTACCAATTTACTATCGGCATGGCTTTAAGGCACTTTATGGTAGATCTTTTCGTTCGCCCGCTTACTGGTTAGAGGTGGGGGACAACAAGTTATTAGGACCAGAGATGATACAAAAGACGAATGCCAATATAGAGCTAATTCAGGTACATATTCGAATAGCTCAGGACTGCTAGAAGATTTATGACGATGCCGATCGAAGGCACTTAGAGTTTGAGGTTGGCAACCAGGTGTTGGTACGTGTGTCTCCCATGAAGGGGGTTATGAGATTTGACAAGAATGGAAAGATAGTGCCGAGATATGTGGGACCTTTCTCGATTATTGAGAGAAGGGGACGAGTGACATATAGATTGGGTTACCAAATCATCTTCAGCGGATACACAACGTGTTCCATGTGGCATCGCTGAAGAAGTATAGGAGGAGAGAGAGAGATTTCTGGAACACTCCACTCGAGGAGATTGATTTACATCCAGATCTCTCGTACGAGGAGAGACCCATGATTATTCTGGATCTAGTGAGTGAAATCTACCATCTAAGGTGGTACCATTAAAGAGATTTCAATGGGGACACCATATTGTTGACAAGTCTACATGGGAGCGGGAGGATGACATGTGAGAGAAGTATCCAAAATTATTCGCCGCAGAGATGACCTAATTTCGGGGACAAAATTCCCTATAAGGGGGAAGTATGTAATACCCCATATTTATATGTATATAAAATTTAACTAATTCGGTAAATTATTCATTTTATCTTATATTACGCGAGTGAAGTAATTTAATTGAATTAAAAAAATGGGGTTATTAGTTATTAATCAAGAGAAAGACATAATGATTAATATTATCTATCAAATTTACTAAATGAATAGTAAATGATTTATAGAAATTGTTATGTGTCATAGTGAGTGAAATTGGCATAATTGAATTACTCAACCGGGAGTCGCGTGTTGACTAAACTTAGGTCGAGATAGGATAATTATTTAGAGTGACTTGGATGATGACTTTGAGGTAACAGATGACTCCGAAAGGGTCAAAATAGTCAGAATAGTATACTCGAGGGTGTTGATTGGGTTCTAGGGTATTTTTAAACTAAACCGGCACCGTATGAGGACATTTTAGTCATTTGATAACTAAGGGTTAGTAGACCTATAAATTTATAGCTTCTTTATCAGCATATAGATGGGAGAGTCTAGGGTTTAGAGGTTAGAAAACTCATAGAAGCCATTAGAGAAGAAAATAAATCATTTGTGAAGCCTAAGAGAGAGTTTTTGAGAAATTAAAGTGTGATCTTGCTCCATTATCAAGCTTGGAGTGAGGATTGGATGAGAAGGCACATCATCCATGACACGACTCAGAATGTGTCTCTAAAGTGTGTACTCTCTAGGCTCAAGTGTAAGCCTGTCGTTCAAGTAATAATCCGACAAGTCGGGTATCGATCCTCAGGGAAAAAGGACAACAGAGTTGTGACGATGGGATAAGACGGAGGAATCCTAACGATGACTCTAAAAAGAAAGGAAAAGGTTTGATTTTGGTTTTTTGGGATTGATTAAACTAAATGAAATTATGATGAAATATGCAACTAACTAAATTATCTAAATGAAGAATGAAGAGTTGAATTGAAACTTTTTGAACCTAAATGAGAAGAAAATAGGATGGGAATACAATCCCCCAACCCTAGTGTAATGTAGTGACAACGTCAATCATAAATTTATCCGATTAATCCAACCCGGAATTTAAGACTCCCAAGCATTATGTATACGAGGTTCAAGCCCGCGTCATACCTAATCTGAGGATGAGTAAATCGGTATCGCGATAATTGCATTCAAATTGTACTCTAAATCATCACGAGTACCCAGAGGCAAACGAGATATAAAGATCCACAATTATTATGTAATTATGCGATACGATCAAAATCAATCGTTAAATTCATCAGATTAACGTTAGACACATGCACTAACACATCAGGTTGGGTTCATGCATCCCAACCTTTAAAACCTAGCCGGACATGTTAAATGGACGAATGCATGAAATAATAACGTTGCATGTGTAGGAATTCATGATGAAACGAACTAGAAGCATGTAAATACGTATTATGAATGCGAAAACAGGTTGATTCGATTACGAAAACTAAGCATGCAAGAATAACAACAAAAATATTGAATCTTGAATTAAAACTTGAAAAACAAACCCTTAACAATTGAATCTTGAAGCAAATAATTCCTTTGATGTTCCTAGATGTTTCTCCCTCTTCTTCTCTATCAAAAACTGAGTTAAACTACTCCTAATGGCTACTCCTAAGTTGTGACCTACGTTCCCTACAATATTGGAGAGTTTAAAACCTAATAGGAGACTTGGGAACCAATCAGCATAAAAGGCAAAATTCGCGTATCAGGTGCCCCGAACCGGTTAGGGTGTACCTGCGAACCGGTTCGCCCCCCCAAACCAGTTCGGCCTGGGGTTCGCGAATGTGTGCTGGCCTGGAGTTCAACACTTAGCATTTTTCTGGCTTTTCTCTTCTTTTCTTGGATTTTTCTTCAACTTCAACCGAGCATAACGTTTCAACCGTAGCTCGGATTTGGGTGCCGTTTCTTCCAGTGTTCTCGTTGTTACGAGCTCTTTAACTTTCCAGTTGACTTCTCTTTCCGGATATGGCTGTAAAATTACCAATTTGCCCTTGAACTTGCGTTCTTAGCTTTTCTAGCATTGTCTTGCTTCCTCCTTTGCACTGCTTGCATAATTAACCTGTAAAACCAATAGGAGAAGCACAAAACACGAAATACTCACCACGAAGGTTAGTAGCATAAAATGTGAATCAAATCCATATATGTTACATCACTCGGGTTCACAAATGTACCGAAATTAGGGGAATAAATGTATAATATTTATGCCCAATCAAACCCCCCTAACTTAGAACTTTGCGCGTCCCGAGCAATGTAAAAGAATGAGAGTATGAGTTAAGGATCCATCAAAGACTTTATTGAGATAGAGCACCTCTTTCGCGGGCAAGCGATTGCATTTAAAGCATGCAACAAGCCTTTAAACCTCTAGGTTACCCTAGTAGGACGAGTTGTGTCTCGTGAGGGTTTGCAGTGAATATACCCACAACATTTGACTCAAAGAAAATTCAAAATATGCAAAAATTGAGCAATTCAAACTTTTCCAGAAAATAATCGTCATTAAGTCATATTTACGAGTCCCAAACCGTAGTGTGTGTGTGCGAAGCCTGAAATATAACCGCCAATTTCCATCGATTGATCATTACGTTACTTATCCGAAAATTCGTTTTGATTTCCATTTCTCACGGAATACTCTCTCAAACGAATCTCTCGGATTATGGCATTTCTCTCGGCATGCGTGATATAAAGAGTAAATGTAATTGAAGCAATTTCACGCACGCAATTAGAAAGACGGAAATTTTATGGCGAAAGGATCTCTTCAACGGATTACGGTTTTAAAAACGGGAACATTGCCTTTATTTCGCGCACCTAGCCTCTTATATTATCTTTTGGTGTCTTCACTCTCCACGCGGTAATCAATTTTCGCAATTTGGACTCGGTTAGGACTTTTTCGGGTTAAAGGGTGCCTTGGGTGAAATGAAGGAGGAATGGAAGGTTGGAATTGGAAAAGTCATGAATGATGTCCATTTGTGCTTTTTTCGGGCTATTGCTCATTTTTTTTTTCTTTTTCTAATTTTTTTTTTCATTTCTTTTCTTGTTGTTTTTGTTGAGCATACTATTTTGTTTCTTGCCCCTTTATATGCACTTTTTGGACTTAAAATCTGAATTTTCTCATTTTTCACAATTCCGGCTATTTTGGGTTTTCTCGGGTTGTCAAACGAAAGGGAAAATTATTCGGCTCAATTTGGGTTGCAAAAGGGTAATTTTTTGCTACTTTTTCTGGCCAATATTTTTGGGGTGACAAACGATGGCCTACTTCATTGTCCAAAATGCCAATTGCGTTACCATATGCGTTTCGAGGTGAATTTAGGTTTAGAGACTAATTTGGCACGTTTTTCAAGGCAATATTGCACACATTTTTCAAAACCGATCCAAATGAAAGGATTGAGATCCTTGACAACTTATTAAGAGCTAAAAAGAACTTTGAGATAACAATTAACTCGGAATGATTTAAAAACTCGCAAAACGAGATAGGCTCGAATCTCACCGGGTTTGTTAATCTCCACATTTATTCGTTAAGTCGTCAATTTTCGCACAATTTCCATCTTTGGTCAATTTCGGCTTTGTGTATGTTGGATATTTACAATTTGAGACTCCAATTCGACTTTTAATGATATTTTTGAAAATTTTGAATTCCAATTTTTATTTATTTTGAACAAAAATATTTTTGGGTTTTTCAAAATTTTATGATTTTTTTTTTTTTTGAATTTTTTTTTTTGGGCATTTTTGAAAATTTGTGAAGTTTTAGAAATACGCACTTGTGACCCCCCCTAACTTAGACTTTTGCATTGTCCTCAAGCAAAAAGGACTAAAATCTAATTCAAAGCGAATAATAAGTGCGGAAAAATAAAACAAACAAATATGAAAAAATGCAAGAAGACACTATATGACACTCATGCAAGACTCAAAAATACAACAATAATCACCCCATACGCGTCGGGGGTGCGACGACCTCTCATCTCTCCACAAACTCACCCGACCCCACTCACGGGGTTTGATGTTCTCCTTGTCTCTCCCGTCCTAGGATTATAAGCTAACAATCGGAACAAGTTGGGACCTCGCCCATAGATAAAGGATAGACCGGGAGACTCATCGTGACTAACTGGGAAGGGATCCTCGTGATACTGGCTCAAAGTGTGATCTGCGTGCACTGACTCGGAGGGAACACCTAGGTTTCGTTCACTTTTTAAGATGCATGGGTCGGTCTCTAAGTCAGATGAACCACGACTTTTCTCCTCACTTGCCTTCGGGGCGTCTAGTGTTGTGGGTGGATTGTCACAACGAAGGAATTCATCAATTTTTGCTTTCAATTCACTTTCGTCTAAGTGACTACATGAATCCAATAAGGATTGGCCTTCAATAGTAATACTTTCATCCACCTGCCTGAATTCTCTTTCAAAATCTTCCATGCTCATGTCTCCTAGTTCTCCCTCACGAGTAGTGCCTACGTCCTCTTTTACTTGCTCGATCTCCAACTCCACCAGTTTTCTCTCTTCTAACCCCTCTCTCTCTCTTTCAATTGCGGTCACTACACACCTCTTCCCCACTTTTCTCTCATTGTCACAACTACCACTATTACTTGATGAAATAGGGCACACCTCTAACGGCTCTATCTTGTGGGACCCCTCATTCTCATGGTTCGACACTAAGCAGGACCCTAGGGAATCTCCACAATCATTTTCCTCAAAGTACTCCCCTACGATCTCGTCTACGATGCTCACCGCGTGAAGGTCATCTTCTTCCCCCGTATGTTGGGCGACATGGAAGATGTTTGTCTCTAAGGTCATGTTCCCAAAGGTGAGTTGCATTCGCCCATTCCGAGTATTGATGATTGCGTTAGCCGTAGCTAAGAAAGGGCGTCCAAGGATGATGGGAACATGGTTGCTCGAGTTAAAGGAGGACTCCGTGTCCCAAATGAGAAAGTCTATCGGGAAGTAGAAAGTGTCAATTTGGACGATCCCGTCCTCGACTATGCCTCTTGGGATCTTCACGGTTCGATCCGCTAATTGGAGAGTGACCTTTGTGGGCTTGAGGTCTCCCAAGTCAAGTTGCCTATAAATGGAATAAGGGAGGATATTGACACTTGCTCCCAAATCAAGTAAGGCTTTTTCGATTCTGTTTTCTCCAATTATGCAAGAAATGGTGGGTGCACCGGGATCTTTGAATTTAGGTGGGAGATCATTGAGTAGAATGGAGCTCACATTCTGTGCTAGAAAGACATTCTTTTTTACCTTCATATTTCTTTTTACCGTCAACAAATCTTTGATAACTTTGCCATAAGCTGGAATTTTCTTGATGGCATCAAGAAAGGGTAAATTCAGCTTTACTTGCTTAAGTACTTCTAGCACTTCATCACGTGGATTCCCTTTTTGAGCGGGAATTAGCCTTTGAGGAAACGGTGCCGCGGAGGGTGGTTTCACTACTACCTCGGCCTCACTAGCGTCTTCTTTGTCGCTCTCATTTAAGGAGACATCTTCGGCCTCTTTCGTGCCGGGCGAAATCTCCTTGTCTTTAAGTACGTCTCGTGGGGGAGGTGACAAGTCAACTACCCTCCCACTACGTAGAGTGGTAATTGTGCTACATTGCTCAGGATGGTCATGGGGTGTCGAGCTAACACTAGTTTGACCTTGGAGAGGTCTTTGGCCCTGGGCAGGAAACTTGCCCTTCTCTTGGACACTCAACGAGGATTGTATTTTTGACAGATTCGCATTTATGTCGCCGATCAAACGATCTAATTTGGCATTGTTTGCAGTTTGACTTGCAATGAATTGATTCATGGTATCCTCGAGGGTTCTCCGCTGTGGCGGGATATAATTTCCATGGGGTGGCGGTGCTTGCACATGTCCTTGCATGTGTGGAGCTTGTTGAAATTGTTGTGGTGGAGGAGGGGCAACATGCGAAGGAGGGTTCATTGCGGCATGTTGTTGCCCGTGGCTAAAACTGGGATGATTCTTCCACGAAGGGTTGTATGAATTCCCGTGCGGGGCACCGAAATTACCCTTACAGCCTCCTATACCACTAACTTGCTCTTGCAACATTACTTTGTAGGCGGGTATCGTCGGGCATTCCTCGGTTGAATGTCCCGCCTCACAAATCGCACACACCTTCACGACAGGGTTTTGGATAGATCCAACTATCTCACATAAGTCTCGCAATCCTTTCTCCATGGTGTCCAATCGACTGTCCGTCATAGAATTCTTATCTACGTGGAATAGGCTGGACGCCGATGGAGCAGTGATGGGTTATCGATTTCGATTTTGAGCATTCGGGTCAGAGGTATCCCAAGATTGGGTAGTCTCGGCGACATACCTCATGTGAAGATCAGCATCATGAGCATCTAGATCGACAAACGGACCGCTTCCCATAGTTTCAACAAGTTGTTTGGAGTTAAGATTTAACCCATTATAGATAAAGGAGATGATTTGCGACGGATCAAACCCATGATGGGGGCATGAAGCCACTAACTCGTTGAAACGTTCATAACATCGATGGAATGGCTCATTTTCATGTTGTCTAAACGCTTGAATTTGAGCCTTGATAGAGATTGTTCGATGTGTTGGGAAGAATTTCTTGAGAAATTTAGACTGTAACTCATTCCAGGATGGAATCGAGCTTGGAGGTAAAGACCATAGCCAAGCTTTGGCTTTATCTTTAAGCGAGAAGGGGAAGAGTTTGAGGCGGATTACCTCTTGTGTGCAGGTTTGATCATTGAGAGTATCACACACGTCCTCAAATTCCCTTATATGGAGGTATGGCTTTTCAGAATCATACCGTGGTAATGTGGTAGCGTCTGGATCATCCCATTCTTGAAACGGAACTGCCCGGCATTATACGGGAGTATAATGCATCCCGGAGTGACAGTGCGCTCAGGATATAAGAACTCTCTCAACGGGCGGTACGGAAGTTCGTCCTCACCGGTAGGTGCATTACTATGTTGCGACATCTCTCTCTCACTTGACGATTCGGCGCTCTCACTGGGTGTGCTCGAAGTGTGTCCTACGAATGAGAATGGAGTGTTACTAGAGACAGAGTGCGACGGTGTGGGTGGTGGGATCCAGAACTGTGGGGCGTTCGGAGTGTGGGGACTATCAGGATTATACTCAACAAGTGGATTTTCGTGAATGGTGGTTTGAGTATTATGGGGTATGGGAGTGGTTTCAGAATTTTGCATTAAAGCTTAGGAGAGGTGATGGTGAATCTTTTTATTTTTTTTATTTTTTTAATCTTTTTATTTTATTTTTTATTTTTTGAATTTTTGGATTTTTTTTTTTTTGGTCAAAGCTTTGGATTGGCTCACTCTAATCCTAAGTCTACCTAATTCCCCGGCAACGGCGCCAAAAACTTGACACGACTCAGAATGTGTCTCTAAAGTGTGTACTCTCTAGGCTCAAGTGTAAGCCTGTCGTTCAAGTAATAATCCGACAAGTCGGGTATCGATCCTCAGGGAAAAAGGACAACAGAGTTGTGACGATGGGATAAGACGGAGGAATCCTAACGATGACTCTAAAAAGAAAGGAAAAGGTTTGATTTTGGTTTTTTGGGATTGATTAAACTAAATGCAATTATGATGAAATATGCAACTAACTAAATTATCTAAATGAAGAATGAAGAGTTGAATTGAAACTTTTTGAACCTAAATGAGAAGAAAATAGGATGGGAATACAATCCCCCAACCCTAGTGTAATGTAGTGACAACGTCAATCATAAATTTATCCGATTAATCCAACCCGGAATTTAAGACTCCCAAGCATTATGTATACGAGGTTCAAGCCCGCGTCATACCTAATCTGAGGATGAGTAAATCGGTATCGCGATAATTGCATTCAAATTGTACTCTAAATCATCACGAGTACCCAGAGGCAAACGAGATATAAAGATCCACAATTATTATGTAATTATGCGATACGATCAAAATCAATCGTTAAATTCATCGGATTAACGTTAGACACATGCACTAACACATCAGGTTGGGTTCATGCATCCCAACCTTTAAAACCTAGCCGGACATGTTAAATGGACGAATGCATGAAATAATAATGTTGCATGTGTAGGAATTCATGATGAAACTAACTAGAAGCATGTAAATACGTATTATGAATGCGAAAACAGGTTGATTCGATTACGAAAATTAAGCATGCAAGAATAACAACAAAAATATTGAATCTTGAATTAAAACTTGAAAAACAAACCCTTAACAATTGAATCTTGAAGCAAATAATTCCTTTGATGTTCCTAGATGTTTCTCCCTCTTCTTCTCTATCAAAAACTGAGTTAAACTACTCCTAATGGCTGCTCCTAAGTTGTGACCTACGTTCCCTACAATATTGGAGAGCTTAAAACCTAATAGGAGACTTGGGAACCAATCAGCATAAAAGGAAAAATTCACGTATCAGGTACCCCAAACCGTTCACCCCCCCAAACCGGTTCGGCCTGGGGTTCGCGAATGTGTGCTGGCCTGGAGTTCAACACTTAGCATTTTTCTGGCTTTTCTCTTCTTTTCTTGGATTTTTCTTCAACTTCAACTGAGCATAACTTTTCAACCGTAGCTCGGATTTGGGTGCCGTTTCTTCCAGTGTTCTCGTTGTTCCGAGCTCTTCAACTTTCCAGTTGACTTCTCTTTCCAGATCTGGCTGTAAAATTACCAATTTTCCCTTGAACTTGCCTTCTTAGCTTTTCTAGTATTGTCTTGCTTCCTCCTTTGCACTGCTTGCATAATTACCCTGTAAAACCAATAGGAGAAGCACAAAACACGAAATACTCGCCACGAAGGTTAGTAGCATAAAATGTGAATCAAATCCATATATGTTACATCACTCGGGTTCACAAATGTACCGAAATTAGGGGAATAAATGTACAATATTTATGCCCAATCAATCCAACATCAAAATCATGAAATCATATCACACAAGACAAGGCAAGTGTTTATATACAATTTTTTGTGAAGTTATAATACCCATGTTGATAGGGTTTTGAATTATGTTGATTAAAGTTACGTTCTTGGAAGAAAAAAATAATTTAAATCCATGTTATGGGTAGGATTTCATGTAGACTGATTATATGCATGTAGAGGTTCTGAAATGTGATCATGAATGATAATCTAGATGAGAAAAATTTGAGCTTATATTGTGTATAAATGAAGAACATGAAAATGAAAAATGTTATGATCCAAGTTTGATTAGAAAGCTTAATGTTTTGAGGATTATATAACGTGAGAAATCATCCTAATACATGTATATGATGGTTAGGACAATTAGTTTGAAGTTTGGGAAAGAACCATGGAGAATTAAATGAGAAAAATGGTGAAAAATGCATTTTGCCCATTAAATAAGAAGATGATCTACGTAATTTCGAATAGATTCGATCCAGAGGACAATCGATTCAGAAAGAAAATTGATTTGGCCTCCTGGCGAATCGATTCATTTTCCCAAAAAATGTGAAATGTCCTTTTTAATCCAAAAACTCCTAAAATTTTGTCGGGGAAACTTTTTGGACTTTGTTAAAAATAAAATGAGTGGTTTGTTATATTACAGTAGGCTTGTGAAAGGATGATGACTCGGGTAAAATCTCGAACCCGGTAACCCATCTGAACCCCTACAACGGAATCAAACACCACCTAAACCCATCCTTTCTCCGACCCGACCATGAACTCCCCACACACTAGCCTTATCCAACCTCAACCCAAGATACCCGAACCATGCCAACTGAGCCAAACCCATTTCCAAATCTTACCCGAGTCTGCTAAAAAAAAAAGACAAAGTCAACTAAACCCACATGTATCTTAAACCTCATATCCCATTTTTCCCAAATCACCCCCAACTAACTTTTGTCCCCTTTTTCCAAATAAACCCCCAACTACCTCATTCTCATTACCTCACCCAAATACCTCACATCCCACATGCATCTTCCTTGCCCAAAATTCCCCTAGCCTCATTGGACATATAAATTGAAGAGAAGACCCATTTGAAGAAAAAAAAGCAAGCATTGTAGAGAGAAAACCCTAGAGAGAAGAATAGGGAGAGAAACATCTTTGTAAATAATTTTTTTATTTCTTTTATATTTCTTTAGAGATTTTATGAGGATTAAAATGTGAGAGTTTGGATTGTATTGAAGAGTTTGGAGTTCAAGCTGAAATTCAAGGAGACTTGATTTTAAGATTTATTCTGTTATCTCTACTTTTTTTTTATTTCATGCTTAGTTTGTTGATAATATTACATTTCTTGTCTTTTATCACCATGTTAGGCTAGAAACCCTTTCAATGGGTGGGATGATCCCATTATTTGATGTTAATCCCATTTTAATTAGTTTATTTAAATTAAATATCCCTTTGATGATTAATTTTGCACTCTTACATTTTGATTTACGCCTCGAGAGAGGGTAAATGATTTACGAGAGAAAATCGAGATTCTAGTCTTAATTTCCATTTTAGAATCGAACTAGAGATAGGTTTTTCTAAAATGTGAAATTATTTCTTTGAATTCCAACTCTAAGCTTATTTTTATGATTTAAACTAATTTAGTAAATCGATCCTAGCGGGTGGTTTGTCAAATGATGTTTAGATCTCCTTTTGAAGAGTTGTAGGAGTGTTGAATTTAATTTTCTAAAATATTATTATTAAAATTACATTTGCAACGAGAGTTGATTTGTGATTTTGATACTAAATTGGGATAATTATTTTTAATGAATTAATTAATTTTGATTAACTAGAATATTTGGTGTCATCCCATCCCCTGTTAGTCCTCACTTTTATTTCCTCACTCATCTCATATTTTACATTTTATTTAGTTATATTTCACTTATTTTCTTATCACACATTTTAGTTAGTTTTTAGATCTTTGATTTAGTTTAGTTTTATTTCACCCTCGTCACAAAAATTACTTTAATACTGAAAAAGATAAAAAAAATAGAAAATGTAAAAAATCTAAAAAGAAATTAAATAGAAATGAATTACATATTTTTTTCTCTCGTTTCACTCCCTTGATTTGGATTGATACCTCACTTACCACTATTCTCTAGTTTTGATCTACTTTTATAGGTAATTAAAGGATTTTGATTAGATAGGCTTTCCATAACGACGACATACAAAAAATCTAGTTATCAAATGGCGTTGTTGCCAATCTTTGGAGCTTGAAGCATTGGAGATGATTTCCTATTTGTGATTCATTTGTATTGTACTTTTCATTTTTCGTAGCATTTTTTTTCTTTTATAAGTTTTGTATTAGGAGTATTTTATTACTTGGCCTATATTGTGGTGCTTGGAGACACCATTATTTTTTTTAAATTTGTAATAATTAATAGCGAAGAAAAGCGTTATAGGGAATTCGGACAAGGTAGAGAGAGGGTGTCCAAATGCGAGGATTTAAAAGGCCTCTCTACTTTGTGTCGATAGGACTCCCTGGGCCGATTGAGATAGGCGATATCTCCCCCCGGTCGATTCAAATTGTTCATCACTCCACGACGTAAAAATCGTGGGAGGTACATTTCTCAAACCCTCGAAAATTTTCTGCAAGCGAGTCAATTTTGTGTGTGACTACGTGCTCTTATTTGATTTTTATTATCTTATTTATTTTTTATTGTGTGTGATGAATTAATCAATTAATACCTACACTTGGTCATTCGCGAGAAGGGATTACATCACCCTACTCACTCAATTACCATTTGTGTGCTACCCTAGCTATCATTAATTTTAAAATCAATCAACTAGCTAGCCCACTAGAAGAACATTTTTGAAAAGGCGATCACAAAAATAAATTTCGTGATTTTTATCGCTCGTGGACTTCATTAAAATTTGGCTACCCTCTCACCTAAATTTAAAGATAAATATTGGATATGCACTAGTTAGGAATTCTCCTTGATTTGTGTGTGCCCAATTCAGTCTTTCAGTAGTCAGTTTTTGTGATTTCGTCCAAATTTAAGAGTCCAAGTATTTTTTTCCCGATCTTTTGTTCCAAAAACTCCAAAAATATTTTCTTCCTTCGTTTTTTATAAAAATCCAAAAATATTTTCTTTCTTTAATTTTCAAACAAAAAAATCCAAAAATATTTTCTTTCCTTTTGAAAAACAATTCAAAAAAATTCAAAAAAACATTTCTCTTATCATGGTCGAAGAACGTCCTTTACGGAATTACATTGGTCATTTTCCATTATCTCGAAGCATGTTTGAAGTTGACACCAAGTCGAACATCCACACTTTACTTAGTGGTTTCAACTCTCAAACACACACCATTGATACTCATGCGTCATCCACACACGCATCTCACATTTCATCGCCTCCGATGATGAGTGTCAATACATAATATGCTTTGCCATGCACATTTTATTTTCGCACTGATCACTTGTCCCATGAGTGTCCATATTTTTCATATCCATTCGAACCCACCATGGAATGTGTGTATCCATATGACACTATTCCGGAACCCACCTAGGCCTATTGTCATGATATATCCAATCCCAAGTGGTATGAGTACCCAAGTTATTCGTGGAGGCTTGATCACCCTCCGATGCAATACGAATTCCAGCCTGATGTTGTGGATCCTCAACCGTTTCAACAGTCATCATGGCAACCTAGTGCACCCAATTCCGATCAGTTCCCTCAATATGCACCCAACGATTATCATCCTTTTGTCTCTCAGGGAGATGCTTCTCCCGTGTATGACTAACTGGACCCCGTTCCACAAATTTCATATGAGTATTATCCGCATCCTAGTTTCAGTAGTGAGTTGTGTCCACCTCAACCACCACCACCCGCCTACACTTCACCATCACCATCACCATCCACATCCCCTATCTAAGTCCTCTTGTTAGAGTTCATCCTTGAACAAGAACAAGCCACTCAATACCAAAATGAAGCCCTCCAACGGCTTGAACAAAAATTAAATGAAATTGAGTGTGCGAGAGAGTCAGATTTCACCCCAAGTCAACCTATTATTGACCCCACGTGGAGTGATGATGAGTCATTTTGTGCCACTAATTTTAAGTGTGACCAACACTACCACCCCGAGAATCTTGACATTGATACAATTCCATGGTTCGGGCCCCAAGTTGACAATTGTGATGATTTATCCTAAGATAGTGAGACTGATCCAATCCCGTTTTGTCCAAAGGAACCCATCATTAAGGACCCTATTTACCTTCCCTCCGTATCCAAAAAAATTCTCGAGTCTACACCTATTGAGCCCACTACGTGTGCTCCTGAGGAACCACTTTATCATAGATTAGCTTCAACTGCGAGTTCTCACCATTTTCTCGAGATTGAATATGAGATGGTTACTACCTCTCCGGATATGGATCCTGTCCCACTATGCATGGCTCCCTTTGAGCCCAATATTTCTAATGATTCCTCTATCTCCAATATTGGTGCCTCATTTGAACCACCCACCATATTCATTGGTTATACTCTTGTGGGGAAGTTGACCACTCCATCTTTAGATACCACACTCCCTTGTGAGTATTCCTTTACTCCTTCTGACGAGTGTGTGTCCCCTACACTTGAGTTGGATCAACTTCCTCCACCCTTTATCCCACCCGACCCACCAATTATCCCTTTCATCCCATCATCTAGTTTAGATCTTGATATTATACCTTGCATGTTCCCATCCATATCTTTGGATCCTAAACTAAAGCCATCCACCATTCACGAGAGTATTTGTGATGTTATTCTCGACTTCCATGTCACTAAGATTGTTACCCCATGCCTGCCACTTACTTGTGGTGTTGATTTTTCTCATCAACAGCTCCCTGGCGTGTCAAGGTGCGACTATTATCATCGTCCATTTATAGAATGGTCGTGTGATTTCTATGAGCCCCACCACATCCCTCTTACAAACCATTCTGCCTCCCTCACCAACTTGAGCACCATGCTTATAGGGCTCTTGTTGCCCTCATCTTTCGGCTCAATAAGGCCTGTGACCGATGCTTATTCACCTTTGCCTTTTTTACCCTTACCCTAATACCCACCTGCCCATGGTCCACCGATGCTTTACATCGAGTGATGCACTTTTCCATACAAGTGCATTGACCCCTTTTTGCTTTCATCCAACAAGACTGGCGCTTTAGTCTTGTTTGGGAGTGATTCTCATCACCCCATTTTTCTTTTGTCCCGCGCTTTCATAGATCTTATCTTTAGGGCGGTCTGGCTAAATACATAAACTTAGTGCTACCGGGAGGCAACCCATTGTTTCTTGTATGAGTCTTACCCTATTTAGGGGGGTGTTTCACATCACCCAATGATTGACAATGCTTATAGACTTGTACACATATTTTTATCTTATCATTTATTCAGGTTTCTTTTTGGATTCATCTGTCCACTTCATTAGCGATTGATTATGATAATCTCTTTCCTCCCTTCTGCTCCTAATTTTAAAAAATCATTTTATTTAACACCGAGGACGATGTTTCTTTTTGTTTGGGAGTGGGGAATTTTATCAAAATCGTACCTCTTTTGAAAAAATTTCAAAACCTGATTTTTTAAATTTTCGTGCAATTTCTTTCATCTCACTCATTGACGTGGATTTTCTATCATCCATATTTTTAGTCTAGTAATCAAGCTAGAGGATTTTTTTTCTAAATAGCTTATGTAATACGTATCAAGAGATTTTGCCCCATGAATTTCTAGACTCAACAATATTTGCCCACTTATCACGTCAATACGGTTAGAGTTGGAGAGTACTATAATTCTCAAGATAACCTTAAGGACCACTAGTAGAGACATTAGTTTGTGAGATTTGTGCCATTCACCTTTTAGAAAGTTTTACGCAATCTCCAAGTCACAAGTTGATTCAACTTCATTTCGGTCCGCACTTTAAATCATTGTATGATCTCATTATTCTTCACTAAAATTTTGGCTTGATCACTAAGAACGGCGTCACTTTCGAGTTGTAAGAAATATGTGTCTTGTAATTTGTCCCGAATACTAGATTTTCACCCATTACCTTTCCACACACCCTCACCTATCATCTCCATTCATATATCATCCTTTATTTTTTAGAAAAAGAGTGTTTTTAAAATGTAAAATGTCTTCAGTGATTGAGAGTATAGAAGAAGAAAAAAAGAGAAAAGAAAAGAAAAATAGAGTTTGCGGTCAAGTCTTGTGAAATAAAGACATTTGTTTTTCAAGTATAGAACAGTCTTCTCACATACCCATCCATCATCCATCCTATTCTACCTCATCTCATTCCATCCTTCCCATGTCATTTATCCCTCACCCATAAACATCCATATTCTCCCCTAGGTGTTCGGGAAAATAAAAGTCAACGTGGTGAATAACTCGACGTTCTTACTATAGTGATTAGCATTCTTTTCATGAAATCATTTGTCTTTTTAAATGTTCGTTCTTTCTTTTATGTGTGTGAGAGGTTTGACATTGCTTACATTTACTCACCTCCCCACACACAAGAGCGATACACTTACCCAAATCTCGAGAGTTCGTTTGAGAGAGCTATATCTAGTGGGATTTTAAAGTTGAAGCGTTGATTTTGAAAGGAAATCTAGGAATTACTCTCGTGATTCTCGACCCGTTTTGACTGATTCACACATACACATTGAGTTCTAGGAAGGATGTGCCTTGAGTATTCACTTAGCTAAACTTTTTATGCACTTCTAACTTATATTCCTCAAAATATTTATCTCATGATGGATTGTGCGATTATTCTATGTGTAATAAGAGATTGACTTCCGTTTGCAAATAAAGAATTTTTTGGGTATATTCCCTACAAACCTTCACGAGATAAAACTCGTCCTGAAGGGAAACCTATAGGTTTAAAGGCTTATTGCACATGATAAGTGCAATCGCAAGTGCCCGCGAAAGTGGTACACTTTTGGTTTCTTATCTTTCTTTCTCTCTATAGTTTTCTCGAGGACTAGCAATGTTCTGTTTGGGGGTGGTGTGATAAGCACCCAAAAGTGTATATTTTATACCCCAATTAGACGTATTTTAATTGTTAATTCTCGACAAATTAGGTCTTATGTGTGTAATTATCTATTGTGCAGGTTTGATTGCAGTTGCGATTCCAAAAGCTCTATTTTGAGGCAATTCCATCAAAAATATGGCTAAATCACCTCCTCCGTTACCCTAACCTATCCCGTAACCTAGCATAGACCCACATTGAACCCAATGTGTGCTGAGTTTGTACTTTTATTAGTTTTATATTTTTATTTTGAGTTGTTTTTATTTTTAGGATTTATATTAGATTTATTTGGGATTTTTACGATTTATTTGCAATTTTTTATATATCTTTTTATTTAATGTAGTTTTATTTTTATTTTTAGTTTTTATTTTATTTTTACTAGGATAAGTTTTTTTTCATAATTTATTTTCAGTTTTATTAGATTTTTTTTGGATTGTTAATTTTTATTTTTATTTAGAGTCTTTTTAGTTTAATAGGTTTTATTATTTTTATTTTTTATTTTCTTTTGAGTTAGGATTTAATTTTTAGTTTTATTTAATTTTATTTTTTTAATTAGGTAGTTTTTTTCTAGGGTACAAACACACACACACCACCTACCATACACCTCCACACCATAACCCAAACACTCTCACTCACCCTAACTCCTTACACCCTCACCACACCTTGTCCACCCCTCACCATCTTCCCCATCAAACCCATTCCTCTCTCCCTCCATAACCATAACCTTCCAACAACCATAAACCTGCAAACCAAATCTCCCAAATCCCAAACCCATTTCATCTACCTGTCATAACCCATTTCTCATTATTTTCCAACTCGTGTTTTTAAACCCACCTACGAGGTACCCATCAACCCTTCAAAATCCTTACCCGCTTCTACAACCCAATGGTCATGGCCATACTCCTCATACCTATGTCCACCCCAACCATCACCTGCTTCCCATGAACCCGATTGTAACATCCAACTTGAATTCAACTAATAACCCGTGTAAAAAAAATGAACCCGGTAACCCATCTGAACCCCTGCACCGGAATTAAACACCACATAAACCTAGCCTCTCTCCGACCCTACACTACACCAAAATAGGCAAATTGTAACGGATTTTTTTTCTATTTGTAACAGATTTAGTCCATTAATAATTTGTAACGGTCAAATTCCATTACAAATAGAAAACAACCGTTGCAATATATTAGTACATTTGCAAAAGGTCATTAAAAAAAGAAAAAAAGGAAAAAAAAAATAAGGAAAGATCGGGTGGGAGTGTTTCCCCCACTTTCCTCGAAACCAAACCCACTACCTCTCTACCTCCCAAGCCGGCATCCTCTGTATCTTTCCCTGCCATCGACTTATCTAAGTCTCCCCCGACGACCTCGCACATCGGTTGAGATCATGTATTTTTTTAATGTTCCTTGATGCTTACATGATATTTCATAAACGGTTGGAAATTTATACGATAAATTTCATAAATGGGTTTGGAAATT
The DNA here is from genome assembly GCA_949130495.1 of Sambucus nigra. Taxonomy (NCBI): domain Eukaryota; kingdom Viridiplantae; phylum Streptophyta; class Magnoliopsida; order Dipsacales; family Adoxaceae; genus Sambucus; species Sambucus nigra. The sequence continues at coordinate 204,776,808 of OX422217.1, forward strand.
GAATCTGATGGATTACTCTCTCTCTCTCTCTCTCTCTCTCTATATATATATATATATATATATATACACGTGTGTGGATGCTTGTATGATGCATCTAGAATCTAAACTCTTGATGGTTTGTTGGTGGTGGGTATGAGTTGTACAGTGGTGATGGTGGCTTTTGATGTTTATTGGTTTATGTCAGAAGCGGGGATGTGGATGATGGGTGGTTTTTAATGGTAGCTCATTTTGCATTCAAATCCTAAATGATAGAAATTATGGGTAATGGGTGGTGGTGGGTGGTGACCGGCATCTATAATGTGTAAAATGATGGATCGTGAGATAAAATGAAATAAGCGTTGTAAAACACTGTTTACAAACTTTCCATTAACACCATTAAACTTAGTTGAATCAATTGACCGACTATTTCATCTATTAATTGAATCAAAACTATTTCAACTAGTTATGAAATCTAAAGTTTTATTAAAATTTGTGTTGTCTACGTTTGGCATTTTTCGAAATGTAAATGATGTTTTAATTAGTCATCATTACTTAACTAATTCTAGGTTGTAATTGTATTTACACACCTTGTAAATATGCTGCCTATTTCTAACTACTAAATCCATCCCAATCATGATCTTGGTGGTAGAACTTTTTTTGGAAGGTTAATTCTGATAGGCGAGCATGATCCTGAGAGGTTGTAAATTCTTTTATTGTCATTTCTGACGCTGACATTTTGCGAAATTGGGTCAAATTAGCTTTGTCCAGTAAAAAAATGTGAATGTAGATTAAGAGAAAAATAGACAAAGCATAAATCCTATGGCCCGTTTTTTGTCTTTATTTTATATTATTCCTACGTTTTACTTCATATGTGATATTTTTGTTGGTTTTCAATAAGTATACTATTAATAAAGTGACTTCTGTTGGTCTTCTGTTTGAAAATTTTCTTACCTATTTCCATATTATTACAGTCTGGATAACACCTTGAATTATGGTATTAAAATTATGCAAATATAAGGGTGGACAATCCATCAATAAGGACTGCAAAAAATCAGTGACGAAAGCTCGTTAACCATCACATTGTTTTGGATGGGTGAGTGTAAACTGCCTCATTCATGAGATGATTCCATATAGATAGTCAATACTTTCTTTTTGGGATGTCCCAAATTAAGAGTTCACTTTCCATTGTGGATGTAATCAACTAATCAAACCAAATGGCACGATAATGCAGAAGCCTTGATCTTGGTCATTAATTGAGAGTATCCCTAAAAAATCGTCAACTTTGATAGGGACCATTAATTTGTGATGGAGAGAGTACATATTTAAGGGATAATTTTTACCGCTTGAGTCGGTTGAGTGTATAGCGCCAAATCGTGAGATAGTGGTCTTTTACTGTGAGAAGGTTGTAAATTTTGGGATTGTTGAGTGAAAGCAGTCCAATGGTGGGCAGTTGAGTGTTTTACCGTGGGAAGGTTTAAAATTGGGATAGTTGAGTCTCTTCTAGCAGGAGTAATTTATCCACAAACCTATCCGCTGACATTGTAGTTCTCCCAGACAAATAGAATACATTTTAGGTATTAGTGCCTTATGTTTAAGAAACGATTGGTGATGGTTTAAGAGGATTGTCTAATTTAGATAAATTCAAAGGAGTCTAAGATACTTTTAAGTAAAAGAGAGGTTAAAAAGCTATAATGGTAAATATAATACAAAACTGTCAACTTACGCAAGTTTTAATTCACCTTAAAAATTTGTATATTTGAAAGAGTCCATGTAAAAACATTGATAAACATTTCTCAAATACAACTAATTATAATGTATGAAGCGGAAATGTTATATTCCAAATCTGTATGAATACCTAAATCACTAGGATACTATCATTTTCTGGTTTCTCGACAGTACAATTTGTAGCAAAACATTTGAGATATGAAGACAAGAACAAAAGCCAATGATACAGAACAAAATGATTCATTGAGCAATTTTAATAGACCAGTCACAATTTTTGTTATGGTTTTATTCACAAACATCAGACTCACATACAATTCAATAGTGTATTTTTCCAAGTAGTGAACTATCTACGCTGAGGTATTTTCCTACGTAGTGAATTATTTTGTACATGAGTTTGATGTTTTACAATTACTTTTCATATAGTCAATTATTCTGTTTATTTTTTTATCCGTTTGTAGCTTCATAGGTCCACATTTGTCATTATATATGCTAATTTCATTGTCAGTTATTATTCTTTATTTAACGCAAGTTCGGTTATGATACCATCCAATCAAATACTATAATCTCATAATGGAAGCTCCAAGGAGATAGCCAATTAATTTCTCAGTTAGCTTACCAACTCCACGTGGCACTCTTATTTACTTCTATTTTCCTCTCTTCTCACTTCTTTTACGCAACGCCTACAGATAACACATTTTCTACCCTCGCCTATTTAACTTCTTTCTATTCTCTCTACAAACATGACCTTGTTTCTTCCCTCCCTTAACCCTCCTCTCCTTTTATCTCCCCTCTATAAGTTTGTTACAATTATGTGATGCTAAATCATTAAGTGTGCATGTGTATGTATGTCGATTCACACTTTTGTGTGAAAATGTGCATATGTAAGTGTGTATAAAATTTGTGTATCTATGTATATATGCATGTTTGTGTGGAAAAGAAATACGGGTTGAAAAAAGAAAATGGAGTGAGTTTCATTAAAGGAAGCAGAGCATGTTTGTGTGTGTGTTGGTATAATTTTTGACATGGTTTTTCCCCTCGATTTAAAGAGCGAATTTTATATTTATATATATATCCATTGTGTTGGATATGTTTATGTATATATACGTTGTGTTCTCAACATTTTGTGTGTCTATCATTTTTTCTTGACAGGTTGAAAATTTTAAGGCAAAACTACTTGAAAAGTCAAAACACTTCCTTATGGAATTTCAATTTGAGTCTAGAGATATAACGAGATATTCAACGGATCATGATGAAGTTTTGCTTCTGCTCATGGAAAGGTAAATACTTGCGACATCATGTAAATAAGGAATCCTCACAAGTAAATCTCCTCGCATTGGTGCATTTTTCTTTTAAAAAATAATGAGAAATTATCACTTGCTTATACACTGTCAGTCTACTTCATGGATCTGGCCTAAATTATTTCATCAGTTTGGGATCAGGGGTGTTCTTCCTGAAAAATTTGTTGTATTTCATGAATTTACTGGCCTAAATTATCCCTACTTCTTAATAACAGGTGCTGCCGGAGATTGAGGAGCATCCACATGCATTTTAACTTCTCGAGGGTCAATAAATTCGGGCAGTGAAGTGCCCAACATCGACAAATAAGGCCTCGAATCCTGCATTTTAAAATTAAAGGTATATTTGATTACAATGTTTGGAAGAGATTTAAAAGTAGTTAACTTTTATGTGAAGTTTTTTTGACAAAAAAATTACAAAAATAGAAGAGTGTCTCTTTGAGTTGTTCTTTTAATTTCCCAGTTTTCACATATGAATACTAACTGGCCAATATCCACTAATTCCAACTGGCCAACATTTGAGACAACATTGCTGCTGGATAATGGCTGAACTATCATAGGCTTAACGTCAAGTTTTAATTTGACATCATCAGCAATTACATTATCCTTTAGCACTTCATTCTTTTCATTAATTGTAATACTATCTGTAAAAAGAGAATCAAATTTTACTTGGATGACCTCGCGTACCTGGTTTTTAAGATCAGATAAGTCGAATGTGGCCCAGTATTAAATACAACTAGTCACCTATCTCAAATGATCTTTCTTCTTATACAATAATTACATAAGTGGGATCATCATTGGGAATAGCAAGATGGAACGTTATAGACCATAAAGGGTTTGATCGGGGATCATATTGAAGAAATTTTGAAGAATGTCAGAACCCAAATATTGCTTAAACTGATCATGCCTTATACAAGAATTCGAATTCCATTCATATCAAAGGAGCTTAATGTGCCAGAAAAAGATGTTGAGGACTTGTTGGTTTCTCTTATCTTGGATAATCGTATTCATGGACATATTGATCAAGTTAACCGACTGTTGAAGCATGGAGATAGGTTGTCTTTGAAACTTAATGACTTAGTCTTTGAACCACTTTATTACCTAGAATTTTCGTAGTTGTTTTGTATGAATTGTGTCCACCGTTGTCTTTTGTTTCTAAATTTATGTCTTGTTTCAGTTGGAACTTCTCACTTGAGTAACTCGATGGGCTTTTTGCAATTGATGGTCAGGTGAAGTGTGAGAAGTGGATCCGAGATGATGACGACCACTCAAAGGAGTCAAAGAGCACATGGCGATTAAACCGGCTAATAGGCAGAATAAAGAGGGTGACTGTTGACAGGCCATACCCATTTGCTGAGGAGAAGCTATTTTCCCTAACTCTTAGTCCTAGTTTCGAAGGTTATTATGTCAACATTGACGGAAGACATGTCACTTCATTTCCTTCCTACACTGTGAGTAACTTCCGTCACTGTGAAGTAATGCTTACAATTGAAGCTAACTAGCGGTGTATCACACATTATTGGAGATTTAAATACGAAGGCTCCACGTGAATATTTATAGGAAGCAAAGGGCTAAAATGAGTTTTTGTTGAATTTATGTTCAGCAATTCCCTTTCTTTCATTATACCAGTATCTTTAAGCACATATGTAGAGGCTGCTCCTATGTCTCGAATCTGAGACCAACCGTAGCTTGGGCAAAAGCACTTACCATCACACCAAGGTACGACCTCTATGTTATAAATAAAACACATCGCAATATGCTCACCTCACACTTATACAGCAGTTATAACCACTGTAAAGTCTTAGTAAATCTGTAAAATCCAGTTCCAGCCTCCTTAAAAAAGAATATATAAAAGTTTTATTATAAAAAAGTCATATATATTCATTCTTTCATTTAATGACCACACTTACAAAACGTCTATCAATCTTTATCTATATCCAAATATTTTATCTATACTATTATAAAAAGTACACAAACCCTGAAAAATAATTGATTACTATTCTACGCTCCCTTTTCGTTGAAGTGCCACTTTTGCCACCAATTTATTGGAGACCCTCATATTAATTAATTAACAATGATAATTATCTGAATCTCCCTCTCTCTCTCTCTCTCTTAACCATTATCTGAAATTTCCACCATTCAAAAATTATCTCTCCGTCATGGAGAGCAAGTCCTAACAATTATATTGGAACATCTCTTTTCAGTCTTGATTTTCATCTGTTTATTTCTATTTAGTTATGATTGTTCTGTGTTTATATTTTTCTGTCTGGAGATTATTGCTTCATTTATGGTTGTGCATTAGTTGAATTGATTTGTTTTGTCTTTAATCATCCATATTTGTTTGATTATTGATTTTAATTTCCTTTTGTTGCAAGTTCACCCCTAACCTTTTTTGTTATGGGTCAGTTAAATGTCTCTATGTTCTGTACAATCTATATACATCCATTTTCCCCCTTCATAAATTTGGACTCATTATATCCGTTGCATTTAAAGTTCCTTCTTTTCGCAATGAGATGGGATTTGTTAACGACCTTTTGTTTACATAAGATGGGATACATTTTAATAGTTTACAAGGGCAATGTTTATCTATTTAGGGTGATGTGCGAAAGACTTACATCAGAGAGGATGTTTACAGTAATGCATCCTTAAATTTTGTACATATCGTGTACATTTCATAAATTAAATCTATGCAGATCTGGAGAAAAATAGTTAAACTCAGCATACAAGTTATTTAATTATTTTCTCTGATTTTTTTCTTTTCTTTTTATGATTGTTTTATGTTGTTCTTCAATAAATGTCCACATCTTTCTGTTTCAGGTCTATTGATTGTAATCACTTTGACTATGGAAATGGGAGTTGCCCATTTGGGACTAGTTGTTTTTACAAGGTAGCCAAACTATGATAATTCTTCAGGTTTTTATGATTTTAGGTTATATTTTCCCTAGCACAAGTTGTTGTATTGGAGTAATTTCATCTATTTGTATGTTGAATACCTCTTATTATGCACTACTATACAAACCGATCAATTTGTTGATGTTGTCGGTTTCAAATTTGTTTCAATTTTGAAGGTAGCATTGTTTCCTTAATTTCGGTTCTATTTTGTAGATATATAACTTACTAGTAAAATGCAATTATATGTTAATCTGTTGAATTCTATTTCTTGAAATTGATTTTCTTCCAAGGGATTTTGGATTTGGTGTTAGGGTCGCCAGTTGTAGTGTCCACGCTTCTAAGACTTGCTAAGTTCACTCAGTTTCATGCTACTCGAGTAGATTTCAGCTGTTATGGATCTAAATCTTAAACCATAGTCAATCCTTTTTGTGTTTTTCCGATAGTGGCATCTTTTTGTTTGAATGGTGGCAGGCACTATTGACTACCAGTAGATACCACCTGCTCCACTTAGACAGCAGCTATACTGTCTTTAAAGCTGAAAGTATTAGCCTATGCCTAAAGCATACGCAAACCCACAAAGGACACAGTCTGCCCCTCACATCTGCTTTAACCTTCACCCGTATCCTTAGCGATGGTCAACTTTCCTCCTTTATTGTGTTCTTCTTCAGTAGTTGACAACGAGTTCAGGGTATGATTCCATAGTTTGAGTTTCCTAGGGCGGAGCGACAATGTAGATGAACAGAGATGTTTATTGTTTGATTGCCTATATTTTGTTGAGTTAATTCTAAAGTTATTGTTAGATGAATGGAATGTATGAAATTTATTTACTACACAGGCGGATAAGAATATGTAAAGTGCCCCATCTTTTTGCTTTTGAATTTGGTGGCTTTATTCATGAAGTCAAGGAGGGCTTTGAGGGCACTAAAAGCACTAGTGAAGCTTCAACCTTTGTTAAGAGGTCACATTGTGAGGAAGCAGACTACAGATATGCTACGATGCATGCAGTCACTGTTGAGAGCCCAAGCATGAGTTCGAGCAGGCCGTGCCCATATTTCCGACTCTTTACGTTCCATCACCAAGTCGTCTCTTTTTTATCATCATGTAAGAAAATTCACTTTTTGCTCCTCTTTTCTATAAACATTTTCTCCTACATCCCTTATAAAGAGTTTCTAAGCACTCAAGTACATGGTTTTTAAGCTTAGACAATAAGCTTCCTTATTAAATAGTTATCCCCTAATAAGATACACATTTGCTTCTGATAAAATTTGTACTTTAAAATCATTTTCTCCATATCTTTAATACGAGCCAAACATTGAATATGAATTTTTGAATTACAAAAGAATACATATGTGAAACATGAAAAAGTATGTACTATTTTATGTATACCATTTTATTCCAGCTTGGGAGAACATAGTAAAAAATTACTGCTTCCACATACATGAGTAATTAACGTATTGACTAAGGACTAAGCGGTGAGACTCTTTATTTCTTAATCGAATTTCATAATAGGTACCTTGTCCTGAAATGAGGATATTTTTTTTCAAGTCTCTTTATTTTGAGTTCATTGTATACACATTCCTTGTATTTGGGTGAAAAAACATAGAAACCTCTTCTAATGTTCAGATTATGTATTAGTGATTTCCCTTATTCGGGACAAAAGTTATAAGAGTAATTCTACATGTCTCGCATTTTTAAATTGCATTGAAACCTCATGCCTACGTGGCGTGCGGAGATTGGTTAATTCTCCTGGCGCGGACCCACGTCCATAAAGAATTAACTAATCCAATAATACTATTTGTACAGAGGATTCGCACAGAATCTTGTGTATAGACTGACGTGTCGTTTCTGTATTAGTCCGTGCCTTGAGTGGATCCAAGGCACGGACCAATATGGACATGACACATCAGTCTGTACATACGATTCTGTATGAATCATCTGTACGTGTAGAACTACTCTAACTAATCTCCGCATGCCACGTAGGCATGCGATTTCAATTTGGTTTCAAAATACGGTACACCTAGAATTTTTGAAGTTATAATAACTTCTCTTCTAGTTCTGATTTTTTAATCAATAAATTACAAATATGACGGAAGACGTGTCACTTCATTTTCTTATTATTTTTTCTTTTTTAAGTACGTAGCAACTTCATAACTTTTTCTATTAGCATCTTGTCTTTTCGGAAAGCCTTACGGTGTCCCATAGTTTTAATAACATGTCCTTTAATGCAATTTTTGTCTTCCCATAAGGTTCCTTTGTTGATATTTTTATCTTGTTTGGCATGTAGCATAACTACTAAAGGGAGAGAGATCATATTTTTTCCTTTGTAATCCTTAATAAATATTCATTTCTCACATTAGGTCCTCCCCCTCTCCTCTCTCCCTTTTCATCCCATATTTTTTTATTTTGTTCCAGATAAACTTGATAGATGAGTGGCTGAGTTTATTTTTTTGTTCATTCCATTATCAGGAAGTAGATACTAACGTGATTTTTTTATCCCCTCTTCTTCGGTATATCAGGTATGACTAATTATTGAAATGCAACTTTGGTATCATTATTTATTTTGACACTTTGTTGGTACATTTTAGTCATTTGTTAAAGTATGTTTTATAATATGATATATAGGATTACTTTTTTACCCTAAGATATATATTGATTCTTTGTTTGCATTTAAGTGACGATTGAATTTCTACATTAAAGTATCAATCTAAATCAACATTCACTGATATATCTATTGTAATCTTTGAACGAAACCCACGAGAAAATTGAGCCATAACCATATGAAAAAGGTGGGTTTAATTTGTTGGGTGTTTGAATGAGAGAGTGAGGCAGGTGATTGGTGAGGTTAGAGGCCTAAATTTAGGTACAAACACATCAAGCGATACCAAAGTATATTATGTAAACTAAGTGCATCCTCATTGGACTCTCGGTTTGCCTGATTGGCTACTATATGCTTATTTTTTGGGTTAATATGGCGTTGGGGGGTTAAAAATTAAAACAAGAACCAAGTTGCCTAGAAATAGATACAAACACAACAAGTGATACCAAAGCAACTTGTCTAAACTAATCGTGTCCTCATTCGACTCTTAGTTGGCGTAATTGACTAGTATATGCTTCTTTTGTGGTAAAAAATGGGTGTTTGGGGGGAAAAATGAAAACAACCTAACGACATAAAAATAGGTAAAAACACATCAAGTGATACAAAAGTAAATTGTCTAAACTAACCACGTTCTCTTCGAGTATGGCCGTTTATTATGCATCGATTACTCGTAAATAAAATTACATGCATGCCAATGGCACATGAATGTACTAGTCTTTTATGTTATTTACTCATTTACGCTTACACGTTTACTAAGATTGAGTTTGTTCAACAAGTTCTTATGGGGAAATATGAAGATTCAAGAATGAAGTCTACTTTTTCAAGGAATATCATGAACACTACTTTTGAGAGAATAATATGTTTAGAACTATAATGATGTTAGACTTCATTTCAAGTTTATGGTTAAAAGCTAAATGGTTTATCTTGTAGTACATTTTCTTTTGAGAACTTTAATGGTTGTGAATGAAATATAGTTTTAGATCGATTTAATATCATTGAAGTCTAGTGTCGTTCATTTTGTCACGTGTGTTTTTAAATTATTGTTTGAGTGAAATTTGTGGGCATTGGTTTTGCATTGCCATTGGTTGAGCACAAGTTTTTTCTAGTGTATTTATATCTACTTGTTTAATGAAAAATTAATATTTTTTCAAAAATAAAATAATATTGCTAACGGACTTTAACCGTTACAAATAAAAATATCTGCTACAAATATATGACATTTCCAAACCGTTGCAATGTATTTTGTAACGATTTTTATCCGTTACAAATTCTATATTCGTAACGAATAAAAACTGTTACGAGTTAGTATATTCGTTACTAATATGAGATGTGTGCCAATGCCAAATCGGTTACAAAATATTTTGTAACGGATTTAGTCCATTACAAATATTATATTTGTAATGGATTTTATCCGTTACAAATTTCATTGGTAAAATAAGTAACGGCAATTTTCTAACGGATTTAATCCGTTACAAATATTTTTAGCAACGATTTTTGCATGTTACAATTGACCTGTTTTGGTGTAGTGCGACCATCAACTCCCCACACACCAGCCTCATCCGAGATACCCGAACCATGCCAACTGGCCCAAACCCATTTCCAAATCTTACCCGATTATGCTAAAATGAAAACCAAAGACCAAGTCAACTAATCCCACATGTGTCTTAAATCTCATATCCCATTTGGTCCCAAATTATCCCCAACTAACTTTTGCCCCCTTTTTCCAAATAAACCCCCAACTACCTCATTCTCATTGCCTCACCCAAAATGTCCTTAGTCTTATTAGACCTATAAATTGAAGAGAATGCCCATTTTATAATCGAACAAGAGATAGGTTTTTCTAAAATGTAAAATTATTTCTATGAAATTCAACTCTAAGCTTATTTTTATAATTTAAACTAATTTAGTAAATTGATCTTAGCGGGTGGTTTTTCCAAAGATATTTGGATCTACTTTTCAAGAGTTGTAGGAGTGTTGAATTTAATTTTCTAAAATCTTATTATTAAAATTACATTTGCAACGAGAGTTGATTTGTGATTTTGATACTAACTTGGAATAATTATTTTTAATGAATTAATTAATTTTGATTAACTAGAATATTTGGTGTCATCCTATCCCTTGTTAGTCCTCACTCATCTCATATTTTATATTTTATTTAGTTATATTTCACTTATTTTTTTATCACTTTTTAGTTAGTCTTTAGATCATTGATTTAGTATAGTTTTATTTCACCCTCATCACAAAAATTGTTTTAATATTGGAAAGGCTAAAAAAAATTAAAAAAATTAAAAAGTCCAAAAACAAATTAAATAAAAAAGAATTGCATTCATCTCTCGTATGTTTCATCCCTTAGATTTGGATTGACACCTTTACTTACCTTTACACTTTAGATTATTATATTATGTAGGCATTTGAAGGTTTCGATTAACATGTCTTCAATAGCGACAAACATACCAAAAAGAAATGTTATCAGGCGATCCCACCTTGTTGATTCCAGAGAGATATGGATTTGTGCCCAGGACATAGAACTTAGGGCGGCTCACTATGTGATATGTATTAGTGAGACTAACAGGTCGTTTGGGTACGTTAGGCATGTGCATAACCCAAAGGCTTAGAACTATGTTCGCCTCCATTGCTTATTATTTGATTTTGGATTCGAGGAGACAAGCCGAACCAATACTCCTTATTTAAGTACGAAAGGTACATGGACCGATATGAGAGATTTCCTAATTGCGCGGTGGTCCTTTTGAGAGACACCGTTACTATATATAATAGTGAGATAAATATATATATCTGTTTGAATAATCTTACTTACGTGTGACAGTAGAAAAATTGATATTGTGTATATAAATAACGAATTAAGTGATGAAAATTGATTAAACAATTAAAGGACAAAATATGGGGAATGTTACTTATGATATCAATAACATACGAGAGATGTTAATTAAGATAGCATACTGTACGGATGGTATGGGGACTTATAGTTGTTGATCGTCTAGATAGATACTTACGTCTCGTTATCTTGGGTAGTATGGCTAGGTGGGCTAAGTAGAACACGTTAGGCATGCACAATAGTTAAGAGGTGAGGAAACTCAAGCGAGTGTATGTGAAACTAACATGTGTAAGCAATAACTGATTTTTCAATTGTGATAAATACTTGAAAAATGTTTTCAAAATATTTTTGGGTTGTTATATATATTTTCCAAAACCTTTTAGGTGTCCATCCACAGGGACGCCAGACTTGACGATCTACTCCAGGGACGATTTGCTGCAACACTGCGGAGGCTTGCAAGACTCGATTAGACGCTTTTACCTTTCATTCCAAGTGTAGGATTTTATATTAGTATTTAAGTTGGGCATGTTGTCCCATTTAGACATCATTTATTTCAGTTCTTCATTTCCATACTTGTAGTCGGATATATTTACTATTTATTAGACTATTATTTGGGTTTAGATTTTCAGTCGATGGTTTATTCGACAAGACAATATTTATTTATTTATTTATTTATTTATTTATTTCATTGTGGATGTTGAGACTATATTAATTGTGTGAATGTCTTAATTTAGTTTTCAGTATTTTATATTAAATTATTTAATGGAAAATAAGAATTTTGGCGCCGACTTAATTAACTAATAGGTGGCTAGTAATTAATATGATTTTTTATCATGATGCTTAGAATGAACCAAATAAGAAACCTTTTTTTAATTTAATAAAGACCCGATTGCCCAATATTTAATTAGGCGGGGTGTCACAATGTACTCGGGGGTTTGGATTGGGTCCCGGGGTATTTTAGGCCCAACCGGCACCCCGGAGGGGTATTTTGGTCTTTTCTATTTAAATTATATAAGGTATGCTTGACTGCACATGGTATCCTACTGGTTTGTATATGTTTGGCTTTGTTTTTAGGGATAGTAAACCTATTTGGGATGAGGATCCAATGATGTTGGGTTTCAGATCTTTGAGTATTCTTGAGTGTATATATTATTCTATATTTATATATCTTGTGTGTATATACATATTGTGTGGATTATGTGAACATAACTTTACTCGCGGTGAATCTATCGGTTTGGGGTTTGCATTCGGCATGAGGATCGTGTACCATGTACCGATCGAGATGTTATGCCATATTGGAGGTCATTATTTTAGGTCATTCATTCAAGGATGCCATATTGGAGGTCATTATTTTAGGGCATTATTAGTTAGGTCGGGTGTAGTCCTTCTAGTGATGCTACTGCATATTGACCATCCCATTATTTTGTGTGTTTTATTCAAGCTCGTTAGGAGTTGTCTTCCCACAAACTTACCGACGGAGGCACGAGATAGACACTAAAGGAAGTGTCCTTTATGTGATGTAGTGTGTGTGTGTGTGTGTGTGTGTGTGTGTGTGTTTGTGTGTATAATAAGAAAGAATTAATATAGTTTAGTATTAGATATTTGATAATGAGCTGTGTGTCATTTTATACACTTTGTGTGGTTTACTTGTATGTTCCTTGTGAGTGACATTGCGGGAGTAGGTACTTAGGTTGTATTATTACATGTGCAACCAGTTTCATCCATTTTTCAGGGTATATAGTTGTTGTTCATCCTTTACAGTACTTGGGATAATAATTCATTTAATTAAAAAATATTAAAACTGAGAAAGTGCTACTCTACGAGACTTGGAATATGTTAGTGATAATATATGTATGGGCCTTGGGGTGGAATCCTATTTGGGTAATTGGCAGTGTTTCATGTTAGTTGTCCGTTACATGATAGTACTTAATTGTCTATATAGAAGGATTTTTAGTAAAGTTATGCCTTAGGTTGGGACATGCGTGTAGTATTGCCCTTAGATGGAGGTTGATATGCTTATTACATGATAGAGTCGATAGTATTGTAAATCAACTGCATGATTATTTATTGATATTGAAGTTAATTTTTGCAACTTTAGGGTGATGACCAAAATCTCTAAAATGTTTCCCCTAGCCATTATTATTGTAAAAAAAGGTAAACATGGCTGAGCAGTCAGATTTGTAGTTGTGGCAATTCATCTCGACATTCCTAGAGTTAGAATTGTTGGTTCATCGTAGTTGTTTATATGTATTTGGATTTGTATTCAAATTGGTTTTCAATTGTACTATATTTTGTGGAGTTGAACAAATTGTAATAACAAACTATATTTAGCGGATTCATTTACTGGAGTTCAGTTATTTCATATTCGTTATCCTTCTTATCCTCTTTTGTGGAGTTTTTATCGTGGATGATTTTTAATTACTTTAGTTTTTGGTTTATTGTTGATGTTAAGAATGATATATATTATTTAGCATCCCCGGTATTTCATGTGCATCCTGATCAACGTCGGGCATGAAAAATTAGGGTTGTCACAATTGGTATAAAATCATCCAGGTTTTAGTGTCCTTAAGATTTGTGTTGCATCCTTTTTATTTTCAGTTGAGCATTCTTTGATGTTTTAGATCCTGTTATAAAAAAATTTATTCTAGTGTCGTGATGATGTGTGTGTTGACATCGCTTGTTGTCGCTTAAGAGTTGGCAAGATTTTTGGATTATTCGAGCTAAGAGAAGAATAACAATGAAGATCTTTGAGATTTAGGGTCAATTATAGGACGATAGGTACCACCATTATAAGGGTGATTATGGGAAATTATCATGTTTAGGAATAAATTCTGCAACTTAGAGACATTTTTAGGCACAAGATTAGTGAACGTGTTTTACGTTGAGTCCATTTTTTGGAGATATTAAGATATTTGAGGTTTTGAGGAGATTATTGGAATTTGTGTTCTATTTAAGGAAATATGGACTGTGATTGAAATTTAGGCTCGTAGAGTGAACTTATGAAATTTTGTACAACTAGGAGAGAGGCCAATGAATTACTGCGTTTTAGCTAAATATAAGGATTTTGATGATAAATATTTGTGGATTAGTTCGCATTTAATTGTGAAATTAGTGTTACGCCCAGAATTGAGCAATGTTTATTTATATGGTTAAATCATTTGTGATTATGTTAATGCTAATGTGAGAGTGTTTGGACGTAGGAGTAGGGTCACCGTGTGGTTACGAAATATAAGTTGGAAACTAGTTAGAGAAATTTTTTACTGCACCTGGGTGATTGGAAATTGGATAGGAGATTATTGATTTTCCTATTGGTTAAAGTTGAGACGACTCAATTAGAGATTTGTGTGAGGATGGAGTTTCCTGTACATTATAGGCGCGTACTTTGTTGATGTATTAGTTATGAATAAGGTTTAGGAATAAGAAAGTTTCAAGAGGCTCAAATAAAGAGCATGTTTCGATTGAGGTATGTAATTATGAATTTATGATTGAGAATACATCTATTAGAGCTAATGAGGAGAAATGGAAGAGAATGTTACGAAATGGCGAGTTGACCGAAGAAAGATATTTCTTAAGATGAATTTTGAATCTAATTTTTATGACGTGTGGATTATGGCCATGTGGTTGGCAGGTGCCTGGATATCAATTCTGTGTATGGTAGTGTAGAACTAAGTATTCTTCAATTGAGGTTTGTAAATTTGATATGGGGGGGGGGGGATTTTTATGGGCATTGGGATTGTAGACGTGAGCTTTTCATGATTTGCAAAGTATCAACTTATTGACAGTATGTGCTATGATGTGAGGATTTTAGGTTGGATATTGATATAGCTCTTGGATTATGCATATAATTAAGTTCCATGGTCATAATATCTATATGTTATATAGTGATATTCCTTATTTGGGCATTATGTTATTGCCGATAATTGTCTATTTATATGTGGATTGATTGTTGATGCAATCACGCGGATTATGGGTTAGTGTTAACTAGGATATGGTGTTAGAGGTGAAAGACATCATTCCATATGAAAGTGACTATGCTATTTATTGCGTAAGGATAGAATATGTGTATATTCTTCCATAGGTATTGAATAGTGGTGGACAAGTGAATGTCTACGTTGTTATCATTTATTTTTGAGTTGGGAGAGTGATCTAATGATGGATGGGTTTTGTAAACGCCTTATGCATTCTAGTAGTTATTCTTGGGCGATCGAGATGCCCTACTATGGATTTTCATAGTGAATGTGATTATGATAATAATTTTTACTTATGATATGGGTATGTCTATTGGAGGTTATTTTTTAGTTCGTAGGCAATATATGGGCTATACGCTTGTGTTTACATACTTTACGGGATGGTTTTATGGATAGTTATCCGGTGATGGATTTATCTTAGTATGTATGGATACATGTGATGAGAATTATTTAGATTGTAAACGTTTTGGTTATTTTGAGAATTTTAAGTCTAGTTACGGCATAGATTACATAAAGTTGTGTATAGTGTTAGCATAGTGACGTTATCAAGGCCACTGGTGGTAATAAATGCTTATTAGAGTGGTTAGTGTTTAGAGGTTCAAGAGTGGTTAAGAACTTTATTGGATTTAAGGATGGGCAGAGGATGTTCTAGTGGATGTTTGAGAAAATGATGATGTTTTAGCATTATTGGATCGATTGACTTAATGGGTTTGGTATTAGTCTTGGAAGGGGTTAGACTTTTGTTAGAATTATCACAAGTTGAGATTTGTATAATTACTGTATTATTTCATGTTTGGTTTTGGTACAACGAATCTCGATAACTGAATGATCTAGACAATAGTGTATTGGGAGGGTTCTTTGTTTGGATTTCACTTGCAATACATCCCACGCATGAAGCTTAGTATGTTTTGGAAGTTGAGAAATGTTTGGGCTCTATGACGTTTGGTATAATACATTAGACATTATATGTGTGGAAATACAACGCATCGAGCGGAAATATATTATATGAGTTAAGGCCAACGGGGACAAGGAGTGTAGTGTCGAGATCACTTAGGGATGTTCGCACCACTGATTGAATAAGTGAGGAAATATCAAGAAGAGTTCAGTCACGATTAGTAAGGAATTAAAGTATACCTTTACTTTATAGTCATGAATTATATATGTGGTTGAGTTTGGTGTGTGTACATATGTGATATTTGTGTGTGTGCACATGGTATATGGTGTATTTGTGCCCCAGTCGTGGCACACAATGGTAGGCATATGTGAGCCTTTTTATTTTATCTTGTACGGGATAATTGTGTATAATATTATGATATTTTTGTGGGTTATGTTTTGATGTTATGCTTTAGTAAATTCCAAGGACTGGATTTCTATATTGGGGGGGGGGGGGGGGGGGGGGAGAATAATTTAATACCCGTATTTTGATGGACTATATTTATTATTTATTAAGTGAGAAATAAAGTAATAAATGGGGCTAATTATTACTTGTGTGGCTTGGTAATAATAATTTGGCATAATTTAAATGATGATTAAATTTTGCATGCGTTATGATTTATGTAACGTGTGTTTGGAATAATTAATTTTTGCTATTATTATATGATTGGGGACTATGTTTATGTGTAGAATAATTAAGTGAATGATTTATTGACTCCGTGAGGTATTATCGTGTGTTATGGGTGGTATAATTTATATTAGATGTTGGAGTAACACGGAGGCCCGGTTATGTGTTTCTACTATTTTAAATTGGGACTGGGTGATAGGTATACTCTTTGTGGAGATTTTGGGCTATTCCCGGTAGCATTTTGGGATCATTTAACGACCCAAATTTAAGCCTCATTAAAAGGTGAGGGAATTAAAAATTTATAAAGGACTTAAACTATATCATTTAGGTTTTTTATCCACCAAAAAAAGACCTAGCAACCTTATGCACTTGGGAGAATTTAAGATGGCTTGGGAAGGAAAAATCAAGGGGATTGAAGAGTGGATTGTTCAATCTTCCAATACAAGGCAATAATTTTCTTTCAATATTAGTAAATAATATGTACTTAACTTAGAAACATGTCTTTCACATACCGATTTTAGGCTTTGAATTAAATTGGAGATTTAATTCGTGTGATGTTATTGTTTGGACTGATTAGGATTAGTCTCATGATTAAAGTTAATACGTTGATAAAACCTGAAATCGATATCGAATAACAATTGGAAATGGGGTTAAAATACATATTTTAGTATCCATTTAGGTTCCTGAATCAATTCAATGTATTAATTAGAAGGTTTACTCCGAAATTTAAAGTGAAATTATAACGCATTGAAGTTTTAGGCAAAAAAGTGATTTTATTGATTGATCATTGGAATGTATGAATAATTCTGTATTCCCATGAATATTATGAACCTATAGAAATGTATTGCCATGTATATTATGAATTCTAAGATTGTTGAATTTAGGTTTAAGATCATTAGAAATCGTTAATACATGATTTGGAAAAAGAACAAATTAGGCAAATCTAAGCTTATTACCTGACGCGAATCGATTCGGATTAAATGGGTAATCGATTCGCTCCCTCCACGAATCGATTTTTCCTTGAGGCCGAATCGATTCAGTCCCTAAGCCAGGTCGGGTCAAGTTTGTGAAAATTGATTGGGGACTATTCTGAGTGGATTTACGTATATGAGAGGTTATCCATATCAGAGATGGTTGGCCGAAATAGGTAGTTGAGTTTATTAGTCTGTAAATAAAAAGGGAAATTATGTATCTTTAATTAAGGTAGAAGAATGGTTGAAATTTTAATTAATTGTACTATCCAATTTTGGAGATTGAATTGGGAGGGGTGGACGCGTGAGATAACGGTGTTTTATGGTCATGTGTAGGTATTGAGCTTAGTAACCAATGAGTTAAAGTATTTGAAGATTAATTTACGATTTTGAGAGATTATAGGGTGTGCGATTTATTCAAGGATTAAATAAAGAAGCATACATAGGTTACTAGATCGTGTGTGTATGTATAAAAAGATAGTTGTACTCTATGTTTGGAGACAAAATAAACTAGGAGTTGAATTTGTAAGGCTAAGAGTTAATAAACCTAAGAACATAATGAATGATCGAGTGTCTAGGAATTTAGATCATCTGGGTACACTTGAGTGTACACTGTATCCTACTTTTTTAAGTGTTTGATTTGGTTTTGGGGAATAATAGTAAACCTAATTGAGATAAGGACCCAATGATGTGGGGATTTAGATGTTTGGGTACGCTTAAGTGTATGCATTATCCCATATATATATATATATATATATATATATATATACACACACATACATATTGTGTGGATTATGTGAACATACCTTTACTCTTTGTGAACCTATAGGTTTGGGGTTCGCTGATAGACAAGTGTAAAACGTGAGTGTGTGATAATGATTAAATTCACAAATTTCTAAATTGGCACACTTATTTAATTAGAGTCTATTTTTAAACAAACTTAATCCAGCCCCTACACATGCATCTAAACATCATAAATAATTCAACCCATGCATGAAAAATAAAGACGACCGTTTTAGGAAAAAAATACCTTTGGGGTAAAAAACCTTTTATAAACACTTTGAAGAATTCACAAGACCTTTGACTTACATGCAACCTGATAATCGCCCACAAGTGTGTAATGCACGGTGCCTTCAGCAAATCTTCAAAGATACGAGAGACAACGAAATACCCTCCAGGCGTCGGTTCGTCGTCTTTGGCTCGTCCACACGCAGAATGACTACGCTCGGTATCCACCGATCAAATATGGAGATACCTTCTCCACAAAGGTTGACCAAAGGAAACATTGTGTTCTTGAAACACCAAAAACAATTCACTAAAGCAAATGGGAGTTCTGTGAATTGAAAACCAAAAGGGAATTAAACCCCAAAAGGAAGAAGCCTAAAGAATTATGCTTTCGCAGTTTTTTCTGTTATGTCAAACGCTGAGACTTCTTAAACAAAACAAAACTAAAAAATGAGATTCTATAGAAAATCCCGTCGCCTCGAAAACAGAACTCGTTCGAACGAGATCAGCATGTCGCTCGAACGAAGGACAGCTGTCGTTCGAACGAGATCGCACGATATGGCTATGTCGCGCGAACGACATACTATGTCGCTTGAACGACTGTTGCGAAAAAAATATTATTTTAATGTCCGCTTCAACACTTAGAAAAAATACTCATTCTAAAATTTGGACGAAAAAGTCTTCTCCAACACTTAGAAAATATTTTGTAAAAATATCCCAAAAGCTCTAAGTGAGAAGTTAAGGTATTAAAAACATAATCTTACCAAAGTAAACTTCGCGATGAAGAACTTGAGTATTTCGGATCCGTCTTTGATGTAGATGTCTCTTGAATGCTCTTCGACGGTGTAGCGATATATGACATAATAAATTGATAATGGACCTATGAAAATATGTCCTTACAACAGGGGATCGGGCATTCATGTTACCTATGCTAGTCATTGTTTTCGACTGCCAACTCTGTGAAAAAAATAAAAATTTAACTAAACTATTTATTGTAGTATAGAGTCTAGTCCGGGTATCGAATACATAATGAATGTTCATATAAATTAACTAATTTATTATTTTAGGAATAAAAGTGTAAAAGGTTATAGGGTTAAGAAAATATTCATCTAAGCATGTATTGAAACAAAGATTAACAAAACGAGTATAAACTATAGATTGAGAATAATATCCATTACCTTGGGTTAATTAGTATAAATGGTTACATGGGAAGAAAAACTTATCAAGATTAAATCTCATTTCATCAATTAATCAAATCTAGAGTTGTCCCCCCCCCCCCCCCCTCCCCAAAAAAAAAAAATTATCATAAAAGCCTACTATGATTTTGGCATTAATAAATATCTCGAAAGTTATGAACGCAAGGTCATAAAGATAACGCATACATAAGATACACCGTTAAATCTCCTAGGCATAAAATCAGTAACAACCTAACCCATTTAAAGTAATATATTCCCTCATCAAAGCAAAGCAGCCAAATTAATCCAAGGTGAGTTCATTCAATCTCAATATAAACTAAATTAGCTAGAAAACATAATAAATCATGTAATGAAAGAAAGCAAGAAATTGAGTAATAAACAAATTAACAAATCCTGGAAACAAATTAACAAAGTAAGATATGACAAAAGAAATCTCGAATAAAAGAAAGAAGATAATAAATAGTGAATTACATACCCAAATGGGCAAAATCTAGGAGAGAGGAGAAGTCCCAAAAATCCAGCCAAAACCTTATTCTATAAAAACATAAGATGTCTTCTAATAAAACCAAACTTACATATATATAATAAGTGATTAAAAAGAAAAGGATCAAGAAAAAAAAATATAACGAAATGGCTGAAATTTGGGTTGATCGATCGATCGATGAAATTTTATCAATCGATCAATGAATGGTAAAATTTGGTACTATCTTTAGCTCAAGGAAAACTTTGTTTCATTGATCAATCGATGTTCTATTTTCTGAGCCAATTTTGCATCATCTCAAACATAATTCATCCCACAGAAAATGGCATAACTTCTTCGTTATAGATCGAGGCGCGGTCATAGGCTATGTGAAACTAGATCAGAGGGCTAAACTTACATAAAGACTTTAGATTAGAAACTCAAGTGATAAAATGACTAAAATGCCCCTAAATGTGCACTCTATGATGAAAATTTCTCAAAATGCAATCAAGCTTCATGCTTTGCAATGTTATACCTACAAACGTTCAACTATACCTCGGAAAGCATATATACATAGAGAATGTAGGTTATCTAGTTAACGAGTATAAATATAGGAAATAAGGTATTTGATAAGAAACTTTTTGCGTATGTATTGTTGTTGTGCAAAATCCACTCTCAAAATTCCCTTGAGTACCTACAAAACTTGTCTAAAAATAACTCGTATTGCGATAAGTACGGGTATCAATCCAACTTTCAAGGTGAAATAATTTATGTGAAAACATGCAACTCCAATTTTTTTTTAAATCTTTTTTTTTTATTTTTAAAACAATTTCAAGGGAAAAATTAACTAACAAATGCTAAAAATTATAAAATGACTAAATAATGAAAAAGAATGTGCAACCGAGTGTGAAATATGTGAGAAAGTAAAGAGATGGGATTACACTGCATTTTCAATTATTTTAATTTCTCAATTTATTAATTTGAAACATTTCGAGATAATATTAAATCGATAATCTAACTCTCGTTAAAATTATAAATTTAATAAAAAAAAATCAAAAAATTAATTTAAAAATGTCACACGATGAAAAATAAGGACTACACTATTTTCAGAAAATAACCCGCTAGGATCAATTTAAAGAAAACAATATCCATCCTCAAATTTCAATACCGAATTAATATTCAAATATCGGAAAAACCTATCTCTAGTTCGATTCCTAAATTCAAACATTAATTTGTTCAATTAATTTACTAACTCTCGTTACATAAATTAATTAGTGACAGTTAAAATTAATTTACCTAGAAATATAAAACTAATGAAACCAATTAATTAAAGTAACATCATACGCAATGCATCCCACCCCTTGAACGGGGTGTTTAGCTAAATATTTTCATGTGGGCATAAACAACAATAGATAATATGTCAAGAAGGAAATAAATTGAAAAGAGAATGTAGAAATACAATACGCAATTTTTTTCTCCCAAATTTGTCTTGAAATGCGCCTTGACATGCGTCCAACTTCTTCACAATTTTCAGCACTTTATTACAAAAAGAAGACTAAAAACTAAACCTAAAAATTATTCTAAAGCTAAATTAATTTTTTTGTATTTTTCTGGAATTTTTTTATGTACCTACTATGTACATATTATACACACTCTCTCTCTCTCTGCGTCTCTTTTTCTTTTTGTGTTGAAAGTCTTTTCCTTTAAAGTGAGTATCCTCTTCCCTTTAATAACAATACTCACGATTTCCTTTGTTGAGAGATATTTGGGATTTGAGCAAACCAAGTTAAGGATTTGTTGTGGATTTTGGATGATGGGTAGTTCCGATTTTTTTGGGATTTGAAATGGCAGGCGAGGGTTTCGGGTTCATGGACCGGAGGTGGCTCCCACCGGGTCGGTTTAGGCAGGTGGCAACGGGGTATTGGGTCCAGGCGGGTTCAAGGGTATGGTGGTCGCCATGGGTTGTGGATTTTTGGTCAGGATGGGTTTCGGACCGGGCTAGATGGATTTGTGGCCATGGCGATGGAGGTTTACACAGGGGTTCGGATTGAAGGGCTGACGTCGCGGCGGAGGAGGTCGAAGGGGTCGCGCCGTCGGAGGCGGCTCTGTGCTGTCGGAGGGGTGAGAGGATCCGGTCGCGAGTTTTGGACTGCGATGCGTAAGTCGCCGATGCCGGCAGGGGCTGGGTTTGCGTCGGCGCTGCTGGCCGGAGGGGGGTCGACGGACTAGTTTTCAGGTGGATCGAGAAATGGGGTTTTGTGTTTAGCCACCAGTCTGGCCTTGAGTGGTCGGCGGTGACTGGTGGCAGGTGGTATAAGGATGGGGAGATGGGTTGGGATATTTTTGGTTGGTTATGGGGTTATGAGAGATAGAGAGAGAGAGATGGTGGGAAAAAGATGATGGGAATGGGTTGTGTGTGTGAGGGTGTAGGTGAGTATGGTGAGGGTGAGTGTACTTAGGTGTGTAAATGGGTGTAGGATAGTAGGGTGTGAGTGTCTATGGGGTGTGTGTTTAATTTGTACCCCTAAAAATTAACACAATCCTAAAAAACTAAAACTAAAACTAAAATAAACTTAAAATCTAATAAACCCTAATAAAAAAGTAACGTCTCAAAAAAAAAAATTAAAAGACACTAAAAAAAACATGTAAATGAAAATAAAATAAAACTCTATTAAAACTAAAAAATATAATCCTAAAAAAACTTAAGTAAAAGAAATTAAAATCTAATAAAACAAAAAAAAATTCTAAAAACTAATCCTAAAAAAATAAAATAAAGATTAAAAATTAAAAAATAATAAAAATCAAAATCAAATAAAATTATAAAAATAAAATAGAAAATGAAACCTAAAAAATTCTAAATAAATTTAAAATAAATCCTAAAAATAAAAATCTAGAAAAATAATAAAGGTACAAACTCAACACACACGGGGCTCGGGGAATGGTCTGGGCTCGGTGTAGGCTTAGATTTGGGTTACGGGACTGTTTCGGGGCATCGGATTACATCGGGACAAGCTCAGAATGGACTTCTCACTTCACGGTCTCTTTGGATTTCTTCGATGCACGCTTTTGACCGCTTATGCGTCGCAATTGACTGGATTTAGCATTATTTAACATTGCGACTGCGTATTGACCTGCAGAATGATAAAATACGAACATAAGGCTAATTTTAATTAAAACAAGAGACTAAAATGCTTCTATTTAGGGTATAAAATATACACTTTTGGGTGCTTATCAAACCACCCCCAAACAGAACATTGCTAGTCCTCGAGCAAAAATAGAGAGAAAACAAAGATAAGTAACCAAAAGTGTGCCACTTTCACAGGCACTGGCGATTGCACTTAGCATGTGCAACAAGTCGTTGAACCTGTAGGTTGCCCTACAGGACGAGTGGTGTCTCGTGAGGGTTTGTAGTGAATGTACCCACAAAATTCAAAAACTAATTTAAATGCAGTATCTGAGTAGATGATGAAACGCTATACAACCTAACTTAAAGGACGTCAAGGAACACCGTATTCAACTATCAAAATGAGATATTAAATTACTTAATACCAAAAGCGTAATACTTCCTAAAACTCAGCATGTGTTTGTGTGAAACAATCTTAAGTATCATTAGAGTAATTCTTAGATCACCTATATAGGATCAACGTTTTGACTTCAATTCTCACTGGATATAACTCTCTGAATCGAACTCTCTGAGAATTGGGTAAGTGTATCTCTATAGTGTGTGAGGAGGTGAGTAAATGTAAACAAGTTCAAACGTCTCACACACTTTATAAGAAAGGACGGATATATGAAAAAATCTGATCTTATGAAGGGATACTAACCACTATGTCGAGAATGTCGAGTTATTAACCATTTAATCTTCTCGTTTGCTTGAACACTTTACCAAGGGTGAAAATGAGGTTTATGTAAGGTATGAGGGAATAATGAAATGAAGAAGATGAATGATAGGGTTTTTGAGAAGAGTGTGATACACTTTGAATAACTAATGTCTTCATCTTTTGAATTTATGATCGCATGCTTTCTTTTTCTTCTTTTCTATTTCTATTTTTTTTTCTATTTTTTTCTTTTTCTTTTTTTTTGTGATGCATTTTTCTTTTCATAACAAAAATGAAGACAATTTACATTGAACATTTCAAACACTTTTTTTTCTCAAAAACTATGGCAATGATGGATGGTATTTGGGACATATGGATAAGGGTAATATGGAAAATGATAATGGGTGAATGATAATGTGATAGGGAAAATGGTAAGTGTATGGAAAAATCGGTTTAGTGCTCGAGACAAACTACAAGACACATGTTTCTTACAACTCGAAAGTAATGTCATTCTCAGTGATTAAGCCAAATTTGAAAAAAAAA
This sequence comes from Sambucus nigra, assembly GCA_949130495.1. NCBI lineage: Eukaryota > Viridiplantae > Streptophyta > Magnoliopsida > Dipsacales > Adoxaceae > Sambucus > Sambucus nigra. The sequence continues at coordinate 204,801,650 of OX422217.1, forward strand.
TAATGAGACCATGAAACGACTAAATGTGGTACCCAAAGAAAGTTGAGTCAACTTGTGACTTGGAGATACGTAAAAACCCTCAAAAAGGTGAAAAGCTCAAATCTGACGGGTTTAAGTCGCCACTAGTGATCTTTTAAGGCTTTCTTGATAATATATTTACTCTTCAACTTTTGATTATAGACGTGATAGTGTAAAATTTTCCGAGTTTAAGAATTCATGGTGCAAGTACGCTTTAAGAGGTATTAATTAATTTATTGTAAAAAGTGTAATTTTAAGGTCGAACACTGGTATTCCGAGATTTCTAAAAGAGGTATGATAGATAAATCATGTCATAAAAATTTAATTTAACTGCACAAAAAGTTTAAAATCACTTGTTTTTGAAAATTTTCAAAAAAGGTACGATTTTGATAAATTCCCCACCCCCAAACAAAAGAGAACATCGTCCTCGATGTTTAAAACCATATATAAAAATGAAAAGAACAAGGGAGGAAAGATAGTACCATAATGAACCACTAGTGAAATGTACCGCATTCTGGAGGATAGAAGAAACCTGAAGAACAAATGTGATACAAAAGTACGTACAAGTCTATAAATCATGTGAAAATCATTGGGTGGTGTGAAACACCACCCCCAAACAGGGTAAGACTCATACTCAGAAACAATGAACGACGGTTTGCCTCCCGGTAGCGCTAAGTTTAACGTCTTCAGCCAGACCGAACCAATCTCACCCTAACGATAAGATCTATGAAAGTGTGGGTGGCAGAAAAAATTAGGTGATGAGAGTCACCCCCAAACAAGACTGAAGCGTCAGTCTTGCTGGATATAGGAGAAAATAGGTCAATGCACTTGTATAGAAAAGTGCATCACTCGATGCAAAGCATCGGTGGACTAGGGGTGGGTGGGTATTAGGGTAAGGATGAGAAAGGCATGGGAGAATAAGCATCGATCACGGGCCTTATTGAGCCGAAAGGTGAGGGCAATAAGGCCCCTATGAGAATGGTGCTCAAGTTGGTGAGGGACGCAAAATGGCTTAGGAATAGTGATGGGGCGGGCCTCGTAGAAAGTGCACGACCGTGCTATAAAGGGACAGTGATAAAGGTCGCGTCGTGACACACCAGGGAGCGGTAGATGAAAAAATTCAACACCACAAGGAAGTGGTGTGCATAGAGTAACATGCTCGGTGTCACGAAGGATAAGAGTAGCACAAATCTCTCATAGATAATGGTGTTGATGAAAAATGCACTAATGTGATCGTGGAGTACTAGGGTGGAGGGTGGGTATAGGTGAGGACCTAAATACGTAGATGGGAATAGGTGAGGTGAAATAATAAGGTCCAAACCAAGTGGTGGGGTGGAAGGGACAGTGGGTGGATCAGGTGGGACAAAGGGCGGGGGAAGATGATCTAACTCAAGGGTAGGTGACACACATTCCTCATGAGGCGCGGAGTGATCCTCAAGGTCACTTGCAGGAGGAAGTGGGGAAATAAACGAGGGAGTAATCAACTTAGCCACCACGACGTCACCATCTGAGGTGGTGAAAGTGTCTAACGAGGCTTTAAGATCTGAGATAGATGAATCTACATCAATATTCGACTCAACGGGAGTGAAGCATGGTGGGGTAGGATCCATTTCCAGAGAGGTAGAAACCATCTCAGATTCAATCTCAGGATAGTGGGTAGCACTCGCAGCCAGAGCTAACCTAGGATGAAGTGGTTCCTCGGGAACACACATAAAAGGGTCAAAAGGTGTAGACTTGGGCATAAGTATGGATTCGGTGGAAGGGGAAAGGTGAAACTCGATTGTGGGTTCGAAGGGAGATGGTAGTGTGGGACCAATATCATAAATAGTGGATATGTCAACACAATTGTCAACTTGGGGCTTGGACTGCAGGGTGGTCTCAACTTCAAGATTCTCAGGATGATAAGGTTGGTCACACTCAAAATTAGTGGCACAAGACAACGCATCATCATTCCACGTGGGAGCAATAACGGGATGACTAGGGGTGAAATCCGACTCGTTCGCACACTCAAATGCAGTAAACATGTGTTCAAGCCGTTGAAGGGCTTCATTTTGAGTTTGAAGAGTGTGCACGAACTTGTATAAGAGGCTCTCGAGAGCGGTGTGCAATGTGGTGGGGAGATGGCGGTGGGTGGCGGTGGTGGACACGACTCACTAGAAACATTAGGATGTGGAGAATACTCATATGAAGTGTGTGGAGCAGGGTCAAGTGTAGCATTCACGGGAGAAGCATCTCCGTGAGGGACAAAAGTGTGATCATCATGAGGAGCATATGAAGGGGACTGATAGGTATGAATTGCACAAGGTGGCGATGACGACTGTTGGAAACCGTAAGGATCCACAACATGGAGTTGGGATTCATATTGCATGGAAGGATGATCAGGCCTCCATGAATAGCTATGGTACTCATACCCCTCGACATTAGATATGTCGTGACAATACGTCGAGGGTGGGTCCAAAACAGTGTCATAGGGATACACATGTTCCAAGGTGGATTCAGATGGAAAGAATATAAATGGACACTCATGGGACAAGTGATCGCTAAGAAAGCAGTGTGTGCACGGTGAAGCATGTGATGGGTTGACAATCGTCACCGAGGTGGTGGAAGATGAGATGTGTGCATGGACGACACAAGAGTATCAACGGTGTGTGTTTGAGAGTTAAAGCCCTGAATTAATGAAGCAAGGGTCGATTTGGGCTCGTCATCAAACAAACTTCGAGAGATTGTGAAATGGCCAAAGTATTCCCGTAAAGGACGTTCTTCGGCAATGACAAGAGGAATATTTTTCGATTTTTAAATATTTTTCAAAAGAAAAGAAAATCTTTTTGTGATTTTTGAAAATAAGAAAAGGAAAATATTTTTGGTATTTTAAATATGGAAAAAAAAGAAAATCTTTTGGGATTTTTGGAAATATTTGAAAAAAAGAAGAAAAATATATATTTTTTTTCGGAAATATTTAAAAAAAGGAAAATATTTTTGGGTATTTTTTGGAAAAGGGGAGAAAATGGACTCTGGATGTGATCGAACTAACTAAAATCGACTACCTAAAGAATGGAATTGGACACACACGAGTTAAGAAAAAATCCTAACGAGCACATAGCCAATTATTATCTTTAAAATTAGTGAAAGGGGTAGTCAAATTTTAAATAAGTCTGCGGGCGACGAAAATTCACGGAATTTATCTTTGTGATCACCTGTTGTAAAAATGTGTTCCTACGGGGCTAGCTAGTTGATTGATTTTAAATTTAATGACAGCTAGGTTAGCACACAATGGATAAGCGAGTGAGTCGGGTGATAAAATCCCTTCTCTGCAATGACCGGGTCTAGGTCTTAGGCAAATTAATTCATCAAACCATTCAATTTAAGTGCGATGCCGAAAGTAAAAGAACATATGAGCAATTAATCACACAAAAAATGAACTCGCTTGCAGGAGATTCGCGAGGGATAAAAAAATTATACTTCCCACGGTTTTTACACACGTGGTGTGAAGACCGAGTTGAGTCGACCGAGGGGAGATCTCGCCTATCTCAGTCGTCCCCGGGAGTCCTACCGACCCAAAGTAGAGAGGTTTCAAAATCCTCGCCTTGGACGCCCTCTCTCTACCTTGTCCGATTTTCCTTTTCGCTTTTTCTTTATATGAATAATTATTACAAAAAAATCGGTATCAAAATGCACCCCAACTAAATACACAATCTTCAAAAATCCTATACAACCAGTCTAAGGAGGAGGGAGGAGAAATAATAATTACAACTAAAAAAAAAATTACAAGTCTTCAATTGCTTGCAGGCAAGAAAGCAGCAACGACGACATTTGATAAGAAACTTTTTGTGTATGTATCGTTGTTGTGCAAAATCCACTCTCAAAATTCCCTTGAGTACCTACAAAACTTGTCTAAAAATAACTCGTATTGCGGTAAGTACGGGTATCAATCCAACTTTCAAGGTGAAACAATTTATGTGAAAACGTGCAACTCCAATTTTTTTTTTTATTTTTAAAACAATTTCAAGGGAAAAATTAATTAACAAATGCTAAAAATTATAAAATGACTAAATAATGAAAAAGAATGTGCAACCGAGTGTGAAATATGTGAGAAAGTCAAGAGATGGGATTACACTGCATTTTTAATTATTTTAATTTCTCAATTTATTAATTTGAAATATTTTGAGATAATATTAAATCGATAATCTAACTCTCGTTAAAATTATAAATTTAATAAAAAAAAATCAGAAAATTAATTTAAAAATGTCACACGATGAAAAATAAGGACTACACTATTTTCAGAAAATTACCTGCTAGGATCAATTTAAAGAAAACAATATCCATCCTCAAATTTCAATGCCTAATTAATATTCAAATATCGGAAAAACCTATCTCTATTTCGATTCCTAAATTCAAACATTAATTTGTTCAATTAATTTACTAACTCTCGTTACATAAATTAATTGGTGACAGTTAAAATGAATTTACCTAGAAATATAAAATTTATGAAACCAATTAATTAAAGTAACATTATACGCAGTGCATCACACCCCTTGAACATGGTGTTTAGCCAAACATTCTCATGTCTGCATAAACAACAATAGATAATATGTCAAGAAGGAAATAAATTGAAAAGAGAATGTAGCAATACAATACGCAATTTTTTTTTCCCAATTTGTCTTGAAATGTCCGTTGACATGCGTCCAACTTCTTCACAATTTTCCGCACTTGATTACAAAAAGAAAACTAAAAACTAAACCTAAAAATTATTCTAAAGCTAAACTAATTTTTTTTTATTTTTCTGGAATTTTTTTATTTACCTACTATGTACATATTACACTCTCTCTCTCTCTCTCTCTCTCTCTCTCTCTCTCTCTCTCTCTGCGTCTCTTTAAAGTGAGTATCCCCTTCCCTTTAATAACAATACCCACGATTTCCTTTGTTGAGAGATATTTGGGATTTGAGCAAACCAAGTTAAGGATTTGTTGTGGATATTGGATGATTGGGTAGTTCCGATTTTTTTTGGGATTTGAAATGGCAGGCGAGGGTTTCGGGTTCATGGACCGGAGGTGGCTCCCACCGGGTCGGTTTGGGCAGGTGGCAACGGGGTATTGGGTCCAGGAGGGTTCACGGGTATGGTGGTCACCATGGGTTGTGGGTTTCGGGTCAGGATGGGTTTCGGACCGGGCCAGATGGATTTGTGGCAATGGCGATGGAGGTTTACACAGGGGGGCGGATTGAAGGGCTGACGACGCCGGCGGAGGAGGTCGAAGGGGTCGCGCCGTCGGAGGCGGCTCTGCGCTGTCGGAGGGGTTAGAGGATCCGACAGTGGGTTTTGGACTGCGATAGGTAAGTCGCTGGCGCCGGCAGGGGCTGCCTTTGCATCGGCGCTGCTGGCCGGAGGGGGGTCGACGGACTGGTTTTCAGGTGGTTCGAGAAATGGGGTTTTGGGTTTAGCCACCAGTCCGACCTTGAGTGGTCGGCAGTGACTGGTGGAAGGTGGTATAAGGATGGGGAGATGGGTTGGGATATTTTTGGTTGGTTATGGGGTTATGAGAGAGAGTGAGAGATGGTGGGAAGAAGATGATGGGAATGGGTTGTGTGTGTGATGGAGTAGGTGAGTATGGTGAGGGTGAGTGTTACTTAGGTGTGTAAATGGGTGTATGGTAGTAGGGTGCGTGTCTGTAGGGGGGGTGTGTTTAATTTGTACCCTTAAAAATTAACACAATTCTAAAAAACTAAAACTAAAACTAAAATAAATTTAAAATCTAATATATCCTAAAAAAAAACTAACATCTCAAAATAAAAATTAAAAGACACTAAATAAATATGAAAATGAAAATAAAATAAAATCCTATTAAAACTAAAAAATATAATCCTAATAAAACTAAAGTAAAAGAAATTAAAATCTAATAAAAAAAATTCTAAAAACTAATCCTAAAAAAATAAAATAAAGATTAAAATTTAAAAAATAATAAAAATCAAAATCAAATAAAATCATAAAAATAAAATAGAAAGTGAAACCTAAAAAATTCTAAATAAATTTAAAATAAATCCTAAAAATAAAAGGGACATATACCAAATAGTCCCTCGGACATTTTTTAATACCCATTTAGTCCAAACTTTTTTATTTTGCCTCAAAAAGTCATTTGCCACATATTTTGGAGAGGGAGTGCCGCTGGCGCGGACCTCTAAAAATAAGAGGATATTGAGTGCTTGAGGGACTAAATGGGTTAAACTAAAAATATGTGTCCTTTTTAAAAAATATATATTTATAGTATGGACTATTTAATAATTGACCCAAAATAAAATGACTTAAAATAAAAATCTAGAAAAATAATAAAGGTACAAACCCAACACATACGAGGCTCGGAGAATGCTCTAGGCTCGGTGTAGGCTTAGATTTGGGTTACGGGACTGTTTCGGGCATCAGATCACATCGGGACAAGCTCAGAATGGACTTCTCACTTCACGGTCTCTTTGAATTTCTTCGATGCACGCTTTTGACCGCTTCTGCGTCGCAATTGACTGGATTTAGCATTATTTAACATTGCGACTGCGTATTGACCTGCAAAATGATAAAATACGGACATAAGGCCAATTTTAATTAAAACAATAGACTAAAATGCTTCTCTTTAGGGTATAAAATATACACTTTTGGGTACTTATCAGTATTCGAGGCGGATAAAATGCATCTGTATAAAAGGGTAAATAAATGTAATATTCGAGATGAATCATACCCCTTAACTTAGACATTACTAGTCTCAAGCAATGAAATAAAAAGAAACAAGAACTAAATGTAGCACCACAAGAGGGGAAATATATACAATGGAGATAAATGCCACTTTCGCAAGAAAACGATTGCATTTAACGTATGCAATGATTTGTTAAACCGCTAGGTTATCCTAGTGTACGAGTATTGTCTCATGAAGCTTTTAGGGATGAAACCCACAAACATAAAAGTTTCCCAAAAAAGTATGTCCACTTAACAATACAAGACATGCTTAATAATAACGAAAAGTGTTTCAACATGTTATCAGCATCGTAAATGAATTCACTCAAAAGTTCGTAGTTACTAACATTAGATTAACTTCAATCACAATTGAAACATTAAGAGTGGGAGGAAAAGGGAGCACATAGATAATATTTTTTTGGTAAAACATTTATAAACCGGATAAGCATTTAAGCATGCATGATATCAGTCCTCACTGGTGTTTACACTCAACAAATGAAATCACTATAAGTGGGGTATAACATATACGGGACATGTGGTCATAAAGAGTAATTGTAAATTTAAACTAGGCTGCGCGCATGTCACAATGAAGAACGTTATATATAAAATGAAAAATATTGCAATCTCAATGATAGGATATCATCATTAAAAATGAGGTGAAATGTATTTTCATATATTATCATAATTATTTAAACTTTTGAATTAGATTGACTTAGGATCACATAGAACTTTTATAAGGTTATAATGTCGATTTGGGATTAAGGTTATGAAAGAAAGGGAATATCTACGGATTCAAAGGTGTTTAGGGATAAAAAACACTTGGGATAATGGAAAATTGTGGGCAATTTCAAAATTAGAAAATGATTTCCATAACAAGAATTGGTTAAGATAATGAAAAGTGACAAATATTATTGAACACTATGTACATTATAAAAGTACTTTCTCTTTCTTTTTTTTCTCCGTTTCTCTTCTTTTTCTTTTGTTTTATTCCTTTCTCTCTTTTTTTTATCTTTTCTTTTGTTTTTCACCTTTTCTTTTCTTTTCTTTTCACTGTCTCATGCTTAATTGAAACAACATAACAAGAACACCATAAAATCCAAGTATCATTCCAAATAAAGGTATGTAAGGTGTATATATGGTTTAAAAACTCCAATTTTGAGTGGGTTATGGGATTTTGGGTTTTGAAATGAATAGATAATATTTATGCTCAAAGGCGTTGACTAGAGAAATATATAAGGTGAGGTTAAGGTTAATATGGGTTAAATAACAAAGATAGCCTATGATCCTTTCCTAAAGTTTATAAAATTCTCGAGTCTAAACAACCTTGAAAATCATGATCAACTAAAACATTTCAAATGAACTTAATTAATGAATGGTCAATGAAAGAATAGTGAGATTATTGACAAATTTAATATTTTCAAGAAGGCAAGAGTAATATATAAACACTCACAAATGAACAAAAGCATAAATCCCACTAGTTGTAAATATATACAATGCAACAAATAATTACTGAGTTATTAAAATCTTAAACCAAATCAATTAAACAAGAAAATCACATGTGCTCATGGGTTTAAAGTTCAATTCATGAAGTTTTTCATAATATCAATGATAAAAAGGACTAAACTCTAATGAATTCTACAATCGAGAACATGCATTACTGAATTATCTATCAGATTGGGCATTTATTAAAAATTTATCATCGAAACAAAGGCAAAAAGCCCAACAAATGGGAATAAGGAAAGAAAATAGTTTTGAATTTTTGTAATTTTTACAAAAAAAGTATGCTTGGTAAGTAAATATAATCAAATCGAATCAAAAAGCAATAGGAAGTATATTCCACACCACCAAACATAAACCTTATATTGTCCTCATTGTGAACCAAGAACCAAGTTAAAAAGGGGAAAATGCGATATTACCCAAAATGGAGCGATCTATGAAAAGTACAAGTTCAGAGATTCAACAAAACATGTTAGCACCAAAAATAACGAAAAAAGAAGAAAAATATATCTAGTTACACTGTACAATAAGTAAAAAGAAATAAAATCAAACAAACTACTATTTACAACCTACAATTTTAACTTTTAACTAACTATACACTAGAAGTTAGATTTTTTAGGGTCCACCCAAACTACAATTTAAGGGATAATTGGTGCACGGTCATTTGAGTGCACATCTTCGAATTGTATGAATTTCGTTTGAACAACGAAAGGTACGTTTAAGGCATACGAAATGATTCATCACCAATTAACAATTTTTGGCGAATGATGGTGAGTTTGAATTGAACAGGTAACGAATACAAATGGGATTCAAAAAAAAATTCTCCTAAAGATTTTGTAATTGGAATGGGAGGTGATACACATGATGGCACGATAACCATCATAAAAAGCAACCCTAGCAAGTAGTACTCATAGGTGAAAGGGTTTAACATTTTATTATTTTCAACCGGTTTATGGGATACTTGAAATGGTTTGATAATGTAGAATAATGATGGAGAGGAAATGAATTCAATATCAAGAGATGACTCATCATATCTTGAAGATTGAATTCCAAAGGAGAAGGAAGAACTTCCAATGAAATGTTCTTCCAAAATTATTTAAGGTGAAACATTCGTCTCAACCTCCTCTTTATTTTCCAAAGAGGAAATAATCTCATTGCAAAGTGATTGAATTTCCATATCCTCACCATTGTTATTATCCATTAAGTTTTAGGCGAAGAGAATCATGGTTTATTTTAAGGTAGGTATCCTTAGCTCTAGGACCTCATATTATTTATTTGATTGAAAACATTCTTCCACTTCAAAAGTATCAGAATAAAAATCATCGTTGGGTTCGAATCATAAATCCACTTCTTATTCCCAATAATGATGTTCTTCCCGATAATGGTTTTCAAGTTTCTCATTTTCAAGAATGCACAAGTCCTCATGTGAAGTCATAGTGGAGGCGCGCATTCTTGAAAATGAGAAGGTTGAAAATAATACTCGGAAGTACGATCAAAATTATTAGTATAATAATTTAGAAAGCTATTGCAATTACTTTCAATATTTTTATTGTAAGGATTTATAGCCCACTATCGAAAAGATCATTATCGAGATGTCCATAATCCATAAGTTGACTTTTCTAATTCTCAACCAAACTCAAGTTAGATATTTCAAGTTTTTCGACTTTGAGAGTATTCACAAAACGTCATAGGTTTAGGGGTACTTTTCCAATTATCAATGCGATTACCGGAAACATTATAATAAGACATGCTTGCCCATAAAATATATCAATATAATGATCTCCACAAAGTCATGTGCGTTCGATAAATTCAAGCATTTCTTAACACTCAAATGTAGAAGTTATACAAAATTGTAAACAAATAATACAATACAAAGAAAAATATTACAAAATCCTAAATCAATTAAATTCAAAAATGAACAATTCCCAAGCAATGGAACCATTTGATATCCAAGGGAAATCAGTCATTCATGTTTTATTATGTCAGTCATTGTTTTTAGATCCAATCTCTATGAAAAAAACTAAACTTTAACTACACACTTTATAGGAATATAGCGGCTAGTCCGGGTATCGAATCCATATGGAATGTTGTTAGACGTTAATTGATTTATTATTTCAGGAATAAAACTGTAAAAGGTGATAGGGTTAACACAAGATTAATCTAGGAATGTATTGAAACTAAGATTAACAAACCGAGCAAAAATTATAGATTGAGAATAATATCCATCACCTTGGATTAATTAGTATAAATGGTTACATGAGAAGAAAAACTTATCAATATTAAATCTCATTTCATTAATTAATCAAATCTAGAGTTATCACCCCCTCCCAAATTGTCATAAAAACCTACTATGATTTTGGCCCCAACAAATATCTTGAAAATAATGCATGCAAGGTCGTAAATATGATGCATACAGGATATAAACCATTAAATCTCCTAGGCTTAAAATAAAAATAACCTAATCCATTTAAACTCATCTAATCCATCACCAAATCAAAGTAACCAAATTATTTCAATGTGAGTTCAATCAATCTCAACTTAAACTAAATTAGCTAGAAAGCATATTAAACCATATAATTAAATAAAGTAAGAAATTAAGCAATATACTAATTAAAAAAGCTTGGTAACTAATTAACAAAAAAATAAAAAAAATAAAGATTGAATAAAAGGACAAAGATAATAAATAGTGGGTTACATACCCATATAGGCAAACCCTAGGAGAAAGGAGGAAAAGCTCCCAAAATCCAACCCAAATCCTATTCTAATGAAAAACTAAGATGTTGTTAATTAAAACAAACATATATATATATATATATATATATATATATATATATATATATATAATTAAAAAAAGGAAAAACAAAACAAAATAAAATATCTCGAAATGGTTGAAATCTAGGTTTATCGATTGATCGATGAAATTTTGTCGATGGATCGATCAATGCTAAAATTCGGCACTTTTTCAGCCGAATGAAAAATCTTCTTTCTCAATCGATGGATGCACCCTTTTCCGTGCCAATTTTGCATCATCTCAAATATGATTCATCCTATCAAAAATGAAAGTGCAAGGACCCCGAATTTAAAAAATCTTAGTTTGTAATCAAAGTTAATTTCCTAACAAGTGCGAAAAATAGATGGTTACCAAAAAAATTTAATTTTTCAAAATTTATTTAATTTTCCTTTCTTTAAAAGATGAAAAATTAAATTAAACACAAATTTTAATTTCTTAAAACAAATTAAAATTAAACACTGCAAAGTGAATTAAAGTAAACACACACACACTTTAATTTCCCTCAAATCAAATTAATTTAATTATCAAGTTTAAACAACCTAGGAAAGAATATTGTCCAATTAATTTAGTGCCAACTTGAATTAAATTAACTTAAACTAAATTACCCAAATAGTTAAATATGCACCATGCTAATCAAGATTGAGAATTAAACTCAATTTTATCTTTTAATCCTAAGCTTGCATTCTAGGTGATTTACAAGACAAAATAAATTCACAACCACTACGCCGCGATGTACGAGAAAAACCCAAATGGAAAAAACCTCGGACGGCCCTAACCTTAAGTCCACTAAGTACGGAATTTTTACAGGTATAAGACAAATAACTTACTCAACTCGACTTGACTCGTTCAATCTCCTGACGCGTCTTCTTGTACCAGCCTTAGTCGACAATCCCAGAACTCCATCGGAACCTTGGAATCCACCAATGAGGCTTATGGACTACCGTCAACCTGCACCCAAAGCCTTTCTTCAGGTGGGAACGCCGCAGCAACAAACTTGTCTTCTTCTTTGAGGGATGTAGAAGCAAACCCAAACAATTCTTCAATCGTTAGTGAAGCGACTGGTGCCAAACATTTTCCAAGAAAGTATATAACAATAGGAACTTGGATTAAACTTAAACTAATGGATGTATGTGTTATGGTATAAATTAATTCATGAAAGCTTAAAAACACAAAAATATGAACTTTTGATATTTGAAAATTCTCTCTCAATATTTTTCTCTGAAAGTGTGACAAAAGTTATCTAAAAAAGGTTGGTTCCCGCACGTATAAAATCTGAAAAAAAGTTAGTCGGAACAAAGGTGGGAAAGTGGGAAAAACTGCCAAAAAAACTATTCCTGCCAAACTCGTTCGAACGACATTTTCGTTGGAACGATATTTTTGTTGGAACGATATTTTCGTTGGAACGACTCTTCTAACGATAAGTCAGTGAAGAAATTAAAGACTCGTTAGAAATTCTCGTTCGAACGACCTGGGCATCTCGTTCGACCGAGATACCAGTTCGATCGAAAGACTTGTCAGAAAATAAAAAATTAGATTTAAGCCCAAAACTTTTATAAAAAGTTTCTAAAAAAATATTTTCTGAGACAAGTAAAGTCGTTAAAAAATATTCAAAAAATACACCCAATTAAAATATCCAAGGTCCTAAATATACATGATTTCATTCATACCTTTTGGAGACCTTGGAACAATGAGATATTGATGACGCATAAACGAGGCACATAAATCGGCAAATGATGTCCACTTGAAATGTTGGTTGCTACATCTTCAACTTTATGTGCATAGGCTTAGAGGATACACATGAACACTATCCTATAACTTAAATGTTTTTATTCGGAATCGAGCCAAAATAACAAAGGACTCAATTTAAAATTTGTGTCCTTACAAATCTCCCTCTTTGGCTATTCCGGAACAAAAACCAAACAAAAAACCTAAAGGGACGTCAAGCTCAACTAGACTCAAAAATGTCCCACCCAAAAAAAATACAGCATGACTCAAAACCACTTAGGACCATTTTGCGACTTTAAATAATGCCGCTAATGATTTCCTGCACACTTAAACAAACCATCAAATGCATAGGGAATATCAAGGTATTAAATGTAATTAAATTAAATACTCCCTAAATTAATTCCCCCTTTATCAAATATGATCACCTAAGAAGATAGCGCTCTGCCCCTAAGTTAGATCTCCTAAACTAAGATATGATTACAATAGGATTAGATACCATTTCTCCCCCTATCATTCTCCCCCTTTTTGTTCAGGAATAGACAAAGGTGATAGAATTAATTAAAAATACTCATTTCTCCCCCAATTTAACTAAGTACCATTTCTCCCCCTAAAACCTACATAAGGGATATAAATATGGAGAAATAAGTAAAACATGATTGTGCATAAAGAGATAAGGAAATTAAAGCATAAGGGCAATAATAAGATAACTAACACATACAAATATTAATGGATACTAACTATGATGCAAAAAAATGATACCAATTTGACAAGGTACTAAGCATGTGATATCAAATAAAGGACACAACAAAACAGATACCAATTATGAATTAGAAGCATAAATGGATTAACAAGCAAAGCAAAGACTCAAAAACCAAAAAAATACCATATATATATATACACACACTGGATATCGATAATGCACACGCATATATACATAGGTATAAACACCACACATCACACAAAATACAATAAGCTTTTCACACTTGAAGGGTGAAAAACTTTTCTCACTCAACATCCTGTTCATTAAGTCCATGAACACGACTGGAGCATTGGTTATCCCAAACGGGATAACATGGTACTCATAGGATCCATATCGTATCAAGAAAGCAATCTTCGACACATTCGACTCCCTAATTCGTAACTGATGATATCCCGATCTCAAGTCTAACTTTGAAAAGAAGGAAACTCCTCTCAATTGGTCAAACAGGTCATCGATTTGGGGCAATGGATAGTTATTCTGTATCATGACTTTAATCAACTCTTGGTAGTCCACACACAACCTCAATGACCCATCTTTTTTCTTCATAAATAGCATGGGCGCATCCCAAGGTGAGGTACTCCTACGAATGAAGACCTGTCCCAACAGCTACTCAATCTGGTCCCGTAACTCCTTCATCTTAGTTGGAGTCGTACGATAGGGTGCACGGTCTATCGACCGAGTGACCGACATCAAATATATAAAGAAATCTATCTCTCGGCTAGGAGGTAACCCTGGTATCTCCTGGAACACATCAAAAAACTCGTGAACTATGGGAATCAAATTAATGGGGATTACTATCTCCTTAGAGGTCTCCTCCTCTATGTAATATAAATGAATGGACGATCCTCCCTCAAGACGAGGCATCGCCACCAAAAACATCTCCTGACCCATGATAGCAAAAATAATTATCCTAATGAAACAGTCTGTCATGGCTCTATAAGCAGCAAGCCAATCCATGCCAATAATGGCGTCATGCTCGTACATATATAAGACTAGCATATCTGCAGGCAAAATCAGACTCCCAATCTCTATACCTACTCACCGACATATAAAGAAAATCAACGACCCATTTCCCAGTGGTGAATCTACACATGTCACTGTACTCTCTACAATGCCTAACAACCCTGTGGTCCATGAAAAACTAGTGGCTATAAAGCAGCGTTATGCCCCAGTGTCAAATAAAATGATCCCCATAGTACAATGGATAAGAAACGTACCCTCAACTGCGGGTGGATCCTGCGGTGGTGCTGTCTGGTGGGAGTTGTAAACACGTCCATACTTTAATTATCCTTGTTGAACTAGGACTGTTGGGATGGCTAGTAAGGTTGGTATCTGAGGTGCTGTTGGGAGGGAGGCTGGGAAGATCGATCTCTGTGGCTCCTGACGGGCACCCTGTTGCTGTGGGGTGGGGGGGGGTATCCCCTTCTGGGCAATCCTAACGCCTATGGACATTCCTACCATAACCAAAGCATCTGCCCCTACAATTTCCTCCCCTCTGTCCCTGCTGTCCTCAGCCCTGATGGCCGTTACCACCCCTCCATTGGCCCTGCTAATATCATTGTTGGCCCTGTTGGTAACGATGTTGGCCCTGCTGACTGGACTGGCCCTATATATAACCCCTATTTCCCTGCCTAGAGTCAGCAGATCCAAGTCACTTAGCAGGGCCCCCTGATGGGAACTCTGCTCACCGTGACGGACCTGCCGCTGAGCTGTTGGTTCCCCACTGACACTACTACCTACTATCCGAGCCTATTGGATGGACTTTCCGTCTCGTTTTCTCCCCCATTGATGGAAGCAATGGTCCTGAAAATGTAATAGGGCAGCGTTGAGTACATGAGTATAAGTACCCAATGAAAGATTACCTAAGAGGTTATGGCGAATCCTCCAGGTCAAGCCATCCATGAACATCTGAATCTTCTTCTCTTCATTAAGTACCTCATCTGGCACTATGGTAATTAATCTCGTGAACTCCTCTTCATAGTCCGCAACAGTCATACCTTCCTTCTTGAGATTCAACAGTCTCTGCCTCATCTCACTCTGCATGACGGAAGGAAGTATTTGCGATCAAACCGCACCCAAAAACTCTAAATCGTCATACTAACCCTCTCCTCCAAAGTGGTAGTGGACTCCCACCACTATAAGGCGTCCCCTACTAGCTTAAAGGTAGCCAGTAACTGTCTCTGAATATATGTGCACTCATACATGCGAAGATGCCTCTGGAAGTCTTTCTTCCATTGGCTTGTGATGACAACGTTAGAACTGCCCCAGAACTCTGGGGGATGTGCCTTCTGAAAGGCATCCCTAACTCTCTCCCATTTAGTGGGAAACTGATTTGGAACTGGCGCCATAGCAGTGTTCCCTAAGCCTGAGCTGCTTGCTGCTCTGGGTGGACATTTATGTCCCTCGGGGCTCATCTCGGAGGCATCTGAAATGAGAAGGAATTTATCAGTCCATAGTTATTAATAAACCTCAAATAGCTAAAGACATAATTGCGTAAATAAGAATACAAAAGTCGTAATAATAGGGATCTATATCAAAGACTCTAAGCTAGAAGCATAACAAGATGTACAGATCCTAAAGGACACTAGAACCTGATGCTCTGATACAACCTGAGACACCCCGCCTAATTAAATACCGGGTGATCAGTCCTTTATTAAATTAAATCAAAGTGTCCGGTTGGTTCATTCTTAGCATCACTGTTGAAAATAATTTTTTTTTATCATCAAATAAATAATTAAGCTAAGTGTCAAAATAATTAATTTTATAGATTAAGTTCCATTATTATGAGTTTACATACATAAACCATTTTATGAACACAGATGATAGTATTGAATACCAAACCATCCAAGTAGAATAAACAGGCTAGATTAATCACTCAAAATAAAATATCCCAAATCGAAGGACAATGTAATAATTAAAACAATCCCAACTAAATCTGAATACTGAAATAAATAAAGAGTACAAAGTCCCTCTGAACTAAATAAAAACTGGAAATGGGCAACACATGCCCTATCTAAGATGACTAAATGAAGAGCTGATATGACAAGGATGAAGTCGTCTAAATGCAATAACTTGCAACTCCCTCGCTAGCTGCAGCACATCAATAATCCAAAGATCTAAGTCTGACGCACCTGTGGCTCGGCACCTGTAATATATATATACAAGAGTAAGAGGAGATGACAGGAAACAGGTCAGAGACCGAGTGTAAAAATAGTTTTAAAATAGTTTAGCAAGTATGTAAAATGATTACTAGTTGATATTACATACATGTTAGTGCCTCGAGACTCACTTGAGAATTCTCACCTCTTAACTATTGTGCACACCTGACGTACTACGAAATTAATCTAGAGAAAGCTAACCTATTTAACGAGTCTAACCCAATCTCCTCTCATAAATCCTGATTCACGTGGTCGGATAAATACAATTTATACATGATAACTTTTTCTTATGAATTTACCAAGACATCTACGTACATCTCAATACAACCTTAAGCTCTCAAACACTTAAATTATTTAATATCGATTATTCAATTTTATTTACTTACAAGAACTGTAGATGAATCACATGTACATATATTCATCACTCGTAATATATATACTAATAGGGCACCCCACATAAAATCTATGGTGCTGGCATACGCTGCTATTAAGTCCCTGTACCTATCGTACAAATGAGGAAAATACTAGTTTGGACTCACTCTCGAACTGTATTAATAAAAAATACACATATTGGAGGCTAAGCATAGTTCCAAGTCACTAAGAGGTCAGCACATACCCTCGCGTCTCTTAGGACCGTATGACTATCATTCTCAGATAGCTTATACCAAGGATCCTATGTTCTAGGGTATGCGTTAATACTCCCCATAAAGGTCATATCAGAATAAGACTGTCCCAGCGCGGAAACCTCCGTGATAGCAAGTAGCACGAGTATGATTATATATATGATTATATATATATATATGTATGTATGTATATATATATATATATATGTATGTATGTATGTATTTACATCATTCATATAGGTACACCCACGACCAATAACATATTATAGCCATACGTGACACATAGCGCCCGACTCCTACGTATAATTAATTAATTCTTTTATTTTCTCAATTATCGCAAGTTCTCAAGTACTTCTCGACCCTCAAAGTGTATCATTCCGATAAATATGAAATCAGTAGGTGTACACTCTCCACCCTACTGGTCTAAGTCATTATTAATTCTAAAAAAAAACCTCATTTAACATACACACGGTCTTCACCCCATTTTATTCCCTCGTGACCCCACGGTTAAATCTCATATAAGAATCGTACTACTCGAACCTTACCTATCACCCTACTGGTCCTTCCTAAGTCCCATCATGGTATTTAAGTTGTGTCTAACACTCCTTATACATTGGGGTTGGATTAACCTTAAAAAGGGAAGAAGATTCAAATTCTAAGAGGATTCGATCAATCGATGGAAATGGTCGATCGATCGACATTCTTGAGTCGATCGATCGATCGATCAGATATTGGCCCAATTTCTACAATTCTTTGCCTACGGGTTTCATCAACTTTAATCCTCAAAACCTCTATCAATTCAGCCCAAACTCCCAATCAAACATCACAAACATTATAGTAACATGTATGAACAAGTTCTAACGTAAAATATAGATTAAATCCTCAAGGAATCATCATTAAATGGGTACAATTCATGATTTGGTCTCTAACCCTAGTTTACCATATTAATTCAACAATCCACATGATATTTCCATATTTCTTTCTCTAACCATCATTAAAACTCGTTATAAATTCTCTACATGTGATAAGGACAATAGTCTAACATGATTTTTATTCAATTATGTGAATTCTAGTCTTCCAAATGCATTTAATCCCCATAAAACTTATAATTATATTTCCTACTCTAATATGGATGAAATATCAATTCAAGAACAACAAGATATATACTTGCCTTGAAATTGAAGGTCTGAGCCGACGAATTTCGGTGGCATAAGAATGATCCTCTTCTTCCGATCTACACTTTGGTGGTGGTGGTGGAGGAGCAAAATGGGTGGTTCTTGGCCTTGAACACATTGGAAAGCTCTCTTCTTCTTCTTTCTATGGTTTTCCAAAAATTTTGATTCTCAGAACCCTAATTTCCTCGACACACCATCTGATACAGCCTTAATAATTTGTCATTAATTAAGGTTCAAAAATAAAAATTACCAAAATGCCCTCTCGGGTTATCGGTTAGGCCTAAAATCATCCCGAGACCCAAACTGAACCCCCGGGTACACTTTTCTAACTATTCGACCCTTCCGGACACATCGGCACACTCGAAATGACCATACGAATGACTTAGAATTAATTTACTTTTTATTTTCTTAAAGTAGTCCCGACATGACTAACACGTGCGTCCCAACTTAATTTCTATAATTGTCTTATTATTCACTTGCGATAATTTTAATAAATTCAATCTCATATATTACTTTACTCATTAAGTAATATTCAGAATACTTCTCACCAATAATTACTAACTCTCGTCGTGCTAGTAAATATTTCTTTTAAAATCCGAATTAATATTAAATTAATTTATTCCAATTTAATTTAATTAATCCTATGATTAATGGCCATAAAAATACGGGGTATTACATAAACCTCAGGCTTTGTTGTCTTTATACAACCCTCCAAACATTGTTAACAAATACATGCTCATAGCCCACCATAGTTGACTAAGGGGACCCACATTTGTTTTGTTTTCTTTTTCGAGGAAGCTCACGTACCCACCTCATGTGCCGTTAAGATATTGACATCTTTCCTTTTTATATATTTAGTCCCATACTTAAAAATTTTTGCTATTCTCACAACGTTGTTAACGAGTTTATGTTCTTTTTTTTTGTTTGCTCCTTATTAATGCTATATTTTTTCCTTAGTACATTTCAGCCCAACACAATTTGTACAAACAAACACCACTTGATATTTATTTTACAAAAAAAAAAATCTATAAACTACTTAGATTGATATGCACATATAACATCCTTAAATTTCCAACGTCACACCCTAATTTTTTTGAAATTAATAGACTTTTTACTATTCACATAATTACTTTATTTCGCCAACAATATTGATTAATTCCCATGCGATGCCATGTAACCCTACGTATGGCCTCTAAATACGTGTACAGTCCAAGTGACCCCTTATTTCTGCATATTTTACGTAAACCTTTTCTAGTTACTCCATCCACACCACATAGTTTTTGTTTTAACTAATTAATCAAAAGTTGGGGTATTACACCTAGGTGGGGATCGTTAGATATATGGGGAGTTTATTCTTATGAAAATTTTATATATTGTTATATTCTATTTGCATTTGACGGCTTATTTAATTGGGCGGGTTTGCAACGATACGACAAAGTTACAGGCGAGCAAATATGGTAAAGATTTATGAGTCAGTCAAGTTGTGCTTTTCTCTTTTCGAGTTGGATATTGAGACTTAGATTATCTTAATGGTCCAAATGACTTTTTATTTTTGGTTTTGTCCCGAAGGAGCCGAAGGAGAGATTTGTATGGACAAATTTCTAATAGAGTAAATTTATATGTATTTTGGCTTTATTCTATGTGTAGAAAAAACTCCTTTAGCCATAGGACCTTTCAAGTTTATGACGTGGTTTTTTGAAGACATAGTCGCCATGCGAGAATATCTACATCATCGTGTCCTATTTTTGTGCTCGTTCCCATCTTGATCTTATGAGGATGTCTCCGTTGTGGATGCGTACATATTTTGATCCTTAGTTATTTTATATTTGGGTCTTAGGATTTTATAAAATGATTCTTTAAATTTTATAAAACGATTTTATCTATATTAATATTTATTAAAAGAAAAATATTTTAATGTGACTTCATTAGAATGAAGTTGGGTATATTTTTAGAAAATAATTATTCTTACGTGACTTCGTTAGAACGAAATTTGGTATTTTGTTTGAACGAGATATGATACTTCATTAGAATAGGTTACAACAAAGTTCGAATGAACTTACTTTTTCCTTAACTATAATCTCGTTAGATAGAACACTGGATACATGTTCAAACGAGATACTATATTTCATTCGAATGAGGTTCAAAGTATTTTGAATAGCTTTGCGAATTTTTTAAGAACTCAAGCTTTTTAAAAAAAAATCTTGGTCCTTATCTCGTTCTTGAAAAACCTCCTATAAATAGGAGTGCGGAATAATATTTTTATTAGAGGCATTTTCATTACTTTTGAGTTCCCAAACTCTCCTAAAAATCTCTTCAACTTTACCTAAACTCTAGGTTTACACCCACGTAATTTTATATCCAAGATTCATCTTATTATGCTTTGATATCTTGTATGTGGATACTAAAGTTTATTCTTCACATGTTTGTGATAACTGTTTCATTGCAGTGGACTCCGTATATGCTGATGTGTTTACATTCGATGGGCTTCGTGTGAGACGGTTGCTGAGTTGTTCGGTGGATAGGGACGTGTGGACTCACACTAGGGAGAGGTTGAGGAACGAAGAGCGTAAAGGCTTGAAAGGGCATCGAGTCAGTGTTGTAATTCTTCTTTCGTGTCTTTTATAACTCCATACTAAGTGGATTTTTCGTGACTGGACCTTCCGAGATTTTTTCTATTTGTGTTTTCCTCCTATATCGAGCATTGTGGTTGATTTACTTATTTTATCTTTCACTCACCTAGATGCATATTTAGGTTAAAATAAAATTGGTCAATCATTCCAATCATGACTTGTTTAAAATTAGTATTTAAGTATGAATTGGGTAAATTGTTTAATTGAACTTCAAATTAAAATTTTGAAAAATAGTTGGTTTGTCTATTTTTGGACCCTTTGCCATATTAGAACTCTACGAGCCTATATCACACACTTTCTCAAAATTAATACTTAAAGTAAGGTCCTGCTAGAGACAAGTAATTGACAACAAATTCATTCCCTATTGAGTTGTGAATCAAATTAATAAATCCCCAACGAAATGTAATCATAAATAAGATTCAATAAATCCCGAACCACATAATTATCATAATCATAATCATGCGTACACATAATAAAATATATACTATTATAAAAAGTTAATGCAATCCTTAAGCAATTGTGATTAGTGAACCTTAAGCTAGAAACAATCCCAATTTAGCCATTTGAATGCAATAACTACAACTTTAAATTTTCACCCAAAAAAATAATTGAAATAAAAAGTGTTACTTAAAATAAAAAAGTTAATAAATTTTCATAAAGGGACATAACAATACTACCTTAATCAATTTAGCACTACTAAATCAGATTCGCAAATGGAGAATAAAGCTAAAATATTTAACCCTACTATTTCATAAAAAATAATTACCTAAATCAAATAATCAATAAACTACTAAAAGATAAAAGAACAAGGCATATTTTATATCTTTGAGCTGCACTTTTTAAATCTTCAACAAACAACCGTAGGAACACAAATAATTCACAAATCAATAATGCTTTGATTGGTATTTTGTTATCAAAAGAAAATTAAAAAGAGATGTTTAAAGCAATACAAATTCTAATTGTAGAGAAAACATCACTGACGAACGAAACCGAGAGGACCAATGCAACCACCATTGTCTCCATCAGCTGATCACAAAAACATCGCCAAATTTAATTGTGGGAGGTGGAGTCAAGAGGGGAGGAGGTGGTTTGATTTTAGTTGGGGTGTGGGAGAGGGGTGGGTGTGAAGTTGGTGCCGTGAAAGGCATAAGTTTTTTTTATTGGGTTTAATTTATTCATTGCGTAGCAAGCACTGTACCTGGCAAAATGAGGCACGACACGATAACACGACACGAACCGACACGAAGTTATAAGTTAATGGGTGGACCCTTAATGGGTTCGGGTCATATCAGTGCCAACCCGATAAGACACGATAGTTAACGGGTCGGGTTAGGGTTAACCCCCTTAACCCGTTAATACCCGATAAACCCCGTTATGACCCATTAATTTAAGTAAATAAGATATAATTTTGGAACTTATAAATAATATATGTAATATAATGTTAATTTAATCGTAATGAATGTTACTAAATGATAGATTTAGTAACGTCAATGAATTAATGAGTCTATTTGGGTTCAAAAATGAGATATATATCAACTTCTATACAATTCAAAATAATTCATTATCTTAATGGGTATTAACGAGTGAACACGACACGACACGATAACATAACGGGTTGAGTTTGGGTATGATTTTTTCACACGATAAAAAAGTCACCCGTTTAGACACGAACCCAATAAGACCCGAACACGATAAAAAACGACACGAACACGACTCGACACGACCCATTGACACGTCTAGCAAGCACCTTAGGAGTTTTATTTATCTATATACTTTTAATTTTGAAGAACCTAAACAGTTGAACTAAAAATATCTTTCATTTAGTCTGTACTACTTAATAAAGCTAACAGGTTATTTTACATTTTACACTGGGTTGCAGCCTTGCTTAGCCCGTGTGCAAATCCGCCATTGGAAGAGCTTAACTAGTTTCTCACACCATCACATTTTGCCATAACATGATAATTTACATCATTTTTATTCACATGTTAATATAACATGAATGGGATAAAAATCTTGAGGAATCTAACTTAGATAATATCGAGCACTCCCTCCCCCGTTCAACTATGGACCAAAAGTCATGTTGAAGTTATAAATGTAGTATTTAGAAAGACTAGACTTCTTATCGATGTGATGAATACTTCCTTAAAACTTGGTTTGATTAGAGTTGTTATGGAAACATTTTGTCTTTGAATTATGATGAAGTCAAGATTAATAATAAACTGTTTTTTTATTTTATTAATATTTTTTGCCAAAAGAATACATATGATCGTTCACTTGATAAAATACAAGTACACCAGTAAACCAATTAGTAATGACAGTCCTAGGGAAGGACAGTTATAGTTCACTAGTTTATGATTAAAGAGGATGATCGCCTCTGTGACGTTGACAGTGGTAAAAATATAACTGTTAGAACTAATTGATTTCACCATGGGATCATATGGATGTAGAGTTCCATTCAAATCCAAGATGATTCCCTAGATCAGTACACATAATCTAACATATCATATTAAAAACGGTGTCTCCATTAGAAAATATGCTGACTTTTCCACATTGCTTTTAATTTAATTTTAAGGGATGGCTCTTCTTTCACATGGTTTGCCTCACTAACCTCTCATAGACACCCATCTACCCATTAATTTCACTTGAATAAATCTGACTCTATAACTTTATTTAGCGGGGCCTCTTCCTCTTCACAAATTCTTCCACTCCTCAGCATTTATTTGGCTCTCTTAAAAAAGAAGTTCTAGCTTCCCTCCCCATTTTTATATCATCCATTCGTCAATTGTCATATGTCTCTTATGTAAATAATTTTCCACTCTCTATGCCTTACTCCCATGCCCTATCATGTGACTCTGTTTCTCTATCTAATGCAAATTTATTTTGACATCCTCTCTGTTAAGCTTGATATTGTCATCGTTAATCCCGAGTGTACAAAAAATCTAGAAATTCCAATTTTATGCATGTTCAGTTTCTTTATTTCACAACTTTTTTGTTATCTTGGTGTTCTAATTAAAAAATATCCAAAAATTCCAAATTCTTGCAAGTTCATTTTTTCTTTTACTTCAAATTTATTGTTCGTTATATATGGTCTGATACTATGATGATAACATTATTATGATGTCGTTCTAATTAAAAAATCCAAAAATTTCATCCAAGTTCTATTTTTTTCTCACTTTAGTTTTGTAATTATATTATATGTGGTATGATAATATGATGAAAGAATTATATTGATGTTGCTCTAACTATCACATGGTTATCTTTCTTCAAATGATTGCTCAAATTAAGGCTACAATAAATTGAATATCACTCTATGAACATGAAGACAAAGATTGAAACTGGACATTAGTTAGAGATGTGCCATGGTGATAATCTATCTCTCTTATATATGTGCGCGCGGGCGCGGGCGCGGGCGCGGGCGCGGGCGCATGTGTGTGTATGTACAATTCTATGGTATTGTACGATATTTTTAGTTTGGTGTTTGTACATTTAGCACATGTGAGGAAGTGGGTGAGGAAAGGTAATCATGTGATAAATATCTTGCTAACAAAATTTGTTCATTTAATTTTCTTTAAATGAATGCTCAGATAAGGCCGTGGGTATGTATACGAAACTTTATTACCTTGTTAATAAAATTTGTTCCATACTGAATTAAGATTTAAACTGATGAGGAAGTGGGTAAATGTATACAAAAGTGTTTGAAGAATAATGAGTTTCACCACTAATTTCGTCATTTGCCATTTTGCCACAAGGTTTTGTTGGAAAATTGGACTTAAGTTAATTAAAAAGCTGTCCAGAATTTTCTGGACATAATTTTCAGCAACTTTGCGTTCAAATTTAGGAGGGACCCACACTATGTTAATTATAGGACCATATACGAACGCGTTCTCCTCCGCAAGGAGATTAACGTAGTATATTCATATGTCCAATTTCAATAAGTTATGAATGACAAATATGTCCCCAAATGACTCACAAAGCAACGAAAGTTGATGAATTGAGTATGTTTTAACTCTTGTCCCACATTGGAAGAGTAGTCTAAAGTTGATGAGTTAATAACATCCCAAGTATGGACTAAGGCTTGGATGCCTTGGGGCATCCCAACTCTTTGAAGGGGAGTTAGCCTACACTATGCGTGTGTTGGACTTGGGTCAAAAGTCTACACAAGTGCGCCGTCCATTGTGTCAAATTAATTAAACTTTCTGAGCTTTTACTAATTAATTAATTAATTATTAATTAAGTGTTTGACAGTTAATTTCTAAAGCTCAACAGTTAACAAATTAACTGTTTTTAACCGTTAATTTCGGTTTTGACTGTTTCAACAGTCAACACAAAAGCTATAAATACAAACCTTGCCCTCTAGTTTTTATTTGCTGTCAACATAACCCCTCCCAAAAAATTCTGAAAATGTTCTTTCATCCTGAAAAATGTTTTCTTCATTTCTGCATATCATGTTACTGTTATGGTTGAGTATTAATACAGAATTATATTTGTTGGGATTAATTATTGTTCTGCTACATAATTAATTCGAGAAATTCGTTCTATCTTGGGAGGCAATTATTCAATAACCTTTGAGCACATTGGAGGGAATAAATTTTCTTTGAGGAGACTGTTCTACAAGACTCGGATTTATCTTTAAATTCTGTTATTATTTCTGCAAATTCAAGTAAGTGTTAATTTTTGTAATTACGTTTTATTTCTGTAATTATTTTATTATTTTCTAAAACAGAATATATATAAACAGTGTAGAAATTAATTTATGTACCAAAACTGTTTTATTAATTTCTGCAATAAAACAATATTTTAATTCAATTTTTCTGTGAAAATAGATTTGTTTTAGTTTTTATTTTCTGTCAACATAACCCCTCCAGAAAAATTCCGAAAATGTTCTTCCATCCTGAAAAATGTTTTCTTCATTTCTGCATATTATGTTACTGTTCTGGTTGAGTATTAACACAGATTTGTATTCGCTAGGATTAATTATTATCGTGCTACATAATTAATTGGAGAAATACGTTATATCTTGGGAGACAATTATTCAATAACCATTGAGCAAATTGGAGGGAATAAATTTGCCTTAAGGAGACTGTTCTACAGGGCTCGGATTTATCTTTAAATTCTGTTATTATTTCTGCAAATTCAAGTAAGTGTTAATTTCTATAATACGTTTTATTTCTGTAATTATTTTATTAATTCATAATTCTGTACAGTTGCTTTTAATAAATAGTAGACATAACAATCTTAAGGCAAATTTTTTTTGTTCTACTATTTTGTAGTGTACAAAATTTTTTTTACAGAAACTTATTCGTATAAAATAAATCTGTTTTCACAGAAAAATTGAATTAAAATATTGTTTTATTACAGAAATTAATAAAACAGTTTTGGTACAAAAATTAATTTCTACACTGTTTATATATATATATTCTGTTTTAGAAAATAAAATTTTTATTTGTAAAATTTTGCTAAATCTGTTTATATAAAACTTTTGATCTTAAATTGTAATTCTGTTTTGTATGCAATTATTTTTATTATTAAAAAAAATAGTGTGACACATATTTTTTTAAAGTATAAACTTGTGTTTATATTTTAGTTTAACTCTGAATATTATTTAGAATTCTTTTGGAATTCATTTATTGTTAATTATATTTCGAGGAAATTGGTGCATAGGATTTTGTATTCTGTTTTGATTAATTCATTCGTATATGAATATTATCATTGATAAAAATTCTGTTTTTGTAACAGAAATGGAATCGCATAGTACGAACATTATTCCTGCTAATGTGACTGTCACTAACACAATGTGACTGCACCCGAATCTATGACACACGGGGAGAAATCAAAAAAGTTCAATGGGGATGACTTCAAATGTTGAAAAGGACAAATGTATTTCTATCTCACTACCTGCCAACTGGGTATGTTCGTATATGAAGAGTGTCCCTCTATTCAAGAGGGAGATGACTCTGAAAAGGTTGCTGCTGTTGATGCTTGGAAGCACTCAAACTACCTATGCCGGAATTATATTCTGACCTACTTGGACAAGATATTGTATCATGTCTACTGCATGATCAAGACATTCAAGGAAGTGTGGAATTCGAAAAGAAGTACAAACCTGAAGATGATGGGATGAAGAAATTTATCGTCGGGCATTTTCTGGACTTCAAAATGATTGACTCTAAATCAGTGATCTCGCAAGTGCAAGAACTCCAAGTGATCCTTCATGGCACTTATGCTGAAGGAATGTCACTTAGTGAAACTTTCCAAGTTGCTGTAATTGTTGAAAAATTGCCACCATCTTGGACTTTATTCAAAAATTATCTCAAGCACAAGCGAAAGGAGATGAATGTGGAGGAGTTGGTGGTCAGGCTGAGAATCGAAAAAGATAACCGTGAGTCTCAAAAGAAAAGTGAGAAGAATCCAATCGAAACGAAGGTACATCTTGTTGAAGGTCCTAAGAAGAACAAGCGAAAGCATGATGGGGAAGGCACTTCCAAGCAAAACAAGAAGATGTTCAAAGGAAAATGCTACAACTGTGGTAAACCTAGACACCGCTCAAGCGAGTGTCGCAAGCCTAAGAAGCAAAATCGAAATAATCCTCAAGCAAATGTAACTGAGGGTGAAAACATCGCCAATGACTTGGCGGATATGAATCTTTCTGTCGTGGTCTCTGAATGTAACTTGGTTGGAAATACCAAGGAATTGTGGGTGGACACTGGGGCCACACCACACATTTGTGCAAACAAATGGATGTTTTGTACCTATAAGCCTTTAGAAAATAAGGAGACGCTCTTTATGGGGAATTCTTCCACTTCTAAGGTGGTGGGACAAGGAAAGATTGCTCTAAAAATGACTTTTAGAAAGGAACTTACTCTCAATAATGTTCTTGACGTGCCTGATATTCGAAAAAATCTGATTTCTGGATCTCTCCTGACTAAAAATGGTTTCAAGCTTGTATTTGTGTCTGATCGCTTTGTGTTGTCAAAGAATGACATGTATGTAGGAAAAGGCTACCTAAATGAGGGGCTCTTTAAAATCAATGTTCTTACTGTAACCCCAAAAACATCTGTTTCAATGAATGAAATTTCTAGTTCTTCTTACTTTATTGAGTCATCTAATATTTGGCATGCTAGATTAGAACATGTTAATTTTGATACATTGCGTAGATTAATTAACTTGAATTTTTGCCAAAATTTAATATTGATAAAAATCATAAATGTGAAATTTGTGTGGAATATAAATTAGCTAGATTACCATTCCATTCTGTTGAAAGGATAACTGAACCTTTAGATTTAATTCACACTGATATTTGTGATTTAAAATTTGTTTCAAACTAGAGATAGAAAAAAGTATTTTATTACTTTTATTGACGATTGCACAAAATATTGCTATGTATATTTATTACATAGTAAAGATGATGCTATTAATGCATTTAAATAATATAAAAATGAAGTTGAGAATCAATTACGCAAAACGATAAAGGTTATTAGGAGTGATAGAGGAGGTGAATATGAATATCCATTTGAGGAATTTTGTTCTGAAAATAGAATTATTCATCAAACAACCGCTCCTTATTCTCCTCAATCGAATGGTGTTGTTGAACGCAAAAATCGTACTTTGAAAGAAATGATGAACTCAATGTTATTAAGTTCAGGAGCTCTACAAAACTTGGGGGGCAATCCTTACTTTCTGCTAATTACATTCTCAATAAAGTACCTCACAAGAAGACTCACAAGACACCTTATGAATTATGGAAAGATCGAAGACATTCCTATAAATATTTATGAGTATGGGGGTGCTTAGCCAAAGTGATGGTTCTTAAACCTAAAAAGGTAAGAATAGGGCCAAAAACCGTGGATTGTGTATTCATCGATTATGCTACTAATAGCAGTGCATATCGATTTCTAGTTTCTAAATATGAGATTTTGGATATTCATGTAAATACGGTTATTGAATCAAGGGACGCTTCATTTTTTGAAAATGAATTCCTGTATAACATGACACAAGAATCTGGTCCTTCTAAAAGTACAAATCAATCTACTACAAGTGGTACTCATCAACCTATTGAACTAATAGAGGATGAACCAAGACGTAGTAAAAGAGCAAAAACCTCGACTTCTTTCGATCCGAATTTTCTAACATATTTGCTAGAAAATGAACCTCAATCGTACAAAGAAGCCATATCCTTACCCGATGCTTCTAATTGGAAAGAAGCAATTAATAGTGAAATAGAATCCATATTACAAAATTATACATGGGGACTAGTGGATCTTCCACCAGGTTCAAAACCATTAAGTTATAAATGGATCTTCAAAAAGAAGTTGAAGGCCGATGAATCAATTGAAATATAAAGGTAGACTTGTAGCTAAAGGCTATAAGCAAAAGGAAGGGTTGGATTACTTTGACACATATTCACCGGTAACAAGAATAACGTCCATTCGGATGTTAATAGCGACAGCGGCTATTAATGGACTTGACATACCTCAAATGGATGTAAAATCGCATTCTTAAACGGTGAACTAGACAAGGAAATTTATATGGAGCAACCTGAAGGGTTCAAGGCTCCCGGACAAGAAGAAAAAGTATGCAATCTTGTTAAATCACTTTACGAATTAAAACAAGCACCTAAACAATGGCATGAAAAATTTGATAATGCAATGTTATCAAATGGTTTCAAAATTCATGAATGCGATAAATGTGTTTACTTTAAATACATTCAAAATGGATATGTCATTGTATGCCTCTATGTTGATGATATGCTTATCATGGGTAGTAACTTGGAAATTGTCAAACCTACAAAACAAATGTTGAGTAGTAGATTTGACATGAAAGATTTGAGAATCGCCGATGTTATATTAGGAATTAAAATTTCGAAAACATCGGATGGACTTGTATTATCTCAATCTCATTACATAGAGAAAGTACTTGAAAACTTCAAGAAGTATGATATTAGTCCTACCAAGACACCTATAGATATAAATTTACATCTAGCAAGAAATAATGGTGAAAGCATATCTCAACTAGAATATTCTCCTATTATCGACATTTTAATGTATATCATGAGATGTACACGACCGAACATAGCATACTCAATAAGTAAGCTAAGTCGATTTACGAGTAATCCAGGGAGAGATCACTAGAAAGAAATATTGCGAGTTTTGGGTTATTTGAAATATACTCAAAACTATTGACTGCACTACTCAAAATATCCAGTTGTTCTTGAAGGACATTGTATTGTAAATTGGATATCAGATACAAAAGACTCTAAGTCTACGAGTGGGTATGTGTTTACCCTTGGAGGTGTAGCCGTATCTCGGAAATCCTCAAAACAAACGTGAATTTCTAGATCAAAAATGGAATCCGAATTCATTGCACTAGACAAAGATGGAGAAAAAGCTTAATGGCTTCAAAAGTTCTTAGAGGATGTTCCAAATTAGTCTAAACGTGTGCTCGCGATATGTATACATTGCGATAGCCAATCGTCAATTAGAAGGGCACAAAATCACATGTATAAAGGAAAGTCATGACATATTCGTCGTCAACAGTATACTGTTAGAAAACTTCTCTCAAACGAAATTATCTCAATTGACTATATAAAGTTAAAAGATAATATAGCGGATCCACTTACAAAAGGTTTAAATCGAGAGCAAGTTGAAAGATCGTCGAGAGGAATGGGTATAAGGCCTATAAATAAATAAGAATCAATATAGTGGCAACCCAACCTATCTGAGTGGAGATCCCAAGATCTAGGTTCAATGAGAAAACCTAACTACATTGTATTCAGTAAGCACTGGAGGAGATTTAATCATATCCATTCCAAAGATGAGACAGTGCATATCTGCCGCGAAATTAGGATAAGTTATGCTTTTAATGACATCCATATCTTAGTATGTCTAAGTGGGGTATTGCAGGATACTCTTTATGAAAGTCACCTAAGTGAGTAAGAAGGGGGCCACTTTTATGAGAATAATGAAAGGCATATTCTCTAAAATACTCACGGAACCAAGTGGTCTTCAAGGCTAAAATGAACACAAACGTGAGAAACAACTATGTTAAAGAATTGTTGTGTGAATACTGGTGTCTAGGTTTATAGAAATGGTTAACGGTTCAAGGACGTGAAGTCTACTGATTAACCAAGTAAATCCGATAGTGTATCACTAAGGAAAGTTCAAGGCCACTAGGCTATTTCTCCTAATGCAATAAGTCTTCAGCTTTACTCAACCTGTGTATGCATCTGCGTTAGCATATGTTCTGTTTTATTTATAGCGATATATCATTCATGTGGGGGATTGTTGGAAAATTGGACTTAAGTTGGAATTAAAAAGCTGTCCAGAATTTTCTGGACATAATTTTGATCAACTTTGAGCTCAAATTTAGGTGGGACCCACACTACGATAATTGTGGGATCATATACGAACGTGTTCTCCTCCGCAAGGAGATTAACGTAGTATATTCATATGTCCAATTTCAATAAGTTATGAATGATAAATATCTCCCCAAAATGACTCACAAAGCAATGAAAGTTAATGAATTGGGTAGGTTTTAAATCTTATCCCACATTGCAAGAGTAGTGGAAAGTTGATGAGTTAATAACACCCCAAGTATGGACTAATGCTTAGATTCCTTGGGGTATCCCAACTCTTTAAAGGGGAGATCCCCTACGCTATGCATGTGTTGGGCTTGGGCTAAAAGCCCACACGCGCGCGCATCGTCCACCCGGCCGGCCGGCTCGACTCGGCTCGGTTCGGTTCGGGCTTGGGCTTGTAATAATTCTCCTACATTTTTGAGCCGAATTAATTAAACATTATGCGCTTTTATTAATTAATTACAGAATTAATTAATTATTAATTAATTGTTTGACAGTTAATTGCCAAAGGTCAACAGTTAACAAATTAACTGTTTTTGACAGTTAATTTCGGTTTTGACTGTTCCAACAGTCAACACAAAATCTATAAATACAAACCTTTCCCTCCAATTTTTATTTACTATCAACATAACCCCTCCAAAAAAATTTCAAAAATGTTCTTTCATCGTGAAAAATGTTTTCTTCATTTCTGCATATCATGTTACTGCTCTAGTTGAGTATTAAGACAGATTTGTGTTCGTTAGGATTAATTATTATTGTGATACATAATTAATTCGAGAAATCCGTTCTATCTTGGGAGGCAATTATTTCATAACCTTTGAACACATTTGAGGGAATAAATTTGCCTTAAGGAGACTTTTCTATAGTGCTCGGATTTATCTTTAAATTCTGTTATTATTTCTGCAAGTTCAAGTAAGTGTTAATTTCTGTAATTACGTTTTATTTCTGTAATTATTTTATTAATTCGTAATTCTATACAATTGCTTTTAACAAATAGTAGGCATAGCAGGTTTCTCAGAACAATGGAGGAAATGTAATGTATTTCATATTTTGCTAAAACGATTTTGCCATTTTTATCTTAGGTTTTATATTCTTTGAATCCCTTTCTATTTTCTTAACATTCTACTTTCCCCATAGTTTATTTGATTTAGTTTTAGTTTTTAAATTTTTCTACTCAGTACAAAGTGCATGTGCATTGCACGGGGCTAAAACCTTGTAAATACAAAAATAATGTCTCTTAAAATAATTTCACCACGTGGCTCATCCAATTTACACCCTCATTAAATCATTTGAAATTTAAGAGGGGAGATGAAAATAATGAAAATGGGTCGATTTCCTAATCTAGAGATTCTTTCATTAGATATTGAGGCTCAACAACATTTTCTATAAAACTTTTACAAAAATAACTTCCTATAAATGAACATAGGCAAAACAACGAGAAAAATAAAGAC
Organism: Sambucus nigra; assembly: GCA_949130495.1. NCBI lineage: Eukaryota > Viridiplantae > Streptophyta > Magnoliopsida > Dipsacales > Adoxaceae > Sambucus > Sambucus nigra. The sequence continues at coordinate 204,834,544 of OX422217.1, forward strand.
GAAAATGAAAGTATCAACATCAAGGTCATCGATGGGTTGTTAGAGATCTTTCGAAAGGATAGTAAGCTTTCCACTCATTCAATATCATATACCCCCTGTGAATATATGTATATATAGTGTATAACAGTCATATTAGTCCATCCCTCAGTAAAATGAGTATTACTGCTAGAATGAATAAATCTAGAGGACCCATCAAAATAGAAACAATTGTTTTGAATGTCAAATTTGAAGTTATTTAATCTAAGATTTTCGGTCTAGCCAAACACTTATCTCTTCCATTTTCCCCCAAATTTTTCCTTATTTTTATAGGAAAAAAGATGCAATCTCTTGTATTTACCCATTTATTTGATAGGTTGAACACATTTTTATTTGTGTAATACGCGAATTGGCCTATGGCCTTATTATTTATATTTTTTTTATTACCATTAAGCTAATTCACAAAATCGATTATAACACCCGATCTATATGTTTAAATGGGTGTCTTCTTTCAATTTATAATATTTTTTAGAATGTAAGGTTATTTTACAATTCTATTTTCATTAAAAATACATTATATTTTAGGAATAATTAATGTTTAATCCCAGCAGTTCATCTTTTTTTTTAATATTTCTAAAAGTCATTTGTCTATTTTTTTAATAAATATTGTAACGGTTTAGCATCAAATAAAAAAAAGGTGTTTGTGTGTTTCTCATATCGTGCTTAACTTTTAAAATAAAATAAAAATGTTTAGACTCGATCTTAGTTAAAAAATATTGATAGAGATTTTTTGTCGAATGATCCCAAATTAATAAAGTGAAAGAATAATTATTTATGTTTTTTCTAATATAAAACAATCTTTTACAACCTCTGAGGAAGTAAAATGGAAGGATGTCTAACAATCAGTGGGTGTTTTAAGTATTTGAGTCTAATTTATCATAAGTTAATTAAAAAATAATCTTCATTTTAACAAAAATATTAGCATACTCTAACTTACCTATGGGTATAAACTAATATATACGAGGATTGGGCCTCCTCGGCTCAAGAACCGCTTTGTTCATGCAAAACTAGGAATCCCTATAAGTCTACGTTTGATTTTGGATTGTTTTTTTTTTTTGTAATAATTTAGTTGTTCAAAAATTTATAGCCATGTGAAGAGGAGGGGGACAACAAGGACATAGAAGATGGAGGAGTTTGTAAGGAAGACGAAAATAATGGACTAAAAGAAATAATCGAGGAGAAACCATTAGTATATTTCAAGGAAGAAGAAAACAATTGTGAGAATAACAAGGACGTTACATTTGTACTAGAAGAGAAAAATGGTTAACTACAGGAGAAACTATTTGTTAACGCCAAAACCGATGAGGTGCTTCCTCAGAACAAAATGGAAATTCTTGAGAATTTGAAGGAGAAGATTCACATGCTCCATCTTAAGAGTGAATAAGAGATATCTCCCACGCGCAAAAATAATATTATGATTGGATTGTTTTTTATATTTTACAACGATTGAAATAGTATAAGTTGTGTGTTTAGTGTTTTGCTAAGTTTTTTAGGTTCCATTGTCTAATCTTTTATAATTTTCACAAATTGTTAATGGATCTATGAACTTTTTTTGTAATTTATATTGGGTGGGATTTTAAGAAATGGAAAATTTTGAACAGGTCAATCTTCTTATTTTCTTAGTTACTGATTTTTTAAATTGTTTAATGACCCTGTTGCAAATAAGTGAATAGTGGAATAACTACAACTCTAATATATGATGATTCCAGATTTTAACACGTGTTAAATAAAGTCATCCAATTTAATCAAATCTAGTATATAAATATAAAAATAGTGTCTCTTAAAATAGGTTTGCCATGTAACTCATCCAATTTACTCTCCCATTGAATTATTTGAAATTTAAAAAAGGAGATGAAGAGAATGAGAATGGGAATATAGAATAGATATTGGCAACCTTTTTTTTAATAGAACATGTGTTATTTCCAAACTAATATTGCAAGAAAATGCACCATGTATTATAATCAATTTGTCTAATTATTTTTTTGCTCCATTTCAAAACTCAAAAATAACATCAAGAACGAATACACGTGTGTGACCAAAAACTCTAAGGTCCATTCTTCTAATTGCTCCTTGAAAGGATTTGTTAATAATTTAAGTATTAGACTCTTCATATATATTTCTTTGAGAAGTTAACTATGTTTGTGTGTTTATTTGACTACAAGGTTTGATCACTTCGTAATAAGAAATGTGTTTGTATTGTCTGCTTAAATAAAAGCAAAATTCTACTCAACTAAATTAATGATTTGATTAGTTTACTTTGTTATAAGAATATAAAAATCTAGGCATAAAAAATTACTTTATGATATATGTCATTTCGTTACTGTGAGTACATAAAATATCATAATGTAGAATTCGATAAAAACAATCACAAAGACAGAAAGTAAAGATCACAACACAAAAATATATGTGGTTTGGAAACTTGCCTATGTCCACAGAGAGGTTACCGTTTTTATTAAGTGTATCTCAATGTCTCGAGTTATAATCCCTTTCCCCCGGGTCAGGGTTTACAATTTATAGGATAATCCTTATAAAGTTTGAGTTGAATAAGGATCTCAAAATAACACATGTATGTGCCAAGGAGTACCTAAATATCTCTTCTGAGATTGTTGGTACTTGATTTGCCTATATCTGTAAGTGTTCTAATATATCCAAAATGATCATGTGAAAATTATGTTTGATTTGGGGTTTGGTGAGATACTTTCATGGACTATGCTAAATGGGCTCCCATAATTTCCCCTAAAATCTTTGGGCCTACAGTTTTGGGCCAATAGATTTTAACCAAGTTCAAGGTCCAAGGCTTGAAACAGCATCAAAAATTTGGTAAGGCACATTCATTATTTGTGAGAGCTGATGGAGGTACGCTTGTCCTCAAGAGAATATGAAGCTCTAAGATCTTTTTTGGGAAGCGTGACTCGTAATTTGAGATATTTGAAAGCTGTTAGTGTGTAACTTAACCGCCAGTTCACTGATTTTGGTTAGTTTTGCTCGTACTTCGTCTTTAAGCTTCCTCTCTCGTTCTCTACTTTAAAATCAAAGCTTTTCCTCGTTAGTGATTCTTCAAGGATTCATCAATACTTGTAAGTTCCATTTCTAAATTTTCTCTAGTTCTTCTCTTCTGTGAAGTATTTAGTAGCTATAGCTAGGGTTTTGCTGATAATGGCGATGCTTGACAATAAATCCATTTATGAGTTTAAAAGGTGTTACAATATTCTTAATTGGATGGATATTGAATGTGCCTCAATTCCTTGATTTGTTCGTAAAATAGATGATGGTCATTGAATCCATACTTTGTTAGTTTCTCAATGGGGTTTCACATTTACCCCCAATCTCGTGTTTTTGAGATTCTTCAAATATTTTGACATCGTTCCTACTCAGTGTACTTCAAACATTTGGAAAATTATGAATGGTGTACACAAGATATGAGTTGTACGAGATCGACTTAAGGCTTGTAGAATTTTTTTATTGCTATGTCTTCTCACGCATAAAAGACGGACTCCTATATTTGAAGGCTAGAAGTGCTGACAGGGTCTTAGTGGTGAATTTTCCTGATTCCCATAAAGATTACTGGTCTGAAGGTTTCATTGCTAGAAATTGACAATATCCTCCCCATCCAAAGGTCATAAGGTATAAGGGGCCTCGTATCCCTACCTTTGGGGAGGAATATATAGGTTTCTAACACTGTCGTTTTCTTTATTCTTTTATTGCTTAGTCCTCTTTGTGCTTTTTTGATATTTTCTCTAGTCATTTTTATAGCTAAGGCAAAAAAATAAGAACCCAATACCTATGAACTTAGAGTCACTAATCTTTTAAAAGCTTGGAGGGTTATGAATAATCTTGTTGATGACGAGCATCCTCGATCGGTTGCTTATCAACAAAAGTATAAGAACACCACCTCTAATTTCATCGCTAGGATAGTTAATACCATCCCCCATTTGGAGGTTCCATAAGAGGAGGTTGGTGGACCTTCTGATCCAATTCTCTAAGAGGAAGAAGGGGAAGAAGAAATCGAGTCAGAGTAAAAAGAGGGTGAAGAAGAGAGATCATAGGAAGAAAATGAGGAAGGTAGCGAGGAAGAGACAGTGAAGAAGAAGAAGAAGAAGAAGAAGAAGAAGAAGAAGAAGAAGAAGAAGAAATGGCGCCACCAAAAAGAATGTGTCTAATTATCCAAGATGATGATAACGATTTACTATCTGATCGAATGAAGTCCCTTAAAAGTAAGTATGGGGACTCCCCCATCGTTGGTGATTCTAAGTCAGGAGCTAAGGAGAGTGAGGTGGCGAAGAAGAAGAGCAAAAGAAGGGGAGGGAGAAAATAAAAGAGGGGGAGAGAAAAAGGAAAGAAGAAAATAAGAGGGCACGAGCCCTAAAGTCCCCTATTGTGAGTTTTCTTATTTGTTTTGTTGAGAGGAGAAGTGTTACTCATACTCCTTAGTTTTCTCCCAAACGGTTAGGGAGGGTTCTGCTCGCTGCTGATCGCGAGCGATCAATGAAAATGGGGTCCGACCAGTTGGCCCTCAAGTCCTATCAAGGGCTTGCATTGGTATATCCCCTTCTCTAATTCTTTTCTGATATTCATGTAAACTAATTTGTGTTTTTTTTTATCTTGCAGTTTATTTCTGATTTCAGGACCTTACTGCCTGGTCGGGCTGACCAATCAAGGAACAATGCCGAGCTGGAGAAGGACCCCAAGAACTCTGATAAGGCTTTGGCCAATGCTAAGGCTTCTTTTGATAAGGAGACGTAGTAGGCTCTAGACTTTCTTAAGGAATAATCAAAAAAAGAATGGGTCAACCTCCAGGAAGCTTATAACCAAGTGATTCCTGATAACTTGAAGGTGGATGGTGCCAATAAGGATCTAACTGCCAAAGTTAAGAAGCTGGAGGGAGAGTCTACGATCATTCAGGATAGTAGGTATAACAAAGGCTGAGAGGCGGCATACGACGATGCTGAATGTCAGATAACTTATGTTTGGCAGGTGGGTTTTAAGAAGGGTAGGGACGACTTTGGTCATAGTTGGAGTTCCTACTAATTCCTTCTTATTCTCCCAGTACGTGTGAGGCCCAAATCATATAGATGTTGAGGAGACTTCAGCCGACCAACCTTTTGTTGAAGCCGAGATAGAGCCCGTTGATCCTGTTGCTAGAGACCTTTCTCCTGACCAAGTGGTGGGTGACCTTGGTGAGATTGTGGCAACTGGAAATCAAGATTCCCAAGTTACCGATAAAGAAAAGGTATCAGCATGTTTTGGGTATGTGTAAACCTTTGCAATTACTCTAGGGTTTCTGCTATTTTTTTTTTATTATTTTATAATTCTCCCAAACTTGTACCAGCGAATGCCCCAATTATGTTAAACGAAAAGAAAATTTTCCTTTCTTGCTGGCCTCGTCTTTCTACTGATGCTCGTCAAATCTATTTCTTATTTTCTTGATTATATCCCATTGATTTAGATGAGTATATCATTGGAAATTCCCAACTAGGGCAGATCTTTGGGCCAGATATCAGCTTGAAAGTTCGTAAGGCCTTTGTGAAGATCTGTAAATCCTTGAGAGCAAGAAATCAGCTGTACAAGGACTAATATGAATTGGTCTCTAAGCTAAAAGATAGTCTCAAAGAGATGGAAGAGGTTAGGGCCTCAGTTCAAGAGGATGTAAATGATTTGAAGGCCAGACTTCTGGATGCCAGCGAGGTGAATCAAGTGAGCGAGCTGATCCAGAAGTAAAAAGATGATCTAAAAAAATATATTGCTCGACTGAAGGAAACACTCGATCAGGGTATTTTTTAGTGCTGCGAGGATCTTTTTCGTTGCTTGGTGGGTAGTTCGAGCTAAGACCCAAGATCTGCAAAGATACATTACTGAGCTTAAAGGAAATGTTCGGCGGGCGTATGTAATTACTATCGATCTTCAAAGAGATGTGATAAGGCTGAGGAACTTATTTCGGAGAGGTCCACGATAGGTTTGGGCAGATGGTTATGACAAAGGTTGGACTGATGCCCCAACAAGGCCTAAGGAGGCAGTGGACCTTGCCCTTGCCTGGGGTGAATTAGCACCCTTAAGGAATTAAAAATGCCTAAGGAGTCTAACTTGTGGTATAAATATCATATCGACTTCCAAGCCTATCACCATAATTCCTTTGCAAGGGATAACCGGTGGATTAAAATGGATGATATTCATGTTCATCTCTTGGAGAATTACTTGGAAGATACTCGATAATAATTTGTGCCTCACCCAGATGATAGTCAAAAAGTGCGTGTTGCAGATTACCTTGATCCTCATCCTGGGCCATCGTAGATTTTTTGTATATATTTTGGTTTTTGTGTAAATGTAACTTTCCATTTAAGTCAATGAAAAAGTGTTGTCTCCCCCAATTAGTGACCCTTATCTTCGGGGTGACACACGTGCCCTTAGGTTGAACGATGAAGCATACAGTGAGGTTATTAAAGATTATGTTTCATCAAACCTCATTGGAAGAATTATCCTCGAGAAAGGTGTTATACCATGGAAGGCTGATAATCTTAAGATTACCGTCACTGATATTTGGAAAATTCAACACCAATGGATTCTTACACATATTGTTAAAGGTTTCTTTAATCTTTGTTTTTCATGTCCTGATTAAATGAGTAGAGTTCCGTCCTTTAGAAGCTCAAATCTCATAAACGGTTGTTTCAAATTATTTCATTGGGTTCTTAACTTTTAACCTGAACATCATGTCCAATCCACTTCTTTCATTTGGGTTCACTTTGATGGCCTTTGACAAGAGTATTGGGACCCGAGATTACTTCTTCAAATAGCAAGGGGGTGAGTCTTCCTCTTCGCATTGACAAGAACACTCTTGAAAGAACTTATGGCAGCTTTGCAAGAGTGTTGGTTGAAGTAGACCTTCTATAACAACCTCTTGAATGTATTTTGGTAGAAATATATGATGGCCAGTTCTATGTCAACATTTCATATGAGTCTCTACCTTCTTTTTATAATTTTCAAAAAAATATTGGTCATATTTTTCTTGAGTGTCGTAATTTTCAAAACCAAGCTTCCAAAGCACCTGCTAAGGTGGTAAAAAAAAACTCTCTAAAACATGTCACTACCTCACATGGTATTTTGGGAGATGGGAATTTAAATCAAGTTACATAGGAAGAAAATTTCAATTGTGCCCGTTAAGTTTACCGAAAGGTGGTGGACCGAACTAGTTGGCAAGCATTCCCACAAAAAAAAAAGTGGAGCCAAATGGAGAGTTTTAATGACCGGATATCAAAACCCCTCAAAATTATCTTTGGAGTCTTTTTTATCTTCCACAACAAAGTAAGTTTTTAAATCTTTCTTCACCTTTTGAGCATCTTCTCCATCATAGTCAATTTTTATTTTTATTAGGACTAACTATTTTCACACCATTTATCTCTTCCTTCACACCATTTTTAATATTTAAACATCAAATGACAAAAATACCTTCTACGCACATATGATTTGAGCAAACATAATATTTTGGCCAAAAAATTAATATTTATTTTTAAAAACTTAATATTCTAAAAATAAAAATAAAAACATAAAATTTTGAATATAAAAGATCATAATATTCTGAAAAATTATAAAAAAAAAGTTGACGTTAATTATATTAAACAAAAAGATTGGAAATCATTTTTTTAGTAAAAACTAGACGAAACTTTTAGTATAAACTATATTTTTAAAAAAATAATTTTTTTTTTTATAAAAAAAATGTATTTTTTGTATAAAAAAACTTAGTTTTGACTTTAATACATTGCTATTTTTTCATTTTAGACTTTAAAACATGATACAACACAAATAATGTGATTTATAATTTTCACACCCCATTAAATACTATATGACACAAATAGCATGCGTAAAATTATGAATTATAACGGGTGTCATTAGGGGTCGTGTTTTACTTAAGATTCATTGTGTCATTATGGGTCATATTTTTTACCTAACATTAATAGAATGACATAGTTAATTCGTAGGTTTACTCGTGCTATTCGTGTCATATTATGTAATCTGGTGTGAAAATTGTAAATCATGATATTCATGTCGTGTAATTTTTTTTGGAGTATTTCTATATTTTTTTCATATATAAAAAAATTAATGTTTATTGACATAATATCCCCATCGATTAGTGTCGCTGACGTGGACTCATATCATTTGTCGAATGTAGATCCGCGCCAGCGACACTAATCAATCTTGAATCTAAGACATCTATTAAATGAAAATGTATTTAACCCCTAAATCAAATTTTAATTAATATTTAATTGGTTTCATTAAAATTGACATAATATTATATATTGTTAATATTATATATGTTTTTTATTAAAAAAAACTTTTTTTTTTTTATGAATTTTTTTTTTATATTAATACAAAAATTGTTTTTATATCAATTGTTAAAAACAAAAGAATAAGAAACTTGTAAAAAAAAAATAGTAATGTATTAAAGTCAAAATTTAGTTTTTTTACGCAAAAAAGTACAATTTTTTTGAATCTTTGTTTTATAAAAGTTTGCAAAAAAAGTTAAAAAAAATATAGTTTATAATAAAAGTTTCGTCCAGTTTTTATTAATAAAAAATGATGGAATACAAAAGAGAATTGATCAAAGATCAAATGCAAAGGACACTAATCAATCGCGATTGATTAGTAAACGACACTAACAAGTAATATCGCGATTGATTAGTGCAGCTGGGAACAAACAATGAAGAGGTTGAAAATCCCATTGTGGTCGTGACCGAAAGTAATGGCTTGAGAGCATCCGCAACAGAAGTTCCTAAGAAGTAAACGGTCATAAAACGATAACATTTTCCTCTGTGTATTTATTCACAAACCCTTATCGATTACTTTATCAATTCCTCTTCCTCAGTTCTCTGCATCTAACTTCCTCTTCCTCCAGAACCAGAGTTCTCTTCACCTTCTTTGTTATTAATTCCTCCATCTTCTTCTCCTTATTTCTTAAAACTTTTTTTGTATTTCTCACCAAAACCGTCCCCATTTAATCTTCAAATAAAGCAATCCCAAACTTTCTTCATATTTCCCCTAAATTTCTTCATATACTCTCAAAAATCATCTCATATAATCCCCAAATTAATTTCAAATATGTCCCAAATTAAATATATAGAATCCTCCAAATCAGATTTATTAATACCATGGAATTAGGTAGAAAATGAAAAAAATTCATTAATATCGGGAAATAAAAAAAACATGGGTCGACTTCAACAACAATTCCCGCTCTTCAGCGCCGATTGAACCGTCAAATCCCGTAATTGGCGACTATACCCGTATTTACGACGGAGTATCACACGCGTCGAACGGAGAAATTCCGATCATAAATGGAAATAAATTCGAATTTCGGGGGAATTGGGCGGGGCCAATGAAGTTGTACAAATTGATCGAAGAGAAAAAACCAGATATCAAAGCAATTATCGACAGTGCCGATTTTATGTCGAAATTTTTTTCTACGGTGATGCCTAATTCCGATCAATTATTGTGACGGCGATGATCGAACGTTGGTGGGACACGACGCATACCTTCAAACTACCATACGTCGAGCTTGCCTTCACTCCGCTCGACGTCACAATGCTTTCCGGTAATAATTTTTTCTTTATTTCGTTGTACGTATATTCATAATTATTTCAAAATGTGAAAATAATATGTTGTACTTAAATTCATAATTAATTGTTTGAAATATATCTTATGGTAATTATATTCATAATTATTTAAATATATGACAAAAAAATTTAATTATGTATCGGCATTCCAATTGTTTAAATATATGAAAATAATTATTTATATTCATAATTGTTTCAATATGTGAAAATAATGTGTTGTACTGAAATTCATAATTAATTGTTTGAAATATATTTTATAATTTTTATATTCATAATTAATTAAATATGTGATAAAAAATTTAAATTATATACCGGCATTTTGATTGTTTCAATATATGAAAATAATTATTTATATTCATAATTGTTTCAATATATGAAAATAATTTGTTGTACTTAAATTCCTAATTAATTGTTTGAAATATATTTTTTGGTATTTATATTCCTAATTATTTAAATATATGACAAAATTTTTAAATTATGTACAGGCATTCCGATTGGACAAGAACGACCCATTCTAAATCTACGAATTGAACAATATACCAATTTTGGTAATACCATAAATGAATTTTTCCCCGAAATTCATATACAGAGATTTACCGGTGCAGAAATTTCAGTTTTCGACCTTAAAAAATTCCTAAATTTTTTTGTCAATGTTGAACTTTTACCAGATTATATGTCCCCAGTCATAGCTCGGGCATTTTGGTTCTATGTAATCGGGAGTGTATTTTTTCCAAATGCACACTTCACTTCAGACCTCGGCTATTTATATTATCTGGAGGATATTCCTGCCATCGGCACATACGACTAGGGTTCGGCTATTTATGCTCTTATTATATGGTCTTTGGACAAAGCCAGTCGATGATCGTTGACTAGCGTTGAATGCATGTGGAAAATACTCGAGGTATATTTTTCGTTTCATCTTATTTAAACTGCATATATGAAATTTATGTTTCATTACAATATATGTCAACTTATTCTAATAAATTAAATTTATTGATAAATTTTGCAGTATTTACATCACGAGTACATGGCCACGGCATGTCCTATTCTCGTCGATCCGTCCATCGATGCATGGCCTTGCATATTCCGTTAGTCGAGGGGGAACAAAAAGAAAGTCAAGGGAGCACAGCGGTTTAACATCTCTAGCAATCAACATCATCTTGAGATGCGATAACCCGAGTCCATTATATGGCAGCCATACGAGAGTTCTGCCTACCGTGACTCTGATGTCATATTATATGCTCGTGAGATATCGGGTTTTCGGATGATTTTTTGGGATCCCTTATTTATGGGTTTTTGGTACTTGGGTGACGGGGCCATCCGAAAATTGACTCGGCGGATATGTATAGAAGACAACCCACCATCGAGTTTGTGTTGTGTCTCAGAACACGATTTTCAAGCAGCTGCTGCCCAAAATTGGCCTCTCGCAAATCAACACATAAGAGATATGTCCCAAGAAGAGTACAATGCCTACTAGAAAGCAGTAGCACTCGGTCCATTACTATAGCCGATTGACAGATATGTTATTGTAGATTTGATTGGAGTTGGTTCAGTGGCACCTTCGACGTTGTGAATCCCACGAGCACCAGCACCGATAAATGAACCGCATGTGTATGAGACATAGTTCGCTATGGGTGGTTCTACGTATGTCCAACCACCGAGGCAGAATTAGACGATTGATGTCGGCCTACCGGAGGGGGCTTCTTATACTATAGATGTCCCGAGACCTGAATTTTCAACCAACGCACCTCCAGCTCAATCTTTGACGCAATTAGAATGGCGTGAGTCCTACATCGAAGCAGCAGATAACATTCGAGGTCTCTGTCATTTAGTATAACACGAGACACGTCAGTCAGAGGATCAACTCAAAGAACATGATGATCGCATTGAGGAGTTGGAGCGTATACTAACACGTTTTACTATGCCTAGTCGTGGGTTTGAGGAGGGTGGTACTAGTTCTAATCGTCCGAGTGTTTACATACCACACCTAGCCCAACCCTCCAACCCGGTCCCGGCATATGAGTCGCAATAAGGTTAGGGTAATTTATTTGGGTCTGACCCTTACACGGGTTCACATGCGGATTTAGGTGCGTTTTATGAGTTCGACTCGGGGCGCCAATGATGTATAATGTACTATTGAAAAATGTTATGAATAAATTTTGTATTGTTGTCTCAATTTAATTGTGATGATAAATGTTATGATGTATAATGCCTCATAGTTATGAAAAATGTTATGATGTATAGTGTCTCATATTTATTTTTCTTTTATTACACATGGAATGATGACAACCAAGTTATTACACTGTTGTTTACTTTATTAATCTTGTAAAATATATGGCGCTCAAAATATATGGTAAAAAATTAAAAATATGGCACTTAAAATATTATAATAAAATAATCATCACAACAATTATTCCGAAATAAATTTATCATTTATTAGTATTGAAATAATGACTTAAGTAGTACAAACACTAATACATGATAGAAATGATTATTAGGAGTATGTGTTCAAACGCTTAGGTCGAACCTAGTAGAAGTACAACATAATGGTTTCCCATTGCGCACTAAACATTTAGGTAAGAAAGATCATTGCGAATCAGAATCAACATATTCTTCGTTATCGTTTGATATATTTGGTTCGTACTCTTGCCCATCATTTTCATATATGCATTCCGAAAAGTAATCATAACTAGAATTGGTGTAGTCGGAAATGTCGTTATCTGATGCCAAAGTAGAGTCGTTATATATGTTAATTAATTGTTCCTAAATGTGACGACCTGAAAGCATCGCGCGTTGTGCTTTGTGATAATGTTGTAGGCGCCTCTCCATCTGCCATATCTATTCCTCTCATAAATCAAGACAAAACATATCCGCTTCTTCGGGATACGATATTGGCCAAAGTGCGGCAGCTATATTTTTTGGCACGGATATGTGATGGTAATAGCAAAGCACCTCCAGGTCACACCTTTCATCATATTTATCTAGCCATGTGAGGTGTTCCCAAGGATACACAACTCCGTCTTCAGGTTCCTAATTGAGAGAGATTATGAATATATGGCCAAAGTCATTGAGAAAATGTCGAGATCAATCGGATATGTTTGGAAAATTAGTTTTTCCCATACCAATTGTTACCAGCAATATCTGTGTAAGAGCTATTGTAAATGGATGAATAGTAGGGAGATGAATCCATCTTTGAAATATAAGACAATGGTTGATAAAAAATTATTTTAATCCTTCTAATTTAGTTATTAGTAATTTTGAACCTTTGAAGTTAATTTTTTTTTACAATGGTAACAAATATTTATAATATTACAAAGGCACACATACCAATGGAAAAGAAAAACTAACATAACATAAAGCTTATGACGATTGTAAAACTATACTAAACAAAACTAAAGTAAACTATAGTAAATTGACATACAGTAACTTGACATATAACATATTGACAAACATCAAACTACAGGCAATAATATAACACACATTCAACCTTTGAAGTAAATAATATAACACATATAGCAAGATATTATTTGTAGCACACTTACCAATAACAACCTGAACCCAAAATGTGAATAACATACAATATATTTACCTATGGTAAATTACATACACATGCAACCCATCGAGCAATAATATAGGACAATTACCTAGATGATTTTCTATAACACACTTACTAATAGGACACAGAAATCAAGATTTTACCTATAGGATATGATACATACAGTAACCTGCAGATAACCTGCACATAATTAGTAACATGCAGACAACATATTGACAAACATCAAACTGCAGGCAATAATAGAACATACATGCAACCTTTGAAGTAAATAATATAACACACATACCATGATATTATCTGTAGCACACTTACCAATAACAACATGAACCCAATATGTGAATAACATACGGTATATTTACCTACGGTAAATTAACATACACATGCAACCCATCGAGCAATAATATAACACACTTACCTAGATGATTTTCTATAGCACGCTTACTAATAGGACACACAAATCAAGATTTTATCTATAAGACACTTATGTATGATACATACAGTAACCTACAGACAACCTGCACACAAGTAGTAACCTGCAGACAATATATTGACAAACTTTAAACTGCAGGCAATAATATAACACACTTGCAACCTTTAAAGTAAATAATAGAGCACACGTATGGTAACCTCCAGACAACCTGCAGACAATTATAAATAGATTGGTACCATAAAATAATACAGGTAGAGTATCATAGTTATGCTACAACTAAATTAATTTGCAACCAAATTCTATCATGGACTCCTCTAGTTCTAGCGATGAGGGACGAAATCTTTTTCTCCAATATGCACAATTTAATGAAGGTGGATCATCCGATGATTCAGATGAGAAAATGATTATTATGATGGAGATTACCCGGTGGTATGCTGAAACAAATATAATTCGCGATGGGAAAGAACTTGAAATGATACGTCGAGTGAATCGTATGAGAGAAAGGGGACATGAAACACTATGGGAAGATTACTTTGGGGAAGATAAGGTATATAACGAGTATTTTTTTCCAAAGGAGATTTAGGATGCGGTATAGTGTTTTCAATCGCATCCTTGAATCTGTTTGCCTTTATGATAACTACTTTGTTCAGAAGAATGATGCTTGCGGTCGTCAAGGTTTAAGCTCTCATCAGAAAGTGTTGGGGGCAATTCGACTATTAGCTAATAGGGGTTCCCATGACGTGTGGTTTGAACGGTACGCTATGTGTGAAACCACTCTATTAGAAACTGTTATTAGATTTACAGAGGCAATTGTGATAATTTTCGATCCCCAGTACGGCATAAATCTGACACAAGGCGACGTCACAAGGTTACTCGAACAAAATACAAATAGAGGTTTCCCAGGAATGCTAGGCAGCATTGATTTCATGCACTGACATTGGAAAAACTGACCCACAGCATGGCACGCTCAATATAGTGGACGTAAAGCGTCACCTACTATAATCCTTGAAGTGGTTGCCTCGTACGACCTCTAGATTTGGAAATTGTTCTTTGGTGTGCCTGGTTCTTGCAATGATTTAAATATCTTGCACCGGTCTAACGTCTTCCAAGAATTACGCAATAGGAGGGAAGCTCCCACTAATTACACTATTTCCCTTAACATGGCTCAAACAATAAAGATAATGTTGGTATGGTTCCTATAAAGACACTCTTATTAGGACTCTACTATCTTGTACTATAAATATGGGGTGACCCTCCCATTTATTAGACACCAATTAATGAGAACTTTTCTTCTCTCTAAAATTCTCTTTGTGCCATATTTCCCTTAACATGACTCGAAAAATAAAGATAATGATGGTATGGTCCCTAGAAAAATTCATAAATGCCATTATATCCTGAAAATATGGATAAAAATCAAAATCAAAATATTTCATGTGAGGATATTTCTGATAATGAAGAGGATTATGGTGAGATGCCCCCTCTAGAAGACATTCCAAATTTGTCAAATGAATCTATTCTGGAAGAGGAATGTTATAAAGTTAATTTATATGTGGAGATTCTAAAATTCGATCTAGGCATGTATCATAAGTCGTCTGAATCTCGGACACTTATTGTAGATTCGGTTGCGGGAAAATATGGTCAAAACCAATATAAAAATCCACTACTCCAATTACAAACTCTTTTGATATTTTAAGGAACATTGAAGACTAGAGTAATCAAGTTGAGGTGAATGACATTAATCAAAAGGGCGATAAGAAACTCGACTCTTTTCTGTACTTAACTGTTGAGGACAAATCATCTCTAAAATGAAATTTAAGGCGATCGGTTACTCGTTCTAGATTTCGTAAATTTTATTAAGATTTCTTTTCTTTAGAACTTGTAAGTTCCATAGGAGAGGCTTTTTCTCCTCCTAATAAATAAATTGTTTTTATTAAAAAATAAAAAAGGTGCTATTTACTAATCTCTAATGTTTTGAGCTTGTGGTGACTAAATATTCATATTTATTCAATGTATAGTCACTTAATATATTTCGTTTAGATTTTTGTTTAGAAACATATGTGGCAGATAATGTTTCATGATTTGTCGATTTGTTTTAACAATATCATATTAGGTCATATGTTTTTTAATATATATATAGTCATAATGTTTATCTCGGTCTACTATATATATCCACAATAAATATTAGATTATTCTATAATATTACAATAATGTTAATCTATTATTTTATTCAACTTTATTATATGAATTTGTTTTTTTTTGTTACATTAAGTGATATGCCCTAAATGTACCTGACAGCTCGGAGACACCAACCTCGGCCAAGAAGATGGCCGAGGTAACAAGGGCTCCAGATTGGCAACCATCGGTCTCGTCCAACGTAAGGTCGGTTATAGCCGACATTATTAGGTACGCTCATAGTCAGGAAACAGTCGAGGTCTTCACCATCCATAGGGTCAGTAATCCATCAGGTCATCCGGAGCCGACATCACGCCTACTTCATACATCAAACTCGGTTGAGTTTAAGCCGAGGCAGCAAGAACTATCACCGTGATCGTAATAAACATCGGCTGGGAATCAACCGACGTTCCAACTACTATGACATAACCCCCGGCCCAAGCCGACGTTACAACTCCAACTCTCTCACCTCGGCTTATCCACTGGGTCGAGATCATCATGAATAACCTTAGACAATGTAACAGTCATACTTCACCAACCTCGTACCCATCCAGGCCGAGGTTGCACCTATCAGGGACAAGGTCGAGCATTGACAAGCATATACAAGGGGAGCAACACGTGGACAAAATCAGTTGTAACCAAATCAATCCCCACATATGGGGGAATATTTCATCATCATTCTCTACATGTGACAGTGACAGGTGTCTTCATTGGATTATCTAGATCAACACACACATGCTCATTGCATGCATGGGGGGTATATTACACCCCCACGCACTATATATAATGGTCTTTTCCTACCTTGAGAAGGATCATTAAATAAACAACCCTAGCTGAAACTCTGTCCAATTATACAGTAGAGAGAGAAAGCTTGAGTGATTGTATCCATAGCTATTAGTGCCTTCATTCAATGATATTACTCACACACACTCATAGTGGACGTAAGCCAGATTGGCTGAACCACTTATATTCAAGTGTTCATCATCTTCTCCTCATCTTTATCTCTTAAACTTGTATATACCTGAGCTGCCGTTGTTATCGCTAATTTGAGCTTACGAACACCTCGAAGGGTGGTGCTGTTTTTAGCATCATCATTTTGGCGCCGTCTGTAGGAAGGAGAAGCTTCCACTTCCTCTTTTTCTGCTTAACCTCACCGGAGACTCTGGTGGTGAACTAGGCCTCACCCCTTGCGTGGAGTTGTTTCACCATTGAAAGAGGTCCTTTAAGGTATTAAGCTCATCTACTTCACAAGCTCTTTAGTTTTAATGTATGGCACCAGAATTTCCACCACCAGGTACTGGAGTAACTAGTTCCATCCTAGCACCACCCCAGTTTGAAATGGCTATGGTGGCAGCAGCCTTGAGGTCTTTGGCTGCAACGCAACAAGCAATTTTCACAACTCAGTCAAAATATAATGAGACCACCTAGGGTCTCACCGGAGATGATTACTCCGGCGGCTGCTCAACCCCATCCAGAAGCCAGGGGACCACCCCAGGCACCGTGAAAAGATCAACCTACATCTCAGCGGAGGAGGGACGTTGCAGACCCTAGGCGTTTACGTCTGGGGAGGCAAGGACACCCTTGACTGAGTATAGGTATGATGATATGGAGGCAGAAGACGCTCCAGAAGATTGTTGGGAGCTATATGAGGTTTGAAATAACACAGTGCATCCTATCCAGCAGAGTCGAGGTTGTGGAGGCAGAAGAGGTGAAGGTGCCGAACAAAGAGGATCAATTTTTGGTCGATTGAGCTAAGGGTTGGCCTTTGAAAGGCTCGGCCTAGTGAATGACCTAAGGCAGAGGTTATCCAGGTCACGAACTGCCGTTGGCTCTCAAATGGGAGATGGGGAACGTCGACCTCATCATGGCCGACCTCATCAGGGCCGAGATAGGGATCAAGAGGAGGTCAACAGCCGACATTGTGTTGCGTCTGGGGAACCCTCGGTACACCCCTAAGAGGTGGCTGGGGATAACCTCGGTCAGGCCGACGTTGCAAGACCATGGAATGACTTCATCCAACGCCTTGAAGAGAAGATAGGAGACCTCATCAAAAGTCGAGACCCACTCCAAAGAGGTTTCTCAGAGGCATCTCCATTCGTGGCTAAGATAGTGATCTTCCCAACTCCTACCAAGTTCAAGCCACCTACGGTGTCTCCCAAGTATGATGGTAGCACCAACCCGGTACATCATATTGAGATGTACCAATCTGCGACGGACATTTACTCAATACCAGATGAGATAAAGTGTCGGGCCTTCTCTGGGACTTTGACGGGATCCACACATATCTGGTTTACCTCTCTTCCAAAGAACTCAATAGATAACTTTAAGGGCTTGGCTGAACGTTTCATCCATAATTTTTGTTTTGGGGTAAGACCACAAAAGAAGACCACTCATCTGTTATATGTCAAACAAGGCAAGAATGAGATCCTAAGAGACTACATCGCAAGATTTAACAAAGAAAAACTGGAGGATGAAGATTACGAGGAGAATATAGCTATGATCACCCTTATAGGAGGTCTCCAGAAAGGGAAGTTATTGTGGAAACTTACGGAAGACCCTCCCAAGTCCATGGTAGAGTTATTAGCAACTGCAGGGAAGGTCATAAATGCTGAAGAGGCCATGGTCGCAAAATATAAGAATGAGAACGGCAGTGGTAGCGGGAAGTTCCAAAGAAAGAAGGACGAAAAGAAGAGGTCAATCGACGATAAGTTTGCACGCTATACCCCTTTACATGTGAGCTGCGAACACATCCTCAACGAGATCAAGAATGACCGATCTCTAAGATGGTCGGAGCAGTTGAAGGCTCCTCTACATGAGAGGAATAAGAACTTGTGGTGCGAATTCCACCAAGACCATGGTCATGTGACAGACAAGTGCTTCGCCTTAAAGGATGAGATTGAGAAGATGTTAAAATCCGAGAAGCTGAGGAAGTATGCTGATGATAAGGCTCCTAGGAGGGGAAGAGATGACCCTAAAAATAAGAGAAACGACAGATGTCGAGATGATACTCTAGAAAAAAGAGATGACGACTCAGATGGTGATGATGAAGACGATCCATACCTCCCACCAAAAGATGACAATACCCCAGTGAAGAGGGTTGGTATGATCTCCTTCAGTGTTAGCACCATATGCGAAGGACTCGCAGGGGGTGGCTCTAAAGTGGTTGACCGAAAAGCTCATGTGGCAGAGGCCAAGTCGGTGGTAAATCTGGAGACTTCAGAGGACAAGCAGAAGAGAAAGAAAGTGGATATGGACACTCTTATAGTCGGGTTCTCCCGACTCGACTTCAAAGGTATCTTAGCTCCGCATGATAACCCTTTAGTAATTACAACAAGAGTGCATGGATGTGAGGTACAGATAATTCTCGTAGATGGTGGAAGTTCAGCAGATGTGATATTCTGGCCTTGTTTCAAAAGCTTAGGCCTTAGCAAAGCTAGGCTGGTATCCTATCATCATCCGTTAATGGGATTCAGCGGCGAAAAGGTCCACCCATTGGGCATGTATGAGATGGACATGCAAATGGGAGACGAGTGGCCTAAGAGGTTGGCCTAGAAGATCAATTTTTTGTTATGGACGAAAATGTCTTCTCGACCTATAACCTCATCATAGGAAGAGTAGCCCTTAAAGAGTTTGAAGTTGTGTCGTCGACGGTCCACCAAATGCTAAAATTCCCGACCCCCTATGGGGTAGGGAAAGTGCAGGGGGACCAGACCTCGGTGCGAGAGTGCTACTTCAACTCAGCTGAAGAGAGAGAAGCCCATGAGAAGGCCATAACCACATATAGCATTGATACACTTGACCCTAGAGATGAAACGAAGTTGAAGAAAGGAGAGGCCACGAAAGAGGTAGAATACACGAACCGAAAAAAAACTGTCCAGGTCGGCAAGACCTTAAAAGCGAAGATCAAGGAAGAGATGATAAATTTCTTGAGGAAGAGGCAGAGTGTCTACGCTTGGAGCCACGCAGATATGCCTGGGATCGACCTGGAGGTTATGTGCCACAAACTCAACGTGGCAGAAGATGCTAAGCCAATCAAACAAAGACGAAGAGTTTACTCTAGGGAGAAGTATGACGTCATCAGAGAAGAGGTCAGGAAATTGGAAGAGACAGAATTTATTAGGGAGGTTATATACCCATAGTGGTTATCAAACGCCATCATTGTGCCCAAAGTCAATAAAAAATGGAGGATGTGCGTAGATTTTACCGACCTGAACAAGTCTTGCCCTAAAGACAGTTATCCCTTATCTCGGATCGATCAGATGGTAGATGCCATGGCAGGGCATGAGCTCATGATCTTCATGGATGCGTATTCAGGATATAACCAGATATTCATGGATTCTAAAGACTCAGAGAAGATAACCTTCATCACCGACAAGGGGATATATTGCTATAAGGTTATGCCCTTCGGATTGAAAAATGCAGGGGCGATGTATCAACGTCTTATGAATATGATGTTTGAAAATCAAATCGGCAAGACTATGGAGGTGTATGTAGACGATATGTTGATGAAGAGCTTAAAGGCCTGCACTCACATGGCAGACCTAGAAAAGACCTTTGATACCATGGACTTGTACATAATGAAACTCAATCTCGTGAAGTGTGTCTTCGGGGTAGGAGCTGGGAAATTTCTTGGATTCATTGTCAATCAGAGGGGAATAGGGGCGAACCCTGAGAAGATCAAGGCTTTGTTTGACATGAAGACACCAAGAAGTATCAAGAACGTTCAGAGGCTCACTGAAAGAGTAGCTGCACTCAACAGATTTGTTTTCAGAGCGACGGACAAGTGTCTTCCATTTTTTACGGTGCTTAGAAAGGACTTCGAATGGGACAAAGAGTGTGATGAGGATTTTAATCAGCTCAAGTCCTACCTCGGATCTCCCCTGCTCTTATCTCGGCCTATAGTGGGAGAAAAGTTATATGTTTACCTAGCAGCCTCTGAGTCAGCTATCAGTGCAGCCATAGTACATGAAGATGTTGGGGTGCAAAGGCATGTAACTTCAACAGTAATGCCCTTCAAGGGTCTGAACAAAACTATCCTCGAATGAAGAAATTGGCCTACGCTTTGATACACGCTTTACGGAAGATGAAACCCTATTTTCAAGTGCACTCTATGGTCATCCTCACTGACTCCCCACTTAGGCAAGTCCTCCAGAAGCCTGAGAAGTCGGGCAGATTGATGACCTAGGCCATTGATCTGGGAGAGTATGACCTTAATAATCAACCCAGAATGTCCATTAAAGGGCAGGCACTTGTAGATTTTATTGCTAAGTTTACATGGGAAGATACTAAAGTGGAGAATAATCTAGTGTTTGCAGAAGGCTCAAATAGTAACGTCTTTCGAAATCCGGAAGAGGTTGTGTCCAACAGAGCCAGAAATGAAATATCCGAGAATGAGGAGGACAGGTACCTCTTCAAGCAAGGAGCCCTACCGGAGTGGAGCTTCTCTTTAAATGAAGACATTTGGAACCTCTTTATTGATGGGTCATCTTGTAAAAGTGGAACCGGTGCAGGGCTAATACTCTCAGCCCCGGATGGCACCAACATTGAATATGCACTAAGGTTCAACTTCAAAGAATTAAATAACGAGTCCGAATATGAGGCCATGATAGCAGGCCTCTCCTTGGCAAAGACCCTTAGGGTTGGATGACTCCTACTTCATAGTGACTCAAGGTTAGTTGTCAACCAAGTGTTTGGAGTTTATAAGGGCAAGGATGAAAGGATGGCCAAATACCTGAAGAGGGCAAGAATGATGCTAGAAGGTTTTAAAGAGGTAAAAATGAAGAGGGTACCTCGACAAAACAACAACCACGTAAATGCACTAGTAAGGTTGGCTTCAGCAACAAGGACAGACATTAGAAGGACAGTACCACTCGAGATCCTACTCAATCCGACAATTAAAGAATAAGAGGTTACCAACACTTAACTCAACTTGAACCTAGGGGACTCATGGATGGACCCCCTTATCAGATATATCAGAGAGGGAGAGTTGCCTGAATCGAAGCCAGAGAGGAGGAAACTGAGGTATAGAGCTGCAAAGTTCTCAATAGTAGGAGATGTCCTATATAAGAAAGGATTTCTGTTACCTCTCCTTAGATGAGTTCATCCCATATAGGTTCCCCGCATCCTATAAGAAAGGATTATATGTAGGGATACTGGTGGCCGACCTTGGCTAAGGATACTGCATCCTACGTGAAGAGGTGTGACGAATGCCAAAGATTCTCCACTATCTCCCATCAACCTCATCAACCTATGATGTTAATCAATTCCCCTTGGCCATTCGCAGTATGGGGGATTGACTTGGTGGGTCCCTTGCCAAGGGCTACGAATAATTATCGATTTCTGATAGTAACGATTGACTACTTCTCCAAGTGGGTGGAGGCCGAGCTGATGATCACGGTCACAGAACAGAAGACCTTCCAGTTTATTTGGAAGTGCATCATATGCAGACATGGCTTCCCTAACACCCTCATCTCAGAGATAGGAACTCAGTTTAAAAATTCTTCCTTGGAGAAGTATTGCGAGAGAGTTGGGATCAATCAATTTTTCTCTTCTCCTGGCCGACCTCAGGCAAAGGGTCAGACCGAAGTCACAAATAGAATAATCCTTGACGAGATCAAGAAGAGGTTATAAGAAGATAAGGGGAGATGGACTAAAGAGGTTTATGCTGTGTTATGGGCCTATAGAACAACGGCTAGGACACCAATAGGGGAAACCCCATTTATGTTAGCACATAGCTCAGAAGCCGTCATACCAACAGAGGTAGGACTACCCACTCACAGGGTTCAGACCTATGACCCTGATAAGAATAGGGAGGAGAGAAGACTTGACTTAGATTTGATTGAGGAAAAAAAGGAAGACGCCGAGATCAAACAGGCAGCTTACCAACAGAGAATAATAAAGTTCTACAATCAAAGGGTGAAATCAAGACCCATAGCTGTAGGAGACCTAGTACTGAAGAAGACGTTAAAGAAGGTAAACAAGCTTCACCCAAATTGTCATGGCCCTTACAAAGTAGTCGAGGAGGTTGTACCCGGGACCTATAGGCTGGAAAACCTTGAAGGGGAACCTTTCTCCAATCCATGGAATGTTGATCATCTGAAAAAATATTATATATGATGTTGCAATGATCCATATGTAAATGTATCATCTTATGAAGAGATTATTAATGAGAATATCAGCTACTGTGTTAATTATTAGTTCATTATACTTTAATGGTGAAAAATTCATGGGGGTAACATCTTAGTTGATGACCGCAGACCTTAAAACGTCATAATTTGATGACAAGGTCTGAGGTGAACATCATATTTGGATGACCTCGGACCTTTAACATCATTAATTTGGTGGAAAATTCATGGGGGTAACATCTTAGTTGATGACCTCTGACCTTAAAACATCATAATTTGGTGACAAGGTCTGAGGTGAATATCATATTTGGATGACCTCAGACCTTTAACATCATTAATTTGGTGAAAAATTCATGGGGTAACATCTTAGTTGATGACCTCTGACCTTAAAACATCATAATTTGGTGACAATGTCTGAGGTGAACATCATACGTGGATGACCTCAGACCTTTAACATCATTAATTTGGTGGAAAATTAATGGGGGTAACATCTTAGTTGATGACCTCGGACCTTAAAACATTATAATTTGGTGACAATCTCTGAGGTGAACATCATACGTGGATGACCTCAGACCTTTAACATCATTAATTTGGTGGAAAATTAATGGGGGTAACATCTTAGTTGATGACCTCGGACCTTAAAACATCATAATTTGGTGACAAGCTCCGAGGTGAACATCATATTTGGATGACCTCAGACCTTTAACATCATTAATTTGGTGAAAAATTCATGGGGGTAACATCTTAGTTGATGACCTTAGACCTTAAAACATCATAATTTGGTGACAAGATTTGAGGTGAACATCATATTTGGATGACCTCATACCTTTAACATCATAAATTTGGTGAAAAATTCATGGGGGTAACATCTTAGTTGATGACCTCAAACCTTAAAACATCATAATTTGGTGACAAGGTCTGAGGTGAACATCATATTTGCATGACCTCAGACCTTTAACATTATTAATTTGGTGAAAAATTTATGGGGGTAACATCTTAGTTGATGCCCTCAGACCTAATAAATAGTAATTTGGTAAAATGTTACAAGGTTAACATCATAGTTTAGCGATGAAGACACTGATGCATGACACATAAAAACATTCGAAAGCAAGAGAAGCAAAGTTCTCCTCAGAGAATGGTATAACATAAAGAAGTTAGAATTACAAGTCAAAAGCTAATAGAAAATTTTATCAGAGGTTACAGACCGATATAAATCAGAAACAAAAATTACAAATAAGAGCTTCACAAAATAAGTCCTAAGTGTGTGCAATCTCAGGGTTAGTGGACATGCCCCCATTTCCTTGGACGATATTGGTCACTTCTACCCCATAATCCTGAGGATTAACGTCTTCAGTCCTTGTATCTTCTGGTTGAGCAGTCTCGGCAGGCGCAGTACCTCATTCTTCCTCGACCTCTTGTAAGGCCTGAGAAAACCAAGGATCAACGTAGCCTAGACCAACGAAGTCTGAGGCTGCCAAGCACCCTGAATCATTCTCTTTCATTGCAGTCCATTTTCCAGTGGCCTTAACACCCCTTTTGAGGTACTAAAAGCTAAAGTTGACGAATTTGTCAGAGACCTTGTAGTCCTCCAAGATCTTCTCTGAGGCATCATCTAGAGCAGCCTTCACAGCGACATCAGCCTTATATTGGAGAGAGTCAGTCTGGGTCTTCAGATCAGAGCTATGATCCTTCTTAAGCTTATCCATGTCCTTCTTCAGCCGCTTAACATTATTTTTAGACTTCTCTAAGGAATCCTTCAGACGCTCCGCTTCAGCACTCAGAGCGGCCTCTGTCTTCTGGGCATCTCTATCCTTCTCAATTAGAGGGAGCTTCCTCAGGGTCCAATCAATGAAATGGTGCATGGTGAGGAGACCCTGCAAAACATGTTAGAAGTATCAGTTGAAGATTTGATGTAATTCAAAGCCAATATTACACTTCAATATAAACAACAAAAACCTTACCTGGATAGACCGGTGGAGAGCGAACTCGGCCAGCAGAGGAGTGTCTAGAGAAC
Organism: Sambucus nigra; assembly: GCA_949130495.1. Taxonomy (NCBI): domain Eukaryota; kingdom Viridiplantae; phylum Streptophyta; class Magnoliopsida; order Dipsacales; family Adoxaceae; genus Sambucus; species Sambucus nigra. The sequence continues at coordinate 204,859,475 of OX422217.1, forward strand.
GACAAAATCATTTATCGGCGTCGGTCATTACGGAGTCGATGGCGTCCAAGGCCTTCAAACTCTTCCCAATAAGGTTGTCGTCGATATTCAACTACTCCAGACGAGCAACTAGCGCATCCTCAGAGGAGATGGGAATCTCGCGATCCCCTTGGAGGTTTTCTTCTTCTGCCTCTGATCCTCAGGGGCAGGGTTATTTGACTTCCTTTTCTTTGAGGCATATTCCTTTGAAGTGGTAGGGGGAGGAGGAGGCGCATTCAGGCCTTCTTTCTTCAATAGTTTTGTAAGGCTGGGGGCTGCCATTTCCCAAATACCATCTGATATTCCTTACGGGCGCTCTATAAAAAGAAAGGTCTGAGTTAAAAGATTAGAGAAGTAGCAAAATCAGAGGTTCAACTTGTTGAAAAAATAAAGTAACTTACGAAGTACGATTAGGGGACTCTCCCCAAGGCCAGTCTCAGAGAGGTAGTAGGGGGTCATCAAATTCTCATACTTGACCAGCAGACCATGCTCCCCCTGATCTTGAAGGTCTTTGACCTTCTGAAAGTTATTCTGGCTTAATCCAGGGTCGGCCCTAGTAGCCATCGACACCTTTCCCCACCTTAGTGGTATTCTCGTCTCTAAATATGAAGAGGGGGCACATGCACCAAATTCCCATTCCCCTGAGGCGAAGAAGTATCGTGGTTTCCAGTTATGGTTTGAAGTCTGGCTAACCTGCAACATCTTCTTAGTAGACTTTCGAGCTAGAAAGTGGTAGTAACTCAGATGATTCCTAGCAAAGGAGGGAACATAGCACCCTGTGAAGACGTGGACGAGAAGGTCTGAATGATGGACTGCCCTCCATAAGACGATAGCCCCAATCATCACTCTCTAGGCATTGGGGGAGAGTTGGGAGGTAGCCAAGTTAATATAGGAAAATATGGCCATAATTATTAGATGAATGGGAAGATGAAACCCTAACTTAAACATCTGCTCATATAAGCAGATCTAACCATCTCGGCTGCCAAAGGCCCTCTCATCCCTCAGAGGCCTCCTAAGTTTTATAGAAGGACCTATGGAATAAAGATGCCTGAAACCTAGGAGGTCGAGTTCGCTGATAGTACTCTCTTTCTCGACTGCCTCTGAGGTGCCAACATCACTTTTACTACCATCATCCTCATCTCGGGCTACATTATCTTGGGCAAGGGTGGGAGCACCATCAGGGAACCTCTGAGAGAACTCAGCCCCTGTGGCGTCCGACAGGGGAACATCATCAAAAATTGAGGGAATAGCCACACTAGGTCCTATAATTTCGACATCGGAGGAAGATTGTGAAGTGATAGAACTCTTGTTAGATGAGGCACGATTGGAAACCTCAGCTTGGTCAGGGGCTTGATCCATCCTGATGGAATAATCAATGGCTTCTTAAAAAAAATCCACAGACATATGGTATGAGGTTGATGACTCAGACTCAGACATCGAAAAGGGTTTTATTAGGAACTCTACTGGCAAAGATGGCTTAAGATATATCACTTTAATAGGGGGTGGAAATATAGGTCTGAGGGGAAAGGCCTCAGCCCTACGAGCTTCCTCTTAAGCTCGCTCTATTTCCCTAATCTTTTCTAAGGTCTTCTCCCTAAGAGTGGGGAAATATTCTAAAAGATGGTATAAAGGTCTGAGCACATAGGTCCAAGATTACACTTGAGACTCAAAGCCACAAATAAATAATTTGGCACAATTTGACTAAAGGATCAAACCTAAATTTTTAGGAATTCCAGAGAAAGAACAATATCACCGGGAAAAAGCGATTTCACCGAAAAACTAATAAAACCCTAACTGGAGACCTAAATATTCATCGAAAAAAGTAGAAAATGTCTATTAAAAGTTGGAGATGAAGATATAAAGAGAAGATGATACCTTCTTAAGTATGAAATGAACATGAGGTGGATCTAAAACAAAGGAATCCCAAATCGATCAACACAACTCTTGGAAGAGAAATGGCAGAAAGAGAAAACTCTGGCGGGAGAAATGAAGAAGATAGAGGAAATGGTTTTTTTTTTAACCCATAATCATTTCGGCGTGTTTCCCAAGTCTCATCATTGCCTTGGGAACCCTAAGGTACAAACCAGGAACGCACGCTAATCACTTAAGCAAGTGACATGTGTCAAGAGAGTATTGGCACACAAGAAAACTTAGCCTCGGTCTTGTAAATACACCTAAATCACCTACTCATATAGGTAATTAAGGGCTAGGGGTGATTCATATGCCCTAAATATACCTGACAACTCAAAGACACCAACCTCGGTCAAGAAGACGACCGAGGTAACAAGGGATCCAGATTGGTAACCAGCAGTCTCAGCCAACATAAGGTCGGCTATAGTTGATGTTATTAGGTACCCTCATAGTCAGGAAACAACCGAGGTCTTCACCATCCATAGGGTCAGTAATCCATCAGGTCGTTCTGAGATGACATCATGCCTACTTCATACATTAACCTCGGTTGAGTTTAAGTCGAGGCAGAAAGAACTATCACCATAATCGTAATCAACATCGGCTGGGAATCAGCCTACGTTCCAACTACTCCCACATAACCCCGGCCCAAGACGACGTTATAACTCCAACTGTCTCACCTCGTCTTATCCACTGGGTCGAGATCATCGTGAATAACCTCAAATAATGTAACAGTCAGACTTCACCAACCTCCTACCCATCCAGGCCTAGGTTTCACCTATCAGGGACAAGGTCGAGCATTGATAAGCATATGCAAGGGGAGCAACACGTGGACAAAATCAGTTGTAACCAAATCAATCCCCTCACGTGGGGGAATATTTCATCATCATTCTCTACATGTGATAGTGACATGTGTCTTTATTATATTGGCTAGATCAACACACACATGCTCATTGCATGCATGGGGGGTATATTACACACCCCACACACTATATATACTGGTCTTCTCCTACCTTGAGAAGGATCGATAATCAATAACCCTAGCTGAAACTCTGCCCAATTGTACAGTAGAGAGAGAAAGCTTGAGTGATTGTATCCATGGCTATTAGTGCCTTCATTCAGTTATATTACTCACACACACTCACAGTGGACATAGACCAGATTGGTTGAACCACTTATATTCAAGTGTTCATCCTCTTCTCCTCATCTCTATCTCTTAAACATGTATATACCTAAGCTGCCATTGTTATCGCTAATTTGAGCTTACGAACACCTCGAAGTGTGGTGTTGTTTCCAGCATCATCATTAAGAATTTAGTATTTAAAAGTTTTGGGCCTAAAGCTCCCAATCGCTATTTAATTTTTTTTGGCGACCTGAAGTTCCCAAATGATGTTCAAATATTTTTTTTCGACATCATAATCACTTGTACCATAAAATCAAACCCAAAGGTTTGATTTTTGGGACCGGAAGTTCCCAGTAATTGGTGCCTGGAGTTCTCAATTACCTTTAAAATTTAGGACTTGAATCGTTATTTATAATTTGGACCTGAAGTTCCAAATAATATATACCCTCAATCATAACCCAAAGTTTTGATTATTTCTATCATAGAGTTAGGGATATTAAATGTCCCCAAATAATTTATACTTTGGACCTGAAATTCCATATATTTTTTTTAAAATCTGATCAATCCTGAAGTTTTGACACAATATGGTAAATGAAGTCTTTATACTCAATAAAATTGACCCGAAGTTAAATTATTTTATGTATTAATCTGAAGTTCCAACAAACAAATATCACGAATTTGAAGTTATAATTATTAAATCAAGGGCTTAAAGTCCTAATCAAATACATGATATTCTAATCAACATTGAATTATTAATTTTTTGTATTATGCATTACATATTTCTGATTGTAATTTATTTATTGAATAGTTTAAAAATGTCAAATATTTTTAAACTCGAATTTGAAGCACTTGAAATTTATGGGGTGAATTATCTGAATTGGTCTCAAGATGCTGAACTCCACCTCCAAGCTCGAAATCTTGGTGATGCAATAACACTTAAAAATACCATGCCCCGGCAGGACAAAGCTAAGGCCCTGATATTCCTTAGGCATCACATACGCAATGATTTGAAAAGTGAGTACCTGACAGTGAAAGATCCTCTTGATGTATGGAACTCCCTGAAGGAGCATTATGACCACCAGAAATCGGTCATACTTCCAGGTGCACGCCATGAATTGCTCAACTTGAGATTTCGAGATTTCAAGACTGTGTCTGAATATACTTCTGCTATATTCAAGATTACCTCCAAACTAAAGTTATGTGGAGAAAAGGTAGAGGATGTAGATATGTTGGAGAAAATATTTTCAACTGTTCACTCCTCGAATATGCTCTTGCAGCAGCAATATTGAGAGCGAGGGTTTAAAAGGTACTCAGAACTAATCTCCTATCTCCTAGTTGCTGAACATAACAATGAGTTACGGATGAAGAATCATACATCTAGACCCACTGGATCTGTAGCACTCCCTAAAGTGAATGATAACTCTGTTCATAATGATAAAAGAGGCCGAGGAAATATGCGGCGGAGCAGTGGCAACTCCAGAAGAGGTGGCTACAATAATCATGGCCCTAGACAAAATACGAAATTTAAGAACCACCGAAAGTGGAATAATCACAGTAATAAAGGGAATCAGAAGCCAAATCCACAAAATCCAAATGATATTTTCCATAGATGTGGCCGTAGTGGGCATTGGACAGGTAACTATCGTTCGTCCAAGAAATTTGTGGAAAAATATCAATCCTCGAAAAATAAAGCGGAGACAAACATTATGGAAGGTCCTGAAGACCATTGGAAACTTGACGATACTGATCTCAATTTCAATGATTTTTTGGAAGATGAGGATGGAGATGCTATTGATGATGAGACATTTGATAACATGCATGGAGAACCACCTCAGACGGTCCTAAAGACCTAAATGATTACACTTTATTTATTTATTTATTTATTTATTTATCTACTTGATCTTTTCTATGGAGACATTAGTAGTTTATTATTAGAGCTTAGACAATTTTATTTAATATCTTTATTTTGAGAATTTAGTAGTTAATGGAATGGTTTTAATCATTTTTTATGCTTATATGATTGGTGGATTGAATTTTAATTTACGTTTAATTATGTTAAAGGTTTGGATCCGAAAGTAAGCGCAAGTGATGACACTTGTCTAGTAGAGAGTGGGACAACCCACACCATTTTGAAAAACCATAAGTTTTTCTCAGACTTGGTATACAATACAACGAACGTTTCCACTATAGCTGAACCTACTAAGATCATTGAAGGCTCCGGAAGATCCCACTTCGTGTTACCTAATGGTACGCACATATTCATAAATAATGCTATGTACTCAAGAAATTCCAGAAGAAATTTATTGACTTTTAAGGACATAAGTGTGAACGGGTATCATATTGAAACACGTAATGAAGGTAATAAAGATTTCCTTTGCATTACTTCTTGTGTTGGAAGTCAGAAGCTCACACTAGAGAAATTGCATGCATTATTCATGGGTTTATACCATACAACAATTAATGTTGTAGAATCACATACTATCATGAGTCGGAAGCTCAATGATCCTTATAATTTAATATTGTGGCATGATCGATTGGGTCACCCTGGATCAAACATGTTGCGTCAAATCATAAACAACTCATATGGGCACTCGTTAACAAACAAACAACTTGCCTTACCCGATGATCATTTTTGCACCCTTTGTTCTCAAGGTAAATTAATCACTAAGCCATCTTTTCTCAAAATTTCTTATGAGTCACCATCCTTTTTACAAAGAATTAAAGGGGATATTTATGGGCCCATCCACCCTTTTAGTGGACTTTTTAAATATTTTATGGTTTTTATTGATGCATCCACTCGTTGGTCTCATGTTTGTTTATTATCTACTCGTAATTTGGCTTTTGTAAAATTACTTTCTCAATTCATAAAACTTAGAGCACATTTTACTAATCAACATATTAAATCGATTCATTTATATAATGCGGGAGAATTTAATTCTCAAGTTTTTTATGACTATTGTTTATCGCAAGGAATTGATGTTGAGCACATAGTCCCCCATATCCACACTCAAAATGGTTTAGTCGAATCTTTAATTAAACGTTTGCAAGTTATTGCGCGACCTTTACTTATGCAATCCAAACTCCCAGTTTCTGCTTGGGGACATGCTATCCTTCACGCTTCTAAGTTAATTAAGCTTAGACCCACTGCTTATCACCCATTTTCAACTTTTCAACTCGTGTTTGGATATCAACCAAAAATATATCACACTTGCGTAAATTTGGTTGTGCAGTGCATGTACCCATCCCCCCATCCCAGCATACCGAAATAGGTCCCCAACGTCGTTTGGGAATATATGTTGGTTATGATTCTCCATTAATTATTCGTTATATTGAGCCACTGACAGGTGATACATTTATCGCTAGATTTACGAATTATTATTTTGATGAGACAGTCTTCCCGCCGTTAGGGGGAGGAAAGAATGTACCTGAAGTATGATCCGTTCCTGAAGATTGGCGAGAATTAACATGGAACACTTTCACTTCATCTCATCTAAACCCCCGCACTGCTCAATGTGAGCATGAAGTGAAAAGGATATTGCATCTTCAGAAAATTGCAAATGAATTACCCGATGCATTCAATGATGCTACAAAAGTAACCAAGTCTCATGTACCCGCTGCAAATGTGCCTACAAGAATCGATGTACCAGTGGGATAAACATTGACATCAGTAGCAAATGAATCTGTTGCATGCCAGAAGCGTGGAAGACCTATAGGTTCTAAAGACTCTTCTCCCCGAAAGCGGAGATCAAATGAAAAATCATGCCCTAATCATCCTCACGAAGAGGTTATGATTAAAAGATTCACTTTCTCTAAAACCCCTGAAGTTATTGTTTCTAAAAAAAATAAGTCGCTGAAGTGACGATACAAGCCTCTAAAGAGGCAAAGGTACCTGATAATAATAACGAGATCTCTATGTTTTATACATATTCGAGAGAAATGAGGGATCAAAAAGAAACTGTCATTGATGATGTTTTTTCATATACAGTAGCTACACAAATTTCAAAGGGCAGTGATAATGATAATGAACCACGTACTCTAAATGAATGTTGAAAAAGAGTAGATTGGCCAAAATGGGAAATTTCCATCAAGACAAAACTCGAGTCTCTAAATAAATGTGGTGTATTTAGACCTATAGTACAAACCCCAAAAGGTTTTAACCCAGTAGGTTATCGGTGGGTTTTTGTTAGAAAAAGAAATGAAAAGAATGAAATCACTCGATATAAGGCACGACTTGTGGCATAATATTTCTCGTAGAAACCTGGGATTGATTTCGAGAAAACATAATCCCCTGTTATGGATAGTATAACTTTCAGATATCTAACTAGCTTAGTAGATTTTGAAAATCTTGATATGAGACTCATGGATGTTATGACCGCTTATTTATACGGGGACTTAGATACATAAATATAAATGAAAATCCCTTAAGGGTTTCCTTTGCCTAAAGCAAAGCCGAGGATTACATACTCAATCCGACTGAGACGTTCATTGTACGGTTTCAAGCAATCCGAAAGAATGTGGTACAATCGTCTTAGTGATTACTTATCTAAAGAAGGGTATGAAAATAATCCAATTTTCCCTTGTGTATTTATAAAGAAATCCTGAAAAGGATATGCAATAGTAGCAGTCTATGTGGATGACATTTATTTAATCGGGACTCCATAAGAGCTCGAAATAACTGTTAACTATTTGAAAAAGGAATTTGAGAAGAAAGACCTTGGGAAAACTAAATTTTGTCTCAGCCAGCAGATCGAGAAAAATTATAGTGGGATTTTAGTCCATCAGTCTAATTATACTAAAAATGTATTAAAACGTTTTAATATGGATAAGGCGCACCCACTAAGTACCCCCATGGTTGTCCAGTATTTGGACATAAAGAAAGATCCATACCATCCTAAAGAAAAAGATGAGGAAATATTGGGTCTATAAGTACCCTATTTAAGTGCAATTGGTTCATTGTTGTACTTTTCACAATGCACTAGGCCGGATATTTCATTCTCTGTGAATCTGCTTGCTAGATATAGTTCTGAACCAATCAAAAGACATTGGGCTGGTATCAAGCATATCTTAAGATATCTACGTTGAACCACTGACATGGGTTTATTTTATTCCTATAACTCTAATAGTTCCAAATTAGTTGGTTATGCAGATTCTGGATATCTCTCTGATCCTCATAAGGGTCGATCTCAGACAAGTTATGTATTTATTTGTGGTAATGCTGTTATTTCCTGGCGTTCTACTAAACAAAATTTAGTAGCTACTTCTTCTAACCACTCTGAAATTTAGCATATTCGGCATATTCTTAGTTCTTGTCAATTGCCTTCTATTATAGATACTCCAAGTACTATCTACGAAGACAATGCAACATGCATAGCACAAATTAAAGAAGGATTCATCAAAGGAGACATAACCAAGCACATTTCACCCAAAATTTTCTTCACTCATGAGCTTCAGAAGAAAAATGAGATTGAAGTCATGCAAGTTTGTTCAAGTGATAACCTAGTTGATCTCTTCACAAAGTCACTGCCAAAGGAGATATTTCAAAAGTTTGTGTACGAGATTGGAATGCGTCGACTCCACCAACAGTGAAATTGAACATATCAATCAGGGGGAGCATCTTACCAGGGGGAGGATACAAGAACATGTAATTTGGGAAATTTATGCGCGGTACACGTTTTCCTTTAACTAGGTTTTGTCCCACTGGGTTTTCCTGGTAAAGGTTTTAACGAGGAAGCATTAAGCACGTCCAACACCGACTCAATGATCACAATAAATTGTACTCTTTGTCCTTCACTACGTTTTTTCGCAATGGGTTTTTCTTAGTAAGGTTTAATGAGGCAATAATTATTGAATGGTGGATATGGTGTACATCCAAGGGGGAGTGTTATAAATATTGTATTTATCCTATTTAAGTGGATGTCCACTCCTATTAGGACTCTAGAAACTTGTACTATAAATAAGGGGTGACCCCCTCCCCCCATTTGTTAGACACCAATTAATGAGAACTTTTCTTCATTCTGTGCCCTACTTCCTTTAACACGACTCATAAATAAAGATAATATTTGTGTGGTCCCTAGAAAAATTCATAAATATCATTATATCCTGAAAATATGGATAAAAATCAAAATCAAAATATTTCATGCGAGGATATTTCTGATAATGAAGAGGATTATGGTGAGATGCCCCCTCTAGAAGAAGTTCCAAATTTGTTAAATGAATCTATGCTGGAAGATGAATGTTTTAAAGTTAATTTATACGTGGAGATTATAAAATTTGATTTAGGCATGCTTCCTAAGTCGTATAAATCTCAGACATTTATTGTAGATTCGGTTGGGGGAAAATATGGTCAAAACCAATATAAAAAATCCACTACTCCAATTAGTATTTTAAGGAACATTTTAGACTCGAGTAATCAAGTTGAGGAAAATGACATTAATCAAAAGGGAGACAAGAAACTCGATTATTTTCTGTACTTAACTGTTGAGGACAAATCGTCTCTAAAACGCAATTTAAGGCGACCGATTACTCGTTCTAGATTTCATAAATTTTATTAAGATTTCTTTGCTTTAGCACTTGTAAGTGCCATAGGAGAGGCTTTTTCTCCTCCTAGTAAATAAATTGTTTTTATTAAAAAAATGAAAAAGTGTTATTTACTAATCTCTAATGTTTTGAGTTTGTGGTGACTAAATATTCATATCTATTCAATGCATAGTCACTTAATCGTTCACCTTTTTGTTTCAAGTGTTATCATTATGAGCTTCTTAGCTGACTATATGGTATTGAAAGATAATGTTTGTTATATGTTGTTTTGTGTTTGAACATTCTCCCAGTCCAACTTGCCTTAATAGTGTCATTTCATCTACTTTACCTTTTAGGTTGTGTCATTACACTTCCTTAGGCCTAAGTATGATTATACCGAGAATGCACCTGGCAGTTGGAACATCTGCCCGAGCAGGTTTTTGTGACCAATAAAGTTGGCGACTAACTTAAGTTGGCTTTTTTGAGTAAAGATCCCCTGTAGGGATTTTGTGGTTGCCGGGGCAACCCATGCGGTCCTTTGTGTTTGTAACAAGGACTTGAGGGATGTAGCAATTCCTTGCTCATTGTGTTATGCCGCTTGATTGAAAATAACTTGTCGCAATCTAGTCATGCATAAAGGAGTTATTTTTTGGAAAAGGTGAGTACTAATGAGATGAAACCAAGAAGGGTTAAGAAGCCAATGCAAAGTTTGAAAGTGAAATGGCCACTTGACCTTTATTCGTTAAATATTGTCTGACAAGCAACATAAGTTCGAAAATGAAATTTTTCTTAAAGTAAATGTGCTAATAAAAGATAAAGAAGACTTAAAAATAGAACTTGTTGAGATTGGCTGCATCATTACATGCTCTTGGTATCTCCTTTTCCCTCGAGTGTTTCTAGGTGATATGCTCCTTAAAGATCCTCTCTGATTACCCTGAAGGGTCATTCCCGGTTTGGTCCCAGTTTGCCATCTGATGGTTTTAAGGCACTATCGAGGACTTTCCCAAGGACATAGTACCCTATCATAAACTTCCTCGGATTAACCGTCTTATTATATTTCTTGGTCAGTCACTGTTGATAGGAGGCCAACTTGATCAAGGCCAGTTCTCTTCATTCGTTTGCTAGGTCAAGTTCAGTGCATAATTCATCATCATTAAGTCCTTGGTCGACCAAAGTGGTTCTCATACTAGGCAGCCCTACTTTCAGAGGGATAACAATTTCCACTTCGTAGGCGAGCGCAAATGGTGCTTACCCAGTTGGTCTCATAGGAGTGGTACGATAAGCCCGTAGAACATGAGGTAGTTTATCCACCCACGCACCTTCGACTCTTTCTAGTCATTTTCTCAGTCGATTAAGCATAGTTTTGCTAAAAGCTTCTACATGTCCATTCCTTTGGGGATACGCCATAGAACTGAAGTGCTTCCTGATACCATGTTCATCACGGAAGCCTTAAAAGAAACTACTTTCAAATTGTGTACCATTTTTAGTGACGATAGTCCTTCGTACCGTAAAGTGTGTTATAATATTCTTCTAGATGAACTTGGTCATGTCAGAATATCGAATGTTTTCCAGTGGTTCTGGCTCCACCCATTTGGTGAAGTTATCTATGCCAACTAGAAAATACTTATGGTTCCTAGATGTGGTAGGTAGTGGTCCCACTATATCTAACCCCCATTGAGCAAAATTCCATGGGCTTGTCAGGTTGCTAGTGGGCTGGTGGATCATAGGAGAGTGTTTCTGGAATTTTTCACACTTGCAGACGTAAGTGCTTTGTCCTTTTACATATGAGGCCACCAATAACCCTCATTGACTTCTCAGAAGGCCAGAGATCTCCCTTATGTGTGATTTCCATAAATACCCTTATGAAGTTTAATAAGTACTTTCTTGGTGTCATGTGGGTGGATGCACAAGAGATAAGTACATATAAATGAATTCTTATCGAGCTTTCCTTCTAGGGAGAGGTGAACAGCCTTGATCCTTACTTAATGGGCCGACCTCTTGTCATCGAGAAGTGCATCATTTCTTAAGTAATTTATGATGGGATCCATCCAGCTAGGTACCTATTCTGTGGCGAGGACCTGGTCAACTATTATTGTCTGTTTAATGCTTGGCTGTGTGAGGAGCTCTATCTGAATAGTTCTTCTTAGGCCGGAGTCGATCGCTGAACTCAAAGCTCCTAAGGCATCGACATGGCTATTTTGCCGTAGGGGAACTGTTGAATTTCCACCTTCATAAAATTTTCCACGTGTCCTCTTACTACAATGAGGTAGGGTGCCATTTGATCATCCTTGGCATTAAAGTCCCCGCTTACCTGCTTGGAGACCAGTTTCGAATAGTCAAATACGTGTAGGCTCTTTGCCCTCAATAGTTTGGCTTTTCATAAATCAACGATCAATGCTCTATACTCACCTTTGTTGTTGGAGGCCCCAAATCCAAATTTGATTCCTTTCTCACTCATAGTGTCTTCAGGGGTGATAAGAACTATCCCTATTCCTAACCCCTTGTAATTAGAGGCTACATCAACGTACAAGGTCCAATCCTTGGACTTTGCTTCCTATATTATTGATTGCTTATTATCCAGTTATTCTATTGGCCGATCTCCTATTAACTCACTGATAAATTCGGCTAAGACTTTTCCCTTAATCATTTTTTTGGGTTGGAAATGGATATCGTACCTCTCAGTTCAACTGACCACTTTGAGAGTCGTCTAAAAAGGTCAAATTTTCATAGAATAAATTTTAAAAGGTAGGAAGTGATTACGATTATCAAATGGGATTCAGAGTAATGACTTTAGCTTCCTCGATGCAATGACTAGCACATAAGTGAGCTTCTCTAGAGATAGGTATCGTTGTTCTGCATCTAAAAGCGTCTTACCGGTGTAATACACTAGATATTGACTTCCTTCTTTTTTAGATACTAGGGCGGATCTCACTGCATGAGTGGATACTAAGAGGAAAATGAGTAGGGTGTATCCATTATTTGGAACTACAAAAAAGGATGGATTGCTAAGGTAGGATTTGATATCTTCCAGATCTTGTGAGTAATCGTCGTTCCATAGAGGCCATTGTGCTTATTTAGTAGCGAAAATAATGGTCAAAATCATTTCGAAGATTTGGAGATGAAGCGATTAAGTTTCATGAGCATGCCAGTAAGCTTCTGAACATCTCTCATTGTCTCAGGAGGATGGAATTTTGTGATATCATTAATTTGATTAGAATTGGCCTCGATTCCCCTTTTATTGACTATATAGACCAAGAAATATCCTAACTGGATTGCAAATGAACACGTACTTGCGTTAATATTCATTCGGTATTTCCTAAGGATCTTAAATGTCTTGGCTCAATCTGTGAGGTGGTTTATTTTGTTCTTGCTTTAACTAGCATACCATCGATGTATACCTCCATTATGTCTCTCATATGTTATTTGAATATATTCGTGACCAATATTTGGTAAGTTTCCCCTTCGTTTTTCAAGCCAAACGACATGACCTTGAAATAATACAACCTGATGGGTGTTATAAAGGAGGTTTTATCCTGGTCGGATTCGTATAGAGGGATAACCAGAGTAGGCATCCAGGAAGCTCATCCTTTCATGCATTGATATAAAGTCAACCAACTGATCTATTTTGGGAAGTGGGAAGTTTCCTTGGGGACAGCCCTATTGAGGCCTGTGAAGTCGATATAAACCCTCCAACTACCATTGTTCTTACACACTACTACTGGGTTGGACAATCATTTGGGAAACTGAACCTCCCTACTGGATCTTGCATCCAGTATCTTCCCTACTTCATTTTCCATTACTTTAGCCTTTTGGGGGGCTATTTGATGATCTTTCTGAGTGATCGACTTAAAGGACGGATTAATCCCTGGAAAATCGTAAGGTTCCTATCTCTTGAGGAATGTAATTACCTATTTATTTTTGCTTGATTAGAGAGTGTGGATTTGATAAAAAAATCCTTTTTGCTAGGTTGTCATTTATTACAACTTCTTCCAAGTTCTCAACGACCCTGTCTGTGAGGTGGACCATGGTATCCACCACTCCTGGTCAGTCGTACCATCGTTTCTATTTAGAGGGTACTGCCCCCTTCAGGGCTTCCTCCTGAGCATCCTTATCCTCCTTCTTTTTTTTTCTTGGGGCGAATGACTGTAATAAAGCACTTCCTGGCTGTGGCTTGATCGCCATGGATTTTGACCATGCCTCGATTACTAACACGCTTCAACTTCTAGTTGTATGTGAATAGTATGACCTTTATGGAATGGAGCCAAACTCTGCCCAAAATGGCGTGATACCGGGACTTAATATCCACCACTAAGAACTCAATGAGTTTTAGATGTTTCCTGATCTGACTGGGAGAATTATATTTCCCAATGGCATCGGCATCCTTCCTATAAAGTCGACTAACAAAATAGTGGCCTCTTTGAGGTCGGGGACATTCAGCTTCCGTTTATGGAATATTTTCTGATTCATCACTTGTGACGAACTCCCCTGATCCACAACTAGCTTATAAACATCCTAATTTTCTATTCTGAGTGTGATCACGAGTGCGTCATGATATGGGGTCCTTATCCCAACCAAATCTTCCTAGATAAACATGATATGCTTGGTGTAGTCGACGTCATCTTGTCACCGATGTTTACCAGCCTGGGTTTTGGCGAGGTTGATTTGAAAATCCTCCATAATGATATTCACCTTCTTGAGTTCCATTAGAACGGTGTTCCCTATGATTTTCTTGAGGTTTAATGCCCTATGGATAATTGCGAACTCATGTCCTGTATCTTCGTCAAGGAAGTTGTCTGTCTTCTGGTCACCATTGGCTACGATCTTATCAACTTTTTTCTCAATGTACTCATTGAGGTGCCCTACTTGGGATAACTCTTCCAGATGTGACTTTAGAGCCTTGCAATTCTCAGTTTTATGGCTACCCTCCTTGTGGAATGTGAATCTTGACGTGTTGTTCCTTTTTGTTGGGTCACTACCCATCTTTTTGGGCCTTTGATAAATGTTTTTTCATTATTTTTTCTTAGAATTTTGTAAATGGGTTCCTTGAAGACTATGTTAACATCCTGGAATGCCTTGGAGGGGTCGACCTTGTTTCCACTATTGGACCCATCTTACCCTAATTATCGTTTCCCTTATTTTGAGTATCAGTCTTGTCTATTCCCTTATTTACTTTTTCTCCACTATTATCCCCTGTATTAGAATGAACCACATCTTCTACCTAACGTACTTCTCAATTCGGGACATCAGATCATTGATGGTGCTGGCCTCTTTATTAGTAAGGGACTGGTGCAGTAAAAAGGTGATCAGCAGACCAATTTTGAAGGATGATACAGAAACCTTCTTCGAGCAGTCCTCGATCTCAATGAAAACTTCTTAATATCTTTTAGCATACTCTCAAAAGTTCTGCCATGGCTTCTTTTTCATCGTAAATAGTGCATCCATCCTCATGGGATGAGATCTGTTGGTTATGAAACAAGAAGTGAAACCTCTTCCATAGCTATGAAGTTTCTGATCGACTTGTGAGGCAGCCTCTCAAACCACTTTTGTGCTACATCAAGTAGGCTTTAAGGGAAAATCTAGCACATTAGTGTGTCATTGCGGCTCCATAAGGTCATTGCTTGTCAATATTTCCTGATATGGTCTATGAGATCTGTTTTCCCATCGTATACCTTAAACTTAGGGACAGTGAACTTCTTTGGGGGCTCCTCCTCTTTGATTGCCCTTGAAAAAGTGAACTTCATTGGGGTGTTGAGAGCTCTCTTGGCTTGATCTGGTGGATCTCACTATACCAAAAAGGCCAAAATAATACCCTTCATCCGACCAACCTTGTCACGGTCAAAGATCGTAATAACCTTATAAAGTTGTCAGGATCAAAGATCGTTACACGTTCATGCTAATGTCAAAATAAAAAACCCTCACTGCTTCCCATGTTCTTTCCCTCGTTTCCATTTGCCTCCATTTCTGCGATTCTCTCTCTCTCTCTCTCTCTCTATATATATATATATATATAATAAGTTAGAAAACTTATGTATGTCATAAGATAGCACTATGATGTCATTAAAATAATTTTTTTTGCACTCCCTATTTTACCCTCAATTTTTTTATTTCCCCCTCTTTTCTTACTTGCTAAATTTACACTTCAATTAAAAATTAAGGGCAATTTGATAAAGTTCATTTTATCAACTTGCTCACTGATTAGGTGTAAATTCTTCCGAATTTATCCCCTTAATTTAGGGAAATTTATCTCCTCGGATAATGTAATTCATCTTGATTTATCTCATTTATATGCTACTGACCTTTCTATGTAGTATCTCGAGTTTTGTGCCTTTTCATGATATTTACAGGTATTTATTGCTAAGTGAATAAAGGAAAAGGCAAAAGCAAAATAATGAATCAAGGGAGAAAAGTCAAAAGGGCAAAAGCATAATTTCCATCAGGAATTTGGACGAGAATCCAACATGAGTTGAAGACCTCGAGTCCACAAGCGCGTAGGAAGAAATGACGTCCAATTTTGAGTTCCAGGGCAGAAGTTACGAGATTCTAAAGTTGAGAGATAATGAAGAGAAATCAGGAGAAATTGAAGAGACGTTGATTTTAAAGACCAAACCGATCCTACTTAGAACAATAAGGGACCAATCCGAACCCTTGAAACTCACTGGCCAAAATCACATAGCAGACCGATCCAATTTTTAGAAAAAAAGGACCGATCCGGATTTCTAGCACTCACTGGAAAAATTTGCAAAATGGACCGATCCTATTTCCAGAAGAAGAAAAAAAGACTGGTCCGGATTTGGACCTGGACCGATCCGTTCCTGGACGCACGGACCGGTTCATCGAGGATAAACTTAATTTTCTTATTCCGATTTTAGAGTTTGATTCAGCTACAACTCTGGATTTTTCATGATATATTTAACCTCTAGTTATTGTTAGACAAGGGAGTTCGATTTTGAGTTATCTACGTAGGAGTAGAGGGTTTTTGTTAGTTTTTCAATAAGAAGTTCAGCTGTAAGGATTGCAATTAATTGTCTTCAATACAAGTAATGTTCTTTCTTTAAATTTGCAATAGTTAATTAGTTTAATTGCTGGTTCGATTCTGTACTTCTATTTTTATCTAGTTTCTATTAATTATGATGTTTTCTTCTTCTCAATACATGCTTTCTTTTAATTTAACTATGTTTGGCTAAGTTTTTAAGGGTTGGGTTGCATGAACCCCACCCGATGTAATTCACGATAATGGGAAATAGACTTTTTAATTAAAATCTTAGATGAATCGTGTTGCATAACTGGTGCAACTGTCGTAGGACTTTTGATCTCGTTTGCCCTAGGTAACTGGGATGCTTAAGAATACAACGCGCGTACTGGTTAATGCAACACCTCTTTACTCGTCCTTTGATTACATACTGTGCGGGCTACGATCCCTCATATATGTAATGCTTGGGAGTACTAAAGACCAGGTTCGTTTAAAATTATAATTCCGAATCTAGTATCCTATAAAGTGAATTGCTAGGGTGTGGGGGATAGTAACCCGACCTATTGTTCCCATTTCATAGTTAAACTTTTAGTCCATTTATCATCAACATTTTGTTTAAGGAGTGTAATTGCATATTATTAGTTCTTAGTTTTAATAGTTAATTATTCTCAAAATTGCATCTAGTTGTAGTTGTTCCGTTTCCCCAGAATCATCTTTTTTTCTTTTTAGAGTCAAAGCTAGGATTGTTTCAATCTTTCCAACGTCATCATGACTTAGTTCATCTTGTTTGCCTGAGGATCGATACCTGACTTATCGAATTATTACTTGAACGACACGCTTGCACTTAAGCCTAAATAGTACGCACACTAGACATATTTGTGGTCACTTTACTCACGCTCTCTGACTTATCACACGAAGAAAACGTTCCTCTCATTCTCTACTTTCTTCTGTTCTTTTGCCACCTACCCCCGAAAAACCAATCTCTCCCTCTCTCCAATCCACCACTCCCTTATCACCGGATCCTCATCCCCTCCGTCGCACTATTACTCCTCCCAACCACCCCTTTGTCATATCTCTTACACACACGCCTCTTCTCTCTATCTAGGTTCACGCACAGTCGTTGTTGAAAATAAATGCATTCAAATCAGGTACTTTCTTCAATTTTGGATCTGACACGTCAGAATCAGGTTGTTAATTTGTTGTTGGTTTTCCATAAAAATGGATTTCTATATAATTCTAGGCATTTTCGTCAAAATTTATTTATGATTTAACCTTCGATTTTAGGGTTTATATATGGAGGTTGATTTTGGTCTTATATATGGAGGTTTATTTAGGGATTCCATATGGAGTTCGTTTACCTTTGAACTATGTTTGATACAACATTTGATTGTAATTATAAATTAAGGGTTCTGTATTGATTTCCCCTAATTTAATATGTTGTGATAAAGTTGATATTTTTAGAGTGTTTGAGTATTTTATTTAAGGCAGATATTTTATGAGTATCTTATATTGAAGGCTAATATTTTGTTTGTATTTGATATTTTATGAGTATTTTATTGAAGGGTGATATTCATTCTTCTTTTTTGCAGATCTAACTCTTCAATAAGGAACCTAATCAGGTATATTCTCTCATCAAATTTGATTCCATAAAAGCAACCATGCATACAGGATTATGGTTGGTATTGCCTTGCTCTTAAGTTACTAGCAGTGGATTCAAAGTTCCTGATGACATGAATTTAATGTTCTTTTCTAATTTTACAGTATTATCTTTTTATATACTAATTACGGCTGGAATAGCTAACGTCCATTACCATGTGTTTTAAGAGACTAAATGTTATGTCATTTATGTATGACTATAAAATGTGTATAACATTATAAATGTTTTTTTAGGTACATTGGCGGTGAGGGGTAATTTTTGCCAAAAAGCTGTAAAGGAACCTATGAGGTAGGAATTTTGGGTGAAATATGTATTTGATCTTATAATGTCGTATAAAGTAAGAATTGTTTGCCGTGTTGTACAAGTTCAAGATTATATATTTTGGATATACCCATGAAATTTTTATTTTATATGTTTACCAATAGACCTATGAGAAATTAGTCTACTTTTGGCACATTCATTCATTTTCATTACCTATGTGTTCGTTGAATTTTTTGGTTGTTATGAAAATGAGAAACCTTTATATCTTTTATGTTTTCTGGAAGATCGAAGGAGAAGCTGGAAGAGACACTGAATTAAATATCAAAATACAAGTTTGAAGAAATCCGTTGCAAGTGAAGGTAAGATTGGAAAACTATACAGAGCATATCTTGTTGTTTAACATCAGAAGGTTTTGATAGCATAACTATATTTTTTTGTATGAACACATTTTTTGTGTTGTTTTGATCACAAGGAATTCACGCTACACTCTAAAGTAATGTGTTTGTGGCCACGGTTCTCCTAAGATATTAGTTTTTTTTGTACACCATTTTTTTCATGTTTCGTAAAATGTAATAAGTTGAGTATAATATAAAAGAGAGATCATAATGTGGATCCTGAATTACTTCGATTATTTGATAGTTTATTTGTTTTGTACAGTATCATAGGTGTGGTGTGTAACTTCTAATGGCTACATCAAGCTTTAGAATATACATTTGTCACGTTTTTGACACGTTTGAGGTTTGTGTCATAGCTCTAACATTTGAATCCAGGAGAAATAGTGCATTATTAACTCAAATAATTATATTTCAAATGTTGGTGGTCCTAAATTTCTAAATTTTATTTATGAATAAATTGTGTCAAGGATATATAGTAGGTCAAGGTCGAATCAATGCCCACCGTCACCGATCACCATATATTGTGAAGGATATGGAATGATCATCGTCAACATCATAGTTACCATTCGTGACAACATGGGCCCTTTCATTCAAGGTATTAAATCCCATTGCCTCACACTTATGTTCTTGAGTCACGTTTCACACTTTTTACTATTTGAGATATAAAGAAAGTTGAGGGGTAATTAGATGTACTAGAAATAGTGATGTCTGAAGACAAAAATTGAGTTGATGCATCTCTAGTTCAAAATTGGAATGATATTTAGTCCCTTAATTTTTCTGTGTATGCACATATTCGAAATGGGATTACTGTTATGTTTCATGTCAGATGTGGCTTAGATATGAAAAAAGTCATTGTATCCAATCCTGCTTATTGTCACATTATTTTCATGGTACTTACACTTAAGCTACATCGTATATTTTTTAAAATAAGATTTTACAATATTATAAAAGTAATAAAAAACTAGAGATCTTAGAACTGTTAATATGATCTCTATTAGGAATATGATTCTAATAGGTGAATGATCTTAGATATTTTATAATGATTTTCTATTAAAAAGTTAAAGTAGTAACGATGACAATAGTAAGCATGTTGGTAGGTGATATTTTGAATTAATGATAATAACTCAGATTTCAAGTACATATGGGCTGACAAATGTTCATTATTGTAGAATTTTTTTTGGCCAGATGAATGTTCACTGCCTCAATCTTTCGATTTATATTAAGTAGTAATAGTTCGTCAATTAATGGAGAATTCCTCACTTTCACAAGATGATTTATAGTAGAAGTAATAAACTTAAGTGATTCTTAGGGCCTGAGTTTCTTTCAATATCTAAAATTTATATAACTTTTATGTTTGGGATAAAATATTAATTAAATTTAAAAATGTTTCATTAATAGTCACATATCCTATATAACTCCTTTTATTTTTTATTTTCTGCACCAGGATTGTCTATACAAAATTGATTATCCTCCCCAAGATCAAGTTTTATCCCAATAAGAACTATTGGGATGCCAGGGCATAATTCTTCAATTTAGGAATTCAAAATTTACTATTTATTTCAAGTATCAGCAGCTCCTCATATGCAATTCAACAACTCACTCTGATGAATCAACTTGTCTCGAAAGTTTCTTTACATAAGCCTTCTCATTTTCTTTCTCTTCTGATGGGACATAATTTGTGGCATCTTCCTCTTCTTCGTTTGGGTTCTCTTCTTCCATCAAACCTCCCATGCTTAATTCTTTTGCGACTCACTATTTTTCTTTCTCTATAAGTGCATCACATGCCTCCCTCATGGCATGTGATGTTGCTGGCCTGTCTGTGGGTTTGTATCTGGGGTGGGCACCACAAATGGCAAAATAATATCATCCAAGTTTCCACTCTTTTATTACTATATATAAGTTTATGACAAGTATTTACTATCTATTACTAAGAAACACATGTCCAAGTAACACAAATGAGTTCTTTTTATGTTTCATTCTAGGCCAAATAGTACTTCCCATGACACTTTACATTGGATTGCTATTAAGACTTTGAGACATAAAATGAAACACGTAGAAAATTATGAAGTAGGTTTACAATAAAACTGTTCATCAAAATATTTTTTTTTTAAATATTTTCATAATTAAGATAATAATTTAATTGGAGACTCAAAATTAAAACTCAACACTACCTACAGATTTCAAGTTTTTGAAAAATATTTGTTTTATTACTTTATAAAAGTCATAGACATCACTATTTTGATTCGCTCTGATATGCATGTGTGTGTATGTCTCTGTTTGTTTGTGTTGAATATATATTATAACTATATAATGTGTTTCAGGCTCAAGTAGAGCAATTGAGAGCACGTGCTCAAGAAAATATAGTGAATAAAATCGCGATGGAAAGACAAAGTTGGCAAGAAAAAAGGGTTGTAGCTGAAGCTCGAAAAAAAAGGGTTGCATTTGAAATCAAAGTTGGAATCCATTTACCATTGTACTTTATTCAAGTTTAGTTCAAGGAATCTTTGTTTTCCAGTTTACTTACTACGACTTTATGGTTTGTTCATTGTAGTTCTATATGGTTTGGTCCTAAAAATTTAGTTGAGTTCTTTTTATAAAAGTAGATTGACATCAGATGCTGGATGGTTTGGGAAAATCTCAGCTTTATTATGTTTATGGGTTTAATGTTGGATGGTTTTGAAGAGCTGATCACAAGGTTGGTATTTAAACTGAAGCAAAGAGATGTAAGCTTCTGAGCACCTATTAATTTCCCTTCGCCAAACAAACCACTTGACCCTAATTCACCTTGTTGCAACTCCTTTCGATGTTGCTCTTCTAATGAATCTGGACTATTCATTATTCTTCTCATATGCGTGTCTTGAGTGTGTTGGGTAGGAAAAGTAGGCATGAAGTCTTTGGATTTTGGAAGAGGAAATTTGCGTAACCATTCATGTCTAAGAACGACTTCAGTTGTTATCCGCTTTTCAGGGTCATAAGAAAGAAGTTTGCTCAACAATTCGAATCCAGTATCATAAAGAATTGGTGATTCGGTGAACGATGTAGCTAGAAATTTCCTACGCAATACACTATACTGGTGGTGCTTAATGAAGTTCACCTTCACTCCCGGTTGTTTGGAAAACCCAGGCCAAATTGACTCATTTAATGTGCCAAGAATTTTAAATATCTTATTAAGATGATCAAACTCCATTTTCCCATTGAATAATGCTTACTTCATTAACAGTTCAGCCATAATACAACCTAATGACCACATGTCAATTGCCGTTGAATATAGTTTTTCTCCCAATAGAAGTTCAGGTGCCTTGTACCACAAAGTGACCACCAGATGATTATATGGTTTCAATGGGATCCTATATTGACGAGCCATCCCAAAGTCACAGATCTTCAACTCACCATGATTATTTAAAAGCAAATTTGATGTTTTAAAATCTCGATGAAGGACCCAATTATCGTACAGATACTTGACACCCTCTAATAGTTAGAGCATAAGGCATTCAACTTCACTCTGACTAAAAGTCTATTTCATTGCCCCCGTCAGTCCCTTCAGATCATTTTCCATTATGTATATATCCACCTTTCCTTATTATTTTTATTCAGGTCTTTCTTATATTTGTCACATTATGTTGATCGGGACAAAACTCGATAAAGAGAAGATGGGTACATAGCACGACAAATAGTATATGTGGGGTGGGGGGGATGACAGTCCTGTAGTTCCTATTTTGTTTTATAGCATTGAATGTGCATTTGTACAGTGAGGAAATGATTTGTTATTACCGCAATTCCAATTCTAACTATTCCAATGTATAGCTGATGATATTCCTTAGTACATACTTTTTTAAAATTAAGGTACGTGTTAATTGTATTTTATAAAATGAATTAACTAATCTTAAAGTGGCGACTATGTATTTTATAAAATTTACTTACTCGACTATCATGTTATCTATTATGACATTTCTATATACTATTGGTTTCGAAATTCATTGAGATCAATTAGATTAACATTTATTTCAACAATTTTCTTGATTCTCAGTTTAGACAGTAACATGTACATGTTAGAATTTAATTTTCTCTTTTTTCTTCAATTGCATATCGTTGGTTATCCCCTTTGAACAGAATGGAGTGTCTATTATTGGTTCCCCGATACACATCTCTACGATAAGAATTGGTTTTGAAGATATTTATGTCAAACCTATTTTTACGCATGTCTATGTAATATGGTTTTCGTTACATATTTAATTTAGTATACACTTATGTGTTGTAATACAACCTTTTAATTTCATTATAGAAGATTCAACATTGCTTAAATCTAAAATGTTTACATGGTAGTGTAAAATTAATTTTAGGACTTAAATTAGTTTTTTATGGATATGATGTTATTTACGCAAGGTCCAAGATGTACGATTAGTAATATTGTGGACTATTTTTATTTCTTAAATAGGGTGGATTGTGATATAAATAAAGAAACTTTGTCCAATTTTTAAATTTGTATACAAATATTTGCATTATATAATATTTAACAATTATTACGAGGTTCATGGCGGATTATTAGTGTTGTCTTTTAATATGTTAGGTTCTGTATTAATAATAGTATAATTGATATTTTTGTTCTTAAACAAGACAAATTATTCTATAAACAAAAGTAACTATGTAGAATTTTTTTTAAATAATAGGTCCGTGCCATAAGTAATTTAAAAAAATGTTTTTCACTTTACCATGTAACTTTGTTATTGCCACTTTGATAAGAGTTATTGTCTCAAATCAATATTTTTCGTCGTCAATAACTAACCAATTGATGAATGTAAAGTGAAAATTTTATCATATTTTCGAGTATTATTTTATTTACATACAAAAAATGTTAAATATTATTTTATATACATA
Source organism: Sambucus nigra (assembly GCA_949130495.1). Taxonomy (NCBI): domain Eukaryota; kingdom Viridiplantae; phylum Streptophyta; class Magnoliopsida; order Dipsacales; family Adoxaceae; genus Sambucus; species Sambucus nigra. The sequence continues at coordinate 204,883,198 of OX422217.1, forward strand.
CAACTTTTATTTTATTGCCTAATATTTATTGGTCGTGCGACGATGCAAGAAGTGTTGTACAAATGCGAGTTGGAGGCATGACGCGCACGACTTGGGAAATTATGACCCATTTTTTTTAAATTACACTTTGTTTTGTTGGAAAACGATTTTTTTTCCATTTTTCAATTACTTACTTTTAAAAAATTTATCGTTTTGTAATTACATACTTAGGAATTTTTCGTTGTGCCTTCAGGCACGGGCATATCTTAGTGTGTGTGTGTGTGTGTGTGTATGTGTGTGTGTGTGTATATATATATATATATATATATATATATATATATATATTCGTTGGGGTGTGTGTGTGCGTCAATGTGTGTGTGTGGGTCTGTGTGTGGGGGGGGGGGGGGGGGTGTCACCGTGTGTGTGGGTCATTGCGTGAGTGGGGGGGGGGGGGGGGGGGCATTGATTTTTTTTTAAATTGTGTGTATTGAAATTTTTATCTATTGAAATTATGTGCATTGAAATTGAAATTCTGTGTGTTTTGGGTATTATAAATTGGTATTAAAAATTGGAATTAGTATTTTAAATTAAAATCGGTATTTCACCACTAATGTAATTGAAACTGGTATTATAAAGTTAAATTTAAATTGAAATTTGTATTAGAAATTGAGATTGGTATTTGGTATTTGTTTTTTGGTATAGCGTATATTTTATTTTTGGTATTAAATTCTGAAATTGAAATTTGATTACTCTATATAATTGTAGCAGTGATCGCCATCTTTCTCTCTCTCTCTCTCTCTCTCTCTCTCTCTCTCTCTCTGTATATATATATATATATATATATACAGACACACACATACACATAAACACATAGATATTGTTGAATTGTTTGGGATTCTTGAATTGTTGTTGACTAGTGGATTTGAACATTTAGATGGTCATTGAGTTGGTTAGCCCTAGGAATTTCTAATAAAAGGCATTATTATTTACATTGTTGTTTTGAATTCTTGAATTGTTGTTGACTGGTGCATTTGAACACTTAGATGGCCATTGAGTTGGTTGGTCCTAGGCATTATCTAACATTTAGGGTTGTGATGAGAAATGAAACATAACTGTGTAAAAATCGAATATAAACAAGACACAATTAAATGAAACATACTATAATTTTTAGAGTTCTCATGTATTCACATGAGAATACATGCATGCATGTGGCCCGCAAAGTAAGTGTTATATAAAAAGTAATGAGGGTAAAAGGTAATAATGGGAACCGCAATAGATAGTCATTTTCTATCTATTGCGGTTCACGCTACTATAATCCAGGCATGCATGTGTAAATTATATTAAGTCAACTTCTTATATAATATTTACTTCGTGGGGTGCATGCCTGTATGTATTCTCATTTGAATGCATGTCATAACGGTTCTGCACCATTTATAACTAATTTAAATTATATATAGTGTGCATAGATACTAGCCTTATAGTTCTGATGTGTACACATTTAATAGCCCTTAGACCCGTTTGAGAGTCATTACCCTTGTAATGAGATATCTCGAATTGTCCCATTTGGACGGTTTGAGATTGCATAGTTTCTGTATAATAATATTCTTAGTGGCTTAAACTTGTTACTTTTGGGGGAAGTTCCTCTACTGTATCTTAATTTTCTCTGGGTACATACTAGATGATGCGATGTTAAGTGTTATTTCAATTGATAAATTGAAATAATACTGACACTTGCAATCTCAATGGCACAGTGGCAGTAGTTTGTCGACAATGAGATCAATGAACGACAATTGGCACCTCGTCAATCAGGGAGGGAAAACAGGGCAAAAAGGGGGATTTGTACTACTCCAAGTGGACATCTTATGTCAAGGTGGAGCATAGGATGGTAAGTTTTTATTTTTCTTTAATTTTAGTTTTATGTTATTCTAATTTAGCATTACTTTTCTTTACTTACTAATTCTGCATTATTTTATTTTAGGAGACAGGGAGTTTCCTTGGGGGTAGGCCACATAGGCTAGATCCTATGTGGAAATTCAAACGAAGAAGGGCAAGGATAAGGAGGTGTCCTTGAGCGTCACAACCACGATTGCAAGTTATAATTGTTTAATTTTTTTAATTACGTTATAATTTTTTTAATAACTTAATTAACTAATCGTGTACTTTTTATCATTTCAAGAAAATCTTAAGGAAGTGCATGAGTCGCAATCTGATGTCAAAAAAGCATCTTTGACTATGGATACACTCAACCAAGTGCTCAGGGAGGATCGCAAGGGGAGGACTAGGGGCGTGAGCTCTCGGGTGGGGAAGTCGGGGATTATCGGAATGAAGACGAGAAACACCGGTTTGGCTCATAAGGTGGACATCCATGATGATAAGCTATCAAGGTTGGAAGCGATGGTCCTAGATATGTACGCCTTCATTAGGTGTTAGTGGGGGTCCACCTCCGATAAGGGCAAGGGAAAGGACAAGGAAAATGTTAAGGGGAAGGGGAAGGACAAAGAGCTAGATGAGTATATCACTACTTCGTCGTCGATACGGACGAACTCGTCGTCCTTATATGATCCATTTCCCATCTTGACCCCCGTCGAATGGCATGTGTCAATAATAGGTTGGCCAAGCGTGCTTTTAATCGACATATTTTGTGGGGATCCGATAGCGAGGGGTGGTGAGGGACTTGGGCACCCACCCGGGTATGGTGGTCCATGGATGTCCCCTATAAGACATTGAGGCAAAGGTGTTCGTCACGTATGCTTTGGCCGGAAAGGATAACTCACCTTTGTGGTTGCACGAACAATGCGACATTTGGCTAATTGATGGGTGAGTCAATGCATATGTTATGTGGCCTTCCTTCCTCCTACATCCGGTTCTAGACGCTAGTCCATGACATTATTTATATTTATTTTATTTGAATATTGGATTTTAATTGTATTTTTTTGATTTGGTACATATTGGTTTGGATATGGATATTTATATTTGGTTATTGATATTCACATATTGGTTATGGATATTTGTATTTGGTTATGGAAATTTACATTTTGGTTTGGTTGCTTGATATATATGTTGTTTGGGCAAGTTAACTTTTGCTATAATAGGTACAAATATACTGTTGGGCAATGGCAATGGCCATACTGACCAATAACTCTTTTTTAAATATGCCCAGATTTGTCACAGACTTTGACCATGATAAGTCCATGACAAATGAAAATTATCATGGACTTTTCACGATCGAAGTCCGTGATAATTTTTTATTTCTCACGGGCTTGTCATGGTCTTTGACCATGACAAGTTTAAGCTTTTGTCATTGGCTTGTCATGGTCAAAGACCGTGACAAATTTGTTAAGGTCAAAGATCGTGATAAGTCTATTACAACTCTAATGAACTTGTCATAGTCTTTGACTCTGACAAGTCCATGACAAATTCCTTTGTCACCCCCAAACTTATCACAGTCAAAGACCGTGACAAGTTTGACTTGTCAATATTTTTTACCTTAAAAAGTTGACAGTTTTGGTGTAATGTCTGGCTCCACAGTGGTATGGATGTTAGTACATCTCCCTATGGAATAGAATCCTTATGTCTTCATCTTTTCGATCATTGCTTCTGTAGCGTCTTTTTGGTTGGCCATAATCTGATCATCCACGCTCTGACCTATCACGTTCAGTTCTCTCCTGGTCACGCATAGAGATCCTCCCTCACTAAAAGTGTTTATTTCCCGAGGATTAGGAGTCCTATTACAACGCTTTTTAGTAGACGTTTGGAGATCTCTATCCATTATCTCAAGTCGCCTTTGAAGGCGACCATTTTCTTCTAGTTGGAGGCATGCAGCCTCATCTTGTTTCTGAAGCTTGGATTAATAAGCATCGACGAGCCTGGAGATCTACATAGACCTAGGAGTCCCCTGGCTTTCTTCAGAAGGTTTCATATCCTGGAAGATTATAGGATTTTTGTGCTGACGAATCTTAGATCCCCTAGGAAGAACTGGTTCTTCTTGGACATAGCCAACTTGGGGAATGTTGCTACTATGGTGAGATATCAAAGTCCTTCTATTAATGAATGTTTTCATAGGAATAAAAGTCTCTTCCCACAGACAACGCCAATTGTGAGTACATAAAATATCATAATACAAAATCCACGAAAATAATCACAAAGGCAGAAAGTAAAGATCATAACACAAAAATATACGTGGTTCAGCAACTAGCCTACGTTGATGTAGAGGTTACTATTTTTATTAAGTGTCTCTCAAAGTCTCGAGTTCTAATCCCTTTGCCTCGGGTCAGGGTGGACAATTTATAGGTGAATCCTGATAGAGTTTGAGTTGAATATGGATCTCCAAAATAACATGTGGATGTGCCAATGTATACCTAAATATCTCTTCTGAGATTGTTGGTAATTAATTTGGCTATATCCATAAGTGATCTAATATATCCAAATTACTCATGTTAAAATTATGTCATAATTTGGGTCGAGCACATGTTAATCCATCTGGGTTGGTTTGCTACTTTAATGGACTATGCTAAATGGGATCCCACGATTACCATTAATAATTAGATTGGTTGAGGCTATGGCCAAATTCAAAAATATTCATTATTAGATAGTTTCTAACATTAAGTTGTAGCATTGTGCGCGGAACTATTCGATTAGAATTATGTCAAATTTATTTTTAGCATAAGCTCCATGGAAAGAGTAGTATATCATAAAATGTTGGATACTATTTACTTGATATGAGTGGATTCAATGTCAATTAGTTTATTATGCCAATTTAACTCTAATTTTTATGTAATTGTCAACTAATAGAAAAAATTTCGAACTAAAAATATTAGGATACGTATTTTTGCAATATTTGAAAAGCATGTTTCTTTTGGTCTTTCTATACAAGATTTATAAAATTTATATATTGAATTTGCGTTAACATGTGTCGAATTTATGTAACGTTGATTTGAAAAAGACGAGGAAGCTTATACACAATATAAAACTTGTAATTCTACTCTATTAAAATGTAAGCCGAGATGATTGTTTGGGGTGCCTTTAGTTGGAGGCTGAAATTGGTTACTAAAAAGTAGCTAGAAGCATGACATTTCATGTTCCTCGCAAGTGACAAATCACATATTATTATTATTATTATTATTATTATTATTATTAAAAACTCTCTCTCTCTCTCTTCCTAGGCGATTCTAGGGTGACCTTCAATGAACTCTAGGGTTGCATGGTAGTTTGACCTTCTTCTTCAACTCCTATATCCCTAAACATGAATCCAAAGCCTCCTCATCCTCAATCTCAAACCAATCCTTGGACCAAATCATTTGCTAATGTTATGGATGCATATACTTCTCAAGACATCTCCCTCAAGCAACCATCTATTTTCAAAGGTGAACCTCCATTTAACTTCTCCCATGATGACATCAAAATCCTTCCAGAACCATTCAAACACTCCATCATCGAAAAATTCTCACATGGTCATCCCTTATTAGATCTCATTCGCAAACCCTTACTTACCTTCTCCTTCAAGACATCATGCATAGTAGGGCTGCTAGATTTAACGAATATCTTGATCAGACTCAATAGTGAAGAGTATTTTCTTCATTTATGTCTTCGAGAGCAATGGTAAATAGGCAAATTCCCCATGCACACCTTTAAATGGTCTCTATCTTTCAAGATTGATCAAGAAAGTCCTATAACTCCCCTGTGGGTAAATTTTTGAACCTCCCAATTCACATCTTTTCTAAATCTACATTATACTCAATTGCTCAATTTATAGGCACTCCTCTTAAAATAGATGCCTATACTATATCTATTAATAGTCCAAGTCTTGCCAGGGCATGTGTTGAATTAAACCTTCTTAAAACTAAATCAACAAGAGTTTGGATTGGTAATGGGGACAATAGTTTTTGGCAAGAAATTTCCTATGAAAATCATCTTCATTTTTTTTCATTTTTCATGAAAAAAGGCCACAGCATTTATAATTGCATTTTTAAAAACCCTTCAAAATAACCTACCGTCAAAACTAATCTACCCCCATTAAGATTTCCCATAATCCCTAACCTCCAAAGCAAATATCTAATCCTCCTAACCAACATTGAATATCCCTAGTGAATGGAAAATTAAAACATACAAGCCAAAACCATTAGCCAGAAAAGAAAACATTCTCTTTGCCTCAACATTTTTTTGCCATTCAAGATGAAGATGAATATCCCCTTATGCAGCCTACCTCAGATAACCCTACTACCCAATCTGACCAAATGGAGCCTGCAGTTCCTTTAATCAACATTGAACCCCACACTAAAGCCAATAACCAATCAATTAGAGATAACATCCATATTTAAACCAATGAACTCCATCACTTGAGAAAGAACCTTCCATTATATCAAACCATATTAACTAAAACACTATCCCCTCACGGATTGAAAAAATCAAGCACAGTGACATTGATAAAAAAGAAACAATGATTGTTGATGATTGCAATATTTCTCCAAGGGAAACTGACATCCCTAACTTTGATAAACACATTGACATTACAAGTTGTACTCAAATGATACAAAAACCTATAAAGAAGTCCCCACAACCACTTCGGATGAGCTGAAACTTTTTTCCTCAAGTTATGAAAAAATTTGGGTTATAGTTAACGAAAAGAAGGCCAAGAACAACCTCGAAATCAATGACCCTAACCAATCTTCAAACACTTGCCATGAAAAACCTCTATTTACCTAATATTCATCCAAACAATTTGATCCCCCTTTTAAAAGAATCACCAGATCTGGTGCCAAGTCCAACTCAAGCTCCAAATACATTAGTCATCAATGATAAATCTCATATGAATCAAACAAAAGAATAAAGAAGTTAATAAGAATTCGTAAAGGGACTGCTCTTGCTCTTCTAGAGCCAAAGGTAAATAAGGAGTCAATTTTTACCTATCAATTAGAGTGGGTTTTTGAGGGTTGTATCTTAAATATCACTGGCAAGATTTGTTTTTTTTTAAATATGATCGGGCAGTTAGTCTTCTTATGGATGAATAACAGGTCCTCTGCTTAAAATTAGAGCATAAAATGTTTAAAAATCCTATTGTTATCTCCTTAATATATTATAAATGTACTAGATTATAGAGACATAATCTTTGGGAATATATATATCAACTGTGCAAATTGTTTGAAGATATGTGTCATCTTATCATAAGAGATTTTAATATAGTAGTATACCAAGGAGATAAAATTGGGGGCAATGAAATATATTATCAAGCTATTTAATATTTCAAGGATGTAACTTCCTCAAATAGGTGTTTAAGTTTGAGATTTGAATGCTCCTGCATTCATATGAACTCTTGTCAACGTCGAGGCGTAAATAACCTAGCCATATTTATTTTCAAGATAATTGCATGGGTGTAAATGATCTGAGCCGAACGTTGTCGAAGTTTAGTTTGGAAAGTTTAATGAGCATACAAAATGTTCCAACTTACTTGTTTTTATTACGCGCCTAGCTTGAATGAGCTTCTAAGTGAACACATGCGCAAGGGTGGATCTAGGGCTGGACTTACCAGGGTTGCAACCAAGTTTAATTTTTGTTGTGGTTAACAGTTGTTGTTGACCCACACTAAATGTGAAGTGTAGTCCGGCCATATCTCAAAGTTTTCTCACCCAAATAGTAACTTGTGTCCAATAGATGCAAATTACTGTTAAAGAACACCCCCCCCCCCCCCCCAAAAAAAAAACACAACTATATAAATTTGACCAAAAAAAGGTGCGCATGCCCTCCAACAAAACATAAATATACTTTTCTCTCACTTACCAAACAAGCGTATACCTTTCTCTCTCTCACCAAACTCAATTCAAAACCAAATATCTCCCAAAAAGTTTCTTTTCACCTTACCCCACTCGGTTGACCAACCTTGTAGTAAGTAACAAACGCCTGCTTGTCGAAGACTTCTCATTCCGGTACCAATATTATCAGATTTATTTTATTTATTTTTTCTTTCTTGTTTCAATCTAGTCTTTTTTTACCTTTCGTGCTTGCTTTTTTCCCCTTTCCTTCCTGGTATTTTTTTTTTCATTCAAGATTAAATTAGTCAATTTTTTAAGCATCAGATTTGTGCGTTAAATTAATAATTGATTATTTAATTTAAGCAGTTATATTTTTCTAAAATATTATAATTTTGTATTTGAACTTCTTAGGTTGATTCCCATTTATAATTACGATTTTATTTGTAGATTTAATTGTTTGTATCAATCTATCGATGATTAAGTTAATACTTCTTAATTCTATTTTTTGTTTAATTTTGTAGAGTGATAATTGGAAACTATTCTCATATACATTCTGCACAGGGTTTGGGTTGGTTCGGTTTCATTACTAAACTAGAACCAGATCCGAGGTGTTTCGGTTCCAAGATTTTGGAACCGGAACCTAATTTTTTAAAATCGAACCGATGGTTCTTGGGTTGCTTCGGATCGGATCCTGGGTCGATTCACAAAATAAAAAATATAAACCCAACAAACATGAAGAAATCTCCAGCTAAAATTAGTAAACGAAAATGGTCCTTCGATCTAAACAGTACATGAAATGATAAATCAGATCTGAACGAAAAAATAACTCACAAAAGAACCAGATCCAATTTTTGTGAGTTGCTAAAATCACAAAAATTTAGATTCAAACCAAATGATAACATTTAGATTCAAACCAAAAGACGTTTTGGTTAAAATCAGATTTGATATACTCAAAAAAGGTTAATATTCAAACAAATAATATACTCAACAGTTCTCCGTCATTTGTGGCATGAACGCCTGTCTCCAAGCTACACTTCGTGATTTAAGATGTACTAATTTTAGACAATCTTTGATGGGAGCAATTGAAACTAGTTTATGTAATGGACCAGTTTATTTTGATGTGTTTCCAAACATAACTTTGTCTTTAACTGATATGCACCTTTGTAAGTGTTTGAGTCTCAGGGTCCAAACCAAAGGTTATAACTTTCTTCCGGGATCGGAAACTGTTGGGATTATTTATAGGATTTATTACAAGGTAATGAATACTATGGCTCCCAATATTAAGCAATTAAGTCCTTTTGGTAAAATTGTGTTAATTGACACACATCTTATAGATTCTAATGTCAACACACCTAGAACTATAAGTTGGGACGAAATTGACTTCCCAGAGACTTGGGCGATAAAAAATGATGTTCCTCCTCAACCTCATCAGAACCATGATGTTGAAGACATCATTGAGGAGAAGGATGGTGATGTTTTTCTAAATTTTAGAAAATTTAATAGGTGTCAATCCTCTAGGAGTTACTCTTCTAGAACCCCTTTTGTTACCTATCCTCCATCCACTTCACGACACTCTGTCTGTGAAGATTACCCTAGAAACCCTTCATATCAGGATGATATGAATGTTCATGGCACCTTTACCCATGACCAAATACCCCACGGTATTTATGAGAAGAAGGATTCTTCTCAGCGCAGGGAACCCCATACTCCGTCCCCTACGCCGTCTGAGATGAATGTCAGACTTTAACTTTCCTTTCGTTTAATGGTTTTTATAATTAATAGGAAAGCAATAAGTGCTGAGTTTAACTTACCAGAATGGGATAGTTTTAGGACTTGGTACTTTAAAAAGTATGATAAAACTATGTTAGAATTTTATAAAAATGAATTTTATAAATGGGTGGAAGAAAACCAGTTGGTTACTTCTTTTGCTGTTTGGTTTCTCAGGTTTACTAAAGATAGGAAACTTTTTGTTCTTGAAACAGAAAATCAACCTAAACCTGAGGTTAAACAGTACCAATTCCTAAAACTATCCCATTCTGGAAGGTTAAATTCGGCACTTATTTCTTTCCTATTAATTGTAAAAATCATTAAAAGGAAGGAAAGTTAAAGTCTGACATTCATTTCAGACGGCGTAGGGGACGGAGTATGGGGTTCCCTGCGCTGAGAAAAATCCTTATTCTCATAAATACCGTGGGGTATTTGGTCATGGGTAAAGGTGCCATGAACATTAATTAAACCAACATGAATAAAGTGATAATTTTTATCCTTTATATGACTTAGCAAATCATCCCGTTTAAAGAGCTCGATACTCTTATCTTGCTCGTCCAGACTAAGGGTTTGTTCCATAGTCTTAATAGCATATTTGCTACGAAAGTTATACCAGTTAGTATTGTATATAACTTTGGGATGGACTTTAGGAATAGTCCATTTGTTCAGATCCTTCTGAACATCAAATTCAATTAAAGAAGAGTTCTTCGTGAACTCTTGTGTTGTGTGTGTATCAATGGTTTGTGCTTCCATTACACAGATGTTAATGTTTAGAAATGTAATAATCACATGGTCTGGAATAGGAGTGTAATAATCAAATCAAAATATTTATTTAAATAAAACAATATGCAAATCAAAATTCTAAATCTAAATGGGATTACTATTTAAATCGAAATTCGCCAGTTAAATGAATATAATAAGCCGAATTAGAAATCACTTTTGATACCCAGTGGTCAACGATTTACTTTGGGAATAAGCCTAACGCCTCCCCGGCTAAACGGTAACCCGGTTACGCGACAAGTTACCAGTATATCACAACCAGACTTCTATTTCTCCTTATTATTATCATTTAAATTAGGTTTTCAATATGAATAGAAATCATTTAAATTAGGATTTTAATGTGAATAGTGGTAATTTAAAATAGTATTCTGATGTGAATAGTAAAATACTATTCACGCCTGTGAACAGTGATTTACTGTTCAAACGTGCATTATACCGGACAATAGTGACAGTCATTACTTCCGTACATCGGGAACATCATATTTTTTAATGTTCCGATGCCTGAAAGATCATAACGTCACTGTTCCGTGATAATACATCAGACCAAAATTACCTTCTAAACACTAACACACATATTAGCCAATCATGGCTCTGATACCAACAAGTAGAGGATCAATGCGGAATTAATACTAGTAATACTGGAAATATATTACTAACTTATTACAGACTGGAATTAAAGACAGAAATTAAAACTTACAAAGAGAAGTGAAGTCCACCGGAATGTAGCCGGGAAGTTCTTATTACAATTATAGAGAGAGAGGGAGAGAAGTGCTGAAAGTAAAGTGTGTCTACAACTGAGGGGGAAGCCCTCTATATATAGATGAGAGAGGAATAATTAATTCCTCAGCAGGGGCCCTCCATATTGAAAGGTCGACAAAGTCTCTTGTCCTCTTGTGTCGGCTGATGGGCCATGTGGGCCAGGTGGGACCAAACAAGTCACGGGCGACTGCCTGTGGGTTGAGAAGTCACAGAATGGGACCTACCACTACCACCGAAAGTAGTGAGTCTTTTCGCTTTGCATCGGCAAGCATCTTCTCTGGGACCAACTGGGGCCAGGTGGGCCAGTCACCTCAATTCATCTAGGCCATCTGCGCCAGTGTTGGGTGATGAGTCATCCAATCGTCGTGCTGGGAGCTCCGATCTGATTGAGTCGAAGAAAGCTTGTCTCAGCTGTATATTGGTCATGTCACCAATAGTAATACCACTTGGTGGAAAGGGGTCGTCATCGTTTGGATTCTGGGATTCTCCGGCCAGACAGAAGAAAGGATTATGCTTTTGAGCAGAAGCCATTGATGCATCATCATCATCATCTGAAGGTAAAGGAATGGGGTTAGGTGTATCAGGTTTAAAACAGGGTTTAGCTGGAACACCTTCACCAAAAGCTGTTCTGAACTGGTTCTGGGTAAACTCCATAACCTTCTGCAAAATCTCTTGCTCAGTCGCTTTAGGGAACTGCTTCTTCAGGGCAGCTTTCAAATCCACAATTGGATTAGGTGCAGGCATCATCTGTTCTACAGGAGGCGGTGCTTCATCAACGAAGTTCATGTAGCCTTCCAGGCTTTTCATCATTTGCCCAATAGTGGAACCAATATCAACACCACTCCACCATCGGTAAAAGAAGATGCGTTCAAATAGAGGAATATTGTGGTCATTGACTCTACAACGCAGATCCCAGGTGAAGATCCAAGGAATATCCATCTCGAAAAAAAAGAGTAGGGCGTTTAATCCTACCGAAGCTTTGTTTTTCCCTTTTAAAAGAGGATGAAATTGAATCCAGGGAAGAAAAAGTTTAGCCTGGGTAATTTCATCAGGGAAGAAGTCAATTCCTGGGCCAAATTTGTCCCACCAATTGAACACCCATCATGGGTAAGATTTTCGCAAAGAATTTGGGCACAAAACAAAAAACCAAGTGTGTTTGTGCTCTGCATTTTGGTAATAAAATGCTTTTGTCCAAGCCTGGACATAATCCCAGTAATTATAGGTTCCACCAGCATGCGAACTTAATTTTCGCGCTTTCAAAGGATGGATTCCCCATTCTCGGGGAGATATGAATTTTTTTAAAACAGCCTTGCTATAAGCAATGGGGGAATGAGAATTTCCCTGATGCCTGTTAGTATATTGAAACACCACTGAATCAGTTTCCACGAGAATCGCCTCGTATACCGTCCGGTATTTGCCTTCTTGCACTTGATAACAATGAGTATCAAGATACTGGGACTTAATTTCCTAGGGCGCAAACATCTGCTGCTTGTCCTCATCATTGAGAATTAGTACTAATTTCGAAGTCCTGTTATTAGGAAGGAATTTGTACTTGATAGTCTCTAAAACCTCTTTAGCAGATTTCTTCTTGCTAAAAGGGTTCAGAGGGGGAGCATTCTTCTCCCTGTTCTTCGCACTCTGGCGGAGGAATTCAACATAATCCTGTATCGGAGGATATTGATCATCATTCACGATGATCCTTTCTTTACCAGGCCGACGAGAATACCCGCTGCTGTGGCCTTTACCACGCCCACGAGAGGGGCCACTCATCGATCCTGCAAAAACTCTCTAGTTAGAAAATCGGGAAGAGAGTTATTTTCCCCTTTGATATGTTCTATATAAAAATCAAAAGCCGATAAGTTTGCTTGCCATCTGGCAAAAATGTATTTTGAAACAATGTTTTCAACATCTTTTTGCAAAACCTGTTTAACAGCACTGCAATCAATTCGCAGTAAAAATTTCTGATTTAATAAATCATCTTGAAATTTTGAAATGCATTTTACAACCGAAAAGATTTCTTTCTTAATGGTGGAGTAATTTTTTGAGGCATCTTTCCAAGATCCTGAAGTAAAACGAACAAGTTCTTCCTTTTTAGTTGAAAAATTTATTTGTTTTAAAATACCACCAAAACCTAAATCTGAGGCGTCGGTCTCGACTATTTTGAAAAAAGAAGGATTTGCTAAAGCCAGACAAGGCAATTGCTTGACTTTCAGTTTAATGTTCTGAACAGCTTTAGTATGCTCATCAGTCCAAGGAGCAGGATTCTTTTTCAATCTTGAGTAAAGAATAGCACTGTCTTGTGCAAGATTTTTGTAATAGTCACCAATATAATTGAGACTACCCAGAAATCATTGAAGTTGCGTCTTTTCCTTGAGCTCGTCAGGCAATTTAGAGGCAAATTCAATACTTCTGTCAATGGGGAGTATCTTCCCCTCTCCAATGTTATGCCCTAAAAATCTGGCATTAGTTTGAAAAATTTTCATTTTAGGGGCGGAGACAACTAATCCATTAGTTTTAACAACATCTTTAAAAATCTTTAAATGTTTAAAGTGTTGGTCAATTGAGTTAGAGAAGATAAGGATATCATCAATATACACAATTGAAAAGTCAGAAAAAGGATTGAAAATATCGTTCATGATATTTTGAAATTCAGAAGGGGCATTCTTGAGCCCAAAAGGTAAAACATTCCATTGATAATGGCCAAAAGGAACCACAAAAGCAGTTTTATACCTATCTTGGGGTGCAATTTGGATCTGCCAATATCCATATTTTAAATCAAATTTGGAAAAAATGGTGGCAGAATGAAGCATGTCAAATAAATCCTTTTTATTAGGAATTGGATATCTTATCCATTGCAGAACTGTGTTAAGGGGCTTATAATTGATTACAAGCCTAGGAACACCTCGTTCCTTCTCAGCAGCCTTGTTAACATAAAAAGCTGTACAACTCCAAGGAGAATAACTCTTGGTGATGAGCTTTTTATCTAACAGGGTCTGGATGAGAATCAATATGCGGAATTAAGCTGGAAAATATATTACAAACTTATTATTAAAGACTGGAATTAAAGACCGGAATTAAAACTTACAAAAAGAAGAGAAGTCCACCGGAATGTAGCCGGGAAGTTCTTATTACAATTATATAGAGAGAGGGAGAGAAGTGCTGAAAGTAAAGTGTTAAGGGACTTATAATTGATTACAAGCCTAGGAACACCTCGTTCCTTCTCAGCAGCCTTGTTAACATAAAAAGCTGTACAACTCCAAGGAGAATAACTCTTGGTTATAAGCTTTTTATCTAACAAGCTCTGGATCTCATCCTTGTAAAGATCGAGGAGCTCAGTCTTCATCTGACTGGGTCTAGCTTTGGTCGGAATGGATCGTTCATGAAAATCTTTTTCATAAGGAAGAGAAACAACATGTCTTTTCCTGTCCCAAAAAGCATTAAGGATATCACTGCAAATCTCTGATGTTAATTGATTTTTAACAATCTGAATTTTGTACATGATATTAGGGGACATTAAATTCTTTTTAATGTTGAGATTATAGAATTCTTTCTGAAGAAAATTAAGATGGTTTTCTTTGAAAATAATGTTATTAGTCAAAGAGCTAATTTTCTTAATCTCAGGTCGGGTAATAAATTCAAAAACAATTTTTTGATTTTGAATAGTGGTGTATATACCACTAGAGTCAATTTTATCTATAGGCATAAGCATAGATAAAAAAGGAGTACCAAGAATTATCTGCTGAGATAAATCGCCAATAAGCAAGAAGGTACTGTCTAAACAAATTCCATTGTTACAGATGGCAACATTAGTTAATTTAAACCTGATGCCCATGCTATCTCCGCTAGCATTAAACAAGGATTGAGTAGTCTTCTCAAAATATTCAGTAGGAACAATTGCTTCCTGAATACAGTTCATATCAGCACCGCTATCAACAAGGGCAATGATGTTACAAAGAGAAAATTCTTTGTTAATCACAAGGTTGATAGTAGTATACCATTTTTGGCTTGGAACACGGCTGATAAAACCTAAATAATCCACAGAATCTTCAGTACTGGTAGTAGTGTTTGAAGTTCCTGGATCAGAATGCTTCTGGGCATTCTTGAGACTATCAATCTCAGTCTGCATCTTGTCATGCTGTAACTTAAGTTGTCTTAACTCAGTTTTAAGTGTATTAACTTCGTGTCTTAGATCATTAAGACTGACATGCTTGTTATTAGTATTAGATTGTTCTAAACGATTAAGAACCTCCTTAAGGCTATAATCTTTAGAAGAATCAGGAATACGAACCTCTTCCTAGGCATAACAAGACTTAATAAGCTTTAGCTTAATATCAGGGTCAGTAACTTGGTTGATAACATCAATCATATTCTGTTACTGACATGTAAGGACATTAAGACTTAATCCATTCAATTGGATTATAGACTGGAGATGATCGCATCTCTTGGCCAGTACATTACACTGACAGTCTCCTTTCTCGGAGACATCTGAGTCACTAGAGCTTTGGATATAGCAAAGCTCATCATCGCTCTCAGAAGAGGAGTCCTCTTGTTCTTCAGAGGAACTGGAATTAAGCAAAAGTTTGCTTAACTGAGACTTCAGATGTTCATCAATCTGAAGGTTGCTAATCTTAGCTTCCATTTTACACTTATTAGCATAGTGGCCAAATTTACCACATTTAAAGCATTTAGGGCCTGATTTGTTAGTTTTCTTTTTAACAAATTTCTTTTTATGTTTATATTCTTTTTCTTTAGGAATATAAGCCCTTTTCTTCTTACGTTTATAGGTGGATTTTTTAGGAACCTTTTTAGTCTTTTTGGAGACTTTTCGGGCAGAAGTTCCTGTGTCAAAAGCAAACTGCTCACAAAACTCACCAAGTTCTTTCTTACCTGAAAGGTTCTGTTTCTTAAGTTGCCTCTGCAACTTAAGGTCATTACAAAGAGTGAGACCCTCTTGTATGACGACACTTATGAGCTGTCCATAAGTGTAACCGTCGTAAGGGATGGAGATGCCATTATTGGCTTCTCTAAGCTTCTTACGAACTTTCTTAGCGAAGAAAGTAGGAAGGCCATCAATGAACTTGGCTTTCCAATGTTCAGAGTTGCCATCATCTCTCTGAGTAACCCTAGCAAGGAACACGTCCTTGTACCACCTAAACTGGCTAAGAGTAGGACACCTAAGGTTTTGTAATAATTCTCTATTACGTTCATTATGGTGGTCTGTACTACCAATAAAGTGATAAGAAATGGAGAGCATAAGAGTATAGACATCGTCTGGTACAATTATGTCCTGCATTTGCTCATTCTTGACAACTTTAGCAGCAGTAAGAATTTCATTTCTTTGATTTTCAATTAGGATATTACCCCACCAACCTCTGAGGGTACCAGTAAATCCAACAGTTATCATCTGCGCAATACTATGATCAGATGCATCATTATGTTTACATATGGTAGCATACATAGACATTTGATGAAGCGTTTCGTAAATCTGGGATTCGGTATTACCATCCAGATTCCAATCATAGATTGATTTACCGTGAAAAGTATTCTGCATCACGGTGCTCTCTTCGAAGAGCAGATCCTGGGGGGTTGGCCTATGGTAGTAGTTTCTAGCTGGGCCAATATTATTACTATAAGTAATTTTATTAACCTCAGGAGGTCGACCAAAAGAAAGTTCAAATCCTTGAACATCTCTTAACGTAACATCTTATTCGATATCAGAATCAGAATCATCATGGGATAAAGTATTAATCTTTAATCCCTTGAGATCTTTCTCGATCTCTTTGAGCTTAGACATAAAATCAGTTTTAGCTCCAGTTTTAAAACCTTTAACTTCAATTGGGGGTTGAATTATAGGTTTAATCAGACTTTTAACTAAATCTGGGGGACTCTTAACATGGTTATGTGCTAGAGTATTCTCAATTCTATTGAGTTGTTTACCTATGGTGTTAAGCATAAGGTTGGTATAATTCCCCTGTTTGACTAAAGGGTTCAGATCCTTAGTAGCTCCAAGGAGTCTGGTATCGTTTTCTATCCTAAGAAAGGCACTAGCTTCTACAATAGGAGCAGCACTACTTTGACTGGTACTACCAGTTTCTATGGATAGGGGTTCAGTCGGAGGGTGAACAGCAGATATAGTCTGTTTATTCACAGTGGTCCATTTAGTTTCATGTTTAACCTCAGGTTTAGGTTGATTTTCTGTTTCAAGAACAAAAAGTTTCCTATCTTTAGTAAACATGAGAAACCAAACAGCAAAAGAAGTAACCAACTGGTTTTCTTCCACCCATTTATAAAATTCATTTTTATAAAATTCTAACATAGTTTTATCATACTTTTTAAAGTACCAAGTCCTAAAACTATCCCATTCTGGAAGGTTAAACTCAGCACTTATTTCTTTCCTATTAATTGTAAAAACCATTAAACGAAAGGAAAGTTAAAGTCTGACATTCATTTCAGACGGCGTAGGGGACGGAGTATGGGGTTCCCTGCGCTGAGAAGAATCCTTCTTCTCATAAATACCGTGGGGTATTTGGTCATGGGTAAAGGTGCCATGAACATTCATATCATCCTGATATGAAGGGTTTCTAGGGTAATCTTCACAGACAGAGTGCCGTGAAGTGGATGGAGGATAGGTAACAAACGGGGTTCTTGAAGAGTAACTCCTAGAGGATTGACACCTATTAAATTTTCTAAAATTTATAAAAACATCACCATCCTTCTCCTCAATGATGTCTTCAACATCATGGTTCTGACGAGGTTGAGGAGGAACAACATTTTTTATCGCCCAAGTCTCTGGGAAGTCAATTTCGTCCCAACTTATAGTTCTAGGTGTGTGAACATTAGAATCTATAATATGTGTGTCAATTAACACAGTTTTACCAAAAGGACTTAATTTCTTAATATTGGGAGCCATAGTATTCATTACCTTGTAATAAATCCTATAAATAATCCCAACAGTTTCCGATTCCGGAAGAAAGTTATAACCTTTGGTTTGGACCCTAAGACTCAAACACTTACAAAGGTGCATATCAGTTAAAGACAAAGTTATGTTTGGAAACACATCAAAATAAACTGGTCCATTACATAAACTAGTTTCAATTGCTCCCATCAAAGATTGTCTAAAATTAGTACATCTTCCATCACGAAGTGTAGCTTGGAGACAGGCGTTCATGCCAGAAAGGGTCAAGGGTTTAAAAGCAATTTGAATTAAACCAGCATGAATAAAGTGATAATTTTTATCCTTTATATGACTTAGCAAATCATCCCGTTTAAAGAGCTCGATACTCTTATCTTGCTCGTCCAGACTAAGGGTTTGTTCCATAGTCTTAATAGCATATTTGCTACGAAAGTTATACCAGTTAGTATTGTATATAACTTTGGGATGGACTTTAGGAATAGTCCATTTGTTCAGATCCTTCTGAACATCAAATTCAATTAAAGAAGAGTTCTTCCTGAACTCTTGTGTTGTGTGTGTATCAATGGTTTGTGCTTCCATTACACAGATGTTAATGTTTAGAAATGTAATAATCACATGGTCTGGAATAGGAGTGTAATAATCAAATCAAAATATTTATTTAAATAAAACAATATGCAAATCAAAATTCTAAATCTAAATGGGATTACTATTTAAATCGAAATTTGGCAGTTAAATGAATATAATAAGCCGAATTAGAAATCACTTTTGATACCCAGTGGTCAACGATTTACTTTGGGAATAAGCCTAACGCCTCCCCAGCTAAACGGCAACCCGGTCACGCGACAAGTTACCAGTATATCACAACCAGACTTCTAATTCTCCTTATTATTATCATTTAAATTAGGTTTTCAATATGAATAAAAATCATCTAAATTAGGATTTTAATGTGAATAGTGATTATTAAAATAGTATTCTGATGTGAATAGTAAAATACTATTCACGCCTGTGAACAGTGATTTACTGTTCAAACGTGCATTATACCGGACAATAGTGACAGTCATTACTTCCGTATATCGGGAACATCATATTTTTTACTGTTCCGATGCCTGAAAGATCATAACGTCACTGTTCCGTGATAATACATCAGACCAAGATTACCTTCTAAACACTAACATACAAATTAGCCAATCATGGCTCTCATACCAACAAGTAGAGTTCACGAAGAACTCTTCTTTAATTGAATTTGATGTTCAGAAGGATCTGAACAAATGGACTATTCCTAAAGTCCATCCCAAAGTTATATACAATACTAACTGGTATAACTTTCGTAGCAAATATGCTATTAAGACTACGGAACAAACCCTTAGTCTGGTCGAGCAAGATAAGAGTATCGAGCTCTTTAAAAAAGAAATTGAGGAGAAGGATGGTGATGTTTTTCTAAATTTTAGAAAATTTAATAGGTGTCAATCCTCTAGGAGTTACTCTTCTAGAACCCCTTTTGTTACCTATCCTCCATCCACTTCACGACACTCTGTCTGTGAAGATTACCCTAGAAACCCTTCATATCAGGATGATATGAATGTTCATGGAACCTTTACCCATGACCAAATACCCCACGGTATTTATGAGAAGAAGGATTCTTCTCAGCGCAGGGAACCCCATACTCCGCCCCCTACGCCGTCTGAAATGAATTTCAGACTTTAACTTTCCTTTCGTTTAATGGCTTTTACAATTAATAGGAAAGAAATAAGTGCTGAGTTTAACCTTCCAGAATGGGATAGTTTTAGGACTTGGTACTTTAAAAAGTATGATAAAACTATGTTAGAATTTTATAAAAATGAATTTTATAAATGGGTGGAAGAAAACCAGTTGGTTACTTCTTTTGCTGTTTGGTTTCTCATGTTTACTAAAGATAGGAAACTTTTTGTTCTTGAAACAGAAAATCAACCTAAACCTAAGGTTAAACATGAAACTAAATGGACCACTGTGAATAAAAAGATTATATATGTTGTTCACCCTCCGACTGAACCCCTATCCATAGAAACTGGTAGTACCAGTCAAAGTAGTGCTGCTCCTATTGTAGAAGCTAGTGCCTTTCTTAGGATAGAAAACAATACCAGACTCCTTGGAGCTACTAAGGATCTGAACCCTTTAGTCAAACAGGGGAATTATACCAACCTTATCCTTAACACAATAGGTAAACAACTTAATAGAATTGAGAATACTCTAGCACATAACCCTGTTAAGAGTCCCCCAGATTTAGTTAAAAGTCTGATTAAACCTATAATTCAACCCCCAATTGAAGTTAAAGGTTTTAAAACTGGAGCTAAAACTGATTTTATGTCTAAGCTCAAAGAGATCGAGAAAGATCTCAAGGGATTAAAGATTAATAATTTATCCCATGATGATTCTAATTCTGATATCGAATCAGATGTTACGTTAAAAGATGTTCAAGGATTTGAACTTTCTTTTGGTCGACCTCCTGAGGTTAATAAAATTACTTATAGTAATAATATTGGCCCAGCTAGAAACTACTACCATAGGCCAACCCCCCAGGATTTGCTCTTCGAAGAGAGCACCGTGATGCAGAATACTTTTCACGGTAAATCAATATATGATTGGAATCTGGATGGTAAGACCGAATCCCAGATTTACGAAATGATTCATCAAATGTCTATGTATGCTACCATATGTAAACATAATGATGCATGTGATCATAGTATTGCGCAGATGATAACTGCTGGATTTACTGGTACCCTCAGAGGTTGGTGGGGTAATATCCTAACTGAAAATCAAAGAAATGAAATTCTTACTGTTGCTAAAGTTGTCAAGAATGAGCAAATGCAGGACATAATTATACCAGACGCTGTCTATACTCTTATGCTCTCCATTTCTTATCACTTTATTGGTAGTACAGACCAACATAATGAACGTAATAGAGAATTATTACAGAACCTTAGGTGTCCTACTCTTAGCCAGTTTAGGTGGTACAATTATGTGTTCCTTGCTAGGGTTACTCAGAGAGCTGATGGCAACTCTGAACATTGGAAAGCCAAGTTCATTGATGGCCTTCCTACTTTCTTCGCTGAGAAAGTTCGTAAGAAGCTTAGAGAAGCCAATAATGGCATCTCCATCCCTTACGAGGGTTACACTTATGGACAGCTCATAAGTGTCGTCATACAAGAGGGTCTCCCTCTTTGTAATGACCTTAAGTTGCAGAGACAACTTAAGAAACAGAACCTTTCAGGTAAGAAAGAGCTTGGTGAGTTTTGTGAGCAGTTTGCTTTTGACACAGGAAATTCTACCCGAAAAGTCTCCAAAAAGACTAAAAAGGTTCCTAAAAAACCCACCTATAAACGTAAGAAGAAAAGGGCTTATATTCCTAAAGAAAAAGAATATAAACATAAAAAGAAATTTGTTAAAAAGAAAACTAACAAATCAGGCCCTAAATGCTTTAAATGTGGTAAATTTGGCCACTATGCTAATAAGTGTAAAATGGAAGCTAAGATTAGCAACCTTCAGATTGATGAACATCTGAAGTCTCAGTTAAGCAAACTTTTGCTTAATTCCAGTTCCTCTGAAGAACAAGAGGACTCCTCTTCTGAGAGCGATGATGAGCTTTGCTATATCCAAAGCTCTAGTGACTCAGATGTCTCCGAGAAAGGAGACTGTCAGTGTAATGTACTGGCCAAGAGATGCGATCATCTCCAGTCTATAATCCAATTGAATGGATTAAGTCTTAATGTCCTTACATGTCAGTAACAGAATATGATTGATGTTATCAACCAAGTTACTGACCCTGATATTAAGCTAAAGCTTATTAAGTCTTGTTATGCCTAGGAAGAGGTTCGTATTCCTGATTCTTCTAAAGATTATAGCCTTAAGGAGGTTCTTAATCGTTTAGAACAATCTAATACTAATAACAAGCATGTCAGTCTTAATGATCTAAGACACGAAGTTAATACACTTAAAACTGAGTTAAGACAACTTAAGTTACAGCATGACAAGATGCAGACTGAGATTGATAGTCTCAAGAATGCCCAGAAGCATTCTGATCCAGGAACTTCAAACACTACTACCAGTACTGAAGATTCTGTGGATTATTTAGGTGTTATCAGCCGTGTACCAAGCCAAAAATGGTATACTACTATCAACCTTGTGATTAACAAAGAATTTTCTCTTTGTAAAATCATTGCCCTTGTTGATAGCGGTGCTGATATGAACTGTATTCAGGAAGGAATTGTTCCTACTGAATATTTTGAGAAGACTACTCAATCCTTGTTTAATGCTAGCGGAGATAGCATGGGCATCAGGTTTAAATTAACTAATGTTGCCATCTATAACAATGGAATTTGTTTAGACAGTACCTTCTTGCTTATTGGCGATTTATCTCAACAGATAATTTTAAGTACTCCTTTTTTATCTATGCTTATGCCTATAGATAAAATTGACTCTAGTGGTATATACACCACTATTCAAAATCAAAAAATTATTTTTGAATTTATTACCAGACCTGAGATTAAGAAAATTAACTCTTTGACTAATAACATTATTTTCAAAGAAAACCATCTTAATTTTCTCCAGAAAAAAATCTATAATCTCAACATTAAAAATAACTTAATGTCCCCTAATATCATGAGCAAAATTCAGATTGTTAAGAATCTTTTAACATCAGAAATTTGCAGTGATATCCCTAATGCTTTTTGGGACAGCAAGAAGCATATTGTTTCTCTTCCTGATGAAAAAGATTTTCATGAACGATCCATTCCGACCAAAGCTAGACCCAGTCAGATGAAGGCTGAGCTCCTCGATCTTTGCAAGGATGAGATCCAGACCCTGTTAGATAAAAGCTCATCACCAAGAGTTATTCTCCTTGGAGTTGTACAGCTTTTTATGTTAACAAGGCTGCTGAGAAGGAACGAGGTGTTCCTAGGCTTGTAATCAATTATAAGCCCCTTAACACAATTCTGCAATGGATAAGATATCCAATTCCTAATAAAATGGATTTATTAGACAGGCTTCATTCTGCCACCATTTTTTCCAAATTTGATTTAAAATCTGGATATTGGCAGATCCAAATTGCACCCCAAGATAGGTATAAAACTGCTTTTATGGTTCCTTTTGGCCATTATCAATGGAATGTTTTGCCTTTTGGGCTCAAGAACGCCCCTTCTGAATTTCAAAATATCATGAACGATATTTTCAATCCTTTTTCTTACTTTTCAATTGTTTATATTGATGATATCCTTATCTTCTCTAACTCAATTGACCAACACTTTAAACATTTAAAGATTTTTAAAGATGTTGTTAAAACTAATGGATTAGTTGTCTCCGCCCCTAAAATGAAATTTTTTCAAACTAATGTCAGATTTTTAGGGCATAACATTGGAGAGGGGAAGATACTCCCCATTGACAGAAGTATTGAATTTGCCTCTAAATTCCCTGACGAGCTCAAGGAAAAGACGCAACTTCAACGATTTCTGGGTAGTCTCAATTATATTGGTGACTATTACAAAAATCTTGCACAAGACAGTGCTATTCTTTACTCAAGATTGAAAAAGAATCCTGCTCCTTGGACTGATGAGCATACTAAAGCTGTTCAGAACATTAAACTGAAAGTTAAGCAATTGCCTTGTCTGGCTTTAGCAAATCCTTCTTTTTTCAAAATAGTCGAGACCGACGCCTCAGATTTAGGTTTTGGTGGTATTTTAAAACAAATAAATTTTTCAACTAAAAAGGAAGAACTTGTTCGTTTTACTTCAGGATCTTGGAAAGATGCCTCAAAAAATTACTCCACCATTAAGAAAGAAATCTTTTCGGTTGTAAAATGCATTTCAAAATTTCAAGATGATTTATTAAATCAGAAATTTTTACTGCGAATTGATTGCAGTGCTGTTAAACAGGTTTTGCAAAAAGATGTTGAAAACATTGTTTCAAAATACATTTTTGCCAGATGGCAAGCAAACTTATCGGCTTTTGATTTTGATATAGAACATATCAAAGGGGAAAATAACTCTCTTCCCGATTTTCTAACTAGAGAGTTTTTGCAGGATCGATGAGTGGCCCCTCTCGTGGGCGTGGTAAAGGCCACAGCAGCGGGTATTCTCGTCGGCCTGGTAAAGAAAGGATCATCGTGAATGATGATCAATATCCTCCGATACAGGATTATGTTGAATTCCTCCGCCAGAGTGCGAAGAACAGGGAGAAGAATGCTCCCCCTCTGAACCCTTTTAGCAAGAAGAAATCTGCTAAAGAGGTTTTAGAGACTATCAAGTACAAATTCCTTCCTAATAACAGGACTTCGAAATTAGTACTAATTCTCAATGATGAGGACAAGCAGCAGATGTCTGCGCCCTGGGAAATTAAGTCCCAGTATCTTGATACTCATTGTTATCAAGTGCAAGAAGGCAAATACCGGACGGTATACGAGGCGATTCTCGTGGAAACTGATTCAGTGGTGTTTCAATATACTAACAGACATCAGGGAAATTCTCATTCCCCCATTGCTTATAGCAAGGCTGTTTTAAAAAATTCATATCTCCCCGAGATGGGGAATCCATCCTTTGAAAGCGCGAAAATTAAGTTCGCATGCTGGTGGAACCTATAATTACTGGGATTATGTCCAGGCTTGGACAAAAGCATTTTATTACCAAAATGCAGAGCACAAACACACTTGGTTTTTTGTTTTGTGCCCAAATTCTTTGCGAAAATCTTACCCAGGATGGGTGTTCAATTGGTGGGACAAATTTGGCCCAGGAATTGACTTCTTCCCTGATGAAATTACCCAGGCTAAACTTTTTCTTCCCTGGATTCAATTTCATCCTCTTTTAAAAGGGAAAAACAAAGCTTCGGTAGGATTAAACGCCCTACTCTTTTTTTTCGAGAAGGATATTCCTTGGATCTTCACCTGGGATCTGCGTTGTAGAGTCAATGACCACAATATTCCTCTACTTGAACGCATCTTCTTTTACCGATGGTGGAGTGGTGTTGATTTTGGTTCCACTATTGGGCAAATGATGAAAAGCCTGGAAGGCTACATGAACTTCGTTGATGAAGCACCGCCTCCTGCAGAACAGATGATGCCTGCACCTAATCCAATTGTGGATTTGAAAGCTGCCCTGAAGAAGCAGTTCCCTAAAGCGAATGACCAAGAGATTTTGCAGAAGGCTATGGAGTTTACCCAGAACCAGTTCAGAACTGCTTTTGGTGAAGGTGTTCCAGCTAAACCCTGTTTTAAACCTGATACACCTAACCCCATTCCTTTACCTTCAGATGATGATGATGATGCATCAATGGCTTCTGCTCAAAAGGATAATCCTTTCTTCTGTCTGGCCGGAGAATCCCAGAATCCAGACGATGACGACCCCTTTCCACCAAGTGGTATTACTATTGGTGACATGACCAATATACAGTTGAGACAAGCTTTCTTCGACTCAATCAGATCGGAGCTCCCAGTACGATGATTGGATGACTCATCACCCAACACTGGCGCAGATGGCCTAGATGATTTGAGGTGACTGGCCCACCTGGCCCCAGTCGGTCCCAGAGAAGATGCTCGCCGACGCAAAGCGACAATACTCACTACTTTCGGTGGTAGTGGTAGGTCCCATTCTGTGACTTCTCAACCCACAGGCAGTCGCCCGTGTCTTGTTTGGTCCCACCTGGCCCACATGGCTCATCAGCCGACACAAGAGGACAAGAGACTTTGTCGACCTTTCAATATGGAGGGCCCCTGCTGAGGAATTAATTATTCCTCTCTCATCTATATATAGAGGGCTTCCCCCTCAGTTGTAGACACACTTTACTTTCAGCACTTCTCTCCCTCTCTCTCTATAATTGTAATAAGAACTTCCCGGCTACATTCCGGTGGACTTCTCTTCTTTTTGTAAGTTTTAATTCCTGTCTTTAATTCCAGTCTTTAATAATAAGTTTGTAATATATTTTCCAGTTTAATTCCGCATATTGATCCTCTACTTGTTCAACAAGTAGAGGATCAATGCGGAATTAATACTAGTAATACTGGAAATATATTACTAACTTATTACAGACTGGAATTAAAGACAAAAATTAAAACTTACAAAGAGAAGAGAAGTCCACCGGAATGTAGCCGGGAAGTTCTTATTACAATTATAGAGAGAGAGGGAGAGAAGTGCTGAAAGTAAAGTGTCTTAGATCATTAAGACAGGCAGGCTTGTTATTAGTATTAGATTGTTCTAAACGATTAAGAACCTCCTTAAGGCTATAATCTTTAGAATAATCAGGAATACGAACCTCTTCCTGGGCATAACAAGACTTAATAAGCTTTAGCTTAATATCAGGGTCAGTAACTTGGTTGATAACATCAATCA
The DNA here is from genome assembly GCA_949130495.1 of Sambucus nigra. Taxonomy (NCBI): domain Eukaryota; kingdom Viridiplantae; phylum Streptophyta; class Magnoliopsida; order Dipsacales; family Adoxaceae; genus Sambucus; species Sambucus nigra. The sequence goes on from OX422217.1 coordinate 204,909,489, forward strand.
TATTCTGTTGCTGACTGGTAAGGACATTAAGACTTAATCCATTCAATTGGATTATAGACTGGAGATGATCGCATCTCTTGGCCAGTACATTACACTGACAGTCTCCTTTCTCGGAGACATCTGAGTCACTAGAGCTTTGGATATAGCAAAGCTCATCATCGCTCTCAGAAGAGGAGTCCTCTTGTTCTTCAGAGGAACTGGAATTAAGCAAAAGTTTGCTTAACTGAGACTTCATATGTTCATCAATCTGAAGGTTGCTAATCTTAGCTTCCATTTTACATTTATTAGCATAGTGGCCAAATTTACCACATTTAAAGCATTTAGGGACTGATTTGTTAGTTTTCTTTTTAACAAATTTCTTTTTATGTTTATATTCTTTTTCTTTAGGAATATAAGCCCTTTTCTTCTTACGTTTATAGGTGGGTTTTTTAGGAACCTTTTTAGTCTTTTTGGAGACTTTTCGGGTAGAAGTTCCTGTGTCAAAAGCAAACTGCTCACAAAACTCACCAAGCTCTTTCTTACCTGAAAGGTTCTGTTTCTTAAGTTGTCTCTGCAACTTAAGGTCATTACAAAGAGAGAGACCCTCTTGTATGACGACACTTATGAGCTGTCCATAAGTGTAACCGTCGTAAGGGATGGAGATGCCATTATTGGCTTCTCTAAGCTTCTTACGAACTTTCTCAGCGAAGAAAGTAGGAAGGCCATCAATGAACTTGGCTTTCCAATGTTCAGAGTTTCCATCAGCTCTCTGAGTAATCCTAGCAAGGAACACGTTCTTGTACCACCTAAACTGGCTAAGCGTAGGAAACCTAAGGTTCTGTAATAATTCTCTATTACGTTCATTATGGTGGTCTGTACTACCAATAAAGTGATAATAAATGGAGAGCATAAGAGTATAGACAGCGTCTGGTACAATTATGTCCTGCATTTGCTCATTCTTGACAACTTTAGCAGCAGTAAGAATTTCATTTCTTTGATTTTCAGTTAGGATATTACCCCACCAACCTCTGAGGGTACCAGTAAATCCAGCAGTTATCATCTGCGCAATACTATGATCAGATGCATCATTATGTTTACATATGGTAGCATACATAGACATTTGATGAAGAATTTCGTAAATCTGGGATTCGATCTTACCATCCAGATTCCAATCATAGATTGATTTACCGTGAAAAGTATTATGCATCACGGTGCTCTCTTCGAAGAGCAAATCCTGGGGGGTTGGCCTATGGTAGTGGTTTCTAGCTGGGCCAATATTATTACTATAAGTAATTTTATTAACCTCAGGAGGTCGACCAAAAGAAAGTTCAAATCCTTGAACATCTCTTAACGTAACATCTGATTCGATATCAGGATCAGAATCATCATGGGATAAAGTATTAATCTTTAATCCCTTGAGATCTTTCTCGATCTCTTTGAGCTTAGACATAAAATCAGTTTTAGCTCCAGTTTTAAAACCTTTAACTTCAATTGGGGGTTGAATTATAGGTTTAATCAGACTTTTAACTAAATCTGGGGGACTCTTAACAGGGTTATGTGCTAGAGTATTCTCAATTCTATTGAGTTGTTTACCTATCGTGTTAAGGATAAGGTTGGTATAATTCCCCTGTTTGACTAAAGGGTTCAGATCCTTAGTAGCTCCAAGGAGTCTGGTATCGTTTTCTATCCTAAGAAAGGCACTAGCTTCTATAATAGGAGCAGCACTACTTTGACTGGTACTACCAGTTTCTATGGATAGGGGTTCAGTCGGAGGGTGAACAGCAGATATAATCTGTTTATTCACAGTGGTCCATTTAGTTTCATGTTTAACCTCAGGTTTAGGTTGATTTTCTGTTTCAAGAACAAAAAGTTTCCTATCTTTAGTAAACATGAGAAACCAAACAGCAAAAGAAGTAACCAACTGGTTTTCTTCCACCCATTTATAAAATTCATTTTTATAAAATTCTAACATAGTTTTATCATACTTTTTAAAGTACCAAGTCCTAAAACTATCCCATTCTGGTAAGTTAAACTCAGCACTTATTTCTTTCCTATTAATTGTAAAAACCATTAAACGAAAGGAAAGTTTAAGTCTGACATTCATTTCAGACGGCGTAGGGGACGGATTATGGGGTTCCCTGCGCTGAGAAGAATCCTTCTTCTCATAAATACCGTGGGGTATTTGGTCATGGGTAAAGGTGCCATGAATATTCATATCATCCTGATATGAAGGGTTTCTAGGGTAATCTTCACAGACAGAGTGTCGTGAAGTGGATGGAGGATAGGTAACAAAAGGGGTTCTAGAAGACTAACTCCTAGAGGATTGACACCTATTAAATTTTCTAAAATTTAGAAAAACATCACCATCCTTCTCCTCAATTTCTTTTTTAAAGAGCTCGATACTCTTATCTTGCTCGACCAGACTAAGGGTTTGTTCCATAGTCTTAATAGCATATTTGCTACGAAAGTTATACCAGTTAGTATTGTATATAACTTTGGGATGGACTTTAGGAATAGTCCATTTGTTCAGATCCTTCTGAACATCAAATTCAATTAAAGAAGAGTTCTTCGTGAACTCTTGTGTTGTGTGTGTATCAATGGTTTGTGCTTCCATTACACAGATGTTAATGTTTAGAAATGTAATAATCACATGGTCTGCAATAGGAGTGTAATAATCAAATCAAAATATTTATTTAAATAAAACAATATGCAAATCAAAATTCAAAATCTAAATGGGATTACTATTTAAATCGAAATTTGCCAATTAAATGAATATAATAAGCCGAATTAGAAATCACTTTTGATACCCAGTGGTCAATGATTTACTTTGGGAATAAGCCTAACGCCTCCCCGGCTAAACGGCAACCCGGTTACGCGACAAGTTACCAGTATATCACAACCAGACTTCTATTTCTCCTTATTATTATCATTTAAATTAGGTTTTCAATATGAATAGAAATCATTTAAATTAGGATTTTAATGTGAATAGTGGTAATTTAAAATAGTATTCTGATGTGAATAGTAAAATACTATTCACGCCTGTGAACAGTGATTTACTGTTCAAACGTGCATTATACCGGACAATAGTGACAGTCATTACTTCCGTACATCGGGAACATCATATTTTTTACTGTTCCGATGCCTGAAAGATCATAACGTCACTGTTCCGTGATAATACATCAGACCAAGATTACCTTCTAAACGCTAATAGGTGTCAATCCTCTAGAAGTTACTCTTCTAGAACCCCGTTTGTTACCCCTCCTCCATCCACTTCACGACAGTCTGTCTGTGAAGATTACCCTAGAAACCCTTCATATCAGGATGATATGAATGTTCATGGCACCTTTACCCATGACCAAATACTCCACGGTATTTATGAGAAGAAGGATTCTTCTCAGCGCAGGGAACCCCATACTCCGTCCCCTACGCCGTCTGAGATGAATGTCAGACTTTAACTTTCCTTCCTTTTAATGATTTTTACAATTAATAGGAAAGAAATAAGTGCTGAGTTTAACCTTCCAGAATGGGATAGTTTTAGGACTTGGTACTTTAAAAAGTATGATAAAACTATGTTAGAATTTTATAAAAATGAATTTTATAAATGGGTGGAAGAAAACCAGTTGGTTACTTCTTTTGCTGTTTGGTTTCTCATGTTTACTAAAGATAGGAAACTTTTTGTTCTTGAAACAAAAAATCAACCTAAACCTGAGGTTAAACATGAAACTAAATGGACCACTGTGAATTAACAAATTATATCTTCTGTTCACCCTCCGACTGAACCCCTATCCATAGAAACTGGTAGTACCAGTCAAAGTAGTGCTGCTCCTATTGTAGAAGCTAGTGCCTTTCTTAGGATAGAAAACGATACCAGACTCCTTGGAGCAACTAAGGATCTGAACCCTTTAGTCAAACAGGGGAATTATACCAACCTTATCCTTAACACGATAGGTAAACAACTCAATAGAATTGAGAATACTCTAGCACATAACCCTGTTAAGAGTCCCCCAGATTTAGTTAAAAGTCTGATTAAACCTATAATTCAACCCCCAATTGAAGTTAAAGGTTTTAAAACTGGAGCTAAAACTGATTTTATGTCTAAGCTCAAAGAGATCGAGAAAGATCTCAAGGGATTAAAGATTAATACTTTATCCCATGATGATTCTGATTCTGATATCGAATCAGATGTTACGTTAAGAGATGTTCAAGGATTTGAACTTTCCTTTGGTCGACCTCCTGAGGTTAATAAAATTACTTATAGTAATAATATTGGCCCAGCTAGAAACCACTACCATAGGCCAACCCCCCCCAGGATTTGCTCTTCGAAGAGAGCACCGTGATGCAGAATACTTTTCACGGTAAATCAATCTATGATTGGAATTTGGATGGTAAGACCGAATCCCAGATTTACAAAATGCTTCATTAAATGTCTATGTATGCTACCATATGTAAACATAATGATGCATCTGATCATAGTATTGCGCATATGATAACTGCTGGATTTACTGGTACCCTCAGAGGTTGGTGGGGTAATATCCTAACTGAAAATCAAAGAAATGAAATTCTTACTACTGCTAAAGTTGTCAAGAATGAGCAAATACAGGACATAATTGTACCAGACGCTGTCTATACTCTTATGCTCTCCATTTCTTATCACTTTATTGGTAGTACAGAACACCATAATGAACGTAATAGAGAATTATTACAGAACCTTAGGTGTCCTACTCTTAGCCAGTTTAGGTGGTACAAGGACGTGTTCCTTGCTAGGGTTACTCAGAGAGCTGATGGCAACTCTGAACATTGGAAAGCCAAGTTCATTGATAGCCTTCCTACTTTCTTTGCTAAGAAAGTTCGTAAGAAGCTTAGAGAAGCCAATAATGGCATCTCCATCCCTTACGACGGTTACACTTATGGACAGCTCATAAGTGTCGTCATACAAGAGGGTCTCTCTCTTTGTAATGACCTTAAGTTGCAGAGACAACTTAAGAAACAGAACCTTTCAGGTAAGAAAGAGCTTGGTGAGTTTTGTGAGCAGTTTGCTTTTGACACAGGAACTTCTACCCGAAAAGTCTCCAAAAAGACTAAAAAGGTTCCTAAAAAACCCACCTATAAACGTAATTAGAAAAGGGCTTATATTCCTAAAGAAAAAGAATATAAACATAAAAAGAAATTTGTTAAAAAGAAAACTAACAAATCAGGCCCTAAATGCTTTAAATGTGGTAAATTTGGCCACTATGCTAGTAAGTGTAAAATGGAAGCTAAGATTAGCAACCTTCAGATTGATGAACATCTGAAGTCTCAGTTAAGCAAACTTTTGCTTAACTCCAGTTCCTCTGAAGAACTAGAGGAATCCTCCTCTGAGAGCGACGATGAGCTTTGTTATATCCAAAGCTCTAGCGACTCAGATGTCTCCAAGAATGGAGACTGTCAGTGTAATGTACTGGCCAAGAGATGCGATCATCTCCAGTCTATAATCCAATTGAATGGATTAAGTCTTAATGTCCTTACCAGTCAGCAACAGAATATGATTGATGTCATCAACCAAGTTACTGACCCTGACATTAAGTTAAAGTTTATTAAGTCTTGTTATGCCCAGGAAGAGGTTCGTATTCCTGATTCTTCTAAAGATTACAGCCTTAAAGAGGTTCTTAATCGTTTAGAACAATCTGGCGTTAATAACAAGCCTGCTAGTCTTAATGATCTAAGACATGAAGTTAATACTCTTAAAACTGAGTTAAGACAACTTAAGCTACAGCATGACAATATGCAAGCTGAGATTAATAGTCTCAAGAATACTCAGAAGCATTCTGATCCAGGAACTTCAGACACTACTCCTAGTACTGAAGATTCTGTGGATTATCTTGGTGTAATCAGCCGTGTACCAAGCCAAAAATAGTATACTACTATCAACCTTGTGATTAACGAAGAATTTTCTCTTTGTGACATCATTGCCCTTGTTGATAGCGGTGCTGATTTGAATTGTATTCAGGAAGGAATTGTTCCTACTGAATACTTTGAGAAGACTACTCAATCTTTGTTTAATGCTAGTGGAGATAGTATGGGCATCAGGTTTAAATTAACTAATGTTGCCATCTGTAACAATGGAATTTGTTTAGATAGTACCTTCCTGCTTATTGGCGATTTATCTCAACAGATAATTTTAGGTACTCCTTTTTTATCTATGCTTATGCCTATAGATAAAATTGACTCTAGTGGTATATACACCACTATTCAAAATCAAAAAATTGCTTTTGGATTTATTACCAGACCTGAGATTAAGAAAATTAACTCTTTGACTAATAACATTATTTTCAAAGAAAACCATCTTAATTTTCTCCAGAAAGAAATCTATAATCTCAACATTAAAAAGAACTTAATTTTCGCGCTTTCAAAGGATGGATGGTTGAATCATTTATAATATGCGCTAATATTTTTATTATTATTATTATGTAATAAATCATGTACCCTCACCGAGCAAAATTTTGATAGATTATTTTGTAATCAATGAATGTGAATATTTAAAGAATACGGGGAACAATTTCAGTAAAACTTCTTTATTTGATTGTGAATGAATTCTATTATTAAACTAAGTTTTGACATTTTTTTTCTTGTTTTTCTTGTATTTGTCATTTAACTTTATTTTTTCTGAACTTTGACTTCTTGTTAGCTCATCCCTTGGAGTAGGCCTGTCAATGGGTCGGGTCCCGATTCGGACCCGACCCGAACCCGATCCGTATAATAGGATCTAAGCATATATTTTTGGACCCGAGACCCGAAGATCCGTTTATTAAACGAGTAGGGTCTGGATCTTATACAAGACCCGGACCCGAAGACCCGACCCGAACTGTACACTATTATTTTTTAAATATATATATACATATACTATAAATTTATATATATTTATAAATATATCTTATTAATATAACATGTAAGTAATATATATAAAAATATATATTTATGTATCTAATAAATATAAATAATATATGTTTTATTTATACTAATAATATTCTATAATACATTATAAAATATTTTAATTTAAGATTAAAAAATAAAGAAGGGGGATAATATAAAATAAATGTATATATTTGGCCAGATCCGGACCCGAACCCGAGACCCGAAGATCCGAACGGATCTGCGTCTGGATCCAATATTATAGACCCGATGAAGACCCGGACCCGGACCCGAACCCGATGAAGACCCGATTACACGGATCTGGATCTCCCTAAATTCGACCCGACTCCGACCCGTTGACAGACCTGCCTTGGAGGAATCCTCCCTTAGTAATCGAGCCGAACAACAAAATCTTAATAAGCTTGTCTGGAACAAATTGTTACCCGAATGAATATGAGTCGAGTACCTTGGTCCTTTTTACAGGCCTAATTGTTTGAATGAACTGAGTTTGGGCGTGCCACAATCTTGCCTGAAATGAGCGTCATTGATTTCTTCCTACCAAATCAATACAAACCATTCACTAAGGCAATAAGTTTATACTTCTTTTTATTTGGTGTGCAAAAATCTGTTCGTTAAAATATGAAGTCAGTGGTGTGACTCTACCTGATATTTTGTTTCATTCATTAGTGGCATCTTTATTAGGACACGCCAATTTGTTTCATTGGCTAGGTTTATCAATTTTGTTTATACGCCAATTTTGTTTAAGGCAATAAGTTTATACGCCAATTTTGTTTTAAACATTAATCAATATTTGTAAGAAAAAAGTTATTTTTTAAAAGACAGAAAAAACTTGCTCTTGTTTGCAAGGTATGTTTTATCACACTAGCTTATACCATTTGAAAGCTGAGCCAAGATTTCAATAATAAGCATAAGCAGATGATCCATGAGCTTTGGCTGCTCAAACTAGTTTTTTAATTAGATGGCCAACAATATCTGTATGTCCTTATGTGAACAGCTCACAAAATCTGCACCCCTGCCAAGAGAGAACATCCCATGTTATACAGTTCATCAGAGTGACTAGAAGCACAAACCCACTAATTGATGTACATAGGGTAGTGGAGTTCTCTAGTGCTTGTAGGGCTCTCTTAACGCAAATGTTGACCCTTCCAACTTCGACCAAAACAGAACCATTTGTTGGCCATTGTGAGTGGTGATCACTCTTCAAAAGTGCGTCACAACTTTAGTAGCAGCATTTTCTCATGTGAGATGGGAAGTTCGAAGTTAGGAAAGAGACACTTTTAATTGTGAACAAACACCACTCTTTAGTTTCATTGGACCTGAAAAGATGTTCAATCGGGTTCTAATTTGCCTATTCTGACCCTTTAAATTATCGAATGGCTCCTAGGTAGACTTTGCCAACTTACCGCTTTGGGTTATGTATGTGTAGAGTATTAAGGAATTCGTGTGGAAATAGTCTTCACCTGGACACAGTTCTTTAGCTTAACGCTCAAAAAAATCACTTCTCATAATCGATTCATTTTCCTAATGGGTTATATACCTGTTAAGCTAATGACTCGTGTTATATACCCACTACGAACCATTATATCCGTTACATAAATGGGTAAATAAGGGTTGGGTGACATATTAAAAGCCCCAAAACCGAGTGGCGGATCCAGGATCTTAGTTCAACCGGGACCAAATCGATTCAAAAAAAATTTTAACGACACTAACAAATAATCAACTCATAAAAACAAACAACCGATAAAACATAAATATTGAATTTGCCAAAATTTCATATCAATTCATCCATACATAACCAGAAATTGAAAATACAAAGAGATTGTTTACAATATTCCCCTACGTGGCTTCATATTCTGAAAATATTGAATGATATCTTTCGTATCAATATTTTTGAAAATATCTTGTTCAACGTACGTCACCAAGCAATCATTTGTAAAATCATCTCCCATTCGGTTACATAATGTACTCTTTACGATTTTCATTACGGAGAATGCTCTTTCCACGATTGCAGTTGCAACCGACAATGTCAAGGCAAGTTTTATAATCAAGTACACTAATGAAAATAACCGATCCCTCTGCGTTTTAACCATTTTTTGAGCAAGATCACCGATCCCTTTCAAATATTTGAATTCTTCCTTATCGTGCACACTATATATATATAATTTTCAAGTTCTTTCCCAATGACTATGAGTTCAATCGGTTCAAAATCATTCGGATAAAACTCTACAAATCAAACTAATCTCGCCACATCAAATTTGGAGAAGTTCGTACTTAGATCAAGTCATGCCATACATAAAAGTAACTCTGTATTCACCTCATCAAACCGGTGGTTCAACTCCTGTAGTTGCATAACTATCACCGAATAGAACAATTCAACCCGATAGTGATGAAGATTTGTCCTTTCTTCGAAATTTCGACGTGATCTTCCATTGGTCACAAACACAATCTCTCTCTTCGACGTTTTGACGTGATCTTCCACTAGTCACAAAACAATCTTCCATATTTATGATTACAATGTCGGGTGTACTACAAAATGAAGAGAATACTTTCAACAACTTATCCCATCCATGCTCCCTCATTTTTTGTAAATTCATCTTAGCTATTCTAACAAGATCTATTGCATTTACAATATCTTGATCCGTCCGTTGTAGTGATTACGACAAGTCATTAGTAATCCCCAAAGTTGCTTTCATTAACTGCAATTTGAACACAAAATCAAAGTACTACAAATAGCTAATCATATCATATGCTTCCATTCTCTGAGTACCTACATCACCATCAACTTGAACCACCCCAAGTACACCAATCACAGCAGTGATAAAATTATCTAAACTCAAAAGTGTACCGTAATGTGAACCCCACCGTGTGTCCCCTGCCCGTGTGAATGCTTCTTCTTGGATTAAACCACGACCCGTCTCCCAATCACCAGTGTATATTCCTTCAAGTATATCATCATACTATTTCATTCGAAATATATCTCTACGCTTGCAAGATGCTCCAACAACATTCGACAAAATTGAAACTTTGAGAAAGAAATAACCAATTGCGTTATGATTGTTTGCGACCACTACCAATGCCAATTGTAGCTGATGAGCAAAACAATGAACGTAATAAGCTGAATTGTTTTCCCTTAGAATCAAACTCTTCAACCCATTGAACTCCCCTTTCATGTTGCTTGCCCCATCATAACCTTGCCCACGAATACTTGACATACTCAACCCATGTTTCAAGATAAGTGACTCAAGGCTTGTTTTAAGTGTTAAAGATGTAGTGTCAAGGACATATGCAATGCCAAGAAAACGTCCAACCACATAGCCTTTTTTGTTCACATAACGTAAAGTCACAGCCATTTTCTCCTTCACAGAGATGTCATGAGACTCGTCAACTAGTATGGAGAATACCTCATCCCCAATATCTTGAATTGTGACTTTGGTGGTCAAAGCGGCGGCGGCATTAATGAGCTATTTCTGAATAGATGGAGCTATCAGCTAGTCGTTTTTAGGGGCATTTTTCACACAACTTTGTTGATAGCCTCATTTTACTCGGCAAGGAACTATAAAAGTTGCAAAAAATTACCCTGGTTAGATGATCCCACCGATCGATCATGCCCTCGCATCGGCAAACCTTGACGTAGTAAGTACTTAAGGCAATTCGAGGCTGCAGTCAGATGGATACGATAATCAACTCTTGTCTTATCGGAATGGTTAAACAAAGACACTTCGATGTGTTGATCTTGTTTCATCAAGTCATCAAAAGCATTCATGCATTTGTTATGAATACTTGAATGGGGACCAACATGATATCTAAATGCTTGTTTCTTTTTCCAATTTGAAAATCCTCCACTAACAAATACACCCCTCCCCCCCCCCCCCCCTTCCCCATCTGTATTTGGTCGGAACAAATAGAAAAACAAACAAAACGCAACCTCATTTGCCACACTATACTCTAAACATCTCCCAAATTCCTCAAACCATGATGAAATAAATCTACGTTTGTGTGCTCCAACTTGTATCCATTGGAAATTGTGATTTTTTGGTTGGCAATGGACCCTAGTAAGATATGTTCGACGAACTAACTCCATTTCTTTAGAATCCCCATATTCCGATATAGATTTCCTCAAATCGGGATCCGATGATAGTTCATCCAAATTGACCTCAATATTAGGTGAGTGTTGGGATTGTGCGGTTTGTACCACAATTTGGGGTTGAGCTTCTTGATGAAGAAGATTATCGGACTCCACATTGGGAGATGATTGAACCTCAGCTTCGGATACGGCTTATTTTTTGTCTCCTCTTTTCCGTTTAAAAAATTTCTCCATGACTTTCTATTTAAAAAATACCACATGTTTTAAACAACATTTATTACCACATATAAAGCCACATATTTAAAAAAAAAAATAAGGGCATATATGTTTGGGACACAAATTACAGAAATTTGACTTTTTTTCCCCAAATTACAGAAATTACACAAATTAAAGAAATAAGGGTATATATTTTTCATACAATTTCTCCAAAAAAATCATACATACAATATCTCCAAAAATCATACATACAAAAAATTTTACATTCAAAACCCTATATTTTTTATATTAATGGTATGGTATGGTACACAAAGATCATACATACAAACAAAAATCATACACAAAAATCAGCTTAAGGTTAAAAATATATCTGATGAGTTAGTAGCAGTTGGTGTCCGGAGGGGTGGACGGAGGAGGGAGGCGCTCAGGCAACGGACGAAGGGGCGGAGGGGCTGGCGCTGGACAGAGCTGGCGGACGGAGAGGGACTCGGGAGTGTGAGAGAATTTTATCAGGTAAAAGAAATAAAAGAGAGAAAGGAGAGAGACCCGATCTTTACTTTATATTTAAATTTTTAATTAATTACAATCTTACACCCTCAGTTTTGAAAATAATTAGAGTTATACCTTAAAGTTTGAAATTTTACCAAAAAACCCTATATATATATATATATTTTTTTTTTTTCCAAAAACTGAACCGGGGCCACCGCCCGCCTTGGTCCCCATGTCCATTCGCCCCTGCTAAGACCCGTTGTTTTTTTTTTAATAAAATCTCACCAAATTAATTCTGGAGTTGGGACAATATTTGAGCTTTTAATAACTATATAGTGTATAAGTTTAGGATACTCTTTAAATGAAATTTGAGGGAAATTATAGCGCCCTGTTTGGTTTACCAATTATTTTATTATATAAATTGGTTCATTGTGAATTGTAAATGAGTGGATTTGAAATGAGTTTAAATCCATTTTTACGTAATGTTTGGTAATCGAAAATTGATGTTCAGGTTCTATGAAAAAAAAGATAAAAATTATTTGAGAGAGGGGGAGGGGGAGGAGGTAAGGGGGGAAAGGAGGGAAAAGGGAGAGAGGAGAATGCACTTTATGTGGCTCCTATTTCAAATGGATGCATTTCACATTTTTTGTGAAATGATCCAATTTCAGATTTTACATATGAGTTAAAATGGGGCAATTAATAAATCTTTTCAATAATGAAACCGAACACAATTAATGGGTCAATAAGTAAATTGATCAATTTATTAATGATCCAATTTATAATTTTGGGACAACCAAACGGGGCCTAATTTAATTGTCCTCCTTGTCTCTAATATCACTAATACACAATCAATTTCTTTAAGTCCACTTAAATTCCATCACAATCAACAAATTCACAAACATCACTAATACAAATACACAAATTACTAATCAAGTTCTAAATGTTCCATAACTCTATAAATTCACAGCCAATAATATAAAGTTGCATGTGGGTTCAGTGTCCAATTGTCAACTAAAACCAATATATAATATAAATTTATAAATTATGAAAACTTACAAATAAAGTCCTAAAATGTGAGCTTCAAATTTCAAACTTTCAAGCTCATTCCCTTAGGCTGATGGCAATAGTCACCAATAAATCCCCAAATGTCATCTTCAAGATTTTAAAATCTAAAATAAAAAAATATTATTTTTTTTTTATAAAAATGGATAGAAAATGTAGTGTAAAAAATAAGAAATTGAAGTATAAGAGGATATTACTCAACAAAAAAAAAACATGCAATATAGTAACATTTCCACATTGAGCTTTTCTTTTGTTGTTCTTTCCTATTGGTAATTCTTGAAATAGAGTCCAACTCAGGTGCCAGTTCTCTTTATACATGATAGCACTCTCTCTCTCTCTACATGGTTCGGTTTCCCCATGAGAGTTTATTTTTATTTTCCATCTCCTTAAATTTCTCACCTAATTTCTCATCTCCATTCTCTATAATTTTTTTCTAAATCCTTAATATTCATTTATTGTCCATATCCTTATATTTTTTTCTTAGCCCCTTTTAGTCCTTTCTCTATCAGTGGGTACAATATTTATGAAAATTTCTATATGTATCAAGTTTATTTTACCAAATTCGTGCCCCATGTGCATTAAAATGTTGTACTCCAAGTACACATAAATTCATGTAATGCATTTGGAATACAAACTTGGTAAAAAAATATGGTACATATAACAATACCCAATATTTGTATCTTATATATATTGGTGGGGCCTCTCATTCGTGGAAAATAGTGAGACAAATCAAAATAAGTGGAATAATGAAGATTTACTCTTGGAAGATGTTGAAAACCATTTGGAACAAAGCCATTTTAAAGAAGATAATGATATGGATAAAATACTCAAGGTGTTCAAATTTGGAGACGAATTTTGGAAATGGAGGAAGCTCGTACCAGAATTGTCTCCGTTTCAAAATATTATGTTTAGAGGCAAGTATACCTCTACTTTTCTCCTTAACTATTATATGCATTAAATATTGTTTAAATTTTATATGAATTTGGATTAGAATAAATTAGGAACCTAATTAGTAGAAGAATAAACTATTATGAGTACTCATATGATTGGATGAAATTATGAATGTTAAAAATTTTTGGATTTGAAATGACTACTCATGTTCATATCTTTGAATGAAATTTAAAATATCTAGGATTATGAATTAATATTGGGAATTATAATCATGATGATAAACTTAGGGTTTAATGAATATTCTTAAATCTGGAATTAATGGAAATCTCCTTTGGTTATGGTTTACTTTGTTATTTGATATTTATGTTGGGAATAACTGACTGAGTTAAAGTAGTCATCATATGGAAATGCTAATGTGAGGATACGACCCTAAGTATTAGTCAAATGATGAACTGAAAAGATCCGTAGTAAACGAATAGGTTTGTTGGGTCCAAAATAGAGAATTTTGTTAAAAATATTGAACCCTTTTGTTATATTAGTCAAATGTGGTTAGCATTACGAGATGTTAAGTGTCTCTTGGTATATTTTGGTGGTTAGGAATATCAATTGAATACGAACTAAATGACATATTATGAAACCTTATTTGGTTCTTTGAAATTTTTTATCTTATACACATATAATTGGGAACCGTAAGTCTAATGAATGAAATAATATATTATTTGAGACTATGAACCTTTATCGGAGTTGTTGATCCCAATACCATATTAGTTATGATTGTAATTTGTATAGTTGTTATATTGGAGAAGTTGTGTTGATACATTCCAAATTTATGTATCTGTAAAAATCATATGTTGAATTATTCGGGGATGTTATGTGACATTGGTAATTATATTAAGAAGTCATAATGGTCGAATATTTGGTATCAGTGAAAGATTAAATCGATGTGAGATATGTTATGCGCTTAATTTTTTATTGGTAAGTGATATGGATTTCTCTTTAAAGGTCGTTAGTAATGGAATTGAAGTGGGATGACGGGGTTGTGTTAGTATATGTATGATGTATGTGGGGATAATGTAGTCATTAGATGATGATGAGTTTAGGTATAGTTCTATTGTCGATTATACGATGTTGATTTACGATATTTATCTTTGGGGTCCAATTTGACGTAAATATTTAATATTTATCCCCTTAATTTCGGTACTTGAACAGTCCCGTGCAGTGTATTTAGATAGAATTTATCTCACTATTGTGATACTAACCCTTTTTGTTGAGTATTTTTTGTTTTTTGTATTTCTCTCATGTTTTACGGGAAATTTATGCAATTGGATGCGAAAGACAAACCGAAACAGTGAAAGAATTGTAAGAAAGGGAAGTCAAGGGCATTCTCATAATTTTTAGGCTGAAAATCGATGGAGGAACCTGTAGAAAATTTGAATATCTTGAAGTCACAAGAATTCTGTAAAAAAACGGCACCTCAATCTGAGCTACAGTGAAGAAGTTGTGCGCATTTGAAGTTGGGACAAGAATCCATAGGTGAAAAGTGAAAATAGAAGAAAGAGGACAAAAGAGAACTTAGGCAGTGAAAGTACGTGAATCAGTTTGATTTCAGGGTGAGCCGGTTCAGCTTGAGAACCGATTTGAGTCCCCAGGGGAGAATGGGTTCGAGGTACCTATTTGATTAGTACTGGAATTCTATTTGTCTCCTTATTTTTAGTTAAAAGAGTTGTGTTATTTGAGGACTTTTCAAACAACTTAGGGACCAATATCAATATGTATTAAGATATTTTTAACCTAGTTTTTATTAAGGAGAAGGTTAGGGAGGTCGAGGAACATCTAGAGAAGTATTTTGTGCTTTTCATGCATGCAACTTTAAAATAAGAGCAGATTATTTTAGATTTCTTTCTTTCAAAGCTTGATTTGTATAAGTTCTTGATTCTCTACCCTTTTGATAATATTATTTACATGCTTTCTTCTTATTTTTCATTCATCTTGTCATTATACAACATAAATAATGCATGTGTAGTTAGTTTCACCATGTTCGGCTAGATATTTTGTGGGTTAGGATACATGAACCCAATTTAGGTATATAAGTTGGATATGAAATTGAATAAAATTGTATTGATAATTTGTTGGTATGATATTTTGTCGATACAACTATTATAGGTCTCTTAACTTCGCTTGCCCTAAGTAACTGGAGTGGTTGAGGGTATAATATGTGTACCAAAAATATCATCATTCGCATTAAATCATTTATTAACTAGATATTGTGCTGAGTAAAATCCTCATATGTTAAGCACTTTGAAAAATTTAATGTTTTCTTCTGAATATAAATATAGTTATTAAAATTTTTGTATCCAACCCAATCCCACTTTTCTCATAGTTTTAAGAACACAAAAAATTTCAGTTTTTGCTTTATCTTAGTGAAATTGCAGTTGCTAGTTTTTTTGCTCTAGGTACATAGAAAATTTCATAACAAATCATCACCTTTTCCATTTTCTTTCTCGAGTCGATAATCAGGTATTATTATCCTTCCCATATTAGTCGTTACGATTTCATCATATTCCGTGAGGATCAACCTCGACTTACCGAGATTATTACTTGAGCGACCGACTTGTACTTGAGCTATAGTTACAGGCACTGCACAAACTTTTTACGTCGCATCAAGTTTTTGGCATCATTGTCGAGGACTAGGCAGACGTACTAGGTTAGGTTGAATTAACCTAAGATTTTGACTCCAATTCCTAAAAAGCCAAAAAAATCATAAACCCCAAAAATATAAATAAATAAAAATATATAAAATAAAAATAAAAATAAAAATATTCTCTTGTGCTTTAAATGCAATATACTCAACCCGATCCTAATTGTAATCCCAATCCTCCTACGTTACACATAAATCCTACAATTGAACTCACTCATATTAGCTCTCACGCTCCAAACTCTCCACACTTCTCGATACCACCTCCTACACTGCCTAGTCATACCACCATTCATACATTTAGGGACTCGGGTAAAGAAAGTGATTCTATAAGTGTGAGTGCGATGTCTGATCATGGTAGTTTCAGCATGGATAAGGGAGTGATGATGTATCGCCCCATAAGAGACCTCCTATACCCTGACCGAATCGTCACTACGGGATGCATTATATTCACGTGTAATGCCGGGCAGTTTCACTTTAGGGATGGGATGATTCAGATTCTCCCGATATGGATTCAAAGAAGCCTTACCTCCACAGTAGAGAGATCGAGGAGGCGTACAAGACGTTCAACAATCAAGATTGCACCCAAGACGTAGTGTGCCTCAAGCTTTTCCCATTTTCTCTTAAGGACAAGTCCAAGACTTGGATTTGGTCACTAACACCGAACTGGATTGACACGTGGAGGGATATTCATGCTAAGTTTCTCTAAAAGTTCTTTTCCTCAAATAGGATCAATTCTATTAGGGTTAAAATTCATAGATTTAGGCAAAAGGATAACGATACTTTTGATAGATATTAGGAGAGGTTCAACGAGTTAATTAACATGTGCCTACACCATGCTTTTGAGAAGTGGACACTCATCTCCTACTTCCGTCATGGGCTAAGCTTAAGTTCCAAGAAAGTTGTTGAAACTATGTGCCCGGGAGCGTTCTTTGGGTTAGACGCGGACGATGTGGAGGCCCACATTAAGTATGTCACCAAGACTACTCAAGCGTGGGACACATTGGACCCGAACACCCAACCCAAAGCTAAACACACATCCACAGTTCCTTCCTTATTTGGACTTTATTAATTGGACAAGGAAGCTGAGTTGAATCTTTAAATTAACCAACTAGCCAAAAGTTTAGAGGACATGGCCGAAGCTAGGGGAGAGATATATCCGGCCCATCTCGAGACTTACCAGGGGAGAGTTGTATGATTTGTGATGTGGCATATTTAACAAAGGAATGTACGGCGATACTCACCTACAAAATTATGTTACACGAGCAACTTAAGGCGGTGGGATCCTTTAAGGATAATTTTGACGCCCTTCGCAGGAATTCTTTTAATCCCTTGTGGCGAAACCATTTTGATTTTAGTTATTGGCAATAAAATGCTGCAATGAACCTGAATCCATACGTTACCTAACAACTACCACCACTCCCACCGTATCAACAAGTACCACCCATGCAAGCGCCTCCTCGCAAGCCTTATTTGACCCTACAACGGAAGAGTCTCGAGGGTACTCTTGCCCAATTTGTACAAACTCAGTCAACGATAACTGCCCAAAATACTCCAAACATTGCCAACTTATGGGCATAACTTTTTAAGTTGCAATCTTCTTTTACTGCCTAAGAGAAGGGAAAGTTTCCAACCCAAGGCCAAAGACCTCCCCAACGTTAAAATTTTGTTAGCTCTAATCCAGATAAAAATCATGAGCAATGTAACACGGTAACCACTCTACGTAGTGGAAGAGTTTTTAACTTGTTACCTCCTCCACACGACATGCAAAAAGACAAGGATGTTTCACCCGACATGCAAGAGGCCGAAGATGCCCCTTGGAAGAGAGTGAAAGAGAAGATATAATTAGGACCGAAGCGGTAGAGAGACCCCCTATAGCCGCACCATACCTTTAACAATTGGTCCCACCTCCTAAAGAGGACCCCCGTAATGACACTCTTGATATGTTTAAGTAAGTTAAGCTTAATTAACCATTTCTTAGGGCAATCAATATAATTCCCGCATATGCAAAGTTTCTCAAGGACTTGTTTACAGTGAAACGTAAATCAAAAGAACAGAAGAAGGTGGTCTTAGCACAAAATGTGAGTTCGATACTTTTGAGCGACCTCCCGCCTAAGCATAAAGATTCAGGTACACCTACCATTTTGTGCATTAATGGGGAGAATAAAATCGAGAGAGCTTTAATAAATTTAGGGGAAAGTGTCGACATTCTCCCTTACTTTATCTACAAAAAGATTAATTTGGAAGATCTAAAGACCACAAAAGTTACTCTCCAACATTCTTCCTTACCAAAATTACTCTCCAACATGCGAATCGTTCTGTGAAGATACCACGAGGGGTAATTGATGATGTGATCGTCTAAGTCAACACTTTCTACTTTCCGATAAATATTGTTATTTGGGATACAGAGCCCTCCTCCCTATTGAGTCATCATGTTCCCGTTATCCTTGGCCACCCGATCTTAGATATGGGTAATGAGTTGATTAATACACGTGATGGTCAAATGCAAATCGCGTTCGATAACGTGACATTTAATACATATGTTTTCAACATCTCCAAGAAATTGGGTGATGGGGATGATTTACACGAATCGGATCTTATTGAAGAGATAGTACATAAAAGAATTTAGGGTAATAATTTTGGGGATCCACCGGAGGCGTGTTTAGTGATGGTTATCAAGAGAAGGAGAGAGCACATAGACGAGAACGAGAGAGGGCACTTAAATGCGAGTGAGAGAGAATATTCAAATATTGAGCAAGAAAGGGAGTTAAAAGATATGAGCCTAGAAAATTTTGAAAAAGAATTCGGGCCGGGGGATGAGAGCCACACTACTGAAGTCCAATCATTATTGGACTCTTTTAGTCACTTAGAGGAGAGAAGTTACTAGTATTGGATCGATAAATTTCATTTGTGTGACCATCCACCCCTTCCACTAGAGCTCTCGGATGCAATCGAGGAGATGAGTAAAGTTTCATCTGATTTGGAGCCCGATCCAGGCATTATCAACATTAAGGGAAATCTAGGCTTAATATGTCCTTTGAAATTTCACTATGATAGTCTCTCTAAGTCTAAAAAATTATTCTATAAGGTGAGTGGGCACCGTGATGATTTCATTCACCTCATTCATCATATGCCTCGAGGTGTCCATTTTTTTAATTAGGTCGATTCCTAATTACTCCAACTTTTGATTTATGATATGGGATAGATGGGGAGGACATTAGCGGACCCCGCACATGGGGTTGGGTAAAATTTAGGAGAGAGAGGTCATTGCACCTCGATGCGCATGGGGTGATTTTTGTTGTAATTTTGAGTCGTGTGTTGGGTTAAATAGTGTCTTTTTTTATTTATATTTTTTCTTATTTATATTTCTCACTCTTATTTTTTTATTTAGATTTGAGTCCCTTTGATTAAGGACAATGCAAAAGTCTAAGTTAGGGGGGGGGGGGTACACGTGCATCTTTAAACTTCGCAAATTTTAAAATGCCCAAAAAATTAAAAATTTATAAAAATTACTCCAAAATTTTTTTAAAAGTCTCAATTTGTAAAAATCCAATGCACTAAGCCAAAATTGACTACAAAGGGAAATTGAGCGAAAGCTGACGACTTAACGAATAAGTGTGGAGATTTTTAACTCGGTGGGATTTTAGAGCCAATCATTTTTTCGAGTAATTAAATTAATCTGAGTTAAAAAATTAACTCAAAAGTTCTTTTCAGTGTTAAAAAGTCGTTGATGATCTCTAAATCATTGTTTTGATTGGTTAAGAAAAACAAGTGAAATATTGTTTTGAAAATACATTAAAAATGACTCAAAATTAAAATTCATTTCAAGACCCATATGGTAACTTAATTTCTAATTCGGATAAATGAAGTTAGACCATCGTTTATTTACTCAAAAATATTAGCCACAAAAAATCATGAAAAAAATTGTGCCTTTTGCAAGACAATTTGAGCCCAAAAATATTATACCCTTTTCGTTTGTTAGCCCAAAAAACACAATTGGCCCGGAGTTTTGAAATTAAAAAATTCATCAATTTAGTCCGTCCGGTATATGAAAAGTGGAATGAAAAATATAAAAAAATTACTAAAAAAATGAAATGAGAAAAGAAAAAAATAGAAAAATGAAAAAATATGAAAAACAGAAGGAAAAAGAAAAGAAAAGGAGAAAGTGAGCAAAAACCCAAAAAATTACCAACGGACATCGAAAGAAACATTTTCAACTCCGAATTTCCCCAAACATTCCCATTTTTTCCCCCAAAATCCCTTAACCTAAAAAAGTCATAACCGAGTTCGAGTAATGAAATTAATTACTACGTGGAGAGTTAAAATACTAAAAGATAATAAAGAGACAAAATGGTGCAAAAAGAGATGATGTTTTCCGTTAATCGTGATCCGTTCATGAGATATTTTCACTCTAAATATTTTCATCTTTCAATTTATGTCCATGAACTTGTATTCCATTACATTTACTATTAATATCATGCACACCAAGAGGAAATAAACACAATTTGAGTGATTCATTTGTGAGTGCATTCCGTGAGAAATTGAATCAAAGTGAATTTTTCAAAAGTAACGTAATGATCAATCGGTGGAAGTTAGTGGTTTAATTTTTGGCTTCACACACACAATATGAATTGAGAGTGTTGGATAAATATTTAAAGTGTTTATTTCTAGTGAATTTAAATTGTACAATTTTTAGTTATTTTAATATCTTCTTTGAGCCATATGAACAATGAATTTTGTGCGTATATTCACTGCAAACCCTCACAAGACACCACTCATCCTACTAAGGTATGGCATGTTGCATATACTAAATTCAATCGCTTGCCCGCGAAAGAGTTATTCTATCCTTAGTCATTTAGAGGTCTATTTAAACTCACGCACTTATTCTTTTACATTACTCGGGATGAGAAATGTTCTAAGTTAAGGGGTTTGATTCGACGCAAATAGTTCATATTTTCCCCCTTAATTTCGATACTTTTATGATCCCGTGCAGTGTATTTTGACCGAATTTATCTTCTATTAACCCTTTTTAGAAACTATTTCATGAATTTTTTGTATTTCTCTCATGTTTTACCACAATTTTATGCAAGTAGATGCGAAAGAGAAATCAAAATCGTGAAAGAAGTGCAAGCAATGGAAGTTAAGGCTATTCTCGTAATTTTTCATCGAGAAGTCGGAGGAGGAGACTACTGAAAAGTTGAATATCTGGATGTCATAAGAATACTAGAAAAATGGTTCCTCAATCTGAGCTACAGTGATAAAGTTATGCGCATTTGAAGTTGGGACAAGAATCCAGACGTGAAAAGTACAAATACAAGAAAAAGAGGACAAAAGAGCACTTAGGCGGGGAAAGTACATGAACCGGTTCAGATTTCAGGGTGATCTAGTTTGACTTGAGAACCGGTTTGGGTTCCCAGGGGAGAATGGGTTCAGGGTACCTGTTTGATTAATACGAGAATTCTAATTTTCTCCTTATTTTTAGTTAAAAGAGTTATGTTAGTTGAGGACTTTTCAAAATGACTTAGGAACCTATGTAAACATGTATTAGGAGACTTTTAACCTAGTTTTTATTAAGGAGAAAATTATGGAGGTTGAGGAACATCTAGAGAAATATTTAGTGCTTTTCATGCATGCAACTTCAAAAAAAGAGCTGATTATTTTTGGTTTATTTCTTTCAAAGCTTGGTTTGTATAAGTTCTTGATTCTCTACCCTTTTGGTAATATTATTTACATGATTTCTTCTTATTTTTCATTCATCGTGTCATCATACAACGTAAATAATGCTTATGTAGTTAGTTTCGCCAAGTTCGGCTAGATATTTTGAGGGTTGGGATATATGAACCCAACTTAGGTATATAAGTTGGATATGAAATTGAATAAAATTGTATTGATAATTAGTAGGTATGGTATTTTATCGAGATGACTATAATAGGTCTCTTAAATTCATTTACCCTAGGAAACCGGTGTGTTTAAGCGTATAATATGCATATCGCCAATCTCATCATTCATGTTAAATCATTTATTGACTAGATATTGTGCAAAGTAAAATCCTCATATGTTTAACACTTTGAAAATTTTAATATTTTCTCCTAATTATAAATATAGTTTTTAAAAAATTTATATCCATCAAAAAATTATCGATGATTCGGGGGATTGGATCCCTATACCACTTTTCTCATATAATTTTAAGGACACGGAAAAATTTGAGCTTTCACTTTCTCTTTGTGAAATTGAATTTGTTAGTTCGTTTTCTTTAGTTACAAAGAAAATTGCATAGCAAGTCATCAACTCCTCCTTTCCCTTTCATGATTCAATAATTAGCTTTTATTCTTCTTCCCTTAGTAGTCATTACGATTTTGTCCTATTCCCTGAGGAATGACCCCGACTTACCGGGATTATTACTTGAGTGATCGGCTTTCACTTGAGTCGTAGTTACACGCACTGCACACACTTTTTACGTCGCATCAAGTTTTGGTGCCATTGCTGAGGACTAGGCAGACGTAATAGGTTAGGTTGAATTAACCTAAGATTTTGACTCTAATTCCTAAAAAGCCAAAAAAATCATAAAACGCAAAAAAAAAAATCAAAATATAAAAAAAAATCAGGAAAAAAATTAAAAATAAAAATATTCTCTTGTTATTTAAATGCAAAATGCTCAAATCGATCCAAATTATAATCCCAATCCTCCTACGGTACACGTAAACCCTACAATTGAACTCACTCTTACTATCTCTCATACTCCAAACTCTCCACACTTCTCGATATCAATTCCTACATTGCGTAGTCACACCACCATTCATACGTTTAGGAACTCCGGTGAAGAAAGTTATTCTTTAAGTGTGAGTCCAATGTCTAATCATGCTAGTTTCGGAATGGATAAGGGAGTGATGTCGTATTTCCCCATAAGTGGACACTCATTGTAATACCCTGTAATTTTGAGGGCTTCATTTATGAATATGGTACATAATTTTAATAATATTATTATTTTATTGATCGAGATATTGATATTATATTTATTTTTACTTGAAATGAATCGAATATTTAAATTCAAATTTAATTGGCTTTTGGACATTTTGTAATGGTTTAAATATATAAACTAGACAATTTAAATTAAAGCGCAATATAGTAATATGCGTTAGCTTAGGCTCCAAGCTAGGGTTTGAGAGAGGGACTATATAAGGAATATTATGGGTGATTATAAGGAAAGGGAGATGAAAAAGAGAGGCCAAAAACGAAATCCAAATAGGCAAAAACGAGTGGAATGAGAAGAGCCAATTTGGGATGTTTAGATCTTCTTTTTGAGTGCATTCGAATAAGATTTGAGAAAAACTCAAAACACTTACCCGACTCAATTTTTTATATAAAATCCAAATCTGAAGTCAGATTGGTGATTTAAATAATTTTTGGATCTGATTTTTCTGAGTTTTGAAAATGGTACTATTTGGGGTTATCTCGTGTTCGGGTTAGAACGTGATTTAATTATTTTCGCTAGAGGAACATGATGGTGCGATCAGATTTTGAGGCTGAATTTATGTGGCGATTCTTGCAATGATTTTAAGGTATGAGATTTTACACAACATGCTCATTAATCTCACGAGTGTTATTCCCTTTGAATTCATGTGATTATTGAACTCATTTTTGAATTGTTAAATTCATTGAAATCTGGAAAAATAATTGTTGAATTATTTTTATTCATGTGGTATCATTATATTATTGTGGAGCACGTTGTCATGAGATTTTAATATGGCACGGATGTTGGGCACCCGCCAAAATTCCTACTTCCCGGGGCTATAACTTGATAAAGCATATGTGCATGGGGTGAGGCATGGTGACCCATTGATGTGTTGTTGAGAAATTTATTGATAAATGCTTCAAGATTTGCATTTGATTTGAATATTAGTACTCGTGTTGTTACGCTTTATTCATCGTTAATATATTTGTTGAGCATCTTTCCAGTCGTATTTTGCATTTTCCCATATTTTCTTTTAGTTGGTAGGTTAGCGTGGATTTGAGTACTATGGACCAATTGGAGATTTTTTTAGCTTGGATATTTTAGGAAGAATATTCGAGAGAGAAGATTTGTATTTATTTTTGTTGTATAGAGCATTTGGTGATTTATTTTTATTTCGAGATAAATAGTTGTATTATTTCGAGAGAAAATTATTGTATATAAATTTGAAGATTGAGATTAGTGGATTCTCTTATTTTTATTGTGGGATTTTTTAGATGCTCGATACCTTGTTATTTGTGGATTTGATTAGTTTTATCGATAGTGGCGCTCCGTTCGCTCTCTCCGGGCGGGCGGGGTGTTACAGATGGTATTAGAGCTTAGGTATACGACAGCTCTTGAGTCTTGGGTATTGGGTCTAGTATGTGGGATAGATATGTTTTCTTTGGAGATAGAAATTTTTTGAGGATGTGTTAGGCGACGTGGTGAGGATGTTTAGAATTAATTTGAGGACTTTACTGCGTGATTTTTAGGAATTAGAATCGAGTAGGATTTTATTTCGAGTATTAGGTTTCGTCGAATTTCGAGGACGAAATTCCTTTTCAAGGGGGGAATTATGTAATACCCCGTAATTTTGAGGGCTTTATTTATGAATATGGTATATAATTTTAATAATATTATTATTTTATTAATCGGGATATTGATATTATATTTATTTTTACTTGAAATGAATCGAATATTTAAATTCAAATTTAATTGGCTTTTGGACATTTTGTAATGGTTTAAATATATAAACTAGACAATTTTAAATTAAAGGGCAATATAGTAATATGCGTTAGCTTAGGCTCCAAGATAGGGTTTGAGAGAGGGATTATATAAGGAATATTATGGGTGATTATAAGGAAAGGGAGATGAAAAAGAGAGGCCAAAAAAGAAATTCAAAGAGGCAAAAATGAGTGGAATGAGAAGAGCCAATTTGAAATGTTTAGATCTTCTTTTTGAGTGCATTCGAATGAGATTTGAGAAAAACTCAAAACACATACCTGACTCAATTTTTCGTGTAGAATCCAGATCTGAAGTTGGATTGGTGATTCAAATAATTTTTGGATCTAATTTTTCTGAGTTTTGAAAATAGCACTATTTGGGGTTATCTCGTGTTGGGGCTAGAATGTGATTTAATTATTTTCGCTAGAGGAACGTGATGGTGCGATCAGATTTTGAGGCTGAATTTATGTGGTGATTCATGCAATAATTTTAAGGTATGGGGTTTTACATAATATGCTCCTTAATCTCGCGAGTGTTATTCCCTTTGAATTCATATGATTATTGAACTCATTTTTGAATTGTTAAATTCATTTAAATCTGGAAAAATAATTGTTGAATTATTTTGATTCATGTGGGATCATTATATTATTATTGAGCACGTTGTCATGAGATTTTAATATGACACGGATGTTGGACACCCACCAAAATTCCTGCTTCCCGGGGTTATGACTTGATAAAGCATATGTGGATGGGGTGAGGACTGGTGACCCATTGATGTGTTGTTGAGAAATTTATTGATAAATGCTTTGAGATTTGCATTTGATTTGAATATGCGTACTCGTGTTGTTACTCTTTATTCATCGTTAATGTATTTTTTTTGCATCTTTCCTGTCGTATTGTGCACTTTCCCATATTTTCTTTTAGTTGGCAGGTTAGCGTGGATTTGAGCACTATGGACCAATTGGAGATTTTTTTAGCTTAGATATTTTGGGAAGAATATTCGAGAGAGAAGATTTGTATTTATTTTTGTTGTATAGAGCATTTGGTGATTTATTTTTATTTCTAGATAAATAGTTGTATTATTTTGAGAGACAATTATTGTATTTAAATTTGAAGATTGAGATTAGTCGATTCTCTTATTTTTATTATGGGATTTTTTAGATGCGCTATACCTTGTTATTTGTGGATTTGATTAGTTTTATCGATAGTGACGCTCCGTTCGCTCTCCTCGGGCGGGCGGGGTGTTACACTCATCTCCTACTTCCATCATGGCTAAGCTTAAGTTATAATAAATTCATTGAGACTATGTGACTGAGAGAGTTTTTGTGGGTTAAACATGAACGATGTGGAGGCCCACTTTAAGTATGTTGCCGAGTGGGACACATCGGACCTGAACACCCAACCCAAAGATAAACGCACATCTATGGCTCCTTCATTATCCGAATTGTATCATTTGGATATGAAAGTCGAGTTGAAGCTTTAAATTAACCAATTATCCAAGAGGTTAGAGGACGTGGTCGAATCTAGGGGGAGAGATATATTAGGCCCATCTCGAGCCCCACCGGAGGAAAGTTGCACAATTTATGAGGCATGACATTTAACGAAGAAATGTACGATGATACTTGCTTATGAAGTCATGTTACACGGGCAAGTTGAGGAAGTGGGAGACTTTAAGGATAATTTTGATGCCCCTCACGGGAATTATTTCAATCCCTTATGGAGAAAACATTTTTAGTTATTGACAATCGAATGCAACAATTAACCAAAATCCACACGTTGCCTAACAAACGCCACTATTCCCACCGTATCATCAAGTGCCACCCATGCAAGCGCCACCCCCAGTGCCTTATTTGATCCTATAGCGGAAGAGTCTCGAGGAAACTCTTTCCCAATTTATACGAACTTAGTCAGCAATAATTGCCCAATATGCTCAAAATATTGCCAACATATGGGCATTGCTTTCTAAGTTGCAATCTTCTTGAAGTGCCCAGGAGAATGGAAAGTTTCCAACCCAAGGCTAAAGACCTCCCCAAGGTTAAAACTGTGTTATCTCTAATCTCGATAAAAATCAGGAGCAATGTAACACGATAACCACTCAATATAGTGGAAGAGTTGTTGACTTATTTTTCCTTTACATGACATGAAAAAAGATAAGGAGGTTTCGCTCGACATGCAAGAGGCCTAAGATGCCCCATTGGAAGAGTGTGAAAGAGAAGATATAGTTAGGACCGAAGCGATTGAGAGACCCCCTATAGCCGCACCATTCCCTCAATAGTTGGTCCCTCTTCCTAAAGAGGCCACCCGTGATGACACTCTAGATGTGTTTAAGTAATTGAAGCTTAATTTACCTTTTCTTAGGGCTATCAAGCCAATTCCCGCGTATTCAAAGTTTCTCAAGGACTTGCTCATGATGAAACATAAATTAAAATTTAAGAAGAAGGTGTTCTTAGCACAAAATGTGGGTTCGGTACTTTTAAGCGACCTCCCGCCTAAGTATAAAGATTCGGGTACACCTATCATTTCGTGCATTAATAGAGAGAATAAAATTAAGAGGGCTTTAATAGATTTAGGGGAAAGTGTCAACATTCTCCCTTACTCTATATATGAAAAGCTTAATTTGGGAGATCTAAAGCCCACCAAAATTACTCTCCAACATGCAGATCGTTCTGTGAAAATATCCCGAGGGGTAGCTGAGGAAATGATCGTCCAAGTCGACACTTTTTACTTCCCGGTAGATTTTGTTATTGAGGATACAGAGCCTTCCTCCCCTAATGAGTCATCATGTTCCCGTTATCCTTGGTCACTGGGTATTAGCCATGGGTAATGCGTTGATTAATACACGTAATGGTCAAATGCAAATCGTGTTCGGTAACATGACACTTAAAACAAATGTCTTCAACATCACCAAGTAAGTGGGTGATGAGGATGATTTACAAGAATTGGATCTTATCGAGGACGTAGTACATGAAAAAACTGAGGGTTATATTTTCGGGGATCCATGTGAGGCGTGTTTAGTGATAGTTATCAATATCGGGAGAGATCATATAGACGAGAGTGAGAGAGGTCACTTAAAGGTGAGTGAGAGAGAATATTCGGAGATTGAATAAGAAACGGAGTTAGGAGATATGAGCCTAGAAATTTTTGAAAAATAATTCAGGCCAGAGGATGAGAGCCTCACTATTGAAGTCCAATCGTTATTGGACACTTTTATCCACTTAGAGGAGATAAATTAGAAAGATAGGATATATATATTCCTTTTTTGTGACCATCCACCCATGTCACTAGAGTTCTCGGATGTGATCGAGGACATTACTAGAGTTTCTTCCGATTTAGAGCCCGCTCCATGCATTCTCGACATTAAGGGAAATCTAAGCTTAGCATGTGCTTCAAAATTTCACTACGATAGTCTCTCTAAGTCTGGAAAATTATGATATAAGGTGATTGGGACCGTGATGATTTCATTAACCTCATTCATCATATGCCTTGAGGTGCCCATTTTTTCTATTGGGTCGATTCCCAATTGTTTCGACTTTTGATTTATGATATAGGATAGATAGGGAGGATATTAGGAGACCCCGCACATGGGGTTGGGTAAGTTTTAAGAGAGAGAGTGGTCATTGCACCCCAACGCATATGGGGTGATTTTTGTTGTAATTTTGAGTCATGTGTTGGGGTTATATAGTGTATTTTTGCATTTTAATTTTTTTTATTTATATTTCGGACTCTTCTTTTCTTAATTAGATTTGAGTCCATTTGATTGAGGATAATGCAAACGTCTAAGTTTTGCGGGGTGCGGGTACACGTGAGTCTTTAAACTTCGCAAATTATAAAATGCCCCCCAAAATTGAAATTTTTTAAAACCTTCTTAAAAAAATTGATTTTAAAGTCTCAATTTGGAAAAATCTAATGCACTAAGCCGAAATTGACCACAAAAGAGAAATTTAGAGAAAATTGACGACTTAATGAATAAGTGTGGAGATTTTTTAGCCAATCCTTTTTTTAGAAATTAAATCAATCCGAGTTAAAAAAAAAACTCCTTTTCAGGGTTAAAAAATCGTTAATGATCTCTAAATCTTTGTTTTTGATCGGTTATGAAAAACCAATAAAATATTGTTTTGAAAACGCGCTAAAATATCTCAAAATTAAAATTCATTTTGAGACTCATATGGTAACTTAATTAGTAATTTAGATAAATGAAGTTAGGCCATCGTTTGTTACTGAAAAATACTAGCCATAAAAAGTCATGAAAAAATTATACTTTTTGCAAGCCAATTTTAGTTCAAAAATGTTATACCCTTTTCGTTTGT
This sequence comes from Sambucus nigra, assembly GCA_949130495.1. Classification (NCBI taxonomy): domain Eukaryota; kingdom Viridiplantae; phylum Streptophyta; class Magnoliopsida; order Dipsacales; family Adoxaceae; genus Sambucus; species Sambucus nigra. The sequence continues at coordinate 204,938,834 of OX422217.1, forward strand.
TATCCCGAAAAAACCCAATTGGCACAAAGTTTTGAAAAAAAAAAAAAAAAAATCATCAATTTATTCCGTCCAGTATATGAAAAGTGGAAAGAAAATATAAAAATTGCTAAAAAAATGAGAGAATATAAAAAATAGAAGGAAAAAGAAAAGAAAATGTGAGAATGAGAAAAAGCCCAAAAAAGTGCCAACGGACATCAAAAGAAAATTTTTCAGCTCCGAATTCTCCAAACATTCCCATTTTTCCCCCAGAATCCCTAAACCTAAAAAAGTCATAACCGAGTCCGAATAACAAAATTAATTACTGCGTGGACAGGTAAAATACTAAAATATAATAAAGAGACAAAGCGGTGCAAATAAAGATGATGCTTTTTTTATTTCTAATGATCGTAACCCGTTCATGAGATCTTTTCTCTCTAAATATTTTCATCTTTCAATTTGTGTGCGTGAACTCGTGTTCCATTATATTTACTCTTAATATCATTTACACCAAGCGGAAATAAACACAATCCTAGTGATTCTTTTGTGAGTGCATTCCATGAGAAATTAAATCAAAGTCGGTTTTCAAAAAGTAACGTAATGATCGATCGGTGGAAGTTAGCGGTTTAATTTTCGGCTCCGCATACACACACTATGAATTGAGAGTGGTGGATAAAAAATTAAAGTGTTTATTTCTAGGGAATTTAAATTTTACAATTTTTAGTTATTTTATTATTTTCTTTGAGTCATGTGAACAATGAATTTAGTGCGCATATTCACTGCAAACCCTCACAAGGCATCACTCATCCTACTGGGTAGCCTAGGGGACTAATGACTTATTGCATACACTAAATGCAATATCTTGCCTACGAAAGAGGTATTCGTTACATAGTCACTTAGTACTATATTTAAACTCACGCTCTTATTCTTTTACATTACTCGGGATGGGCAACGTTCTAAGTTAAGGGGGTTTGATTCGGTGTAAATATTTCGTATTTATCCCCTTAATTTCGGTACTTTTACGGTCCCGTTCAGTGTATATAGATCGAGTTTATCTCATTATTGTTCTACTAACCCTTTTCAGTAAGTATTTCATATTTTTTTTGTATTTCTCTCATGTTTTACAGGAAATGTATGCAAGTAGATGGGAAAGAGAAATCGAAACAGTGAAATAAATGCATAAAAGGAAAGTCAATGATATTTTCGTAATTTTCTATCCATAACTCAGAGGAGGAGCCAACTGAAAAGTTGAATATCTTGACGTCATAAGAATAGTGGGAAAACGGTACATCAATCCGAACTACAGTGAAGAAGTTACTCGCGTTTGAAGTTGGGACAAGAATCCAGGGGTGAAAAGTGAAAATAGGAGAAAAAGAGGACAAAAGAGAACTTAGGCAGTGAAAGTAAGTGAATCTGTTTGGATTTCAGGGTGAAACAATTCAGCTTAATAATTGATTCGGTTCCCCTAGGGAGAATGGGTTCGGGGTACCTGTTTCATTAATATGAGAATTCTAATTTTCTCCTTAGTTTTGGCTAAAAGAGTTGTGTTAGTTGAGGACTCATTAAACGACTTAGGGACCTATGTAAACATGAATTGGGATTATTTAAACCTAGTTTTTAATTAGGATAAGGTTAAGGAGGTAGAGGAACATCTAGAGAAATATTTAGTGTTTTTCATGCCTGCACTTAAAAAAAATAGCTGATTATTTCCGATTTATTTCTTTCAAAGCTTGGTTTGTGTATGTTCTTGCTTTTATACCCTTTTGGTAATATTATTTATATGCCTTCTTCTAATTTTTAATTCATCATATCATCATACAATGTAAATAATCCATGCGTAGTTAATTTTACCATGTTCGACATGATATTTTTAGGGTTAGGATACATGAATTCAACCTTGGTATATAAGTTTGATATGAAATTGAATAAAATTATATAGATAATTCACAGGTTTGAGATTTTATTGAGACGAATATTATAAGTCTCTTAACATCGTTTGCCCTAGGTAACCGGATTATCTGGGGGTATAATATGCGTATCGGCAATCTCACCATTCACGTTAAGTTATTTATTGGCTAGATATTGTGAGGAGTAAAATCCTCATATGTTTAGCACTTTGAAAACTTAATTATTTTCTTCAAATTATAAATATAGTTTTTGAAAAAATTTCATCCAGTGAAATTACAGATGATTCGGGGGATTGGATTCCAATCCCACTTTCTCAAATAGTTTTAAGAACTCAGAAATTTTCAATTTTCGCTTTCCCTTGTCAAATTGCATTTGTTAGTTCGTTTTCTTTAGTTACGTACAAAATTTCATAATAAATCACAACATTTTCTTTTTTCTTTCATGAGTCGATCATTAGCTTTTATTCTCGTTCCCTTAGTAGTCGTTACGATTTCATCCTATTCCCTGAGGATCGACCCCGACTTACCGGGATTATTACTTGAGTGATCGACTTGCACTTGAGCCGTAGTTACATGCACTGCACACACTTTTTACATCGCGTCAAGTTTTTGGCACCATTTTCGGGGACTAGGCAGACATATTAGGTTAGGTTGAATTAACCTAAGATTTTGACTCTAATTCCTCAAAAGGCAAAAAATCATAAAACCCAAAAATTCCAAAAAAATCAAAATAATCAAAATATCCAGAAAAATCATAAAAATAAAAATATTATCTCTTGCTTTAAATGCAAAATACTCAGCCTAATCCTAATTCAAATCCCAATCCTCCTGTGGTACCCGTAAATCCTACAATTGAACTCACTTTTACTACCCCTCACACTCCAAACTCTCTACACTTCTGGGTCCCACCTCCTACACTGCATCGTCACACAATGAGTCATACGTCCAGGAACTTCGGTGAGGAAAGTGATTCTTTAAGTGTGATTGCAATGTCTGATCACGCTAGTTTAGGCACGGTGAGGTAGGGATGTTGTATTGCCTCATAATAGACCTCTTATGCCCCAAGCGAATCGTCGCTTTGGGATGCATTATATTACCATATAATGATGAGCAGTTGCACTTTAGAAATGGCATGATTCAGATTCTCCTGACATTTTACGGTATGGATTCAAAGAAGACTTAACTCTACATTAGAGAGTTAGAGGAGGCGTGCGAGACGTTCAACGATTAAGCTTGCACCCAAGACATGGTGCGCCTCAAACTTTTCCCATTTTCTCTTAAGGACAAGGCCAAGACTTGGTGTTTATCACTAGCACGTAACTCGATTGGAACTTAGAGTGATATGTAGGCTAAGTTTCTCCAAAAGTTCTTTCCTGCACATAGGATCAATTCTATTAGGGCTCAAATTCAGACCTTTATGAAAAACGAGAACGATCCTTTCAACAGATGTTAGGAGAGGTTCAACGAGTTAATTAACATGTGCCCACACCACGATTTTGAAAAGTGGAGACTCATCTCTTACTTCCATCATAGGCTAAGCTAAAGTTCTAAGAAAGTAGTAGAGACAATGTACCCGAGAGAGTTCTTAGGGTTAGACGGGGACAATGCATAGGCCCATTTTAAGTATGTCACCAAGACTACTCAAGTGTGGGACACATTGGACCCTAACACCCAACCCAAAGATAGAAACACGTCCATGGCTCCTTCCTTATCCGGACTCTATCAATTGGACAAGGAAATCGAGTTGAAGCTTCATATTAACCAACTAGCCAAGAGTTTAGAGGATGTGGTCGAAGCTAGGGGAGAGATATATCCATCCCATGTCAAGCCTTACCAAAGGATAGTTGCATGATTTTTGAGGCAGTATAATTAACGAAGGAATGTCCGACGATAACCACCTTCAAAGTTATGATACACGAGCAAATTGAGGTGGTGGGAGCCTTTAAGGTTAATTTTGACTCCCCTCACGGGAATTCTTTTAATTCCTCGTGGAAAAACCATCTGCACTTTAGTTAGGGACTATAAAATGCAACAATGAACCCAAATCCACATGTTACCCAACAATCGTTACCATTCCCACCTTATCAACAAGTGCCACCCATGCAAGTGCCTATCAAAATTTTGGAAACTTGAAGGCATCACTTTTTAAGTTACAATCTTGTTTAAGTTTCCAAGATAAGGGAAATTTTCTAGCCATACTCCAACGACCTCCCCAAGGTCAAAATAGTGTTAGTTATAATCCCAATAAAAAACTGGCAACCACTCTATGTAGTGAAAAAGTTATTGAATTGTCACATCCTCCACACAACGTTCATAAAGAAAATGAGGTTTTGCCTGGCATGTAAGGGGATGAAGTTTCCCCCTTGGAAGTGAGTGAAAGAAAAGACACAATTAGGCCCGAATCAGGAGAGAGACCCCCTATAGTCGTGCCATACCCTCAATAGTTGGTCCCTCCGCCTAAAGAGGCCACCTGTGATGACATTCTAGGTGTGCTTAAGAAAGTGAAGCTTAATGTACCTTTTGTTTAGGCTGTCAAATAATTTCTTGCAAATGAAAAGTTTCTCAGGGACTTGCTCACGATGAAACGTGAATTAAAAATAAAGAAGAAGGTGTTCTTAGCAAAAAGTGTGAATTCGGTTCTTTTAAGGGACCGCCCGCCCTAAGTATAAAGATTCGGGTGCACCTACCATTTCATGCATCATTGGAGAGAATAAAATTGAGAGATCTTTAATAGATTTAGGGGTGAGTGTCAACATTCTCCATTGATCTATCTATGAAAAACTTAATTTGGGAGATCTAAAACCCATAAAAAATTATTCTCTAACTTACGAATCATTCCGTAAAGATACCCAAAGGGGTAGTTGAAGACTTGATCGTCTAAGGCGACACTTTCTACTTCTCGGTATTTTTTTCATTTGGGACATAGAGCCCTCCTCCCCATTGAGTAATTGTGTACCCATTATCCTTGTCCGCCCATTCTTAGCTATGGCAATTGTGTTGATTAATGCGCAAACTAGTCAAATGCAACTCGCATTCAGGAACATGACACTCAAAACCAATATCTTCAACATCAATAAGCAAGTGGGTGATGAGGATGATTTACACGAATCGAATGTTATCGAGGACGTAGTATACGAATGAATTGAGGGAAATAATTTTAGGGATCCATTCGAGGCGTGTTTAGTGACGGTTATCAAGAGCGGAAGAGAGAACATAGATGAGAGCAAAAAAGAGCACTTAAAGGAGAGCGAGAGAGTAGTTAAGAGATATGAGCCTAGAAAAATTTGAAAAGAAATTTGGGCCGGTGGATGAGTGCCTCACTGTTGAAGTCCAATCGTTATTGGACTTTTTTAGTCATTTGGAAGAGATAAATTGAAAAGATACGATATACAAATTCCTTCTTTGTAGTCATCCACCCATGCCACTTGAGTTCTCGAATGCGATCGAGGAGATGACTAGAGTTTTGTCTGATTTAGAGTCTGATCCATGTATTATCGACTTTAAGGAAAATCTAGGCTTAGCATGTCCTTTGAAATTTGGCTATGGTAGTCTCTATAAGTTTGGTTAATTATGCTATTAGGAAACAACGTGAAAACGTGGACCTTTTTTTATAAATTTTCACCCGTAACAAAAAATACATCTATGCATGTACTATTTGCATTCTTCTTTAAATGATTTAATTATATACTAAATGGATGTTAAAATTGTATTTTTAAATGGTGAATTGGAAGAAGAGATTTATATGGACCAACCTCAAGGTTTTATTCTACATGGTCAAGAAAATAAAGTGTGTAAATTTGATAAATCTCTTTATGGACTAAAACAAGCACCAAACAATGTCATGATAAATTTGGTAGCTTAATCATCTGAATTGGGTTCAGAATAAATGAAAGTGACAAATACATTTATTATAAATATAAAAATAATATTTGCACTATCCTATTTCTCTACGTGGATAATTTGCACATATTTTGATTTAATATTCGTCTCCTAGATAATGTTATATCTTTATTATGTTCCAATTTTGATACCAAGGATTTGGGTGAATCTAGTGTAATATTGGGAATTAAAATTACTAGGTCTAATAGGGGAATTTTTATAGACCAGTCTTATTATGTTGAGAAAATTATAAAGAAATATAATTACTTTAACTGTAAACCTGCAAGTACTCTATTTGATCCAAGTCTAAAGTTGTTCAAGAACATTGGTGACAGTGTTAACCAAATTGAATGTGCGAGCATTATTGGTAGCCTACGTTATGATATCGATTGCACTAAACCTGACATAGCTTATGTTAAGGGAGTACTATATAGATTTACCAGTAGAAATATTATGGAGTATTGGCATACTATTAACAGGGTCATACGGTATCTTAAAATAACAGTGAACCTCAGACTACACTATCAAAAGCATCCTGCTGTCCTTAAAGGATTTAGTGATGATAATTGGAAAACTCGATCTGCTGAGTTCAAATATGTTGATGGATACATATTTAGTATCTCTAGTGGTACAGGTTCATGAAAGTAAAAAAACCACACTATTTTGGCTCAGTCAACGATGGGATAGCTCTAGCTAGAGTTAGTGAGGAAGAAAAATGGTTAAGAAACCTTCAGTTAGAGATATTATTATGGGAAAGACCGATACCGGTCGTTCTCATCTACTGCGATAGTACCGCGGCTATTGTAAAAGTTGAGAATTATTACTATAATGGTAAAAAGTAACAAATATATCGCAAGTACAGTACCATTAGGGATTTTATCTCTACGGGTGCTGTGAGAGTGGATCACATACGGTCTGAGAAAAATTTAGTTAATCCTTTGATGAAAAGACTAGCAAAAGAAAAGGTGTGGACCACCTCAAAAGGAATGGGACTAAAGCCCTTAGATATTTGAGTCACTTGTGAAGGCAACCCAACCTGTAGACTGGAGATCCCAAGAAATAGGTTTAAAGGGTAAAAACAAGTCACAACTGATATAGGTTGAATCATATTAATTATTAAATACGGGGTTTTACTTTGAGTCCTTCCCTATAAAGCATGATATCCTGAAGCGACTTAAAGGTTGAGTTAATTATAACTCTTAATGAAGTTATGTATTTCTATTTTGAGTTGGATCCCTAGCTACGGGAGTAACCTTGATAGACTTACCTATGAGAATGTGAAAGTAAAGCCACTTCTGTGACACCTCGCCTATTATGATACCAAATGATCAATCCTTTATTAAAATAAAACATGAATCCAGTATGGTTTCATTCTTAGTGTCACCATCACAGTAAGAAATAAAATATAAGACATAATAAAACCATACATACAAATGAATAGTTAGGATAAGTGAATGTATAAAATAAATTACCATGAACTGAATAAACCGTCAGCCACTATAATTAACCAACCAACATATTGAATACTGAAACAAATGAACATCTCTGATATATATAAAGCCTGTCCAACTACGGGCAACACGCCCAAAAGAAAAAGACTAAAATGAAATTGCATCCTATCTAGATGGAAATGACTAAAGCGGCTCCAATCAAATCCAGCAGCATCCACAGCTACTGCTCACAATTGTATGAAAGATCTACCCCTGATGTCCCTATTGCTATTGCACACTAAGGGTTTTAAAAAGAAAACATGAAAAGAGATTTGCCCGCAGGTCCAAGCCCGAAAAAAATATTTTGCAAGTAATTAAATGATTTAAATCAATAAAATACGTAGTGTTTTACTTTCATAATTAATTTACCGGTCGCACCTACATGAGTCAACACCTCACCTCTCATCGACAGTGTGCACCTAATGCATTAATTTTATTATCCTAATTATGCTACCCAATCTAACTTGGACAACAATCGCTATAAAATCCCATCCCGCTAATAATCACCATTACCTAACTATATGCTACCCTCACCAGGTATACTTTTATACGCAATAACGTAGCTACACACTTACTATAGATAGAGGTATACACAAATATGATAACATAGCTACCCCCGCACTATAAACAGATATACTCATAAAATAACAACATAGCTACACCCGCGCTATAAACAGATATATACATCACATCTCGTACACACACACACACACACACACACACACACACACACACACACACACACACATATATATATATATATATATATATATATATATATATATATATATATATATATATATATATATATATATATCACTTGCTATATACGTATAACCGCATCCCTAGAACCGTAACCTCGCAGATGCATCACTCGTGTGCTATCAGGCTCTAGGCATATTATGCATCACACTGAGCCACCGAGTCGGAATCGTAACACCGAACCCAAACATAAATACAAATAACGGAGATGGTTATAAACATACGTCTGGGGGTCGTGACCATACCACATTGCACCCAACTAATCTTTAATCCGACACTTATCCTCACACGGGAATAGTGGTTATGCAATAGTAATATAACCTGGGGAATTAATCCAACACCTTCTGGTCATTGCCAGGGTGGACTACCTGCTGCGTGTAAGCTCCTAACGACAGAACTACCGAGCAGGTATGTTCAATACAAACAAGCAGTAATTAAACACACACACACACACACACACACACACACACACACACACATATATATATATATATATATATATATATATATATATATATATATATATATAGAGAGAGAGAGAGAGAGAGAGAGAGAGAGAGAGATAGGGGTGTGCAAAAAAACCGACCGGCCCAAAAATCGAACCAAACCGGCACGAATCGAACCGAAATCGACGGTTTTTTTTAGCCCGGTTCAGTTTACGATTTAAGGAATTAAAAAACCGACCATGTCGGTTCGATTTGCGGTCTAGCCATGGAAAAAACCGAACCGAACCGAACCGATATCAATATTTATATTAAAAAACTTATATTTTTATATGAAAAATCCATTAACCGGGCTTAAAAACCGGCCAAAACTGAAAACCGCCCAAAAAAAACCGACCAAAACCGAAAACTAACCAAAACCGAACCGAACCGAAACCGACATAAACCGAAACCGTTGATTTTTTTCATTGTCGGTTCGGTTTCGGTCTAACCCTTTCCAAAACCGAACCGAACCGACCCGTGCACACCCCTAGACACATATACAAGTTACCCCAATAAATATATATATAAAGTACTATCCCCGTACGCAAATCCCACATCATACTAGTCTATCGATCCTAAAGTCTAGCCGATTTTTCGACCATACATTTAAGCGTTCACTCACTTGAATTTTCAGTTCGTCTCACCCGAACCCATCTATATGGTTGGCCTAACACAATTATCAACCCTAGAAATATTCTCGAGTAGTCCCTTTCTGTCCCCGAAGCCCCTACGCTCAATCATCAAGCTCTAACGGGTCAAATTAGAACAAAACAAAATCTGGACATGCTAGCGAATTGAACTGGTTCGCTTGGCAGACCAAATTGGTTCGGTCAATCAAATCAATTTTCTCCCTCAATGAATGGGATTCAGCTTGCTGGGTTGCCAATCATCCTCTTCCTCGGGGTTTCTCCTCTAAAACCCTCCAATGGAGGTCCCGGGCTTTTCAAAACATCAACTTGATAACCCACATCAATACCCAACCAACCCAGAAGCATTCTAACCTCAAACTAAACCTGAATCCATTACCCCAAACCTAGGATTTTTAATCATTAATCAATTTAATCAAACCCATAATTAATCAGGCTTGAAATTTATTAATTCTTGCACCTTATCAATGTTTTTCATCTTCATACTTATAAACTTATAATTAATTCACAAAATTCTCATACATTCATCATCAATTAATATTCAATACAAATTAAAGGTTACACAACTTGAATATCTTCATTATAATTCTCAAAATTTCAATCTTTAAATCTTAGGTTTTAGTTTCTAATTAATCATGAATGTAATTAACTAAATAATTGCTATATAAAACAAGTAAATACTTGTCTTTAAGGATTTGAATTCGAAGTCTCTTTGCGTATGAATGATTTGAATCCTTCCTTCTCTTGTCCAATGTCTTCTTTCCTTTTTTTTCTCGTTTCCTCTTCTTTTAAACTCTCTCTTAAGCATAATTATGCAGAGATTAAAAAGTGGGTTATCATCCACCTCTCTAATCCTTATATAGTCCCTAATTACACCCTAATCTCATCTTAATTGTATTCTTAAGGGCAAAAAGACACTCATACCCTTATACGAGCCCGACTACGTCTAAGAAATCCTTGGAACTTAACTATAACACTTGAGTACCTAATCTGGACTATTTCGACCCATTTCGGATCACCGGTGACCATCCGAGATACTCAACTACAAATATTACATCATCTTACTAACTGTTCCTGGCACGTGCGTACAGTTTCCTTTGCTTATAAAACATAGTAATCCATCGATGTAAATCTCTATCGACATAACATAATAAATCGTCTCTTTTCACTCATACGTGATATACAATAAATTACATATTTATTTACTTATCACATGTAAGTAAATAATAATAATAAATATTAATTATTTTCTTGCTAATTAATATTTACCGAAACCAATTTAATTTCTCCAAGTAAATTAACAAATCCATGCATGGTTGAAAATTAAATACTCATAAAAGTATGGATATATTAAAGCTTCCTAAGGTAATTTTGGACAAATTTCTTAGAGCGTTCACTATATTGGGATATAAGAATATGGTCGTAACATACTGGCTTGAGGACTACACCTAAGTAGGATTATGTGTGGAATGTTGTCAGAGATAGGGTTCAAAACTAAGGTTACTCTAGTATAGTTGGAATCATCTTTACTACGTAAAAGTTCAAGTCGAAAGGCACCTTTTCTTATGAAAAAATCTAAGAATAATTTCTCAATATATTTTCGAAATTTACAAGTGGGAGATTGTTGGAATTTAGTAGTATAAAATTTTAAAAAAGGCACCATCCTTGTTGGTCTTTTATAAATAGGTAAGCTGTGAAAAAAATTTGGCTTACAAAAAATTTGCACAATCCCACATAAGTGGGAATGTGTTTTAAGGTGTAGTTAATATACACTTATTTCAGATTAATGTGAAGTCCTTTGGGCATTAGAATTTTGTGTGTGATGGATGGAAGAACTTATTGGGCCAAATCCCACATGCGTGCGCGCGCTGCCACCGTACTTCCGACCGACCCGACCCATGCCCATGTTCGGCTCCTAAGTTCTAAGTCCTGGGCTTGGACTATGTGCATATAAATATTTTGGGCTAAAAATAAATTTTTTTAAATAAAAATCTAAACCAAAAATTCTTTTTTTTGTTGATTGTCGAAAGTGAGACTTTAAGACTCTCCGGGTTTTGCTTAACACCATTCTTTTCTAAAGTTCAAAATTTTTTCTCTTTATTTGTCCATTTTGATTTTTAAGAGAATAGAACGATACATAAAATATAGGACACCAAGCACACAAAACATCTCTTCTACCATTTCATTTTCTCTCCAAAATAGAGTCAAATAACATATAAATATTTCTCTCTTTCTGAGCAATTTTATTTTTTCCTTAACTGATCAGTTAGTCCACCAAACTCATATTGTGATATTGAGAAATTAATTGTGAGCGGATGTTGGCATACTAGATTATTACGTACATAGTTGTTGGAGACATAAATTGATTTCAATTCTAAGTTATTTTATCCTGGGGTTGGCGAGCATTAATTGGACTGCAACTCAATTTATGACTGAGCAGCGAAACACAAAAAGAGAGCGATCTAGTTCGTGACTTAGCCTGTTGATTTTTCTGCTATTGAATTTTTTGCAATCAATAACTTCATCAAATTCTCTTATATCAGAGAATGACAGAGGATTATTGGAGGTTTCGCGGAGGGCTGATAGGATTAAGTGACATTCATAATTAAGATTGATTTTAGCATCAAAGTTTCTTTCAGAATCCATTTGATTCAGAGTGAAATATTTGTAACCTCAATAAGAAGAAAAATGGTGAAATTTTTTCACAAATTTGAAATTAAGCTTTTATTCATTAGGAATTATGGATAATTTCACTCGTTATAATTATGAAACATAAAACAAAAGTAATGGAAAAATTTCGACCACATATAGTTGATATACCATATTTCAATGTTTTACTTCTCACCGCATTAGAAAATACTTCATCATGAACCAATCACACCATTATAGTAATGAAATATTAACATTTAACTTAAAGTGTTTTTTAAATACAAAATAATGAAAATTAAGGTGAATTAAATTCAATGAATTTATTCATTAAAAGAAATTAAAAATGTGACTTTCTAGTGAACAAATGACTTTTAACATGAAAAACATTATTAATTAATTTTTAACTCTAACTCATCAAAATATTATATGCACCTATAGAGGCAACAAAAGGTATAACAACACCTTTAATTCTAAATTTAATAAAAATACAATGTTAATCCTTTACATAAACTCACACATTTTAATCGCATGAATATCACCTCTAATGATTTATGAAAGTATAAGACTTTACATACATGATGTCATTTATCGCTATTTATGTCATATTTACCTCAACTACAGGTACTATAACACCTCCTAAATTTCTTATCTTTGGGAAACGCACACTCTAACCTTCCCAAAACCATCACATTGGTCCAAATCACACTTAAACATAATCATACATTTAATCCCCAACCACATTATTATATGTCGATCCCCAATCGATAATGTAATGTTCACACTATCCTGAGCAACCCAATATATAATGAACTCATTACTTATACCAAGTCATCCCGACTGGTCCAATAAATCATTAAACAACTTTATACCATACCCATTATCAAACACCAATCAAAAAATATTCCCAAGGCTCTAATTTTCAAAACGGTCTTACTCTAATCAATCCAACCTAGACAAATCAATTGGTCGTGTGAAGCCTCAAATATGTCTTTGTACAAGCTAGACGTTTTTATCCTACTTGTTTTTTCAAAGTTTGATCCATAGTCATGTCAATCCATTCCAAACAAGCTAAGGCATGTTTAGGGACTGAAATATCCATTAAGAACCCTAGTTCTAATATTTGGACTCCAATTGCAATTCTCAATTATTCAAACATATAATTCCAACTCCAAATTTCAAATTTATAACCTGATATTTTTCATCAATTATCCAGTCAATTATATTAATTCTAATATATAATATTCTAATCAAATGGAATAAATACAAGAAATATTGCATAGCTTAGTTTTGTTTACATCCAATTTAATGATGACGTGTTTTCATTATTATATATCTTCCTCTCTTGGTTTTTTAATCTCCCAACTTCTTCACCAATTTGTCTCCAAAGCTTGCCTATCTTTTTAACTTCCCCAAATAGGTTTATGGTTTATGTTTATTATATTTATGTTAGGCAAATATTATATTTTTAACTTGCTAATCATGTCAATACCCTTAAATATATTTTAACTTAACCTAATGAGCCCCTAAACCATATCCAAGTACTTTCAAATTAGCTCCAATGGGGAACCGGACACAGACCCAATCATCCATCTTTCAAACATCATTTAGGCTCCCAAAAGAACATATAAGTACAACCGACTAAGTAATATAATTTATCTTATGACTTAACTCCAATAATTTAGCACGAAAAATATCTATTTTAATTAATCATTTAAAATTTTTCAATTAAATTAATCATTTTATTAGTTTCTCTGATTAAATTATTTATTTAAAATAAGAGGGTATTACATGACAACTCCGATTAGTCGTTTTATAACAACTTCGATTAGTCGTTTTATAATCTGGTTGTGTTTTTTAATTCGAATATTGGTTTCAAGTATTACAACCATCTCCAAGTCATAATGCAATTTGGCTTCATCCTTTTGATGTTATTTTGCTCCCTATAGTAATAGACAAATTAATAAAGGTCTTTCAAACAAGTAAAATCGCGAGCATTTTATTGGTTTGGAACCAATATAAAAGGGTTTCATGCGCCAAACCAAATGTCGCGGGACACACATACCTAGGGGTGGTAAACGGACGGATACGGATCGGATACCATGTTTTCCATATCCGTATCCGCTATCTGAATGTACTATCCATATCTGTATCCGTATCCGTCCGGATAGTTAAAACAACTATCCATATCCGTATCCGCTCGGATACCTCGGATTCGGATAATATCCGTATCCATTTACATTATTTAGCCATCGCAAAAAATAACTATTAAAATATCCAATCTAATGAAATCCAATCCAATCCAAATAAATATATAACAAAATTACTGCCTCCTAACATTAACAATTATGGATTCCATAATAATAATATCAATCCATAGTGATAATATGGCTTAAAGCCATCCATATAAGCTTAAAGACATTCAAATAAAGATAGCAATCGCATTCCATGACAGTAGAAATAAATATGCACCTTTTAGATTAAATCAAATTTATTGAGAATGATAACCTCATGGACCTTTTGTTTTCAAAACATACTGATAATTTTATTTTAATAAGTATATATTTTTATTTTGTATATAATATACCTGTTGTTAACTTCAGTTCTCATCACAATCAAAACCATCTCTTTACTTTTCTATTTCTCTCTTACATTATATTATGTTTCTCTCTTATATTCTTTTCTGTTTCTCTCTTACATTTATTTATAATTAAGGAAACTAATGAACAACCACATGAGGGTTTCTTTTCTCTTGTTTTGTATGAAAGAGAAATGAAATGAAGTTAGTTTTTTTATTTTTATTTTGAGTGGAGTATATGTTTTTAAGTGGGTGTATGCTGTGTGTGATAGGGTGTATTGTAACTTTAGTATAACTCCATGATAATATACCCAATAAAATCATAATACATGACATTTTATAACATACCGAATAAAATAATAACTTTATGACGTTTTTGGTTTGAGTGGAGTATATGTTTATTTTGTTTTAGGTAATAAACGATTAATTTTTTTTTAATATTATTTTATTAGTAATACTAATATTAATATTATTAGTAATATTTTAAAAATATGTTTAACGGATACGGATATCCGGTAAAACGGATATCCGATAAAATGGATACTCCGCATCGGATACGGATTATCCGTGTCGGATACTAGTACTATCCGTATCCATATCCGTTTTCTCGGATATTTTTATAGAGTATCCATATTCATATCCGTATCCATATTTTCGGATAAATATCCTCAAATTTAAATTCGAATATCGGACGGATGCGAATTTTCGAATATCCGTTTAGAGCCATACACATACCAATTAGAATGTCATTAAATAATATTTTTTTAATAATAAAAAAATATGTAAAGTTCGATGGGTTTTATTCAATACATTCACGTGACAGTCTAACTACGGCGGCAAAAAAAATGCGCAGCAATTACTGTGAGAGTGTGTTGTCTAAAGAAATTATTGGAGCAAAATATTTTTTTGATTGACCAAAATGCTATTTTTACATGTTGCTAAAGCCGATCTAATAAAACAAGAATGAACATATTCAATTAATTATGTGATATTATGAATCGGGTTGTAGTTATCACATAGGGCTGGCAGTGTCGACATATACTTTATCGATAAGGACCATTTACTTGACTTTTAACATGTGGGTTCAGTTATTGCTTTCTATTGAATATTATAATGATCCAAATTCAGCTTGTGAGACCCCTCTGGCAGAGGTGATACTTGGGGGAAGAACTCTGCTCGGTTAACCATATCTTTTTTTTTTTTTCTTTCATTTTATACATTTGAGCTCATCGTGTGATTCACAAGCTTGGAGATAGAACTATGAGAGGCAGTGGCATGATGAGATTTAACATTAGTTAAATATATTATTAAGAAACTATCCCCAACTTAATGTTTTACTAAATATAAACAAAAACAGTAACTTAGTCTAATTCA
The DNA here is from genome assembly GCA_949130495.1 of Sambucus nigra. Taxonomy (NCBI): domain Eukaryota; kingdom Viridiplantae; phylum Streptophyta; class Magnoliopsida; order Dipsacales; family Adoxaceae; genus Sambucus; species Sambucus nigra. The sequence goes on from OX422217.1 coordinate 204,954,578, forward strand.
TGAATCACGACCCACTAAAATATCAATGATTCTTGTTTCGGTATAGCCGTATTCACGTGAAATACCTTCGAGAACGACAAAGCGCCCCCCTAATACGGAAACTACAGACAAAAGGTACCAGTATAGACTCGTGAGTGATCCCCAACAATTTTATTCGGACTAAATTAGTAATATTTAGGAGTAGGAACTTGGCTTTATCCGAGTAAAGTTGAGCAACAAACAAAAGATAATCAGAGACACAATTTGGCATCCAACTTGTCTAGATGATGATGTACGTTCCTATTGTTAAACTGCATCCAGTTTTGATTAATATTAGAGTCAACTTCAATTTTTAATAATTATGCACTCCATATGAATGGAGTTGAAGACCACAAATATTTTTTACATCCTCTTTCAGAGTTCACTTAAAAACACCGAAGTCTTCACTTTATCAATTTATCATCTTAAAATTAACTTTAAAAATTATTAAATTTTGAAAGGCAAACTATTATCGAAATGAATGCAGGTATTAAAAGAAAAAGGATATGATTTAATAGCTATTTTAATGAATCTCATAGAGCAAGCCCCAAAATTGCAATCATCTATTCACAAACCTTCTTTACTAAATGAGAATGTATCTCCCAAGCATAATTTTCACACATACTAGTCTTTTTGTCAAAAAAGGCATAAAATCTATGTAATTAGTCTTTCACCTCGTGCAATGCGTGAGAGCTGTATAATCTTTATAATGCGCAGGCACACACTATTGAAAATTCTCAAGAAAGTGTTGTATAATGTTCAACTACACCACTATTGATCATTCTCAAGAGAGAGTTCGGAGAATGTATAAATTTCTCCCTTCATTGCTGGGCGATCATTTTATGATCTTTTATTATTAATAAATAAATATATAAAAAAGATTATTACTGTATTTTGTCACTCTGAAATTAATTTTTGTGATACTCTATGAATTAATTTATGTGCCACTTGCGTGAGTATTCGTAACACTTGGAGTGCAGTGGTATCAAAGAAGAGTACTAATAATTGTTGCACCATATAAGAAAATGGATAATAAAGTATGTGTAAAAATAAAGAAATAAATGCTAGTTTACGGTGATTAGCATCAATAAAGTTGTAGGTTCTTATTTTTGACAAGTTATTATGAATTTGAGTAAATTATATTAAAATAATTATTTTTTAAAATTATTTTTTACTTAGAATATTCGTGGGATGAGTCTTTATATTCTATTAAGTTATATAGGTTTAATAGGAATTTATTAAAAAATAATTTATGTACGAATGATCCGTTTTAATATTGTATAATAATGGATACATTATTTATATAAAATGTGTTAAAGAGAGACACTTGTCACCCTCTCCTTTATGATTATAGATCCATTGTGTATATAAAATTCACTAAAGAGGACACTTGTCAGTCTCTCGTTTGAAGAGAGAGTTTTATAGTTATTATATATAATATCAGTTTTCACATTCTCATGATACCCGAGTGGTTTTTTTTTTCAAGATCTCCAACATATACCATCATGGATAAAACAAAATTATTATGGGCATTAAATCAATCACTACAAAATTTATAATTTAAAGGATTATTTGGCCTTGTCCCCCATTAGTTATTGGCCTTTGGAGTTCGGCACTCAATAACAAATTAATACTCCATTGACACTCAATTTTAATAGAACCGTTAGTGATTTAATTTTGACAATTAGTTATGTTGTAAATGACTAAATCATTCTTACTAAAGAATTGAAGAAGGGAAAAATAAAAATTGACATCAAATAACCCCAAATTGTATGCAATACCTCGTATTTTTTGTACATTATTTAAATGGTGAAATTATTATTTTGGTCTGCGGTGACATGTGATGTCACTATTTATATATTTTTATCTATATTAAGTGTTATAGAATTCACATTTGAAATAGGACTTAATACACATTAATACATTAATTAAATATTGGAAAACGACTGTGTATTATGGTAGACTATGAAATGGTCAGGGACTAGGTATTAGAGGTTTCATTATTTGGATTACTCTCTCAATATTCAATCCCACCGATCGTTAAGTAATTTCTTATAATCCCGTGTCACACGAAATTAATTTGGGTTTTTTAAGTTCATATTCAGAAATTTAACCTTCAATCCATGTTATAATTGATTGAAACACATATATTTAGGTGATTAATGTTGTTGTATAAATTTTATCGGAAGGATGAAGGATCTGGTGTTGTTTAGAGGCTTCTGAATTAGGTTTATTGGTTATTAATGGAGGATTTTGGATTCTGGATGAGATGATATCATCTCGTTCGAACGAGATTTGCACCTCATTTGAATGAGATTTGTGTTCTCGTTAGAATTAGCCAAGAGGTCGTTGGAACGACTTAGGGAATTTCATTTGAATGACTTAAGTTGTCATTCGAACGAGGTGGGGATTTCTTTTGAATGAGTTAGGGATCTTATTAGAACGAGTTTGGACCAGTTTGGATTTTATATCCTTTATTAATGATAGAAATTAATCAGAAACCTATGATGATTTTGATAAATCTTTGTGTGAATTGGATTATTATTACTTGGTTTGATATGTTAAGAATACCATGTGTGAGGGCTCGTGGGGAACGCACTATGAGGGATTTTGATGGGATGCATATGACGTTAACCATATTAGCACCCCACTGATACTTAAGGATTTACCGTAGTCCTTTTAACCCGATCCTGAGAATGATGTGCCTATATTTTGACAGAGAATAAACATAATATATCTAGCGTATATCCTTGGGTATAGAGGTTGTGCATTATGATGGGAATGCGTAGTGATTATCACTTGCCAAGGATTTGAGGTTATATGTTAGGATTACATATAACTATATCTAGTACGCACGAAGGATCCCCGAAGGCGATAGGGATATGCCTTCGCAATTATATGTGTGCTCGTGCATAACCCATTTACTTATATGTGTTGGGAGTCATACTTATGTGGATATTAGACTTTCAGATTGTATTCCTTTTTATTAAGATTATACTAGAGGTGTATATACTAGCATAGTTATGGAACCACTTAATTATATTCAATTGAGAAGAATTGCGATTAATCACTGGGTTAACTTGGGCTTGGGATTAGAAAGCATGCTATATTTAGGGTTTTTTTGGGTTGGGATAACTTAAAAACAACTAAAATAAGAGAGGAAGATGTGTAGTTATTATTGTAACGCATATTAGATTGAATTCTTATTATGTGTAGAGTTTCTATTTACGTTGTTGTTGAATTATGTTTTCAGGTCCTAGGTCGTTGTTGCCGCCTCAACCCTGATTCTCACTTACATTATTTTTTGTCATTGATCTTATATAAGATAGGTGTTGATCATGCATGAACATTCCTTTTACTTCTATTTAAATTTCTAGTTGTGTCGGATTACTTTAGTAGCTATTATTTCATTTGGGAGTTGGAATGATATTCGACATAGTTTGTATTTTTCCGTGATGGATTCTATTTACTATTGGTTTATGGTATCCAAGTGTATGGTTTATTCCTGTAATTATAGTTGTCAAGTCTTTATTATATTACTTTATTTTATTTTCAGTCATGCTTAGAATGATATTCAATTGTTTAGACTCTTGTATTATTTATTTTTGGACCTCGTCAATCTAGTTATATATTTACGAGGTTTCACACACCACCTTCACAACCTCTCTCATAAAATAATTCTTCAATGTATACATGGGATTGAAGAACTCTCTCTCCTCTCTCTCTCTCTCTCTCTCTCTCTCTCTCTCTCTCTTATTTTTTTTTTAAATATTTTAATGCAAAACAAATTTGTAAGGTTTTTAAAATAAGTCTTAATTAATGGTTATTTGAGATTTTACTATTGTTTTTTAACTTCATTAAGAAAGGTTATATTGACAATGACACATGAATAAAGTGAGTTGTGTAATACCCCATAAATTCTAGTAATTTATTTTAGCAATTTTTATTACACGTGTGACGTAATTAAATTTAAATGGAAAATATTGTGAGATTAGTAAATTTTAATTTTTTAGAATAAGATTAATATGTATATGGTAAATTTACTAAGTGTGATGTAGTAAATAAAATTCAGTTAATGATTAGTACGTCGTAATGGGTATTAACGATGGAATTTGACGGTATCTCAACCGAGGCTTGTGAATATACTATTTTAAAGGATGAGATAGGAAATTAATATATAGTGACTCGGATTGCGATTTTGAGTGCACGGTTGTTCCAGAATGGGTTGAAATAGTCAAAATTTAGTACCCGCGGGTAGTAATTGGGCTACGTGAGCTTTTTAAACTAGTTGAGCCCCATTTGGGGGCATATAGCCATTTTACATGAGGTGGTTAACCTAAATACGTAATTAAGAGGTTTAAAAAAAGAGATTATGATTAGGAGGCAGCTATTATATACAATTAAAACATCCTAGAGGCTTCTGGTGAGAAAAGCGAGAAGGAAAAAGCTAAGGGACACCTAAGAGGGAGAAAAATGAGAGGATTGAAGGATTTTTTTTTGGGCTAAAATCATCACACATCGAAGGACAATCAGACTCTACGTATTATAAAAGGAAAGTAATTAACTTTCTTGATATTTTTATGCATGTAAATTCAGTTCATATCAGAGTAGGTAATATATGGTATTTCAGAAGACTTTTGGGGAATGGAATCTGATGATACCAAAAATGGTACCACCAGATCACAATGATAATGGGCTCAAACAGGTATAACAATAGCATCAACAAAAGTAATGTAACAGTAAGAGAGTGAGATGAGGCAAAGAGGAATTGAATACCAGAATTAAGTGGTTCAGCCAAATTATGGCCTACGTCCACTGTGAAGTGTGTGTAATCCACTAAATGGGGCTCTAATGGCCTGAATATACAAGCACTCAAGTTTTCTCTCTCTTAGAGTGAGTCTAACAGAGTTTCTGTAGGATTTCAAAAATATGTCCTCGCCGTAAGGTAGAAGATAAGTATTTTGAGACACCCCGTCTAATTAAATATCGGGTAGCAACTACTTTATTAAATTAATACAGAATATCAAGTTGGTTCAGTCTTAGCATCACTGTCGAAAAACATTTAACTAGTTACTAGCCACCTAATATTTTAAAAAATGAGATGAAAAATTTTAATAATTAAATTAACTTACAACCAAGTAATGAATAACCAACCATTCAACATTCACATAAACAATCTCATAGGAATAATTAATAGAAAGAAATAATAGAGTCTGGAGTAAAACTCCAAACATAGTCTCAATGCCAAAATAATCTCAATACAAGTCTGAATAAATAAATCCATAATCTGAAATAAATGAAAGTCTGAAACTACTATCTCTGAATAAGAATGAGCAACATGTCATAACTGATATGAATGACTCCGAAGGAAGCAAAGATAAATGTGGAGGCATCTAATACCAAGATCCTGTAACTTCCACAGCAGCTACAGCACGTTAATAGAATGAAACTCCTATGTTCGGCGTCCCTGTGGCTGGGCACCTAAAATATTTTTACAAAATAAAATAGATTTCGAAGAAAATGGGTCAGAGCTTGAGGTGAAAATATTTTAAAAACCGCAAGTGTTTAATTTCATTAAACAGTAAATATTATATACATGTTAGTCACGTGCTCTCACTTGATATTCTCACCCCTCAACTATTGTGCACGCCTAACGTATTATTTTAACCCATTCTAGTTATACTACTACCTAACCAGTCTGTACCTAATCTATCTATACGAAACTTTTTTACGATGCCTACCCGTATTACCCAATTAAGACATAACTACATTCCAAAATACTCATTAATTGAATCAATTATCTTATGTATTGTATAAGTTCCCACATCTTTAAGTAATTTAAATATCTTAGTCATTCTCATCTATTAAGAAACGGTGAAAAATCACAAGTATATATTTATATCACTCTCAGTACGTATATACATATATGGCACCCCCAGGTTGAGCTGCGGTGCATGCATACTCTGCTATCGAATCCCGGTATATCACATACGTAAGGATCACGAGTTTCGAATCACTCAGGAACCGTATCAATACAAATCACATATATTATAGGGGAACATAGTTTACATATCTATGGGTCACGCACATACTTACGCTCCCATAATCAGCTGACTTATCAAATCAAAAATAAGTCTTCACAGTCATATATTCTTGAGGTACCAATCTAAAGTCCCCCATAAGGCACACAAAGATAAGACTGTCCCCTTTATAAAACCTCCCGTGATAGCAAGTATAGTAGGTATATCATAAACATAATAATCCATATACTAGGTAATCACACAACCTAAGTAATTATCATTTTAATATAGATATACTCTTGTCCTATATTACCAGCCTCATACATAATATAGTTTCATCTCGATTATTCTACATAATATGTTTACCGCGATAACTCTCGTCGTATAATTTCGAGTACTTAAACCTCTCCCAAAAGGTAACTAAGTCTCCCCCTTGTCTCTAAGGTTATTTTAGTAAATTAAAGTCCCCCTAGTACTTTCTCTAACCTTAAGTTATTGTTTATCCAAATTAAATTCAAGTTTCCATAATTTCCAACCGTAACACTCTCGTCGAACACTCATAAGTTTATCATTTAATTCCAAACCAAACTAATATTTTTCGGGCCTCAAATACACCCCTACTGACCTTCTCTAAGTCCCAATATATTTAAATAGTCCGCACCAATAATTCTTAAAATTCGGGGATTGGTTAAACCTTAAAAGGATTTTTTTATCACACTTACAGGGGAGTCGATCGATCGAAGGAAAGGGTAGAGTGATCGATCCAGTCGATCGATCGACATTCTTGAGTCGATCGATCGATCCCTTAAGTATTGACCTACGGGTTTTATCAATTTTAACCCTCAAATCCTCTATTATAATGTCCTCAATTCCTAAATAATTATACCAAACGTTATAACAACATAAACACATAAATTCTAACGTCTTAGAATCATCAAATCATGGTGGGTTGTCATTTTCTTGGATAAAATCATGTGTATATTATAAAAACCCTATTTCTTCCGTTTTCTTCAAGAACATCATAGATCTCAACATAAATTTGTAATTATCTACACATAGGTCATGATTTCATGGCTGTTATTTTTCCAGAAGTTAATTTACATGCAAAGCCTACCAAGATTAAGCTTTAAATCTCCAAATCCATCAATTAATCATTTTTCAAGGTTTTTCTCCAATTCTAAACTATCATGAATAATATATACACTGAATTATTGCAAGTTAAATCACTTGCCTGGAATTGGAAGTCCTGATCCTTTGGAGAAGGTGATATGGTGGTGATGTTCTCATTTCGATCATAAATCCGGCGGTGGTGGTGGTGCAAGGTGGTTGTTTGGCCCTAGGAAACCCTTCATTTCTCTCTACTTCTATCTCTAGCCGCCAATAAACCTAATGATCATAAGGGTTGGCTGATATATTAATCCTAAATTTCTTAGGTCACTATTCATCAAATAGTAAAATGACTAAAATACCATCACGGGTTGTCGTTTTGGCCTAAAACTGTCCCGGGACTCAAACTAAACCCCCGTGTAGACTTTTTTTTACTATCTCGATACTTTCGGACACATTGGCGCACTCAAATGACCATAAGGATGACATAAAAATGAACTACTTTATAATCCATTAAATTGGTCCCGACACGACTGACATGCGCGTCCCAACTTAATTTCCAAAACTGTCATATTTTCCACACGTGACAATTTTAATAAATTCAAAATCATATATTACTATACTCGCTCAGTAATATTCAACATAATTATAATAATCAAATACTAACTCTCGTGTCGCTAGTATTTAAATCCAGATTAATTACGAATTAATTTCTCATAATTAATCTTATAATTAAAATCAGTAAAAATACGGGGTATTACATACTTCTCCCTAATAATTGAATTTCGTCCCGAAATTCAAAAATAAAGGTATACCTGATAAAATAACTCTGAATTTTTGTCGCGCATCTCATCCTCGCTCTCCGAGGTAGACTCATCGGCATTATGATGCCGCCACTGAACACGTTCTAGCGGTACTACGTTCGATCTTAATTTCCTCTCACTACGGTCTAGGATGGAAACCGATCCCTCCTTGTAGGAACTATCGGGATGCAAATCAATCTACTCCAAAACAATATGATTATGGGCCAACTCATCCCGAAGATATATCCTCAGCGAAGAAATATGGAACACGTTATGAATCCGATAACCCAAGTCTATAAGCAACTGGCCCAATCTGCTCGATGATAGGGAATGACCCCAGATATCTCGGCAACAACTTCCCTTTCTTACCAAAACGCATTATCCCCTTCATAGGATATACTCTTAGAAACACCTGGTTTCCCACATTGAACTCCTAGAAGAACCTCTTGGCATCGACGTAGCTCTTTTACCGATCCTAAGCACCCCGAATATAGCTTCGAATCATCTCTATCCCGGCCGAAGTATCCTGGATCACCTCCGACCCAAGTAGCTTTTTGTCCCCCACCTCTAACCAATACGGTGGAGAACGACAAGGTCTACCGTATAACACCTCGAATGGAACTATGCCAATCGTAAACTAGTAGGAGTTGTTATAGGCAAGCTCCACTAATGGAAAATACTGCTCCCATCCCTCGCCAAAATTTAGGATCCACATTTGCAACATATCCTCTAACATCTGATTCATTCGCTCAGTCTTCCAATTAGTCTACGGGTGATAGGACGGACTTAATCGTAACTCCGTACCTATGGCCTCCTGGAAGCTCTCCCAAAATTTGGACACAAATATCTTATCCCGATCGGACACAATACCAAGGGGCACCCCATGAAGTCTCACTACCTCCGCAATGAAGATTATAGCGTATTGTCTCGTATTATAATTAGTCAGAACAGGTAGAAAATGAGCTACTTTAGTCAAACGATCCATAATTACCCATATCGAATCATGACCTCGCTGAGATGTAGGTAACCCCTTGATGAAATCTATGAAAATGCTCTTCCATTTCCACATAGGGATTCTAATGGTTGTAGGAGCCCCGACGGTCTCTGGTGGTCCACTTTTACCAGATGACAAGTGGATCATTTTGAAACAAACTCGGTAATATTCTTCTTCATTCCACTCCACTAGTACTATCGCCTCATATCCTGGTACATCTTATCCCCATTGGGATGTACCATAAAACGTGAATCGTGCGACTATTTCATCACCTCATGTTACAAGTCCTCCCCCTCGGGAACAACCAGTATCCCATTGAAGCACAATCCTCCATTTGAACCAACACCGTAGGACTCGGACCCTTTTGCTAGAAGTTGTACTATTCGATCTTGGCAGAATGGATCCGTTGCCTGAGCCTGTACTACCCTCGTAATAATCTGAGGTGTAATTGTCATAATATACATAAATGGTCGGGACACTGCATCTTGGTGCCCTAACTCTTTCCATTTCTCTTTTCACACTTCGACCACCTCACTTACTGGACTATGGCTCGATGCGTCCGCTACCATGTTAGCCTTCCCCGAGTGGTATTGGATATCGAACTGATAATCCTTCACAAATTCAAGCCACCTGCACTGACGTATATTCAACCCCTTCTGGGTGAAAAGGCACGGTAGTGACTTGTGATCTGTGAATAAACAAAATTTCTCCCCCAAAAGATAATGTCTCCACATCCGATGTGCAAACACGACTGCTGCTAACTTCAAGTCGTGGGTGGGGTAATTCCTCTCATGAGGCTTAAGCTTTCGAAAAGCATAAGCTATATCATGATCCTCCTACTAAATCACACCCACAAGTTCCTATAAGGACGCATTAGTGTAGACTAAATACTCCACTCCTGTCCTGGGCAGTGCTAGGACGGGCATCGAAGTCAACTTGTCCTTCAGCTTATCAAAGGCTAATCGACAGGCATCATCCCAGATCTATGTCACCCCTTTGCGAGTCAGGTTTGTCAACGAATCCGCTATATTCGAGAATCCCTGAATAAACCTCCTATAGTATCCTACTAGGTCCAAGAATCTATGTATCTCTATCGATGTCATGGGATGTTTCCACTCCCTCACAACTGATACTTTGCCCCAATCTACGGATATACCCTATTTTGTACTATATGCCCTAAAAAACTGGACCTCCTTCAGCCAAAATCCACACTTCTCATATTTTGCATACAACTCGTGCTGGCACAGCGTCTGCAACACCTGTCGCAAATGATCGACACGCTCCTCCTCAGTCTGAGAATATCTCAGAATGTCATCTATGAAGACAATGACAAACTGATTAAGGAACTCTCTAAACACCCTGTTCATCAAGTCCATGAATACGACAGGTGCGTTGGTTAGCCCAAATGGCATAACCCTGATCTCGTAGTATCCATATCTCATCAAGAATGCAGTCTTAGACACGTTCTTCTCCCTGATACGTAACTGATGGTATCCTTCTATCTTCGAGAAGAAGGCAGTTCCTCTCAGTTGGTCGAATAAGTCATCGATTTGGGGCAATGGATATTTATTCTGTATCGTGACTTTATTCAACTCTTGATAGTCGACACACAATCGTAACGACCTCTCTCTATTCTTTACGAACATCACTAGATCATCCTAAGGCGAGGTACTCCTATTGGTGAAGCCCTGTTCTAACAGCTGTCAATTTGGTCTTGTAACTCCGAATATTCGATAAAGTTAGGCTCAATTACCCTAATAATCGCAGCTATATTATTCTATAGTATACCACCGAACTACTTACGAATAAAACATTCTACAACATTGATTACATTATACTATACGGTCCTACCAGCCTTAGATAGTAATATACTTTAGTAACTCAATGTTATAGATTTATCTTCATGAAATAATTAAGGTACTAAACTCGTATACTAACGGCCAAGCATTTCCCATCTCCCTACGTTTGCTAAGTTTTGTGTGTGGGATGTCTCACAAAGAGAAATCCAAATAAAGAACCCCCCGATACACTACTAACTAATATTGTTGGTCAATGAGATTCATAAGCCTTCCGTACATGACTTGTACCTCACATCCCCATTCTTGACTTAAAATTTACTCTCCCATCATGAAAGACGGTATACACCGCAATGCTCTTACTATCATTAGGTGTTCAGTGTTTATTTGCAAGACCTATTCTATCCTGGACATCAAATACAATACTCTTACTATATTTGTTTGTTATCATTGAAACCATCACTAACCAATTAGAAACTCCTAATGGTAATACATTTCACCCTCATATCTCTCCCGGGTAGTAAGGGTTAGTATCTACTATAAGTATTCTATTAGTGTCCACTTATACTTTCATGCAGGCAATGATAAGAAGCCCTGCTACTCACAACTACTAAACATATTTAATGATAAGGCTATTACATTTTGTGCATTTATGAAAATCACAAGTCCAAATGCATCTATATCACTTGAAATATTTCTTATATTTCTAAAGGATATAACCAAAATTAAAGTATCATACCTCCAAATACCGATGGTGCCTGCAGCACCCATGGCATGACTGCATATTGGACGTTATAGGCACGTCCATATGGAAATTCCCCATATTGTTGTGGGACTGATGCTATAAGCGGTAACTGAACTTGCTATCCCTGTTGATCATCCTGTTGTAGTACTCTATCTGGTTCCAGGCAGTCCTTCCACTTGTGACATTATTTTTCACACTCATAACACTGACCCTGAAGTCCTTTCCTTCTTTGGACCAACTGCCCCTACTGATTGGGTCGAGGTTTCTTTCCAGACCAATCCGGGCAAGCTCGACATTTATGGCCATCTCTATCACATTTAAAATATCTTTTTGTGATAACCCCCTATTCTTGGCTTTGTTGGACTAGGCATTTTTGGATCTTCTTGCCAATTCCATCGTCCTCTTGGTCTTGACGACTCTGAGGAGCTTGTTGCTACTGCAACGGTATTTTCACACTATAGCTATCCTTTGTCCTGTCATATTGACTAACTTCTCTTGTTACTTTGCCCCTATAAGCTTCACACTGTGATCTTGGTATTGAAATATTATGGTAGTCACTGCTTATGCCATAATATTCGCTATCTCAGTGATTTCTGCTCTATCCGGATGTACCTGAGGTACGTGTAGATTTTGTCCGGAATAAATTTCTTTATCAGTGTTTGTCTGTTGTTCTCTCTCAAGCGACATCTGAAATTTAGATTAATTTGATAAGTCTTTTGTCTATACAAAATTTAATAGCCGAAGCAAGAAATCTCAAATATGTAGAGGTGAATGCACCAGTCCTGAAAATAGGGCTATATATCAAAGAACGCTACGCGAAAAGCATAACAAGCCGTATAGATCCTAAAGAATCTAGAACCTGATGCTCTGTTACCACCTCTGACACCCCGTCTAATTAAATATCGGGTAACTACTCCTTTATTAAATTAATACAGAATATCAAGTTGGTTCAGTCTTAGCATCACTGTCGAAAAACATTTAACTAGTTACTTGCCACCTAATTTTAAAAAAAAATGAGATGCTAAATTTTATTAATTAAATTAACTTACAACTAAGTAATGAATAACCAACCATTCAACATTCACATTAACAATCTCATAGGAATAATTAATAGAAAGAAATAACAAAGTCTAGAGTAACACTCCAAACATAGTCTCAATGCCAAAATAATCTCAATACAAGTCTGAATAAATAAATCCAACATCTGAAATAAATAAAAGTTTGAAACTGCTATCTCTGAATAAGAATGGGCAACATGCCCTAACTGATATGAATGACTTCGAAGGAAGCAAAGATAAATGTGGAGTCGTCTAATATCGAGATCGTGTAACTTCCACAGCACCTACAGCACATCAACAGAATGGAACTCCTATGCTTGGCATCCCTGTGGCTAGGCACCTAAAATATTTTTACAAAACAAAATAGATTTAGAAGAAAACGGGTCAGAGCCCGAGGTGAAAATATTTTTAAAATAGCAAGTGTTTAATTGCATTAAAAAGTAAATATTATATACATGTTAGTCGCGTGCTCTCACTTGAGATTCTCACCCCTCAACTATTGTGCACGCCTAACGCATTATTTTAACCCATTCTATTTATACCACTACTTAACCAGTCTGTACCAAATCTTTTTATACGGAACTTATTTACGATGACTACCCGTATTACCCAATTAAGACCTAACTACATTCTAAAATACTCATTTATTGAATCAACTATCTTATGTATTGTATAAGTTCCCACATCTTTAAGTCATTTAATTATCTTAGCCATTATAATATACTAAGCAACTGTGAATAATCACAAGTATATATTTATATCACTCTCAGTACGTATATACATATATGGCACCCCCAGGCTGAGCTGCGGTGCATGCATACTCTGCTATCGAATCTCATTACATCATACACGTAAGGATCACGAGTTCTGAATCACTCAGAAACCGTATCAATGCAAATCACACATATTAGAGGCGAACATAGTTCGCATACCTATGGGTCACGCACATACCTACGCTCTCATAGTCAGCTGACTTATCAACTCACAAATAAGACTTCACAGTCCTATGTTCTTGAGGTACCAATCTAAAGTCCCCCCCGAAGGCACACAAAGATAAGACTGTCCCCTTTCTAAAACCTCTCGTGATAGCAAGTATGGTAGGTATGTCATTCACATAATAATCCATATACTAGGTAATCACACAACTTAAGTAATCATCATTTTGATATAGGTACAATCCTGTCCTATATTACTAGTCTCATACATAGTATAATTTCATCCCGATTATTCTACGTAATATGTTTAGCGTGATAACTCTCGTCATATATTTTCGAGTACTTAAACCTATCCCAAAAGGTTGCTAAGTCTCCCACTTGTCTCTAAGGTAATTTCAGTAAATTAAAGTCCCCCTAGTACTTTCTCTAACTTTAAGTTATTGTTTATCCAAATTAAATTCAAGTTTCCATAATTTCCATTCGTAACACTCTCGTCGAACACTCGTAAGTTTATCATTTAATCTCAAACCAAACTAATATTTTTCGGGCCTCAAATACACCCCTACTGACCTTCTCAAAGTCCCAATATATTCAAATAGTCCACACCAATAATTATTAAAAGTTGGGGTTTGGTTAAACCTTAAAAGGAAATTTTTATCACAATTACAGGAGAGTCGATCGATAGAAGGAAAGGGTCGATCGATCGATCGATCCTGGAGGTATTGGCCTAAGATTTCTGTATATTTTAACCTATAAGTTTCATCAATTTTAACCCTCAAATCCTATATTATAATGTCCAAAACTCCCAAATAATTATACCAAATGTTATATCAACATAAACACATAAATGGTAACGTCTTAGAATCATCAAATCATGGTGGGTTGTCATTTTCTTGGATCAAATCATGTGTATATCATAAAAACCTTATTTTTTCTATTATCTTCAAGAACATCATATATCTCAACATAAATTCGTAATTCTCTACACATAGGTCATGATTTCGTAGCTACTATTTTTCCAGAAGTTAATCTACATGCAAAACCTACTAAGATTAAGATTTAAATCTCAAAATCCATTGATTCGTCTTTTTTCAAGGTTTTTCTCCAATTCTAAACTATCTTGGATAATATATACACTAAATTATTGCAAGTTAAATCACTTGCCTGAAATTAGAAGTTTTGATCCTTTAGAGGAGGTGATATGGTGGTGATGTTCTATTTCTGGTCACAAATCCGATGAGGGTGGTGGTGAAAGGTGGTTGTTTGGCCCTAGCAGTCCTTGGAAACCCTTCATTTATCTCTACTTATCTCTCTCAAGTTTGTAGCAGCTAATAAACCTAATGATCTAAGGGTTGGCTGATATATTAATCCTTTATTTCGTAGGTCACTATTCATCAAATAGTAAAATGACTGAAATACCCACATGTGTTGCCGATTTGGCCTAAAACTGTTCTGGGACTCGAACTAAACCCCCGGATAGACTTTTCTGACTATCTCGATACTTCTGGACCCATTGACGCACTCAAAATTACCATAAGGATGACATAAAAATAAAATACTTTAGAATTAATTAAATTGGTCCCGATACGACTGACACACGCATCCCAATTTAATTTCAAAAACTGTCGTATTTTCCACACGTGATAATTTTAATAAATTAAAAATCAAATATTACTATAATTGCTCAGTAATATTCAACATAATTATAAGAATCAAATACTAACTCCTATCTCGCTATTATTTAAATCCAGATTAATTACGAATTAATTTCCCATAATTAATCCTATAATTAAATTCAGTAAAAATACGGGGTATTACATATTTATAGTGCTTAGGGGGTGTAATGCACCCCCAAGCATGTAGTATGCATGTGTGGAATGTTTTTATCCAATGAGGAGGAGCCATCTATCTCTGTCACATTAGGTCATGATAATAAAATATTCCCTCACGTCAGGTAATGATCTGGTTGTGACGGTTTTGTCCATGTTGGACTTGAGTCACACGCGTAATGTTCCACGCGTTCCCCAAACCACGTGCCCTACCAGGTGTCACTTTAGGACACACCATTCGAGACTAGGCTACGATGACGGGTCAACCCACTGATGGGGTCGCCACCGATGTTGAGCTGTCTTGGGTCAGCCCTCGTCTCCGAGGAGGTGGGACGAGGCTGACCCCATAGTCGAGTGCACGGTCGAGTTGTAACTTATGGAGCTGGAAGGATTGGAGAGGTCGGCTGGGTCAAAAATGCCTTTCGACTACCCGAGGGAACATTTGGGTATATCAATCACCCGTAGCCCTTAGTCTTCAATGTGAATGGAAGGCTGAGGGATAATGTAGCTATTATGCAGAGTAGTTGATGAGACATCCCTTTAGGAGGCAGGTCTGATGATGCTTGGACACTTGGTAGTCATCCTATAGGGTGGCATGTAGTCCAAGAGTGATGGCTCTAAGTAGAGCTTGGGATATTGTGCCCTAATAATGGAGTGTATCGAGAGTTATGCGCCGCTTTGGAAGTTGTGCAAAATCATTGCTTATCTTTAAATGGTATTTTCAAAACCATTTTTGTCTCTCCAACCTTTCTTCTTCGCGCGCCAACCTCTCTTTCTCTAAACAGAACCTCCAGAGCTCTCTCCCTCCTTCTCCGTTCCAGTGTACTTCCGACAATTTCTCTTGGTTATTTTCAACCACCAAGCTTTTCAGGTAACCATTTGCCAAATTTTCTTTATTTCCCTCTATTTTTTCACCTAATTTATTTTTCCAATGAGTTTTAATTTTTTCGACGACTGATTATAGTGGTTTGTGGGTGTTTTTAGGTTGATAAAGGGTGTTGAAGGAGTTTTTAGAGTCTTACACCCTCTGTGTACCCCTATTTGGATATTTCGATCTTTTCTGGTCACCTTCTCCGATAGAACATTCAAGATGTTCTTCGTGTGTTCTTGACTTAAACTGTCCATTTTCTTTGCTTTGATCTTGAGTCAAACCTTTAGGTGTTTGCTTCCTTCCAGGTTGAGTTAAGTATATCCTCGACTTCTGAATGTTAAAGATCCTTTATTGTAAAGTGGTGATCGCTTAAATAAGCTCTGATACCAATTTGTAGAATCGCTACAGCGAAAATATTGTGAATTCTCAAATAAAATCCAATTTTAATTAATCCCAAATTTTAGTTAAACCCTAAAACATGCAGCTAGATGATTTATCCAATAAAATAAAGCATGTAGGATAAAATAAACAATTTCAGGAAAAATCCTCCAAAGGGGAAAAACCTTTTATTTCATTATAATTTGTAAGAAAGCGGCTTACACGGATTACAATGAAATAGGGTGACATACGAAATGCCCGCAGGTGTCGGTTCCGATGTCTCGGCTGGAACTTTCCCTTTCCAGCAGGGCAGCCGTGAAGAAGAAGATGGCTCCTCCACAAGTTACGGCTTGAATTTTCCCTTTCCAGGAGGGCAGCAATGAAGAAGAAAAATGGATTATCAACAAGTGTGAACTTTATAAGGACTCCTTCCATAATAGCATGCAACTGTCGGTTGTAGAGCTCTCCCCATAAAGTATAAACAAGAGCAAAGAATCTTCTTGAAAACCAAAATAATTCACTAAGGCATATGGGAGTTTTGTGAATTGAAACAAAAAGGGATTAAAACCCTAAAGGAAGAAGCCTAAAAGAAAATTGCTTTCGCAGTTTTTCTGTTCGTCAAAATGTTGTGACTTCTTTATGAAAACGGAACCAGAGAATGAGATTTTATAAAAAAATCGTGCCACCTCGAAAATGGAGCTCGGTCGAACGAGATCAGCATATCGCTCGAAAGAAGGATAAATGTCGTTCGGACGAGATCTCACGAGATGCAATGTCGTTTGAATGATAAAAGCAGGTCGTTCGAATGACCTATCAAACGAGATTCCACGCTTGCTTGTAGATAATTTCGATACGAACGCGTGGCCGCCAGTTTCGTATTTTTCTGATTTTTTGTGAATTGGATATGATTTTTCTACGAAAAGGCGTCCGAGAACAAAATCTTTAGAAAAATATTTTATAAAAATATCCCAAAAGTTCTAAGTGAAAAGTTAAGATATTTAAAACATAACCTTACCAAAGTAAACTTCGTGGAGTCTTGAATGGTGAAGAACTTGAGTAATTCGGATCCGTCTTTGATGTATATGTCTCTTGAATGCTCTTCGACGGTGTAGCGGTATATGACATAATGAATTGATAACGGACGTATGAAAATATGTCCTTACAAATCTCCCCCTATGTCTATGCCGGTACATACATAAAAAATCCAAATTATCAAAAATCAAAATGCCTATACAAAAAACTACCCTCCCATGAATAAATTTGCAAGATCTCAAAACCGTTTTTCAATCATCTTCGTCAATTCTCAAATCTTTTCTCATTAGGGTGTGCAACATCATGATCTTCAATCTTCGTACCTACACACATGAGTGTGACACCCCGCCTAATTAAACCTTGGGTTATCAAGCCTTATTTTAATATAAACAGGTTTCTTAAATGGTTCATTCTTAGCATCACTGTCGAAAGCCTTTTTAAATAATACTAACCACCTAAATGAAATTAAAACGGGTGCCAAATTTTATCTTTCTTAAACAACAAAATAATCCAAACCACACATTACCAAAACTAGATATGAATACGCAGTATAAAAATAATCTGAAAGCATTTAAAGTCTTGCCGTAAACCACGGCCCAAAAAGGCAACTACAAATCCATAACTAGAATAAACTGTAATAGAAACGGTGGAACGACATGTTCCAACAAAAATAATAAAACTGAGATCCTGCACTAGAACTGAAAAAGAGGAAGCGTCTAAACAATCCCTGCAACCTCCACACTGGCTGCAGCTCCCAAATCTCTGGCATGAATCAAGCTGGGTGTCCTTGTGGCTGGGCACCTAAAAGGTTTTTAAAATTTTACATAGCAAGAGTTAGTACTCAAAACATTTGAAAATATTTTGCAAGCGGTTATCACAATTAAGTTATTGATTTCACATATTAAGGTTTCGCACGCTCCCTTGAACTTCCTCAACTCTCTTACGTGATACGTAACTATCAAGGGTACTTAGCCTACCTAGGTATACTTCCCATAACCGTAGTTAACTCATTTACCGTTCGTTTTCCTTAATCTTGTAATAATTTCATTATGCCCAAAATTATTACTAAGACATTCACATATCATTTCATTGTCTACTATTCTCAATTTGTAGATTATGCATATAGAAACATTTTGTCCCACAACAATGTATTTAATATTAGTTACCTCTAATATATCCTTTTATTACACACAAAGGACCCTTGGCTCGGAATAATTCATCGACTCCAAGTGAAAGTTGGTTCGGAATGATCCATCGACCCCAACTATCTACAAATATAAATATATACACATATTCTGGTTTGGGACTCTTTCATCGCGGCACCAGTTCAAAGTTTGGTTCGGCATTAACATCGACCCCAAATATATAATAACTTTATGTTAGTTCAGAATGTCACATCGACCCTAACATAATTAGTTTAGGTAATATTCTCTTAACCCAAACCTATTTATATAGATATAGTAGGTACACACTCGACCTAATAAATCATACCCGTACGTAATATATTTTACTTATATTCTCCGTACTTATTAATTACAATTTCTCACTATTGTATTTATTCGAGTATTCGCGTAACTCTAAGGGTCCTAGTTACCCCTCCCTTAATTCAGTAGTTAAGTTAATTTTAACCTACTGGTATTTTCTTTCCGGAATTAAGTCTCACTCTTTCCGAAATTAAATTAACCATTTCAACTCACGGCTAAGTCAATCGTTCTATCGTCATTCCATCTCTCCAACATTCCTACTCAATCATTAGTGGAGGAACCTAATGGTACACCTACTGGTAAATTCCAAGTCCCCTCATAGGAAAAATATCAATTCTAAGGTTCCCATTAAGTAACGGCATTTAAAGAAATTTCTAAACAAATTTTCTATAGTTCAGACAGGGTCGATCGATCGAAGGAAGATGGTCGATCGATCGACTGCTTCGATCGATCGACATTCAAGGGTCGATCGATCGATCGAGCAGTGCCAGACCCAGTTCATCTTCTTCCTACGGGTTTCACCATTGTTACATCTCTAACTTTCATGATAAGCCATCTTATTCACAACCAACAATTTCTAATCATTCCTACATGTTCTGGGATGATTACTAATGATTTAAAACAACAAAATCATTATAAATCTTGGCCAAATTCACTGAAGATCTCTCTAATATTTAAGAACCCTAAAACTGCATTCTTTATATTTTTCATCAAACTTCCAGATTTTCATACGAATTTCTCATTAAGTTTTCTATGATATAAACATACTTGGCAATTCAAAAACGTCCTACATGCAAATCCTAATCAATCATGGATTATTATCAATTGTTTGTTCCCAAGAATATCATAAAAATCATGTTCTTCCTCAAGCTTAAACATGGGTATTATAACTCAATTATTTTGCAATTAACCACTTGCCTTAAGATTTGTAGGGTCTGGTTTCGTGGTTGTTGATGATGATTGATGATGTTGGTGCCTCAATCCTTCTTCCCAACAATCTTTGTGGTGAAATCTTCCTAAGATGATCCCTCCTTCCTTCTTGCCTAAGGAATTTGCCTCTCTCTCTTTCTCTAATGGCTATGGTGTAACTCTCATTGTCTAACCCTAGCCACCACTCTTATAATCAGATTTAGGGTTACAAAAATTCGTAGGTCTTCTTTCCCATAATTGTAAAGAGACCAAAATGCCCCCGAATGGTCCCAGTTTAGCCCTAAAATGACCCGGCACTCAACTAGTACCCCCGGGTACACTATTTTGACTAATTCGACCCTTTCGGAATCAACCGTGGACTCTAAATTATCATTTGAGTCTCGTAAATATTTTTCTACTCTCATCCTTAATTTTGCCGAGTTACATCCGGTACGTCCATATAGTCACTAGACCGTACATATTAACATAATATCTATTTAAATTACTCTACTCACGTAATTTAAATCAAACATATTTAATCACATTAAATTACTCTACTCACGTAATTTAATTAAAGCGTATTTAATCCCATTAAATTACTCTACTTACGTAATTTAGAATTAAGCAGAATTACGGGGTGTTACAATGAGATAAAGAAAAATACCTTCGTGACGCATCGAGTTTGAAATGATATAAGAATAAAGCATTAATAATCAAATCTCCCCCATAATGCAAAAACTCCCCCAGAATATGATAATTCTTTCTCCCCCTTTTTATGATGTCCCCAAATAGACATATAAGAAGAAACAATCAAAACATGGAGTGTCACAATAAAATTGCATAGAAAATATGAATCAGTCAACGCGCATGCAAAGGAGTATCCCCAAAACATTCACAAACTATTTTTGATTTTTCAAATTTTTCATACAAAAATAGGATCGCAAAATCACACCATGGATTTAAACTCAAACAACCAAGTCATGGAAACGTAATGAATGGGTGTGAACACATTCGATAGGTAAATAAACTCAATCAATCATATGTGCATGATGCATATGTGTACCCCTAACGAATGAACATCAAAAGTATTCTTAGGTGTAAAAATTGTTGAATTTAAATGACATTGTCTTAATCAAATTAACAAATCAAAGTCTAAATGATTTCCACACCAATAACGTCCAAAACTATTTAGTGCCGTTTTGAGAACTTTTCAAAGGACGTGCAAACCCATTGATATATCCATCCAAAACTCCCTCATATATAATACTGCAATTCTTTATATCTAAAGAGGTACTAAATTCTCAACTTAGAGAAAACCTATTGGCCTAAATTTTTGGAGTATTTCATCTTTTTATTGCCTTAATTTTTTGTGGGGGATCTTTTCAAACGGTGGCTTTCACGACGTGATTATTATTCACTCGCAGCCCTTTCCCGTGTTCACTCATCATTTTTTCAAACTAAACAATTAATTCCTCACGGGCAATGGTTTTTACATGCACTACTTTTATTACTCTCGTATTATTGCACTTGGTTCGTTTTAAGGACATGATTGAGATGAAAACACCCAACCAACATGTGATAAGTCAAGAACAATAATCAAACAAATCCGTGCATGTGTGGAATAAAGGAAATTACGAGTCAAACATGTAGGAAGTGACACTTAATTACATCTTAATGACTCCAAACATTATAAAGCACCTGGATGAATTGACCTATTGTCTCAAAACACTATCAAATAGTCACATGGATAAATGGAATGAAATTGTAACTCAGTCATCCTAAGTGTTTATCCATAAATGGTGTAAACAAAATACAAAAATCTTTTTGGATTTTTAAAATTTTTATCAAAATAAAATCTTTTTGTATTTTTTTTTCAAACAGAAAAAAATATAACTACAAAATGATACAACCAGTAATCGGCATATAATATCAATATGAGCAACATTCCATGCTGGCAAATAGTAATCCCACAAGAGAATCCAAAATGAAAGCAGATGTGATAAATGAGAAATGCAGTGTTATCAATTAAGCATGGATACCAAGAATAACTGCATATAAACTGACCAGAAGCAACCCATCCGTACCAAAAACCTAAGCATATGAACACCGGGCACTGAAATCAGAAGGAAAGTAAAAACAGAATTTTCAGCCAGGTCGCTCAAACGATCTCACTCTGTCGCTCGAACGACAAGGGCATGTTGCGAGAAGCGACTTCGCGTGAGACAGGGCTGTCGCTCAAACGACATATAGGTCTCCCAAAAAATCATACAGTTTTGCCCAGTTCAAAAATTTTATGAAAACAGTTCCTGTAAGGGGCAAACAGATCTAAATCAGTAGGGAAACACACAAATGCAACAAATATACCAATGTGAGCTACATCAAAATGAGTCATAACACTAGAAAGAGTATAACATGATTTGTCGCTAGTGTATAACAAACATCCAACACAATCAACCAAAAGATTTCACATGGGGTGAATCACGTGCAAGCAAACGGGAATCGTGGACAGGTAAACCATATGCCTCTAAATCCGATTTCCTGACCCAAATCGATGTGTAACAAAGTGTGGGGGTGTGGTGAATCGAATTTATTCTTCTATTAACCTTCCTAGGTCCATTTAAAAGCTTGTAACAAAAGCGCCTAAGATGACCTTGCCTACCGCAATGTGTGCAAGTGTAAATCGGGCGGTGTGTGTTACCTAAAGGTGGCCCTCTCCTCAAATTTCTCGGTTTCTCTCTTCGAATTTGCCTAGGTGGGTCTCTCCTAATGATCCTAGGAGGTTATCTCACGATGTTCCTAGGGGGCTCTCTCTTAACATACTTAGGTGTCTCTTTCTTAACAATCCTAGGAGGCTCTCTCACACGTGTGGGAATGGGTGCAACATATTTTTCAAGACCAATCCCACCCCTATCCTTTTTTATCTCGATGGTGCCTAAAATCTTATCATGTTTTTCATACCTAAACTCCAAATTAAATTTCACTTTACTTGAATCTTTCAATTTCACCTCAAGTTCACATATCCTAGATTCAAGTACACGTCTAGAATCCTCAAACTCTAAAAGCTCCTTTTTTATAGTCTCCATCAACCCTCTAAGACTATCTCTCTCACTCTCGACGTATCCTAATTTCTCTTTAAGCATCTCCTCACGTGCCCTAAGATCCTTAACCAACGCATCAGTATTATCATTATCTACAACACGTTTCTTCAATTCAGCTTTATGTTTCAAGTTTGCCTTTTTTATCTTTAAAGATTTAAAATACAAATTATTGTAGGAAACTTGCAACTCACTCAATTCTTCTTCTTCCTCCTCACTCTTTTCACCCTCACTCTCATCACTAATCACACAGATGGGAAGCTCTCGCCTAGAAGTATAAAAGACTTCTTCTTCCGAATCACTATCACTAAGGGTAGAAACATGAGAAACCGATTTATTAAATTTCTTCCTTAAATTTATGGTACACTCATCTAACGTGTCACCAACACCATCACAACAAGGACACCTCTCAGAGTCGTTTTCAACAGAAGATTTAAAATAAGAGTTCGTGTGAATATTCCAATTAACTTTTTCAAAAATTTGACATCGAAGATCATTAAAACCATCAAAAGCCATTTTTGTTCAAAATCAGGATCAAAACATAATAACTTAGTGCAACAGGCTCTGATACCAATTTGTAAAAGTGGTGATCGCTTAAATAAGCTCTGATACCAATTTGTAGAATCGCTAAAGCGGAAATATTGCGACTTCTTAAATAAAATCCAATTTTAATTAATCCCAAATTTTAGTTAAACCCTAAAACATGCATCTAGATGATTTATCCAATAAAATAAAGCATGTAGGATAAAACAAAAAAATTTAGGAAAAATCCCCCAAAGGGACAAAACCTTTTATTTCACTATAATTTGTAAGAAAACGGCTTACACGGATTACAATGAAATACGGTGACATACGAAATACCCGCAGGTGTCGGTTTCGATGCCTCAGTTGGAACTTTCCCTTTCCAGGAGGGCAGCAGTGAAGAAGAAGATGGCTCCTCCACAAGTTACAGCTAGAATTTAACCTTTCCAGGAGGGCAGCAATGAAGAAGAAAAAGGGCTTCTCCACAAGAGTAAACTTTATAAGGACTTCCTCCACAATAGCACGCAATCGTCGGTTGTAGAGCTCTCCCCACAAATTATAAACAAGAGCAAAGTATGTTCTTGAAAACCAAAACAATTCACTAAGGCATATGGGAGTTTTGTGAATTGAAAACAAAAAGGGATTAAAACCCTAAAGGAAGAAGCCTAAACGAATTCTACTTTAGCAGTTTTTCGGTTCATCAAACCGCTGACTTCTTTATGAAAATGGAACCAGAGAATGAGATTTTATAGAAAATCACGCCGCCTCGAAAACAGAGCTCGTTCGAACGAGATCAGCATGTAGCTCAAACGAAGGACAAATGTCATTCAAACGAGATCTCACGAGATGCAATGTCGTTTGAATGATAAAAGCAGGTCGTTCGAATGAACTATCAAATGAGATTCCATGCTTGCTGGTAGAAAATTTCTATACGAACGCGTGGCCGCTAGTTTCGTATTTTTCTGATGTTTTATGTATTAGATATGATTTTTCTACGAAAAGGTGTCCGAGAACAAAATCTTTAGAAAAATATTTTGTAAAAATATCCCAAAAGCTCTAAGTGAAAAGTTAAGGTATTTAAAACATAACCTTACCAAATTAAACATCGCAGAGTCTTGAATGATGAAGAACTTAAGTAATTTGGATCCGTCTTTGATGTATATGTCTCTTAAATGCTCTTCGACGGTGTAGCGGTACATGACATAATAAATTGATAACGGACGTAAGAAAATATGCCCTTATATGTATGAACTAGCCTTTAAATACCCTACCCTTAGAGAGAGGTACTTCCAAGAGATACGTAGGTTAGAGGAAGAGGCCGAGGTCAGGCGTCAAGCCAACCTAATCTAGAGATAACCTCTTTTTCCCATCCCTTTAAAAATAATTATGCCCTCTATGGACGAGATGGTAAGCTCGTCCTCTGCCCGGGCTGACGATAGAGATTCATACGAGGATGCTATGAGGTTTTCACCAACTCACCCTGAGGGAATGGGAGAACCTGATGCCACGTCTTGGGCCTCGTTACCTAGCCGAGTCGAGACGTCTGGACAAGATGACTCTTCCGTTGAGATCCTGTTAGAATCTACCGAGCTGACTGCCAACATAGAGGTTCCCCCAACTGTAATTCCTCTGTCTACTATGAATGACACATAGTTCCAGGAAAAGTATCCTGATGGTGCTCCCATTGTTATTCTTTACACTGAAAATGTTGAGGATAGGGATGAAGAGGCTAAGGGAGAGACAGAGGAAGATTCTGAGGCTGACGAACTTGTAGACTACTCATACGCCGAGCGATATCAATCCTCTATTAAAGAACTTAACCTTATTTCTTTTAGACATTTGTATGGCATCAAACCTGATGTCGTCCTGCGTGTACCGGATAAGGACGAGAGAGTGTACGATGGACAAAAGGGGGAAATTTCCCTCTACGACCAAATGTTTAGGGTCGGCTTTCGTTTTCCCTTTAACTCGACTGTACGAGCCATTGTCTCTAGCCTCGGCCTTGTCCCTACTCAGATAGCCCCAAACTCCTGGAGGATTATACTGGGCTATATTTCTTTATGGATAAATAAGTATGAGGATGAGCCTTCGGTTGAAATCTTCAAGGATTGATATTATGTCTCATCCTCTGCAAACCAAGTTGGCTAGTATCACTTATGAGCTAGGAAGTCTGACAAGAACATCCTTCATGTCAGTCAGACTTCTAACCATAGTTGGTGCTGGGCCGAGCTCCTGCTCTGGGGAGTCCTTCTAGGAGTGTTGGCAAAATAACCTAGCCCATCTTATGAAGTTTTCGGGTTCAATTCTTCCCATGGCCATAAGATTAAAGAGGGCCATGTTAGGATTACCATTCAAGGATGACTATGAATTCTTGGAAAAGATGCTTACCCCCCAGGTCTTTGACTTAGGCCTTCATATAATATCACATGTATTTTCTTTTAGTGAATAACTTACTGTCTTCTCTCGTACTTCTATCTGTCTATATTAACACTTATGTTTTTCTTCTATAGTCTGTGTGCACTTTTGCATCACCCAATAAATGGATGGTTGAGAATTATCCAAAGATTCAAGAGGCTGAGAGAGCTCTTAAATTTGAGGAAAAGCTGAAGAAATAACTAGAGGCATGCTGAGCCGACCTCAAATAAGATCAAGACGATCTAAAGCTCAGATGAGGCCCTGACGATGAAGGATAACCAACTTAAATAAAAAGAAAATGCCTTGATCATGCAGTCGGATGCTCATACCAAAGAACTTGCAGTTGTCGTGCAAAAGGCCAAAGACGATGCTCTGTCTGCTGAGTCAATTGAGAGGATCAAAGCTGAGGTTGTCGAAGCTTTTAAAGCTTCAGATGATTTTAGTAGCTATGACATCATATATCTTAAGAGGGGTGTAAGGTCAGTCTGTCGATGGATCAGGACTAAATTTTTTGAGGTCATCTCTTCCACACGGCCTACGTTGGAGTCTTCAGACTTATCGAATCCTCTTTTTAATATGGTTTTGGAGTATGTTGAGATGGTGGATGCAGTTGAGGCTGGGTCCATGTGAAGCCCTACAAACGGATGCCTAAGCTCAGGTTGTTCGAGCTGAGGATGGGGTTGTCCATAATGAGACTAATGTTGAGGGGGCTACCACCATCACTATTGATCCAACTCCATAGAGTGGTCGTCTGTGGACGATACCATATCTTGATTGTAATCTTTTTATTTGAACAGTTTATTTTATGAGCAGAAATCCTAAGTTTATTATCGTCCTTAGAGTACTCATATTGTAATTCCTGAATGAATGGAATCTTTTTCGTTGTTCATTTATCTACATCTTGTCTTGATTGGTTTGTAACACACCCCCTCAAACTATGTTATCGTCTCGTCTTTGGATGAGATGATAATAGCCAAACTATGCAATTTGATATTCACCAAATTATGATGTTGTGTCAAGTCCCCTCTCGTCATTTTTAGAGTGTGTGGTCAAGGGTCACCTAGTCCACACACTATCGTCTCGGACAAGAGAGTTTAATCCACCAAATTAATGATGTTATAAATATAAGATCACCAAGTTAATGATGTTTGTCTCGTCTTTACCAAATTAATGATGTTATAAATATGATATCACCAAGTTAATGATGTTTGTCTCGTCTTCACCAAATCAATGATGTTATAAATATGAGATCACTAAGTTAATGATGTTTGTCTCATATTCACCAAATAAATGATGTTATAAATCAACCATAATCAAGTGATTTTTACAATTTGACATTCACCAAATTATGATGTTGTGTCAAGTCCCCTCTCGTAGTTTTGAGAGTG
Organism: Sambucus nigra; assembly: GCA_949130495.1. Taxonomy (NCBI): domain Eukaryota; kingdom Viridiplantae; phylum Streptophyta; class Magnoliopsida; order Dipsacales; family Adoxaceae; genus Sambucus; species Sambucus nigra. Next base: position 204,981,977 of record OX422217.1, read on the forward strand.
TGTCGTCAAGGGTCACCTCGTCCACACACTGTCATCTTGATCATGAGAGTTTAATCCACCCAATTAATGATGTTATATATATAAGATCACCAAGTTAATGATGTTTGTCTTGTCTTCACCAAATCAATGGTGTTATAAATATAAGATCACCAAGTTAATGATGTTTAACAAATGGACCACAATTAAGTTCTTTTTAAATTTGAATCCACTAAATTATGGCGTTTAATCTCAAGTCCCCTCTCATCGTTTTGAGAGTGTATGGGTAAGTGTCGTCTTGTTCATGCACTGTCGTCTCGATCGAGAGAGTAAATCCACCAAATTAATGATGTTTAATAATAAATATCTTTTGATGTCATTGACATCCCATAGACGAGGTTCAACCCATCTGGACTATCGTATCACCAAGGGAAACTTAAGTCTACTTCACCATGAATGATATTTTGTAGCTTAAGATGAGTTGATACGTATAAACAACAAGCATTCAAATAAATAGACAATATATGAGAGAACACTTAAGATTATTATTGAATTTCATTCATATTTCTTTCACCATATGAGTCTCATATACAGGTACAACTAATAAAAGAGGTATATAAAGATGACATAAGTCTCTAACAAAATAACACCCTTACTGGTAATACTTTTTGAGGTGGTCAACGTTCCATCGGTTAGGGAACGGCTCTCCTTCCAGATTCTCCAATCTATACGTCCCCGATACTACCTCTTTAACCACTCTATATAGGCCATGCTAATTTGGATGAATCTTGTTAGGCTTCTGCCATGTCTTCTTCAACACTAGGTCTCCTACCTTCAATGGGCATGCCTTGATTCTCATATTATAGAACTTCATTGTCCTTTGTTGGTAGGCAACTTGCCTAACCTTATCATCTTCTCTTCTTTCTTTCACAAGGTCTAAATCAAGTCTCCATTCAACAATGTCCTATTTTGGGTCATAGGTCTGAACCCCGTGGGTACGAAGGCCTATCTCTGTCGGCACTACTGCCTATGAACCATGAGCCAATATAAATGGAGTTTACGTGGTAAGAGTCATGTTCGTCGTCCTGTAAGCCCAGAGGACATCATATACTTCATCAACCCACATGCCTTTGGAATTTTCCAATCTCTTCTTGATTCCATCAAGGATCGTCCTGTTTATTACTTCTATCTGCCCATTGTATTGGGGTCAGCCAGGAGCATAGAAGAACTGCTTATTGCCAACTCGTTCATAATATTTCTCTAGGGAGACATTCTTGAACTATATTCCATTATCAGAAATCATAGTATTGGGTAGGCCATACCTACATATGATATTTTTATAAATAAACTGGAAGGCTTTCTTCTCTGTGATTCTAATCATCAGCTCAGCCTCTACCTACTTTGAAAAATAATTGATTGCCACAATCAAGTAACGATAGTTATTCACAGCTCTTGGTAGTGGTCCAACCAGGTTAATCCCCCAAAACTGCAAAAGGACAAGGAATTATAATGGAGTTAAGAGTCTAATGAGATTGATAGGGTATGGTGGAAAACCTTTGGTATTTATCGCATTTATTGACGTATGCAGCTGCATCTTTGGCCAACGTCGGCCACCAATAACCCTGTGTAATGATCCTCTTAGCTAACGGTCGTCCTCTAATGTGGATGGAACATGACCCTTCGTGCACATATTTTAAAATATACTCTATCTCAGATGGATGGACACATTTGAGGAGAGGAGGACGGAACCCTTTCGTATTTAAGGCGTCTCCTATGAGCGAGAACTTGGCAGCTTTGTACCTCAATTTCTTTTTTTCGGACTTGGACTCAGGTATCTCCCCATCTCTAATATAACGGACTATATGATCCATCCATGAGGCTACCATACTCACAGTGAAATAAAATTCCATGGTATTCTCTTCTCCCTTGATCGTCGACCGATGAAGGACCTCTACTGAGACTATTCTTCTGATTTCAGTTCTGGTGGCTGAAGTTAACCTTACTAGAGCATCGTCTCGGTCATTGTCCAGTCGGGGTATCCTCTTCAATCTCACTGCGACAAACTGCTTCAATGTTGTCTTAACCCTTCCCAGGTACTTTGCCATTCTGTCATCTTTAATCTCGTATATCCCTAAAATTTGGTTTAAGTAAACCTGGAATCACTATGAACAAGGAGTTTGCTAACATTTAGTGCCCGGGCAAGGGAGAGACCTTCTAGTAGAGCCTCGTACTCATATTCATTATTGGAATCTTTGAAGTTGAATCTTAACACGTACTTAACTCAATATAAGTCCCATCTGGTTCCGATACTATCAATCCTGCCCTACGTCCATTCTCACGTGAAGACCCATCAACAAAGAGGCTCCATACCATACCATTTGGTGAAAAACTACCCTTTTTCAGGGCTCTATTATTGAAAAGATACATTTTTATATCAGGATCTATGTTAAAAGATAGGATTGGGGGTGATAATTACTATAATCATTGCTCAATACATATTCTAAAAAATAAATCCAAACATAAAGATTGAATCTTAAATTATAAAGTTGAGGATTAGAGTAATCTTGAGAATAAATTAAGAAATCATGCAATTTCTTGAATCTATATTAGATCCTTTGAATTTAATTAGGTTTTAAATGTATTGGGATGGATTTATATATGAAAAGAGATTAGGTTCATGTATAAGATCAATGGAGGATGGAAAATTTGGTTGTGAATGTATTTACCTAAATTGTGGTTGAAGAAAATTGATGAAATCCCAACATCATAAGCAAATTTTTGGTCTGCTGCCCAGATCCGAATCTATTTAGCCCAAGAAGCGAATCAATTCGTCCCTTAAGTCATGATGAGTTAGGACCAAAGATGGATCTGGGTGATTTTTAGAAGTTCATATGAGTTAGTAGGACCGTGTTTTGACATTCATATAATTTATTAAAAATAGAAATATGTCACTATTTGTCGGAGATGGTGAATGCCAACTCTTTAAAGAGGGACTATTTAATGATTTACATGTTGGATAACTAATTAGGCATAAATTCTTCACATTTGTCCCCTTAATTTCAGTATTTTTATGATCATGTGCAGTGTAAATAGCTTGTATTTGACTTATATTATGCTACTAACCCTTTTTGGCAATTATTTTATATTTTGTGCTTCTCTTATGTGTTTTACAGGTATTTCATGCAAGTTAGTGCCAAAGAGAACTCAAAATAGTGAAAGAAAACTAAGAAATGGGGAGTAAAGGGCATTTTCATAATTTTCAGCCTTATTCCGGAGGTGGGACCAACTGTAAAGTTGAAGATCTTTAAATTACAAGAACACTGGAAAAAATGGCACCTTAATCGGAGTCCCGGTGTGAAAGTTATGAGCAGTTAAAGATAGAAGAAAAAGTCAAAGAAAGACAGGACCGGTCCGGCCATAAATTAAAAGAACTGATCAGGATAGGACCGGTCCGGCCATAAATTAAAAGAACCGGTCCGCAGTGCCACATTCTAGAGAACCTCATATCGAAGATCGATCGAAACTGAAGAAAAATAAAAGAATCGGCCCGGATCCAAGCCAAACCGGTCCGGAGGAGGACGGACCGATCCGGATCCAAGCCAAATCGGTCCGGAGGAGGACGGGACCGGTCCGACTATCGTGATTTTATTTTCTTATCTTCCTCTAATGGAGATTCCTAGTGCTTCTAAAACTCTTGGAGTTTTGTAGGGTATATAAACCCGTTTTATTATCATTCTTAACGACAAAGAATTAGTATAATTTTCCATTCTTTTCAGAAAACCCTAGTTTAGAGATAGTTGATTCTTTTAATTTCAAGAGTGAAGATGATTCATATTTCGGTGATTACAAGTGTTATTAATTGTTTTTTTACTGCTTTGATAAGATTAGGAGTTATTTTTCTTCAGTCAAATTACTTTCTACATCATTTTATAATTCTTCCTTAGTTTAATCATGGTTTTCTGCAATTCAAAAATTATTTTCATTAGTTTCAGTATGCTAGGCTAAATTTTCTAAGGTCGGGATACATGAACCCATCCTGATGTGATAGTTGCATGTGTATAACATTAATCCTCTAAATTTAGTGATTTATTACGACCGTATTGCGTAGGAACACGACAATTGTAGATCTTTGGATCTCATTTGCTTCCGGGTAACCGGGATGCTTCAGAATGCAATTCGAGTGTAATTATCACAATACCGATTTACTTGTCATCTGATTAAGTATGGTACGGGATTGAACGTCATATAAGTAATGCTTGGGAGTACTAAATTCTGGGTCTAATTAATCAGTTAAATTTACGATTAGTATTTTACCTGTAATACACAGGGTTGGGGGATTGTATTCCCGTCCTGTTTTTCTCATCATATAGTTAAAATTTCAAATTAGTATTCCTAAGTATTTTAGGTAATTTAGTATAATTGTATCTTTTCATAATTTCATAATTGCATCTATTATAGTCATTCCACAAACCAAATCAATTTTCTTTTTCCTTTAGAGTCAGAGTTAGGATTTCTTTGTCTATCCAACGTCGTCACAACTCTGTTGTCCTATTTCCCTGAGGATATGATCCCGACTTACCGGGTTTATTACTAACGCGACAGGCTTGCACTTGAGCCTAAAGATAATGCACTTTTGAGACACATTCTTAGTGGCATCAAGTTTTTGGCGCCGTTGCCGAGGAATTAGGTAGACTTAGGATTAGATCGAGTCAATCTAAAACTTTGACCAAAAATCTCCAAAAAAATCCAAAAACACATAAAAATTTCAAAATGCATAAAAAGTTTCATCATCATCTCTCACAAGCTGTTAATGCAAAATTCTGAACTCACTCCCACACCCCATAATACTCCAACCAGCATTCATGAAAATCCAATAGTTTAGTACGACCTCGATAGCCCTTGCACTCCTAACACCCCCACAGTTCTGGATTCCACCACCCACACGGTCACACTCAATCTCAAATAACACTCCATTTTCCTTCGTAGGACACACCACCGAGCAAACTTCGAGAAAACCAAGTGAAGACACCGAGTCTTTAAGAGAGAGAGAAATATCACAACACGGTGGTGCAGCCGCCGGTGAGGGAGAGGCCCCATACCGCCCGCTGAGAGAAATCTTATATCCCGAGCGCACTGTCACTCCGGGATGCATTATACTCCCGTATAATGCTGGGAAATTTTGTTTTAAAAATGGGATGATCCAGATGTTACCCCATTACCATGGTATGGATTCTAAAAAGCCATATCTCCACATTAGGGAATTTGAGGATGTGTGCGATACTCTCAATGATCAAACTTGCACACAAGAGGAGATCCGCCTCAAACTCTTCCCCTTCTCGCTAAAAGATAAAGCTAAGACCTGGCTATGGTCTTCACCTCCAAGCTCGATTCCATCTTGGAATGAGTTACAATCTAGATTTCTCAAGAAATTCTTTCCACCACATCGAACAATCTCCATAAAGGCTCAAATTCAAGCTTTCAGACAATCGGAAAATGAGCCATTTCATCGATGTTACGAGCGTTTCAATGAGTTAATTACTTCATGCCCCCATCATGGATTTGGTACAGCGAAAATCATCTCCTTTCTCTAAAATGGGCTGAATCTTAATTCCAAACAACTCGTTGCAACCATGGGTAGTGGTCCTTTTGTCGAACTAGACACCCACGATACTGAGCTTCACCTGAGGTATGTCGCCGAGACTACCCAATCCTGGGATACATCTGATCCTAATGCTCAAAATCGAAATCATCAAGTGACCACCACTCCAGCGGCGTCCGGTCTATTTCACGTAGATAATAATTCTATGACGGACGGTCGATTGGATACACTTGAGAAAGGATTTTGAGACCTAAGTGAGGTATATGGAAGAGGACCAACTGGATCCATACCTAACCCTGTTGAGAAGGTGTGTGCGATTTGTGAGGCGGGTCATTCAACTGAGGAATGCCCGACTATACCCTCCTACAAATTGATGATTAAAGAGCAAGTCAGTGGCATATGAGGATTCAAGGGTGATTTTGGTGCACCCCACGGGAATTCTTACAACCCTTCATTGAAAAACTATCTTGGTTTTACGATGAATCCTAATTCACATGTTGCCACTCCTCCACCACAACACTTTAAACAAGCTCCACACATGCAAGGACATGTGCAAGCACCACCACCTCAAGGATCATATATCCCTCCACCACGGACATATTTTGAGGATACGATAAATCAATTTATCAACAACTAGACTGCAACTAATGCTAAGCATGAGCGCATGATCCACGACATGAACGCAAACATTTCATAGTTGCAATCATCGTTGAGTATCCAAGAGAAGGGCAAGTTTCTTGCCCACACTACAAGAAAACTAATTTTTTCCGGAATTTTTTTCTCGGTATTATTTAAAAATGTAGAGAATTTTTTTACCAGCATTTTTTTATAAGTATTGAAAATTTACAGCATTTATATTGATGTGCCGCATAAATAAAGATTTTTTTGAATTAATATTAAAATAAATGTGGTATTTTTTAGGCATTTTATAACTAATGCCACTAAAAGTAGAAATAAAAAAGCGCCTCTCAAGTTTTTGTCGGGGGTTTGTTTTTTTGTTAAAAAAATATACACACTTTCTCTCTCCCATCACGCTAGTCCGTATCTCCCTCAATCTCTCCCCCGTCACGTTCTCATCCCTCACGTATTAGCCTCCATCTCATAAACCTAATCCTCCCCCAACTTGCTCGGTATCAACCAACCTAATACCCCTCAATCCTGTCTTCTTTTTCCCCTATTAAGTGAAGGAAGAGGGAACACGGGGCTATCATCCATTCAGTTTTACCACTGGCTCGGATACTGGAATTTGATCTTTCAAGCTTAAGGTAAATTGCATTTTTTTTCAATGTATCCATCAATGGCTGGTAGATTGTGTTTTTTAATCATAAATTTGCGTTTTTAATCTCTAAGAATCACTATGTTTTTTAATCATAAAATGCGTTTTTGATTTTTAAAGCTTTAAGGTTTAAGTTAAACTACCAATATGACGATGGATGATAGCTCGTTCAGTGTATGTTGTGGTGATAATAATCAATGGGTTTTAATTTTATTTCAGTGTATGCATAAATGGGTTGTTTAGTTTGTCACTTTTTTGTTCTTTCATTATTTAATAACTTGACAATAAGGTGATAATTTATTTAGTGGATTTATACATTCTTAATTCTATCTTATCAAATTATATCTGAGCTTTGGTAATATATTGTATGGGGACTAAATAAAGACAAGCAGTAGTTGGTGGTATATTGCATTTTTTTAAAAATTTATTTCGGTGTATGTTTTTTATGTTGCATATATTTGGTTTTGATTGGCTTCTCTCTCTCTCTCTCTCTCTCTCTCTATATATATATATATATATATATATATATATATCTTACCTCGCTAAGTTGCATCCATGAGGCTGCCACCTATATTTTTGGTACATCTGATCCGGATGGACATTCTTCTTGCAGTTGAACTAATTTTATATAAACGGATACGACGTCGTATCGTAGAGAGGGTAAGATGCGTCAAACATCCATCTCCCCTGAAAGAAATCACAAATATAATAGAAAACTAAAAATTGAATGCACTAAGATTAATACTTTGAGGGAAAAAATACAAATCTTACCTTGATATTAACACAGGGGTAAAACTATTGGCTGAGCCTAATTTGGGCGGATCAAATATGGATTGGACTAAATGTGGGTTGGGCCAAATATGGGTCAGTCTAAATGTGGGTTGGGCCAAATATGGGCAGACCAAATGTGGACTAGGACAACCCATTTTTATTCTACTAAAGTAAGTATTACAATTTCAGGTATATTTTAAAAAAATCATATTTTACTCACAATTTTTAAAAATGAACTTTATATTTGACTCTTAGCTTTTAATATTGGGCTCCATATTTGATTTATAGCTTTCAAATATGGGCCCCATATTTGACTCATAACTTTTAAATATGGACCCCTTATTAAACTCATAGTTTTTAAATATGGGCGCCATATTTAAAAGACTGGGCTAATATGGGTTGTTTCATATTTGGGCCATATTTTGCCACTACAACTTGGTATGATGGGGTTAGACTATAGAAAGCACATTCATGTGACACTTGAAAAATCAATAATAGAATTTTTATGTTATAAGTGAGTTTTTTTAATTGTTAACTAATTAAGGTTAAAATATATTGATTGTTAAGTTTTCCCATTTTATATGAGTAAATATTGGTAGTTTTCATATTAGGCCATATGAAAATGGTGTTATAATTAAAGTCTTACTATTTGTAAATTTACATAGTTTTGAATGAGCATATTAATGATTTATGGTTTAACATTTTGTTTATTTATTATATTTTTTTTATGAATTTTTCCTGATGAATCTAACAACAATTTTGTGATGGTGTGAGGTAATCAACAATCTTTTCAAATGGATAGCGATAAGAGTTGGATGGAATTGTCAAGAGCTTCTCAACCTCATATTAAAGGAGTTAATGGGTTTCTTGATTTTGCATTTGCCAATAAATATCCTGAAATAGTGATCAAGTGCCTGTGTAAGAAAAATCGAAATACCATTAGCCATGAAAGAGAAGTTGTTTATGAGCATCTCATCATACATGGGTTTGTTAAGAATTACACTCGGTGGATTTATCACGTAAAAGGTGCTCCATACATAATGGGAACTAGTGGAGCGAATGAAGTGCATGCCTCGAATACAAGAGATGATATGTGTGGACTACTACATGATATATTCGAAAATCGAAGTGAAGAGGGTATGCGATGTAACGACCCGGATGAAGATCAGGATGGGATGGATGAAAATGCATCAGCATTTTTCAAGTTGTTAAAAGATGGGGAGCGTGAGTTGTACCCTGGTTGCAAATTTTTCTCATCACTTTCATTTATTATTCGTCTCTTTCATATGAAAACACTTTATAAGTGGAGCCACACGTCGTTTACAGCATTGCTTCAATTCTTAAAAGAGGCACTTCCAGAGGGTGTGAAATTTCCATGTTCATACTCTCAAGTAAGAAAGATAGTTAATGATCTAGGGTTTGATTATCAAAAAAATCATGTATGTCCGAATGATTGTATGTTGTATTGGAAAGAGAACAAAGATCGTGAGGATTGCCGCAAAGGTTGTTAGGTACTTTCCACTGAAACCAAGGCTTCAAAGATTATTTATGTCATTGAAAACATCCTCCCTCATGAGATGGCATGTAGAGGAACGCGATGACGATGGCATATTAAGGCACCCCGCTGATTCTAAAGCATGAAAAACCTTCGATCAATAAAATCCAAAATTTTCCAGTGACTCGGGCAATATTAGGCTCGTACTAGCAGCCGATGGCTTCAATTCTTTTAAAATAATGAGCATTTCTCATAGCACGTGGCCCGTTTTCTTGATGATATACAACTTGCCTCCGTGGCTGTGTATGAAACAACCTTATCTTATATTGTCTACGTTGATTGATGGTCCACGCAGCCCAGGAAATAAAATTGATATTTACTTGCAGCCTCTCATCGACGAGTTGAAGGAATTGTGGAATGATGGCATACTTACTTACGACGCATCGACTGAAAAAATGTTTTGTATGCGTGTAGCATTAATGTGGACAATTAGTGACTTTCCTGCATATGCAAACTTATCAGGTTGGAGTACAAAAGGGAGATTGACTTGTCCTTGTTGCAACAATAACACTCATTCACAATGGTTAAAGAATGGGAAGAAATTTTGCTATATGGCCCATCGTCGGTGGTTGGATCACAACCATAAATTCATAAATGATACCGTTGCTTTTGATGGGAAAGTTGAAAGAGAAGTCAAGCCCACTCAAGTATCCGGGGATGATATCTTGGAGCAATTAGAGGTAATGGAACGAAATAATGAGAAGAGTCACTCATCGACGATAAAGAAGGGAAAAACGAGTATCGGCGGTGAAAGGAATGGTGATAGTTCTCTAAATTGGAAGAAAAAAAGCATATTCTTTCAGCTGCCATACTGGAAGGATCACTTGATTCGTCACAATCTTGATGTTATGCCTGTAGAGAAAAATGTGTGCGATAACATACTTTGGACATTATTAAATGTTGATGGAAAATCAAAAGATAATATAAAGGCTCGTCAAGACCTTGAGAATATGGGTATTCGAAAAGAATTGTACCTTAAAAGCTTGCTAAATAATAAAGTATATTTACCACCAGCATGCTTCACAATGAGTAAAAGTGATAAAGATATATTTTGTAAGGTTTTAAATAATATCAAAGTCCCAGATGGTTATGCATCTAATATTTCACGGCGTGTAAACATTAAAGAGCGAAATATTTCTGGACTTAAGAGCCAAGATAATCATATCATAATGCAACAACTACTCCCGCTAGCAGTACGAAAATCATTGCCTACGAATGTAGCAAGGTCTTTGATTGAATTATGTAATTTCTATCGGCAGCTCTGTTCAAAGACAATGACTTTCAAAGACTACGAAAATTTGCAAGATCGTGTTGCTCTTACACTCTGTCATCTTGAGAAAATCTCCCCCCAGCGTTTTTCGATGTTATGGAGCATTTGACAATCCATTTAGCTGAGGAGGCAATGATTGCTGGACCAGTAAAATTTCGATGGATGTATCCCATCGAGAGGTATGTTTCGTGTATGCATTATGTTTATGTCACCTAAATTAATGCATATGAATACTACTTTAATTTTTTTACAATGACGAACATGTTTTTATTCACACTAAAAGAATATGTTCGTAACCAAAGTCGTCCAGAAGGTTCAATTACTGAAGGGTACTTAGCAGAGGAATGCATGACATTTTGTGCGAGGTACCTGGGTGATGTTGAGAGTAAGTTAAATCGACCTTTACGAAATGATGAAGCTGATGACAACTAAAGTTCAATAGGTCGTACATTAGGTAAAGGAGTAGCATTTATGCTTGATGACACTTCATTTTCACAACCACATCGGTACGTGTTATTCGACCCCGCCGCGGTGAAGCCTTTTTGCGAGTAATATAACATTTGAATGAATTTTAAAGTTTATGTAATTAAATATCACTCTACGTTATTCAATTTATAGATACATGTTTTACAGGAAACATATAACAACGCTAAAATGGGAGAGACCTCGTGTGGGACATTACGAAATTAACCGCATTCACAATGAAATGTTTCACAAATGGTTTGGGGATCATGTAAGTCATCTTTATATTTATATGTAATCACATTTTAATATCTTAATAACACGTTTATTTTTAACACATCTAATTTTTATTACTCAATCATACGAAAAAATTTAGGTACGGAATCTAAATGAGGGTGAGGTGTCAAAGGAAGTTGCAATTTTGGCTTCAGGCCCCTCCCAATGGGCTAGGAGATACATGGGATATATTGTAAATGGGTTCAGGTTTCGCACAATGCAGCATGAGAGAAGATTGAATACTCAGAATAGTGGAGTCATGCTTGATGCCACCACCGAAAGTTTTGCAAGTGCAAAGGACAAACGACCTTTTTCGGGGGATGTAACATATTATGGAGTATTAATAGATATATTTGAAATGCGCTATTCAAATGATTTCAAATTTTTTCTATTTAAGTGTGATTGGGTTGATACCCATTTGGGGACGGCAAATGATGATTTTGAATTCACATTAGTGAACTTCAAACATTCACTATACAAGAATAATCGACTGTCAGATGAACCATTTATATTAGCATCTCAGGCCAAACAAATTTGGTATGTGCGAGACCCGATTGAAGAAGATTGGCAAGTTATTGTGAAGATGACACCGAGATATTTGTATGACATGTATGGTAAACATACTTATGGATATGACTCAATAGATGAAGAAGTTGAGCCGTACAACATCCAATAACTGGATGACACTCTAATCAACCATGATGGGGATATTACATGGGTTAGGGATGGTGTAAAGGGAATATTTGTTGACAACATAGTTGATATAGATGGCAGTTCGTGTTGATATTGATGAGGATTGTAGTGATGAGGATGTTTCTGAGACATATGAAGATGATTCTGAGGCGGGCGAGGAAGCTAACGAGAGTGATATAGATGAAAGTGATGAAAATGAGGAGACCAATGATGATTATGATATTGAAAGTGATGATTATGATACTGACATGTATGATAATGACAATTAATATGAATTTTCCAGTTATGAATTTTATGGATGCTTAGATGTTCACGAAATTTGACATTCTTTTCTTAGTTTAATATTTTAAAAAATGACTAATGACTGAATGCAATTTATGTATGAATGGATAAATAATGATGGAGAGTCAAGTTCTTTTTGTTTTTAATTTTATTTCTGTATTTATTGATGATTAATTAATGACTGCCTTTTACATTTCTTGCCTTTTATTGATGATTACATCTACTACTGTATAGATGTTAGTCAATGTATGATGTTATGGTATAAAATAGGATTTTCACTTACTTATTCAATGGATGTTGTTCAAATTGCAGTAAGAAAGTTCCTTCTAGACCTAAAATTTTAGCTCTTGTTGGTGCAATAGGGAATTTAATAGCTTTGGCATTGGTGTTGTCAATTTATCAAGGTATTTTTTATTTGACAACATAATAACTGTCTCATAAGTAATTATTTGATGCCTTTGATTCATCTTTCTCACTGTCATATCGCGGTGATTCATACTCTGCCCATAAGCTAAATCTTGAATCTTCAATTGTTTTGCACCGTAACTGATAGTGTGAACATCTATAATGATGAACCATTTCAATAGTACGGGTGCATCCGTGCCATTAGGCATGATTGCGTAGATAGAAAAGGAACTAAAACTGGAATTCAGATAGAAAAGGAAGCACAGAAAATTGTAGAAGTGGATTCTGAGTGGTGGCACATCTTTGAGGCTAATTATGAAGTGGAGGCCTAATTTTTCACTAGGTTTTGTCCCATTTTGGTGCTTAAGCAATTGAGATTTTTTGTTTGAGAGTGTTTATTTATTGATGTGTGTACTTGAAAATTCAGAAAAGAGTTGATTACCGTAGAAATGCAACTATTAGTAGTTCTATAGGCTGATTTGGAGAGGAGAAAGAAACATTAATCTGGCAAAAATGTTGTTTGTAGAAGCATTCTATTCAAACAAGTCAGTGTTGTGAGTGGAGCCCAGGCGTGATAAACTAGAAAACATCTTTTGCTAAAATTTGAATGATGGGTTGATAATTTCATAAGCTTGGGCCTCATTTTGTAAAAATCATGCTCTTAGGCCCACTTTATTGTATTCAATTTTGTTGTTTGCTTGTTTTCAAAATCTAAAAATAAAATGATTCAAAGTATTCTATTGATAAATCATAATGATATAACAAATGCAATGGACATTGACTTGATAAATTTGGTGCATCTTTGACGTTCAGTGCACTGCTTGATATTTCATTGCTGATGATGATGACCGTTGGTCGTCTTTTATAGAGACCAACCGTAATGATTTACTCTGCATCTCCTACACATGACAAATTCTATCACGTTCCCGAGACTTTTCTTTGTCAAAGTTATGTTATTATTTTTCTGAAGAGCCTCCATTATACTCTTTCCACGAATGATACCATGCCCAATTTTCATAACTGAAAGATATTTACTAAGAAATTAAATAAATGTGTGCTGAAATTAAAATTAAAAAAAGAAAAGAAAATGGATCCCCGTGAGGATGATCCACTACAACGCCGCACACCACTTTCCCCGTATTGTGCACTATTTGAATTGTAAAATGAGTGTTGCGTATTGACTACTCTGTGTTGCTCTTACACATCTATGCTTTTAAGTTACTAAAATGTATGAGTTAGCGAGCTAGTTTTGATCACTTATGAGGTTTTGACTATAATGATATACTCTTCATGTACTACACATGGAAGAATATCTTAAGTTCCCTAGCCTTTCCTTATAGTGTTATCAATAGTATAGTTATGTTTTCGTATTTGTAGAGACTTTATTATATCTGCTACTGAATAATCACCATCGCCTTTACCATTTGGTGGATAAAATAGACTACAGATAGGGCTTTTATTTTTAAGCTCTTCAGACAATTGGTTATTGAATGTTGGTGGTACTGTAAATTCTATCACATGTACAATCAACATTCTGTTTACCAGGATTCCTTTTAAATTAAAATTGGTCATAATTGAAACAGGAGGATGTTTAAAGACCGCTTCCTTTCTTTTGAATTTTTATTACTTTTTGTGTATCCCCTATCATTTCTAGATCCTAATGGTTGTTTTCTCATCCATTCACCTTCTTTCATCTTCATAAATGTGTAATACACACAATGGTTATATATATTAAGCGGTTTTCGTCTTTCAATATGCATTTTCCCTGTTCAATCGTTACGTAGGTATGGGGTGCTCCTTACATATTTCCATTTCTCTACTTTTTTCACTTTAAGAGGTCATCTATCTTTATATTTAAATTAGAATCTATCATTCGTAATAGAACTTATATAGATTTCGGGGATTTAATTTCAGAATTATCCATTGAATCACAGAACTGTGCGATAGTTGTCCGAGTTACAAGAAAGTGGTATGTCATGAATTTTAAGAAGAACATATGTCGACTGCGTTCTTCTTGATGAAAAGGTACGTATTTCTAACTTTCTTTGTTCATTATATTGTTATTCTAATATAACATTTTACTTCACAATCCTAGAAACGAATTATAATCTAAGTAAGCATTATTGTTGTTCTGCGTTAACCAGTTTTATTCTTTGACAATGCTACCCTAAATTCCTTAGGAAAGAATAATTTCAAATGCTTCATAACAAATTCTTATCAACATCATTATGGCTAATGAAAGCGGCTGAGAAAAATTGGTCATTAAATCCAATAGTTTCAACCACAAGACATGAGGTTACATGTGGCTAAACTTGGATTAAAGAATCAATGGCCTGTATTAACTATTAACTTGTCCATACATACCCAACACCAGTGCTAACCTCATGGATACACAAAGATGATACAAGTAATGAACAGTATAAGAGTTATATTTAAATTCAATAAACTTCTTTCAATGCTCATAACTCCAAATTCCACTTAAAGAAATTTATCGATTTTCCCAAATTCACTGTATATTTTCTTTTCCTGACAAATCTATTCTTTCTTTTGACACCTAGTTTTAATGGCTTTTCATTTTTGTCCCACACCCCAAAAACAAAATCACAAGGAATCAAAAGAAAACAGGAAGGAAAAAGGAATGAACTACTGTTACAGATCTGTACAAGTTCCCCTAACTTGGGAGCTCTTGGTAAACTTAATAGGTCCCCTATATTCGTACCGGCAACCCAAAATTTTGGAAAGTAATGATTTCCCCTCGAAGCGCAGCTGTTACGATGGCCATGCCCCAGACTGACCTCCTTTGGTTTACCCCATTAGAGAGCAGACGGTTATACAGTCCCTAGCGCGTGCAGCAAGGAGCATAGTGAAGCGCCTTGTTAAGAGGTCCGTGTCTGCCAGTGGGTAAAAAAAGAGATACTATTATAATTGTATATTTCACATTTGTTTAATCTCTAAAACATTCCGTCGTGGGTTGCTTACTGAATACGCCCTATGAACTTGATTTTGGAGTGGAGCATAAAAGCTCATGCCTACCATTGGGGGGGAAAACAAGTACATAGTAAAAATTAGTGTCACCAAGAACCTTGTTTGTATCTAGAAATTTGAAAAGCAAAAACTGTGGGAACACGAAGAACCATGCTATAATTGATTGTATCCGATTAACGTTTTTATGATTTCTAGGAATTCAACCATTAAATTCACATAAAAAGTCTCATAACTTATGTCAAGTGTTTCAAAAAAAGATGCCAAATCCTTTCATGAAACTCTTAGGCCCTGTTTGGTTGCGCAAATTGTTTGATTATGTAAATTGGTTCATTGTGAATTAGTGAATTGTAAATGAGTTGATTTTAATTGAGTTTAAATCCAATTTAAGTGTTGTTTGGTTAATGAAAATTGAAATACAATAATTACGAATTGGCCAATTTTAAGGTGTTTGGTTGCACAAATTATTGAATCCAAGAAAAAATAGTACTGCCATCATTAAAGAAAAAATAAACATTCAATAATTATTACAAACCATGATTGGGATGGTCATCTTCTCCTAATCATGAGTATAAACAGATACTACCCTTCGAAAAACATCCAAAACACACAGAGGTAGTCTTAAATGCTTGAATCTGATGGAGTGGTTAAAGATTAGTGATACTGGTTTAGAGAGTGTGCTTGAAGGCAATCTAGGGTTAACTAAGGTTAGTGTTCATCGTATCAGACCAATCTTGTTTTCTGCAGTGTTTCTTAATTTATACAGTTTTTATATTAGTTTCTGTCTTTAGTTTTTTTGTGAATTTTCTGTTCATGAAATGTGCAGTTAGTGAATTTGTCAACTTGTGATAATTGTGATACTTGATAGCAACATCATACATAATTTAGCTTATTAAGGTATGGCAGATATACTGATAGCAACATCAGTGTATAGATATACTGCTACATTGGACTTCTTAATGCTGAATTGGACTTTTTGACAGCATTACCTATTTCTGATAGTGTAGGCAGTATATCAGATATCATAAGTGATATAATAGGCAGTATATCAGATATCAAATGTGATCAAATAGTGATGTAATAGGCAGCACTTGGACTTGCATCTAATATTCATGAAAACCAATTAAAGTGTTCAAAACATGTACATTATGCAGAATTAAGAACTAAAGTAGAGTGTTCAAAAGAAGAGACATTTCTAGTAATGGATTGATGGTGGTTGATTATCGTATGCTGTATCCTAGGGGAACTGAGCTTCCTGATTATTAGAAATTTAATCTTCCTAATGTGTATTCATTATCGGATTTTAAAGAGTAAGATTATGTTGCGTTCTATTGAGTTGAAGATGTTTTCCTATAGTATAGGAAAATGTTTTTTGAAAAACAAAAAGATTATAGACAAAATGAAAGCCAAAAATCATGAACCGTAATTCTTCAAATCATAATTTATTAATGTGGGTAAAAGCTTTAGAAAGCCTCAGAAGATGGCTAGTCCTATTTTTAAACATGTTACCAGATCAACTGTGATGGTGAACAATAGCTCATTTCTCAATCTTTCTTAATGATTAATTTTCGTTATTGGAATACTAGAGGTGTCTCTAATAAAGCTACTATTAGGAGACTCAAAAGTTTAGTGAAATCTCATAAAACTCTTCTAGTTTCCTTAATGTAACATATGTCTAATCTTAAGTAGTTGGACAAGCTAAAATTCAAGCTAAACTATGATGAAGGTTTTGTAATATATCCAATACGATATGGATTCTCTATAGATTTGGAGTAGTTTTAGACATTATTAATGATGAAGACATGTTGTTCTCAATGTCCTTAACTCATCCTCAGCTTCGTACGAAGGTTTTGATCATTGTGGTTTATGCTAAATGTTCCAAAGAAGAAAGGTTAGACCTTTGGTATTCTTTGGATTAGCTATCAGATGATTTTCATAATCTCCCTCACCTTGTCATAAGTGACTTTAACATTGTTTCCCATGCTGATGTAAAATGTGGTGGTAATGAGGTGGACTCCCTAAAAGTTGAAGATCTCAATTATACTCTCTATAAGAATGATCTCCTTGATTTGGGTTATATTGGATCTACAAATACTTGGTGGAATAGCATAATCGAGAGCAGACGGTTATACAGTCCCTAGCGTGTGCAGCTATATTAGTTTTCTTCAGTGCTTCTTAATTTATACAGTTTCTATATTAGTTTCTGTCTTTAGTTTTTTTGTGAATTTTCTGTTCATGAAATGTGCAGTTCGTGAATTTGTCAACTTGTGATAATTGTGATACCTAATAGCAACATCATACATAATTTAGCTTATTAAGGTATGGCAGATATACTGATAGCAACATCAGTGTATACATATACTGCTACATTGGACTTCTTAATGCTAAATTGGACTTCTTGACAGCATTACCTATTTCTGATAGTGTAGTTATTTCACAACAATAATTTGGACTTCATTTGACCACTGAGATTATTAATTGAGATATGACAAGAGATATTCTGGTAATTAGTTTCAAACTTTAAGATCGGGACTCTTGCATTTGCCATGAATTGTCAGTGATCTCTTCACCAACAGTAGACAACTTATTCCCTTTATGTAAAGATCTCTCATATTCATTCTCCACCATTTCCTGGGCCTCATCTTCAATGGACCTTAAACCTCCAACCTTGCTATTAGTAGGATCCATATGGCCTCCATTTTTCTTTACTACTTCCGGATCCACAAAACTATGGTTGTTACCATTGTTTATGAGGACTGTGATATGTCTTTTTTTTACATAATGTGGCACCTTAAGAGCATTGATCCTGCTTGATGTTGAAGTTTTACTTGAATTCATTAATGCTATAAGTACATTCCCTACTTATTATTTTGTTGAATTTTAATTGCTTATATGATATGAGAACATGCTTTTATTGCACTAATTAAATAAGCCACAAACTCTGCACAAATGCTCAAAAGTGAATTTTAGAACATCTTCGCTTGGATAAACATTACTCTTGTAAACTCAGTGATGAATTTTTATTATTGCAGGTTGCTATGACATCGCAGCTGCAGAGTAAATCCTTCTCACGGGCACATTCTCATTCACAGTCTCTCTTGAACTCACAATCCAATCTCCAACCACTATTTTAGCCGCAATCTCAACCCAGTTCTCATTCCCTTTCAGATTTTAGCTCTACCGAACGATCAAACTCAAGTGATAGTGAAAGAGATAGTAGCTCTACGGAGAGTGAGCCTTTACATAACCAAGATGCCCATTCACATGAAGAAGGTACTCAAAGTTATTTGATTTGTATGTGCTTAAATATCTGTGTAGATTGAAGTTAACCTATTTTTTTCAATTTTTACAGTTCAGCTTCAGCACAATATACCACTAAACGTAGAGGCACTGCGAAGTTAGGTGACTTATGGGGTATGGGAAAATTCTTAGAGCTTCACTTCAACGATTTATATCAGCCAGTTGGGGATACCGCAGATAGACTATCTACCCATTTAGGCATTTTAGTTCGTGATGGGAACATGTAAAGTTTCTTTTGTAAATTTACGTATAACACAACTCTTATTAGAATACTCTTTGCAATATTGTATGTTATCTCGTAACAATTTAAAGATGATTATTTAATCGATGTAAGAGGATACTAATTTAATATTATATCGATGCTGAACAGGTTACTATTGGCTTTCAAAGATTGGCGATGCAAGGAGTTATACCCATACAAGGAACATGTTTGGCGAGAGGTGAAGGTAAAATAAAAAGATACCATAATTTACGGCAATGAATTGAAAATTTTGAATTCTTTATGTACAAGTCACTATGTATGGATTGTCTTGTCAATCACACTAAAGTCAATAACAGCTAAAATCGTAACTTTGAAAATGATAAAACATAATTTAAGTTAAAATAATGTGTAGTAGATGACTTGTTTTTCTATACATTGTAATTATATAGCAAAACACTGATGCCCCTGATGAGTTCAAAAAAATGTGCATGAAGAAGGTTGGAAAGATATGGAATAATTGGAAAGCGGAGGTGAAGAAACATTATCGCTCCTTTGAAACCGACGAAGAGAGATTGAAATATTGTCCACCTAGAGTAAAGCAAGAGCAGTGGTCACAACTTGTTAAGTATTGGGGAACTCGTGAGGAAAGGGTATGAATGTATTACTAGCAGTAAAGTTTTATAAATTCAAGTTAAACATATATTTTAAATATATTTTTGTAACAGAAAACGAGTCGAAGAAATCGTCGAACTCGTAAGAAGCAGAGAACACCTCATACTTCCGGAAGAAAGAGTCATGCGAATGTTGCTCATAAGGTGTTTTATAAAAGATTTTGATTGTGAACATTATTTTATGTTATCAAACTTATTTATGTAACGACTTACGAGTCAATGGGTTTATGCAGATGGAGGGTGATCAAGGGAAAAAGGTTTCGTTGGTTGATATTTACATTAAAACACACGAGAGGAGCAATGGCTCGGCAAAAATATCATCCATGTTCCTTCCCTTATTTATTAGAAAATCTCAACAACGTCATTTTATTGTTTATTATTTATTAAAGTTAAAATTATGCATGAAATTAATATGTGAAGCATTTAAAATTAGTGGTGGGGAGATATTAGGATCTTTATTCTGTTTTGGTTTTGTGAATGAATGATTATAATTTTTGTTTTATATAATAAGAATTGTTTCATTTCAGTCAAAAATGAGGCAAAAAGTAGATCAACTTCCGTCAGATTGTAATGACTCCATCAGACGTAAAGACGAGATATTTTATGAAGTCCTGGGACCTGATAAACACGGTCATTGTCGAGCTTATGGGCATGGACCATCTCCAACTGATGTGCATGGAGATAAGCGACCGAAGGTTAATGAAAGAGAGTATGAGCGACTACGATCTGAGATTCGATCTGAATTTCAGGATAAATTTGATCATTTAGAGGCTCAGTTTGAGTTGATACGCACACACATGCCGACTTACCCTTTCGTTGTATCCAAACAGGTTAATAAGTACACACTTTTATCCTTTGTGCTTAATTATTGTGTATATATACATAACTGTATGTTATAATATTAAATCATGCCACTAAAAGGTTCCTCAATCCTCCAATGAGCAAAACATACCATCATATAGGTCTATTCTGTAACTCGAACACCAATTAGAAAAAACCAACCAATTTCAACCTATAGTGGTACCACAATCAAATCACCATTTAGCTCCATCTCAACAGGTAAGTAGATAATTACTTTTTAAAATCATAATTTAAGACTTTACGTTTTCATGACTGAAATAATTCATTTTTTGTAGATTGTAAATTCTCAACACTTGGTTGCCCCCGAGACTACTGCTCGTGTTAGTGAACAAACGAATGCTACTTCAATTCAAGTATGTTACTAATTTAAAGGATTTTAAAGGGAACAATATATCTGTGCTTTTTTGGGGAGTTTATGTATACTTGACATTGGGTTGTTGGTTTATTTGGTTGTATATACTCTTAAAAATTTTGGGATGTCTTAAAAACAAATGAAACTCTGCCGATTTTTTTCTAGAAATATATCGTTGATGACATATTCATCTTGTTTGTAGAAAGAACCATCAAAGAAAAAAAAGAAGCACCATCAACCACGACAAAGGGTATCAAACAATGCACTTCCTAAAATTGTAGACCTTATTACTTTCGGACTTCCAAAAGTGGTTGTGGCACGTGGATTCATTGTGAGCAAGGACCCTTCAATAAAAGTAGGGGGTACGCCACTTGGTGAAAACTTTTGGGAAGTATATATTGAGAAAATGTTTGTAAGAAATGAACCATTGCCCAGACCTTATGGAAACAAGTCCACAATTGGAGATGCACATCATTCAACCGTAGCGTGGCATATTGCTAATGTACTAATTTTTAATTTTATTTTTTTCAATTAAAATACTAAAGAATAGTATCAATGACAAACGATTAACTTTTTTTATTTGTAGGTTGAAGAGGATGTTTAACTTTGATGGACAAGGATCGTACATCATAAAAAATTTCATTTCGCTTCATGTTTTTCCATTTTTTCTTATTGGACATATAGTACATTTTATTTTGTGGATGGATAATTGTTTCAAGCTCAATTATGTTTATTTACGATAAATGATATTGGTTTTAATTTAATGACGTTTTAGTTTGATTGCCGCCCTCTTAATTTAATGTTATGGTAGTGTATTTGCACATAAATACGATACTTGTAAGAAATGATTTTTTTTAACACTTGTTCCCACTCATATATTGCAAAATAATATCAAAATTTTATTTAGTGCCACTATTATCATTCTCGGCATTTTTTTAGTGCCGCCAAAAGTGTGTTGAACATTTAATAGGTGTTGCAAAAGGTTATTATCAACATTTTTTTAATGGCACTAAAGGATATTACCAGCATTAATATAAATGCCTAAAAATGCTACTAACTTTTAGCGGCATTTTTTAAAATACCGTTGTTCTTTTACCACATTGGCCACCACACTTGTGGAAATGCCGCCAAAAGTGCCGCTAACTTTTCGCGGTATTTTTTAAAATGCCATTGTTCTTTTACCACATTGGCTATTACCGCACTTGTGAAAATGCCGCCAAAAGTGTCGCAAAAAGTGTTACCGGCATTTTTAGTGCTTTTCTCGACATTTAAGTTATGCCGGGAAAAATCAATATTCCTATAGTGCCAAGGCCAAAGACCTCCCCAAGGTCAAACTAGTGTAAGCTCCACACCCCATGACCATCCGGAGCAATGTAGCGGAATTACCCCTCTACGTAGTGGGAGAGTAGTTGACTTGTCACCTCCCCCTCACGATGCAACTAAAGACAAGGAGACTTCGCTCGGCAAGAAAGAGCCGAAGATGTCCCATTGAATGAGAGTGATAAAGAAGGCACTAGTGAGCTCGAGGTAGTAGTGAAACCCCCATCATTTCCCCATACCCTCAACGGTTGGCCCCGCACTCTAAAGGGACTTCTCGGGACGATGTTTTGGATGTCCTTAAACAAGTAAAGATTAATTTACCTTTTCTCGAGACCATACAGAAAATTCTCGCATACGCTAAGTTCATTAACGACTTACTCACGGTGAAACGCAAGCTAAAGGTAAATAAGAATGTCTTTTTGGCCCAGAATGTCAGTTCAGTTTTATCGAGTGACCTTGCGTTAAAGTATAAAGATCCGGGTGCACCCACCATTTCGTGCATCATGGAGAATAACTGAATCGAAAGAGCAATAATAGATTTAGGAGTGAGTGTTAATATTCTACCCTATTCAATCTATAAGAAACTCGATTTGGGAGCCCTCAAGCCCACAAATATGACTCTCCAGCTCGCGGATCATTCTGTGAAGATGCCTCGGGGAATCATTGAGGATGTGATTGTCCAAATAGACACTTTCTACTTCCCGGTGGAATTTGTCATTTGGGACGAGGAGCCCTCCATTCTCCCGAGCAATCATGTTCCCATTATCCTTGGTCGCCCATTCTTAGCTACGGCTAATGCACTCATCAATACTCGGAGTGGGCGGATGCAATTAAGATTTGGGAACATGACCTTCGATACAAATATTTTTAACAATATCAAGAACAAGGGTGACGAAGGAGAACCGCGAGAGACGGATCTTTCAGGAGAAGCACACGAGCATGGGAGGACCCATACGCGAGAGACGATAGGAGTATGCCTTGTTACATCAAGTGAGAGCGACAATTTAGAAGGCATAGGGAGAAGTTCGTATGAGTGCTTAGAGGAGATAGAATTGCAAGACACGATAGATATTTTTCTCCTCGAGTACTACCCACCCACACCACCTAATAATTTTGAGATGGAGCGAGGAAAAAAGAATGTGGAAACAAAGCAAGAGAGAGAGCTAGAGGAGTTGAGCCTAACAGGAGTTGAGAGAGAATTCGGGTAGGTGGATGAGAACCTTCACAACAAATTCCAACCTCTATTGGACTCATGTAGTCATTTAGGAGAGGGCGAGTGGAAAGATAAAACTGATGAGTTTCTTCGCAATGACCATCCACCCATACCATTTGATGGCTCGAAGGCGATAGAGGAGAAAAGTTGTGTCTCGCCCGACTTAGAGCCTGACCCATGCATTCAAAAAATTGAAAGAAAATTAAGTGTTCCCTCTGAGCCGATGCACGCAAGCTATGCTTTAAGTAAGCATCACAGGGACCCCTTTCCGAGTAGTCACGATGATTCTCTCGGTCTTTCCTTTATTTATGGGCGAGGTCCCAACTTATTCCGGTTGTTAGTATATGATAGGAAGACGGGAGTGACAAGGAGAGCATCGAACCCCGTGAGTGGGGTAGGGTGAGTTTGTGGAGAGATGAGAGGTCGTCGCACCCCCGACGCGTATGGGGTGATTGTTGTTGTATTTTTTAGTCATGCATGAGTGTCATATAGTGTCTTGTTGCATTTTAATAATTTGTTTGTTTTATTTTCTCGCACTTTTTATTCGCTTTGAGTTAGATTTTAGTCATTTTTTCTTGAGGACAATGCAAAAGTCTAAGTTAGGGGGGGTCACAAGTGCGTATATCTAAAGCTTCACAAATTTTAAAAAATGCCCAAAAATCTCAAAAAAAACATAAAATTTTGAAAAATCCAAAAATATTTTTGTTCAAAATAAATAAAAATTGGAATTCAAATTTTACAAAAATATCATGAAAAGTCGGTGTGAAGTCTCAAGTTGCAAAATTCAAATACCCAAAGCCGAAATTGACCAAAGATGGAAACTGTGCGAAAACTGACGAATTAACGAATAAGTGTGGAGATTAACAAACCCGGTGAGATTCGAGCCTATCACGTTTTGCGAGTTTTTAAATCAATCGGAGTTAATTTTTAACTCAAAGTTCTTTTCAGCACCTAAAAAGTCGTTGAGGATCTCAATCCTTTCATTTTGATCGGTTATGAAAAATGTGTGTGATATTGCTTTGAAAAACGTGCCAAAATTGATCTCTAAATTTAGATTCATCTCGAAACGTATAAGGTAACGCAATTAGTATTTTAGACAATGACGTAGGCCCTCGTTTTTCACCCAAAAATATTATCTATAAAAAGATGTGAAAAATTATCCCTTTGATAACCCAAATTGAGCCAAACAGATTTTTCCTTTCGTTTGATAACCGGAAAAACCCAAATAGCCAGGGATTGCGAAAAATGGAAAAATTCAGAAGTTAAGTCCGAAAAGTTCATATAAAGGGGCAAGAAAAAAATATATATGCTCAACAAAAATAGCAAGAAAAGAAAAGAAGTGAAAAACAGAAAAAAATAGAGAAAAATAAGAAAACAAAAATGAGTAATAGCCCGGAAGAAGAACAAATGGACATCTTAAATGACTTTTCCAATTCCAATCCTCCATACCATTTTCATTTTACCCCATATACCTTAAAACCCGAAAAAGTCCTAACCGAGTCCGAATTGAAAAATTGGTTACCACGTGGAGAGCTAATATACCAAAAGATAATAAAAGAGATAATGCGTGAATAATAGGTAATGTTTCCGTTTTTAAAACCGTATTCCGTTGATGAGATCCTATCACTATGAAATTTTTGTCTTTCTACTTGTGTACGTGACTTTGGGTCCATTATATTTACTCTTTATATCTCGCATACCGAGAAAATAGCCACATTCCGAGTGATTCATTTGAGAGAGCATTCCGTGAGAATTTGAAATCAAAATGAATTTTCGGATAAGTAACGTAACGGTCAATCGGTGAAAATTCGCGGTTAAATTTCTAGATTCGCACACACGCACTATGATTTGAGATTATTGAGCATGACTTGATGATGACTATTTTCTGAGAAAGTTTGAATTATACAATTTTTGTGTATTTTGAATTTTCTTTGAGTCGAATTTTGTGGGTATATTCTCTGCAAACCCTTACGACACCACTCGTCCTACTAGGGTGACCTAGGGGTTTAAAGGCTTGTTGCATACGCTAAATGCAATCGCTTGCCCGCAAAAAAGGTATTCTATCCCAATAAAATGATTTTCAAGAGTTAAGCCTTGCTAGGATTCTTTTACATTGCTAGGGACACGCAAAGTTTTAAGTTAGGGGGATTTGATTAGGCATAAATTCTTCACCTTTATCCCCTTAATTACGGTATTTTTATGATCCTGTGCGGTATATATAGCTTGTATTTGGCTTATATTTATGCTAGTAACCCTTTTTGTCAAGTATTTCATATTTTGTATTTCTCTTATGTGTTTTACAGGTATTTGATGCAAGTTAGTGCCAAAGAGAACTCAAAACAGTGAAAGAAAACCAAGAAACGGGGAATAAAGGGCATTTTTATAATTTTTCAGACTTATTTCGGAGGTGGGTCCAACTGGAAAGTTGTCGTGTAGATATTCTAGCGGGGGATACCATCTCTGTATGCTATTTCCCTTATGCAAGTAAACAAAAATATTTTTCGGGGTAATATAAAATAAAAGTCCAAATGTGCGGGTGTTACTTCATCTTCCTCGAGTTCATCATCCATCTAGAAGGAAAAATATTAACCTGACATACCAAGTAGATAATTTTATTTCTATACAAGATACGAGATAAAAATATTCTGCCAGAGAATAACTTGATTTATTGATATTGCCAGAGTCTGGAAGCGAGCTGAAGTACCATAAAGTTGTCAAGGGTATATTAAAGTCTAATGATAATTAAAAGAATAATATGGTGATTATAACTCGATATGTTGTTTATCGAGTTATAAATAAGGGTTCAGACTATAACAAGATAACCCATAATTTATCGGTTATAAGGTTTCAATAGCGTAGACATGCCATTATAATATCGTCCAGAGTATACTATATAGACAAGCAATCCTAAATAATTGGGGAATAATAAAAGTCTTGCCATACTTTGCTAAAGTGGCACTCATACGTATGTAGTAAATCAATACATGGAACTTAACATCTGAGTCCTACACGCCAATTAGAACTGTCATGGTATGCCGGAGTTTAATCCCTGAATCGTAAGGTATTCTATTAGGGGTTTCACCGATAATTATATAAATTGCAGGGTAAATGCAATTAATTATAATAATTTGCAAGGCTATACGATAGTTAAAGGTAATAAGACATTCAGTGGATTTTACTGAAATCATAATTTATAGCGGTTTATCGGGTTTAGGGATAACTGAAATATCGAGAGAATAAATATATGGGATAAATATAAACTACATAAAAAAGATCGTAATTGAAACATGACTTCAAAGTTATCACAAAATGATATAACAATCAGTAATTTGAAAGGCATAAGCTCAATTGTTTAAAACTGAAAATACATTCACCTACTTTGAAATTACAAATTCTAGGTTTGTGCATCTAATTCACGGGGTTTAACTGGATATTCTAAAATCATGGAGAATATAAGTAGGTAGTATAAGACTAAAATAATACTTATGTGATGCAGTAGGATACTAAATTGTGATAATTTCAGTGTAAAGATAATTAGGAGTGTATAATATGTAATTTCAAAAGGTTTAAGAATGATATTTTTCTTAGTTTCTACTTGGATTTGGGTTTAGTGGTATGAGACAAAATGATTTTATTTGAAGTAAAGAATTTGTGAAAAAAGCTTGTGAGTGTTTTGAAATATTTGAAAAATTGGTTAGAGAGTTATGTGTAAAGTGAAAATTTGAATATAAACTTTAAAACTAATTTTCTAGAGAAAATGCTTTCTAGGGATCCAAACAGAGTGATGTAATGTTCCATTTTGTTCAGAATTTAAAAATAGAATTTTTAGAAAAAAATTAGATTTTTCGGATTGGGGACGCACCCTCACGCGTCGGGTCAAACATTACACGTGTCTGATTTGACCCTCACTCGTGCACGTGTAACCCATACCATCTTCAACCTTCGACAGTTAGACTTTAGGGTTTTAAAACTTTAACCTCATATTTGAGACGTTTTAGAAACCCATTCAAGTTGGTTCTTGAATGAAAATTGTATAATTTTTTAAGAGGAATCCAACCGTATTGGTTTCAAGGATTTTGATGAGCTAGTTTGAGCTATTGATTTTATGTAAAAATGGCAAAATTTTTACCTTAGCATAAGTGATAAAAAGTTATGATTCTTATTCCATCAAAGTAATAGTTCTCTTGTATATTGAAAATCCTGTAAAACAAGCCTGGTTTGAGGGATTTTGATGGAGTAAAACTCTTAAATTTGTATACTAAAAATTTAAGGTTCGGAAACTTCAAGCTTCGATTTGGGGCATCAAAACTCGTTTTTGGTCCAATTAAGCATTGCACTTAGGTTCTTGAGAATCTAAGCTCAATTTACATCACTTTGAAACTGGTTCAAAATTAAAAAAGCAGAATCCACCATTAAAGCTCAAGTTTCAATAGAGTTTTCTATTTTTTGAGCTATTTCAGTGCTTCCACACGTTAACATTCATATGCAAACACATAATTATACTCTATATAACTGCAGAAACATATCTAAATTGAAGAGACAAACATTCATATATAAAATGACAGAAATGCAAAAACTCACAAAATTTTACTTTGATTAATCTCTAAGCTGAAGTGAGTTTTTACAAAGGTGAAGGGGGATTTTATAAGGTTCATGGGGAGGAGTTTATTAGTGGGTCTGGGAGGTGAAGTTCAGCTTAGTTTGCACAAGTTTCACCATGGTACATGTGGATGAAAATTGGGTACCATGGGTACTCCACATGGTACATGCCATGTTGGCAGTCCAGCTGGTCCCACATCAATAGGGGAGAAAGTATAATTAAGTTTAGGTTTTGGGTTGGGTCCTTGGATAGTTTTTGTTTAGAGTTTAGGGCTTTAAAGTTACTTTGTAAAATTTTAGGGGCACGTGTGTAATTTCTCAAACTTAATGGATTGGTTCATGATATTCCTATCAAATATAAGTCATTTGGTCAAACTTTAAGTAAAAGTTGAGTTTTAATTGTTATAAGAGAGTGTAAGTTAACATGATTCTTCCTTTAGGGGTATATTAGTAATTTGGCAAAAGTCTAGGATTTATTGGGAATTATTGAATTATAGAGGGATTAAAGGCCTATTTAGGGCGTGTTGACACAAAAGGAGTTCTAGGTACCCTTGATTTTGAAATGACAGGTTGACAAGATGTCCCCTCATTTCCACCGATGGATCGCACATGCCCTAGGCCACGCTTGTACGCCCCTTAATCGCTTGTGAACATATAATTAGAGGCGGTCCATGTGGAAGGGGGCGGGGCAAGTGCCCCACCTAAATTCTCAAAATTAAAAATTTTACCCATAGAAAATCGTAAATTTAGAGTTGTGCCTAGGGGTGTTAATTATTTCTGACCTTCCGATTTTTCCGATTTTCGATACATAATTTTCCGATTTTGACATCATTTTTAAATTTTCGATTTCTGAATCTTCTGAAATAAATTGGAATGGAATTAAAAACCATATTTAATTTTCCCAAATTTTCGATTCGAAAATTCCGATAACACGCCGATCCGAATTATCCAAAATATATTATGAAATAATATTAATATTTATTTTAATAATTTTTTAGTTATCATTTTTATTAACATTTTTACATTAAAAATTTATTTGTTAGTAGTGTAATCAGGACCCTTCATTTAAAACAATCTCAACCCTCTATTTATATACCATATATATACTACACCCAAACACTAACAAACATAACACACTACTAACCTAAAAAGAAACTCTCAGTCGTTCCTTTCTAAAACCTAAACTCTCAGCCATCACTCGCTCGCACGATAATAATCACCTGAAACTCTCAGTCGCTCCTATCTAACTCAGGCCGTATCTTACTCCTCTTCTCTTGATGCTCCTCTCGGTCCCAACATGTAAGTATTTACCACCTTTTTTTAATTTACTTTCAAAAAAATGTTCACTACACCATAATGGGTAAATTGGCACCCTTCCAGCGGCTAGCGTTGTCACGGTCAATGACCGTGACAAGACTTATAA
This sequence comes from Sambucus nigra, assembly GCA_949130495.1. NCBI lineage: Eukaryota > Viridiplantae > Streptophyta > Magnoliopsida > Dipsacales > Adoxaceae > Sambucus > Sambucus nigra. The sequence continues at coordinate 205,011,465 of OX422217.1, forward strand.
TATTGTCACGGTCAATGATCGTGACACGTCTGTGACAAATGTCCCAGCAAAAAATTCTTTCCCCTTCTTTTTTTCCCCCGCCGATTCTTCCCTCCTTTTCTCTCTCTCTCTCTCTCTCTCTCTCTCTCTCTCTCTCTCTCTCTACGCTGCTCTGCCTCTCTCTCTCTCTCTCTCTCTCTCTCTCTCTCTCTACTTTCAGGTTAGTTTCTCTCTCTCTCTCTCTCTTCCATTTATATATATGTGTGTGTGTGTGTGTATATATATGTGTGTGTGTGTATATATATGTGTGTGTGTGTATATATATATATGTGTGTGTGTGTGTGTGTGTGTGTGTGTGTGTGCGTGTGTGTGGTGGGTGGGGGTGGGGCAGGGTGGGGGAAGGGGGTTGGACAGGAATGGGGGGTTGTTTGTGTGTGCGTGTGTACATGTGTGGTGTGTGTGTAGTGGTGTGTGTGCGTGTGTGTAGTGGTGTGGTGGGGGGAGGGGAGGGGTGGGGCAGGGTGTGGGGGGGGGGGGGAGGGGGCAGGGAGGGGTGGGTGGATGGTGGGGTAGGGGGTGGGGGGCTGCGTGTGTGTGTGAATGTGCGCGCGTGTGTGTGTATATGCTCGTGTGTGTATATGTGTGTGTAGTGTGCGTGTTTGTGTGTAATGTCCCTTGTAAACGAATTGATTGGTTATTAATTTTTTTAGTAAATTAGTATATGATTGCCCCTCATTGTAAATTAGTAAATTAATATATGATTAATTATGGAAGTAGGATTGCCCCTCATTATAAATTAGTAAATTAATAATTGTATACTTTAATTGTTAGTTTAATTGATGAAAATAATTAATTGAGTACATGAATTAGAAGGAGTACGGGATACACATTTGTTGTTGGATTATAGTGGATCGATGTTGGGTTGGTTAGTTTTAAAAGTGGCATGACCACTGGATTATTGTCCATATGGGGGTGGGATTTTTCAACTTTTTTTAAAAATTACTTTGTATATCGAACAATATATATATAGTATGATAATTAAATGAAACATACTTGAAATTACATATAGTGCGCATAGATACTAGCCTTATAGTTCTTTTGCGTACGCATTCAATAGCCCGTAGACCCGTTCGAGAGTCATTACCCCTGTAATGAGATCTCTCGAATTGTCCCATTTGGACAGTTTGGGACTGCATAATTTCCGTGTAATATTCTTAGTGGATTAAAGTTGTTACTTTTGGAGGAAGTTCTGCAGTCGTAACCTAATGTTCTCTGGGTACATACTATGTTGACAAGTGTGACTGTTATTTCAGTTGATCCATTGAAATAATACTCACACTTTTCAATCTACGTCGTGTACTTGGAGAACTACGGGGATATGCTGCCGATTTTTTTTCAAATCGTAACAATGTGCATGAGCTGTTAAGTATATTACAGAAAAATGCGGTCTTGAATGGGATAAGACCACTCACCCTTTAGAGGAGATGGAGGAAATATAAATTTCTATTATAAATTGAATTTGAATATAAATAAGACATAATTAAATGAAACATACTATAAATCTAAGTTTTGTTTATACTAATCCATGAATATACGCTTCGTACCTTTAATAGGTGATTAGTTGTGGTAGCTGTGATGGGATATCCGAAATACAAAGAGTGGATGGGTGAGACAAATAGAATGGGGGATGTGTTTCGCAGAGGTGCTAACGAATTTGTGAAATATGCAAAGAGATGCCATAATGATGAAGAGTTTTTGTGTCCGTGTGCTAGGTGTAAGAATGGTAAGGTGTTTGAGTGGAAAACAGTTGAACTACATTTGTTAAGATCGGGTATGCAAGATAGTTATCGATTTTGGAGTTTTCACGGTGAATTGAAAGTTCCTTTTGTCCCCGACCAACCTTCACAACAACCTTCAATAAGTAGGATAGATGTAGAAGAGGACGACGTAGATCATAATATGTTAGAGGATTTAGTTGATGATGCGTACGGAGTTTATGAAGCAGAGGAGAATGAGGTCACTGATGATGTACAAGGTTCAGGTGCTCGTGAAGATATCACGATAAACCTTGACGATGACTACCAAAGTTTAAAATTTAAGGCGACCCAACAGTTATACTCTAGCTGTGAGAAAGATCAAACAACTTTACATGCCATGGTTGGTTTGCAAAGTTTGAAGACGCAATACGGTTTGTCTAGAAATAGTGTGACAGGAATTCTGAAATGGGTGAAGGACTTATTACCCAAGGAGAATACACTTCTAAATAACTATCATGTTATGAAAAATAGTTTGAAAGGTTTGGGAATGAAGTATAAATCGATTCATGCTTGTGCGTATGACTGCATACTATACCGAAAGGAGTATGAAAATCTCGATCCTTGTCCGGTATGCGATAAACCTAGATATGTCCAATCTACTAGTAAGGAAGACACAAGCTAAAAAGTGCCTCAAAAAGTATTGAAACATTTTCTCGTTGGGCCTAGATTAAAGCGATTTTTCACAGTACCATGGATAGCGTAGGCAATGACTTGGCATGCTAGGGCAGACGTAGGGGGTAATATCATGCATTATCCTATTGATTCTAATTCACAGAGGAGGTTGAATTATGAGTATCCCGATTTTGCTCGAGAACAACGCAACATTCGTTTGGCTATATCAACAGATGGTTTCAATCCATTTGGAAATCTAAGGACCAATTAGAGTGTATGGCCAGTGATCCTAGCCCCACTCAACCTCCCTCCTTCACAGTGTATGAGACCTGAATTTTCGTTGATGGATTTGTTGATACCTGGGCCAAAGGCACCAAGTGATGACATCGACGTCTACCTAGATCCTTTGGTAGAAGAATTAAATGAGTTGTGGGAAGAGGGTGTGCAATCATTTGACTCTTTTAGAAAATAAGAGTTTACGCTGAAAGTTATGTTGATGTGGGCAATTCATGATTTTCCAGCTTATGGGACATTATCCGGTTATGTAGTACATGGTTATTTGGGGTGTCTTATTTTTGGAGAGGAGACTGAATCTCTTCGTTTATCCTTTAGCTCAAAAAATGTATACCATTGTCACATGAGGTTTTTACCCCCGGCTCATAGTTTTAGATTTGAGAAAGGTTCTAATTTTTTATTTGGCGAGGTTGAACATAGGCTACCGCGCGAGACAACTTTCGGGTTCAGAAATTAAAAGTAAATCTTCTGAATGTGACCCTAATATGCCAGGTAAGAATCCCAAATTTAAGAATGTCAAGCATAAGAATACCCCAACTGGGAATGAAACTGAGACAAGAAAGGCATGATCTAGGAGGTCAATTTTATTTGACTTGCCTTATTGGAAGAATAACCCGGTGCGCCATGTATTGGATGTGATGTATGCAGAGAAGAACTTCGCTGAACGTATTGTGGGCACTTGCCTTAGGGGGAGTCATTCGAAGGATGGAGAAAATGCATGAAAAGACCTTAAATCGTTGAATCTTAAGCCACAACTATGGTTGAAAGAAGATAGTAGGGGAAGGACAATAATTCCCCCTGGTGCGTTTACTTTGACGAGTGGGGAAAGGAAGGTTCTTTTAGAAACAATATATAATTTGAAGGTCCCATCTACTTTTTCGTCCAACTTGCAAAGGATTATGAATTATGCTACTCATGATTTATATAAGTGTAATTCCCACGATTGGCATGTGATCATGCAATTGGTTCCTCTATTGTTTAAGCACTGTTTCTCCAAGCACAAGGATTTGTGGAGGACTATTATGCAAATTAGTATTACCTTCTCACTCTTGTGTGAGAAGGTAGTCAATCGAGAATACATAGTGGCCGCAAAATTGGCGGTGACCAAAACGATTTGTGTGTTGGAGAAGTACTTTCCCCCAAAATTCTTTGACATAAGTGTTCACTTGTTGGTACACCTATGCGATGAGGCACTTCTTTGTGGTCCAGTTAGATATCGGTGGATGTATCTGTTTGAAAGATTGATGAAAGTTTTTAAAGATTACGTCAAGAATACGCGATACATTGCAGGATCAATTGCAGAGGAATACATAATCGTGGAGTCATCAATATATACTTGGTAATATATGCCTGACTCGACTAGCGTTGATGACACTGATGAGTTTGTCGATGATGGTGGTCATGTGATGGGAAAACGAGTGAAATTAACGAGTTTACAACATGAACAAGTAGCTCGTTATCTATTTGACACACATGAAGATGTCGAAGAATGGAGAAAGTAAGTTTCGATTATTATAATGTTTGACATTATTTTAGATTATTTTATACATGATTAATTTTGTAATATGTAGAAAATATGAAGCCTATGAGAACAATAAAAGAAGAAAAACAATGGTACAATCAGACAACGAATTTAGGCTGTGGTTGACACAAGAGGTAATTATGATGAAAATGGCCGTTATATAACGTTACATTACACTCAAAATTTACAACTAATATAATTTATTTATCTATATTCTCAGCTTTTAAAGACTGGTGATGCGACATCAAGGCTTACTCGTCTAGCCACTGAACCCTTGTTCGTGGCACAAGAGTACACAAAGTATCGATTGAACGGTTATATTTTCGGCCCTAAAGTGTACGAGGAAAGTACAAATGTACAGAACTCATGCATTTCATACAAGGCTCTTTCTTTCTTTCGAGCGAGCGCAAAAGATAAAAACCTCGTTGAAGATGAAATGACTTACTATGGTGTAATCCGAAATATATTTGAATTGGATTATATAAGCTTCAAAGAGGTTGTATTTTACTGTGATTGGGTAAGAGTTGAGGATAAAAATGCTTGTAAAGTTGATCCTGTCACCAATGTGATCATGGTTGACTTGTCCAAGTTGAAGAGCAACGGCCACGTGAGCGATGAGCTGTTTGTTTGTGCATTTCAAAAGGTTAACCAAGTGTTTTACTCGGAGTATATCAACAACGAGCCTTAGTCAAATGTCCAACACACGCCAAAACGTCTAAATAGAAGTGTGGATGACTTGGCTGCTCCTACCGACTATCAATCCATTTTTATGATAACCCAAATTTTATACAATTTTTCAATTTGTAATAAATATTCCAATTTGTACCGAAATATTCCAATGCGTTTGGATAGTTTGGGACTGCATAATTTCTGTATAATATTCTTAGTGGCTTAAAGTTGTTACTTTTGGAGGAACTTTCTATTATAAATTGAATTTTAATTTGAATTTGAATTTGAATTTGAAATTTAAGTTTTGTTTATACTAATCCATGAATATACGCTTCTTACCTTTAAGAGGTTATTAGTACATAGTTATTTGAGGTGTCCTATTTGTGGAGAGGAGACTGAATCTCTTCGTCTATCCTTTAGCTCAAAAAATGAAGCGAGAATTCCCTTCATATCCGAACACTAAGAAATGCCATAATCCTATGGAGTGATGCTTTGCAAATTCCTTCTAACCGTTGGGTAGCCAAACATCACCAGTTGAAGTTGTCAATTCCACTTTCCATACCCCACCACTTGGAACCTCAAGCAAAACATGGAGAAATATAGAAAGTGGAATTGACAACTTCAATTGGTGATGTTTGGCTACACAACGGTTGGAAGGAATTTGCACAGCATAACTCCATAGGATTATAACATTTCTTAGTGTTCAGATATGAAGAGAATTATATTTGATACGATTGCCCGGGGTACATTAGTTGAAAGGAGGTACCATATGAGCTCAAGTTAGCTGTTTAGGTGGCATTACAGGTAATGTATTTATATTAATATGAATATGAATATTTCAATTTCAATTTCGATTTCGATTTTTATTTTTATGAATATTTGCTTGTTGGGTGGCACTACACTATTATTATGAATATTTGCTTGTTGTTAGCCCACCCCTTATGATAATCCTGGCTCCGCCCTTGGTTATGCCACATGTTTATTTAAGTTTCTTTGAAGGATTTCCAACGTAAAGCCTCTTTCATTATCATGTTCTACCATGTTGGTAAGCTATAATATCTTTGCTATTGTTACTTGCATAAATGACTATATTTTTTAGATTTATTACTTTTCAATTCATTTATAAAATCTCTCGTGTGCAGTGTCTTGCAGTGGCTGATTCTTATAGTGGAACTGGAACTGGAAATTGGTAATGGATTTTCTCAAAAGTTGTCCTCTTCTAGAGGTTCTTATCTTTGAGGTACGTCAAGGGTTCATAACATCACTTCCAGCTAAATAGTTTGTAGATTTGAGATAATTGATGGTGATGTTGTTTCTTTTTATATTAGGGTTTTTCATTTTGTTGTGAACAAATCGGGACATTGTGGTTGGAATGGTATGTACCTGATTGTTTGAGATCACACCTAAAGACAATCGAAATTACGGGATTGGGGTCGAACAATGGAGTTGAACAGTTGAGGTACTTTGTGGAGAAGGCCAAAGTTTTGGAGAAGACTATAATAAAGATGAAGGGTGGTGTTGAATAATTAAAGCTTCCAAAGTGTTCAAAGCACAAGATTAGTAAAATAAGTAAATTAATAAGAACATTGAAACGACAAAAATATAGCATGACGCGACGTTGTCTCGTTTGCATATTGTTTCTATTTTGAATGTATATTTGCATTATCTCTAGTTTATTTGGATATGTGATGTTTGAACAGGTACAACGTTGCTATAACAGGTACAAATATACTACTGGGCAGTGGCAGTGGCCATACTGACCATTAGATTTTTTTTCAATTCTACCCATAATTGTCACGATCATTGACCGTGACAACGGAAGTTGTCACGGACTTGTCACGGTCAATGACCGTGATAATTTTTTTATAAACTGTCACGGTCATGTCACGGTCATAAACCATGACAAAACTTGTCACGATCAGGGACCGTGACAATTCTAACGAGCTTGTCACAGTCCATGACCGTGACAAACTCGCTCAGAATTGTCACGGTTATTGACCTTGACAAGTTGAACTTGTCAAGGTCAATGACGGTGACAATTCGACAGATTTGATGTAGTGGTTGTTTGCGTTGCTAGATTTATTCTATGTTATATTTTAAAAATGGGTTCACCCAAATAGTTTAAGAGGAATCTTTATCAATTTGAACTTGGTCCAAACATGAGTGCTTATAGGTAAATTCAATAAAAACTAAGTATATAAAACACCCCTAATAAAAACTAAGTATGAGAATGAATAACTTATTAATGGAAGCAATTAACATGCTCAAATGATGCACCTATGCATAAGGAGTCAAACAAGTCATTAAACTAGAGGTCCTACGTGAATGAACAATCAAATCAGTCATGCTAGTGATAATTTTCTGTGTAGCTAATTAATTTGGTGTGTAACCATTTTTGGGGGGTCTTTCGTTGGATTATATATGAATGTGTATAAACCTAGTTACACAGATATGTTTCAAAAATGATAGTTTTGATATTTTCCGAAATAGATAAAACTGATAATTCCAGCTTTTTTGAGATTTTTTCGAATAATGAAAATTTCGAAAATTTCGAGAATTCCGAATATTCCGAATCAGCCAACTTGAAAAAAAAATGATTTTTCAAATTTGATTTTTTCGATTTTGGAAAGGATTTTAAAATTTCAAAAATTTTGGAAAATTTTTCGAACACCCCTATTCTGATTTGATCTGATCTGGCCGAAACACACTCCTAGTTGTGCCTCACCCAAAAAGGAAAAAAATTCAAATTTTTACCCCTAAAAAATTTGTAATCTAAAAAAAAAAAATCGGAAGCTCCCGTCTTCGACAACGATTTGCGCCCCAACTGAAATAAATTTATGGATTCGCTTTTGCATATAATGATGGTGCACGTATCCCATCATTGCATTCCCACTACACCAACGTGGGACACACATTGCTTCTTAAAAGTATCAAGGTTGCCCATGTGGTTAATGCTACAGAATTAGGTATTTGATGTTTTTGAGACATCAAACTATTTAAAGTCTTAGATTCTAATTGGTCAATAGTGTTAGTGGGGACTCACATCATTTATAGAAATGAATCTGCACCAATGACATTGACCAATCAGAATCTAAGACATCGAATAATTTGATGTCTTAAAGACATCAAATTTCTATCCCACTCCGTAAGAGCAGCTTAATGTAATCTTAGGGGTTGCAAGAAGGAGAATAGATCTTCCTGACCCACTTAGCAGGGCAGCAGTTCCAAAATTACCACTAGATAGAACGGTGGCGGACTTATCAACTGAATGGTGTATGGTCTATATAATCATTGCACATCGACGTTGCCCGGATTACATTTAATCCCTATAATTCAAACGAATATCTAGATATAAGCGTCAAAGAGACTTCAATCCACAAGTAACTCCACTGCAACTAGGGGTGGACAAAAAAAAGACCGACCCGAATGGACCGATTGGACCGAACCGGATCGAACCGAAAATTAAGGCTATTTTGAAACCGGTCCGAAAATCGGTTCACAAAAACTAAAAACCGATTAAATCGGTCCGGTCCGCGGTCCACTATATTAAAAGACCGATTTGGACCGGATTGGACCGATTCCCATATATATATAATAAAAATAATGTTATTGTGTTTCTTATGTATAGTTTTTGAATTAATGTATATAACTTATGAATATAATTTGGAACATTTTATATATGTATAGACATTTTTTTATTTTGGTTAAAAAAAAAACATGTAAATATCACTTGGAGTTTCGAGTATTATTTTTTTGTATATATATTTGTGAGAAAAAAAGATAAAAACATTCATAAAATGTACATATATATAAAATAGGGTCAGGACCGAATTTTATCCCGGACCAGACCGAAAAAAGCCTGGACCGAATTAGTAGGTTAACCGAATTAATCGGTCCGGTCTTGGTCAAAAAAAATTGAGGACCGAATATTCGGTCCGGTCCAAAAAATAGGCAAAACCCGGACCGGACCGGACCCACCCCTAACTGCAACCGCCAGATAAATACAAATCACAAGAATAATTGAGAACCAAACAGAGGATTATATTTGATTGTAGTCTTAGTTGTTTAAGACTTTAATTTTGTATAAATAAAACCTTCCATTATGCGGAGGTCAAGAACAAAAGGCATTGTCACCTAAAGTTTTAGGCATTCTAGAATTCAAGTCTTCTCAGCAATAATATCATCTCTCTCCCATTCTACCATTGACGTAGGTAAGGTAAAAAAGACTTGTCGAACTATTTATATCTTGAGGGATAAATAAGATAATTAACATAGTGTAGAGTTGAATCCCCTGTAGAAAATTATAAGCAACTTTAAAACATTGTAAGATATAATTAATTGATGAGAAAAAACCTCAAGCTTATTTACTCTTAAAACACCTTAAAAAATTTTAAATTTTGAATCAACTTTACATAAAATTTCTCATAATTCCTATTAAAAGTTTTAACATTACTGATTGTCAATTTTAATTAAAAATTTCAAATTCAACATGTATATATATTTGCCTTTTTAAACATGACACTAAAATACAAGATGTGCAAATGCCCATAAACTCCTGCTTGCACATTTAATGGATATAAATTTATGAGCTTCCTATTGTACAAAAGTTAAGAGTTGCGCAAATCATCTTTTGTTAACTGATTCTGCGGCCTTGTTGTCACCGCTCTCCAATGGAATATGCAAACCCAATTCTGTCTCCTCTTCCTCCCCGCCTTGCTCTTTAAACTTCTTATAAATATCCCCTTTGTAAAACTCCCGAGTCCTCATCACCAACATCAACGAAGCAAGCGCCCCAAAACACGTAATACTCGCCAACACTATAAAAGAAAGCCTATAACAATGAGGACCCATACAAATCAACTCCTTCACATCCGATCTATCCATCCCATTTTTAGCCAGCGCCTTCATTGCCTCTCTATCATAAAGCATCCCCGTGACCTTCACATTTAATATATAGGACCCCAGTGGGCTAGCCAATTGCCCGCAATTGAATAAAGTAGAATAATATTTCAACCCAAATAGCTCCGAAATAATTGCGAATATTAAGGGTAATTGTGCACCAAAAGAGAATCCAATAATTACCGAGGCAACGTAAACGGACCCGGAAATTGGAAATGCGATGAGGAGGTGGCCTATGCAAGAGAGGAAAAGGACAAGTGTCATCATAAGAGGCCTGGGGAATTTGTACTTCACTAACAGGCTTTCGGAGACAAACCCAGAAAATATCCGCCCGAAATAATTCCAAATGCTTAATAATGACACGAATGATTTTATGGTTTTTGTTGGGTACCCCAATGACTCCCCGATCTGGCCTAAGTTATCGACTGCAGTTAAGCTCGACCCCAGCCCACAAAATGTTGCTAGAAATAAAATGAACATGTCAGTACTTAGAAGAGCTTGTAAAATCGTGTAATCTTCACCTCTCGGAGGCTTATTACAGATCTCACCAAAACACGGTGTGTCTGGTGTTTTCTCCTTCTCTTGTTCCTTGGGTTTGGCCTCTTCCATGGTTATTTTAGGAGTAACATTGTCTAATTCGTTTTTGTTGGCCCAAATAACCAATTCTTCTCTAATTGAAATAAAAAGAGGAACAAAGAGTAGACCACATACCACGGTTGCACTTACTGCATAAGCTGCTTGCGAGAACGTGACCAATTTCTGAGCTATGGTCATGGCCATGAGAAACAAGGCTAGCAAGATCGAAATATAGAGGAAATGGTACAAAACATTAAGTTCATTTTTCTGTCGATGGACCTTCATAGCTCGAATTGTGTACACAAACACAACCGATAAAGCAGCAGGTAGCCACGCTATTAACAAGATGAGCGATTTAGAGTCGTTACCGTAAACGGCTAAATAAAGCTGAGTCATCACTGCGCCACTGAGTCCAGTGAAGCCTTTTAATAAGCCTAACATGACTCCCCGGCTCTCCGGGAAATTTCTGACTGCGGTAACGAGAGCCCCAGTGTTAGCGAAATTTTGTGAGTTGGCTCCAATACATATGTACATACACATGTGCCAAACTTTGGGCTTGGGGATTTTCTCGGTGACAGCTAGCCATATCATAAAGTAGCCGACGAAATTCATGGCTGACCCAATTAGTAACACGAACCATGTTGGCGTTACCTCGGCTAGTAGGCCAGAGGGTACGCCCACGTTGGCACCAAGGTCCTTAAAGAAACCTAGGAGATTCAAAGTTGTTTGGTCGTAGCCAAGTGTGGATTTAATATCCTTAGAGTACACTCCGAAGAGATAAGTGGCTCCTGCTCCGTACATGATGAGAAAAGTAGCAAAAAGAGAGAACCACCGCCCGCGGACCAAATGCACCAAGAACCGGAGCTTCTCACCACCGCCGGCTCTGGCTGCCTCACCCATACTTTTAACTTTCTGAAATAAACACTCACTAGTTAGGCCTAATTAATTTGAGGTATGTTTGTGCATATATATTGACATAAGGTGGGTAATGAGTAGTGGGTAGGGTAGAAGAATTATTGTGTATATAGTTTTGGTAGAAAGACAAGCGGATCATCTTCTTTTAAATGACCAAGTGACGTAAAGAGGTTGAAATAAGCACGGAAAGATTATGTGCGAGTTTTGTGTCAGATCTAAAATTAGGATGATGAAATGGAGGGAGTATTATGATATTGTGTACTCTTTTTGATATTTTATGATAAGTTCATTGAAATTTAGTAATTTAAAGTATCAAAATAAAACGTAGAACTCAAAAACAAAAAACAATATTTAAAGAATTAATACATTTGTTATATTCCAACTGGTACAGTGACTATTTACTGCATATCTGCATTTTAAGTGATTAGTAAAGTTATTGACGTAATATATAGATTATATAATTTTAGGACTTAAAATAATATTGATTATGGATATAGAATAATAAATATTTTGTTTTTATTTTTAGTCTATATTTTCAAATGAAAGGAACACGTGGCATGTTGTGATTGGCTGACGTTTTATGATTATATGTCTGCGTCAGCGGTTTTATTTTGACGTTTTATGATTATATGTCTGCGTCAGCGGTTTTATTAAAAAATAGAGATTAAAATTATAAATAAAATATTTATTGTTGTTGATACCAAAATTAATATGCTGATGTGGACGAATAGTATGAAGACACGCGTCAATCTACGTGGCACAATAACAGCGAGGAAGATCATTTCCCGACCAACCATGCTTCTTTCCGAGCAGCGAGAATACACCGAGGAACTCTATCATCCCGAGGAACTCCATCCGAGGAACTCTATCATCCCGAGATACTCTAAGCACTCCGAGGAACTCTTTATTAACGAACAACTAAGGCGGTCCGAACTGCACCTCGGCCGTGTCATCAATTATCAGACGGACAACTGTTCAACTATTCATTAGATTCTTGACGCACACGCTGCATTAAATGTATTACCCATTCATATGTATATCATTTAATGTATTGGACCTTTCATGTACAGCCTTGAGGCTATAAATACCTTGTATCAATCCCATTCAAGGGGACCGGAATTTCTTGAGAGAACTTGTAATCAAGAATTCCAAAAACACTCAGCAATAACATAACAGTGGACGTAGGCTTTATTCCTAGCCGAACCACTTTAAAAATCTTTGTCTTATTTATTTATCTGTGATTGAATAATTAGAGCAATCTAGTTTTTTACATCAACAGATTGGCGCCGTCTGTGGGAAACGACTGTTATTATCGTTTTTCATAAAAATCATTTATCACCAATGGCAGATAACCCAGAGTCCAGTAATCGAAATGCTGGAAATACTGGAAATCTTCCAAATCCATCTGCATCTCCAGATCTAGCCGGAATTATGACGAATCTGGCTCAAGGACAAACCGCCATGCAAGAATCTATGAGGCAACTCCTTCAAACTCTTCAAGGCGGTGTACCTACTTATTCAGGGCAAAGGACTGATCATGGGCAATCACGATCCAGACGTACCGGGTCATATCGCAATGGAGAATCCAACGATTCTTCTTATCAACCTGGGCGAACTTCATCAATACGGGCTACGGATACAAATCAACATATCTCTCTTTCTCCGGAGAGAACTAGCGCTTTGGGAAGATTAAGCAGGGTGTCTCCTTTCAGCCGGTTAGGACCAAGGAGGAACATGAGTCCACCTAGGGCTCCATCAAGAAGTTTTCGACCACCACCAGGTTTGAGAGAAGGATCTGCACAATCACGACCAACTACACGTCGAGATAAAACTCAAGAAGCTACGTCAGAGAAATCAGTTGCTCGGACTAAGCGGCCTGAGGAAGGGAATGAAGCATGGAAAGGTTCCATTCAACGGTTGGAGGATAGACTGGGAGAAATGGCTAAGGCGAGAAACCCCTTACAAAGAACTTTTGTTCAAGGGACACCTTTTGTGCAAGCCATTGTGGATTTCCCTACACCGTCGAAATTCGAAGCACCTGTAGTAACCCCCAGGTACGATGGAAAGACAGATCCCGTACTTCATATAGAACAGTACCAAGCTGCTGCAGATATCTACGCTGTCCCCGACGAGATGAGGTGTAGAGCATTTTCGGGAACTCTTACCGGATCTGCACAGATATGGTACAATAATCTTCCTCGGGGTAAGATTTCAACTCTTGTTCAGTTAGCCGAGCTGTTTATTAGCAATTTTTGTTTTGGAGCAAAGCCGGTAAAGCGAGTAGCGCACTTGCTAAGTGTTAGACAAAAATCAGGAGAAAGTACTAGAGATTACATAACTCGTTTCAATAACGAGAAGTTGGAAGTCATAGATTATGAAGAAAAGACAGCAATCACTGCTTTGATGAGTGGTTTGCTGCCTAACAAGCTATACTATACTCTGGCCAAAGATCCGCCTAAAAATATGTCGGAATTGATGGCAAAGGCGGCCAAAATCATGAATGCCGAGGAGGCTATGACTGCGAAGAAGAATATGGATAAAGAAGTTAAAGTGGAGGTCGACAACTCTAAGAAGAAAGATCAGAAAGGTAATGGTGGTGACAAACATTCCAGGAATAACAGAAAGTATGATAATTATACTCCATTGAAAATGGGTATTAATCATGTTTTAGAAGAGATCAGGAATAACGAGGAAATCAAATGGCCAGAGAAATTGAAGACAGATCCCGACATGAGGAATAAGGCCAAATATTGCGAGTTTCACAAAGATCATGGCCATATGACCAAAAATTGTATAGCCCTTCAGAACGAGATTGAAACACTCATTCGAAGAGGAAAATTATCAAAGTATGTAGATCGCAGAAGTGAAAAGAAGAATGATGATAGAACTAGAGAAAGATCTAGATCTCCTCGTCGTGCAGAGGAGAAAAAGAGGAGGGACCATGAAGAGGATCCAGATGATGACCCCGATCTTCCCAAGAAGCCAAGGAAACCTGAACGAGAGGTATTTTCCATACGTTTTGGATCATTTCATTGTAACGTTATTACAGGGGGAGATGCAGGAGGAGGAGACCTTACTGCAGAAAGAAAAGCTTACCTCGGAGAAGCTCAAGCTTGTTCATACATTCAGCGAATAAACCTGGCCGAGGATGATCGCCCGAGGAAGGTAAACAAAGAGAAGCTAGTGATTGGTTTTTCAAAAAACGACCTGGCAGGTGTTCTTTACCCTCATGATGATCCTTTGGTGATCAAAATGAGAATGAAGGATGTGGTCATTTCAAGGGTGTTAGTAGACAATGGTAGTTCGGCAGATATCATGTATTACTCATGCTTTGATAGCTTAAATTTGAAATTATCTCAATTGGAACCTTATCACAGACCCCTTCTGGGTTTTGCTGGCGAAAAAGTTTTTCCACTTGGGACGATCAAGTTGGATATACTCATTGGAACTTGGCCTGCTTGTCGAACAGAAAGAATACGCTTCTTTGTGATGGATAGGAATGTGCAGTCAGCCTACAACATCATCATGGGACGAGTTGGATTGAAGAAGTTCGAAGCAGTTCCATCTACAGTTCATCAATGTTTGAAATTCCCAACGAATTTTGGGGTTGGAGTTGTGAAAGGTGATCAAAAAGTAGCTAGGGAATGTTATTATTCGTCTGCCGAGCAAGAGGAGCTTGAAGAGTCCAGGAAAAAGACTACTACTTACCAGGTGGAGGAAGGTACAGAAATTGAAACTCTTGATCCTAGGGATGAATCTCAACTTGTAAAAGGACAGGTGATGGAATCTACAGAAAATGTTATTCTGGACGACGAGCATCCTGAACGAATAACCCAGATAGGATCGTCGTTGGATGTTTCAATAAAACAGGAATTGATAAATTTCTTGAGAAACAGGAAAAATACTTTTGCTTGGAGTCATGAAGACATGCCAGGAATAGATCCAGACTTCTTATGTCACGAGCTCAATGTGAATAAGGAGATCAAGCCTGTGAAGCAGAGGAGAAGAGTGTTTAGTCCCGAGAAGAACCAGGCCATACAAGAGGAAGTCGAGAAACTCCAGAAAGCCCAATTCATTGAAGATGTAAAATATCCAGATTGGTTGGCAAATGTGGTGATGGTAAAGAAGAAAAACAACAAATGGAGAATGTGTGTCGATTTCACCGATCTCAATAAGGCATGCCCTAAGGATCACTTTCCATTGCCCAGAATTGATCAACTAGTGGATGCTACCTCGGGACACGAGCTACTCAGCTTCATGGATGCTTACTCTGGCTACAACCAGATCAAAATGAAACCTGAAGACAGGGAAAGTACTTCTTTTATTACCCCTAGGGGAACTTATTGTTATAATGTTATGCCTTTTGGTTTAAAAAATGCAGGTGCAACATATCAGCGGTTGATGAACAAGGTTTTTACCGAACAAATCAGCCGCAACATGGAGGTCTATGTCGATGACATGCTCACTAAAAGCAAGAAAGCTGCTGATCATTTGGTTGACTTGAGTCAAACTTTTGATCAATTGGATAAATACCAAATGAAGCTTAACCCGACGAAGTGCACCTTTGGAGTACGAGAAGGAATGTTCCTCGGATACATCGTCAATCAGCGAGGTATTGAGGCAAATCCAGATAAGATCAAAGCTCTTCTAGGGCTGCGATCTCCGACGACGAAGAAAGAAGTGCAGAGTCTTACCGGACGAGTTGCAGCGCTCAACAGATTTGTATCTCGAGCAACTGATAAATGCATACCATTCTTCAAAACACTTCGAAAAACCTTTGAGTGGAATGAGGAATGTGAAAAAGCTTTTCAAGACTTGAAGAAATACTTGGGAGCACCTCCACTGTTGTCCAGACCAATAACAGGAGAAAAATTGTATTTGTATTTGGCAGTATCAGAGAATGCAGTCAGTTCAGCGTTGATCAGATTGGAGAATGGAGTCCAGAAGCCAATTTATTACACAAGTAAGGCTTTCCGAGGTGCAGAAATCAGGTACCCAAAGCTAGAAAAATTGGCATTGGCACTAATTGAAGCAAGTAGAAGAATGAGGCCATATTTCCAAGCCCATACCATCATCGTTTATACTCATATGCCATTGAGACAAGCCCTCCATAAGCCAGAAAAATCGGGGAGACTGATGTACTGGGCAGTAGAACTTGGTGAATATGATATTGTGTATGAGCCCAGATCATCATTGAAGGGGCAAGCTGTAGCAGATTTTATAGCAGAGTTCACATACCCTGATACCCCCGAGGAGCAAAAGGTGCCTGCTGATCTACCTGTGGACGATACAGGATCAACAGAAACATTTGCTGACCTACCTGTGGACGATACAGGATCAGCAGAAACAGGTCCAAACCAACCAAGGTTGGTAAAAGGACTTGTGGATGTAGAGAAATCATTATATTCAAACTCAGACCAACCAAGGTTGGTAAAAGGGTACGAACAGATGACTGACGAGGAGCGAAAGATACTGGGGGATGATGGAAGAAAACAGCAGATATTTTATCGAGGAACTCTGACAGATAAGAAATTTGAAGACGAAATACCTACATGGAGATTATATGTAGACGGATCATCCTGCACAGCTGGTTGTGGAGCAGGAATTGTTTTGATCACTCCAGACGAGATTGATATGGAATATGCTTTGCGATTCCAATTCAAAGCCTCTAATAATGAAGCGGAGTATGAGGCCATGATAGCAGGTCTTAATCTAGCAAAGACTATGGAAGCACAACAAGTGATGGTATTCAGTGATTCTCAATTAATTGTGAATCATATGATGGGAATATATGCGGTTAAAGGAGATTTAATGATCAAATATCATGCAAAGGTGATGAAATTGTTGACAGAATTTGATGCCATTCAATTGGTGAGAATACCAAGGATGGAGAATGTACAAGCAGACGCACTGGCCCGACTAGCATCAGCTACTCATACCGAGATGCGAAGAACCATACCAATTGAAGTATTAGAAGGTCGGAGCATAGATGAAGATCTGACAATGAATGTGATTACCCTTGATTTAGGACCATCTTGGATGGATCCAATCAGGAAATATGTTGAAGAGGGTGGATTGCCGGAGGACAAACTCGCTGCCAAGAAACTGAAGTATAAAGCTGCTCGGTATGTATTAACTAATGGTATTTTGTATAGACGAGGAATTATGGCAGGTTTGCAGAGATGTGTACATCCCACCGAGGTGAAAGAATTGATTGAAGAAATCCATGAAGGATCTTGTGGAGCTCATGTAGCAGGTCGAACACTTTTACAAAGAGTGATGACACAGGGATATTACTGGCCAACGATGAGGGCTGATTGTATAGCCTATGCCAAGAAATGTGACAAGTGCCAACGTTTTTCCTCCATCCGACGAACTCCACAAGCATTGCTAACACCAATAACTTCCCCTTGGCCATTTGCCATGTGGGGAATTGATTTGGTTGGACCACTGCCGACCACCCGAGGAAGATTCAAGTATCTCGTAGTTGCAGTGGACTATTTTACTAAGTGGGTGGAAGCTGAGCCTCTTATCAATATGACGTACGAGAAGGTATACCAGTTTGTATGGAAGAATATCATTTGTCGATATGGTCTCACTCATGCTTTCATCACAGATCATGGAACACAATTTGATAATGAAGAATTTGCTGCCTATTGTCATCAGTCGAACGTTTTGAAGTTTCATTCAGCACCAGGCCATCCCCAAAGCAATGGACAGACTGAAGTGACGAACAGAACATTACTAAACGGGTTGAAAAAGAGGCTAAGTGAAGATAAAGAAAATTGGATTAATGAGCTCCAATCAGTATTATGGGCCTACCGAACAACTCCCCGAGCAGCAACTGGAGAATCACCATATATGCTAGCATTTGGAAGTGAGGCTGTGATACCGGCCGAGTTGGGTCTCCCAACGCATAGAGTTCTGAATTTCAACTCTCCGATCAGTGACTTGATGAGAAGAATGGATTTGGATATGCTCGAAGAAGTAAGAGAAGAGGCAGCCATTAGGAATGCTGCTTATCAACAACGAACAGCTCTGTTCTACAACAAAAGGGTGAAGAAATGCGATTTGAAGGAGGGCGATTATGTGCTGAAGAAAGTCATTCAGAAACAGAATAAACTGGAAGCAAACTGGCATGGACCTTACCGAGTTACAGAGATTGTTCGACCTGGAACTTACAGAATAGCAACTCTAGAAGGAGAGGAATTTAAGAATGCATGGAATGCTGAACACCTGCGCAAGTATTATCAGTGATGTAAAATGTAAAGTATTTCCTTCATTATGAATAAAACGATGAATAAAATGAGGATGGTTCACCATTTTCTTTCTGTTGAAAGTTTTTCGGGGAATACTAGTGTTGAACACTACACTGCTCGATAACAAGAAGAAGACTGCTCTACGGAGCCATGCTCTACGGAGCCAAGAAGACTGCTCTACGGAGCCATGCTCTACGGAGCCATGCTCTACGGAGCCAAGCTCTACGGAGCAAAAGTGCTATAAGTAGCCAACCTCCTTTGGTTAGGAGGACATGCTCTACGGAGCCAAGCTCTACGGAGCAAAAGTGCTATAAGTAGCCAACCTCCTTTGGTTAGGAGGACATGCTCTACGGAGCCAAGCTCTACGGAGCAAAAGTGCTACAAGTAGCCAACCTCCTTTGGTTAGGAGGACATGCTCCAAGGAGCCAAAAAGTTCGAAAGAACCCTACTACTCCTTTGATTAGGAGGTGTACATCAGCATGATCAACTACGGTTGGTAAAACTTTATATACTCTCGCATTACAGCTTATGTTGGTCGGGAGGTAACATTATTACAAAAAGTTCTTTAAAGAACAAAATATTCCAAACTGTACCAAGTATGGTTGGTCGGGGATAAAAACCCACCAACTGTAGTTGGTCGATGAGGACAAAAGTATTGACCTTAGTTGGTCGGACACATGTTTATATTTGAAATTGAACCAAGTATGGCTGGTCGGGGATAGAAACCCATCAACTGTGGTTGGTCGACAAACATTATTTATCCACCTTGGTTGGTTGGAAACAATTTTGAACAATTTATGCTTATTATAAATTCTAAGTTGGTTGATGAACCATATAATTTGCAAACAGAAAAATAGCTATTGGCAAAACAGAAAATGAAATTCTTTCATTAAGATAAAAATGTATTACATGTTACATGTATGTGCTAACTATTACATTAAAGATTCCTACTCTATTGGTTTCTTTCCTTTATCTTTTGAGACAGGTTCCTCGCCAGCAGGAGGATCCTCTAAACAAAGAGGAGAATTAATAAAGTTCATGTCCTTCAGCATTCTGACATTCATTATTGTAGGAGTGTCCAACAGATGCTCAGGACGAGATACTTCAACTTGAGAATGAAGGTTATAATCACCAAGATATTTAGAGATCAAACTCCGAGGAATGGAACGAGCAGGAATCCATGCCATATCCAATTTATAAGGAGGAACAGGCAAGTCTAGCAATCCAGGAGCATGATAATCCCATAAATAATGACCTCGTTCCAATTTTAATACACCCAGGGCGTTCAACCATCCCTGCTTATAACCTTCGTTGTTAGCATTTTTAATGCGATCATCCAAATGATAAAGAGCTTCATTATAGCCTGCATTCCAGAACTCCCGAGGCTGTTTATGGAATTGGAAAGTTAATCTATCTACTTGCTCGAGAAAGTTCTTGATAAGAGCATCTTTATTATTCAGAGAAGACTTCATCGCAGCCAGTTGATCCTCTAAAGATAAGTTTTTCTTAGACAAATCAGACAGAGCACGATCCTTAACATTCAGTTGGAATGCTTGAGTTTCCAGAGTAGATTGGGTGCGAGATTCTTCAACACTGCGGCTAAGAACTCTTGATCGGCTCCGAGAAGCAACTGGAGAATTTTGCTCCTCGACGATTCTTCCTCGTCCCCGAGAACTCCTTCCTCGTCCCCGAGCAGTCACAGGAATAATAGACTTTTTCAAGTCGTCCAACTCTTGCCTTAGTTTGGCGTTTTCAACCTCTAGAAACGAAAAACCTTCATCAGTAACTGGTACTAATGCAGTAGAAGAGGAGGCAGCGGATTCATATTGAGCCAATCTTTTCTGCAGACTATTATTTTCTTGTTCCAGGATCTCGGCAATTTGTCGGCAGGCTTCAACTTCACCTTTTAGGGTCCTTTCCCTAATGTCATATGCAGCAATGATCTTTTTATGACCTGTATCAGAGGAAAGTTGTTGATATCTATTTTCATATTCCTTGTGTAATGAAGCCATCGATTCATTGTGCTGACCTTGGAGATCCTCTAAGGAACAATGCAGCTCTTCAATCAAGTCATAATAAGCGACATTGTTAGCTACAGCTCGGTCGAGTAAATCTTTCAAGTACCGATAAGCCTCAGTCTCCTGTTCTGAAGCATCATGACCAAGAATGTCAGCAATTTCAGAAGAACTAAGGTCTGTATGACCAGCCCAATAGTATCGGTGACATTGCTGCATCAGCTCGGTATCATGAGAAGAGATTAATTCCATTCTAGCAACAAACTAAAGACAAGAAAAAGACAACAATCAACAAAGAATCATCAATAACAGCGATGAGTAAAGAAGTATTTTATTAGATCATAAAATGGTTACATTGTTCGATTACAAATGATGAAAGATAGAAATGATACCGAACAACTTCACACCTTTTCCTTGTCTCCCAAGACTTTCTCGGGAGGCTGGGACGAGGAGCTCGGTTGCTCGGTGATAACAACAGCTTGATCGGCAGAAATCTTCTCGGCAGGAGGAGGCATAGAAGAAATATCCCCGATGACAGAGGGTTGAGAAGCAGAGATTGGGACATCCACATCCATGGAAGACTCATCTGAAGCAGGTTCATCTTCTTCTTCTTCCACAATTGGTGGAGGAGGACCAGGGAGATGCCGTTGGAATAGCTCGAAATCGTCTTGGATTTTTAGCTCTTGTAGAGCAGCTACCCAACCGTCATGGAAGTATTTCAACTCCCCATATTGGACTTGGGATGTCATAGCAGCAATCCCTTTATCCCATCCTTTCTCCCAACCAGCACTGAAATGTTTCTTGACTACAGCTTTTCTTTTCAACTTCTCCGAGGAGAGTTTGACATCCAATTGTTCTTTCTGGATTTTGATGTCTCGCAGGATAGACAGTTCTTTTTCTGCCTTCTTCAGTTGGTCATCGCACTTTTGCTGATTGACCTCTAAGCTTTTCACCTTCTCCTCCAAATTCTTGGAGGTTTCAGCCATCTTCATCTTATCAGCCTCAGCTGCAGCCAACTTTTTCTCCCAGGCAGTTTTCTCCTCGACGTACTGCTGGCGAGATTCTTTCACAGATTGGGCTAAACCCAAGAGGGCATCGTCAACATCGGACGAGGAACTGGAAGCTTTAATAGCTTGATCTTTCTTCACGATGGTATTGAAGCAGTTCACCAACTGAAAGATGAGAAAAATAATAAAGTCAATACAAATGCAAGAATTCAAGAAAAAGAAAGAAAGACCAAAGGTATGAGAAATTTACTGAAGAAAGATGGCGAGTAGCTAGGGATGTCAGTGTATCCCTAGGAATCTTTTCATCAACCCCGAGAACCTCGGGTATAACTGAGCTCGTTGAAGAACTCGGAAGAATGATTTTTGAGACACTACTACCACCAGCGGGTAGAGAAGATGCAGTTCCAGCAATATTAACCGAGGATGATTTCCTCAATCTCTTCAAAGGAGGGTCAGCAGCGTCAACCAAGGAAGAAGTCTTGGTCGGAGAGATTGTAATTACATCAGCACTAGCACTTTTCTTGCTCGGGGCCACTGGGGGCTTCTCGGCAACTTTGGAGGAACTGGCATCTACTTTTTTAGTCCCTTCTGGGACATCAATTTTGCCTTTCTGTGCTCCAACAGCAGAAGAAATTTCACCAAATAGAGCAGGAGGAGCTCTTTTCTTGCCCATTCTCTGAGATAGGGAGATATGAGAATCTGAAGATGAACTTTCTGGTGTTGAGGCTGGTTCAACAGGGCGAGCAGTATAAGAGGTTGTGTAGCTCTTATACTGCAGCAAATATGATGCAGACCTAATATGCTCGTCTGCAATTGTCTTATGCAAATTCCAGATAAGTTTTAAATGCTTGATATTCACTTCCGACTCTTTTGGAGTTTTTCTTTTACTATCAACTGCAAATAAATACATAAATCTCAGTCATACATTTTGTCAAACATGATGAAAACGCAATTTCATAAGTAAAATAAAATGAAAAATAAACCTATCCCATTGCCGTATGGGGGGCATCTGGGACCATTGTATACTTCATTCCCAGATAAAGGCGCGTGTTGCCAATTTTTTATGACCAACCCATGCTCAAAATAATCTCTATTTGAATCAGGAAGGTTAACTACAAGGGCTCTATTTAAAAACCTAGTTTTTAAATAATAAACATTATCTAAAGTGGCCCACTTATAGCAATACATGATTTCTGGGATCCATATACGAGTCCCATGAGTTAGATTTAACTTGTGCACCCCGTTAATTATTCTCCATGAATTGGGGGCTATTTTTGCAGGAACAAGATCAAAATATTGACAAAACTCAAGACATAATGGGTTTGGTGGAAAAGAAAAACCGCATTCAGCAACAAAAAGACTGGGGAACCAATGTCCCTCAGCCAATCGAAAGTAATCTAAAGGCTCAGAAAGAACCTCTAGAGTTACCCAAGAAGGAATGGAAAAGTCAGAACGAAATTTCTCAGCAGATTCAACAATATAAACCATATTGAATAAAAGAGATACAGAAGAAAGGAAGAAGATCTTACAGAAAGAAAGAAGATATGTTGACAACGAACGGAAACAATGATGAACGCACAAGAGAGAGGAAGAGAATAGAAAACTTGAATGCAGAAAATTGGAAAGTGTAGACGACGGTATGGTTACCAAAGGAGTTTAAATACTTTGCATTGGGAAGCGGCGAAAGAAATGATTACTAAAAAGAAACTACTGAACTTCCGGCGGCTAAAAAGACAAAAGTTGCACGAAGATCGAAGCGCTTATAAAAAAGGCGGAAACTGCGAAATGAGAAGGAAATTTGAATACAATGTCCCTGAAACCCAGGAAGGTCATTTAATATTACCATATACCGAGAAAGAATGTCCCATACTCCTCAAAGTTCGAAATATGAAACATTGGGGGCTTCTGTTGATACCAAAATTAATATGCTGATGTGGACGAATAGTATGAAGACACGCGTCAATCTACGTGGCACAATAACAGCGAGGAAGATCATTTCCCGACCAACCATGCTTCTTTCCGAGCAGCGAGAATACACCGAGGAACTCTATCATCCCGAGGAACTCCATCCGAGGAACTCTATCATCCCGAGATACTCTAAGCACTCCGAGGAACTCTTTATTAACGAACAACTAAGGCGGTCCGAACTGCACCTCGGCCGTGTCATCAATTATCAGACGGACAACTGTTCAACTATTCATTAGATTCTTGACGCACACGCTGCATTAAATGTATTACCCATTCATATGTATATCATTTAATGTATTGGACCTTTCATGTACAGCCTTGAGGCTATAAATACCTTGTATCAATCCCATTCAAGGGGACCGGAATTTCTTGAGAGAACTTGTAATCAAGAATTCCAAAAACACTCAGCAATAACATAACAGTGGACGTAGGCTTTATTCCTAGCCGAACCACTTTAAAAATCTTTGTCTTATTTATTTATCTGTGATTGAATAATTAGAGCAATCTATGTCCTATTTTCAAAATACATATTACAATAGATCTTAAATTTACAAAACCCGATAAAGGGTGCAGCTAACGGCGCTCCCCAAATTTTGAAAACACTCCAAATTTTGTCAATAAACAACGTTGCCCTTTATTCCATACAAGACCCATTTCACTTCTTCCTTTTCTTCCTCCCAAGTTATTTTTAGTTTGTTTTTTGAATTTGGATTTTTCACATTTTTTCTCGGAATAGTCTACCTTATTTTTTTTTAATATTTTTAAAAGTCACTTGTTTATTTTTGTTGCAATTTTTTGGAAAAATATTTTAGGATTAAGGTTTGAATTTTTCTTTTCTTTTCGAGTTTAAGTTTATTTAAGATTTTTTTATTTCAAGTTTAGAATGTAAGGTTTAGTTTTTTCTTAATTAAAACGCAACACGCATAAAATCATATGTATATGCGGTCAGACCACTTATACATACCGCTGGTGCGGACCATTTTATCTAATATGTTGGCTCGCGTCAAGAATATATATAATTGGTCGGATCGCCTATACATATCACTGACGCGTACCATTTTTTTTAAATAGTAAAAAAATTGTTTTTAAAATAGTAAAAAATGGTCTACGAAGCGATAAGAAAAAAAACGGCTCCATGTCACGTCGCGTTTTATTTGGATCGTGATCGTATTAATTAAAAAATAAAATATTCATAATCACGATGTGTAATTTTTTAATTGGTTTGTGTTAAGTAAAAAAAAAATAGAATTTCGTATCTTGTCTTGTTGTATTTAACATATATTTTTTTACATATATTTATAGTCTTACTCAAAATTAAGAGTCATGTTAAAATCATGACTTGCGTCGTTTCGCGTAAGCCTGTCAATGGATCGGATTTTATCCAAATTCGAATTCGAATTCGATCCATTTAAGCGGATATGGATCATGCTTAAAATTCGATTATCCAATTACCCAATTACCCGTTTATTAAATGGAGTGGATTTGGATTCATATACTCCGATCCGTTAATAATTTG
The DNA here is from genome assembly GCA_949130495.1 of Sambucus nigra. Classification (NCBI taxonomy): domain Eukaryota; kingdom Viridiplantae; phylum Streptophyta; class Magnoliopsida; order Dipsacales; family Adoxaceae; genus Sambucus; species Sambucus nigra. The sequence goes on from OX422217.1 coordinate 205,036,513, forward strand.
ATCCGATTAATATATATTAATTAATTAATACATATTGTATTCAATAATATTTTAAATATACATTATCATAGTTCTTTATTTCATTATTTGTTTTCTTGGAACATTTGCAAAATAAATTTATGAAATAAGAGTTGAGAATAAAAATGTTGCAAATCAAGTTTAACATAAACGGATAATCGGATCGGATCCGAATCCGTTTAACATACACAGATATGGATTTGGATTTTTCTGATCCAATTTGATTAATAAACGGATCAAATCTGAATCCGTTTGACATAAGCGGATATGAATTTGTATTTGCCTGATCCGTTCCGAATCCGATCCGTTTACAGGTCTAGTTTCGTGCTTGTGCTGTAACTAAGACTAGTGTTGTGTCATGCACTAAGTAAAACTATGACTCTTGTCGTGCTGTGTTTGTGTTAAAATTATAACTCGTGATTTCGACACATTATGAATGACACGTCGACTATTGCGATAAAATTATTAGATAAAATGATCCGCGACAGCGGTATGAATAGGTTACAGAATGAATTTTTTATACGAATTTTATGTCACACTAAAAAATTGTATTTTTATATGTTACAGTAACCAAGTAAAGCATGACACAACACAAATTTTTTTAATGAACACGAACCATATAAAACGCGAGATGACAATAAATTGTATTTTTTACCAAATGTGACACCCCGCTCAATAAAATATCGGGTGATCAGTCCTATATCAAATTAAACAGGAATCTCATATGGATCATTCTTAGCATCACTGTCGAAAACTTTTTAAAACTTACTAACCACCTAGTATTCATAAAGCTGATGTCAAAATTTTAATCTTTCTATTAACCAAGACACAATATAATGCGGAACAAAATAAACATCGCATACTGATAGAGCCAAATCATCTCATCAAATAACTAAAACAAAGTCCTGCCGAATAAACCATCGGCTAAATCCAAACCAAAATAAATTAACAGAGTGTAATAAATCCCATACAATCTGAAATGAAATAAATGAATAAAATCGTGAGCGACATGCTCGAGATAATTTGAGATAACATTCCTAAACTAGGAATAAAATGAGAGAAGCGTCTATCCAAATCCTACAACATTCACACATGCTGCAGCTGCGAGTCCCTGGAGTGAATTCAAGCTTGGCGTCCCTATGGCTGAACACCTAAATACTTATGAATTTTGGCTCACCAAATTCTTTTCGTAAGATTCACACCCTTACTTAACTTTTAAATTTCCTTAACACCATCTTCCCAAAGTCCTAGGTATTAAATTGTATTTAATTTTTACTAATTAATCCACCTTAAAAGTCTCCCAAAAGAATTTAGGCTAATTAAAATAAGGATTACTGTCGAAATCCCTACTTAGTCGATCGATCGACTCCCTGGATCGATCGATCGATCGGCCAGATCCTCTTCTTCCCTAGCTTCCTGTTTCGGCCATTATTAAACCCTCAAACTTTTAAACCCTCTTTCAAACATTCACCCAACTACCAATAGCATTATAACTAGTAAATCTAGGTTCTAATACTCCTATATATCTTCAAATAATATACGAATTTACATCTCAATTCATGCTTCCCGATTTGAATTTTTTTCCCGGGTTTTATACCACCGATATCCGGTCATCAACCAGATTCGAAATTAGTAATCAATACTTACCAATTCTTACCCTACAATCTGATTCCAACAGTCCCATATCATAATCTAACATCAACCGAGTAATTAATCTACACACATTACTCTAATTCAGAAAAATCCATTTTAATTGTCAACACACACCCCAAAAGGAATTTTTTATACACCGAGTATGATATTAATTGATTATCACTAAATTTAAAATCACAGCAAGTTAACCATTTGCATTTTTTGGTTCTTAGAGTCTGATCCGTTGACGTAGAGGAAGGGTTGATGAATAATACCCAAATTCCTCTCTTGATTTGTTTTTAAAAGCTCTCCAAATTGCTCTCAATTTGCTTCCTCTATTTCTCTCTCAAAGCCCTAGGTTTGGAATATGATTTCTGTTGTTCAATACTCTAAGAGCTAGTTTCATTATACTAAATCACATTTTTAGCATAATGGGCCAAATCCAAATGCCCCGAACACTCCCGTGTGGGTCCGATTATGTCTAACAACGTTCTGAGATCCAATTACTACCTCCGAGTACTCTTTTTTGACTATCTCGATCTATCCGGACTCAACCGTGCACTCAGAATTGTCAACCGAATTAATTTACTAAAAGTTCTTATCTCACACCCAATTTAGTCTATACCCGACTCCCGATTGAGATAAATAATGTCACGTCACTAATACACCCCTGATGTAAATAAATTATTACTATTCACTTAGTAATTTAAATTCCATAAATATTAACCATTTACTCTCTTATTAATGTTTAAATAAATATTAATAATTATTAATTCCATTAAATTACGACACATAAGTAATTTAAAATTTTTTCGAATTAATTAAATATTAAATGCACGGAAATACGGGGTATTGCACCTAACATGAGCACAAACCAATTAAAACACAACTAAAAGCAAAATATTTTTTTAACTTAACAAGAACACGAAGCAAATATATTATGACATGACTTGATTTTTTTGTACCTAATGCGAACAATTTTTTTATATAACACGAACATGACCTTATTAAAATACGACATGACATGAGACATTTTTTTTTATAAGACAAACACAAGCTAATTAAAACGCAAAACGTTGTAATTGTATTTTTTTTATCTAACCGAAAATACTAATCAATTCAAACACGACACAATTTTTTTGTTTTACCTAACATGAACATGACTCACTTAAAACATGACAAATTGTGTCGTTTCGTGTTTTAATTAGATCGTGTTCGTTTTACGTAAGAAAACAGTCACGCTTTATCATATTTTAAAAGGATTGGATTTGTATTGGATAAAAATAATAATTGTTTTTATAACATTAAAAAATAACTTTTTTTCTTCACGGTAAACAAATTGAAGGCAAAGATGAAAAAGAACTTGTGTCGTGCACTCGTTAAAATGTAATACGGGTTACATTTTAACACGTGCACGACACAACACGGATGCTAATTATATCACGAGCACAAAACGTCTCAAGTAATGATTTTAACACGACTAATAATTTTAATAGGAGAACTATACGATACAAAATATATTTTATGTTTAAAATAAATATTTAAATATACGTAAAAATTTTATTGAAAATTTAGTATTATTTTCGAATAAAATATACGGTTAAATAGTTTTTGAAAACTAATACTTTTTTTATATCAAAATGTTTTTTAACAAAAGAGTCTTTTTTAATAAAAAAAAATGATTTTTTTAACAAAACAATTTATATTTATAAAAAAATGGTTAATGGTAGTTTTTTTTTATATGTCTCAAGTTTATAGTAAATTAAACTTTTAATTCATTTGTAATATTTTGAGGTAGGAAAAATGTTTAGTTTCTTTGTACGAGAGAAAAGGATGAAAGGATTGATAATAAGAATATAAAAGTTTTTTATTTATATTTGGAAAGAAAATGGAGTGTGGATAAGGATACCCCCACAATCAATTGATTCAGATACCAACACTCAAATGTTGACTTGTGAACCCATTCCGACAGTTCCTCTCTCTCATGGACTTATACTCATATCGAGTGGAGATTTTATATTGGTGACAATGAGATGTATATCACATGTCATGTGAAGGGAGCTTTCCTAATCATTATAGGAGGAATAGAGATGATTATAATTGTAGTGTGGGACTGGAATTTCTTTAATTGTAAGAGTAGAACACTTTACAATGGTCTAATGTGAAAGGAAAGATAATAGTTCGATTCTTAAAGCAGAGTTGGTCCATTAGCTGTTCCACAATATATACCCAAACCAATCAAGCTACTGGTAAGCTGGCCCAAAGCCCACTCCATTATTAATGCGATAAATTGCATATCCACTCTTAATGTTTGTTATGTTATGTCACCAACTTGTTTGGAAAATATTGGGTTTTGGGGTCATTTGGACTTTAACACTTATTTGTTATTATGCATATCATTTTGCAAACCCAAATTTAAAATAATATCATTTTTAGTATTAATCTGGATGGAAAATATCCAGTAACTGTTTAACCATAAGAAAAATTCAAATTATTAAAAGATAAGATAAATTCAGAAGCACTTTGGTATAAATATAGCAGACAAAATTTCATTGTCTAATTCGGGACCTTAAGATAGATTTTGACTCTATCTATTCTACAAACATATCAAGATAAATAATAGAGAACGAGTCATTTAATTTATTTATGACCTTCGAGGAGCCCTATGAGATGACAATCTCATGTACGGTTTTATAATAACGATGAGAACAATAGTGTTATCATCAACTATGATTATCTAACAGTTCAAGTACACTTGATATAGTGCCTCCATTATGTTATTGCTAGCAAATACCACTATTTTTTGTTTTGAATCTTCCAAATCATTCCCGCAGGAGATCAGGACCCATTTTTTTTCCAGATCCTTCAATAAAAAGATTCATTTTCTTCATAAAAAATAAGAGGTAGAAGCAATAAAGATTTCTTTTTTTGATTAATCCCTGGAGTCCCAAATGTCATTGTTGATACCAAAATTAATATGCTGATGTGGACGAATAGTATGAAGACACGTGTCAATCTACGTAGCACAATAACAGCGAGGAAGATCATTTCCCGACCAACCATGTTTCTTTCCGAGCAACGAGAATACACCGAGGAACTCTATCATACCGAGGAACTCCATCCGAGGAACTCCATCATCCCGAGATACTCTAAGCACTCCGAAGAACTCTTTATTAACGAGCAACTAAAGCGGTCCGAACTGCACCTCGGCCATATCATCAATTATCAGACGGACAACTGTTCAACTATTCATTAGATCCTTGACGCACACGCTGCATTAAATGTATTACCCATTCATATGTATATCATTTAATGTATTGGACCTTTCATGAACAGCCTTGAGGCTATAAATACCTTGTATCTCCCTCATTCAAAGGGAGGGAATTGCTTGAGAAAACTTGTAATCAAGAATTCCACAAACACTCAGCAATAACATAACAGTGGACGTAGGCTTTATTCCTAGCCGAACCACTTTAAAAATCTTTGTCTTATTTATTTATTTGTGATTGAGAAATTAGAGTGATCTAGTTTTTTACATCAACAGATTGGCGCCGTCTGTGGGAAACGACTGTTATTATCGTTTTTCATAAAAATCATTTATCACCAATGGCAGATAACCCAGAGTCCAGTAATCGAAATGCTGGAAATACTGGAAATCTTCCAAATCCATCTGCATCTCCAGATCTAGCCGGAATTATGACGAATCTGGCTCAAGGACAAACCGCCATGCAAGAATCTATGAGGCAACTCCTTCAAACTCTTCAAGGCGGTGTACCTACTTATTCAGGGCAAAGGACTGATCATGGGCAACCACGATCCAGACGTACTGGGTCATATCGCAGTGGAGAATCCAACGATTCTTCTTATCAACCTGGGCGAACTTCATCAATACGGGCTACGGATACAAATCAACATATCTCTCTTTCTCCGGAGAGAACTAGCGCTTTGGAAAGATTAAGCAGGGTGTCTCCTTTCAGCCGGTTAGGACCAAGGAGGAACATGAGTCCACCTAGGGCTCCATCAAGAAGTTTTCGACCACCACCAGGTTTGAGAGAAGGATCTGCACAATCACGACCAACTACACGTCGAGATAAAACTCAGGAAGCTACGTCAGAGCAATCAGTTGCTCGGACTAAGCGGCCTGAGGAAGGGAATGAAGCATGGAAAGGTTCCATTCAACGGTTGGAGGATAGACTGGGAGAAATGGCTAAGGCGAGGAACCCCTTACAAAGAACTTTTGTTCAAGGGACACCTTTTGTGCAAGCCATTGTGGATTTCCCTACACCGTCGAAATTCAAAGCACCTGTAGTAACCCCCAGGTACGATGGAAAGACAGATCCCGTACTTCATATAGAACAGTACCAAGCTGCTGCAGATATCTACGCTGTCCCCGACGAGATGAGGTGTAGAGCATTCTCGGGAACTCTTACCGGATCTGCACAGATATGGTACAATAATCTTCCTCGGGGTAAGATTTCAACTTTTGTTCAGTTAGCCGAGCTGTTTATTGGCAATTTTTGTTTTGGAGCAAAGCCGGTAAAGCGAGTAGCGCACTTGCTAAGTGTTAGACAAAAATCAGGAGAAAGTACTAGAGATTACATAACTCGTTTCAATAACGAGAAGTTGGAAGTCATAGATTATGAAGAAAAGACAGCAATCACTGCTTTGATGAGTGGTTTGCTGCCTAACAAGCTATACTATACTCTGGCCAAAGATCCGTCTAAAAATATGTCGGAATTGATGGCAAAGGCGGCCAAAATCATGAATGCCGAGGAGGCTATGACTGCGAAGAAGAATATGGATAAAGAAGTTAAAGTGGAGGTCGACAACTCTAAGAAGAAAGATCAGAAAGGTAATGGTGGTGACAAACATTCCAGGAATAACAGGATAAAGTTGGAAGCCCTAAAGAAGTATGATAATTATACTCCATTGAAAATGGGTATTAATCATGTTTTAGAAGAGATCAGGAATAACGAGGAAATCAAATGGCCAGAGAAACTGAAGACAGATCCCGACATGAGGAATAAGGCCAAATATTGCGAGTTTCACAAAGATCATGGCCATATGACCAAAAATTGTATAGCCCTTCAGAACGAGATTGAAACACTCATTCGAAGAGGAAAATTATCAAAGTATGTAGATCGCAGAAGTGAAAGGAAGAATGATGATAGAACTAGAGAGAGATCTAGATCTCCTCGTCGTGCAGAGGAGAAAAAGAGGAGGGACCATGAAGAGGATCCAGATGATGACCCCGATCTTCCCAAGAAGCCAAGGAAACCTGAACGAGAGGTATTTTCCATAAGTTTTGGATCATTTCATTGTAACGTTATTACAGGGGGAGATGCAGGAGGAGGAGACCTTACTGCAGAAAGAAAAGCTTACCTCGGAGAGGCTCAAGCTTGTTCATATATTCAGCGAATAAACCTGGCCGAGGATGATCGTCCGAGGAAGGTAAACAAAGAGAAGCTAGTGATTGGTTTTTCAAAAAACGACCTGGCAGGTGTTCTTTACCCTCATGATGATCCTTTGGTGATCAAAATGAGAATGAAGGATGTGGTCATTTCAAGGGTGTTAGTAGACAATGGTAGTTCGGCAGATGTCATGTATTATTCATGCTTTGATAGCTTGAATTTGAAATTATCTCAATTGGAACCTTATCATAGACCCCTTCTGGGTTTTACTGGCGAAAAAGTTTTTCCACTTGGGACGATCAAGTTGGATACACTCATTGGAACTTGGCCTGCTTGTCGAACAGAAAGAATACGCTTCTTTGTGATGGATAAGAATGTGCAGTCAGCCTACAACATCATCATGGGACGAGTGGGATTGAAGAAGTTCGAAGCAGTTCCATCTACAGTTCATCAATGTTTAAAATTCCCAACGAATTTTGGGGTTGGAGTTGTGAAAGGTGATCAAAAAGTAGCTAGGGAATGTTATTATTCGTCTGCCGAGCAAGAGGAGCTTGAAGAGTCCAGGAAAAAGACTACTACTTACCAGGTGGAGGAAGGTACAGAAATTGAAACTCTTGATCCCAGGGATGAATCTCAACTTGTAAAAGGACAGGTGATGGAATCTACAGAAAATGTTATTCTGGACGACGAGCATCCTGAACGAATAACCCAGATAGGATCGTCGTTGGATGTTTCAATAAAACAGGAATTGATAAATTTCTTGAGAAACAGGAAAAATACTTTTGCTTGGAGTCATGAAGACATGCCAGGAATAGATCCAAACTTCTTATGTCACGAGCTCAATGTGAATAAGGAGATCAAGCCTGTGAAGCAGAGGAGAAGAGTGTTTAGTCCCGAGAAGAACCAGGCCATACAGGAGGAAGTCGAGAAACTCCAGAAAGCCCAATTCATTGAAGATGTAAAATATCCAGATTGGTTGGCAAATGTGGTGATGGTAAAGAAGAAAAACAACAAATGGAGAATGTGTGTCGATTTCACCGATCTCAATAAGGCATGCCCTAAGGATCACTTTCCATTGCCCAGAATTGATCAACTAGTGGATGCTACCTCGGGACACGAGCTACTCAGCTTCATGGATGCTTACTCTGGCTACAACCAGATCAAAATGAAACCTGAAGACAGGGAAAGTACTTCTTTTATTACCCCTAGGGGAACTTATTGTTATAATGTTATGCCTTTTGGTTTAAAAAATGCAGGTGCAACATATCAGCGGTTGATGAACAAGGTTTTTACCGAACAAATCAGCCGCAACATGGAGGTCTATGTCGATGACATGCTCACTAAAAGCAAGAAAGCTGCTGATCATTTGGTTGACTTGAGTCAAACTTTTGATCAATTGGATAAATACCAAATGAAGCTTAACCCGACGAAGTGCACCTTTGGAGTACGAGAAGGAATGTTCCTCGGATACATCGTCAATCAGCGAGGTATTGAGGCAAATCCAGATAAGATCAAACTCTTTTAGGGCTGCGATCCCCGACGACGAAGAAAGAAGTGCAGAGTCTTACCGGACGAGTTGCAGCGCTCAACAGATTTGTATCTCGAGCAACTGATAAATGCATACCATTCTTCAAAACACTTCGAAAAACCTTTGAGTGGAATGAGGAATGTGAAAAAGCCTTTCAAGACTTGAAGAAATACTTGGGAGCACCTCCACTGTTGTCCAGACCAATAACAGGAGAAAAATTGTATTTGTATTTGGCAGTATCAGAGAATGCAGTCAGTTCAGCGTTGATCAGATTGGAGAATGGAGTCCAGAAGCCAATTTATTACACAAGTAAGGCTTTCCGAGGTGCAGAAATCAGGTACCCAAAGCTAGAAAAATTGGCATTGGCACTAATTGAAGCAAGTAGAAGAATGAGGCCATATTTCCAAGCCCATACCATCATCGTTTATACTGATATGCCATTGAGACAAGCCCTCCATAAGCCAGAAAAATCGGGGAGATTGATGTACTGGGCAGTAGAACTTGGTGAATATGATATTGTGTATGAGCCCAGATCATCATTGAAGGGGCAAGCTGTAGCAGATTTTATAGCAGAGTTCACATACCCTGATACCCCTGAGGAGCAAAAGGTGCCTGCTGATCTACCTGTGGACGATACAGGATCAACAGAAACATTTGCTGACCTACCTGTGGACGATACAGGATCAGCAGAAACAGGTCCAAACCAACCAAGGTTGGTAAAAGGACTTGGGGATGTAGAGAAATCATTATATTCAAACCCAGACCAACCAAGGTTGGTAAAAGGGTACGAACAGATGATTGACGAGGAGCGAAAGATACCGGGGGATGATGGAAGAAAACAGCAGATATTTTATCGAGGAACTCTGACAGATAAGAAATTTGAAGACGAAATACCTACATGGAGATTATATGTAGACGGATCATCCTGCACAGCTGGTTGTGGAGCAGGAATTGTTTTGATCACTCCAGACGAGATTGATATGGAATATGCTTTGCGATTCCAATTCAAAGCCTCTAATAATGAAGCGGAGTATGAGGCCATGATAGCAGGTCTTAATCTAGCAAAGACTATGGAAGCACAACAAGTGATGGTATTCAGTGATTCTCAATTAATTGTGAATCAGATGATGGGAATATATGCGGTTAAAGGAGATTTAATGATCAAATATCATGCAAAGGTGATGAAATTGTTGACAGAATTTGATGCCATTCAATTGGTGAGAATACCAAGGATGGAGAATGTACAAGCAGACGCACTGGCCCGACTAGCATCAGCTACTCGTACCGAGATGCGAAGAACCATACCGATTGAAGTATTAGAAGGTCGGAGTATAGATGAAGATCTGACAATGAATGTGATTACCCTTGATTTAGGAACATCTTGGATGGATCCAATCAGGAAATATGTTGAAGAGGGTGGATTGCCCGAGGACAAACTCGCTGCCAAGAAACTGAAGTATAAAGCTGCTCGGTATGTATTAACTAATGGTATTTTGTATAGACGAGGAATTATGGCAGGTTTGCAGAGATGTGTACATCCCACCGAGGTGAAAGAATTGATTGAAGAAATCCATGAAGGATCTTGTGGAGCTCATGTAGCAGGTCGAACACTTTTACAAAGAGTGATGACACAGGGATATTACTGGCCGACAATGAGGGCTGATTGTATAGCCTATACCAAGAAATGTGACAAGTGCCAACATTTTTCCTCCATCCGACGAACTCCACAAGCATTGCTAACACCAATAACTTCCCCTTGGCCATTTGCCATGTGGGGAATTGATTTGGTTGGACCACTGCCGACCACCCGAGGAAGATTCAAGTATCTCGTAGTTGCAGTGGACTATTTTACTAAGTGGGTGGAAGCTGAGCCTCTTATCAATATGACGTACGAGAAGGTATACCAGTTTGTATGGAAGAATATCATTTGTCGATATGGTCTCCCTCATGCTTTCATCACAGATCATGGAACACAATTTGATAATGAAGAATTTGCTGCCTATTGTCATCAGTCGAACGTTTTGAAGTTTCATTCAGCACCAGGCCATCCCCAAAGCAATGGACAGACTGAAGTGACGAACAGAACATTACTAAACGGGTTGAAAAAGAGGCTAAGTGAAGCTAAAGCAAATTGGATTAACGAGCTCCAATCAGTATTATGGGCCTACCGAACAACTCCCCGAGCAACAACTGGAGAATCACCATATATGCTAGCATTTGGAAGTGAGGCTGTGATACCGGCCGAGTTGGGTCTCCCAACGCATAGAGTGCTGAATTTCAACTCTCCGATCAGTGACTTGATGAGAAGAATGGATTTGGATATGCTCGAAGAAGTAAGAGAAGAGGCAGCCATTAGGAATGCTGCTTATCAACAACGAACAGCTCTGTTCTACAACAAAAGGGTGAAGAAATGCGATTTGAAGGAGGGTGATTATGTGCTGAAGAAAGTCATTCAGAAACAGAATAAACTGGAAGCAAACTGGCATGGACCTTACCGAGTTACAGAGATTGTTCGACCTGGAACTTACAGAATAGCAACTCTAGAAGGAGAGGAATTTAAGAATGCATGGAATGCTGAACACCTGCGCAAGTATTATCAGTGATGTAAAATGTAAAGTATTTCCTTCATTATGAATAAAACGATGAATAAAATGAGGATGGTTCACCATTTTCTTTCTGTTGAAAGTTTTTCGGGGAATACTAGTGTTGAACACTACACTGCTTGATAACAAGAAGAAGACTGCTCTACGGAGCCATGCTCTACGGAGCCATGCTCTACGGAGCCATGCTCTACGGAGCCATGCTCTACGGAGCCAAGCTCTACGGAGCAAAAGTGCTATAAGTAGCCAACCTCCTTTGGTTAGGAGGACATGCTCTACGGAGCCAAGCTCTACGGAGCAAAAGTGCTATAAGTAGCCAACCTCCTTTGGTTAGGAGGACATGCTCTACGGAGCCAAACTCTACGGAGCAAAAGTGCTATAAGTAGCCAACCTCCTTTGGTTAGGAGGACATGCTCCAAGGAGCCAAAAAGTTCGAAAGAACCCTACTACTCCTTTGATTAGGAGGTGTACATCAGCATGATAACCTACGGTTGGTAAAACTTTATATACTCTCACATTACAGCTTATGTTGGTCGGGAGGTAACATTATTACAAAAAGTTCTTTAAAGAACAAAATATTCCAAACTGTACCAAGTATGGTTGGTCGGGGATAAAAACCCACTAACTGTAGTTGGTCGACGAGGACAAAAGTATTGACCTTAGTTGGTCGGACACATGTTTATATTTGAAATTGAACCAAGTATGGCTGGTCGGGGATAGAAACCCATCAACTGTGGTTGGTCGACAAACATTATTTATCCACCTTGGTTGGTTGGAAACAATTTTGAACAATTTATGCTTATTATAAATTCTAAGTTGGTTGATGAACCATATAATTTGCAAACAGAAAAATAGCTATTGGCAAAACAGAAAATGAAATTCTTTCATTAAGATAAAAATGTATTACATGTTACATGTATGTGTTAACTATTACATTAAAGATTCCTACTCTATTGGTTTCTTTCCTTTATCTTTTGAGACAGGTTCCTCGCCAGCAGGAGGATCCTCTAGACAAAGAGGAGAATTAATAAAGTTCATGTCCTTCAGCATTCTGACATTCATTATTGTAGGAGTGTCCAACAGGTGCTCAGGACGAGATACTTCAACTTGAGAATGAAGGTTATAATCACCAAGATATTTAGAGATCAAACTCCGAGGAATGGAACGAGCAGGAATCCATGCCATATCCAATTTATAGGGAGGAACAGGCAAGTCTAGCAATCCAGGAGCATGATAATCCCATAAATAATGACCTCGTTCCAATTTTAATACACCCAGGGCGTTCAACCATCCCTGCTTATAACCTTCGTTGTTAGCATTTTCAATGCGAGCATCCAAATGATAAAGAGCTTCATTATAGCCTGCATTCCAGAACTCCCGAGGCTGTTTATGGAATTGGAAAGTTAATCTATCTACTTGCTCGAGAAAGTTCTTGATAAGAGCATCTTTATTATTCAGAGCAGACTTCATCGCAGCCAGTTGATCCTCTAAAGATAAGTTTTTCTTAGACAAATCAGACAGAGCACGATCCTTAACATTCAGTTGGAATGCTTGAGTTTCCAGAGTAGATTGGGTGCGAGATTCTTCAACACTGCGGCTAAGAACTCTTGATCGGCTCTGAGAAGCAACTGGAGAATTTTTCTCCTCGACGATTCTTCCTCGTCCCCGGGAACTCCTTCCTCGTCCCCGAGCAGTCACAGGAATAATAGACTTTTTCAAGTCGTCCAACTCTTGCCTTAGTTTGGCGTTTTCAACCTCTAGAAACGAAAAACCTTCATCAGTAACTGGTACTAATGCAGTAGAAGAGGAGGCAGCGGATTCATATTGAGCCAATCTTTTCTGCAGACTATTATTTTCTTGTTCCAGGATCTCGGCAATTTGTCGGCAGGCTTCAACTTCACCTTTTAGGGTCCTTTCCCTAATGTCATATGCAGCAATGATCTTTTTATGACCTGTATCAGAGGAAAGTTGTTGATATCTATTTTCATATTCCTTGTGTAATGAAGCCATCGATTCATTGTGCTGACCTTGGAGATCCTCTAAGGAACAATGCAGCTCTTCAATCAAGTCATAATAAGCGACATTGTTAGCTACAGCTCGGTCGAGTAAATCTTTCAAGTACCGATAAGCCTCAGTCGCCTGTTCTGAAGCATCATGACCAAGAATGTCAGCAATTTCAGAAGAACTAAGGTCTGTATGACCAGCCCAATAGTATCGGTGACATTGCTGCATCAGCTCGGTATCATGAGAAGAGATTAATTCCATTCTAGCAACAAACTAAAGACAAGAAAAAGACAACAATCAACAAAGAATCATCAATAACAGCGATGAGTAAAGAAGTATTTTATTAGATCATAAAATGGTTACATTGTTCGATTACAAATGATGAAAGATAGAAATGATACCGAACAACTTCACACCTTTTCCTTGTCTCCCAAGACTTTCTCGGGAGGCTGGGACGAGGAGCTCGGTTGCTCGGTGATAACAACAGCTTGATCGGCAGAAATCTTCTCGGCAGGAGGAGGCATAGAAGAAATATCCTCGATGACAGAGGGTTGAGAAGCAGAGATTGGGACATCCACATCCATGGAAGACTCATCTGAAGCAGGTTCATCTTCTTCTTCTTCCACAATTGGTGGAGGAGGACCAGGGAGATGCCGTTGGAATAGCTCGGAATCGTCTTGGATTTTTAGCTCTTGTAGAGCAGCTACCCAACCGTCATGGAAGTATTTCAACTCCCCATATTGGACTTGGGATGTCATAGCAGCAATCCCTTTATCCCATCCTTTCTCCCAACCAGCACTGAAATGTTTCTTGACTACAGCTTTTCTTTTCAACTTCTCCGAGGAGAGTTTGACATCCAATTGGTCTTTCTGGATTTTGATGTCTTGCAGGATAGACAGTTCTTTTTCTGCCTTCTTCAGTTGGTCATCGCACTTTTGCTGATTGACCTCTAAGCTTTTCACCTTCTCCTCCAAATTCTTGGAGGTTTCAGCCATCTTCATCTTATCAGCCTCAGCTGCAGCCAACTTTTTCTCCCAGGCAGTTTTCTCCTCGACGTACTGCTGGCGAGATTCTTTCACAGATTGGGCTAAACCCAAGAGGGCATCGTCAACATCGGACGAGGAACTGGAAGCTTTAATAGCTTGATCTTTCTTCACGATGGTATTGAAGCAGTTCACCAACTGAAAGATGAGAAAAACAATAAAGTCAATACAAATGCAAGAATTCAAGAAAAAGAAAGAAAGACCAAAGGTATGAGAAATTTACTGAAGAAAGATGGCGAGTAGCTAGGGATGTCAGTGTATCCCTAGGAATCTTTTCATCAACCCCGAGAACCTCGGGTATAACTGAGCTCGTTGAAGAACTCGGAAGAATGATTTTTGAAACACTACTACCACCAGCGGGTAGAGAAGATGCAGTTCCAGCAAGATTAACCGAGGATGATTTCCTCAATCTCTTCAAAGGAGGGTCAGCAGCGTCAACCAAGGAAGAAGTCTTGGTCGGAGAGATTGTAATTACATCAGCACTAGCACTTTTCTTGCTCGGGGCCACTGGGGGCTTCTCGGCAAATTTGGAGGAACTAGCATCTACTTTTTTAGTCCCTTCTGGGACATCAATTTTGCTTTTCTGTGCTCCAACAGCAGAAGAAATTTCACCAAATAGAGCAGGAGGAGCTCTTTTCTTGCCCATTCTCTGAGATAGGGGGATATGAGAATCTGAAGATGAACTTTCTGGTGTTGAGGCTGGTTCAACAGGGCGAGCAGTATAAGAGGTTGTGTAGCTCTTATACTGCAGCAAATATGATGCATACCTAATATGCTCGTCTGCAATTGTCTTATGCAAATTCCAGATAAGTTTTAAATGCTTGATATTCACTTCCGACTCTTTTGGAGTTTTTCTTTTACTATCAACTGCAAATAAATACATAAATCTCAGTCATACATTTTGTCAAACATGATGAAAATGCAATTTCATAAGTAAAATAAAATGAAAAATAAACCTATCCCATTGCCGTATGGGGGGCATCTGGGACCGTTGTATACTTCATTCCCAGATAAAGGCGCGTGTTGCCAATTTTTTATGACTAACCCATGCTCAAAATAATCTCTATTTGAATCAAGGAGGTTAACTACAAGGGCTCTATTTAAAAACCTAGTTTTTAAATAATAAACATTATCTAAAGTGGCCCACTTATAGCAGTACATGATTTCAGGGATCCCTATGCGAGTCCCATGGTTTAAATTTAATTTATGCACCCCGTTAATTATTCTCCATGAATTGGGGGCTATTTTTGCAGGAACGAGATCAAAGTATTGACAAAACTCAAGACATAATGGGTTTGGTGGAATGGAAAAACCACATTCAGCAATGAAAAGACTGGGGAACCAATGTCCCTCGGCCAATCGAAAGTAATCTAAAGGCTCAGAAAGAACCTCTAGAGTTACCCAAGAAGGAATGGAAAAGTCAGAACGAAATTTCTCAGCAGATTCAACAATATAAACCATATTGAATAAAAGAGATGCAGAAGAAAGGAAGAAGATCTTACAGAAAGAAAGGAGATATGTTGACAACGAACGGAAACAATGATGGACGCACAAGAGAGAGGAAGAGAATAGAAAGCTTGAATGCAGAAAATTGGAAAGTGTAGACGACGGTATGGTTACCAAAAGAGTTTTGCATTGGGAAGCGGCGAAAGAAATGATTACTAAAAAGAAACTACTGAACTTCCGGCGGCTAAAAAGACAAAAGTTGCACGAAGATCGAAGCGCTTATAAAAAAGGGCGGAAACTGCGAAATGAGAAGGAAATTTGAATACAATGTTCCTGAAACCCAGGAAGGTCATTTAATATTGCCATATACCGAGAAAGAATATTCCATACTCCTCAAAGTTCGAAATATGAAACATTGGGGGCTTCTGTTGATACCAAAATTAATATGCTGATGTGGACGAATAGTATGAAGACACGTGTCAATCTACGTAGCACAATAACAGCGAGGAAGATCATTTCCCGACCAACCATGTTTCTTTCCGAGCAACGAGAATACACCGAGGAACTCTATCATACTGAGGAACTCCATCCGAGGAACTCCATCATCCCGAGATACTCTAAGCACTCCGAAGAACTCTTTATTAACGAGCAACTAAAGCGGTCCGAACTGCACCTCGGCCATATCATCAATTATCAGACGGACAACTGTTCAACTATTCATTAGATCCTTGACGCACACGCTGCATTAAATGTATTACCCATTCATATGTATATCATTTAATGTATTGGACCTTTCATGAACAGCCTTGAGGCTATAAATACCTTGTATCTCCCTCATTCAAAGGGAGGGAATTTCTTGAGAAAACTTGTAATCAAGAATTCCACAAACACTCAGCAATAACATAACAGTGGACGTAGGCTTTATTCCTAGCCGAACCACTTTAAAAATCTTTGTCTTATTTATTTATCTGTGATTGAGAAATTAGAGTGATCTAGTTTTTTACATCAACAGTCATTGTATTATTTATAGGTTATTTGATTTTGGGCCTCATTTGTTCTATTTTTTTTTGGTGTTGTTTATTTCTTTCTTCTTTTCTCGGTGCTATTTATTCTTTCTTTCAAAAATTGTTTATGCTCATCACTTTTTTTTTTCAAAGCTCCTTTTTGTATTGTGTTTAAATTCAATTTTTTTTGGTTTTTTATTCTCAAAAGAACTTTTTTTAAAAATTTTGGTGTTGAATTTCATTCTGAGATGAATATATGAGTGACATATTAATCCCAAAATGAAATTACTATATATATATATTTTTTTTTTCTTCATTTTTTACACAAAAAGAATGTTTGGCGTTTAGTCCGAATGAATTTCGGGGAGAGCATGGGCCACACCTTGCCAAATTCAAATTGAACCCAGAGCCCGAACTTTGAATAAATAAACAATTTTATGCAATATAACATATTTATGTTATTATTGTTCAGAGTAAATTACGCTTTTAGTCCCCAAACTATCACAAAAGTTTTTAAATGGTCCCTAATCATTTACTTGCTTCAAGTTAGTCCCTAAAATATATTATTTATTTTAAAAAGGGGACTCCGTTCATTTAGGTCGTTAAATGTTGACAAAATTATATCAAATACCTCTTTTGTCCTTATCCCATTATTTTATATTCAATACCTATTTTGACAGAAATAAAAGCAGTGTCTATACTCTTATGTCTTTTATAAAGTTGTTTAAGAATTAGTCATTTTTTATTTACAAAAAAATAATTTTATAAAATCTTGTAATTTATCTTTATAAAATTGTTTCAAATGCAAGAATAATTATAATACTATCTTATAAAAATATTAAAAAAGTAATTTACCCCGCCCCCCCCCCCCCCCCCCCAATAAAATGTTTTAATTTAATTTTAATAATTACAAAAGAACTCTTTTAAAACATATTTTTTTTTTCAAAATAAATATTTTTTATTTTAAATTTTTTTATTTTATAAAAAAAAAATTTAATCCTTTTTTTTGTATAAACATTTAAAAATGTTGTTTGTTAATAGTTAAAAACATTTTATTTTTATAAAAACAGTTTTTATTTTATATATATATTTTTTACTTTTTATAAAGAGTTTTTAATTAAAAAAATAGATTAGCTTTTTTATTTATAAAAAGTAACTTATTAATAAAAAAAGCTTTTAAAAAGTATCTTATTAATAAATTTCTTATATGACTACAACTAAAAAAAACTGATTTATTATAGATATTTTTTTCAAATTTTTTATGAAGAGTTTTTATACCCTCGAAATTTTATGACTAAATTTTTTTCAAGCTTTTTCTATAAACAATTTTTTATACCTTGTAAATTTTTTTATAAAACAATTTTTTCCAAACTTTTTTTGTAAATAATTTTCCTTATAAAAAAAACTATTTTTTCAAGTGTATATATATATATCATATAATAAAGGAGCATGGTTTTAGCAAAAATATCTTCACTTTTCAATGCATGACATTTTCTCATTTCATGCCCATGCATGAAATGTCATGCTAATGTTTTTTTTTATATATTTTTTATTTTTAAATATATTTTTTTATATTAAAAATATTTTTTAAATTAAGTAAATTTAAAAAAAAATGAAAATTTTAAATATATATATTTTAAATATATTTTGTATTTATATTATTATGGGTTATATATACTCTAAAGTGCAATTTTGGGAACAAATGGATGAATTAATTCAAGAAATACTCATAGGTGAGAAAATCTATATAAGGGGAGATTTTAATGGTCATGTAGGAGAAGATCGTGTATGATATGAGATAGTGCATGTAGGATATGGTTTTAGAGATATGAACGATGGGGAAGAGTCTATCTTAGATTTTGATATGGCTTATGATTTTGTACTAGTAAATACATGTTTTAAAAAGTGACTTGAACACTTAATAACTTATAAAAGTGGAACACATAAGCGCCAAATAGATTTTTTCATTACTAGGAAAGGAGACCGATTAACGTGTAAAGATTGTAAGGTTATCCCGGGAGAGAGATTAACCTCACAACATAGGATAATGGTGTTGGATATAAATATTAAAAATCAACCACGAGTGCGAAAAGTGAAGATTAATCCACGAACTAGGTGGCGGAACTTAAAAGTAGAGAAATTAGAACTATTTAAAGATAAAGTATTAAATGAAGCAACATGAAATACTGATGAAGAGACTAACATAATGTGGAAGAAGATGGCCACATGCATTAGGAGAATATCAAAAGAAATTATTGGAGAATCAAAAGGCAAGGGGCCACAGTCTAAAGAAACTTGGTGGTGGAATGAAGAAGTACAAAATATAGTAAAAATTAAAAGGGAGTGCTTTAAAACATGGCAAACAAATATAAATGAAGAAAAATTTGAGAAATATAAATGGGCTAAAAAGAAAGTTAAGAAAGTGGTAAGAGATGCTAAGTTAAAAGCGTACGATGATCTTTATATAAAATTAGGAACAGAAGAAGGGAAAAAAATATTTATATGCTTGCTAAACTTAGGAACATGAAAACAAAAGATTTTAATAATGTTAAGTGTTTCAAAAGTGATGATTCGAGAGTCCTAGTCAAAGATGATGAAATTATGGAAAAATGAAAAAACTACTTTGAGAGGTTATTACATGGAGACAATGAGAGTAGATTAGATATAGAGGAACTTGTGGAGACTCGAGAAAATATATTTTTCCACAGAATTAGGACGACAGAGGTCATGATTGCTCTAAAAAAAATGAAAATAGGAAAGTCTTTAGGACCAAATGGTATCCCTATTAAGGTTTGGAAGTGCTTTAGGGAGGATGGAGTATCATGTCTTACAAAATTATTTAATAGAATTTTAATGACTAATAGGATGCCCGATGAATGGAGAAAAAGTGTTTTATTACTTATTTATAAAAATAAAGGGGACATACAAAGTTGTTCAAATTATCGTGGTATTAAGCCAATGAGCCATACAATGAAACTTTGGGAGAGAGTGATTGAATATAGATTGAGATTGAAGATAAAAGTATCTGAGAATCAGTTTGGGTTTATGCCTGGGAGGTCAACAATGGAAGCAATCTATTTATTGAGGAGATTAATGGAGAGGTATATGGAGAAAAAGAAGGATCTTTATATGATATTAATAGATTTAAAGAAGGCGTATAATAGGATACCCAGAGATATAATATGGTGGGTTATACCTAAAAGAGGAGTGACTCGCAGATATATTGATGTGATCAAAGATATGTATGATGGTGCGATGACTATAGTAAGAACATCAGCCGAAGAAAGTAGTGAATTTTCAATTACGGTAGGTCTACACCAAGGTTCAACATTAAGTCCTTATTTCTTTGATCTTGTTATGGATGAGTTGACCGGACAAATACAAGATAAGGTGCCATGGTGTATGCTATTTGCAGATGATATTATTTTAATGGATGAGACTAAGACGTGGATTAATGCTAGGTTGGAATTGTGGAGAGAAACTTTAGAAACAAGAGGATTTAAAATAAGCAGAACTAAAACAGAATATGTGGAGTGCAATTTTATTAGTAATAGGAGGATAGATGGAGATGTGGTGAAATTGGAGGGTTAAGAGATACCTAGAAATGATTATTTTTGTTATTTAGGATCGATTATCCAAAAAGATGGAGATATTAGTGATGATGTTACCCATAGGATTAGAGCAGGTTGGGTTAAGTGGAGAAGTTACCAGCGTTTTGTGTGATAGGCGTATACCTTTGAAGTTAAAAGAAATTTTTTATAGGACGACCATTAGACCCGCCATGTTATATGGGACAGAGTGTTGGAAAACCAAGAAACAAAATGTGCAGAAAATGAGTGTGAAAGAGATGTGAATGCTAAGATGGATTTGTGGTAAAACTCGAAAGGATAAAATTAAAAATGAACAAATTCGTGAAACGATAAAAGTAGCTCCTATAGAAGATAAATTGAGAGAAAATTGACTTAGATGGTTTGGACACGTCAAGCGTAGACCAATGGATGCTCCTGGAAGGACGAGTGATTTAGTTAGTATTGATGGTAACACAAGGGGTAAAGGTAGGCCTAAATTGACTTGGTGGGATATCATAAAAAAAGACATGATGTCATGTGGTTTAACCAAAGATATTTCACTAGACATAATGGAATGGAAAAATAGGATTCATGTAGCTGACCCCAAATAATTGGAAAAAGGCTTTGTTGAGTTGAGTTGAGTTGAGTATATATATATATATATATATATATATACATTGTTAAGTGTGTGCATGTATGTATGTGTGTGTGTGTGTGTGAGAGAGAGAGAGAGAGAGAGAGAGGAGGAGGAGGAAGAAGGAATGAAGTGAAAATTAATTGGTTTAAATGACGAAAAGTGAGGGTAAAATGGGTATTCGATAACTTTTTGTCAAAGTTTAATTGCCTTTTGGACGGAGTCCTTGGTTTGAAACAAGTTAAATAGTTTGGGGATTAAAATGAGATAAAAAAAGATTAGGGACCATTTAAAAAAGTTTTGTGAGAGTTTAGGGATTAAAAGCGTAATTTACTTTATTATTTAATTAGGTTTCACTGTTTTATTTCATTTATTATTATTTTTATAAAAAAAGGTACATTTATCATAATCCATTAGATCACAAGTGGTTTACAATTTTGTGATTATATTGTTAATCTCATTGTGGTCATTTGATTATTAGTTGAGGCATATACCGAATAGTCCCTCGAACAATTTTTAATACACATATAATTCAAGACTTTTTATTTTGTTTCAAAAACCCCCTCACCATATAAAAACACTCAAAAAAAGGACACACATAAACCCATTTACCCACCTCCCTCCACCCCCACCCCCCACTGTCGGAGCTTCGGCGAGGGCTGCCAGAGATCCGACCGTGGAGGGAGGGTGGTGGTGGTGGTGGTGGGAGGATGTGGGGAGGGGGTTACCGCTAGCACCGACCTTTAAAAATAAGAGAATATTGGGTAAATGGATGTTTGAAGGACTAAATTGATTAAACTAAAAATAGGTGTATTTTAAAAAAAAATAAGTATTTATGTTGGGGACTATTTGGTAATTGACTCTTATTAATTTCTAAAGTCACAATAGATATGTGTTAGTGATCAAATAACACTATATGCATGAAATTTAATTGGCCTTTGTACGTTTTCACTTTTTTCCCCTAGTTTTAATTTAATACTTTTCATAATTATATATTTATTTATGAAATATCAATTAGATTTTAGTGTGTATGTTTTATCCATGATGAAAATTGAGGGAAAAAAACTAATTCAAATTTATTTAACAAAAAAAATAATTAAAATTAGGTTTGCCCAAATTCGGGCCCGAAGCTTGTAATATTTATGAGTCGAGCTCGGGCTTAGTTGAAAAAAATTAGTTCGGTCCGAGCTCGGGCTTAACGTGGGTAAGATAATTTGGACCGAGCCTGAGCAACCCTAAGCTTGGATCATCTAACATGATTTATGACCCTAATAATGTCCATCCTACAGACCAATGCTTCCCGTAGTACCGCAGGGAAGTAGAGAAAAGTGCTATTTTGTAAACTATGTATGATTTTTTGTCAAAATATTAAAATTTGAATGAGTACAAAAGGTTTTCATGCAAAAAATAAGATGATTTGTGAACAAGCATTTTGGCACTACATATTTGATTAAGTATAACTAGAATAGGACAATAAAGACATTGAAATTAATTAATTGTAGAAGTTATTTTTCAAAATAAAAATAAATAAACTTTGAATTAAAAGACAAACAAAAATTTATCTTTGAAAAAATGTTGAACATAAACTGTTTCGAAAAGAGAAGAAAAGTAAAATAGATTAAGGTCAAATGCCAAATGAACATTAAAAAATGTAATGGAATTATGGGGCTTTAATGCTAAAATAAATGTAACTTAAGAATCAAAACGCTCACATTATGGTTTTTATAGTAAATGGTACCTAAAATAATATAAATTACCCAAAGTAATATATGATATAACTAATGAGGATGAAATGCAAAATGACTCCCCCCCTTTTTGTCCCATACAATGTCTTGAAAAAAAAAAGAGTTATTAGTGAATTTTTTTTAGTATTAATCAATGTGAGACCCATGCCTCAAGCACGAGGGATCAAAGTACCTATGCTTCCTCTTCACAGTGAGTGAATTTTTAGATTTATTTTATGAAATAAAAAAAATGAATGAAATTTTTTACTTCAAAGAAGTCCTTTTACACATGAACTATTAATGGTATAAATTGTCTCACGTAAGTCTAGTGTTAATTTACCCTATAAATGGTTTAAGGGTTCGATGTAAATGGGGTATCCTTTAGAGGGGAGAGTACCTCCATAGTTTGTTCTTTGAAATCTAAAGCCTACACACACGCCATTGTTATTCGACATGCTTGAGTCTGTAGGTTATGGGTCTTTTCTTGAGGTGATATTATTTTCTTGGACACAATATATGTTGTCTTTGTACTTATATTTTGGTCCGAAAACTTTCCCCAAAATGCCATAATATTAATTACTTTAAAACGTCAGTGAGGAAACATCATTACTTGGAAAAAAATAAAATGTCATTGAATATGGATCCTTAGAAATAAACACATCAATCTGAACTGTTCCTATTTGTTGATTCTTGTGGTGACAATTATTGTGCAACACAAATAGATAAGAAAAAAAACAATTACCAAGTAAGAGCAAGGAACGTAAAATGAAAATCACACAACAAAGGATGTACGTGGTTCAACAAAGATGTGCCTACATCCACGGTGATGCAGTTGGTGTTATTTCTATATACTCCGGGGAGTGGTTACAGAGAATACAACTTGTCCTTTGCCCCCAACCTAGGGTTTAATATATACATGTACATTTTGGTGAGTGGGGGTATTGGATCCCCCCACGTCTTCCATCTCTCCCTATAACCTTCCTTAACGGGGACGTGAGAAGAGACCGGGTCTTAGTTAAATAAGAGATGGGGGGTCTAGACTTTGGGCCGCCAGAATTGGGCTACTCGTCCAGGCCCATTATCTTAATTTTGGGTACCCACAATTGCCCCTAAGTTTGTTGGGCCATGTATTGGGCTCAATAAATTTAAATGATCAGTCATAATGGATTTTTTATACATTGCGCAATTCTTCGAGAGTTGTGAAGCTGATTCTGGCGGCACCCGCTTCGTATTTTGTACACTATGATTAGAAACACTTAAAGGTTTTCTGGAATAGCCACTTTTCGACCATCGTTTCAATCTTTCCAGCACTCTTGCATTCCCTGTGAGATCTAGCGCTTCGTACTTTATTCTCTCAGTCTCCATTCCCATTGCTTCCTTGTCGTTTGGGCTCGTGCTTCTTCATCGTTCGAGTCGAACTTCCATCTTGTAAGTTTTCTGTGCCTTTTCTTTGTTCTTTCTCTTTGAATTTGTAGTTTTCTAGGGTTTCCCAATGGCGAAGATTGGGAATAGGTCGGTCTCTGAATTTAGGAAGTTCTATAACATCCCTGAGTGGGTAGATATTGAGTGTTGTGCTTCCCCCTAGAAATGTTAGAGAGATAGAAGATGCCCATTGGATCCACTTTTTGTTGCTTTCCCAGGGGGGACTCACTTTTCCTCCCAACGGTCTGTTCTTGCACTTCTTTGGCTATTTTAACATTATTCATGCACAATGTTCACCCAACGTGTGGAAAATAATTAATGGCGTCCATAGAATAAATCAGTTGTATGGTACTAGATTAGGGCTCGCCAAGGTCTGTTTTTGCTATTCTTTTTCTCAAACTAGCTCTGGTGTCCTATATCTCAAAGCTAGGAGCCCTGACAGGGTATTGGTAGTAAATCTACCTGATTCCCATAAGGACTATTGGCAAAAGAAGGTTTCCTTGTTAGAAACTAGCAGTTTTCTCCCCAATTTAAAGGGTTGAGGTCTGACAGGTTCTCTGTTCCCTTTTATGGGGAAGAATACATAGGTAGACTTTGCTCTGTTCTTTCAATTTTTATTGATTTGTGCTCTTTCTGATTCTTCATGCTTTTCTTCCACAGCGAGGTCAAAGAACTTGGAACCCGCTCTCAGCGAGGTTCATCTCTCGGAGTTGGTCAAGGCTTGGAATATCAAGGAGCCTTTGGGTGATGGCGAGCATCCAAGGTTTGTTGCTTTTCTGCTTGAGTACAAGAACGTTGGCTCCAGTTTTATAGCAAGGCCTATGGATAGTATCCCCGAGTTCAATTCCTTTGAAGAGACTGCTGCGAATCTTATCCAGTTGGACGAGGAGGAGAGCAGCTCTGAAAGTGATATTATAGGTGTTGTAAGCAATTTGGGTGGAAGGAGCTCCAGTAGTAGCAATTCCTCAGAATGTGGGGAAGTTTCTGAAGCTCGAGAGTCGTCGAGCACATCTAGTAGTTCGAGTGAGGAGATGGCTCCTCCAAGAAAAAAATTAATTCGGGATGATGATGATGAGGACTATATGCTTCTCGCAAAGAGGTCGAAGAAGCAGAAGTCTAGCTCTAGGGCTGTGGCTACTGGTTCCCGGTCTGCTGCTCAGGAGCAGGAGAAGAAGAGGAAAGAAGAAGAGTAAGTAAGAGAGAGAGAGAGAAAGAAGGAGGAGGAAAGAAAAAAGGTAGAGGAGAGGAAGAAGTCGGAGGAGAGGAGAAGAATGGAGAGGGAGAAGGAGGAAGATAGGAGGAAAATGGAGGCGAGGACGAAGGCTGGGCAAGCCTTCGTCCCGGTATCTCCTCTACCTGAGGGAGCTTCAGTCACTATTTCTCCTCAGCTGGCCCTCGCACTGCTCGAGAGAGCAGTTCTCCCTGCTGATCGCCAAAGGGCGCTGGGGTCTGATCAATTGGCCCTTCAGGCTAGCCAGAGGCTAGCTTTGGTAAGATTTT
Organism: Sambucus nigra; assembly: GCA_949130495.1. Taxonomy (NCBI): domain Eukaryota; kingdom Viridiplantae; phylum Streptophyta; class Magnoliopsida; order Dipsacales; family Adoxaceae; genus Sambucus; species Sambucus nigra. The sequence continues at coordinate 205,062,048 of OX422217.1, forward strand.
TTCTTTTCTCCCATGTTTTAATGAACTTCATTATTTCCTTCCTCTGATGTTTTTTTCTTCTAATGTTTTTTTCTTCTTGCAGTTTGTGACTGACTTTGCCGTGCTCTATCGTTCTCGCGATGAACTGGTGAAGAAAAATGGTGAGCTGGAGAAAGAAAACAATGCCTTGAGGTTGGAGGGTGTAGAGCTCGAGGATGGTTTCAAGGCCGTTTCTGCTGCTCGGATATCATCCGATTTGGCCCTCGCTACTGCCAACCAGGAGAAGGATGCAGCAATAAAGGAGTTGACAGAGCTGTGATAAGCCTACGACCTGATTTCCTCGAGCAAGCTGGCTGTCGTGGAAGAGAACAGAGTGTTGTCTGAGGAGCTAAAGAAGAAGGAGTCTGAGGCGGTTACCGCCAAGGAAGACTCATACAATTCTGGTTGGACTGCAGCATACGAGGATGCTGAAGTTCAGATAGGCTATATTAGTCGTTTGAACTTCAAGAAGGGCTAGAATAAGGCCCTTATAGCTGCCGGAGTGGACATTGCATCTCCTCTATTTGATGAATATGACCCAGGGCCGAGGCCAGTTGTAGATGAAGCCCCTGCCCTAGCTGTCGAAGGCGTTGACCCTGTCCCCCAGATGACCCCTACTGACGTTTCCCTTATTATAGCGACAGAGATTACCCCTGCTGAGGGTGGTGCTCCTACTGATGCTGACAAAGGAAAACTACCATCGACCTCTGGGCAACCTGAGGTTGCTAAGTAGTTATCTTCTAGGATTACTTTTTATTTTCGCTTTTTCTTTCTGTAAACTTTCTTTTTACTGTTCGATGTAATTTCAACTCTTATTAATGGAAAGGCTTCTTTTTGTCAGTGCACTGATTTGTCTTTTTCTCTCCATTGCCCCTTTATTTCTTGTGGTTGGTTGATGTTGATGATTATATTCCTGCCACTTCCTAATTGGGAAGGATGCTGGGGCCCAATGTAAGCTCCGAAGTTAACCACACTTTTGTGAGGATCTGTAAGTCTCTGCAATTGAGGAATAAGCGCTTTATAGAGAAAACTAAGCTTGTCGCCAAGCTGAAGGACAGGCTTCAAGAAATGGAGGATATCGGTGCCTCAGTAAAAGAGGAAGTTAATGCGCTGAGAGCAAAGCTATTAGAGTCTTCCGAGATCAATCAGGTCGGGGAAGTGCTTCAGCAGGAAAATAAAGCTTTAAGGAAAGAGGTCTCGCGTCTTAGGGAGCATGCACCGAGCATCGCTCCTGCAGTATTACAAGGATCATCTTCATCGCGAGCTAGGGCTGGCTCGAGTGACGTTCTTCCTGTACTGCGGAGTTCTACTGGTCCATCCGTTCCGCGAGCTGGCAGGAGCACCAGGAGTCGAAATAGGGAAACTGAAGAGCTTCGAGATAGGGAAATGGAAGAGCTTCTTGGTGATGTCCAGCGAGCATATGTGATTGCTGCTGGGCTTCAAAGGGATGTTACTCGGCTGCGGCACCTATTTAAAAAAGGACCTCGATGAGTGTGGGCCGATGATTACGATCAGGGTTGGCAAGATGCTCCGACTAGGTTGACAGAGTTTGAGGAGCACACCTTCATCAGGGGATGGTTGAGTGCATTGAGGGAGATGCAAGTTCCAAGAAATTTTATGCTCTGGTATCGCCATGAAATCTCCCCTTCCACATGGATGCCCAATCCCTTTCGGAGGGATGATCAGTGGATACCTATTAATGACATCCCTCGGCAGCTGCTGGAGTCGGATGCCAACGAGGTTGAGGAGTTAGCCCCTCATCCCGATGACGGCCGACGAGCCCAAGTGGCTGACTACCTTGCTCAGAGGCCTAATCCCCATTAGGATTTAGCTAGTAGTTTCTCTGTGTATTTTTTGTAGTGTAAATGCTTTGGGCGAGCTCGCGGACTAAACATGTATCACTATTGTTGTAAATATAGTGGATTAATAAAATTTATGTTTTGGGCTATTTTACCCGACTAAACAAGTGCATTATTTTCTCCAAGTTCTTATTCCTTCGTGATCTTCTAAGTTGGTATTATCACGCAAGTGTCCTCCCAGTCCAGTATAACATCAGGATACCATTGTGCCCCACTTTACCTTTTAGGTCATGTCGTCACACTCCCTTAGGCCTAAGTGTGGTGTGACACCCCGACTAATTAAATACCGGGTAACTACTCCTTTATTAAATTAATTCAAAATGCCAAGTTGGTTCAGTTAATAGCATCACTGTCGAAAACATTTAATGATTACTAACCACCTAGTATTTAAAAAGTAAGTTGTCAAATTTTAAATTAAATCTGATTAACATGCAATAAAAGAATTACGGAAGGATAACATAACCATTCACCATGAAGAAGAAATAGAATAACCAACAAATAATAATAAGTCTGGAGGAAATACTCCTCACAACAATCCCACAACTGAAATAATAAAAAAAGTCTAAATCCTGAATTAATTACAAACCAAAGTCTGAATAACTGAAATTTAAAAAGTCTCTAATAGAAATGGGCGACATGCCCTACAAATGATGAAACTGAATATGGAGTCAAGACTAGAAAATGAGGCGTCCAATATCAAGGCCTTGTAACTTCCACAAAAGCTACAGCTCATCACCTGAATATAATTCCTATGCATGGTGTCCTTGTGGCTGGGCACCTGAAAAGGTTTTTACAAAACGTAGATTTGAAAGCAAACGGGTCAGAGCCCGAAAGTGGAGAGTATTTTAAAAACAGCAAGTGCTTTAATAACATTAAAACAATGAATGCAAAATACATGTTAGGACGTTCTCTCACATGAAATGCTCACCTCTCGACTAATTGTGCACTCCTAACGTACCGTATCCATTCAAGTGATTCTTATAACTAACTAAACCGACATAAGTTCTAACCTTTCTTCTCGATTCATAATATAATTTCCCAACATCACCACTTAAATAGATAGCTTTACTTAAACTCGGATTTGCAATTATTAGCATTTCAATTCACAGCATGTTATCCCTTTTTAGCTTTATCGAGGCGTTATTATAGTTATTCTCGCAAAGAAACATAACAATTTCTTTTCATTTAACCGTATATTATTCACATCATAAATATACAATATAAGCACCCCGAGGCTAAGCTGTGGTGCACACATACTCTGCTATCCATCCCGGTACATCACGTACATGAGGATTACAAATTCCGAATCTCTCAGGAATTGTTAGAATAAGCACAACACACAAAAATGGAGGCGAACATAATTCAACATATCCATGGGTCACGTACATACCTACGCTCCATAGTCAGCTGACTTATTAACTCACAAATAAGTCATTCTAGCATTATGTTCTTAAGGTACCAATCTAAATCCGGGCACACAAGGATTAGATGGCCCTAAGCGAACGTAAACCTCCTGTGATAGCAAGTATGGTAGGTATGTCATACACATAAAATCATATACATATACTAAGAATGCACACATCTTAGTAATTACCATAATTTATTAGTGGTATACTTCTCATTCTTATACCAATATACGTGTCCCCGGTTTATATATACACATCATCCATTATCCTCACGTCGTAATTAGTTATTCGCGTCCTAACCCACAATTACCATTTGGTTCAAATAATTCTTCCATATTTTACTCCCCAATATATCCCGAATATCCCAACTATATCAATTAGTCATCAAGGTAATGTTATCTCTACAATTAAACAAGGTTACGGGACACTAGAAATCAAACCAGGCCAAAAAGGCCAATCTGTCAACTCGTTAGAAGTCTCGTTCGAACGAGGTCGTTCGAACGAGAGTTCGTTCGAACGAAATGGGCATCTAACGAGATCTCGTTCGAACGAAAGGCATCGAACGAACATCCCACTCGTTAGAAGTCAAACTGTCAACTCGTTAGAAGCTCGTTCGAACGACCTGGGCAGGCCTTCTAACGAGGTGACAGTTTCGAGCCCAGAATTTTCCTATCTCGTTTTTCCCAATTTTCTTCACCTCTAATATCATCTAAACATCATTCCAACAGTAGTTAAAGGTTTCTAATCATTCTTAAACATACTTAGGTCGTATATTAACATATATATGGGATCAAATCATCCTAAACTGCATCTAATCATCAAATCTCCCCAATTTTTCCCAAACCTTATGAACATGAACCCTAGAATTTTAAAGTCTTCAATTTGTATAAATAAATCCGTTTTTGTAACATAAAAAGTAGTAATTCTTTTAGTTCAATCACCCAACAACAATTCTACATGCAAACCTATATCAAAATCTGAATTTATAACTCCAAATTACATGGGTTTTTACAAGTCTCCCAATACAATGCAATTATATCAATTTCTAAGCATGGAAGAAGCATTCTCTTGAAATTAACGTAATTAAACCACTTTCCTTATATAGTTCTCTGAATTTGGTGTTGGTGAACGGGTTGATTCTACCCTTTCTCTATGGATTTCCTCCCAAGGTTGAAGATGGTGGTTTTCTCTTTGGGAACCTCTTCTAACTTCTCTCCCACTTCTTCCTATAACTCCCGTAGCCCTTTAGTTGGTTAAGTGCTGGTAATGGCTTAGTGAGTTACAAAATAACCTAATATTAAGTCCCAAAGTTCGTTGGTTATTATTCCCAAAATTTCAAAATTACCAAAATACCCTTTTAAGTTGCCGGTATGGCCCGAAAATGCCCCGGGACCCAAACTAAACCCCCGGCTAGTGTTTTCTGACTATTTCGACCCTTCCGGACGCGTTGGCGCACTCAAAATGACCATACGGTTGATAAAAATAAAATTCTCTTTTTAATTAAAATAGTTATATTCCTGACGCGACTGTCACACGCGTCCTAACAAAATTTCCAAATTGCCGTATTTCTATCTCGCGACAATTTTAATATTCTCAATATTCATATATTGCCATATATACACATTATAATAAAATAACAACTCACATCTCGTTAGTATTTTATCCGGATTAATTCTCAATTAATTCACATTTAATTTTATTAATCCCATAAATAAATATTGATAAAAATGCGGGGTATTACATACTTCCCCCCTAATAACAGAATTTCGTCCCGAAATTCGGAAGTAAAAAGTACCTGGTAAAAACAACTCTAGATAACGTTCGCGCATCTCATCCTCGCGCTCCCATGTGGACTCCTCGGCATTATGATGCCGCCACTGAACACGTAGTAACGGAACTATCTTTGACCGCAGTTTCCGCTCACTTCGGTCCAAAATAGCAATCGGCCCCTCCTCGTAGGAGCTATCGGGCTGGAGATCGATGTCCTGCAAAGCAATGTGAGAATGAGCCAAATCATCTCTAAGATATTTCCTTAGCGAGAAAATATGAAACACATCATGAATCCTGTGTAAATGCTCCGGTAACCCAAGTCTATACGCAACAGACCCAATCCGCTCGATGATAGGAAATGGTCCCACGTATCTCGGTGCCAACTTCCCCTTCTTCCCAAATCGCATAATCCCCTTCATAGGAGATACTCTGAGTAAAACCTGGTCCCCCACTTGGAACTCCCTGAATAACCTCTTCGCATCAGCGTAGCTCTTCTGCCGATCCTGAGCTACCCGAATGCGACTCCGTATCAATTCTATCGTTGCCGAAGTATCCTGAATCACTTCCGGCCCAAGTAGTTTGTTGTCCCCCACCTGCAACCAACATGCTGGGGAACGACAAGGTCTACCGTACAACGCCTCAAATGGAGCCATGCCAATGGTGAACAGGTAGGAGTTGTTGTAAGCAAACTCCACCGGTGGAAGATACTGCTCCCATCCACCCCCGAAGTCAATGATGCACATACGCAACATGTCCTCCAACATCTGATTTGTACGCTCGGTTTGCCCATCGGTCTGCGGATGATAAGCCCTACTCAACCGCAATTCCATGCCCATGGCCTCCTGAAAACTCTCCCAAAACCATGAAACAAATATCTTGTCTCGGTCAGACACGATATTTAGGGGCACACCGTGAAGTCTCACTATTTCTGCAATAAAAAGCTGGGCATACTGTCCCGTAGTGTAGTCTGTCCTTAAGGGTAGAAAATGAGCAACTTTGGTCAACCTGTCCACAATTACCCAAATGGAGTCGTGACCCCTCTGTGACGTAGGTAACCCCGTGATAAAGTCCATGGAGATGCTCTCCCACATCCACATCGGGACCTCTAATGGCTGTAGAAGTCCTGCCGATCTTTGTTGGTCCACTTTTACCAGCTGACAAGTGGCGCATTTAGAAACAAACACGGCGATATCTCTCTTCATCCCGCTCCACCAATACTGACGTCTCATATCTTGGTACATTTTATCCCCACTAGGATGTACCGCGAACCATGAGCCGTGTGACTTTGCCATGACCTCGTGTCGCAATTCCTCCCCTTCTGGAACTACCAGTCTCCCATTGAAGCGTAATCCCCCGTCTGAGCTAACGGTATAGGACTCGGCTCCCTCTGCATGTAATCGAACTATTTGCTCCTGACAGAACGAGTCATTTGCCTGTGCCTTTACCACCTTCGTGACAATCTGCGGTGTAACAGTCATCACAGACATGAACGATCGGGCCACTGCGTCCTGGTGTCGCAACTCCTTCCACTTTGCCTTCCACACCCCTGCCACCCCATCTACTGGCCTACGGCTCAACGCGTCTGCCACCACGTTAGTCTTCCCCGGGTGATATTGGATATCAAACTGATAGTCCTTCACAAACTCAAGCCACCTCCTTTGCCGCATATTCAACTCCTTCTGCGTGAATAGGTACTGTAGGGACTTGTGGTCCGTGAACAATCGAAACTTCTCCCCCAAAAGGTAATGTCTCCAAATCCGTAGGGCAAATACAACTGCAGCTAAATCCAAATCATGAGTGGGGTAATTCTTCTCGTGAGGCTTAAGCTTACGGGAAGCATAAGCTATGGCCTGACTCTCCTGCTGTAATACACCTCCAAGTCCTTGTAAGGACGCATCGGTGTAAACTAGATACTCAACTCCCGGTCTCGGCAATGCTAACACAGGTGCTGAGGTTAACTTATCCTTCAACTCATCGAATGCCAACTGACGGGCATCACTCCAGATGAATGGCACACCCTTACGAGTCAGATGTGTCAAAGGACCCGCTATCTTTGAGAAACCCCGAATGAACCTCCTGTAGTATCCTGCTAAGCCCAAGAAACTAGGGATCTCAGTCGGTGTCATGGGCTGTCCCCATTCCCTCACCGCGGATACCTTCCCCGAATCAACAGATATGCCCCGGTCGGAAATAATATGCCCCCAAAACGGAACCTCCTTCAGCCAAAACCCGCACTTCTCATACTTTGCATACAACTCGTTCTGACGTAGCGTCTGCAAAACCTGCCTCAAATGCTCGGCGTGCTCCTCCTCTGTCTGGGATTAAACCAGAATGTCATCAATGAAAACAATGACGAACTGGTCTAGGAACTCTCTAAACACCCTATTCATCAAGTCCATAAACACGGCTGGAGCATTGGTCAAACCAAAAGGCATAACCCGAAACTCGTAGGAACCATATCTCGATAAGAAATCAGTCTTCGAGACGTCCTCCTCCCTGATACGCAACTGATGGTATCCCGATCGCAAATCAATCTTTGAGAAGAAAGAAGCTCCCCTCAGTTGGTCGAATAAGTTATCGATTCGGGACAACGAATATTTATTCTGTATCGTGACCTTATTCAACTCCCGATAATCCACACACAACCTCAACGATCCATCCCTCTTCTTAATGAACAATACAGGGGCACCCCACGGTGAAGTACTCCTCCGTATAAACCCCTGACCCAACAACTGTTCAATCTGATCCCGTAACTCTCTCATCTCAGCTGGAGCCATATGGTAAGGTGCGCGGGCAATAGGCCTAGTGCTCGGCGTCAAGTCGATCACAAAATCTATCTCTCTACTCGGAGGTAATCCAGGTATATCCTGAAATACATCGGCAAACTCTCGAATAACCGGAATCGAATCAAGTGGTATCACCACTTCCTTAGAGGTCTCCTCCTCTATGTAGTACAAATGAGTGGACGATCCTCCCTCAGGGTGAGGCATCGCCACTAAAAACATCTCCTGCCCTGGAATGGAAAAGATAATACTCCTACTAAAATAGTCAATCATGGCTAGGTACGCAACTAGCCAATCCATACCAATAATGGCATCATACTCGGTCATCTCTAACACTAACATATCAGCGGGTAAAGTAAACCTCCCGATTTCTATACCCACACCTCTACACATCAGCGAAATCATGGAACCCCTACTCAACGGTGAGTCTACACAAGTAGCGGTGCTCTCTGCGGTGCTCTCTGCGGTGTCTAATAACCCAATAGTGCATGAAAATCTCATAGTAATAAAACAGTGTGTAGCCCTAGTGTCAAATAAAATACGCCCCATAGTTCCCTGAATAGAGAACATACCCTCAATGGTCGGTGGATCCTGTGGGGCTGCGGCCTGCTGAAGCTGATATACTCTCCCATACTGAAGCTGCCTCTGCTGAACTGGGACCGCTGGAATGGGTGGTAATGCTGCCATCTGTGGTGGTGCCGGGAGGGCGGCGGGAAACATAGGCCTCTGTGGCTCCTGTCGAGCACCCTGCTGCTGCTGCTGCGGGGCCCTGCCCCTATCAGGACAATCCTGAGATTTGTGGCCAATCTTACCACAAATGAAACACTTCCCCTGGAAGTTTCCCCCTCGCTGCCCCTGCTGACCACGGCCCTGGTGACCGTTACTATTTCTGCCCTGGCCTTGCTGGCCCTGCTGAAACTGCTGTTGACCATTCTGACCCTGCTGGCCCTGATGGCCGTTCGGACCCTGATGGCCCTGCCTGAAACCTCCATGTCCACTTCTGAATCCCCCAGATCTGAATCTCTTAGGATCCCCCTGTTGGGAACCCTGGTCACCCTGCCTGTACTGTCCCTGAGTAGAATGTGCCCCGCTGGCACCATTTCCCCCGGTCCTTCCCTGATGAATGGACTCCCCTGATCTTTTGCTCTCAGACATGTGAAAGCGATGATCCTGACAGTGTAGCAGTGCAACGTTAACCACATCAGAGTAAGTGTCTAAAGAGAGATTCCCTAACAAATGCTGACGGATCCTTCAAGTCAATCCATGTGTGAACTTCTAAATCTTCTTCTCTTCTGTCGGTATCTCATCCGGTACAATGTTCAGTAAGTTAGTGAATTTGGCCTCATACTCGGCCACAGTCCTTCCCTCCTGTCTAAGGTTCATCAACTTCCTCCTCATTTCCGTGTGAACAGCTGACGAAAAATATTTGCGGTCGAACCGCACCCAGAACTCCTGTATCGTGAGAGTATACCTCTCCTCTGCATTGGTAATAGACTCCCACCACTGCAATGCCGATCCCACTAGCTTGAAAGTAGCTAGTATCTACCTCTGAACATCGGTGAACTCATACATCCTCAAGTGCCTCCGAATATCTTTCCTCCACTGACTAGATACCACAACATCGGAGCTACCTGCGAACTCCGGAGGGTGTGCCTTCTGAAAAGAATCTCGAACACGTTCCCAAGCAGACGGGAATGCATGTGCCTAAACTGGCGCGGCTACCGGTGCATTGGGTGGTGCTTGCTGTACAACGGCTAGGGCGGCATTTACCGCTTGGGCTACAATAGCTGCAACCTCGGCAGCATTCATGGTGCCCTGTACTGGTGCTAGCTGTGGCTCTGGCTTTGCATCCCTAGGAACTCGCTGCGCACGTCGTGGAGGCATCTGAAACAAGAGTAAGGTCTATAAGTTCGCAGTTATAAACCCAAAATAGCTGAAGAGCGAAGCATACAAAAAGAATACAACAGTCCTACAATATAGGGCTCTACATCAAAGAAAGCTCAGCGGAAACATAACAAGCCGTACAGATCCTAAAGGACACTAGAACCTGATGCTCTGATACCACCTGTGACACCCCGACTAATTAAATACCGGGTAGCTACTCCTTTATTAAATTAATTTAAAATGCCAAGTTGGTTCAGTTAATAGCATCACTGTTGAAAACATTTAATGATTACTAACCACCTAGTATTTAAAAAGTAAGTTGTCAAATTTTAAATTAAATCTGATTAACATGCAATAAAAGAATTATGGAAGGATAACATAAACATTCACCATGAAGAAGCAATAGAATAACCAACAAATAATAATAAGTCTGGAGGAAATACTCCTCACAACAATCCCACAACTGAAATAATAAAACAAGTCTAAATCCTGAATTAATTACAAACCAAAGTCTGAATAACTGAAATTTAAAAAGTCTCTAATAGAAATGGGCGACATGCCCTACAAATGATGAAACTGAATATGGAGTCAAGACTAGAAAATGAGGCGTCTAATATCAAGGCCCTGTAACTTCCACAATAGCTACAACTCGTCACCTGAATAGAATTTCTATGCATGGTGTCCTTGTGGCTGGGCACCTAAAAAGGTTTTTACAAAAAGTAGATTTGAAAGCAAACGGGTCAGAGCCCGAAAGTGGAGAGTATTTTAAAAACAGCAAGTGCTTTAATAACATTAAAACAATGAATGTAAAATACATGTTAGGACGTGCTCTCACATGAAATGCTCACCTCTCGACTAATTGTGCACTCCTAACGTACCGTACCCATTCAAGTGATTCTTATAACTAACTAAACCAACATAAGTTCTAACCTTTCTTCTCGATTCATAATATAATTTCCCAACATCATCACTTAAATAGATAGCTTTACTTAAACTCGGATTCGCAATTATTAGCATTTCAATTCATAGCATGTTATCCCTTTTTAGCTTTATCGAGGAGTTATTATAGTTATTCTCGCAAAGAAACATAACAATTTCTTTTCATTTAACCGTATATTATTCACATCATAAATATACAATATAAGCACCCCGAGGCTAAGCTGTGGTGCACACATACTCTGCTATCCATCCTGGTACATCACGTACGTGAGGATTACAAATTCCGAATCTCTCAGGAATTGTTAGAATAAGCCCAACACACAAAAATGGAGGCGAACATAATTCAACATATCCATGGGTCACGTACATACCTACGCTCCATAGTCAACTGACTTATTAACTCACAAATAAGTCATTCTAACATTATGTTCTTAAGGTACCAATCTAAATCCGGGCACACAAGGATTAGATGGCCCTAAGCGAACGTAAACCTCCAGTGATAGCAAGTATGGTAGGTATGTCATACACATAAAATCATATACATATACTAAGAATGCACACATCTTAGTAATTACCATAATTTATTAGTGGTATACTTCTCATTCTTATACCAATATACGTGTCCCCGGTTTATATATACACATCATCCATTATCCCCACGTCGTAATTAGTTATTCGCGTCCTAACCCACAATTACCATTTGGTTCAAATCATTCTTCCATATTTTACTCCCCAATATATCCCGAATATCCCAACTATATCAATTAGTCATCAAGGTAATGTTATCTCTACAATTAAACAAGGTTACGGGACACTAGAAATCAAACCAGGCCAAAAAGGCCAATCTGTCAACTCGTTAGAAGTCTCGTTCGAACGAGGTCGTTCGAACGAGAGTTCGTTCGAACGAAATGGGCATCTAACGAGATCTCGTTCGAACGAAAGGCATAAAATGAACATCCCACTCGTTAGAAGTCAAACTGTCAACTCGTTAGAAGCTCGTTCGAACGAGCTCGTTCGAACGACCTGGGCAGGCCTTCTAACGAGGCGACAGTTTCGAGCCCAAAATTTTCCTATCTCGTTTTTCCCAATTTTCTTCACCTCTAATCTCATCTAAACATCATTCCAACAGTAGTTAAAGGTTTCTAATCATTCTTAAACATACTTAGGTCTTATATTAACATATATATGGGATCAAATCATCCTAAACTGCATCTAATCATTAAATCTCCCCAATTTTTCCCAAACCTTATGAACATGAACCCTAGAATTTTAAAGTCTTCAATTTGTATAAATAAATCCGTTTTTGTAACATAAAAATTAGTAATTCTTTTAGTTCAATCACCCAACAACAATTCTACATGCAAACCTATATCAAAATCTGAATTTATAACTCCAAATTACATGGGTTTTTACAAGTCTCCCAATACAATGCAATTATATCAATTTCTAAGCATGGAAGAAGCATTCGCTTGAAATTAACGTAATTAAACCACTTTCCTTATATAGTTCTCTGAATTTGGTGTTATTGAACGGGTTGATTCTTCCCTTTCTCTATGGATTTCCTCCCAAGGTTGAAGATGGTGGTTTTCTCTTTGGGAACCTCTTCTAACTTCTCTCCCACTTCTTCCTATAACTCCCGTAGCCCTTTAGTTGGTTAAGTGCTGGTAATGGCTTAGTGAGTTACAAAATAACCTAATATTAAGTCCCAAAATTCGTTGGTTATTATTCCCAAAATTTCAAAATTACCAAAATACCCTTTTAAGTTGCCGGTATGGCCCGAAAATGCCCCGGGACCCAAACTAAACCCCCGGCTAGTGTTTTCTGACTATTTCGACCCTTCCGGACGCGCTGGCGCACTCAAAATGGCCATACGGTTGATAAAAATAAAATCCTCTTTTTAATTAAAATAGTTATATTCCTGACGCGACTGTCACACGCGTCCTAACAAAATTTCCAAATCACCGTATTTCTATCTCGCGACAATTTTAATATTCTCAATATTCATATATTGCCATATATACACATTATAATCAAATACCAACTCACATCTTGTTAGTATTTTATCCGGATTAATTCTCAATTAATTCACATTTAATTTAATTAATCCCATAAATAAATATCGATAAAAATGCGGGGTATTACATGTGGCAATTGGCGAGGACACACCTGGTGTTGGATATTCCATCCGATCAGGATTTTATTTAATCAAAGAAGGTTTGGTGACCAGTTTAGATTTGGCCACTTTGCCTAAGGATCTCCAGTAGGGCTTTATATATTGCCAGGGGCAATGTCAAGAGGTCTTTCGTGTTTCATAACGATAACCTGAGGAGGGATAATTCCTTGCTATGATGTGATGATCAATGTGCCTGTTATTTGGAAAGGATGTGCGATAAAGCTCGTATAGCTGTTACTCATTAGAATGCAACTATTTTAAATAACTTTCATTAATGACAAGGAAAACGAACTTCTAGTTTCATAATAAAAGAATAAAAGAAAGATCTAAAAATAGAATCTCTTGAGATTGGCCGCGTTCCATGCTCGTGGTATTTATCTACCTTCCATCATTTCCAAGTGATAGGCGCCCTATAGATCGTCTCTTATTATCTTGAAGGGTCCCTCCTAGTTTGGTCCTAGCTTGCCATCTGATGGTTTTACTGCGCTGCCCAGGACTTTCCTCAGGATGTAGTCCCCAACTCGGAATGTCCTTGGGTTGACCCTTTTATTGTAATGTCTTGCGAGCTGTTGCTAATAGTTCGTTAGCTTTACTAGGGCTAACTCTCGGCACTCGTCTTCTAGGTCGAGCTCAGGGAGCAATGCTGCATCATTATGGCCCTGGTCGATAAGTTTGGATCTCATTATTGGCAAACCTGCTTCTAGTGGGATGAATGCTTCCATCCCATACGTCAGCAAAAATGGGGTTTCTCCTGTTGCTCGTCGAGGAGTGGTTCGTTAAGCCCATAGAATATGCGATAATTTATTTACCCATGCTCCTTTGGCTCTCTCTAATCGCTTCTTTAGGCCGTCGATCACAGTCCTGTTAGAAGCCTCAGCTTGTCCATTGCTCTGAGGGTAGGCCACCGAACTGAAGTGGTGTCTGACACTGTGTTCGTTATAGAAACTCTGAAACGAGCCTCTTTCGAACTGAGTTTCATTATCAGTGATGATGGTTCTGGGGATGCCAAAGCGAGTGATTATATTTCTCCATATGAACCTTACTATATCTGCATCTCGGATGTTCGCCAGGGGTTCCGCCTCGATCCATTTGGTGAAGTAGTCAGTTGCAACCAACATATATTTGCGATTGCCGATGGCGATAGGCAATGGTCCCACGATGTCGATTCCCCATTGGGCGAATGGCCATGGGCTGGACAGTGATTTTAGGTCACTAGCAGGTTGGTGGACCATAGGAGCATGAAGTTGGCATTTTAGGCACTTGCGGACATACATCGCAGAGTCACTTTGCATATATGGCCACCAATAGCCTTCCTTCATTGCTCGAAAAGCCAGAGACCTTCCTCCGATATTGCTTCCACAGACTCCTTCATGAAGCTCACGTAGCACTTACTCGATATTCCCTGGGTGAATGCATTGGAGGTAGGGTCCGGAGAAGGATCTCTTATACAAGTTTCCCTCTGGTGATAAGTGAAAGCGAGCAGCTTTGACTCTTATTTGGTGGGAAGTTTTCTTATCATTTGGGAGCGTACCATCCTTCAAATAGTCCCTTAAGGGTTCCATCCAACTGGGAGCTGATCCCACCTGGAGTACTTGTTCCACGTCTGGTGGTTTGCTATTGCAAATGCTCGGATGCGTGAGGAAATTGATGGGGATGGTTCTTTTTAGGTCGGAGTCAACTGCCGAACTCAGGGCTGCTAGGGCATCATCATGGCTATTTTGCCCTCTGGGAAACTGCTGGATCTTGATCTCTTTGAAGCTCGCCATTAGTTTTTTCACTAAGGTGAGGTAAGCTGCCATTTTTTCATCTTTTGCATCATAGTCTCCACTTATCTGATTGGAAAATAATTGGGAATCGCCAAACACTTGTAAATGTTTTGCTCCCAAAGTGTGCGCCTTCTGGAGGCCGGCTATTAAATCTTCGTACTCTGCTTCGTTATTGAAGGCTGCAAATCCAAGCCTGATTCCTTGTTCAAGGATTATTTTTTTTGGAGTAATGAGGACAATGCCTACCCCTGCCCCCTTTGAGTTGTAGGCTCCATCAACAAATAGTTTCCAAGTTTCCTCTATTTCTTGGTTCTCCTTTTGCGTTGTTGGTTGAGGTTGGTTGGAAAGTTCCTCGCCCGTGAATTCGGCTATGAAATCTGTAAGGATCAGCCCCTTGATTGTGGTCCTTAGTTAAAATTGGATGTCAAATCACCCGAGCTCGACTGACCATTTAGAGAGCCTGCTCGACAAATCCTCTTTCCTCAGGACTGCCTTAAGGGGGTGCAATGTAAGGACGATGATAGTGTGGGCTTCAAAATAGTGATTCAGCTTCCTCGAGGCCACTACTAGTGCAAAGGCGAGCTTCTTCAGCGGTAGGTACCTCTGCTCGGCGTCAAGTAGGGTCTTGCTCGCATAATAAATAGGGTGTTGGATTCCTGCAACCTCGCATATTAATGCGGAGCTGACAGTGTGGTTGGAAACGGAGAGGTACAGGTACAAAGAATCTGTTTACCGTGGTATGACTAGCAGTGGTGGAGAGCTTAAGTAAGCTTTGAGCTCGACCAATGCTTGCGATCAATCTGGGTTCCATTCTACCATTTTGTTCCCCTTCAGAAGTTGGAAGAAAGGCTTGTATTTCTCGGAGGATTTAGAGATGAAGCGATTTAAGGTAGCGAGCATACGAGTGAGCTTCTGTACGTCCCAGATTATTCGAGGTGGTTGTACCCTGTTAATCGCATCGATCTGGTCTGGGTTAGCCTCTATCCCTCTCTTACTGACCAAGTACCCAAGAAATTTTCCTGACTGGACACCGAAAGAACACTTGCTTGCATTAAGTTTCATTCGGTACTTCCTGAGGATTTCGAAGGTGTTTGACAGGTCTGAGAGGTGATTTTATTTCTTCTTACTTTTTATGAGTATATCATCGATGTAGACCTCCATGGTGTTTTCCATCTGGTCCTTGAACATCTTGGTGACCAGCCGCTGAGAGGTTGCCCCTGCATTCTTGAGCCCAAAGGGCATGACCTTGTAGCAGTATAGCCCAACTATCGCGATGAACGCCGTTTTGTCCTAGTCTGGGGAATATAAGGGGATCTGGTGATACCCTGAGTATGCGTCCTGAAAACTCATCTGCCCGTGAGCTGCAGTGGCGTCTACTAGTTGGTCTATTTTTGGGAAGGGGAAACTATCTTTATGGCATGCTTTGTTGAGGTCATTGAAGTCGATGCAAACTCTCCACTTCCTATTGCTCTTCAGAACTACTACTGGGTTGGATAACCACTTGGGGAATTGTACTTCCTGTATGGATCCTGCATCCAGCAGTTTTTCAACTTCTTTTTCTATCGCTTTAGCCTTCTCGGGTGCAGTTCGCCGTGCCTTCTGCGTGATTGTTTTGAAGGTGGGATCGATTCCAGGCAGCTTGTATGGTTCCCACGTGAAAACATCTACATTGCATCTCAGCAAAGTTGTCAATTCCTTCTGTTCCTGGTTGGTGAGAGATGCTCCAATCAAGAAGACTCTATTACTGTCGCCATCTCCAGCCGTAACTTCTACTAGATTCTCGATAACCCGCTCGGAGGGGAGGAGCCTGGTCTCCTCTACTCCAGGTCTTCCGTACTTTAATTTCTATTTAGAAGGTGTTAGTCCTTCTTCCACTTTCTCGCTGGGCTAATCGGCCTTCCTTTCTGGCTTTGGTCGGATGGCTGCTATGAAGCACCTTCTTGCCATCGCTTGGTCGTCGTGGATCTCCATTACTCCTCACTCGGTTACATACTTGAGTTTCTGATGGTATGTTGAGGAGAATACCTTCATTGCATGAAGCCATCCCCTGTCGAGGATGGCCTGGTATG
The DNA here is from genome assembly GCA_949130495.1 of Sambucus nigra. NCBI lineage: Eukaryota > Viridiplantae > Streptophyta > Magnoliopsida > Dipsacales > Adoxaceae > Sambucus > Sambucus nigra. The sequence goes on from OX422217.1 coordinate 205,078,715, forward strand.
GCGAGTTGATGTCAACTACTAAAAACTCGATCATCTTGGAGACGTTCCCAGCTCGCACCGGCAGTACAATCTTTCCCAGGGGAATAGTTATTTTTCAAGTGAAGCCAACTAAAAGGACAATAGCTTCCTTTAGGTCGGCGATGCTTAACTTTAATTTTTTGAATAGGTCGAGATACATTACTTCAGACGAGCTTCCTTGGTCGACGAGCAACTTGTCGACGTCAAAGTTAGCTATCCTGAGGGTAATGATCAGAGCATCGTGATGTGGGGTTCTCACTCCCACCAGATCTTCATCTGTGAAAAAAATATGCTTGTTATAGTTGACGTCATCTGCTCGTCGACGCTTTCCTGACTGCGACTTTGTTGGATTGATCTGAAAGGCCTACATTAACGCTGTAAGTTTCTTCATCTCCATTCGAGCTGAATTTCCTTGGATCTGTTTGGCATCAGATTCCCCGTGAATTACCGCTAACTCATGTCCAACGTCATCCTTGAGCACGTTGTCAGGTCTCATCTCTCTATTGGCAGCCACTTTCTGCGCCTTTTTCTCCACAAACTCGTTCAAATGCCCGGACTGAGATAGCTCCTCGAGGTGAGACTTAAGGGCTTTGTAATGCTTGGTCTTATGTCCTCCCTCTTTATGAAAAGCGCATCTTAGCGCATTGTTCCTCTTCGAGGGATCTCCTCCCATTTTCCTGGGCCACTTGATGAATGGCTCATCTTTGATTTTTGTGAGAATCTTATAAATTGTCTCTCTGAAGACGGTATTAACCGCCTGAAATTCTTTCGCCACATCATTACTGCCTCCATTTTTGGAGCCATTTTTGCCCCCATTCTTTCCTCCTTTCTTCTGGTTTTCAGTTTTGTCACTGCCCTTGGTAGTGAGTTTAGGTCGACCGTTTTCCCCTGTACTGAGGCGGGTGACATCTTCCACCTTAGCGTACTTCTCAATGCGAGCCATTAGGTCGTCAATAGTTATAGCCTCCTTCTTTGTTAGGGACTGGTATAGAAGGGAAGAACTGGGTAACCCAATTTTGAAAGAGGCCACTGCCACTTTCTCCGATCAATCCTCGACCTCATTGAATAACTCCCAATACCTTTTTGCATAGTCTCCGAGGGTCTCCTGAGGCATTTTCTTCATTGTCAGTAAAGCATCCATCCTTTTGGGATGGGAGCTACTAGTATTGAATCGGGCTGTAAAGAGCTCGGCCAGGGATTTGAAACTCCTGATGGACCGGTTGGGGAGTCTTTCGAACCATTTCTGTTCCACATCATGCAGGCTCGAGGGAAAAATACGGCACATCAGTGCATCCCGGTGGTTCCAGAGGGTCACGGCCTGCCGGTACTGCCTGACGTGATCGATGGGATCAGTCTTACCGTCATAAATCTTGAACCTCGGAATGGCAAATCTCTTGGGGGCTTCTTCTTCTTCTTCTTATTCTTCTTCTTCTTCCCTCGTGAAGGGTGACTTCATCTGAGTTTTGAGAGCTCGCCTAGCGATTTTTCTGGTCGATCTGGTATCATGGTGGGCAGGATGTTGGTCTATCTCCCTGTGGACCAGATTTCGTATGTTCTCGTTGCTGCGAGTAGGGCTCTAGTAACGGCGGGCTTTTCGCAGCTGCTCGCGGAGGTCATCGTCTGACTCGTCTCCTTCCACCTTTTGAGATCCTCACCTAGGGCTCCTTCCTCGGCTGCGAGATTTGCTCGCCTGAGGGCTAGGAGTACGGTAGGGACGTCTCTTATTATCATGATGAAGCTCTCTCTTCAGTCTTTCCAGTCTTATTTTCAGGCGAGCATTCTCAGCCTCGTGTTTGCGAGAAGACTCCCTTTGCTCGTGGAGACTGTCCTCGTATGCATCAATCAGTCTAGATATCTGCATGGATCTCGCTGGTCCTTGGCTTTCTTTTGAGGCTGGCCTTTCTAAGTTCTCTGATCTGAACGTCGAACTTCAGATCTAATTCTGCGAGAAGCAGGTGGTTCTTGAATATCCCTTGCCTGGGGAGCGTTGCTACTGTGACCAAACATTTTAAACTCCTTTCTTGGTGTGGGCTCTTATCAGGGAAAAATAAACGTTTCCTACAGATGGCGCCAATTGTGGTGACAATTATTATGCAACACAAATAGATAAGAAAAAAGCAATTACCAAGTAAGAGAAACGAACATAAAATGACAGTCACACAACAAAGGATGTACGTGGTTCAGCAAAGATGTACCTACGTCCACGGTGATGCAGTCGGTGTTATTTCTATATACTCTGGGGAGTGGTTACAGAGAATACAACTTGTCCTTTTCCCCGAACCTAGGGTTTAATATATACATGTACATTTTGGTGAGTGGGGGTGTTGGATCCCCCCACGTCTTCCATCTCTCCCTATAACCTCCCTTAATGGGGACGTGAGAAGAGACCGGGTCTTAGTTAAATAAGAGATGGGGGGTCTAGACTTTGGGCCGCCAAAATTGGGCTACTCGTCCAGGCCAATTATCTTAATTTTGGGTACCCACAATTCTAATCTTCATTATTGATTTATGTTCATGAACAGGCACATCATTTCATGGGGAAACAACTATTATTACTGAATAACCAGAATTTTGCCTATAAATTATAGTATTCCCTCTCATGTTTTTTATACATAATCATTTTTCGTGCTTATCTTGTTTATAAAGTCATAGAGGGTTTCATCACTACTAGTTCATAGGGAAATTACATTGTAGTGCCTGTTATCCTTTATGTAGACTGTTTCATTCTGAAAGGCGAAGGCTCATAAAACCTTTGTCATAGGAACCATAGTAGGTCAAATATTATCGTAACATTTTTTTTTCGTAAGGAGAGATAGTTCAACGTTAAATTCTGTCTTGTTTAGGCATTTATGATTACTTTTTATCACAAATGGTAATAATGCAAATTATATATATTTGGCTCATCTTTACATGCCGTTTTAATATAGTCTTTCTTAATTAATAATGACTCTTTGAATTCTAAATTTAACAGAACAAGGGAAACATCATCGTCTAAAAATTTAACTAATCTTATTAATGTCAATTTTCCCATCATCATTCCTTCCCATGGAACTCTTGGTGAGAAATTCAATAAATTCAACAGGCTTGATTAAAAGAGATGGAAAAAGACAATGTTGAGTTTATTTCACCACTCTTAATCTTTCGAGATCTCCATATGAATATGTTTATATAGTTGATGATAATGCAATGAATATGAATCGTTTGACCCTCGTATGGAATCACTCTAACTTAGCATGTAAAAATTATATCCTTAATGGATTGAATAACACATTATAGAATATGCATAGTGTTATCAAGATTGTGAGGTTATTATGAGAGCCTTTGGGAAAAGGTCTAAAATTTAGGATGCCGACATGAAAAAATAGTTGTGAGTAGATGTGGGGTAAAAACCATAATTGAGCCCAATTTCGATTGGTCCAAGAAGGCCCAATAGATCACCGGGTTGCCTCAACCCAGTTTTCCAATGAAGAGATTAGCACAAGCATTCATCACGTGGATAAATACAAATACTTATTATCTAAATTTCGATAGGATTAGTTGATTGCCAATAATCTCGGATAAGATATTCAGGAGTCACCACACTAGCCAATAACAAGCTGGGGGAGTTCCTTGAACAACTCAACCACCTTACACTACTATAAAGATAACCCTCACCCTAGGATAAAAGGGGATACAATTCTCGAACTTTGAGAGACATTAATAAGAATTAAGAAACGTCTGCATGGACTTAGGCAATTTGTTGAACCACGTTTCTCTTTGTGTTGTGTGGGTATTTTTATATTCTTTCATTACTTATTTTCAGGGATTCATTTATTGTGATTAATTGTACTCATAATTGGCGTCATTTATGAAAGATGATTTTCTCTTCTACAAAAGCAACCCATATGCAAGAATATCCACAAATATCTTATCGCCCAAATAGTGCACCCCAACCTAGTGATTTATGAGCTGACCTAGCTCCACTTAGGGTCAGATCCGAAGTTTGATGGGATGGGAATATGATATTCCATACAGAAGAGTAGCACTATGAGTAGAGCCACGACTAACCTAGATCAACTCAGATCTCATGAATGTTCGACACATATGAAGCGCTACTTTAATAATATGAGGAGGCAACTTTCCTCCAAATTAAGGAGAATTATTGCCTTTAATGATGATTGGAGAGGATAGAGAGAGAACTCCGTCAAGAGAATCGAGAATGCCGTGGTTGGACTCCAAGTCCTCAGGCGAGTAAAACTCATAGCCGAGGAAGGATAATTGGCCACAACCACGAGCGTTCGGAGCATTAAAGCACTTGGTAAGAAGGAACCAAGATGAAAAGATCCATAGGAATGATATAAGGAGCTTGGTCTGAAGGGAAATGGATAAACATCCAGCACACCAAGGGGCTAAGTCCACCAAGGAGCTGGCGGTAAGAGCTTTGATCATGCAAATGAAATTCCCCTTCTTGAGATTCATTGAGGAGGAAGAACCCCCGAAGAAGTTTACTAGACCACGGTTTGATATTTACGATGGCATAACAGATCCCATAGACCATGTTCGCCAGTATAGGCAATCCATGACTTTATGGAATCATAATGATTCCCTTATATGTCATATATTCCCCTTCAGTCTAGGATACATCACCCAAAAGTTGTTTGAGAGGCTGCCTTACAGGTCGGTTAAGAGCTTTAAGGCTCTCACTGAGGCCTTCACTGGTCACTTTATAACCAGCAACTCATATCCGAATAGAATGGACTCTTTGCTCACGATGAAGAAAAAGTCAAAGGAGACCCTACGCGAGTACTTTAAGCATTACAGGGAGACTTTTAATGAGGTGGAAGATTAGTCAGAGCAGGTTTCTATAGCATCTTTCAATATCTGCACCCTACCTCTATGTTGCACCAATCCCTTACTAAGAAAGAGGCGAACACCATCGATGATCTTATGTCACGAATTGAGAAGTAAGCCAAAGTGGAGGACGCATTCCATACCATCCAAGTAGAAACTGGTCGCCCTAAGGTGAACAAAGGCGACGACAAGGAGAATAACCTTAAAAATGGGAACAAGAAGCAAAATGGGACCAAAAATGGGGGCAAGGCGGACTCGTCTAAAGCTTTTAAATCCACCAACACAGTTTTCAAGGAATCAATTTAAAAGATCTCGGTGAAGATCAAAGATCAGTAGTTTCTCAAGTGGCTGAAAAAAATAGGAGGGGATTTGGCCAAAAGGAACACCACACTAAGAAAAATGGGCACAAGACAGAGAACTACAAGGCACTAAAATCTCACCTAGAGGAGTTAGCCCAGGCAGGGCACTTGAATGAGTACATAGAGAAGATTCCTGATCAGGTCATCACTAACGGCAACCAAACACCAGATAACGTCCTAGACGATAAGGAAGGACATAAGTTTATCGTGATACATGGAGCGTTCGACCTCAAACAGATTAAAGAAAATGCTGTTCGTATGGAACTCGAGAAGGTTATGTCTATAATGGAGGCCTTTCAGATAGATCCTGCCAAGAGCCAAGCTGACAAGCATAAGCGATCGGAGGACACGGATTGAGATAAACACATAGTGTTTATAGAGGAAGATTTGGTCAAGGTGAGAACCCTACACCATGATGCACTAGTAATCACTCTTAGGATTCCTAGCTGGGATGTGGACAAGTTACTGACGAATCAGGGGAGTTTCTCGGAGGTGATCTTTCTAGAACTCTTCCACAAGCTAAAGTTAAAAATGTTGAACTTGCAGAAAGCGACTGTTCTTTTGGTCAGCTTTACAGAAAAAATGACCATGCCATTAGGGAAGGTAGTCCTCCCTGTAAGGGCAGGAAATATTTTAAAGCTCATTGATTTTTTAGTGGTTGACATAGATTTTCCTTACCACGCCATTTTTGATAGAGGATGGCTTCACGCTATGAGGGTTGTCCCATCAACTTATCATTAAAATCTCAAATACATCAAGGATCAGGTCATAATAGAGATCAGATACGACCAAGCCATTGCTCGAAAATGCTATATCGCCACCATTAGACCCAAGCAGGAGAAGAAGAAAAATATAGAGGTCCTTCCAGACACATTCCCAAATGGTGCTACCCCTTCTAAATCGCAACTAAGTCACGGCTGACCAGGGGTGGAAGAGACCAGGATCCACCTCGCTGATAGGGTTGTAGTAAAGATGGAGGACGTAGTTTTTGATGGGATTTGACTAGAGAGGGTGTTTCAATAATAGCCCGTATTTTCAAAACATAAAATATGTTGGGAATTTAAAATTTTCAGGTAAAAATAATTTTTGTAAGTTAATTATTTTCATATTTAAAAGTGTTGATCTTAATTTATATAAGAAGGATTTTTATCGGAATTGAAATTGTATTCAAATCAGTAGAGATTTGCATTTTTATAAAATAAGGGGGAAGTTTTAGATGTTAGGACATCCGAACCGGTTCGTAGGGAGGGATGAATCAATTCGCTTGGTCAGTTTTGCTAAAATAAAACTCTTATTTTTTAGAGTTTTGTAGGACTCAAATTATTTTCGGTTAAAGACAGAAATTGACGGGTTTAGAGTTTTAAAACATATTTCACCCTTCTCCAAAAGCAAGAGACTCCTATAACTTTAATCCTCTTTTTTCTTCCAAACTTAAGCCCTTCAAACTCAAATTTCAACCCAATATTCGAAGAACTTAATCAAGATTTTTCTAGATCATATAAGTAACTTGTTTCCATTATTTTCTCGAGAGGAACACAACCATAAAATCAGATTCTTCAAAATATTTTTATATGCATGAATACTTCTATCATTCCCCTTTCGCATTATGTGTTTTAAATGTTGCCTAAACACTAATAATTACGTTTTCTTAAAATCAATTAGGAAGACTAAATAGGGAAATTGAAACAATAGTTTGGTACTAATTTTATTCAAATCTTTAATACGAATTAAGACTCAAAACCCTTGCATGCTTAGATTAGAGGCTAGGATTTAGTTAAAATTTATGACGTTTGCGTGAAGAATAAATCATGGGGACGTTACAAATTGATTTCGACATGTAAAACGATGTTAATTATGTGTATTTTGTAGAGTAGAGATTTATTGTTAGATGTAATGGAAAATTTCCAATCGAGTCTATTTGTAGTGTTGGTTTAATTTTGTACAAAACTAATTAAGTCATAGGATAGTACTTTGTCATATTTTTCAAGCCTATGACATTTGAATTGAAGACGTAGCAGCCAAGAGTTTGAAGATTACATCATTGCCGGTTTGTGTGCCAAGCTTTTACGTCATCAACATTTCATTATTTCCAACGTCTCTAAAGGTATGAATGCATATAATATATATAAAGACTTGGTTATTTTTATTGGTGTCTTTTTATAAATATTTATCATAACAACTTTTTATTTTTCTCAGAAAATAATTTTAAAACTTTGCATAAAAGTTTCTAGGCTTAAAAAGCATTTTCATTTTTTCGGAAATGTCGTTTGAACGAAAAAATTTCTCGTTCGAATGAGGTCATTTGAATGACATATCTAAGGAGATTTTCACTATTTCTCGTTAGAAGTTTTGTTCAAACTATATATCTAATGACATTTTCACTGCATTTTTATTAGTAATCTCGTTCGAACGACATTCAAAAGTTGTTTGAACGACCTGGGCGATTTTTGAACAGTTTCCCCAATTTTTATTTTTAACTGCCCATTTCCCCACTAACCTTTTACCACTTTTAATATGTGCAGGAACAACTTTTTTCAGAAGAATTTTGAAATACTTTTCCATACTTTCTAAGTGCTCTTGAGAGCAAAAACCTTTATCATAAAGTCTTCTTGGTGTTTGTTAATAAAATGATTTAATCTTTAGAACAAAATCAAGTTTTTACACCCATTGTTTGTTTTAATCCAAGTCTGAAATATATATTTTTTTTGAGATCACCATTGTTGGCATCAGGTAATTTTCTCATCCGCAAAAGTGAGAGTTTTCTACAGAGGAGTCTGTTGTTATGAAGATTCTTGGTGTGCATACGTTGGAAAGGCCTTCATATATTGTGACGATTGATTCACCCTATCGGTGAATTTCGAGACTGCAGTGGATTCTAGAGTTGTAGACTAGGAGGAGGTAGAAGAACGAATAAGCGTCAAGGCTTGAAAGGCGAGTCTAGGAAATAAGTCTTTTGTCGTGTCTTGTGTAAAATTATACCTAGTGGACTTCTGGCTGAATCATCCTAGGTTTTTCCCGTTGTGGGTTTTCCTTATACATTGCGGCGTTGTGGTATGTTTATTTTTATCTTCCAAATTCATGATGTAGATGCATGCTTAGGGGTAACAAGATAAAAATTAGTTTAATCATAACCTTTGTTTAAATTGGTGCTAATTTCATATTTTGGGTAAGTTTAATTTAATACAATTCAGTTTGCAATATTTAATTTGGCAAAATGCATGCTTTAGTTTTTCTCGCATAATTTGAACTTGAATTGGATTAATTTTGTTTAAGTGGAAATTTAATTATTTGTTTAAGTTTAATTTGATTTTAATTTTGAAGAAATTAAAATTTGAGGACTTTAATTGTTAATCAAAAAGAAATTTAAATTTTGGAATATTTTGTGAACCATCTCGCAATTTGGATTTTAAAATTGGGGTATAAAAGCATTTACTCTAAGAAATTCCATTCTTAGATTGGTAGCAGAGCATTTTTTTCTTACAATTCGTATCAAAGAATTTTTATCCTATCAAGTGGTATCAGAGCGGGTTACGTTAATTTATCACGTGATTATAATTTTTAAGGATTTTTTTGGGATAATATGGAAATTTTATCATTTTTGATGTTTCTTACTTTTAATGGTTCTCAATACGTGCACTGAAAAGCACCTATGATTTTTTGAATGGTTGATTTTCACATGTTAGCACATGATTCCTCATTTGCTGTATCTTATGGATAATTTCTTGCATGTTTGCATACACTAGCTTTTGTGCTTCATGAAAAATTATCGCTAGTTGTATGTTTGTTTGTCATATTCTAGTCTATGCTTCATTATGTAAATTTGACTAGAATTATGACATGTTTATCTTTTGTATTTTTTTTCACTGAGTCTTATTGAAAAATTCAAAAAGATTTTTATTTGCCTTTTGGGTTAGCTCTGTGTTTGTATAAAAATTTGAAAAACTCAAAAAGATTTTTTTTGTGTATTTTAGTTTTACACATTTTTTATGGCATATACCTGTGTTTTTTAATCCAATATTATCCCTGCTTCCATATGGCAAGAATTTTTGGTTAATATTTTCAATCCTTAAAGTTTTCTTTATCATGCTTGCATGGAGTAGTTTGACTTTGAATTACTCAATGGATTCTCTTCTTATATGCCTTGATTCATACATGCACGAGCTCATTTGATCTTCAACTTCATATGTATATCTGAGCTAAGTGAGATGTTTTATTATCAACTAAGTCATCTACATGTTTCTATGACTATGGAGGATTTTTTCTTGTAAGAACCGTTGTCCGGATGTAAAAAAAATAGAAAAATATTTATCCGGTGTAGTTGTTTATTAATGGAATCGGACTGCAAAAGACAAAATTACTTTGCATGAATAGCCACCATTAAAATATGGCCTAGAAAAATTGTGGCATTGTTAAAATTATCCAAGGCCAAAGTAGTTGTGTTTGATATGAAGATTCAAAAGAAAAGAAAATAATTATTATGTTTACGGAAGTTTGGATGGATATATCAACGGGTTTGTACAATGACAATGTATCCTAGTTATGCTTATTTTGTCATGACTCTATTGGTTTGTAGAATCAGTAAAATTATAGGCTTGTGTGCATTGTGTATGTTTGTTCTGTGAGTTCACTTTATATTGTCACATGAGGCTATGTCTAAGTTGATAAAGTTTTACATTCAAATAAGAACTCTGTGAACATGTTTAAGTGACTCGGTCTTAATTCTTTTGTTGCTAGGTCACACCCCTTTACTTCCGTTTACCACATGTTATTTAGACACATTTTTTCCATATGAGTGTGGAAAACTTAATGTATTTTGTGTCTTGTGTGGTGTTTATACCTATGTATATTATTAGTATCTCTTGTGCGTATATATATATATATATATATATATATATGGTATTTCTTTTGTTTTTGAGTCTTTGCCTTGTTATCGAGTCCATGTATGATTCATGTTGAAATAAATATTCATCTTGTTGCTATTGATATCTCATGATCATATTAGTTTATTCTTTTTGGTATCGTTTTTCTATCGCATCATAGTTGGTATTTATTAATCTTTGTGTTGGATTAGTTGCTTCTCATGTCATGTGCTTTATTATTCTTGTTACTTTATTCACCATTGCATTATATACTTATTTTTCCATTATCCTTATCCCTTGTTTATTTTAGGGGGATTATTTGATTTAACTGGGGAGAAATAGGTTATTTAATGCATTTTAATCCTTGTCTATTACTGAACAAAAAGGGGGAGAAATGGTATCTAAACCTTTTAATTTGGGAGATCTAACTTAGGGGGAGACGTCACTTTCTTAAGTAGGGCGTGTTAGACAAAGTGGGAGTATTTAATTATGTCATTTATTCATTTATATTCCCTATGCGTTTAATGGTCTGTTTAAGTGTGTAAGTTTTCTTCTTTAGTGGCATCCTTTTAAAGCGGCAAATCATTTCATCCCATGTGTCTTGTCAAGCCTCTGTATTTTTTATTTTGAGTGGGTTTGTGTCTTTTTCTAAGAGCTTGACGACCCATAGGATTTTTATTTTGGGTTTGGTCCTGTAATAGACAAATGGGGAGATTTGTAAGGGAAAATTTCCAATCGAGTCTATTTTTTGTGTGGGCTTAATTCTGGACAAAACTAATTGAGTCATAGGATATTACTCTATCATATCTTTTCATGTCTATGATGCTTGAGTTGAAGACGTAGCGGTCAAGAGTTTGAAGATTACATCATTGTTGGTCTATGTGCCAAGCTTTTATGTTATCAACATTTCATTATTTCCAAGGTCTCTAAATGTATGAATGCATTTAATATATATATATAGACTTGGTTATTTTTTATGGGTGTCTTTTTATAAATTTTTTGTCATAATGACTTTTTATTTTTCCGAGAAAATCATTTTAAAACTTTGCATAAAAGTGTTTGGGCTTAAAAAGCATTTTTTTTCTGAAATGTCGTTCGAACGACAATTTATTCTCGTTTGAACGAGGTTGTTTGAATGACATATCTAACGATATTTTCACTTTTTTCTCGTTAAAAGTTTCATTTGAACGACATATCTAACAAAAAATTTCACTGCATTTTCGTTAGTAATCTCGTTCGAACGACCTGTGTGGTTTTTGAACAGTTTCTCCAATTTTTATTTTTAACTATCCATTTCCCCACTAACCTTTTACCACTTTTAATATGTACGGGAACAATTTTTTCAGAAGACTTTTGCAAGACATTTCCATACTTTCTAAGCGATCTTGATATAAAAAACCTTTATGAAAATCCTCCTTGGTGTTTATTAATCAAATAATTTAATTTTTAGAACAAAACCAAGTGTTTACACCCATTGTTTGTTTTGATCCAAGTCTTACATATATATTTGCTTTAAGATTGCCATTGTTGGCACCAAGTATTTTTCTCATCCCAAAAAGAGAAAGTTTCCTATGGAGGAGTCCGTTGTAACACCCCGTGTTTTTATTTATTTATTGAATTGATTAATTAGAATATTTAAAAAATATAAAATTTTGGATTTAATGGTCTTTAAGAATTTAACATGGATTTATTAGTAAATTTTTCATCCGCAATTAAATTGGAGTTATAATAAATTGTTAGAAAGATTTTTGAAAATATTTTAACAAACAGGTACATTTTTATGAGATTAAAGAATATTTTTCTAAGTGTAAAGGCGGTGTTTCAAGGATTTTTGTTTTGATGCTGGGTTCGTTCAAACGACAGCGTATGTCGTTCGAACGACCGAGGCGGTGGATGGATTAGAGAGTCCTAATTAGATTTTAACTCTCAAACTCTTTAAATACCAAACGGATACGGGTCTAGGACTTTGAAAAGCGCTTTTCTCTCAAGCTTTCTCCAGTAAGGTCCTCAAAACATATTTCCTCTCATCTTGAACCCCTAGCCCTAACTTTTAACAAGTTTTGAAGGTTCAATTGGTGTTTTCTCAAGATAAGTTGAACCTTCTACTCAGATTTTATCCAACTAATTTTAGGCATGAATACTCTTTTCCTTTCCTTAAGTATTATGCGTTTTAAGTGTTGCCTAAACCTTTAATTGCATCTTTTTCTGAAAAATAATTAGCAACCTAATTGAGAAAGTGAACATTAAATCTTGGGGATGTTTTTATAAATTTTTTTAATATGAATAATATTCATAACCTTTGGGTACGTAGGATTCATGAGTGGATTTTGGGTTTTATTGGTGTAGGTTGCATATAGAAAATCCTTAGTTTTGATTTAAATGAATTTGGGGGCGTATAACTCATGTAATTTTTGTTGAGATAATGAAATTGGAATTATGATGTATAAATGATGAAATATCGGTGTATTTAATTTAAAATAATTAAATGAGATTAATTGGGTGTTTATGACGATGTTAAAATTAAATTAAGATTGAATTGAATTGGACTATCATGCGTAGTTTGGTACATTGATTAATTATGCTTGTTGTGTGACTTGTTGGTATTATTAAATTTCCATTGTTACGACAGGTTGCTGGGTATTTTTGCTCTCCCTGTATTTTAGGTTGCCTTCTAGGTATGGGACTAGTGGGTATGCTTTTTGATGATTTACGCCTTCTAGGTATGGGACTAGTGAGGGTAGATTATCGTGATTTTTATCATATTGGGCTGGGCTGATTTTTCTGTATTTTGTTGTCGTTACGCTAGCCTAGGCATGAGACTAGGTCAAGATTTAAGTTAAAAAATTTATCCTATACATAGGGTAGGATGTATTGATAACTTGGGAACCCTTAGGTATGATACTAAGGGGTATTTTGAGGATCACACATCGATAATAAGGGTGGGGTTTTTGGTAAATTGTGAAATTGAGAAAATTGTGCATTAATGCCTAAGATAAAAACGGGTATTAAAATTGGTGACGACATAATGTTTAAGGTACCGACAGTTCAACCGAGTCAGCTTGGGCGATTTATGTCGTGTCGTGTGTGGAACCTTGTCATATTGCGGGGAATCGGCAGTTTAAAAGGAATCAGCTGGCTATTGATAAGGGAAAGTGTGACACTTTGATGGAAATTACCACCCGGGGCGTGAGGACTGCCATAATAAAAAGTGAGAATATTAATAAAACTTGGGTTAATTAAATGAAACTAAAACGGGGGAACTTTGGGAATTTAAATTTATATTGGCGTGTTCTTTTGAAATGGGGATCCCTGCGGGTAGTTAGTGATTTACATTTATCGTGTTTAATAATCTCGTAATTAAAATACTCTATTATGATATTTATTGCGTATAATGCAACTATCTGGATTCATGGATCCTATTTTAGGGGAGTAGTGTGTATTCATGCTTGGGGATCTGACCTCGTGCGTTGACTAACTTTTTTAGGATAAGTTTTGGAGAAGCTGAATAGGAGTATCGGAGTTTATCATTTGGAGGTGCATCTGGAGTTTATTCATTTTATTGTTTTATTTAGTTAGATTTTCTTTTCACTCGTATTTCATTATGAGACTTCATTTGGGTTTTTATTGAGCCATTCGGGTCCAAAGTTGTTAGAGGATTTCAGTTGGATTATTCACAGTTCTTTATTAATCAGATTTCATTGAATCATTATTGGAGATTGGATCTAATTGAAGTTTTGGCATGTGATGGATCTCTTATCGGTCTATTGTTATTATCATTTGGGATTAAATCAATTATTAATATTGTGGATGAATTATTTTATTATCTCATATCTGTCTTATGCTAACAATGATATTTATTTAGTTCACACCCGACGTAGTTCGGCGGCGGTGGCTGGTCACCCCGTCTGTCGGATTGCGTGGGGTGTGACATCCATTCTTGTGAAGATTCATGGTGTACATGCATTAGAAATACCTTTGTATGTTTTAACGGTTGATTCGCCCCATCTATAGATTCCGAGACTGCGGTGGATTCTAGAGTTGTTGACCAGGCGGAGGTAGAAGAACGAAGAAGAGTCAAGTCTTGAAAGGCGAGTCAAATAAGTTAGTCATTTGTCGTATCTTGTGTAAAACCTTATCTAGTGGACTTGTGGCTATGCCATCCGAGGTTTTTACCGTTGTGGGTTTTCCTCGTACATTACGACACTGTGGTATATTTATTTTTATCTTGCAAATTCATCACGTAGATGCGTGATTAGGGGTAACATCATAAAAATCGGTTTAATCATAACCTTTGTTTAAATTGGTGCTAATTTTATATTTTGGGTGAGTTTAATTTAATATAATTCAAGTTGCGATATTTAATTCGGCAAAATGCATGCTTTAGCTTGTTTGGCATAATTTGAACTTGAATTGGATTAATTTTGTTTAAGTGGAAATTTAATTATTTGTTTAAGCTTAATTTGATTTTAATTTTGAAGAAATTAAAATTTGAGGACTTTATAATTGTTAATCTTGAAAGGAATTTAAAATTTGAAATATTTTGTGAACCATCTCGCATTTTGGATTTTAAAATTGGGTTATAAAAGCATTTACTCTAAGAAATCACATTCTCAGAATGGTATCAGAGCATTTTTTTCTTACAATTGGTATTAGAGCCTTTTTATCCTGTCATTAGATGTTTTCCAAAAATATGCAAGTGGATTGAAATTCTATAAATTGATGAGAAAAAGAAATACTATAATTAAATGGATATAATTTGGATAAATAGTAATCTTGCGATTAATTTAAAGAATTGTTATGATAAGTTGAAAATATGTCATATGTGATTCGTGAATGTTATTAATATTTGATACCGCGAGGACGATGGGATTCTTGGGTTAGTTATCACTCTCACCTTATTTTTAGGTTACTTCCTAGGTATGGGACTAGTAGGTAGACCTTAGTTGTTAGCAACACTTTTTAAGTATGAGACTAGATAGTGTGGGTTTTTATGGATGGATGATTCCCAGGTGGGGTTGATTTGTACATCATTTTCGTTGGATCGTGAGCCTAGGTGTTGGTCTAGGTAGTAGCTATTGGTAGGTATTCATCCTAAATCATAGGCTAGGATACACTTGCATTTTGGAGACCACTAGGTATAGGACTAGGGGTAGTTTGAGGAGTTTATGCTCATTAAAAAGGGTCGGGCTAATAGAAAATAATGAGAAGTAGAGAAATTAATAATTAATGCCTAAGATAATAAACAGGTACCAAAATGAATTTTGCTTCGCGAGTATGTGCAGGGCTAACAGTTGTCGGGTCGACTGGTTATAGCGACGTGGGTGTATGTTGGCGTCATGAGTATGTGCAAGGCTAATAGAATATGGGCTGAATGTCTATAGTGACATGTCGTGCATTGAACCTCATGAGTATGTACATAGCTAACATATATGAAGTTGATTGGGTATAATGAGGGGAATGAGTGTGATGTGTAGAACCTTAAGCACGCCAATAGTGTATGCAGGATCGATAAGGGACTGACTAGCCATAGTGGTGTCACAAGAATAAAAAAATATTGGGTAATTGAATTAGGTAAGGATATGAGATAATGTTTAAATTATAGTTGAAATGGAATAATTGGACTTAAACGACTGGGATGGCTTGGTAGGTGGGTAGATGGTAGTGGTTTATCTTACTCGCATATTAATATATATCTCGCTTAATTTAAAATACTCTATTGTGATGTTTATTATGTATAATGCTATTGTATGGGTTTACGAACCCTAATTGGGTGGAGTAGCTAGTATTCATATGGTGGGCTCTGACCCATTGTGTTATCTAACATTTCAGGTATAACGCTGGAGTAGCTGTGCAAGAGTGATTGGAGATATTTTCAGGAGTGTAGATGGAGATTTATTTTTACTTACTTTAGTAGTTTAGATTTACTTTCCATTCCGTCTCTTTTACTATGAGACTTTCATTTATGAATTTTGTGGGCCAATCGGTCCCACGGTTGTTTATGGTTTCAGTTAGATATTTATAGTTGGATGATTTCATTTGAGTTTATATTTATTTGGAGTTTGATTTATTTTGGAGGTAGCATGGTGATGCATTTTAAATTGCATGAATGGTTATTATTGTTAGATAAATTTGATACTTATCTTGTAATTTTTTATAAATGTCTTATATATCTGTCACATGATGAGAATGATAACTTATTTAGTGACGCCTGGCGTAGTTTTGCGGCGGCATCTGGCCACCTCGCATGCCAGAATGTGCGGGGTGTTACAGTTTCTAATCGGTACAACACTGACCGACCATGAAATATGGGAGTTGATCTCCTTTATAAAGCGAAGCCTAGACATTTTTATCTGGGATCCATATGATATTTCGAGGATTGATCCTACGGTCACCTTTCATCATCTCCACATACATCTGGCGTTCAAACCGATTGTATAAAAAGTGCGTCGCACGACCCCAGAAAAGGCAATGACAATGGAAAAAGAGATAGGAATTTTTTTGGAAGAAAGGTCCATCAGAGAATTTCAATTCCCTAGGTGGATCTCCAATCCAGTACTATTTCATAAAAGCAGTGATAGTTGGAGAGTCTGCATAGGCTTTACTGATATTAACAAGTCTTTCCTTAAGGATAATACTGACTAGTCGACGCCACTGCATCCTACGAATGAATGAGTTTTCTGGATGCTTATTCGGGGTATTACCAAATTTCTCTGTTCCACCCCAACCAAGATAAGAATTCATTCATAACACCATTGGGCTTATACTATTACAAGATCATGCATTTCAGCCTTAATAATGCTAGAGCCACGTACTAGAGACTGGTCACAAATATTTTCAAGCAAAAGATATAGGAAACGATGGAAGTGTACATTAACGACCAGACATAAAGATGACCATCTCAAATATTTGGCTGGTACCTTTAAAAATCTCAAGCACCACCAGATGAAGCTCAATGTGAGAAAATGCTCATTCGGTGTCCAGTTAAGGAAGTTTTTAGGCTACATGGTCAGTTAAAGGGGAATTAAGGCAAACCCTAATCAGATAGAGGTAATCAATAGTTCATCCATCGAAGACGCTCCCAGAGATACCAAAGCTCATTGGGATGCTCATGACACTTAATCTCTTTATCTCAAAGTCATCTGAGCATTGCTGACCGTTATTCTAATTTCTCAAGAAAGAAAAGGGCCTCACATGGAATAATGAATGTTTAAGGGCTCTCAAAGAAATCAAGTCCTCCCTAAGCAAACCATCATTGTTGGTAATTCCCGATCAAGGGGACCCCCTCTACCTCGACCTTATGATTTCATGCCATGCGATTAGATCGACCTTGGTTTTCAAGAAAGCGGAAAAATAATTCCTCATTTACTATTCTAACAAATTATTTCTGGATGCCGATCAATATTACTTACCGGTGGAGAAATTGGCTTACGTGCTAATAATAGATTCTCGAAAGGTAAAATGCTACTTTAAAACCCATTCCATCACCATTATCACTTCTTTCCCACTTAAAATAGTTCTTGACAAAGCCGACCTTTCTATACGCATGTCAAAATGATCGATGGAACTTGAGAGATTTAACATAAACTACCAACAAAGAACAACAGTTAAAGGGAAGGTGGTGGCTAACTTCATAGTAGAATTCTTAGGTGAAGGTACCCCTACTGACCAACAGGTGGCCGATCAACTAAAAGGACACGAGCTGAATCAATCTAAGAAGTGGATACTGTACGTGGATGGTGCATTCAATTCTAAAGGAGTAAGAATAAGAGCTGTTCTTATATCACCAGAGAATGTTATGATCGAATAAGGAATAAGGTTGGGCTTCAAATCCTCCAATAATGAAGTCGAGTATGAAGTACTTATAGCTGGGTTATGTAAGGCAGACTTGCTATGGGCGAGCCACCTCAAAGTCTATTATAATTCAATGCTGGTGTCCAACTAAATCAGTGGAGACATCAACGCTAAGGATGAAAGGATGGAAGCATATCTACAAGTGGTTCGTGAGCTGATATAAATTTTGACGGAGACCACATTCAACAGTTCCCCGAAGGGCACAATAGTCATGCAGATGCTTTAACAACCCTAAACTCAGTAGTAGATTCCAATTCCAGGAGAACAATATAAGTGGAGTTCCTCGCCATACCTATCATTAAAAAAGTTGTGGCTTCTGTGGACGTTTTTCCACTGGAATATGTCTAAGATGGATGTATCCAATCATCGTCTGCTTAAATAGAGATGCATTGCCAATAGACAAAAAATAAGCCCATCAAGTCAATGTGAAAGATTGTTTATTGTACTTAGGACTTGGGGAAAATCTTTACATGAGATCTTTCATAGGCCCCTACCTCCAGTGTGTACACCTAAAATATATTGACCAAGTTCTCTACGAGCTTCACGATGAAATCTATGGGAGTCACGCGATAGGAAGGTCTCTGGAATTTTGAGCAATCAAAGAAGGATACTGGTAGCCATATATGTAAAAAAAATGCAAGTATTTATGATCGGAAGTGTGCAAAGTGTTAAAAATTCTCCCTCATGCTTCATCAACCAGCTAGTGACCTGAGACCTTTAACTAGTTCATGGTCATTTGCAAAATAGGGGTTGGAAATTGTAGGACCACCCCCTACTGCATTAGGAAATTGCAAGTACTTGTTGGTCAGCACAAATTATTTTACTAAGTGGATCGAGGTAGAACCATTGGTGAAATGTCGATATGATCAGGTTCATCTGGAGGAACATTATAACTCATTTTGGGGTAAATAGGACAACTATAATGGATAATGACATGCAATTTGAAAGTGGGCTTGCAATGAGCAAGGAATCAAACACCAATTCAGTTCTGTGGCATACCCCTAAAGCAACGGCCAGGTAGAGGACTCGAATAAGACAATGCTCAATGACTTGAAGAAAAGTCTGAAAAGAGAAAAAGGTGATTATATGGATGAGATCTCTCACATCCTCTGAGCGTATTGCACCACGCCGAGAAGACCTACCAGGGAAATGCCCTTCACCCTTACCTATGGGATAATAGCCGTGATTCCACTTGAAGCTGGCCTGCGAACCATAAGGATAAACATCACCGATCAAGGACTGAATGATGAATCCCATCACGCTGAACTTGACCTAGTACAGGAACGAAGGGAACATGCCATGATCAAGCTGTCCTCCTACCAATACCAGTTGGAAAATTAATACAATAGAGGGTTCAAACTAAGGAAATTTCTGGTCGGGGACTATGTCCTCAGGAAAGTCCTCGATAATGCTAAAATGTCGTTAGATGACAAGTTAAGCCCTAACTGTGAAGGCCCGTTCAAATTTATTAGGGAAGATATATAAGGATCTTATCAATTGAAAATAATAAAGGGCAGGGAGATACCCGGAGCATGGAACCCGACTAACCTCAATAAATTTTATTTTTAGTTTTATTTTCAGCATACTTAGTTGTTACAAATTTTTATTTCATAACTTATGTTTCTCGTAGCTCACTTTCAAGTTATTAATAAAGGAACTAGTTATTTGCTCAATTACTTAGCTATTTAATTACTTTACATTGTTATAAAGTAACAGGATAGTAATTGGCATTAATTTTCAAATCTCGATAAAGATTTATCTTAATTATAATGGCAATTTTCATATTACAATTAAACATACGGTCTCCAAGCCTTTGTCATTACAAACATAAATGACCTCCTGAATTGCCCAGGAAAACACAAGCCCTTCGGGGGATTCGTAGGTAGTAAAGTAACTCGAATTGGTCAGATAAAATCCTGAACAGGTGGACTGCCCTTATACCAGGTGTATTTTTACCATAGTCTATTCTAGGCCAAAGGAAGTGTGATGACACACCCTAAAAGATAAGATAAGGCAAATATAACACATGCTTGGAATAAAGGAATGGAAAAATGCATGAGATTGGGATTAAGTTAACTATACTATAATATTCAATTATAAGTTACAAAAAGTTCTAATTACAAAAAATCATTACAAATAGTACAAATATAACTATCTATGGTCAGCAAACAAGAAATTTCATATCGGCCTCCTTCGACTATCATTGGGATTTGGTCGGTACTCATCTTGACTGCCATAAGTCTCCAAGTAACTCTTAGCAAGCTGAAGAGGTATGGAATCCAATGGAACCCACTTCTAATCGCGACCAAAGGAGGGCATCTATAGGCTGAACAATCAACTTGGTACATGTACCAAAGAGGAAACTCTTAGGGATCTTTCACAACCTTCAGGGTGTTCAGCCAACCATGCTTGTGGGCCACACTTTTGACCTCTTACAGCCTTAGTGGATCATCTTCCCAACCCTCATCATAGCTTATCGACTAGGCTGCTCGAGGACCCATCTTGAATAAGTAACGAAGCTTTTTCACATCATGGCTAAGTCCATTACCATGACGTGAGCTCTTTGACTGTCTTCCTTGGCATCGACGAGCTTTTTTTAATATCATTATTCTCAGACTGGAATAGGGAATCGACCTCTCCTATAGCATTTGCCTCAGCAAGTTGGGCCTTCAAGACATTTATCTTTTCTTGCGTCAAGGAGGAGCCGACCACATCTCCTAAGTCTTTCAGGTCATCCTTTAACTTGGCCACCAAGATTTTATTATCTCTTATAGGCCTTAGTCATCTTTTTCAAGACCTTGTGGATGGATAAAAATGCTCAGTGAGTCGGACCACTTGCATCTTGGCTAAGAAAATCATCCAAGTTGCCTGTAATGAGGGAATCTCCTCGTAATAGACTACAAGAATAAAACAAACACAAAAGATGAAATTTAGTAAAGATATCCCAATAATGTAATAATTAAGGGAAATGTTTTATCATTAATATCCCACAAAATGGGTAAGGCCCTTACAAACAATAAAACAAGAAAATGTACAAGGAGAATAAGTCATAATCTATAATGCACTTATTCCTTCACCTGCTCCTCAACCACAGTAACCTTGCCTTGGGTTATCATATCCTCAGTCTGGTCGACTGGGACACTAATGGTAACCTCCTCCTCAATCCTTGACGCAGAGACAGGTTTATACTCGTTGAAGCGATCATAGTCAGTTGGGACCTTGTTCCTCACCAAGGCTATGTTCTAGCCCTTCTTGAAGCTAGATTTATGGATATACATAAGATGGCGTCTGGCATCCTCATAGGATTCTATGTCCATCCTGAGTCAGGCGGGTTGGGGTCTCTGAAATTAGATCCCTCCTTCCTTCCCCCTCTTTTTCTGGTGTGCGTACATGATTGCATCCTTTATCAAGGTACTCGACCGTTGTCGATGTGAGGTATCGCCAACCTATTTTGCACAAAATAGGCAAAATAAATGTTGCTGCCTTGAGAGAATAACATCAAGGACAATATTGAGGTTTATGAAACCAAGTAGTTCAAAGGTTCGGTGACTAAGTTATGGAATGGGAAGGTGTTAGGAACCCATCCCGCCCTTTCGATCTCTCACGGGCATGTGCTAATCTTCTCATATAGAACTTCGTGATGTGTATGCTTATGTGCATAATATAAATGGAGGATGGAATCCCTCGATTCGTGTCATGGATAAAGGCAGAGAGAGGTCGTTCTTAGGAGTTGTCCCAAAATAATAATAACATTATGATGTAAGTGTTTGTCGATTCACAAGTTGTTATGGAGGAATGATTGCATATATTTGACAAGACATAAGCAAACAAGCATGTAAAATGTATATATCATGAATACATGATGAGAATAAAATAACAACCATATGAGGGAGGACTCGAGTCGAGGGATTAACATAAGATGCTTGCGTAGGCCCAGGGCATCAAAGTCTATATAGTTTGAAGATAATACGAGGTGTGGTTTAACCTATAAATCAAATCAGGGTCTTTATTTATGTGTGTGTGTAGAAAAAGATTTTTAATATGAGAAAGGGGGGGGGGGGGGGTGAGGAATCTCCGTTTAGAATTTACGAGTGAACCCTTTTTTTTTCTTATTGGATTTTTCTATGAAAATAAAGTGTGTGCGAACACTAATAATAAAAATCTTGAAACTAAGATGTGTGATGTAATGAAGTAAAGTAATAAAGCGAAAATGACATAACTAATGCAAAATTAAGAGAATTTAAAAACAAAGAGGAAGAAATGGACCTCCTTATCAAAACTTGAAGTAGATTTTTCTTGTAGATGCGATGATATCAACATGAAGTGGTGGTGGTATGAGTAGGTGGGTGATAATTTACTCAAAAGAGTATGAAAATGATGGAAGGAAGGTGGGGAATGGGCTTTTAAGGAAAGAACAACTCTGAACTCGAGGGAATTCTCTCTGAATTGATGAGAGGGATGTTCAGGGGTGATGAGGTGTTTCTTTCAAAGTAAGGTCATGGACTATATTTACAGGGCCAAGGTGGGTGCCAATTGGCATATAACCCTAGACACACGGCCGATAGGCAAGGTCCTGGGGTTACCAATTGGTAGTTAAGGCAGGATTTTTGGAAAAATGGCCATAAAATGTGAACCATAAGCCAGACTTATGCACGGGGTGGACCGTTGGAAATGGTATTCAGAAAAATTTAAGAATTCATTGAGTCACTCTTGGGTTCAAGAGTTAACTAAAGTCAAACGGGGCCTCAAAGCACCCATTGGTCATTAGACAAGAAATTTTCAAAGGATAACAGATTGTTCGTCTGAATCGTGAGGCCGATTTGCACAAGAAATGGATCATTGGGAAGGGCATTTAGACTCCTTTGAGGATTCATTCAGTCTCATTTGGTTCATAGAGTTAACCTTTGTTAAATGTGGCCTAAAAGTGCCTTATTATCCTTTAGAGTAAAATGGGTCATTTGTCCATACCGTAAGGCTGATTCACACACGACGTGGACCATTGGAAAGGGTATTCAGAACCCTTCGAATATTCATCAGTCTTATTCGAGATAAAGAGTTGACAGGAGTCAAATAGAGTCTGAGAGTGCTTGGTTGCCTCCGAATCAATTTTTGGGACAAATATATTGTTTGTTCAAACCATAAGGCCAATTTACACATGGGGACGAACCCTGGAAAGGGTATTTGAAGCCCTTCGAAGATTCATTTAGTCTCATTTAAGCTGAAGAGATGACAAGAGTTAAACGGAGTTCGGGAGCGCCCGGTGGCCTCGAGATCAATTTTTAATAGTAAAACAGATTGTTCCTCCAAATCATAAGTCCAATTCATGCATGGTACAAATCGTTAGAAATGGGATTTATATCCCTTATAAGATTTATTAAGCTTTCGCTCAGACAAGAAAGTTGACCGGACTCAAACGGGGCTTGGGTGCGCTCTGTGGCCTCCAGATTAGTACTCGAAGTATGACCTAGGATTTTCAGTGAATGAGTGAGTGGTAAGGATATAAGTAATTTCTTAGGGGAGTCCTTGGATGGGGTATCTAGAGATAGCCCCTTGACGAGCGATCTTGGAATAAGTGAAGGTCGTCGAATGATAGACACCACATCGACATTGGGAAAGAGGTTTTACGAGTCGAATATGAGGACCTAGAGAATGAGGTTGATCGATTTAGCAGGTCGAGGTCAATTATGAGGGCCTAGGGATATAAGGATGATCGATTCAGCGAAATGAGTTCAGTTTTGAAAACCTAAAGAAACAAGGATGATCGATTTAGATATTCGAAGACGTGTTAAAATTGGTTCTAAGGGACTAGGGAGACCAATTTGGCGGGTCGAGGTTAATTCTGAAGTTGTGCCGAGGATGGCCAATTTTGAGGGTCGAGGTCATTTCTGAGGACCTGAAGCTTGTACTGATCAATTATGAGGGTCGAGGTCAATTTTGAGGAGCTAAAGTTGTAGGCACCAATTTTGAGGCCGAGGTTAATTCTGAGGACCTACAGTTATAGTGACCAATTCTGAGGACCTAAAGTTGTAGCAACCAATTTTAAGGGCTGAGGTCTATTCTAAGGACCTAAAGTTGTGGCGACCAATTCTAAGTGCCCAGGTTAATTCTGAGGACCTTAAGTTATGACGACCGATTCTGAGGGTTGAGGTTGCGACACCCCACCTAATTAAATATCGGGTGATCAGTCCTTTATTAAATTAAATCAAAGTATCCACTTGGTTCAGTCTTAGAATCACTGTCGAAAACATTTATTTTATTAGTCACCTAATAATTAATTAAGCTAGTGTCAAAAAATTTTGTCCAATAATTAAAATCAATTAATTTAACCATTCACGGAATCACTATTTTTATGAATGAACAATTTACGGTTAAAACGCCATTTAACTGAAAATGATAAAGCTGACATAATCAATCCCATTTAAAAAGTCCAAACCACCAATCGTAATAATACCAAATCCAACTGAAACTGAAATACTGAAATGAAAAGAGTAAAATATCTCTCTAACATAAATAAAATGAGAATGGGTGACACATGATCTAACTGGAAAGCCTAAATCAAAGAACTGAAGTCATAGATATGGAGGCGTCTAAATACGAGGACTGCAACTCCCATAATAACTGAAACATGTCAAAATATTCAACAGTCTAAGCCTGTCGCCCCTGTGTCTGGACACCTAGAATAATTTCATAGAAAAGAGATTTTGCAAGAGACGGGTCAGAGCTCGAGTGTAAAATATTTTAAAACAATTTAGCAAGTATTTAAAAATTACAATAAAGAAAATATTATGTACATGTTAGATTTTCGAGCACTCATTTGATATTCTCACCTCTCAAGTATTGTGCATGCCTAACGTACCTGTAGACCGTTCTAACTCTTTTTATCACACCTAACTAGGTCGTAGCCATAAACCTTCTAACACTCACCCGTAGAAATAATTCGTATTCCCCACATATAATTATTGTTAAATATATCTGCCTTTACTATCCTAAGTAAAGTTTTACAATAAGGTTAATATTCACATAATGATTCAATTCCATTTACATATTCATCTACATATTCGCACGGTAGATTAAATCACATGTATTTATTTTCCATCACGCTACTATAAATAAATCCTAATACAGCACCCCTAGACTCAGCTGTGGTGCGGGCATACTCTGGTATCGAGTCCTGGTAAATCTCGTACTGAATAAGGACAATCAGTTCATAATCACTCTCAAACCGTATAAATACTAGTCACACATATTGGAGGCGAACATAGTTCCAAGCCTATGGGCTACGCACATACGTACACACTCATATGACCGCCCACTTATCAACTCTTAGATAAGTCGTTCCTAGGTTCTATGCTCTGAGGTACCAATATAATATCCCATTGAAGGCTCATAAAGATAAGATTGTACTCTCTTTAAGACCTCCCGTGATAGTAAGTATGGTAGCTATGTCATACACATAATAGATAGTACTATAGGTATTCACACAACCATTAGATCATTAGGTATATACACAACCCAAATATTTTAGTTCATACATAGTATTATTCTCATTACTACTCACGACATATTTATTCAATTACGAATACTCTCTCTCGTAATTCGCAAGGATAGCTCACCGCTCCAAACACCTTAAAGTTTTATTCCTAATTAACTTTACTAATTCTACCCTACAATGAAATTAATTCCACATTATTTAATCTCACTCGAATTAAATATACTGGACAAATTGGAACCAAAACAAAATTTCCAAAAATCTTATCACGTCGCTCAAACAAAACTACATCTTGTTTGAATGAGATAGCATGTCGTTTGAACGACCTCTTCGCACAAGATGCCATCTCTTTAGAACGAGATCCAATCTCGTTCGAATGAGACGACGCAGTTTCATCCCCAACCTCTACCCGTTACACTTTTCCACCATTTTCAACCCAAAAACTTCTACTGTTTACTCCCAACAATCAATTCTAAACATTGTTTCAACATATAAGGATGATTTCTAACAACTAGAATCATTAAATCCTTGACTAACAACCCTAAAATCTGAAATCCCCAAATTCATATACATTGGAACCCTAGTTCATAAATTTTCAATTCAAGCATTCTAATCCCAGATTTAATCATCAATAGTCATCACAAATTCGTGACTATTCTTCTAACTACATGAACAAATCAATTTCATATCAATTCAGTCCTAATTTATGCGTTCAAACATCACTGTTCATCTAAGTTCCATATAATTTAAGGGTGTTTATCACCTACACTAACATGAACATGATTATTGCTATAGATTTGCAAGAATTAAACACTTTCCTCAATAAAGAAGTTTTGATCCCTTGATGTGATTGGTATGGTTGCGATCCTCGCTCTCCGATCTACGCGGTGGTGGTCTCGGTGGTGAGAAAGGTGCACTTGTGGTGGTTTTGGCCCTAGAAACCTCTCCTCCTTTTTCCCCTTTTGGCCCTTATGTGTCTAACACTGATAGCCATATTCCAACCCACATTCCTGACCTTTTATTTCTTTAATTTTCTTCCTTAATTATACTCCAAAAATACAAATTACCAAAATGCCCTCTTGGAATGCCGGTTTGGCCCAAAACTATCTCGGGACCTAAACTAAACCCCCGAGTAGACTATCTGACTATTTCGAGCCTTCTGGATACATTGTCGCACTCAAAATGACCTTTTGAGTAACTTATAAATAATGTAATTTTTATTCCATTAATTTAGTCCTGACACGACTAACACACGCGTCCCGACTTAATTACCGTAATTATCGTATTTCTCCCTCGTGACAATTCTCATAAATTTACAATTATATATTACTTTATTCACTCAGTAATATTCACTATTATTATCATCAATAAATACTAACCCTTATCTCGCTGGTTAATATTTATTTTAATTCAGATTAATTATTAATTAAATTTCCCATATTTAAATTTTAATTAATCCATTGTTTTAAAAATCTTAAGAATTATGGGGTATTACATACTTCCCCCCCTAATAATGATATTTCATCCTGAAATTTGGAAATAAAATCATACCTGGTTAAAATAATTCTGGATATTTCTCGCACATCTCATCCTCCCGCTCCCAAGTTGACTCATCGGCGTTATAATGCTCCCACTGAACATGCACATGTTGAACTATCTTTGATGTCAACCTCCTATCGCTCTGGTCTAAGATAGCTATCGGTCTTTACTCATATGAACTATCAGGCTGTAAGTCAATCTGTTCCATCGCGATGTGAGTGTGAGCCATCTCATCCCGAAAATACCATCGAAGCGAAGAAATATGGAACACGTTATGAATCCTATGCAAGTGCTCGGGTAATCCAAGTCTGTAAGCCACTAGCCCAAATTCGTTCAATAATAGGGAATGGACCTACATACCTTGGGGCCAACTTCCCTTTCTTCCCAAATCGTAATATCCATTCATAGGAGATACTCGTAGTAGCACATAGTCCCCTAAACTGAACTCCCTGAAGAACCTATTAGCATCGGCGTTGCTCTTCTATCTATCTTGAGGAATTCATATGTGAATCCTAATCATCCCAATCCTGGATGTCCTCTTACCCGAGTATCTTATTGTCCCCCACCTCTAACCAACAAGTAGGAGAATAACATGGTCTATCGTACAGTGCCTCCTCGAATGGGGCCATGCCAATAGTAAACTGGTAGGAGTTATTATAGGCAAACTCCACCAGTGGAAGGTACTACTCCCAACCTCCCTCAAATTCAAGGATACACATCCGTAACATATCCTCTAACATCTGATTCGTTTGCTCCATCTGCCCATCCATTTGCGGGTGATAAGATGAACTCAATTTCAAGTCGGTGCCCATAGCCTCCTGAAAACTCTCCCAAAATAGAGACAAAAAAATCTTGTCCCTGTCAAACACAATATCAAGGGGCACCCCGTGTAATCTCACTATCTTCACAATAAAGATCTGAGCGTACTGTGGCATAGTAAAATTCGTTCATACTGGCAGAAAGTGGTCTATCTTAGTCAATCGATCTACAATAACTAATATAGAGTTACGACCTCTCTGAGAAGTAGGCAACCCTGTGATAAAATCCATTGAAATGCTCTCCCATTTCCATATAGGAATCTCTAGCGCCTGATGAAATCCTGTAGATTTTTGATGGTCCACCTTTACCAGCTGACAGGTGGCACATTTTGAGACGAACTCTGCAATATCCCTCTTCATCCAGCTCCAGCAATACTATCACCTCATATCCCGGTACATTTTATCCCCGCCTAGATGTATCGCATATAGAGATCTATGCGACTCTGTCATCACTGCGTGTCGCAAGTCTTTCCCCTCAGGAACAATCAGTCTATCGTTAAAGCCTAAGCCTCCCTCAGAAATCACCGAGTTGGAATCTATTCCCCCAGCTAAAAGCTGGCGAATCCTCTACTAATAAAATGAGTATGTTGCCTAGGTCTTTACCAACCTCATCACAATCTGGGGTGTAATGGTCATGGTTGACATGTACAATCCAGCAATCGTCTCCTGATGTCCTAACTCTCTCCATTTCTCCCTCCACACCTCAACTGCTTCACCCCCTGGCCTATGGCTCAACGCGTTTGCTACCACGTTAGACTTCCTCGGATGATACTAGATCTCAAACTGGTAGTATTTTACAAATTCAAGCCACCTGCGCAGTCGCAATTTAAACTCCCTTTGAGTGAATAAGTACTGCAGTAACTTGTGATCTGTGAACAATGAAACTTCTCCGCCAATAAATAATGCCACCAAATCCAAAGAGCCAACACGACTGCTGTCAACTCCAAGTCGTGGGTGGGGTAGTTTCTCTCGTGTGGCTTAAGCTTGCAAGAAGCATAAGCTATAGCCCGATCCTACTGCTACAACACCCCACTAAGCCCCTGTAATGATGAGTAAATGAAAACGAGGTACTCCACACCTGGTCTGGGGAGTGCCAAAATTGGTTCCGAAGTCAGCTTATCCTCCAGCTCATCAAACGCCAACTGACACGCATCATCCTAGATA
The DNA here is from genome assembly GCA_949130495.1 of Sambucus nigra. Classification (NCBI taxonomy): domain Eukaryota; kingdom Viridiplantae; phylum Streptophyta; class Magnoliopsida; order Dipsacales; family Adoxaceae; genus Sambucus; species Sambucus nigra. The sequence continues at coordinate 205,107,642 of OX422217.1, forward strand.
AACGAGATGCCCTTACATGTCAGGTTAGTCATCGGACCCTCAATATTTGAAAAACCCTGAATAAATTATCTGTAGTACCCAAGAAGCTACGCACCTCTATCGGTGTCGTGGACTGTCCCCACTCCCACACCGCTGACACTTTGCTCGGGTCCACTAATATTCCCAACTCAGAAAATGATATGCCCTAAAAACTGAACCTCTCCCAACCAGAATCCACATTTTTCATACTTAGCATATAACTGATGCTCACATAACATCTGTAGGACCCGACGCAAATGCTCGGTGTGCTCCTCCTTGGTACGGGAATAAATCAAGATGTCATCTATGAAGACAATGAAAAATTGATCTAGGAACTCTCTGAACACCCTATTCATCAAGTCCATAAATACCGTCGACGCATTAGTAGCCCAAATGGCATAACACGAAACTCGTTGGACCCATATCTCATCAGAAAAGCAGTCTTAGACACATCCTGCTCCCTGATCCGTAACTTTTGGTAACCGAACCTCAAGTCTATCTTCAAGAAGTAGGCTGCTCCTCTCAGCTGGTCGAATAAGTCATCGATGTGAGGCAACGAATATTTATTCCGTATCGTGACTTTATTAAACTCCCGATAATCCACACACAACCGTAAGGATCCATCCCTCTTCTTCATAAATAGAATTAGAGAACCCTAAGGTAAGGTACTCCTTTGGATGAATCCCAGTCCCAATAACTGCTCAATCTAATCCCTCAGCTCCCTTATCTCCACAGGAGCCATACGGTAGGGTGCACGGGCTATCGGTCGAGTGCCTGATGATAAATCAATCACTAACTCTATCTCCCCACTCGACGGTAATCCCGGTATATCCTAAAACACATCGGCAAACTTCCTAACAATCGGAATCGAATTAAGAGGGATTAAAACTTTTGTATAGGTCTCCTCCTCTATATAATATAAGTGAGTGGATGATGCTCCCTCAGGGTGAGGCATCACCCCTAAAAACATCTCCTAACCAGGGATAGCGAAAATAATGCTCCTACTAAAGCGGTCAATCATGGACCTATACGTGGATAGCCAATCCATGCCAATAATGGTGTCGTACTCAGACATATCCAAGACAAGCATGTCGGTGGGTAAAATGAGGCTCCCGATATCTATTACCACACCCCGACATATAAAGAAAATCAATGTTCCATTACCCAACGACGAGTCTACACATGTAATATTACTATCCACAATATCTAATAACCCCATAAAACATGCAAATCTAGTGGAAATAAATAATTTTGAAGCTCTCGTGTCAAATATAATGAGCCCTAGAGTCCCTTGAATATAAAACATACTCTCAACAACTGGTGGAGCCTGTGGGGCTGCGTCCTGGTGGATGTTGTAAACACGCCCATACTATAGCTGCCCCTCCTAAACCAAAACTACTGGAATGGCATTGTAAAAAAATTATAAATACAAAGTACACAATAATTTTACTACTTTGAAAGCGTCAAAATATTCTAAATGTATATCATTAACTTATATAGCATCATCCGGTAGAAGTATATTTTTTTTGCAAAAAAACGAACACTAGTATATTATAAAGTTAACTGTGTCACATTGTAGAACAAAACTGTAAGTCGATAAGAATCACGCGTGGCTATTAACGAGTAGGAAATAGATGTGTATATTGTTACCTAAAAATAAATATGAGTAACATATGAGAATTAAAAATGACCTCAATAGACTTGAGAAATAATAAATCTAAAAATTGTGAGTCCTCAATCAACCTGCAACAGTGAGCACTCCCATGAGTAGAAACGACTAATAATTCAACCACATAGTATGATAAATTATGTTAGGAATTGTAATGTAGCCAAGTTATTAAATTTCAAGAAAAAAATAATTGTAAAAACATTTAAAACAATAACACCTACCTACCTCATTATTTAAATGATTCTCGAGATAGAAAAAGATAAAACAAACTCTTCAAGCTGACATGGGTGAAGAAGAGTGTGGGATGCGGGTAGAAGAAGAGTTGTGAGATGCGGATTGAAGAAGAGGGTGGAATGCGATGGTTGTGGGATGTGGGATGCGGTTGTGGGATAAGGAATAAGTTTCCATGATAATAGTAGAAGTTAGTATCTCACAAAATCTTTGAGATTCTGTTACGCACGTCTCTTTCCCTCCAAAATGCTTTATGCCGATTGATATTTTTTCTTAAAATGGGTCGTAAATAATTAAATAAATTTATTTAAAAAATATTAATTTTATAAAATTATATTTAATATTACAATGTATATAAAACTGTCATAAAATATAAATATATTATATAACAGTTAAAATAATACTGTCATAACATATCATATTAATATGACCCAATAAATATACACGGGTCATAATTATTTGTTTAAATGAAAAAGGTCATAATTGTAAAATAGTCATATTTATTATGACGGTTTAATTAAAACGGTCATAAAATTGAATAATTAAAACGGTCATAAAATCATGTCGAGCGCCCCGTTGCTGCTGCGGGTACTTCCCCTCTTAGGACACTCCTGACGCTTGTGGTCAATCTTGCCACAAGTAAAGAACTTACCCACAAAGGTTCCTCCTCTCTACCCCTGCTATCCTTGGCCCTGCTGGCCGTTGCCACCTCTTCCTTGGCCCTGCTGGAACCGCTGCTAGCTCGAGTGGCCTTGTTGGCCCTACTGGCCATGCTGACACTGGTGGCCATGCCTAAAACCTCCATGTCTCTGACAGAAGCCCCATGATTTTAGTCTCTTAGCAGAATCCCCCTACTAGGAACCTTTCTCGCCTGTCTCTGCTGACTCTGAGCTACTGGTGCCCCATTAGCACTACCTCCCCTAGTCCTACCCTGCTGGCTGGACTCTCCAACTCACTTGCTGCCCTTAACATGGAAGCGGTGGTCCTGGCAGTGTAGTAAAGCAGCAGTGAGTACATCTCCATAGGACTGTAAGGAAAGGTTACCCAGAAGATGTTGTCTAATCCTCCAGGTCAGGCCGTCCACGAACATCCGAATCTTCTTCTCTTCAGTAGGCACCTCAGATGGCACCAAGTTTACTCCTCCTCATAATCTGCTACAGTCTTTCCCTCCAGGGTGAGATCCAGTAACTTCTACCTCATCTCATTCTGAAAGGTGGAAGGGAAATATATGCGATCAAACCGCACCTAGAAGTCCTGGATCATCAAAACACCACGCTCCTCAGCAGTAGTAGTGGGCTCCCACCACTGTAAAGCTGCTCCAAAAAGCTTGAAGGTAGCTAATATTTGCTTTTGCACCTCCGTTAACTCATACATCCGAAGTGTTGAAACAATAGGCCCCCATTTTTAAAATCAAAATTAATTTCCTTTAGTAAATGCGGAAGCGTTAGATGATGTTTAAAATCTTATCAAAAATTATTTCCTTTTATAGATGCGGAAGCGAGATGGTTCACACAAAAACAACAAATTTTAATTTCTTCTAAATAAAAATTAAACCAAGTGAAATTAAGATGGAACACACACACAAATTGAATTTCACTTAAACCAAGTTAATTAACCCAAGTCCTATAAATTGCCTAAGTCATATTTTTCATTTAATCATATTAGGCCAAACCAAATTTTAAGACTTTAAATTGATGATTTGAATTAACTACATAAAAATTACCCAATATTTAATTTAGCACCAAATTAAATATGTAGTGATTAAGACCAAATTTTATCTTGAATTACCTAAGCATGCGTTCTAGGTGAGTTTGCACCAGATAAAATAAACAATGAAACCACTATGCCGCGATGTACGAGGAAAAACCCACAACGGGAAAAAAACCTCGGACGACCCTAGCCTCAAATCCACTAAGTACGAAATTTACAAATACAAGCAAGATGACTTACAACACTCGACTCGATCCCTCTCAAGCCCCGACGCATATTCTTGTATACACCTCTGCCTAGCGAATAACCACGAAGCTCCACCACGGTCTCGGAATCCACCGATCGGACTTTATATGGTCACCGTCACCCGAACAAGGAGTCTTTCTCCAAGTGGGTAAATCAATGCAAACTTCTTCTTCTTTGTGGGATTTAGAAGCAAACCCAAACGTCTCTTCAAAATAGTAGAGTTGAAAAACCGGTGCCAAACTTCTAGCAATGTATATATATATGGAAGCTTGGATAAACAATATGGGTGTAACAAAGTGTTTAAATGATTTTTCCTTGAAAAATGGACACTTAAACTTGAACCTTTTCTTAGGAAATATGAACTCTCAAAACTCTCTCTAGGAGATGTAGAATAGTGAAAAAGTTAATTTGAAAAAGTTCATTTCCGCACTTAAGAAGTTCTGTCAAAAGATAGTGGGAAAAACAAGTGGGAAAGTGGGAAAAACTGTCAAAAACTGCCCAAATAACTGTTCTCACCAAATCTCGTTCGAACGAGTTTTTCGTTCGAACGAGATTCTAACGAAGTTCCAATGTGAACTCATTAGAAACCTCATTGGATATCTCATTCGAACCATCATTATCGTTCGAACGATACTTCGAACGACATTCCAGTGGCCTATATGGGAACTCGTTGGCAAACTCGTTCAAACAACATTACTGTTCGAACGACAATCTCGTTCGAACGACACTTCGAATGAACTTCCAGAAAGTTATGAAATTTTTATTTTTGCCCAGAAACTTTATATACGTTATTTTAAAGTTTTACTAAAAATATTTTTGAAAATAAATAACAGTTTTAAATAAACGTTCACCCAATATAAAATGTTCCAAGCTCCTATATATACATACATATATATATATATATTTAAAACGCATTCATACCTTAGGAGCAATTGAACCATGTTGATGATGTAGAACCTAGGCATTTTAAACTCGGCATTTTGATGAAGCTTAAAACTTGGCCACTACGTCTTCAATAAACACGTCATAGGCTTAAAGGATGATCAATTAACTCTATCCTATAACTTAAACGTTTTTGTTCGGAATTGAGCCAAAACTTACAACGGACTCAATTAGAAATTTGTGTCCTTACATGAAGGTGCCTCTGTATGTTCTTTTTCCATTGACTGATTGCCACAACATCTGAGTTCCCCGAGAAGTCTGGAGGATGTGCCTTCTGGAAGGCGTCTCTGACTCGTTCCCAAGAAGAAGGGAGTGCGTGTACCGGGGAAGGTGCCACTACCTACGCCTTTGGTGGGGCACGTTGAACCATGGCTAGTGCTGCATTAACCATTTGTGCAACTATAACGGCTACCTTGGCAGCATTCATCGTAACCCGGGCCGGAGCTGGCTGTGGCTCGGGCTAGGAATTTCTGGCCCGCGGTGCTCATCTTAGAGGCATCTTAAATGATAGATAATTTATAAATCCAAAGTTCAATAAATCTTAATATAACTGAAGACGTATATAAAAATTCAGAATGCAACAATCCTAATAATATGGATTTATATCAAAGAATGCTAAGATGGAAGCATAATAAGGATAAATCCTAAAGGACTTTAGAACCTGATGCTCTGATACCACCTGTGACAGCCCACCTAATTAAATACTGGTTGATGAGTCCTTTATTAAATTAAATCAAAGTATCCAGTTGGTTCAGTCTTACCATCACTGTCTAAAACATTTATTTTATTAATCACCTAATAATTAATTTAGCTAGTGTCAAAACATTTTGTCCAATAATTAAAAATCAATTAATTTTACCATTCACACAACAACTATTTTTATGAATGAACAATTTACGATTTAAACAACATTTAACTGAAAATGATAAAGATGACATAATCAATCCCATTATTAAAATCCAAACCACCAAACGTAATAATACCAAATCCAACTGAAACTAAAATATTGAAATCAAAAGAGTGCAATATTCCTCTAACATCAATAAAATGAGAATGGGCGACACATGCCCTAATTGGAAAGCCTAAATCAAAGAACTGAAGTCATAGATGCGGAGGAGACTAAATACGAAGACCTACAACTCCCACAATAGCTACAACACGTCAAAAGATCCAACGGTCAAAGCGTCACTACTAGAAATAGACATTTTTATGCCAGCAAAAAAGGGTCATAAAAGGTTATTTATGACGGTTTTCAAAGCTTTAAAAACATTCGTAATGTTGTGTGTCATAATTAATTGGTGTTGTCAAAATCGTCATAACAAACCATCCTATTACGACAGTTTTTCGTACAAACTGTCATTAATAATAATGTTGTATGTCTTAATAAAATTGGTGTTGATAAAACTATCATAACAAACTATCCCATTATGACAGTTTTCCATAAAAAACGTTATAAAAGGTACCTACCCATTTTTATATGTGAACTGTAAACCGTCATAAAAGTTTTTTTTCCTTTATTTTTTTGCAATGTACTATTCAAATATCCCAAACATGTAATGCATAAAACTACGATTTGCAAATTCAAAGAACAAATTTCCATAACAAATTCCAAGTACCAATATAACTTGAACAATAAGTATAAAAATTGTCATTAATATTTGAAATTGATAAAAATATATACACCAACAGTTTCCCAATTGACTTGTAGACAACTCACAAACAAAAAGTTATCTAAAATGATCTATACTATAGACATAAAAACTAGCAAATTAAACTTCAACATTAGATCCATTCGTATAGCATGGAAACCCAATTTAGCAACAACTACATCGGATACGCAATGGGCAACAACGAGACCGATATCTGAACAAAAGAAGGAAACAAATAGCAGTTAACAACTAAAACAGGTTAACCATACAAAGAATATAACTCAAACAATAATGATATTCTAATATAATATCAAGCATAAAAAAATATACATTTGCATAATTTTAAAGTTAATTTTTACTTCATCCTTTATTAAGGCGTGGGAGACATAAATGGGAAAAGTATTATGAAAATTTCATCTGAATTTCCTCGATTTTTTAATAAACCAAAATAATGACATTTTTAAACAGCAACCATATAAAGACCAATATGGACATTCACCATCAATAATAATATAAAGCCCACCCTGCGCATTTAGCATCATCATCAACAACAACAATAATATAAATCCCACTACGGGCATCATTCATTATCAATAATAATAAAATAAATACCACCCTAGGCATTCACAATCAACAACAATATAAAGGCCTAAACGAACATCACAATTAAACATTTGCATAATCTCAAAGTTAATTTTTACTTTATTCTTTATTAACACGCGGAAGAGTGAGATGGGGAAGGTTTTATGGAAATTTTGACATAGTTTCCTCTGTTTTTTTTATAATCCAAATTACACATCGCATGTTTAACCAACCACAATAATATAAAGCCCACCTCGGTCATTCAACATCATCATAATAACAGTATAAATCCCATCGCGAGCATGCACTATCAACAATAACAATACAAATACAACCATGCACATTCACTATCAATAATAACAATATAAAGCTCACCTTGGGGATTCACAATCATAAACAATATAGAGGCCACCATGAGGATCACAAAACATTGTAGAATCACAAAGTTAATTTTTACTTCATTCTTTTTTAACGCAGGGAAGAGATAAATGGGGAAGATTTAGTGAAAATTTTGGCAGAGTTTTCTTTATTTTTTTAAAAATCCAAAATTAAACATGACATGTTTAGCCAACAACAATAATATAAATCTCACCCCGAGCATTACTGTTAACAATATAAAGCTCACCTCGGGCATTCAACATCATCATCAATAACAACGATAATATAAATCTCACCCCATCCATTCACTGACAACAACATTATTCTTGATATCTTATTTTTATAGTATTTTTATAATATTAATTATGATTTTTATTATATTTTATATATAGTATTTTGATTCTCTATATTAGACATTATTAACATTGACACAAAGTAATTAATTAGATTGAAGAAAAAAAAGATATACCTGAAAAGATATGTCAAAATTGTTCACAACTATAACTCACTAAAAAAATTCTGAATGAAATCGATGAACTTATGCTGAACTTCTTCTATCTCATGATTTTCATAAGTTGATTTTTCAGCCAACTCCTTCATCTAACAAATCAAATAACACAAGTTGTATTCAATTTTTCCTAATAAAAATAATTAGCAGGGAAACAAAATATTGTAAAATAAATATTAATTACTTTAGTTTAGTAGATTGAGACGAATTCTCCATTAGATCTCTCATGAACTTCAATATGTAAAACCCGCATTCAACATTATCCGGTTGTAGAGGTCCCTATAGAATAATATGTTGAAGATCATAGTTATATTAAGATTTGAGATATAAGTCATTTTTGTATATTTATTGACATTATCATACCTTAACATTGTCCCAGTTTGAATCTGGAATTCTTCGCCCTTTCGATACCACCAACGCTTTAAATTCACTTCAAGACAAAGAATAAAATATAAAACATGTGTACAAAGACAATATGATTATATATATATATATATATATATATATAAAGAGTTTCAAGTCTCGATCTGGCTCCCTATGTAAAGAATCCAAATAGAATATATCCCTTGAAGATAAATCGATAATGACTAAAGACCAATGAAACTTACAATGTAATGAGTTGTTAACATCAATGATACAACCATATTTTGGTATAATTATAACAACTTAAGACAATATATACACTTACCGTCTGTTAATTGGCATAACATATGTGTGATTCTCTTTAGCATCTTTCATTGCATTCCTAATAAAAATATGCATTTTTTTCTTCAAATAAGCTTGTTGAGCAGCCCCGGGATTAACAAATATAATAAAATTTTGATTATTTTGAAACTTCTCGTATAAAAATCTAAAAAATAAAATAAAAATATATTAAAAATGAGTAGCTAAATAAAATTAAGATGAAAATAACTTATTCTCGCACCTCATGTATCTGATTAGACAACTGGGATCAAGGTCCTCCATTTTACAAAAAATGCACCAACTCATGTTTAGGAATGTAGGTTGCTTGAAGTTGGTCTCCAAACATTTTGAGCGAAATTTTTACAGTATCACTTGTCATGATTGAATCTAGCATGCTTGCAACTACCATAAGTGCCCCTCTCTCAACACCATGTTCTCTATCTCCTTCTTGGTTTGCATTGGTTATAAAATAGTTAATTTAAAAATATATTTTTTTAGAGTGATAGAGAGACTAGTAAAGAGTGAAGAGAGAGGGCTTTTAAAAATATTAACAATGGTATCTTTAATATAAAAGAAAACTGCTCACAACTTTACCTCTATGTCTATTATAACAAATTCTTTAGGCCACACAACATGTGAATTATCATCATTCATAATTGTTACTAACTCATCACCACAAGGTACGGGAAGGGGGGCGTCCGGAGTGTAAACAGTGTCCACATACACTCGCACGTAATTTTCCACCAAATGTTTATGGTGCACTTTGTCGTCTGGCTAGACCCTCTAAAAAACACAACCCTTAGCGATAATATTGGTACGTGAATTTAATGCCAATTTACACGGTTTGCCCATGCCATTATGAAGTGTGGAATTCATAGATGTCATGTGAGCGGATCTCTTTCCATCATCTTTCAACTATATATACGTAAAAGATAAAAATAACAACTCAATTCAATAACATGTTCTTGTTGCAAACATCAACAATAATAATATATACAATTTATTTCTTATAATGCTATTTTTCTTCTTATTTGTCTTCTTGGCAGGCGAATCATATGATGCACTCACATTTGATGTAATTATTTTGTGCAATCCATTGCCACTTTTTGGGGTGTTCAACTCGACTTTCGTCATTGCCCTCTCGTACTTCGACAACTTTGCTAGCAATTCTTGCATCCTCTCATCTTTTTCTTTTCCTATTTCTCTTTCCGCATGAAGCTTAAACTGCAACTCACTAATATGCTTCTTTGATCCTCGATTAGTGAGGTTAAAAAAGGTTGTGGGGTGACTCCATTCCCTTTACCCATAACACGACCGGGGTGCTCGGGTGTCCCTAATGCCAAAGTTAGAACGTCTGAGGTTCCTTCGGTGACCAAGCTCCTAGCTTTAACCTGACAGTTTAGTATATCCTGAAAAAAACATCAATAAAGTGAAGATATATAACATTAACAATAATTCAATTAGATGTCTTTGTTTTTGAATATATATGTAAAATAACTCATAAATAGAAACTCACATTTTATCCGCTACTTCCCTAGTAAACTCATCACTAAATTGCCCTTTTTTTTTTATCTTGGCGACCTTTTTTTCCACAGATAAGTCCTATCATCGTCATCAAACTTACCACCTACCACTTTCTGTTAACATGTTAGATAAAAAATATTGGGTGAACTTAGAATTTGTAGTTTAATTCACAAATATCAATGTTTGTTAACTAAGAAAAACAAGTACATACAAGGTCTTCGATAAGTCCAGAATAGACTTTCTTACTCATTGGATGGTTATATATATTCTCCCCCCGTCTTTCAGCTTGTGCCGTGCTTAACACCTTATAAATACATAGGCATGAGCAACTTATGCAAATAACTTAGAAAAATATATGATTTTAACGATTTGCTATTTACCTCAAACTCATTTAAGATTCTCACTTTTACGAATTCCTCTCAATCCTCCTATTTAATATATTTTTTATACATCTTAGGCCGATGCTAGAGTTGATCAAGTTGATCTCTGAATGGTCTAACGTAAAGTCTAGTCAATTCTCCTTTAAAAAAATTCCATTGAGCCGACATATCAGATAACACTTGTTACTTTTTCTTCGGATCCATATCAAATTTAGAATGTGAATTAAAAATGAAAATAAATTAAGGAATAAAAGATAAATGTGGGTTTCAAAAAATACTTATGCTTATTTTAAAATAGGCTTGGTACAAGTACGACTAAAATTGAGAAATTTAGAATATCGAGTAAGTCTTGGAAATTTAGCCTTTATGAATAGCAACATTAGTCAACATAGTGAATAGCAACAGTAGTCAATCTAAATATTATCTCCTTTTATCCTATCATTTCACTCTCTGTACAAATACCAAACAACCCAATCAATTACTTGTGTCAACCATATTCAATTTTAGATTTTTACATATCCATATTGATAGTCTATCAAATATATTTATATATCACATAAGATATATATTATGTTATTTACACAATCATATAAGAATCAATTCATATTTACATTCAAGAAGCCATTAGGACATATTTTGATGTTAAATATTCGGTGCTTTATAAGGATGAAGTATTGCAAGTCGGTTGTTAATTGCTTTGAAAATAGGGGTTCATGATTTAAATATTGTATTTTCATTGGTTGGGGAGTATCCCCAAGTACTACTCTCTCTCTCTCCCCTAAGCCCTCACATGGGTTGGTTTTTTGTGATTTTGAGTTGAGTTTTACATAGTTTCTGCTCGAATTTACATGGGGGTTTTATGATTCCAGATTAAGGATTTATGGTTTCTTGGGTTTAAAAGTAGGAATTTTGATTATGCGATTACTGATTGGAATTTATGATTTATTGGTGTGGTTTACGATTTCAGTTTCATTTGTTTAAAAGCATTACTTTTGTTTATTGGGTTTACGATTTCACTATGAGTGTGTGTTAGTTTAAAAGTAGGAGTTTTGTCTAAAGTAGGTGTTCTGTTTATTGAGTTTTATTTTTTTAACGTGATATTGATTAAACATTTGAGTATTGAGTACCGTAGAAGTGAAAGAATGGTTGCATATAAAATATAGAATATAGAAGCATATATTTCAAATAGAACATTGTCTGTATAACTTGTTCAAATATTTTTTGCATCAGTTCAAATGTTTCCTATCTTAAAACTGTTGAAACAATTTTTGGTGTTTTGTTCTTCACGGTGAATATAAAATCATATATTTCAAGGTGTTTTGTAAGAACATGGTTTAATATCAGTTTACTGTGTATCAATGAAATCATGAGAGAGTGTAACTCAATATATTATATGTTTTTTATATCTATTAAAAATTGGCATATAAATACCAGATATGTTAACTAAAATAAAAAATTGTTCATAGGAGGCCATATCTTAGAGGAGGATTTGCTTCATCAGCTAATACCTATGAATTTAACTTTTCAGTATGAGGTCGTATCTCAGAAGCATATTACCTTAAAAAGGCTTTGACATAACCAAAAGTTAATAAATACCACATCTTTTTTCACCATCACATGAAACCATAATATATCGCCTTAGAGCTGTAGTGAACCGCCTCCAACCAGCATAGCTCCTTGCCTAATAATGCTGATGGCTTTAAACCATTACTTTTATTAGTGGTAGGGAGATTTTGATCCATTTGTGATTTTGATTACATTAAGAACTGATCCATATACCATTAATAACATTTCTTCTTTACTTTTTTGGCACATGATCAACATCAGTTGCATTTGGAAATTAGTTGCAGCAGTTGACCACCCCCTTTGTTTTATCATTGTTCCTCTCTCAGTAGCTTGGACATCTATGCAGCTTCAATGTTAAACTTTGTTCTTACACATTTAAGTTGCTCGGACATCTATGATGAATCAACCATTGAAGCCCACAACCTTGAACCCATTTTAATGTTGACGACTTTAAGTTTTTGCCTTTCTAACTGTTTTGGACTTTTGATGACCTATAGTCTTCCATGCATATGTTTTGTGAGGTTTACTCATTTGTCTCAATTTTTCATGAATGTAAGGTGCATTTTGAGGAATTATAAATCGGCACACGACTGTGATTACAATGTTTAAACTTGAGGCATACATACTTTGAAGCACGAGTACTTCATTATAGGACTTTGTACAAATGTCAGATACTTCGGGACACGAAGAGGCACATGCATATACTAGTATATATATAGACAAAATCAACAGATTTAAAAAAAATACCTATGTTCAGGACCATGTAAAAGGCTTAAAAAATTTGCGATATCTTCAAAATTTTTGGGAGTATTTGCGACAAGAACCCTCTGCTCGGTTTGTCTAGGGGGAATTGACATCATGATCACATCGATATTCAAATGGAGAAAAGACTTAGTATATGCCAATTACACTAGACTAGAGAAGTTAAATATTTGGAACCAAATTGAATCAAATTCTTTAAATACTCAAGATTTCCTTTACATCTCTATAGGATATTTTAACACATTGGCTAATAGTTATGAAAAGACAGGTGGTAGGAATATAGACATTAGAGGAGTGGAATATTTGAATAACTGTATCCAAATTGCTTCTTTGATAGATCCTATAATTAAACCTTTTAGGTTCCAAAACATGTGGATTAACGACAAAGATTTCAAAGAGTGTGTCCAAAATTCTTGGAACAAACCTATAAGTGGAAGTCCTCTCAATAAATTTTATATGAAATTAACATTCTTAAAAAGGACCTCAAAGAATGGAACAAAAACACATTCGAAAACATTTTTCAAGAGATTTCAAACAGAGAGGATGAATTATTATTAAAAGAAGATATCTACCAAGGAAATCCTACTCAGGAGCACATAACTAATATGGAAGAAACTAAATCTAAAATTAATTGGGCTATGAAATGTGAAGAACATTATTGGATTCAAAAGGCAAGAATTAGATGGATAAAATAGGGGGACTTAAACACAAAGTACTTTCATGCTGTAGTTAATAACTCTCAAAGATGCCTTATGATCCATAAAATCAAAAGTAAAAACAATAGCTGGGTAGAAGCAGAAACTTCAATTAATGAAGAATTTGTTAACCACTTCCAAGCGGCTCTTACAGATGAGGGTACTCATGACTGTAATAATCTGATTAATTACATTCCTAACATTGTAGACACAAAAATCAACAATGAGCTTACTAAAATACCTGAAGATGATGAGATATTTGAAGCTATAAAATCTCTTAACAATGACAGTGCAGCTGGCCCTGATGGCTTCAATAGTCATTAAACCCCCAATTTTGTAATGGAGGTATCGATAAACCCCCAATTTTCTAATTCTCTATTTTTTCTTTAATTGTATATGCCACAGGAGAGGCTTTTCTCTTTTTATTTTAATAAAACTTATGGAGGTACTGTCCCTCTTATTTTTTATAAAAAACAACAACAACAATTTGAATTCATATACATTAATAAATGAGCTAGAGAATAATCAATAAAGTTTTCATCTCACAAACTAGGCTTTAACTAAAGTTAATAATGTGTCTTTCTTGATCCAATATGGCCATTACTTAATTTATATCCGCTGAAAGTGTAAAATGTGTCTTTCTCGACGTCGACACAATCCATGTAAAACTAAATTTAATTCAATACACACGTGTAAAACTAAGAAATTAATTCCCTGAATTGACGTTGACACAATCCATGTCATATACGAATAACGAAGGTTCTAGACACATGGGAGAAATCAAATACTTACTTGCAAAGTTGTCCATAAATTTTCTTTCAAATGAATTGTCACTTTATTCCAAGATCCATAACATATTGGAATCATCATCTTAACTATGACTCCTCTATAACTCGCAAAATCAAGTCTTGTTTTACCAAAGGGATGCCCATATATGTTGTAATCGAGTTGAATTCTTTTGCTATCTTCCATTTTGGTTATCCGCTGACAAACATCAATACCTCTACCTTTTCTAGTGTTATTAGAATTGTCTTCTGAAGGCTCCAAGTTATCTATGTCGTGTTCCTCCATTTCGTTCATGTTCCTCTAATGGCAGAGAGCCTAAAACCAGAATTTGCATAGTGTAGAATACATTTAGAACATTGCAACAAAATATCTGATCATAATTATTGAATAGAGAGATAATAGTTAGTAATAAGCATATTAGCATAATTATTGAACAAATAGAGATAACTGCTTGTCCTTTATTATAGCTCCTGCACCAAACTGGCCAATATTTAACTTTAATTTAAACATATTCAAAGTTTTCTAATTGAAATCTCTACTGCCACCTTTCCAATTCATTCTCTGAACAATATATGATACTCTGAAAATAACATTCTCAATTACATTGAAATGTTTGATTGGCTTAGATTCAAATGTTGTCTTATTTCTACTTAACCATATTTCCCAAAATATAAAAGGAGGAATAATTCTGAAGAACCATTTAGAGAACTCAGAGTTATTTGACTGCAAACACCATTTGATAACAGAACCATGAAGAGATGAGGGACACTAATTAATACCCATAATTCCATTAAAATAATTCGACACAAGAGAAGCCAATGGACCTATTTTGAATAAGTGGATTAAAGATTCTATAGATTTTAGAAAACATTTACACCTTGAGGCCAGTCTTATTCCCACTGATTGAACTCTTTCTTCAATTGGAACACATCGATTTAGAACTTTCCAAACAAAAACTCAGATGTTAGGTGGAATTTTAGGGTGCCAAATGGAATTAAAAAGCTAAGAAGATAATTTTGAATTTCTAATCAGATCATATGATGAATTAAAAGAGAACATGTTATCAATAGTAGGTTTCCATATCTACTAATTAGAAACCTAAGAAGAATAAATTTAGATGATTTAGTTACTTTTATAGTAAATGATATGATGAAACTGTGAAGTAAATGCTAGAAACCATGTTCAGGGAATTTGAAACAATATAATGAAAAATTGGACAAGTCTGCTCGGGATCATATCAAACATGTTATTTCTGTCAAAATCAAATACCATCAAATATGAGAAGAACTCCTAAACTAGTTGAAACATATGGCACTCTAAGAAAAATATTTCATAGTTGTGAAATAATGATTGTTGTGGTATAACCTTAATAAAGAATTTCATCACTATTTAATTTTTTACCTGAAGACTACAAGAAGGAAAAATAATGTTGTTCAAATCTAATGTAAACAACCATGATGTGTGTGGATACATCTATGCCTTACAACGAAATAGAGAAATGTAAACAGTTGCACCATTTAAGGAAAATAAATTTTTTGTTTGTTTAAATGTTAACAAACATTTTTTTTAGTTCAGTGAACAAAACATGTTTCTATCATATATAGACTACGAAAATATGAGCATAACTAATCGAGAAACACAACTTATAAAGCCTAGAAATTTCTGTATTTCAGGTCCTAAACGATCTTTTTAGCCAAAAGTCAAAACATAAATTGCACTCCTTAAAAATAAAGTCAATCAGCTAATCAAACACATCCTTAAAAGAACTACATTTTGATTTAATTATCTACCCACCCCTCGCAATCTATTCTCGCATATGTGGATGGCGAGTTATCAATTTCCTCAACATTTGGCAGTGATCTACTTGATCCATGATCTCCAATGCAATCAGTAATGCAGTCTTCATCGTTATCATCAATATTATATACTCTTTGAGGAGTTTCTAAAGCAATTGACCATTTAGGATCGAGTTGGTAGGGTACATAAAAAACTTGTTTGGCATGAGAATTTAATATAAATTTCTCATTCTGAGGGCCAAACCTACCAAGTTCAACCAATGTGAAACCAAGTTCATCAATCTTGACGCCGTTGTTGCTGTAACACCAATCGCACTTGAAAACCAAAATCTTAAATGTTATATAATAAAGCATCCAAATTTCAGTAATGATGCTGTAATAGCATAGATTTGAAACCACTCGATTATTATCTTTAGCACTGGAAACCTGCATCAACGTGGCATCAATGCTCACTCCACTATTTTGGTTAACTCGATCAGCACCACGTTCCCTTGTATTATAATGACATCCATTAATAACATAACTGGTAAATTTTATTACGTCTCGATGTGGACCTCAAGATACCCATTTTAAGGTATCTGAAATGTTGTTTCCCATTTGTTGAATTTCATCAACCTGAATTTCGAGAACGTTAGTTAAAATAATTAGAGTTATTTAGAGTCTTACTTTTGATAAATTGATCATACCCTTTGACGTAACCAAAGAATAAAAGTTTTGTTGTGCTCATCTTGTAACCATTTTTTGTTTTTGCGCTTTTGAGGATATTTTTGCCTAAAGCTCTCCATGTTCTTCCTAGTTATTAAAATAAAATATATAGTCAGCCATCAAGATCTTACGCTTAGACAAGAAAGTAATTCTTATTCAAATGAAATATATAATATTTACTCGATATAAGGTTGGAGATCATTTGTATTTTCCAACACATGTCGATATGCCTGTTCCCATAATGATTTATCCACTTCAATGACATTACCACCACATATTGGTTTTCCATCTTATATTGCATCATCCTTATTATTATCATCATCATCATCATCATCATCATCATCATCATCATCATCATCATCATCATCACTAGTCCTAATATTTCTACCAATCAAAACTCCAACTGCATCGAGTCCGTATAAGAGCTCGATACAAAATTCAACCGCCTCTTCTACAATATAACATTTCGCAATACAACCTTCTGGACGATTTTTATTGTGAACTTGACCCTTTGTCACTTACATGTTCCTACATCAGTGTTAAAAAATTTAAATAGTATTAACTAATTGACATGTTGTTGATTAATTTCATAATTGTAAGCACGAACTTACCTTTCAAAAGTGTACATCCACAGTGAAAAAGCTGGACCACAAAGTTCAGCCTCTCTAACAACATGTACCATTAAATGATCCATGATGCCAAAGAATGTGGGAGGGAAGTATGTTTCCAGCAAACTCAAAGTTATCACAATATCGTTATGAATTTCTTTTAGTTTTAGTACGTCCACTACCTTTTCACAAATAACATAAAATAATAATCAAATTCTAATAATCGCATATCTCACATGCTTTGGTAACACAGATTGTATTGGAACATGAAGTATTTGTTGCATCAGTATGTGACAATCATGGGACTTAAGACCAAACAGATTCAATTCTTCCATAGAAACAAGATTCACGAAATTTGAAGCGTACCCATCAGGGACCTTAAGTCATCACAAAGTTTCACAAACCCTTATTTTCTCTTCCCTCGATAATGTATAACAAGCTGGTGGAAAATAAGTCCGTTTACCATTATATTGTGGTGCCAATTCATCCCGAATTCCCATGTCTACAAGATTAATATGACTCTTAACTCCATCTTTAATTTTTCTAAGAATGTTAAGTAGGGTCCCTATGATGCTGTCACAAACAATCTTATCGATGTGCATGATGTCCAAGTTGTGTCGAATAAGAAAATGCTACCAACACTCAAGCTCAAAGAATGTGGATTTTTTCTTCCAACATACGAAATCAACATTATCATCTTTGGAGGAAGCACTACCTTCAACGTGGTCTTCACTATGCTTTCTCTTTGATTTAACAGTCTTTTTCAAACCCACCTTCTTTCCCCAAGATTCCCTAATCCCTACTAATTTCATTAATACTTGTCCACCACTCAATGGTTCAGGTTATACTTGAAACTCCTTCTGACCATTGAAATCCTTTTTTTACTTTCGAAATGGATGGTCATGTGGAAGAAAGATTCTATGTGACATATATACTTATTAGAATTTTTTAATCTAATAGAATTGGTTTCTTCCGCACAAATTGGACATAAATAATATCCCTTTACATCACAACCACACAAATTCCCATATGCAAGAAAACCATTAATACTCCCCAAAAGTGTAGCCTTTAACGTAAAAGATTCGAATCGGTAAGCATCATAGGCCTGAACACCTTCACACCACAAAGTTTGTAAAGCTTAAATTAATGGTGCCAAGTAAACATCAATATCATTGCCTGGTTCCCATGGACCAGATATCAAAATTGTCCAGCATCAAAAATTTTCTCTTTGCACTCAATGAAGGATGAAAAATTTAGATCCTCAACATAATGGGCCAACAACTATACCTACTGCTAAGAGAACTATGGGGTTTGATCCCATCAACTGAAAGTGCTAACCGAAGGTTTCTTTCATCCTTCCCAAACTCTGGCCACTTCTCGTCTACCAACTTCCATGCTGGAGAATCTGTCGGGTGACGCAATTTACCATCAATTTCTCTTTCATCTGCATGCCATGTCAAATATTTTGATGCTTGAACAGATTGGTACCATCGTTTAAACTGTGGAATAGGCGAAAAATACCACAACACTTTTGCAGGCACACCCACCTTTGGCTCAGTTGTATTCTTCCTTAACTTACACCTTGAAGTTCCTTATGTAAAGGCATGTAGTAGCATCGGCGTACTCTTTCATGTAAAGTATGCAATCATTGGGACATGCATGTATTTTTTCATTTTTGATTCAAAAAATCGATAATGTTTTTACAGCCTTTTTCGTAGTTATAGGCAATTCATTATCTTCTGAAAGATTTTTTCCTAATAATTCCAATAAATTCGAAAAGCTTGTATCGATCCACACATTCATTTCTTTAAATTTAAAAAGATTTACCAATTCTGATAATTTAGTTAACTTTTTACAACCCCTATATAAAGGCTTCTTAGCATTGTCAAGCAACTTTGCAAAGCTTTCAGGATCTCCCATAAAATCCTCCTGTGTAGCTTGAACTATCTCCAATGTGTTTTCAAGATCCTATGGAGTCTCCATCACATAATATTGAAGGTTTGGATCACACATGTAATCATTAGTTGGGGCAGCACTTTTAGCAACTTCTCCATGCCATATCCATGTACGATACGTTTTATCATAACCATTCGCATATAAATGATTTTTAATCACTTTTAGACTCAACTTTCATCCATTCCCACATTTAGAGCATGGGCATGGGATAGAGTTACTCCCTTTTGCATGTGCTTTAGCAACTCTAAAAAAATCTTAATCCCATCTTCATATTCATTTGATAATCTACTCATGGAAATCCAAGATCTATCCATTCCAAATAGACAGTGATCTTAAAGCGCACCTACTAACATCAAAGAGAGATAACATATAGTTATATTGTGATACATTAATTAAGTATTAGAAGGCAAGCCAATAAAAATAATAGAAACTAAGACAACTTGGCAGATCAATAAAATGCAAGTTATCATGAATAAAAGGAAATATTAACTAAACATTCCAAGTGTATGTTTAGTCAGAAAATAAAGAAAGTTGTGATGATAGAGTGAATAATTTCTCTTATAAGGAAATAAGAAGAAAAAAACATGGAAAAATTACCTCATATAGAATAACACTAATAATAATAATAATATAGTTCATAGTCAAATCCAATACTTAATAAATTATTCCAAACATCAGCACTTTAAGCAAGCATTCCGCAGCATTACATTAATTATGAAATCACCTTCCAAATTACTTACTAAGCGCTAAACCCCTAGTTAGGAATGAGAATGCAATAAAACTAGTATAAAAATTCATAAAATTGTACAAACACTCATTTCTTTTTTCTTGGATACTTTTCTTCATAACCAATGTCTTCGTTGTTATTTAAGTTTTACTTCATTAATGAGGAAAATCGATAAAATTGGTAAATATGTTTAATCACAACTTATTTAAAAATGGTCCAACATTTACTTTTGGGATAAATTGTTTAATTTTAATATTTAATTTGAAAAAATTAAAAATGGACTTTTGTTTAGACCAATCTGAGATAACTTTTGAAGAAGCATATGTGGTTGATCATAATATGTTATCCTCATGAGCATCAACGCTTCCTGATTATGACTGCCATGTGTCCAAGAATTAAGGATATATGTCAGATATTGAGAAGAAAAAGAAGAAGATGAAATATACAACTATAATGCTGTAACACCCCGTATTTTTGAGAACCTAAATAATTATGTGATTAATTATCATTTAAATATTATTGTGGGATTAATTAAATTAATATGCGAGAATTAATTGGTAATGAATCCAAATTTAAAAATAATTATTAACTAGCGTGAAAAGGGTTAATACTTATTAATGAGAATCATTGAATATTACTGTGTGATATGTAATATGTAATTATGAAATTTGATAAATTTTCGAAAGTGAGAAATATG
This sequence comes from Sambucus nigra, assembly GCA_949130495.1. Lineage (NCBI taxonomy): Eukaryota > Viridiplantae > Streptophyta > Magnoliopsida > Dipsacales > Adoxaceae > Sambucus > Sambucus nigra. The sequence goes on from OX422217.1 coordinate 205,128,461, forward strand.
ACAATTTGGTAATTTAAGTCTGACGTGCGTGTGAATCGTGTCGGGACTAATTGATGGGGATAAAAAGAGAAATTATTTTAGTGACTCGTATGGTAATTTTGAGTGCGCCGTTGAGTTCGGGAAGATCGAGATAGTCATAAAACACTATCCGGGTATTTTATTTAGACTCTAGGAGATTTTAGGCCTAACCGACACCATGTAGGGGTAATTTTGTAATTTTAAATTTTGGAGAAATTAAATGGATGAAAATTGGGAGTTTATTCTATCAGCCACGAGAGGTTCATTAGGGTTATCATACACAAAAATAAGGAACGGTCACAGAGGGTGTGAGGGAGATCAAATTCCAAGAAGGAAGGCCCAATTAGCACCACCTTGCACAACCTGTAAGGACACAAATTTCCAATTGAGTTCCTTGTAGTTTTGGCTCAATTCCGGACAAAAATGTCTGTGTCATAGGATAGTGTCAATGTATCTATTTCAAGCCTATGACGAGTTTGTTGAAGACGTAGCGTCCAAGTGAATAAAGCTTCATCAAAATGCCGAGTTTAAGTGCCTTGTTTCTACGTCATCAACAGTGGTTCCATGCTCCCAAGGTATGAATGAATTAAATATATATATAGGAGCTTGGAGCAGTATAATGGGTGTAGGTTTAATTAAAACTTTTGTTTATTTTCAGAAAGATTTAATTAAAACTTTAAATAAAGTTTATAAAGTTTCTGGGCTAAACATGAAAATTTCCAACTCTCTGGAAGTTCGTTCGATATGTCGTTCGAACGAGTTTTTCGTCCGAACCAAATGTCGTTCGAATGAGTTTGCCAACGAGTTCCCAGTTTGGCCTCTGTAACTTCATTCGAAATGTCGTTCGAACGAGATGGATGTTCGAACGAGATTTCCAACGAGGTTTCTAACTAGTTCATTTTTTCAAGACACTGGAACTTCGTTAGAAGGCCGTTCGAACGAGACTTCGTTCGAACGACAAATCTCGTTCGAACGAGATTTGGCGGGAATAGTTAAATGACAGTTTTTGACAGTTTTCAGTCACTTTCCCATTATCTTTCCCCACTAAATTTTGATTGAATATCTAAGTGAGGGAACCAACTTTGAAAAGTGAACTTTTTCATACACATCTATCTCCAAGAGAGAGTTTGAGAGAAAAAGAGAAAATGGAAACGTTCATGTTTTAAAGTGTATATTTGTCAAAGAAAAATTCATTTACACTTTAGTTTACACCCATATTGTTTATCCAAGTTCATATATATATATATTAATTGCTTGGAGTTTGGCACCGGTTTATCTCTACATATTGAAGAAGAGATTGTTTGGATTTGCTTCTACATCCCACAAAGAAGAAGAAGTTTGCGTTGATTTACCCACTTGGAGAAAGGCTCCTAGTTTGGGTGACGGTGACCATATAAAGTCCTATCGATGGATTCCGAGATCGCGGTGGAGCTTCGTGGTTATTCGCTAGGTGGAGGTGTCTACAAGAAGAAGCGTTGGGGGTTGAGAGGGATCGAGTCGAGTGTTGTAAGTCTTTCTGTCTTGTATTTGTAAAACCATACTCAGTGGATTTGAGGCTAGGGTCGTCTGAGATTTTTTCCCGTTGTGGGTTTTTCCTCGTACATCGCGGCGTAGTGGTTTCATTGTTTATTTTATCTTGTGCAAACTCACCTAGAATGCATGCTGAGGTAATTCAAGATAAAATTTGGTTTTAATCACTATATGTTTAATTTGGTGCTAAATTAAATATTGGGTAATGTTTAATTAATTTAATTCAAGTCATTTAATTTAATTTGATAAAATTGGTTTGGCCTAATTTGGTAAAATTGAAAAATTTGACTTAGGCAAATTTTCTAGGACTTCGGTTAATTAATTTGGTTTAAGTGAAATTGAAATAAGTGTGTGTTTTATCTTATTTCACTTTGTTTAATTTTAATTTGTAAAAGAAATTAAAATTTGTAATTTGTTTAATTTTCTTGTTAAGTTGTTTTTTTATATTTGACCCATCATCCTACGCTTCCGCATCTGAAAAGGGAATTATCTTTTTGAAGAATAAAAGAATTTTATTTGTTATTTCATAATTGGGGGTCTCCTACTTTTCACAACCACCACCACCATCGTGTAGATCGGAACACATCCATACCAATAACGTCAAAAAATCAGACGATTGATTCAAGGCAAGTGTTTATTACTTGCGTGATTTAGTAATAATTATGTTCATGAATAGAGTAGGTGATAACCCATTATATTATGAGATTTAATTTTAACGAAAACTTGATGATTTGATTCATATTGGGGTCTGAAATTATAAGAGATTAAATTCCTTCATGTAGATAGGCTGTCATCCACGAATTTATGATAATTTCCATGAACAAATCTGGGCTATATTAGTTCTCGAATTGAAATCGGAAGAACGATTTAGTAATTAATTGATGTATCGTGAAGATTTAATGATTCTAGGTAGTTAGAAATCATCTAAACATGTTAGAACATCAATTGGGTTTTCTGTTTGAGTGTTTGGGGATGAACAATAGAAGTTTTAGAGGTATTAATGTTGGAAAAACACAAAATTTAGGGGAAGAAGATGAAACAGTGGATCTCGCACGACGTTGCGCGAAGGGTCATTCAAGCGAGATATGCATCTCGCGTGAAGTCGCTCGAGCGACACGTGGCAGTCATTCAAACGACATTTCCATTTGGTTCGAGCGACGTGGTAAATTTCTGGGTATTTTCTTAGGGTCCAACTTTGGAATTTTAAGTTATTGGAGAGAGAAAAACTGCCAGTTAATAAATTTGAAACGAGACAAGTTTACGAGAAAGTGTGTGAGAGTTATACTTTAATTATTTCGGGAAGAAAATTTAACTTGGAAATTCCGTGAGAGCCATGGTAATCTAATGATATTGTGAACTACGTAAAAATGAGAATAAAATACGTATATTAAGTATGCAAGTAGGTTGGGAGAATACTATAAACTTTAATAGGATGTGTGAATGCCTATTTATTTAATATTTTTGTTAAGTGCACTAATGGGTGATAACCCAGGGGTGCAATTGTTTTATACACTAAAGGGTGATAAACTGGGGGTGTAAAGTTATTATTTAGTGCACCAATGGGTGATGACACATGGGTGCAAGGATATTGTATTAAGTGTACTAATGGGTGATAACCCGGGGGTACATGATTATTTATTAATGGCACTAATGGGTGATAACCCGGGTGTAAAGTTATCATGTGTGTGTGTGTGTGTGTGTGTGTGTGTGTGTGTGTAATTATGAGAAATTCTACTAAGAGAAACTATTAGTAATGGAAATGAGGACAAACGAATTAATCTTAATGAGATAAAGTCTTAAATATTCAAATAGTGAACGTGATAGGTAGTAACATGTGATAGACTACTTATGGGGTATTGTATGGGAGTTACGAAAATACTATTATTAGATGTAGATCGTGGTAAGTGACTTGAAATAGTTAGCTTGGGTAGAGTTACTAATACTAAATAGAAGATGCATTAGGAGTGCACAATAGAAGAAATGTTAGATCTTCATGTGAGAGCGCGAATCTAACATGCACATAATACTTTCTTTAAGGCAATTTTAAATACTTTAAAACATATTTTTACACATCGGGCTCTGACACGTCTCTTGCATCTCTTTTCTCTCTTGCTATATGTATATGTATTATATTAGGTGCTCAACCACATGGTCACCAGATTTAGAGACTTGGTTTGCTTGGTGTGCTGCAGCTGATGTGGAAGATATAGGTCTTGGATATAGACTCTCCCATCTCTGCTCTCAGTTCATCTAGACTCTTCATTTAGGGCATGTGTCACCCATTCCTTAGACATTTTATTAGAGATTGTATTTTGTTTACTTTCTATTCATTCTAGTTGGATTTAGTTTACTGTGGTTCTTTGGCTGAAGGTTTTGAACTGGAATGTTTAATCCAGTCATATTTATTTCAGTACGTGATTCAGATTTATTATTTATCTTTATTGAATGGTGAATGGTTTATATTTAAATTCTTGGGCTTTAAATAAAAGATTTTGGTTACAATTTTAAAAGGAAAAAGTATTTTGACACCAACTTAATTTAAAATTAGGTGATTGTTAAAATTAATGTTTTTCGACAGTGATGCTAAGAATGAACCAAACGAACATTCTGTTTTACAATTTTATAAAGGACTGATCACCCGATATTTAATTAGGCGGGGTGTCACAAATGCCTGAAGAATTCATCATCTTTGCATCAATGTTTGACATAAAGTGGAATAAGATCAAGACTAAGAAGGAAACTTTCAACAAGAAGAAGCTATAAATCCCAGACATTCAGCTAAAGTCCAACACTAAATCATTAAGTCAGTGGTCCAAACTACCTGCAAACCCTCTTTTCATAAGAATCACGAGTTCCTCTACTAACATGATCTCTAAATCTATTCCCTTATGTTCTAAATGATTAATTTCACTTATTGGAATGCTAGAGGAATATCAAACTCCCCCACTTGTCGAATAATTAAAAATCTTTTAAATAAATTTTCTTGTAATGGCAGTTCTTGAGCCTAAGACCAAGAGAACTAAACTCCATCAGTGTCTCATTAAGTGGAATTATGATGATGGTATAATCAATTGCTCAAATAACATATAGTTTGTATGGATATTTGGGATCCAAGTTGAGGTTATCAAAGATGGATAGAAAAGTTTATCAATGAAAGGTAATCATCCTGGCCTATCTAATGAGATTTTTTAAAGTCTTATCTATGAGAAATACATGTCTATAAATTTATCAATAAAAGGATAAATACATGTCTATAAAATTTTCACGAGTCATCAAAGTATAAGTGAATTATAAATAAATTATCATATATCAAATCTATGTCTTTAAATAACATACCATCAAAAGTATAATAAATACAATCTCTAAAAAAATGCATCTGCATCACTACCATCTTTATCTTGATCTCCAGATGGTCATGATCCACCCTTCCCCTCCCAATCACACTACCTCCTCAACCAACATTAGTATAGTGCATCCTCATGATATTCTCTCTCTCTCTCTCTCTCTCTCTCTCTCTCTCTATATATATATATATATATATATATATATATATATATATATATATATATAGCAAAGCCCCTAGTTATGCTTGGATAGCTCGTGTATGGTAAGCCTATACCCGTAAAGACTCGTTCATCTATTGCTGAAACGAGGTGAACTGAGTGGCAAAGACGGACTCCTGCTAACCTAGTTGTGTTAGTGTAGGAGATTTAGTGCTCATAACTGATGTTTAAGGTGTTGAAATAGGGTTATGTTGAGCATATAACATATCATACTCCTATGATGCAGTCAGGGGATGAACTCGGGCATTATTCGGGATGTGAGACTCAAAACCATGTGCAATAGACTTATCAATTTTATCTAATGAGTCTAAGGTATGCTCTCCAAGAATTATAGGTACATCTTTTGTTAGCATAATGAAAGTGAGTAACATCCAATAATGTAGGGACAACTATTTTCATGTATCTTTATTATTCCGAATGAATGACATGGTCCTTCAGATAAGATATGAGCGATCGATGGTCATGTCGACACTAATATCATACATGAACCAAATGTGATTGGAGATGTAGGTACTATGATTCCCTATGGGTCAGAGAATGAAACTAAATATCTTATTAAGAAATATATAGTTAAAATAAAGGTGGTTGCTTTGTAGTGGCTTTTGGTTATACAAGGAAAAATATGTAAAGTGAAGGGTTCGATAGACGGTATGGTATGGGGTAAGATGTCCAGGATCCTCGGCATAGTGAGGTCAGAGATCTATAGGAATGTTTAAAATCCCAGCTATGGTATTAGGTGAGATAATGATGTCCGCCCATATAACCTTAGATATCGTGAACTCTCCATCTACCCTGGAGTAAAAATAAAACTCATGCCTAATGTCTACATAGGTTGAGTTGTTCAATTTGAGAGTAGACTCCTATACTCAACCATATAACCACGAAGGAACTAAGATCCTTCTAGATCAATCAGGTAAGTGGGATGCTTAAGAACCACCCACATATGGTAATACCAGATGAAGATGTATCTCTTAGACTCCCCACGTGTATCCCATCAGAGCTGAGGCTGAAGAGGAACCTCTTTGGATTTATTTCCCTTAATGGAAATATACCAAGGAAACCTAAAGGAACAGGTTCTAAAGGTAGGACAAGAACCTAATCTGGGTCGCAAAAATAAAAACCAATAACCATCCACAAACTCTACCAATAAACCCAACAAAATAAAACATGCACATAAATAATGACCAATAAGCATAAACCAAAGAGTCCTCATCACTAGATTAGGGTTAAAACAATAAAAAATTTCCTTTTTAAAAAAAATCCATATATATATACATTATAGAAAATACATAAATAATAGTTTTTTCACGCATAATATTATGTATAAATAAAGATGATAATGTATACAAATAAAATCAACTAAAATTCATATATATGTATAAATATATAACATATATCCATTTACATAAAGGAGAAGGTGGGGAAGATAAAAATTTTTACATGGAAACCAAGAATCATAACTTGTTCAAAACCTCAATTCCAAGATTTGTATTGTAAAATGAGCGAGGAATCAAAGGTTTTGAGGTTTGAGAAATGGTGGTCTAGGATTATAAGAGTGTATAAAGGGAAAAAGATACTCTATGAAGACGAAAACCCCTTCTATACCCGAACCTCAGTAGAACTATATAGGGCTTGTTCAAATGAGGTCTCATCCGAACCAATGTGGGCCTATACGAACGAGAGACAAAAGATTTTTCCTCGATAAAAACACCCCCTAAAAAATAAAGTCAGGGAAAATAAAAAAATAAAAAAATAAGGAAAACAAAATACAAACACGAGTGGCACCACTCACACATCAATTCTAAGCTTTGAAAATCCACATATGTAACCTAAAGGGAATGGGAAGGGTCTAAAGAAACTAATGGTTGAAAACGTCATTTTTTTATTTTATTTTTATCACTTTATTGTGTTTTGTATTGCTACTGTGGTTTTAAATGATGTGTCCTTAAAGGATAAAATTATAGTCCCACTAACAGCCCTGATGCAAGATAAAAGGATTGCAATAGTAGTAATCCTTCAAATATTGAGAACAAGATGATATTTTTGATTGAGATGCTATTTTTTATTAGCCCTTTGACTACCCTTTGGACCTTTTCCTAAGTACCCTTTGGACCTTTGTTAGATCTGGATGCTATTTTTGATTGAGATGTTGCTTCAAATTGTGATTCAAGTGTCGTTTGTGAGAACATGGGTTCCTGTTTAACAAAACTAATAAGCGTGTTTAAATTCAGTTGACGTGGCATTGTAAAATCCATGTGTATTTTACACAATGCTGATGCTCTTATATTTAAACTACATGTGGTAAGAGTAAAGTATAAAACTCATAATGTTTACCATTAAATACAAATTGTAATAACTTATTTTTCAACAATAGTTCTACAACACACCTCCATTAGCTACAATATAAAGTTTGCATATTGTATGTTAAAAAAATGAAACTATTACCCCATTTTAAAAATGCATGATATTGTTTACATCTAATAAATAGCCAATATTATTTGTTCTTTTCACTAATCGTTGCATTCTTCCCGATCATATAACATCAACAACATACGTCGCTATCCCATATGCAACAGCTAATGCATATGCCTACTACATCTTATTCCCAACCATACTCAACTAATATGAAATAATTTAAAGCTAAATTTAACAACTATCCGAAGAAATGTACTGTTAATATTAATGAAGCAGGGAATCTGATACGCATACATATGAGCCCTATGAGACATTAATCTTCTTTTCGCGTACCAAATAAATACGTGAATATAAGTTACAATAATGCCTATAATCTTTCTTTAACTTCAGTAAAATTCATCATTCTCTACCCTCCTCATAGTTTGTATGCGATTATCAAATAACTGTAGCTCGTAACTTCTTGCCTCAACTGTGGTTGTGGGATTCGCAACCACTATATCCATTTTATTTTTATTATTGAACAACTTTATAGCTTTAACATAGTCATCTACATATCCTATGACTATAATTTACGCATCCTTACCGCTATTTCGCAATAATATCTGCTTTTGGTTCCATAACACCTCTGTTGTTCCTTGACTTCAATTCTGAAATTATTTTTTCCTATGATCTTGCAAAACATCAATTGTGAGATTGATGTCTAAATTATATTGTTGACATTCATAGATTATTACTGTACATATTTTTTTTGAATTTTAAATATGTAAGCCATCATATTTAAACTTATGTTCTTGATATAATACATTATACGTGTTGTTGGTTTACTTTATAGATGCGTACTTCCAATACAATGAAAAAAAATCCATTTGTTACTTGGTTATTTTACATCGCCTACCAAAATATCATCCCTTGAAAACTACTGCCCTTCGTTTTGATTTTTTATTACTAACTTTCCATGTATGCTTCTTACCTTCACTAAACATTTGTTCAATTTTTATGTTTCACATACATATTGTATTGATTTACATATTTGCATTTTCTTTTGTTGGAGATACTTCAAGGAGTCACAATAACAATCAAAAGGTAATATACACATACTCATACTAAATTTTATTTTTCATTTCTTTTCCCAAATTCTTATTCTATATAATTTACATAAAAGGAAAAAAGTCCCATCAGTCTCAGTCCCGATATTACCATTCTCAAAGACACTCACATCATCAATCAAAGGGATTCCCATAAAAACACATGTATATCATACAACAAATAAATCGCCTCATTCAATTGACGTTGAAATTGAACAAATTTCTAGGAGGAAGCGCGTCACAAGGTAATGCAAATTAAATATCAAATATATTGATGTTTAACTTTAAATATAATATTCATCAATCTTATTAAGATATATTTTTCCGAACTTACTTGCAGGAACATGGATGAAAGGAAAAAATGATGCTTTATATTAAAATTCTTTAGTGTTAGCTTGATCATCAAACGATGCCTTCTGCTATTATAATATATTTCTATATTAATGTTTCTTTATATGTCGAACCGTTACAAAGTTTATTTATATTGGTACTTAACGTTTTCTTCCCACGACTACTCTTAATTATTAATCTATTGGCCACTTTGTTTCAAATTCTCTTTATTTTTTCATTGCATTCGTTCATTTAGATTACGATAACGTCTGACCCGCGTAACGCATGGGTTTCCAACTAGTTTTCCATATTTTGCTAACGAAGTTTAATATTGTCCAATAACAGGGGATAGGGATTGCTTCCTATAGCTTCGTCTAATGGGCTTATGAGACATGGTTTATTCTTTGATACCCAATGCATTTGACAAAGGTATACAATTATTAAAACATCCTCAACAAGTTAGTTTTTTTAGTGTTTTGTCATTGTTTTGATGCTCTCAATGCATTTGTGTCTAGATACTTTGTTATTCATATATGACATGGATTATGTCAACGTCAATTCAAGGACTTAATTTCTTAGTTTTACACGTGTGTATTGAATAAAATTTGTTAGTTTTACATGGATTGTGTCGACATCAATAATTATTCAGGTTTAAACATTTCATCTTTTAAAAAATCTTATTTTTTTTAACACAATCAACATTCTTTTTACACCTTGTTACACCTTTACAGTCTTTATCTATGTTTCACCTTTACAACATTCTTTGATGCGTGGTTTGGACAACACATTTGAAATAATTACGCACTTTCTCAATATCACGTTAGCGTAATAAAAAAAGGAAAATAAAGGACTATTTACTAAAAAACACAATAAACTTTACATGTTTTTCAGCATATAATTGAACTATGCTTTTAAGTTTAGAAAACAACATTAAACAATATTGTTGCATATTTATACGCTAATTCTTCATCGTACTTGGTTGTTGCATGTTGCAAGACCATTAGTACTTGATTATGTTTGTGTTTAGATTTGAAGATTTTGTATACTAAATAAGATTTTGTGGAATTGATTATGTGGACAAATTCTTTTAAAAACATGTTAGCGAAGTTCATATTAACAAGCTATTACAACCCAGGTTTTTGAGCGACTATTTAATATTATTTTGCCCGATGGGCTAATTATACAAAATAGGGGAAGTTGGAGTAAATATTATTTCCCGTGAGACTTAGGGATAATATTTAGTATATTTTGTCTATTTACCGTTATGAGAAGGTAAATGGCATTATATTGTGATATATTGCGTCGTTATATGTAAAACGACGGTTATGACCTATATTTAAATTTGGGCATAATTAATGAAATTGGAACATAAAAATAGTTCACGTTATTTCGAATGCCAAAAAGGGGGTGTGGTTGTTTTTAGAATAGTCGAGATAGTCGAAATAAGTGCCAAGTTGTATTTTTGAGTTCCGGGCACTTTTAACGGGTTATGACTCAATTATGTGGATACGAGTCATTTTAATGGTGTATTAGCAATTAAGAGGGGATTTATGTTTTAAGACCCGGTTAAGTCCCCCACCCCATTTATTTTCCCAATCTTATGTTAGAAGCCAAGAGAGAGAGAGAGAGAGAGAGAGAGAGAAGAGAGATTTGGGAGAAATGGAGAAAAGAGAGACAAATGGAGATTTGGGCCGGATTTCCATTGCTACCGGAGGAGGATCCGAGACTACAAACTCGAGGCAAGTTTCTTACTTTCTAGATGTTGATTTAATGTGATAATTTGCATGTATAGTTAGTTTTTGGGAGATTTAAACCATAAATGGGTTTTGTTGATTTTGGTGATTAAACCCTTAAATCTGAGTTTTTATTTGATTTGAGGATAAATAATTAGTTATTTGATGTGTAGGAATGATGTAGTTGAAATCATTATTGTAGATGTTGGAAGAAATCAAATAATTGGGGGATTTTGAGATTTTAGGGTTCTTCAACCCGTAGCCCCATCTGGGCCAATTTGCAGGGCCGAATTGATTTGGCCCTAGGGGCGAATCGATTCGGATAAGGGGAAGGTTACACGTCTGGGAGACCGAATTGATTCAGTATGGGGCCGAATCGATTCGGCTGAGGCAGAATGTCAGTTTTACTCACCGAATCGATTCTCTTTTTGGGCGAATCGATTCGCAACCAGGGGCGAATCGATTCGGTTGCCCTGTTTTTGTGAGATTTTTCCTAGTTTTATTTTAGCCCTTTTTCTTTTAGGTCCGAGGTTTAGGACCCTTCCTTTGGAAAGTAATAAGAGTTCCTAGAGGGTTGTTTTGGGTAGACTAATGTCCTAGGATAAAATGGGATGATTGGGCTTACCTCGAGGGCTAGTTTGTGTAGGTTACTGTCCGTATGAAATAGGAAGTTAACCTTAAAATGAATTGGAGATAAAATGTTAATGATGGGACTTTTGGGAGTCAATAATTGAGGGAGACTCACTTTGATGGTTCATGAAATTGTATGAAATTTTAGTTTGAGGATAATGGCACTTCGGGTCTTAGGTCATTAATAAAATATGACACTAAGAATAAGAATTGTATATTATACAATATGGTACTAAATGAATAAGTACAAATGATTTTGAGAACGTAAAAGTGAATGTTTTCAAAAGGAAAAAATAATGCTTTTCATAAATGTTAATTTATGGATACACACCTCTCTAAATCGCTATCATAAGGGAAGTTACGCGCATGTGGTGAAGCCCCCTGGATAATGAATGCATGGTGGATATATCCTTAGGCCATATGGGCGTTTATTATATTTACTGCGTTGGTTAGGTGATTTTGGGTGTGGTCATGACTATCCCGCGGGCATATGGTCGCTTCCCGACGTTTGGTAGGTTCCCAGGTTGTCTTATTTGATAGGCCCTGGAAGATGATAGCCATTTAGGGGTGCGTCCAGTGGGGAAACCCAGAGGGACGGTCTTAGATATGTTAAAGCAATTCATGATAATGAATTGGCTTTAAATACATTTCCCGGATGGAAGAAGGAAAATGGGTTATATGGTTTGGCTTCGAATACATTTCCCAGATGGAAGAAGGGAGATGGAAGCATATGGTATTAAAAAGTATTTTTATGATAATAAAAAGGGCTTTTTGTATGAACTTCCTGGATGGAAGAAGGGAAGTGGGATTTTATGAAAAAGGTTAAAGCATTTTTATGTTAATTAAACTTGCTTTAAATTATATATTTTTCCTGGATGGAAGAAATGAAATAAAATTGTTAAAGAAGGCTTTGAAATGAGATTTATTTGGTAAACATATGATAAAATGAACTTACCACACATGTAATTCCTAAAGAAATAGGAACTGCGCCTTCTGATGGTGAATGGGTTTTATTTTATATTTCCTTGTGTAATTGTAGATGAAACCTCCCATGCATATATATATATATATATATATATATATATATATATATATATATATATATATTAATTACGTGCTTAGGGTCTAATGGATCTCGATGATCAACCTTGCCTAGTATTAGTGTATCAGAGGGGGTTCCTTGTTTGGATTTCTCTTTGCGAGACACCCCACGCATGAACCCACACACGAATGTGGCATAGTGTTGAGAATGGGGAGAAGTTATCCCTTAGTAATTGGGTTAACTAGAGCATCTCATGATATTGCACTAGGTTGTGCTTTAAGATTGAGAGGTGAGAAATATTATGTTAATTGCGAGAGAATTACGCACTTAACTGTCATGCATTCTAGTCACATGGGAATCATATCAAACCGGGACCTGACCCGTCTATATTTCCTTATTTTTTTATATACTCCTTAACCTACAGGTGCTCTTCCGCATGGACACCCGTATTTACATTTCAAGTCCTGTTGTCATGGAGCTATAGCATATTGTGGATGTTGTAGGATATTTGTTTTATACGCCTCCATCTTTTGTACTCTAGTTATGTTCAGTTTATTTATTCGGGAGTGTTGCCCATACATTGCACTCATTTATTACAATTTAATATTTAATGTGTAATACTCGGTGTAACTATTGATATTGGTCTGTTCACCGACAGCTTATTCTTTGATTATTTATTATATTGTTATTCATTTGCTTGTTGATTTTTGATATCCATCGTTTTTGCAAATGGGATTGTCTTTAAGTGTTTTTCTTTTACTTTCAAAATTTTAAATTTGACAGTCCGTTTTCTAAAATGATTGGTGATTATCTCGTACTATTAATTTAATCGACAGTGATGCTAAGAATAGACCATCTATGATTCCTGTGATTATTAGAGTATTGGCTGGCCACCTATTATTTTAGTAGGTGCGTTGTCACAGATGGTATCAGAGTATTAGGTTCTAGAGTCCTTAGGAATCTGTGCGGACGTACTTCGCGTTCAGCGTTACCTCTGATTTGTTATAGAACCATAAGATTAAGATCGTTGATTTTTCTCTGGTGATATTTCATTCTTCTGCTCTGGTATAAGAACCCCAAAAATCGTTTGCGTTCGTGTGAGACGTGTAAGTCGTCAGATGAAGGGAGTTAAGGAAGGCCGTTGTGAAGGCGTTATGAGATGGGATTACTAAGAGCTATAAGTGGTCGTTGGGAATGAGGGCCGCTTTAGAGGTTGCTCCCTCCGTAGCATTATTTTAATATTGCTACTGTGACTACTAAGTATAGTAGACATAGTTTTCCAAGTACCGCTGCCTGTAGAGAGTGGTACTAAGCTTGGGATTCCAAGCGATATTAAGTTGAAGTTGAGATGTCCTTGATAAGGACCACGTGTTGAATTTCGATCGGTTAGAGGAAGTGTAATCTCATTAGATGAGAGTATAAGGTCCAGTAGTTTTGGCCTAGAGAGGGGTATAGAAGTGACCAGGTGCGAAGATTGGGGGAAAATCTTTCGCCCATAGGAGTAAGGTTGAAGTGGCAGACATAGTAGTCGCCATATTTTTCGTGGAGTGGGAAGTTTCCCATAGAGAAACCTGGTGGATATTTTCAACAGCGAGTTTCTCTGGGATGTTGGGAATGATGAGAAAGTAGATTCTCAAGTATTCACTTGAGGTTCGATCGGAGGCCGACTGTGAATAAAGAGTTGCAGGGTTTAGGAAACCTTGAATCTAAGTGGGTTGATACAAAGAAGAGTGATCCCTTCAGTGGAAATGATAGGCTCACAAGTAAGTGTTGATAACACTTCAAGAGAAGTAGTGTTCATGAGACCCCATTGGCGGACATCCACCCGGGGAAGACTCGTTGAACTAAGGTCGGGGAGGCTAGTAGAATGTTCTCTTTGCTGAAGAAGTTAAGGGAACTACGCGTTTTGATCTTGTCGATTGGAAAATAAGGGCAAGAATAGGATACCTAGTTGGGGCATTGATGGAAGTTGTTTGGTTCGGATAAGACTAGAGTGATGTGTCTTGGAACCTTTAGTAGTGGCCAAAGAGATTGGCAAGAATGTTGGCGGGGATTCCACCTTAGGCGAGGGTGGAGTATTCCTTATGATAAGATGGAGTAGTATGGTATTTACCCTAGATTCGGGTGTGTAAATTGAGCTTGTGGTGATATCAATATTATGATAGTAAGTATATCTATATGGCTTCCATGGTAGGGAAGTTCTATTTTTTCCTTCGCTCGTTATTAAGCGAGTGGAGATATTTTAGATGCACATTTGTGGTATGTGCTACTTGTATTATATGTAATATGCGAGTGGAGATATTCTTGGTTGGGTTGGTGTGATAGCAAGCGAATAAATTGCGAGGCTATCATATTTCTAGTTCTAGAGAAGAGCTAGTTGTTCCATAATATCTCCCTTGGATATAGGTTGAGACTTTATAGAGGTGGTTTACGGTATGTAGGTAGTTTTCATTATTTGTTTTGTTTATTTTACTTGATTGTTTGTTTGCTTTGTTTGTGCATAATTGTTGCGTTTTCTTTTCTTTTCCTTTCTTTATTTCTTTCTTTTTCTGTTGGTTAGATTCTGGGTTGGAAGGTTTAGCCGAGAATCACGTAATTGAGTGATTAAAGGGCTACGTTGATGTGCGATATATGAGCACGGTAATAGTTTTTCCTCTGATCGATGTGGGGAAGACTAAGATATGAAAGCCGGATTTAGAATTATGGTTGTGCCTTAATGAGAAGGCCATTTATAAAGATATGTGTATATTGGGATAAAGTGTTTGTGGCATCTTACAGAAAGTAAATGCCTCAGTTGATTGATATGGTAAAACTTAGAAGTAGTAGTGCATTAGTAGAGTTACGAGTTATGATTTTAGTGGTCCCAATAATGTGCCTTCGACCCTTACTTCTCGATGATCGACGATGCGCGGTAGTAGTGTAACGGGAGGGCTTCTTATTTGGATTTCGCTTCGATGAGACGTCCCACGCATGAAGCCGAGCTAATGTAGGAAGTCGGTAAAGGACTTGGGCACTAGGGATATACTTAGTATTATATTCATACGACTCGATTAGGATGTAGACTAACTTTAGGATTTTTAGGATGTAAGGCCCTTAGGGCATGCGACATTATTTTAGGAAGGCTGTAGGGAGTATACCACAATATGTTTGTGGGTTAACTCTAAGTGGGATTGGGTCCCTAGAACGGAGAAGTACGGGATATCAAGTGATTCAGAACGGTAGGCCATAGGTGGTGGAGCCTCTCTTAGATAGAGTGTTACGTTGGTAACCTATCTTTTGGGGAGTTAAAAGGAGGAGTTGACTTTTACTCCTGCACTCGTGTTGTTATGATCGAGAGTGGATTTAACGAATGAGTCTCTGCCTAGAATGGGAAGTATTAATACTGGAGCATGGATCCATTGTTTATGTGTCTCACAAACTTAAATTCGTGAGAAGTATTATCCCACGCTTGATTTAAAGTTCGTAGCGGTAGTATTCACCTTAAAGGAACAGAGGCACTACTTCCTGGGCAGGAAATTGGTCTTTTCATGAGCAATATGTTGGTGTTTAAATTTCGTAAAGGACTATCAATTGAATATCCCCTTTCGCTAAGGAAGTGCGGATGGGTTAGTAGGTACGTCGAGTAGAGAACCGTCGGAGAGATTAGTTGAGGCATGGAATGCCATGTGGAATGAGCTTAACCGAGGGGATGCAATAGTAAGAGCGTTCATATCCGTGGTGGACCAATTCACCTACTAGTGAGAAGAGACTAATGGTGGAACGGTGAAGGAATGGAGTAGTAGCTTTTATGGATCAAAATTTCCGTACAATAGTTCGGATCGTTTCCTATAAGTATGGTGCCGTGTGTGGCCTAGTGTAGTTGGTTGTGTGCCTTGCCTGTTCGTTGGAATGGAATCAGTAGATAGTATATTTCTTGGACTTGGAGTGGTCTGGGAACATTTCTTTAATGATTGGGCTCATTGAGCCGTATATTTTCAAGAGCTACGCCAATGCGGATAGAAGCTAGTAGTGTTGGGGTGAGCGATTATAAGTTAGTGTAGTTATCCCCTAGTAAGGGTGTAAGGTGTTTCGGGAAGTAAGGCAATTTGTGCCGAGATGTGTAGGTATCTCCTTCCGTAGTAGAATGGTAGGATCGATAGTTCATGAGGAACATGTTGGTGCTATGTTAGAGCACTAAGAGGGTGGACTGAGATCGAATAGTGATGACCTTAGTCCGAGTCCTATGGGGACGCTCCACTACCGAGGGGTTTGTTAAGAATGATAGAACGGTAGTTTAGTATGGTATACCTTTATATGGTGATACGATACGCCTGAATTTTGAGGGCAAAATTCCCTTCTAAGAGGGGGGGGGGGGGGGGGGGGGAGTATGTAACAACCCAGGTTTTTGAGCGACTATTTTATATTATTTTACCCGATGGGCTAATTATACAAAATAAGGGAAGTTGGAGTAGATATTATTTCCCGTGAGACTTAGGGATAATATTTACTATATTTTGTCTATTTACCGTTATGAGAAGGTAAATGGCATTATATTGTGATATATTGCGTCGTTATATGTAAAACGACGGTTATGACCTATATTTAAATTTGGGCATAATTAATGAAATTGGAACATAAAAATAGTTCACGTTATTTCGAATGCCAAAATAGGGGGTGCAGTTGTTTTTAGAATAGTCGAGATAGTCGAAATAAGTGCCAAGTTGTATTTTTGAGTTTCGGGCACTTTTAACGGGTTATGACTATACGAGTCATTTTAATGGTGTATTAGCAATTAAGAGGGGAATTTATGTTTTAAGACCCGGTTAAGTCCCCCACCCCATTTATTTTCCCAATCTTATGTTAGAAGCCAAGAGAGAGAGAGAGAGAGAAGAGAGAGTTGGGAGAAATGGAGAAAAAAGAGAGAAATGGAGATTTGGGCCGGATTTTCGTTGCTACCGAAGGAGGATCTGAGTCTACAAACTCGAGGCAAGTTTCTTACTTGCTAGATGTTGATTTGATGTGATAATTTGCATGTATAGTTATTTTTTGGGAGATTTAAACCATAAATGGGTTTTTGTTGACTTTGGTGATTAAACCCTTAAATCTTAGTTTTTATTTGATTTGAGGATAAATAATTAGTTATTTGATGTGTAGGAATGATGTAGTTGAAATCATTATTTTTTATGTTGGAAGAAATCAAAGAATTCGGGTTTTTGAGATTTTAGGGTTCTTCAACCCGTAGCCCAAACTGGGCCAATTTGCAGGGCCGAATCGATTTGGCCCTAGGGGCGAATCGATTCGGATAAGGGGAAGGTTACATGTCTGGGAGACCGAATAGATTCGATTTGGGGCCGAATCAATTCGGCTGAGGCAGAATGTCAGTTTTACACACTGAATCGATTCGCTTTTTGGGTGAATCGATTCGCAACCAAGGCGAATCGATTCGGTTGCCTTGTGTTTGTCAGATTTTTCCTAGTTTGATTTTAGCCCTTTTTATTTTAGGTCTTAGGTTTAGGACCCTTACTTCGGGAAGTAATAAGAGTTCCTATAGGGTTGTTTTGGGTAGACTAATGTCCTAGGATAAAATGGGATGATTGGGCTTACCCCGAGGGCTAGTTTCTGTAGGTTAATGTCCGTATGAAATAGGAAATTAACCTAAAAATGAATTGGAGATAAAATGTTAATGATGGGACTTTTGGGAGTCAATAATTGAGGGAGACTCACTTTTATGGTTCATGAAATTGTATGAACTTTTGGAGACTAGTTTGAGGATAATGGCACTTCGGGTCTTAGGTCATTAATAAAATATGACATTGAGAATAAGAATTGTATATTATACAATATGGTACTAAATGAATAAGTACAAATGATTTTGAGAACGTAAAAGTGAATGTTTTGAAAAGGAAAAAGTAATGATTTTCATAAATGTTAATTTATGGATACCCACCTCTCTAAATCGCTATCATAAGGGAAGTTGTGTGCGTGTGGTGAAGCCCCCTGGCTAATGAATGCAGGGTGGATGTATCCTTAGGCCATATAGGCGTTTATTATATTTACTGCGCTGGTTAGGTGATTTTGGATGTGGTCATGACTATCCCGCAGGCATATGGCCGCTTCTCGATGTTTGGTATGTTCCCAGGTTGTCTTATTTGATAGGCCCTGGAAGATGATAGCCAATTAGGGGCGCGTCCAGAGGGGAAACTCGGAGGGACGGTCTTAGATATGTTAAATCAATTCATGATAATGAATTGGCTTGAAATACATTTCCCGGATGGAAGAAGGGAAATGGGTTATATGGTTTGGCTTCAGATACATTTCCCGGATGGAAGAAGGGAGATGGAAGCATATGGTATTAAAAAGCATTTTTATGATAATAAAAAGGGATTTTTGTATACCCTTCCTGAATGGAAGAAGGGAAGTGGGATTTTATGAAAAAGGTTAAAGCATTTTTATGTTAATAAAACTTGCTTTAAATTATATATTTTTCCTGGATGGAAGAAAGGAAATAAAATTGGTAAAGAAGGCTTTGAAATGAGATTTATTTGGTAAACATTTGATAAAATGAACTTACCACACATGTAATTCCTAAAGAAATAGGAATTGTGCCTTCTGATAGTGAATGAGTTTTATTTTATATTTCCCTGTGTAATTGTAGATGAAACCTCCCATGCATATATATATATATATATATATATATATATATATATATATATATATATATATATATATATATATTAATTATGTTCTTAGGGTCTAATGGATCTCGATGATCAACCTTGCCTAGTAGTAGTGTATCGGGGGGTTCCTTGTTTGGATTTCGCTTTGCGAGACACCCCACACACGAATGGGGCATAGTGTTGAGGCTGGGGAGAAGTTAGCCCTTAGTACTTGGGTTAACTAGAGCATCTCGTGGTATTGCGCTAGGTTGTGCTTTTAGATTGAGAGGTGAGAAATATTATGTTAATTGCGAGAGTATTACACACTTAACTGTCATGCATTCTAGTCACATGGGAATCATATCAAACCGGGCCCCGACCCGTCCATATTTCCTTGTTTTTGCATATACTCCTTGCCGTACAGGTGCTCTGCCGCATGGACACCCGTATTTACATTTCTATTCCTGTTATCATGGAGCTATTGCATATTGCGGATGTTGTAGGATATTTGTTTTAGATGCCTCCATATTTTGTACTCTAGTTATGTTCAGTTTATTTATTCGGGCGTGTTGCCCATGCATTGCACTCATTTATTACAATGTAATATTTAATGTGTAATACTCGGTGTAACTATTTGTATTGGTCAGTTCACCGACAACTTATTCGGTGATTATTTATTATATTGTTATTCATTTACTCGTTGATTTTTGATATCCTCTGTTTTTGCAAATGGAATTGTCTAAGTGTTTTTCTTTTACTTTCAAAATTCTAAATTTGACAGTCCGTTTTCTAAAATGATTGGTGGTTATCTCGTACTATTACTTTAATCGACAGTGATGCTGAGAATGGACCATCTATGATTCCTGTGATTATTAGAGTATTGGGATGACTTATTTTAGTAGGTAGGTTGTCACACAAGCCAATCAAGTTCGTTTAATAAAGTATGAAATACAGATACCACACCAAAATTAGTTCGGACATCCAAAGTTCTAGAGAACAAGTATGACATACAAAGTTCAGAATAACATGAATGACCCATGTATCCATGTCCTAAAATTAACTTTCCTAATAGTAGCAGCCATTATACAAAAAAATGACAAACCATCACATATTGCGCTCTTGTGACCATCATATCATCCCCAAGAGGTCTACACCAATGTTGGGATCCCCAAAAATACAACGAAAAAAGCAAAAAATGAAAAAAAAGTGTGATATATCTGTATATTCTCATAAGAAATAATTTTTCCCTTCTAAGGCCTTTTTTAGTACTTTTGAACATCCAAACACGGTTAAAATAACTGTAAGAATGAGTAACGCTACACAATAATATAACTACACACAAAGGAGGGGGGAAAACCCAAAGTGAAATGCAAGCTCCTTTTTTGCATATCTATGTCTACGGTTGAAGTTATAAGTAAAGGGTAAATTGCAAATTTTCAAACAAACCCTTGAACTATTACTTTGATACAAATAAGTATCCCAAACATAATTGATAGTTGAAGATCTTTAACTCGATCGAGATAATAGGCCATATGTTTTAATATTTGCAAATTTACCCTTTAAAATTAATCTATTAACATAAAATCTATAAAGTTTTTTTTTATCTCCTTCATGAGTTGCAAGTTAAGTTGTGGATTAGATGATGAAAAATTAGCATAAAACAAAGAATCTCTCGCACGCCATATACAGACAGAGAAAAAAATAATTGATGTTCGAGATGTTTAGGATACGTCTACTTTTATATTATTAGTTTAAGATTTTGTCATTATATATTTGGAAACAACACTCATTGTCATTCAAGTTCAATTATAGAATTGTATGCATTGAAATTTTTTATGATTAATGTCATACTCTATTCCTCCCTAAAATTAATTTGTGTCTAGAGATTAATTTGGTATTTTCTAATTGCCTTGCTATTTTTACATTGATGAATTATTTATATATAAATTTAATGTTGATTCTCTTTTTGGCAAGACTTTTTATAATTTATAATTTCAGTGTAAAAAATTGAAAATTATAGAATGACATTGCAAAAAAAATCTAAATACAAAGTACACGAAAATTTTACTACTTTGACAGGGTCAAAATATTCTTAATGTATATCATTAACTTATATAATTTCATCCGGTTGAAGTATATTATTTTTGCAAAAAAAACGAACACTAGTATATTATAAAGTTAACTGTGTCGCATTGTAGAACAAAACTATAAGTTGACAGGAATCACGCGGGGTTATTGACGAGTAGGAAATAGATTTGTATATTGTTACCTAAAAATAAATATGAGTAATAGATGAGAATTAAAAATTACCTCAATAGACTTGAGAAGTAATAAATCTGACTATTGTGAGTCCTCAATCAAGCTACGACAACGAGCACTCCCGTGAGTAGAAACAACTAACAATTCAAAAAGATAGTATGATACATTATGTTAGAAATTGTAATGCAACGAAGTTATAAAATTTGAAGAAAAACATAATTGTAACAACACTAACAATAATAACACCTACCTACCTCATTATTTAATTGATTCTCGAGATAGAAAAAAGGTAAAACAAATTCTTTAAGCTGACATGGGTGATGACAACTGTATAGAGTAGGATACGATTGAAGAAGAGGATGTGCAGGTTGAAGAAGAGGGTGGGATGTGGGTAGAAGAAGAGTTGTGAGATGCAGCTTGAAGAAGAGGGTGGAATGCAGGATGCGGTTGTGGGATAAGGAATAAGACTCCATGATAATTGTAAAAGTCGGTATCTCCCAAAATCTTGGAGATTGTGTTACACACATCTCTTTCCCTCCAAAATGCTTCACGGTCATAAAATCATGCCGACCACCATGTTGCTGCTGTTGGGCCCTTCCCCTCTCAGAACACTCCTGACGCTTATGGCCAATCTTTCCACAAGGAAAGCACTTACCCATAAAGTTTCCTCCTCTCTGACCCTGCTATACTTGGCACTGCTGGCCGTTGCCACCTCTCCCTTTGCCCTACTAGAACTGCTGCTGGCTCGGGTGGCCATGCTGCCCCTACTGGCCATGTTGACAATGGTGGCCATGCCTAAAAACTCCATAACCCTGATGAAAGCCCCCTAATTTTAGTCTCTTAGAAGAATCCCCATGTTGGGAACCCTGCTCCCCCTATCTCTGCTGACTCTGAGCTATTGGTGCCCCAATGGCACTACCTCCCCCAGTCCTGCCCTGCTGGCTGGACTCTCCAACTCGCTTTCTCCCCTTAACATGGAAGCGGTGTTCCTGGTAGTGTACTAAAGCAGCATTGAGTACATCTGAATAGGACTATAAGGAAAGGTTAATCATAATATGTTGTCTAATCCTTTAGGTCCGGCCATCCATGAATATCTGAATCTTTTTCTCTTCAGGAGGCACCTCAACTGGCACCAGGCTTATAAATCTAGTAAAGTCTTACCCTCCTGGGTGAGTTCTAGTAATTTCTACCTCATCTCATTCTGAAAGGCGAAAGGGAAATATTTTCGGTCAAACCGCACGTAGAAGTCCTAGATCGTCAAAACATCACGCTCCTTAGCAGTAGTTGTGGACTCCTACCACTATAATGCTACTCCAACAAGCTTGAAGGTAGCTAATATTTTCTTTTGCACCTCCGTTCACTCATACATCCGCAGGTGCCTCTGCATGTTCTTTTTCCATTGGATGGATGCCATAATATCAGAGCTCCCCGAGAACTCTAAAGGGTGTGCCTTCTGGAAGGCATCTCTGACTTGTTCCCAAGCAGAAGGAAATACGTGTATCGGGGCAGGTGCCACTACCTGCACATGTGGTGGGGCCTGCCAAACCATGGCTAGTGCTTCATTGACCGCCTATGCAACTATAGCGGCTACCTCAGCATCATTCATTGTACCCTGGGCTAGAGCTGGCTGTGGCTCGGGCTGGGCATTTTTGGCCCGCGGTGCTCATCTTAGAGGCATCTTAAATGAGAGAGAGTTTATAAGTCCAAAGTTCAATAAATCTTAATATAACTGAAGACTATATAAAAATTCAGAATGCAACAATCCTAATAATAGGGCTCTATATCAAAGAACGCTAATCTGGAAGCATAATAAGGACAAATCCTAAATGGCTTTAGAACCTAATGCTCTGATACCACCTATGACACCCTGCCTAATTAAATACCGGTTGATCAGTCCTTTATTAAATTAAATCAAAGTATCCAGTTGGTTAAGTCTTAGTATCACTGTCGAAAACATTAATTTTATTAATCACCTAATAATTAAGTAAGCTAGTGTCAAAACATTTTGTCCAATAATTAAAATAAATTAATTTAACTCTTCACACAACCACTATTTTTATGAATGAAAAATTTACAGTTAAAACAACATTTAACTGAAAATGATAAAGATGACATAATTAACCCCATCAATAAAAGCCAAACCACCAATCGTAATAATACCAAATCCAACTGAAACTAAAATGAAAAGAGTATAATATCTCTCTAACATAAATAATATGAGAATGGGCGACACATGACCTAACTGGAAAGCCTAAATCAAAGAACTGAAGTCATAGATGTGGAGGCGACTAAATATGAGGACCTGCAACTCCCATAAGAACCGCAGAACGTCGAAAGATCCAACAGTCAAAGCGTGGCGCCTCTGTGGCTGGACACCTAAAACAATTTCACAAGAAAAGATATTTTCCAATAGACGGGTCAGAGCCTGAGTATAAAATATTTTAAAATAATTTAGCAAGTATTTGAAAATTGTAATAAATAAAATATTACGTGCATGTTAGCTTTTCGAGCACTCACTTGAGATTCTCACCTCCCAACTATTGTGCACGCCTAACGTACCTCTAGCCTTTCCTAGCTCTTTTTATCACACCTAAATAGTCGTAGCCATAAACCTTCTAACACTCACCCGTAGAAATAATCCGTATTCCCCACATATAATTATTATTAAATATGTCCGCCTTTACTATCCCAAGTAAAGTTTTACAATAAGGTTAAGAATTCACATAAATGATTCGATTCCAATTACATATTCATCTACATATTCGTACGATAGATTAAATCACACATATTTATTTTCCATCACGCTACTATAAATAAATACTAATACAACACCCCTAGACTCAACTGAAGTGCGGGCATGCTCTGCTGTCGTGTCCCAGTACATCTCGTACTGAATAAGGACAATCAGTTCGGAATCACTCTCGAACCGTATATATATAAGCCACACATATTAGAGGCGAACATAGTTCCAAGTCTATGGTCTATGTACCCATATGACCGCCCACTTATCAACTCATAGGTAAGTTGTTCCTAGGTTCTATGCTCTGAGGTACCCATCTAATATCCCCCTATAGGCTCATCAAGATAAGATTGTCCTCTCTTTAAGACCTCCCGTGATAGTAAGCATGGTAGGTATGTCATGCACGGAATAGATAGTACTATAGGTATTCACACAACCATTAGATCATTAGGTATATACACAACCCAAATATTTTAGTTCATACGTAGTATTATTCTCATTACTACTCATGACATATTTATTTATTCACGAATACTCTCTTTCATAATTCTCAAGGATAACTCACCGCTCCAAACACCTTGAAGTTTTATTCCCAATTAACTTTACTAATTCTTCACTATACTGAAATTAATTTCACATTATTTAATCTCACTCGAATTAACTATACTGGACAAACTGGAACCAAAACTAATTTTCTAGAAATCTGTCACATCGCTCAAGCAAAATTGCATCTCGTTTGAATGAGATAGCAGGTCGTTTGAACGACCTTATCGCATGAGATGTCATCTCGTTAGAATGAGATATAATATCATTCGAACGAGACGACGCAGTTTCATCCCCAACCTCTACCTGTTATGCTTATCCACTATTTTCAACCCAAAAACTTCTAATGTTTACTCCCAAACTCCGAGCAATCAATTCCAAACATTGTTTCAACATATATGGATGATTTCTAACAACCTAGAATCATTAAATCCTTAACTAATAGCCCTAAAATTTGAAATCCCCAAATTCATATACATGGGAACCCTATTCGTAAATTTTCAATTCAAGCATTCTAATCCCAGATTTAATCATCAATGTTCATCACAAATTTGTGGTTATTCTTCTAACTACATGAATAAATCAATTTCCTATCATTTCAGTCCTATTTACGCGTTTAAACATCCATTTTCATCAAAATTCCATATAATTCAAGGGTGTTTATCACCTATACTAACATGAACATGATTTTTGCTATAGATTTGCAAGAATTAAACACTTACCTCATGAAAGAAGTTTTGATCCTTTGATGTCAGTGGTATGGTTGTGATCCTCGCTCTCCGATTTACGCAGTGGTGGTCTCGTTGGTGAGAAAGGTGCACTGGTGGTGGTTTTGGCCCTAGAAACCTCTCAGCCTCCTTCCCCCTTTTGGCCTTTCCATGTCTAAAATTGATAGCCCTATTCCAACCCATGTTCCTGACCTTTTATTTCTTTAATTTTCGTCCTTAATTTTACTCCAAAAATACAATTTACCAAAACGCCCTCTCGGGATGCTAGTTTGGCCCAAAACTGTCTTAGGACCTAAACTAAACCCCCGAGTAGACTTTTCTTACTATTTGGCTCACTCAAAATGACCATTTAAGTAACTTATAAATAATTTAATTTTTATTCCATTAATTTAGTCCCGACACAACTGACACGCGGGTCCCGACTTAATTACCGTTATTGTTGTATTTCTCCCTCGTGATAATTCTGAGGGTCGTGGTCAATTCTGAGGACCTTAAGTTGTCATGATCAATTCTAAGGGCCGAGGTCAATTTCGAGGACCTTAAGTTATGACATCTGATTCATAGGGACATGGTCTATTCTAAGGACCTTAAGTTGTGCGATTAATTTTGAGGGATGAGATCAATTATGAGGACCTAAAGGTGTAACGTGGGGAGTTGCACTCTTGGGGAATTTTAAATTATCTTAGGTGTATAGATGCTCCTGTGGTTCGGTTGGGTATTGTGTTGCTTTGGAACTTAATTATGGAAGGATTTGTATTTGAAATATCCATATGGGGATTATGTTTTCTTTAGACTCCATTGGGGTATGTTTAAGTTGGGGAATTTCCATAGACTTGGATACGGGCGCATCCTTGGCTCTGCTTGTAGAGTATGATGAGGATGGGTGTGTAAGATGAATCTGACTGGGGATTATGCTAGAGATAAGGGTGTTTGAGATTTTATAAGAGGATTGGTGCTTCAAAAGTGATTTTGTTGAGAAAATTGAGGTTATATATTTTGTAGGATTTTTGGAAAATTTTCGGGCAATTTTTGGATTTTTCTAGCATTTTTTGCATAAAATTTGTATGGGGTGCCGATAGGAAGTCCTTAGAGGGTGCCAATCGAAATAGGCCCAGACTCATGGGCTTCCATAGGAAAGTGAAAAGACGAATGCCCACCGACATGGTCAAGAGATTTAGAACTTTGCTTTTGGGTGGATTACTGAATCTTTATTGGGTATATAGGTGACCTTCTACCGTTGGAGTCTTCCTTCGGGAGTCGCAGAGGCTATAGGTGTGTAGGTGTAGATAAGGAGGTTGCTGGTGCATGAGGTGGTTTTTGGGTTGACGAGACTTATGGATGATGTGACATCTATTTTGGGGTCTTTTCTTTTAAGATTTTCTCCCAAACTTGTCGTTGACTGGGGGAGCTTGTCATTGACCATGTTGTATGCTTTATATAATGTCTTTGTACCTAAAAAGAGACTTAATAAAGCAAAAAGAAATGCATATTTTTTGTTTGATTGTCTTGATTTAGTGCACTTGAATTTGCTAGTAAGGATTTGTTGTGATAAAAAGTAGGAAAATTGTGTTTTTTGGAATTTTTTGAGTAGAGGAAAGCCTTGGAGGCTTGTTTGTGAAGAGTTTTCTTTTGAAGGGATTTATTTTGGGAAAAGGTAGGAGAAATGTATTTTTGCAAAATTTTGGATAGAGGAAGGCCTTGTAGGCTTGGTTGGTATATGGATGACGAGATAGAAAGCTTAATGTAAAGTGAAGCTTGTCGCCTTTGTTGGGTTGTGATGATTTTGGTGTATCGAAGAGACCGTATTGGTGATGGATTTACAGGAGCTTTTGACTCGAATATGCTTGCAATGGAAGTACAATTTTGGTATTCTAAGGATCATATTTTTTTTTTGGCATGAACAAAGTCTGTCCCACTTATGAGGAGTTCTTGACCATATTGGGTCAGCCCCAATGTGGTGGCGGCTATACATGATTTATCCTATTCTCGTCGGGTTTTGTTATCAGAGTTGCTTCATATTTCTCCATCGGCAGTTAGATCGTTGGTTACTAGAGGTGCCATTTATCTTCAAGCGGTTATTTATTCAATATGTATAAGGGGTTTTGTGGATGCCGACTTTGCTGGGGATGTTGCCTTAGGCCTTTTTGCTAGGCTATTATTGGTGACAGAGGACTTGACTGCGAATCCCGAGGTTGTTGTGATAACGACCTCGATGTCTTACCTCCATAATCCTGCGATAATGGTGCTGGCTGAGATCATGAATGGCTTGAATGATTGGAAGGATGGTCATTCTGATTTTATGGGGGAAGCCCCATAATGCTATTTATGTGGCTTATGGAGAGGTTTCTTCTGGCGTCCCCTCCCAAGTACCCTCTAACGGTTGTGCCCACTTTCTTCTATCCCACCTTTCTTCACCTTCGGCCCATCTATGGAGAGTTGAGTAAATTGGCTTGTAGAGCATGGAGCCTGGTGCCTTCGTTGGTCAGTGCCCAATTAGTGAGACTTATTGCATGGCTTCCATCTTGAAGATTACTGGTATGTGTGGCTGGTGAGCCTTCTGCAATTTTCTTTCTATTTACCCAAGCGGCTCCTATACCAAGTTGGCTGGGAACATATTGTTCCCCCCCGTATAACAAATTTATTCTCGGTGGAGGATTTGACTGAATTACCGGGGGTGATGATGGGCACTTTGGGGTATCCCCGTCGTCCATCTATCCATCCATCACAGTCCATAGGAGGGGCTTGACATGTATCTAGGGACTACCTAAAATCTCTATGGAAGAGAGTAGTAGAGAAGGTCCCGACAAAAGAGACTAATGAGAGGTGGTTTGGGGCTTTTGACACCATGGAAGACGGTGTCGTAGTTCTATCCAGGTTTGTCAAGGAATAACTTTCCATGGAGCGTGTATGCAATGCAAGGCAGGAGTGGGAAACTTAGGACCTCCAAGGGCTAGTAACGATGATGAAGCAAGGCCATCCGACAGTTGAAGGCAGCGTCTTGTGAAACTTTTGGTGATTTTTTTGAAGCTATGGTGATTTTTATATTTTGTATATGGGGTTTGGGATTGATTTTGTGTACTTTAATTAGGGTTTGGTTTGGAACATTTTTGTTAGTGAAGAGGGGTGGTTGGTTTGATTCCTTTTGTTGATACTTCCTGCAATAGCACCATTATCCTTAATAAAAAATAAAAGTTAATTTTGAACAAATTTGTTGTTCCTCTTAATGAACATTTGAATTATCTATACTAATCTCTAAGGATTACATAATCATTTTTTTCATGTAATGATAAAATGAACCGCCATTCTCGGAGGTTAGAAAAGATAGCAATTTGTGAAAATAAGGGGACCAGACCCATGTATGGGATATGGGATGCCTACGTACCTCTGGGGTTTTGAAAATTTTCATGAGTTTGATTTTGAAAAGAAAATGTTTTTTGAGAGGACCAGGTCCCACGTAGTTTTGGGTTGGAGAAATGAAGAATTTCTTTTTTAGAATAGAAGGGGGGTGAGAAGAGTCGTTGTGCGCTGAGATTTTGAACTAAGGATAAAATTTCTTGAGATGGTACAGGTTGACTGGACGTGCCACCTCTTCTCCATCAAGGTCTGTGAGCATAGTGGAGACTCTTGAGAGAATCTTCTTCACGATATAGGGGTCAGCCAAATTCGATTTGAATTTCTTGGGTCCCATACGGGTTCTATGATCTCTTTGAGGTCAAGGTCTCCTTCCTAAACACCACGGTCCTTGACTTTCATGTGGAATGATCGCACAATCCGGAGGTGGTATCCCTGTATATGGTACAGAGCCTTTAGTCCCTTTTGATTGAAGAGTGATAATTCGTCCAAGCGGCTCTAGTGTCATTCTTAATTGTCCACTTGCTTTCGAATAGGACGCGGAGGGATGGTATTTCTAGCTCAACAGGTAGGGCTACTTCCATGCCGTATATAAGAGAATAAGGGATACCCCAAGTGGGTGTTCTGATTAAAGTGAAGTAGCCCCAAAGGGCATAAGGTATTCGGTCGTCCCAACCCCTACAACTCTCAGTCATCTTCCCAATTATGGTCTTGAAACTTTTATTGGCAGCTTCAACATCACCATTAGTTTGGGTACAATAGAAGAAGATTTTTTCCTTTGAATCCAATAATCGTCTAATAATTCTATAACTTCATCTTCGAAGTATATCCCATTATCCGACACTAACTTTTCAAGAACTCCATATTGGCAGATGATGTTCTTGTTGATAAATTTGGCCACTTTCTTATCATTCAGCACTGCGTATGACTCTACTTTGGCCCATTTAGTGAAGTGATCAATGGAGACCAGGATAAATTTGTGATCATTTGAAGCTTCTGGAGTAACTTTCCCTATGATATTGATACCGCAGTTGGATAAGGACCAAGGCTAGGTCATGTTGTATAGTTCTCGATGAGGCAAGTTTTGGAGATTGGCAAACTCTTGGCATTTGAGGCATCTTCAGACATAGGTAGTGAAATCTTAAACCATTGTGGTCTAATAGTACCCTTGACGAATGATCTTTTTGGAAAGCATGTGATCGTTCATGTGGAGACCTTATTCCCCGGTGTGGATTTTCTACATCATTTCTTTAACATCAGCTCCTGCTATGCAGTGCAAGTGCGTTCCATTGATGTTTATTTTAAACAATGCTTTGTTAGAGATGATATAATAGGTAGCCAGTTAGCGAAGGGTGACACGGTCTTTCTTATCAGAATCTTGGGGATACTTACCATGTTTAAGGAGGTGCCAAATATCATAGTACCATATCCCAACAATATCATAATCCTCTTCGATAATGAGTTCAATGTGGTAGAAATGGGTAGGCTTAGCTTATTTTTGAACTAGAAAAAGGGCCATTATTATTCCCTCAGGCATGTCGACCATGGAGGCCAGGGTGGCAAGGGCATCAACCAGGTTATTCTTTGCAGGGGAAAGTAGTGGACTGTGATATCATTAAACTGTGAGGTCATTTCTTCTATGTGGGAATGGAAGGGTAGGAGCTTCTCGTCCTTGACATTCCATTTTCTAAGAATTTGGATGATGATAAGGGCAAAGTCTTCGTAAACGTCTAGGTACCGAATTCCATTTTGGAGGAAGATCTTGAGGCCTACACTGCATGCCTCGTACTCAGTCATGTTATTGGTGAAAGATAAGTCTATCTTGATGGAAAGGGGGGTGTGAGAGTCATCAGGGGAGATTAGGAGTATCCTAATGCCATGTCCTTTTTTGTTGGTAGCTCCATCAAAAAACATTTTTCATCTAAGGTCCTGCTAAGAGGTTTGGTTTAGGAATTCAGAGACTCAAATATCAACTTCTTTCATGGTCTAATCAACGAGGCAGTCAGAGATGGATCTTCATTTAATATCTTTCTGCGTAACGTACACAATATCAAACTCGGCCAACAACATCAACCATCGGGCCATTCGACTAGACAAAATGGGCTTTTCAAGAAAGAACTTGATGGGATCCATACGGGACACAAGTCTGATGGGGAAGGAAAGCATGTAATGCTGTAACTTCTACGTAACCCAGACTAAGGAAACACATGCCTTCTCTAAATAAATCTAGTTAACTTCCTACCCGACTAATTTTAGGCTGGCATAATAAATGGTTCTTTCCTTATAAGAGTCTTTAATGTATTAGGCTAGCAAATCCTTATGTGTAGTATCTGTGACGGTTAAGTATAAGAGAGTGGGATACCTGTCTATGGAGGCATAAGCACAGTAGGTCGGGTAAGGTATTGCTTGATTCTGTCAGAGGCTTCTTGTATGCCTCATTCTAGACTTAAGTAGAATCCTTCCGAAGAAGATTA
Organism: Sambucus nigra; assembly: GCA_949130495.1. NCBI lineage: Eukaryota > Viridiplantae > Streptophyta > Magnoliopsida > Dipsacales > Adoxaceae > Sambucus > Sambucus nigra. The sequence continues at coordinate 205,159,537 of OX422217.1, forward strand.
AAAATGGGTTCGCATATAGAAGTTAGCTAGATGATGAACCGACTGATCTATTGTAATTTTCCTAGGAATCCTTGGACTTCCTTCTCTGTCCATGGTGGAAGCATCTCTAGTATGGATTTCATCTTGGCAAGGTCTGCTTTGATTCCCTTCTCACTGACCATGAATCCAAAGAATTTTCCTTTTATGATGCTGAAAACACATTTATGTGGGTTTAGATGCATCTGGTATTACCGCAGTTGCTGGAAAAACTTTCAGGGGCGGATATTTCCTTCTTGAATCTTACATTTGATGATCATATCATACACATAGACGTTGACCTCTTTGTGAATAAGGTCATACAGGATGGTTGTGGTAGCCCTTTCTTGAGTTTGAATGGCATGACAGTGTAGAGAAAGGATCCCCATAGGGTGATGAAAGCGGTTTTCTTTTGATGGTCAGGGTGCATCTTGATCTTATTATATCCAGAAAATTCATTGACAAATTACTTGAGGGTGTGGATCGTTGTGTTGTCCACAATCATATCGATGTTGGGTAATGGGTAATCGTCCTTTATTGATACTTTATTCAAATCCCGATAGTCAATGTACATGCGAACTTTCCCTCCTGATTTCGGCATAAGGACGAGGTTGGCGAGACATATAGGATATTTGACTACATGAATGAAAACCAGGTTCAATTTCTTGACCACTTCTTATTTCAATTTGAGTGACTAATTGGTGAGGAGCATCCTTAGCTTTTGTTTGACTTGGTTTTCATTCTAGGAATGTTGGGGTCTCGTGTTGGGCTATTTCTAGGACAATACTTGGAATGTCATCGTAGGACCATGGAAAGACGTCCACAAATTCCTTTAGTAGTGCCTCGAATTGCTCACTCTTATGCTCATTAAAGATGAAACCTATCCTAATCTCGCTCTAATGGCTATTAGAACTGAGATTAGTAACAACAATTTCGTTATCATTAATTTGAACGTGATTATGTTGTTTGTTATTCTCCTTATTAAGATCTATTAATAATTGTTCATTTGCAAAATCACCCTCATCAAGAGTTTGATTAGAATTAAGACAATTAATGTAAGGCATAACAAGATACTCAAAATCTTCATTTATTTCATTCTTAGGAAAAATAACATTGAGAACCTCATCAAAAGAGGTCTTAGTTACATTGATGTCAGAAAAGTAAACAATAAAATTGGACGAAGATATTGAGATAGGGTAGAAAATAGGGTTGGATTGAATCTGGACAGGTTGGATAGGCACGATATTCTAATTATGGAGAGGCATGTAAATAACTATGATCTGAGTAGATGGGTCTAAAGATGCGATATCTGAATGGATTATGCATAGACTCGGCCCCAGTGTCTGCCAATTGAATGAGTCCTCGAAATCACTTTCCTCAAAATCCTCGATAATTGTCACGGCTTTCTCAGTGAGAGGTTATACATCATGCTTGCAGTATGTAGCCCAAGGATTGTTATCTTAAAAGAAGATTTCTTGACCTGATTTCATCTTTTTATCAATGTGGTTATACCATAGTTCGAGGAAGCTGTAGAAAAGGGAAAACTTAACCTTCGTTGATAAAGATTCCATTCAAAGAGTCTCTCGAAATAGACTTTTATTATTCTAAGCTTATTTTTGGTCGTGGTCATTGGAGGGCTTTGAGGTCTTCTGATGAGCGTTGTTAGCCCGGGACACATGGAGGAAAGGACTCCTTTTGGACTATGGGCTCAATGATCCATTGTTGGTGTCTTCCTACTCCTATTTCTGGCATGAAGTGCAAGTTCTTGAATGTCTGAATCACGTTGATATTGCCATAAGTGTTGCGTTCCGAACATACCCGATCTTTGAAACTATCTCTTACTCGAAGCGAGTTAACTCTTATTCCAAATAGGAGCATGTCATTCGTTCCAATATGGATCTCTAATATGGGGTTACTAGTACTGACTATGTCTGAACTGTCATCATCAGCCAAGATGGTGATAACCTGACCATTAGCAAAGAATTTTAGTTTATAATGAAGAGAATACAATACCCCTCAGATATTGTGGAGCCATAGACGGGAAAGAAGAAGGTTGAAACATGCAGGTATGTCAATAACCTGGAAATGAATGATAGGATTGATAAGGCCAACCCATATTGTGAGTTTTATCGACCCTATTACCTTTCAGAAGGTATTATCGTAAGCACACACATCAGCGGAGGTGGGAGTGAGATCACTGACTTTTAAACCCAACCAAATAAAGATTTTGAGAGGGAAAATGTTAATGTCAAATCCGTTATCAATAAGTGAGACTGGGACGGTCTTTCCCAACACTTCAATAGAGATGTTTAGGGCATAATTATTATCAGGGGTGATCTTTAGTAGCTCTCCTTCGAAAAAGGATAGGAGTGTGGAAGAGATCAAGGACCCAACCATATTCATGGCATATTTGAGAGTAGTGTAAGGATAGACTATAGGCCCGATGATGAGTCTTATCATAGCACTTCGATACAGTTGGGAGGGTATGAAAATCCCCCTAAAATGTGATATTGGTTTGGGTTTTCTTGAGCTGGTCATGGAATTTTCTTTCTTCAATGGTCATCTTTAGCATGCAGAGTTCTTCAAAAACTCCTTTTCCCTTATCTTTCTTGGTCACATGAGGAATCAGATCTTTTTAGTGTCTATGTGACCTGGCTATGTGATTTGCTGAGGTAGGGAAGAATAGGAACCCCGTGTCTTTATCTATTTTTGGCTGAATGGCTATCTTGTTAATTTCCCCCAATACATCTTTAAAAGATATTATTCCACACAAACTGGCTACTAAACTTGTGTCTTTATGACCGGGCTCATCATTGAGCAGTAAAATTCGTCTCCCCATCCGGTGGCAACTATATCCTCTTGCAAAAAGAAATCGATTCATTCAAGATCCTTTACGGCTTCATCATATAAATCTTTACACTTAATAGGGAGGTGAAGCAGTTAAGGGATCAACATCCCTGAATCTGCAAAGCGATCATGTTTGTCAAAATTCATCGGCCATAATCTGTACTATGTCATCTAAACTTAGTTCATTAACAACTACCACCCAATTATCTGACTCTCGAGCCCATTTTTGAGCTTCCATGAACAAGCCACTGAATTTATGAAAATCAATGATCATCTCTGCGGCTAATTTTAACCCAAACTCTAAGAGTTGGTTTAGTACATCAGGTAACTCCATATCTTTCCCTTCATATTGGATACAGGCGGTGATGAAAGCACTTGTGAGGAGTGACAAAGCTTGGTCGATGAAGCAGGTAGGGTGTAGGAGGACATACGGGCAAAGTTTGAGAGATTAGGTGAGATTACGGGTATGATGGGCTCTTTAATGGGCACAATTTAAGCAATTGGATCAAATTCTGGGTCACTATCTAGAAATATGGCATTTGTATGGGCTGGAAATGGTTTATGATTGATGTTAGGTTTAGGATTAGCTGATTGGGCGATGATAACTCGGTCAATTAATCCTTAGAACACGTTTCGAGGGTGTAAACATTGGTCAATAGTATGAACAATAGACTTGTAGAAATCATAGTAGCCATTGACTTTAAAATATTTAGGGAGTGGATTCGGTAGTGGACGAGGATCCAAGGGTTTGATGTGGTTGTGACTTAGCAGGGTCTAGTAAAATTTTAATAGGGGATCTTGGAGGTCAGTGTACTCTTTCTTGGTAGGGTTGGGAAAATTTTTCGGTGCATAGGAGGTAGCAGGTTAGGAAATTTTATTGATGGTTGAGATTGTAGCATTGGAGGGCTTATCGTATTTTTCAGGGAGTGAACTGTCTGATCACTTTCTTTATCTAAGATTCGACTTTTATAATGCATTCCTCAATTTCTACACTAGCCTCTCAAAAGGCTAAAAAATGTGGGTAATACTGTCCTCCCATGGATTCTCGGATATGAGGCAAGAAATTATTCTTCACTATAATGACTTGTTCCTCCTCGGAGGATTTATTGGTCATGGTATAAGCTTTCTCTCTCCACCTTCCTATGAAGATACTAACTGTTTCCCCAGGGTTCTACTTAAGAAGCTTAAGATCTCGGTATGTAACCTTTATCTCCTCATTGTACTTGTACTGCGACATGAATTCCCGAGCAACATCCTCCCAACTACGAATTTTGGATTCCTCAAGGGATAAAAAATAGCGAAGGGGGCTTTCTTTCAAGGTCTACCAGAACATATGGGATATTATCTCTTTAGAGGCACAAAAGAGGGTCATGTCTCGATGATATCTTCGAAGATGAACAATTGGGAGTTCGTTTCCCCTAAACTTCTCGATGCTTGGCATCTTAACTTTTCTACAAATCTGGCTTTGGGATAAGGAGACATATGGGTGTCATCCATGTAGTTCTCGAATATCTTGACTTGGTCAAACTTCTTCGACAACAACTTTAGGTCTTCCTTGACCTTATTCAGTTCTTCTTCTGTAGCATCTGTGAGTACTGGTAGGTTAGCCCCTGGTTGGGTATGGATCAGGATAGGTAGCTGAGATGGCGACGACCCATTGGTAGATGAAGTGATTGGAGCATGATGATACTCTTATGGGACCTAAAAAGGCTCGAAAGTGGGTGGACTTATAGCACGAGAAAAGAGAACCTCGGGTTATTCGAGAATCTGGGCTCGATGACGTTGTATCTCATGGACCTCGGTTTGAAGGTTGTCAATCTTGGTATTGAGCTGAGCCAAGACGGTCATCAGATTGGGTTACACATTCGATGCTTGGTCGAAGTTCTCCATAAAGATATCGAGAAGGTAAATTCTAAACTCATTTGAGGTAGCAGAGGAACCGATGGAGCTTCTGGGTTGTTTGATGAAATACCAAAGATAATAGGGAGCCAGGCCAAAGTTGGGTATGTGATCAACCCTAGAGGGAAAACAGTTCGAATTTATTTTTGAAAGAGGGAGGAGAAGATTTTAGGTTTTCGAAAGGATGAGAAAAAAAATATTTTTGGTAATTTTGGAAAAGGAGGGAAAAAGGAGAGGGATCTTAGCATGATTATTATTAATGTTATTTTTTAGATTCTCACCTGTATTAGGTTTTCTCAAATGCGTAAAAATGCCAAATAAGATCCGAGACTGGGAAAATAGGGTTTGAAAAATATTTAAGGCACAGTTGGACTTGTTTTCAGGCTCACGGATGGGGTCCTATTTTGAAAAGGGGTGAAGTTGTCTGAAAATTTGGGTGGTATGCCAACCTAATATTTCGACAGATTTTGGCATGGTAACCGATAAACTATATATGAGTGTTCTAGGTTTGACATCGATATGAGGTTTATGTAATTGTTGGGTTTGTGGAAGGGTTCCACCCTTTGACATGACTTCCACCATATACCGCTTTCATATAAGGGCAATGATTCATCGGTATGTGTGGACAAGCCATTTGATATACCGGGGTGTACGTGAATTGCCTCACTATATACATTGCGGGGACAGTACGTGTGAGAGAAAATTCGATATAGTCGACATACGTGAACGAGTTCCTATACACCTCCCGTCGTGAGTTCAACCAAGTGGTACGATACGGGGGGAAGCATTCGGTATACGTTGAAGGTATGAGTCCCATAGAAGGTGAGAGTGATGTCCCTTAGATTTATTGTAACCCGCAAGTCTAATGTCCATCACAAAGTGACCCTTCAATACGAGACAAAATTTTTGGCCAACAGCCATGATCTTGGTGATGTAATTATGCAAAAATGCATCAGTCTTAATTAACATATTATGGAGAGTGTGTAATTTTTATCATTTTTTATTTGCATGACGAGTAAAGGGAAATAGTACATTAAATGGGGAGCATATATAACGAAATCATGGAAACTATACTACGCATGGATACATGTGAGTGGGTATGTGTAATGGGAGTATATTCAAGTGAGTGTGTGGTAGTGAACATATACATGGATCAACTACAAGTGTGTAGTGACAAGATTAAGTGAGCATATATACAAGTGTATGAAGAGTGGTTGTGTGCTAGTGAAGCCTAAGCATGGATATTTTAAGTGGTGAGTGAATCATGTGAGTGTAAAGTGAAGCTAAGTGCAAGTGTGTGAAGTGTACATATAGAGTATATAGAAGTGTGGGAAGTGTATAAGTGATTGAAAAATTATACATATATGAGAGAGATATAAAAAAAGGTAAAGAAAGGAGAAAAAGGTAATACACAGGTAAGTGCATACGCACACATGCAAAATAGAAAAAGAAAAATGCCCAGGAAAAAATAGAGTCTAGTCCTCTTATAAATGTCTCTAGCAGAGTTGCAAATGTGGCCATCTTGAGTCGGGGGGTCGACTGGGTTCTTTAGAGGTGGATCCCTCCTTCGTTATCCCTCTTTTTATGGTGTGTGAGTAGGATTGTGTCCTTTATCGGGGCACTTGATCGTCATTGATGTGGGGTGATTTGTAGAGATAGAGTCAGCGCCCTTTTGATCTCTCATGGGCATATGTTAATCTTCTCTTGTAGAACTTTGTGACGTGCGTGCTTATGTGCATAATATAAATAAAGGATGGAATCTCTCGACTCGCATCATGGATAAAGGCAGAGCGAGGCCATCCTTAGGAGTATTCCCAAAGTAATAATAAAAATGTGATGTAAGTGTTTGTCGATTCACAAGTCGTTATGGAGGAACGATTGCGTATATCGGACAAAACAGAAGCAAACAAGCATGTAAAATGTATATATCGTGAATAAATGGTGAAAATAAAGTAACAACTATATGAGGGAGGACTCGAGTTGATGGATTGACCCAAGATGCCTACGTAGCCCGGGGGCATCAAATTCCACATAGTTCGAAGATGATATGCAGTGGGGTTGGCCCCGTAAATCAAACAGGGGACTTTATTTTTGTGTGTCGAAAAAGATGTTTTAGCCTGAGAAAGTGTGATGGGTATTACCCTTTAGGAATTTACAAGTGAACCCTCATTTTCTTGTTTTTGAGTTTTTCTATGAAAATAAAGTATGTGCGATTACTAATAATAAAAATATTGGAATTAAGATGTGCGATGTAATAAAGTAAAGTACTAAAGAAAAAATGAAGTAACTAATGCAAAATTAAGAGAATTTAAAGACAAAGAGGAAGAAATGGACCTCCTTACGAAGACTTAAAGTAAAACTTTCTTGTAGATGCGCTAATCTTATGACGAAGTGATGGTGGTTTAAGGACGTGGGTGGGAATTTACTAAAAAGGGTATAAAAATTATGGAAGGAATGTGGGGAATGGGCTTTTAAGGAAAGAACAACTCTGAATTTGAGGGAATTCACTCTGAATTGCTAAGAGGGATGTTCAGGGGTGATGAGGTGTTTCTTTCAAAGTGATGTCATGGCCTCTATTTATAGGGCCAAGGGAGGTGCCAATTGGCATGGTCTAGACCATCCTATCGGCATAAAACCTTAGACACAGTGCCGATAAAAAGGTTCCCGGGGTTGCCAATTTGGAAATCTAAGGCAGGTTCTTCGAAAAATAGCTGTAAAACATGAACTATAAGTCAGAATCGTGCATGGGGTGGACCTTTAAAAGGGTATTCAAATACCTTTAAGAATCCATTGACCCACTCCCAAGTTCGGGAGTTGTTCGAAGTCAATTGGGGCCTGAAAACATCCATTGGTCACTCGATTAGAATTCCTAGAGGAAAATGGATGGTTTGTTCGAACTATATGGATGATTTATACATGGGATGGACCTTTGGAAAGGGTATTCCAATCCCTTCGAGGATTCATTCAGTCTCGTTCGATTTTGAGAGTTAACCTTGGACAAATGGGGGCCAAAAGCACAATGTGACCCTTCGAAGTAAAATGGTTGTTTAACCGTAACATAAGGATGATTCATGCATGTGATTGACCTTTGGAAAGTGTATTTAGAGCCCTTAGATGATTCATTCAACCTCGTTCAGTTTGAAGAGTTAATAGGAGTCAAACAGAGCTAGGGGATGCCCGAAGGCCTTTGGATTAATTTTTAGGATAAAATGAATTGTTTGTTTGATATGTATGGCCGATTTGCACATGGGGAAGATCATTGAAATTGGTATCAAGAGACCTTTAAAGATTCATTCAGTCTCATTCGTGCTGAAGAGTTGATAAGTGTCAAATGGAGTTCAAGTGCGCCCGGTGGCCTTCAAATCATTTTTTAATTGTAAAATAGACAGTTCATCCGAATCATAAGGCCGATTTTTACGCGGTATGGACCACTGGAAAAGGAATTCAGAGATATGAAAAGTTTCATTAAGATTTTTCTCAAATAAGAAAGTATACTGAAGTCAAACGGGGCTTGTGATCACCCAATGGCCTTCAAATCGATACTCGAAGTATGACCGAGGGTTTACGATGAATGAGTGCATGATAGGAACCTAAGGAAGTGCCTAGGGGATTCCTAAGATGGGTTGTCTACAGCTTCAGTGAAGCCCTTATCAAAATTGGCTTCCGTAGCCACATGAAATTTGGTCACCAACTTGTCCAACCGAGATTCCTCGACCTTTGGTTCATAGTTCTCAACCTTAATCGTATCATTCTCGGTCTTTAACGGTCTATAGTAGTGCTGGTGGACTTTTTTTCGTACTCATAGGACTTTTTGGCATTGGTCAAGGCTTCATGTGATTTTACCAGAACTTCACTAAGCTCATCATTGACCTTGGACGGGTCCTAAAGACCATCCAAGAGTTGGATAAACTCTACTAAAAACTTCAAACAGAGAAACAAATGAAGTAATAGGTGAGTTTATTGAAACAATGAGTAAAGAGAAGAAGGAAAGGAAAATTGATTACCATTAACAATCTTTTAGAAGAACAGTTTGTAAGCTATTTAGGGGCAAGCTGTTTGAGCTGCTGGTGATCAGTTATGAGCACAACCCCCCTCAAAAGGACATTAGCTAAGGAGGGATACTTGGCAACATATATGTATTGGGAACAACTGGCAGGAGGGGAAGATCACCCCTCTTGGAGAGCCGGGGGACCATGGGATTTTTGTCATTCCTCTTTTACCTAATTACCATATCGTAGTCATTGGCCTTGGAGCCTTCAACGTTAGCACTCTTCAAGGACTTCTTGGAGGAGGAATCCCTAACCTCCACATCATCATCGTCTATCAACAAGACTCTTTTCCTGGGTGCCATGGAATCTTCTTCATTGATAGGAATGGACTCGATGTTATGGTACTCAAAGTAATAGGATATATACGCCTATTGACTTGGCAGATAGAGCTCAGGAATATCGTCTATTGGGTGAGCAGTGAAGCTACGAGTAGTGTTTTTGTATTACAAGAGAAAGGAAATTGAGCGAGGATGATCTCCACCATCCATCATCTCCCCCACCTTCTAATACTTTAGTAACTCTGCCTAGTTAATATGAGCAAGAGAGTATTCTTTATTCTTCGAGCGAGATGGTCAAAGTCCAAGAAAGAAAAAAATACTATTACCAAAACAATTCACAATACAAAACTAGATAAATAAGTATATAAAGAGAAGGTTTAAAACTAAATCACCCCCAAGGTAGTCATAGGAACCCAACGTATTCTTTGCCCTCAGGCAGAGGTGGATGTTGCCAATTCTAGGCAATGAAACCTTGATCCAAATAACCTTTATTAGAGTTTGACATGTTCACCACCAAAACCTTGTTGTCCTTTCTCGTTTTCAAGTATGGGAGGCTATCAGTGGTGGAAGATCAAGAGTAATAGTACTTAATCTTTTGGATACAAAGGTTGGTCCTATATAGCTTGTTAATTACGTACACCCTATTAACGATACGCCACGTATTGAGGGAAAACTGAGTTAGGACCACCCCTAAATATTCTCAAAACTCCAAGAAAATTGGGTTTGGGTGGAAAAGTCACTCCTCCCTACAATATAGCTATGGTATGAATCCAATGCCCCCCATCTACTGTAGTAGCGTTTCTGGGCATGGGGGTACATTTGATTGTAACCCACTAAGGAATGGGGTAGCTTTTCCTAAAGTTTGCTAAGTTTTTCCCATGAAGGGTGTCCGCCACTATAATAAGAAATAAAATAATGGCAAGAGAAGATAGCAGAAGAAAGTTGTGAATAATAAGATATAAGAAGGAGCAAGGAAGAAATTATAGGCAAAATGAACGCAAACAGGAAGCTTCGAAGTCTTTTTGAGCAAGGATGGATAAGAAAAACGATGGGTACAAAGCTTGAAATAGGTGATCTTTGAATTCTGTGCAAGGCAATCATATGGAATGAGGCTCGGAGTGGTTTTTTGGCGGTTCAAATTTCTTATTAATCGGCGTACCCCCTCCGCTTTTTAATTATTTATGAAAATACTCGACCAACAAACTTAAAAAATATAAGGATGAATTTTATGGGCATACAAAGGATTTAAAATCTTTTTCCCAGCTCTGGCCCAATTTTGGCCAAGAATTTTAGGGGTAATTATGGGGTCCCACCCATAATTCAACCCAATTTTGACTGGTCTGAGCAGGCCCAACAGATCACCGTGATAGCTCAGTCTAGTCCACCAATAAAGATATTAGCACAAGGATTCACTACATGGATAAATATAAATACTTATCATTTAAATATCGATAGGCTTAGTTTCTTACCAACAATCTAAGACGAGATATTCAGGATTCACCATATGATCCAATAACAAACTAGGGGAGTTCATTGAATAACTCAACCACTTTACACTACTATAAATATATCCCTCACCCTAGGGTCAAAGGGGATGCAATTCTCAAACTTTGAGAGACATTAATAAGAATTAAGAAACCTCTCTGCGGACATAGGCAAATCGTTGAACCACGTATATCTTTGTGTTGTGTGGGCATTTTTATATTCTTTCTTCACTTGCTTTTTGGGATTCATTTATTGTATGTTATTTCACTCACACTATATTTCTTTATTTCTAAATATTAAACTACAAAAAAAACTGAAAATGGTCACAGTAAATGGGTAATGATTTTGGAAAATTACTAGTGAACGTTGGCCATGATCCAGAACTGTGACCCCTAGTACAATTTTAAAATGGTAAATTTAAGATGGCCACGGTCCGTAACCGTGACCAGTTATAACTCATTAAGGGGTCACACGAAGGGTCACGGATTTGGACCGTGACCCCATTTAAGGAATAAATAAAACCAGAACCCTTCATTTTATTTCACCCACTACACCAAAATGGTCAAATTGGCACCCTTGAATCGGCTAGCCTTGTCACGGTCAATGATCGTGATAAAAAAACACCCATTTTTTGTCACGGTCATTGTCAGTGACAAGACCGTGACAAAGGCTTGTATACTTAAATTGTTAGTTTAATTGATGAAGTAAATTAATTTAGTAGATGAATTAGAAGGAGTACGGGATACACATTTGTTGCTGGTATTGCGATTTGATTATAGTGGATCGATGTTCGGTTGGTTAATTTTAGAAGTGGCATGACCACTGGATTATTGTCCATATGGGGGAGGGATTTTTCAACTTTTTTTTAAAAGTACTTTGTATCACGAACAATATATATATATATATATATATATAGTATGATAATTAAATGAAACGTACTTGAATTTACTTATAGTGCACATAGATACTAGCCTTATAGTTCTTATGCGTACGCATTCAATAGCCCTTAGACCCGTTCGAGAGTTATTACCCCTGTAATGAGATCTCTCGAATTGTCACGTTTGGACAGTTTGGGACTGCATAATTTATGTATAATAATATTCTTAGTGGCTTAAAGTTGTTACTTTTGGAGGAAGTTGTGACGTCGTATCCTAATGTTCTCTGGGTACATACTAGATTGATAAGTGTGAGTGTTATTTCAATTGATCAATTGAAATAACACTCACACTTGCCAATCTACGTCGTGTACTTAGAGAACTATGGGGATATGCCACCGAATTTTTCTCAAATCGTAACAATGTGCATGAGCTATTAAGTATGTTATAGAAAATGCGGGCTTGAATGGGATAGGACCACTCACGCTTTAGAGGAGATAGAGGAAATAGGAATTTCTATTATAAATTGAATTTGAATTTAAAATTTAAAAATCTAATATAAATAAGACATAATTAAATAAAACATACTATAAATCTAAGTTTTGTTTATACTAATCCAGGAACATACGATTCTTACCTTTAATAAGTGATTAGTTGTAGTAGCTGTAATGGGATATCCTAAATACAAAGAGTGGATGGGTGAGACAAATAGAATGGGGGATGTGTTTCGTAGAGGTGCTACTGAATTTGTGAAATACGCAAAGAGCTGTCATAATGATGAAGAGTTTCCATGTCCGTGTTCTAGGTGTAATAATGGTAAGGTGTTTGAGTGGTAAACAGTTGAACTACATTTGTTAATGCGGGGTGTGCAAGATAATTATCGATTTTGGAGTTTTCACGGTGAATTGAAAGTTCCTTTTGTCCCCGAACAACCTTCAACAAATAGGATAGATGTAGAAGGGGACGATGTAGATCATAATATGTTAGAGGACTTAATTTATGATGCATACGGAGTTTATAGAGAGGAGGAGAATTAGGTCACTAATGATGTACAAGGTTCAGGTACTCATGAAGATATCATGATAAACCTTGACGATGACTACCAAAGTTTAAAATTTAAGGCACTAGAGTCCAAAAAGTATCGATCGAACGGTTACGTATTCGACGTAAGGGTGTACGAGGAAAGTACAAATGTATAGAACTCGGGCATTTCATATAAGACTCTTACTTTCTTTTGAGCGAGCACAAAAGATAAAACCTCGTTGAAGCTGAAATGACTTATTATGGTGTAATTTAAAATATATTTGAATTGGAATATATAAGCTTCAAAGAGGTTGTATTTTACTGTGACCAGGTAAGAGTTGAGGATAAAAATGCTTGTAAAGTTGATCCTGGCACCAATTTGATCATGGTTGACTTTTCCAAGTTGAAGCACAATGACCACGTGAGCGATGAGCCGTTTGTTTGTGCATTTCAAAAGTTCAACCAAGTGTTTTACTCGGAGTATATCAACAACGAGTCGTGGTCAGTTATCCTACATGCACTACTCCGGTCGGACGTCTTAAGCCGAGGTGGAGCATAGGATGATGGTAAGATTTTATTTTTCTATAATTACATAAATATGTTATTCTTCATTATTTTACTTTGCAGGCCCGATACTAGTTTTGCATTATTTTATTTCAGGGGACGGGGTGTGGCCCTGGGGGTAGGCCTCATAGGCTCGATGCTTATGTGGTTGTTTAGACGAAGAAGGGGAAGGATAAGGAGGTGTCCCCAGTTGTGGCATCCACGATTGTAAGTAATTCGACAGTTTACTTTTTGTTGATTACGTTATAATTTTTTTATTTACTTATTTAACTAATTATGTGTTTTTTTTCGTTTCAGGCAAAGCTTAAGGACGTGCATGAGTTTTAGTCTAATACCGACAAGGCATCTTTTTCCATGGACGCACTCATCCAAGTGATTGGCACTGATCACAAGGGGAGGAAAAGTGGTTGATCTCGCGGGTGGCTAAATCTAGGATCATCGAATTAGAGACGAGCAACACCAGGTTGGCTCAAATGGTGGACTCGCGTGACGAGAAGCTATCCCGTTTGGAGGCGATGGTCCAAGATATGTTCTCATTCATGAAGCGTTCGTTGGGCAAAAAGCGTAAGGGAAAATGGAAGGATAAGGTGGTGGAGGAGGAGGTGCAGGAGGACAAGGTCGTGGACATCGCTGCTTTATCATCGACTTGTGTGGACTCTGATGATCCAGTTCCCTATTTGGATCCCTTCGACTGACCTATGACGACACTTGGTTAGCCGAGTATGTTTATAGGACATATTTGATGGAAAGCGAATAGGGAGGGGGTTGATGGGCCCAAATACCGTACAGGGTATGCTAGTTCATGGACGTGCCCTTCAAGACATCGAGGCCAAGGTGCTCGTCACATATGTGATACCCGGTAAGGAGAACTCCCCATTGTGGTTGGGCGAACAATGCGGCACGATGAAGATTCAAGAGTGTATCAATCCGTATATCGCGTGGCCTATCCACCTCCTCAAACCTACCCTAGACATGTAGTGACATTATTTGAATTATTTTGGATTATTTTAAGTTGTTAAATTTGAATTGTTTTGAGTTGTTACATTTTAATTATATTTGGATTATGTCGTGATGCATATTATTTTGAATTTATATTTACATTATCTATATTTTATTTGGACATACGATGTTTGAACAGGTACAAAATTGCTATAACATGTACAAATATACTGCTGGACAGTGGCAATGGCCATACTTCCCAGCAGATTTGTTTTCAATTCTGCCTAGAATTATCACGATCATTGATCGTGATTATTATTTAAGATTGTCACGGTTTTCAATGTTAAAGACCACGACATGACCGTGACATGTCTAATGAACTTGTCACGATCAATGACCGTGACAAGTTTGTTACAAGAAAAGTTGTCACCCCCATACTTATCACGGTCATTGACTTTGACAAGTTGGACTTGTCACGGTCAATGACCGTGACAAGTCAGCAGATTTGGTGTAGTGACCCTTGGTAAAAATTAGAAAAGTCTCTCTCTGTCTCTCTCTGACTTCTCTCTCTTGGCAACTTCATTTTTTGGTGTCCTCTCTCACTCTCTCTCCTTTCATTTTGCGATGACTTCTCTCTCTCTCCACAAGGTATTCCTTTCATTTCCACCCAAAATTATAGTGTGTATGTGTGTGTGTTCAGCGTGTGTGTGTTCTCTATGTGTGTTCAGTGTTTGTGTGTTCTGTGTGTTCAGTGGGAGGTTATTTTATTAATATTCAAAAAATGATATTAGTTATTGAATTTATGTGAATTCACATTCTTTCAAAATCGACATATATTGGTTGTTGTATTGATATTCAAAATATAAAATTATATTAAATTATATGAAACTCTTGATGCAGAATTGTATATAAAAACTAATGTTCTATAATTATGTTCATGGAAATAAATCAAGTAGACAATTTTATAAGGAGTACATGATAATCTTGTGTTGGATTGTTGGGTTGATGGTTTGATACGGATGATGGATACTTAAAATCCTCACTATATTAATTCTTTATAGTAAACCTTTAACTAATTATTTGTCTTAAGGATGACCCTATTTAACAACTAAATGTTTAGCACCGTCACACCTTAAACCCAAATCCATCCTAATCATTTCTTTAACATTAATCAAATCATAATATCCAACCAAATAATATATAATGCATTTCACAATTATCATATACAATGTACACAGTGAATCTAAAAATAGGTTCTATAGCATAACATAATTAACATCAGAGGCATAATTAAATGAACTTACATTACTATGACTAACTAGCACCATCATTAAATTAAACCACTTTAACTCAATATATACAATGCATGAGTGTAGTAAAATAATCACTGTGACAATAACAAAATTCCCATATCTAAACCCCTACTCTTTCTAACGGTTCAACTCTCAAAATTACCGTTCATATGGTGTCCTAGCAGATAGTATACAAACCTAAAAAATATTAAAAAATAAATATTAAGTTACAAAGCTTATTGAGGTAGTCCTTACCTATAATGAAATAACAGTTCTATATCAAATCTTTGGATATATAGTCCAAACAATCCTGCTCGTTGTGGCAATAACAAATCCTGGAATAAAAGTTTCAATATATCCTTGTCATAAGACAAAACAAATCATTGGATATTTGTCCAATTCTAATCCTGGATCATAAAACCCAACCAATCCTGGATATTTGAATATCCAAATAAGTCTTGAGTACCTAAGTACTCAAACCAATTATCTCTTACATATATATTCATATCCATCATATCCTTCATGCATCTGTATATATAAAACAATCACAAGTACACTCACCTTGGCAACTTAATGGACTTTTCCTTTGCCTTTGTTAGAAACTTGTTCAACCGGTTCTTCTTCCCTTCTTATCATTCTTATAATATTGGTATCATCATACAAATATTAATAATCCAAAGAATAATTTTAATGTAACCCAATTCATAAGCATCATATGATTCCATTGAAATCATTCATCATAAATGAAATTTTATCTAAATTCATGTTAAAATATTTAACATAATTACATCATAGTATAAATCATAATAAATCATTTCAATTCAATAATGCGAATTACTAACTCATAATCAATCAATATCCTCAATATATATATATGAGATATGGAAATATGGTTGAAAACATAAACCAGTTCATACTTAGCATACTTATTCTCATTATATGTTTTTATACACCAAGTTTCTATTAAATGGCCCAAACATACTTTAATTCCTTATTAGGAATTCAATCCTTAACATATTAGGTTTCCAATCGAAAATAAGGGCTATCATTTTATGTTTTCGAGAGCAAGATATGATCATTTCTTTATAACATAGTAAATATGTCATATAAGCTCTTCTAGTATGCAGTGAACTTCCAAGAATTTTCATGGATTTTTTGCACCATAACTTTATATGATTTTTCGCATATTTTTAGTGCACGTACTAAACAATACAAAATTAAAGTTTCATAATTTTTAGAGGTAATTTTCTACGTTAAAGTCTTTATCAAACTCAAGGCATATCTAAATAAAATTTTAAAACAACAACTATGTACAAAAATCCAATCATCACTAAGGTCTACCCACGAGGAGTTAAATTCTAATTTCATGTATTATTTGAATATATAAGCCTAGTTTTATCTCCAATTGGAATTACTAAATTTCAGTAAGCATACAAGAAAATATAGAAGTTTGAATACAAAAGCTTTGTGAATAAAGAAATATAAGGGGCTTACACATTCAACTTTCTTTAAACGTGTATCTATCCATACATATACACCAAGGCATGAAATTTTAGTGAAAAATTGATGATTTGTATCATTTCAATCAGTAATACAAGAAAATAAAAAATATTTATAGATAGAATTACCTTAGAAACGCTTATATGATTTTTACGGATTTTTTTTCTAATTTTCTCCTCACACTTTTCTTCTTAAGCTTCACAATTCTCTCTCTTCAAGCCAAAGTTATCTTATGTCTGAAATGTGTGTCGAAAGTGAAGAATAAAGGATTATTTTAGATGCCAAAGTCACCCTAAGGGTTCAACCCACTTTAACCAATCAAAACATAACATTTAGATACAATAAAGACAAAAAAATAAATTAAATAATGGACAACATTACCCTTAGTTCGTAATTTTGTTATATCTTTCCACTCATAAGTCTGTTTTACACACTTTTTATTGAGTTGACATTCTAACTCATATAAATACATGATTTTAGTTCACTCTTAGATCAAATTATTATGTAAAATGGGTCAAAATGAGCCTCAAACCTAAAATTGACTACCAAAACTTTAAAATTAGATGTTTATCCCCAATTTTTGAAAATCACCGATAATAAAAAGTAAAACCAAACTAAATGATGATACTATAACATATTTTATACCAAAAAAACATTATTTAAAATATAATATAATCATGATTGAAGTGATTGAGGTCGTGAGTATGATCATGTTCTCACAACTCTCCCTCCTTTAGAATTTTCATTCTCAAAATTGACATACATTGGTTGCTCGATTAAAAACAATATGGATAATGTAAATTCATTCTATCCTCACTATGCCATGTAGATTATTCTATGGAGTGACTTATTCACATAACTTTCACAAGTGGTATCATCTTGGATCTCATCACTTGTTCCTTCTAATCCACGATAGCAAGTGGTTCTTCAACATAACTCAAGTCTTCCGTCCGATCAATAGGATTCTCCAACAATACATGTGAAGGATCAAATACATACTTTCTCAATGTAGAAACATGTAAAACATCATATAATCGGGCTAACTCCGATGGTAATGCTAAATTATATGAAAATATCCTGACTTTCTCAAGAATTTTATAAGGTCCAATGTAGCGTGGACTTAACTTCCCTTTTTTTCCACACCTCATAAATCATTTCCATGGAGATATTTAGAGAAACACATAATCCCCTTTTTGAAATTCTAAATCTTTTCGCCGTTTATCCACATGACTTTTCTGTTTTCTTTGAGCTGTTCTCATTCTATCTTCAATAATCATCACTTTTTCAGTGGTGACTTAAATCAACTATGGACCCTCTATCTTCCTTTCACCAACTTCACACCAATATACCGGTGTAAGACACCGCCTACCGTACAATTCTTCGTATGGATCCATACTAATAGCATACTAAAACTATTGTTATTTGCGAATTCTATCAAAGGCAAATATTTATCCCAATTACCTTTGAAATCAAGCATACAAGCTCTAAGCATATTTTCCAATTATAACACACCGTAATTATGAGGATTTAGAACTTAATTAAGTCAGTTATATAAGAATTAATTTATCAAAAGGATTTAATTAAATTAGGGAATTAATATTTTATTTAATTCGAGTTATTTTTAAATTCTCATGTGTCATAATTTGAGGTTGAGACTGGATATTTTAGTTAAGTAACTTGAATGAGGATTCTGAGTGCACAATTGATTTTGAATAGGTTGAGATAGTCGAAAAAGAGTACCCGGGGGGTAGTAATTTTATCTCGAGGCATTTTTAGGCATAACCGGGCTCACACGGGGGTGTTCGGATCATTCACGCTTGGCCCATTAGTCAAAAAACTGGATTAACACTATTTAACCTAAGATTATGAGTTAGTGGTAGCCATAACTCATTTAGAAAACCCTAGATATGTAGAGGAGGATAAATGGAGAAACTCAAGAGATTTTTGGGAGCTAATTCGAAGAGGGATTGAGGTGCTTGTGTCAAATTCATCTTCTTCACCAAAGGAATCAGACTCTAAGAATAAATACAGGCAAGTAGTTAAAATTTATTTTATTTAAATTGTGGTATTGTGATTCATATCATGGTGGGTGTAAACCATATTCGTTTTGGGAGGTTACCACATGTGAGAAATTGGATTTTTCGGGAGATAAACATTAAAAGTGAAATCGATGTTTAATTAATGTGGAGATAGTATCATATGATGTTAGAATATATCTTAGAATTGAAACTCATTAAAAATTGATGTTGAATTCTGATTTTTGAATCGAATTGAAACTGTGATTTAAAGAATTTTGAGAAAAACCCAATTCGTTAACCCTAGAAGTTTTTATGAAAATCAATGATGATTAATGACATATATTGATGATTAGATCTTGTTTCTGGATAATATAAACATAGGATATTATTTGGTTGAAGTTTGGGTTGGAGAAGAACCTTTGAGGTTTAAAAATTATGGAATTTGCAGTCGGAGAAGAAGACTGTCACCTGCTCGATCGATCGATCGATGATCCCAAAAATTTGGCAATTTTGCCTATTTAATTATATATATTAAATTTTCTTTTGAATTTGTTTTAGGCTTATCTATTTTGTGAAAAATGAATATGGGGCCTACCTCCTAGCAATTATAGATGGATGCAATTGGGATTAGGAGGGTGAGACAAGGTGTGTCACATAATTAAGGAATTGGGTGAAATAAATTCTAAGGGTTAAATTACGGACCAAGTGAATGAGTCCGAGTATTTTAGTTGAGTGACAATGTGTTATTAAATTAATAAATGGATGATTAATTAAATTACGAGTCGAGATAGAGACTCATGGATTTTGGAATAGTGCTACGGGTGTTAGGCACGGGTTAGCAGGACTTTATTAAATATATGTATTTGGTAGTGTGATAATGTATATATATATATATATTTGTGTGCTTTGGAGGTTTCAGTGTGAATGATATTTATAGGAATACATACCCCTCTAGTGCTATCACAGGATGTTGCGCGATGTAGGTGAATCCCCATGGATTGAGGAGCATGGATAGTATAATCCCCAAGTCATAGCGTCCATTATTTATATGTTATGATTCTTTTCAGGATGAGACGTCTTGGGTATGATTCAGTCTCACACCCGGGCAACTATGAACACCTCTGATACACTTATTTAATTTTTATGATTCTGTGAGTTAACTATCTCGGGGTATCCGGGTGGATTGAGTGTACCTGGGGTGATATCATTTTAGAGAAAACATCCGGTGAGTTCTTACGCGGGAGGATGGATATATACTTGACATCTGTGTGATGTTATAGTATGCTAGTACGTATATAATATGTGTAAATAATTATATATGGGATTAATACATAATTGTGAATGTGTTTCCTATATAACTAGCGTGAAAGTTATTTTTTAAAAAGGTGTTTCTTACATAATTGGTGGGAGAATTATATGATTTTTAAAAAGGGGATTCCTTATATAACCAGTGTGAACATTATATGAATTAATAAAATTGAGGTGATTAATAAGTTAATGATTAAATAACTTAATAATCATTGTAAGAATACTCGGGTTAGAGTAGTGCGGTGGAAAGATGTGTGATACAGCTAGTTAGGTGGGGTAGCTTAACTAGGAAGGTTAGAAGGCAAGCGTTAAGCCTGTACATTAGACGAGGGGTGAGTTATACCTCAAGAGAGCGTGACACTAGCTTAAATATGAAGAGGGTATATGCATATTTAATTTTTGTAATTTAACTGCTTACTAAATATTTTCAAAACTTTTTACTTGGGCTCTGACCCATGTCAAAATATTTTCCAAAACCTTTTAGGTGTCCAACCATTGGGACGACAAGTTTTGAGGATTCTATCTAGGGATGTGCAACTGCAGCTCGTGTGGAAGTTGTAGGAATTTTCTATAGACACTTCATTCATTCGTTCCTAGTGTAGGGACTATACTTAAGTACTTATTTAGGCATGTGTCTCCTTCAGATTTAGTATTCAGTTATTCATTTGTACTTGTGTATCCAGGTAACCATTTCAGTTTATTGTTGTACTTTTTTATAGAACCGATAGTTCATTCGGTTACCTTTATCTATATTATTCATTTGTGTTAGATTTAGTTAAAAGTTTCTGTTGATGATGTAATTGTTATTTATTTCCACAAGTGGTTAATTAATGTTAGATAAAATTTGGCACAAGTCTATTTAAATTACAAGGTGGTTAGTAACTTTAAAAAGGTTTTCGACAATGATGCTAATAATGATCCATATGAGACCAATGCTTTATTTTGATTACGGGTTGGCTACCCAGTATTATAGTAGGAAGGGTGTCACAGATGGTATCAGAGCATCAGGTTCTTAAGTCTTTAGGATTTGTGTGGCTTATTACGTTTTAGCGTAATGTTCTTTGATATAGAGACTTATTATAGGATTGTTGTATCCCTCTACATATCCGACTTACATTCTACTTCTATTAAGTATAGTTGATTCGATTCATTTATGAGTTCAATTGGGCTTCGTACACCGAATAATTTTGGACAGCCAGCGAGGGCCGTTAGAAGGGTTGTAGGGGGAGAGGTTCAGTAAAAGCCGTGGAATATTCTGGGAACCGTGACCGCAATAGAAGTCACCATGATTATTATTCAGGAAGCTAACGTTGGAATAATCTAGGACACATTAGTTTCCATACTCATCGTCTTAGAAAGCGGTGGTACAAATATAGGCTCACCCATCGTAGTCGATAAAAGGGAGGTGGAGTCGGAGTAACCCTTTAAAAAAGCCATCCGTGAGGATTCGAAGGATAAAGGGAGTGTGATGGTTCAATGGAAGGGATAACCCAAAGTAAATTGTGTTGGGTGGAGTGCAGTAGCACCCAGAATAAAATTTTGAGCAAAATTTTGGCTCAGAGGAGCGGTGTTTTATTGATGGGAGTTAATCACCATAACTATGGAGAGATACCATGAATAACGAAGAAGTTGGGGTGAGGTTTGACTGCAGATCCCCTCATCAACTATTTAAATAGAGAAGCAAAGGAGATTTCACTACTTATATTAGGAGGTTGTACAGTGGTCGGTCATGAAGGAAAGTTGACGTGTTTAGACAATTTCATACTCGACGAGGTGGATACAGAGGATCAAGGAGGTCCGTAAGTTAATAATGGACTCATGGGTAGAATATACAATCATGGATAGGGAAATTTTTCTACAACGTCTGATACCGTTGTTGTCAATGTTATACGTTTACAATTTGATATCAGCGTTTCTGTGTGAAGGGAGACAAGAGAGTTGGGGAAGCTAACCGAAGGGAAAGAGTGGAATTAATAGTGCTAGTGAGGCACCACAGGAGGGGATATCTAGTAGAGGACCCATTTTAATGATTGAGATTAATAAAAATCCTATCAAGTGACGGTGGATTCATTCAGGGTCGCCAAGGACATCAACGAGTCATATAGGGCTAGCGGAGACAAAAAGACAACTGGGGGTAGCAATCAGGGTCAAGTCTACTAGGTCCGTGAGAAGGAGAACCCCGACAAGGCCAGTGGGGCCAAAGGAAGGGGAATGATGAAGAGAGGTGTCTTATGTGTAAAGATTAAGGACACATGTGTCCATCTTGTCCATAGTGAATTGGGGGACAAGAACGGGATACCCAGTAAGGGTAAAAATTGTATGAAGTTTTGATTTGGTTAGGAAGAGGGTGTTATGTCCATAATCCATTTGAGTGGCAAATTATATTGCCAATTGAAAGTATGAGTTTTATCCCAGGGTGATTGGGTTTTGTTTTTTATGACACGGGCAAGTCCTATTAGTACTAGATTCGCATGTGAAACGAGTTTAGTATAAGTATCATTAATATCACTATAGTGTGTGTATATTTATCGTGGTGTAGCGGGGTTCTCTTTAGTTCCATCTGTAAGCGAGCGGAGGTGGACACTGAGTGGATATATATTTTTTAAGGATAACTCATTTTGAAAGGTGATATTCATGGTTTGGGTTTCTCCTTTGTATGTATTGTTGAACGATGGTGGGTGGTTATAGCAAGACTATCGTGTTCACTATTTCGGGACATTATGTATATTTTTGCGATGTCTCACTTGAATGAGGGTCGAGCTCGTGGTGATATTTTAGTAATTAGACTTTAGATAGTACAGTTGTCTAGTTATATTGAATACCATTGCGTGGGGACTTTAACTGATGCGATTCAGGGTATATCGAGTTTACCTTGGAGAAGAGAGATTTAACTCATTGTTGTTTACGCACTGAGATTTTAGTGATAGTGAGAGCGTCGTATCATGTGACACCTTGAGAGACATGGGCATAGACAATTTATATTTATGCGCCAAGAGATAAAATTTGTGAGATCTTAGTTGTGTGGTTTGGACCCACGGATCTCGATGATCGAGAATGCTAGGGAATAGTGCAATGAGGAAAGTTCTTTTGATCTTCGTTGTGGGATGTTACACATATGTAACTTAATAAACATTGGGAGTAGTGAGACGTTGTTCGATGCTGGTGCATCAATTTTAAATGTTAAATTATTGAACGTATAGATGAAACACTTTAAACTATGAGCTATTATGATATATGGCCAGTGAAACTAGATAGTATTATGTAGGAAGCACTAAGAAAACTTTTGCATCACAAGTTAATGGGTAGGGTAATATCGAGGATAATTAAATTGTAATTTGTGGGGTAATCGAGAATACCTATATGATATAGCCACACTGAGAGTAAGGAGATGAGCCTGAGAAAATTATGTTATGTACAAGACGTTAGTGATATTTATGCTGGGACATTTGGGCTATATTATACAGTATTGTCAAACTATGTGTTCGATGTTTCGAGATATAATTTACTCGTGCTAGTTGTCATCTAAGAGGTTCTAGTCTGTATATACGTGTAAGAAACTAGTGATAGTAATGGGAGCCATATTGTATGATACCTTTTGTATCATGAGAGTGGATGAGTATACTTTTATGTTAAGAGACTGGAGTTTGGGGGTACGTGTTATGTACTGAGGTCTTAACGGATCTCAAGGACCAGTAATGTTAGGTAGTATTTGGATTTCTCTTTGCAAGACGTCCCACGCATGAAACTTAGAGTAACGTTGGAAGTGGGGATATGTGTGGTCATTAGAACATGGGTTTGGTACCTTGGTTATTATACATATATATAGTTATAACCTTGAGTTGAAAGTTATAATATGATCTAAGGCTAGTGGAGAGGGGTAATATTGTGCAGATAAGAACCGGTACAGGGTGTATGGGCGCCCTGGGTAACTCATTAAATTTAATATAATTCGTAACTAGAAGGAGTAGAGATATGTGTAGCAGTCTTAGGGGCATGTGAGTAGGGAGATATTCGGGGCTTGGAGTACTAGACTCATCTTAATTTCAAGGACGGAATTCCTTTATAAGGGGGGAAGTATGTAACACCCAGTGTTTTTGAGGATTAGAATTTAATTAATTCAGTGGTATAAGAATTAATTTATCTAGAGGATTTAATTAAATTAGTGAATTAAGATTTTATTTAATTCAAATTATTTTTAAATTCGCATGTCTCATAATTTGAGGTTGAGATTGAAGATTTTAGTTAAGTAACTCAGATGATGATTGTGAGTGCATGATTGATTCTGAATAGGTCGAGATACTTGCAAAAGAGTACCTGGGGTAGTAATTGAGTCTCGGGGCATTTTTAGGCATAATCGGGCTCACATGGGGATGTTCGGGTCATTCGGGCTTGACCCATTAGTCTAAAAACGGGATTAACATTGTTTAACATAAGATTAGGAGTTAGTGGCAGCCATAACTCATTTAAAAAACCCTAGGTTTGCAGAGGAGGATAGAGGGAGAAATTGATGAGATTTTTGGGAGTCAATTCGAATCATCCTCTTCATCAAAGGAATCGGACTCTACGAATAAATACATGCAAGTAGTTTAACTTTATTTCATTTAAATTGCAGTATTACGATTCATATGACAGTGGGTGCAAATCATATTCGTTTTCGGAGGGTAACACATGTGAGAAATTGGGTTTGGGGGGAGATATGAATTAAAGGTGAAATCGATGTTTAATTCATGTGGATATAGTATCATATGATGTTAAAATATGACTTAGAATCGAAACCCAGTAACAATTGTTGTTGAATTTGATTTTTTAAATAGAATTGAGATTGTGATTGAAATAATTTTGAGAAAAACGCAATTCGTTAATGCTTGAAGTTTTTATGAAAATCAGGGATGATTGATGACATATATTGGTGTTTAGAACTTGTTTATGGACGAAATAAACATAGGATATTAATTGGTTTAAGTCTGGGTTGGATGTGACACTCCACCTAATTAAATACCGAGTGATCAGTCCTTTATTAAATTAAATCAAAGTGTCCGTTTGGTTCATTCTTAACATCACTGTTGAAAAATAATTTCTCTTTATTAAACACCTAATAAATAATTAAGCTAAGTGTCAAAACCTTTAATTTCATAAATTAAGTCCTATTGTTATGATTAAATATAAGAAACCATTATCATGAACCCCGATAATAATAGTGAATACCAAACCATCTAAGTGGAATAAACATTCTAGATAAATCATCCAAATAAAATATCCCAAATCGCAGGACAATCTAATACACGAAAGCAATCCCAACTAAAACCGAATACTGAAATAAATAAAGAGTACAAATCTCTCTGAACTAAATAAAAACTGGAAATGGGCGACACATGCCCTATCTAATAATGACGAAATAGGAGATTGAGAAGACAAGGATGAAGTCGTCTACTGCAAGCACCTGTAACTCCCACATTAGCTGTGACACATCAACATTCTAGAGATCTAAGCCTGATGCCCCTATGGATGGGCACCTGTAATACATACATACATACATACATATATATATATACAAGATAAAGAAGAAATGATAGGAAACGGGTCAGATCCTGAGTGTAAAATAGCTTTAAAAATAGTTTAGCAAGTATATAAAATGCTTACTAGTTGATATTACATACATGTTAGTACCTCGACACTCACTTGGAAATTCTCACCCCTCAACTAGTGTGAACGCCTAACATACTACTGAACTAATCTAGATAAAGTTAACTCAATTCACTAGTATAACCCAATTCACCAGTATAACCCAATTCATTAGTCTAACCCAATTTCCTTTCACCAAATTCTATTTCAAGTAATCGCATAACTGTAGTTTATATTTGATAACTTTTTCTTATGAATATATTAAGCCAGTTATGTTCATTTCAATACAGACTTAAGTTCTCAACCACTTAATTCAATTAATATTAATTATTCAATTTTATCTACTTACAAGCACAGTAGATTAATCACAGGTACAAATGTTTATCACTTATAATATATATACTAATAGGGCACCCCATATAAATTTATGGTGCTGGAATACTCTGCTATCAAGTACCCGTATCTCTCATACATAGGGAAATACTAGTCCGGAATCACTCTCGAACTGTATTAACAGAAAACACACATATTGGAAGTGAAGCATAGTTCCTAGTCACTAAGAGTCCAGCACATACCCTCACGTCTCTTAGGGTACAAGTCAATATCCCCCATAAAGGTCACATCAAGATAAGACTATCCCGACGGGGAAACCTTCGCGATAGCAAGTAGCGTGGGTATGATTAAAGACAAATGTTAACACAAAATATATATTCATACACTCATATATATTTACATTATTCAGATAGGTAAACCCACAACCCATAACATATTCTAACCATACATGGCACGTAGCGCCTGAATTCTACGTAATTAATTTATTCTTTTATTTTCTTAAGTACCGTAAATTTCTGAGTTCTTCTCGATTCTCAAAGTGTATCATTTTAATAAATGTCTAATCAGTAGGAGTACCCCCTATACCCTATTGGTCTAAGTTGTCATTGGCTTTCACAATCCTCAATTTATCACACACACAATTATAATTCATTTTATACCCTCGTAACCCTACGATTCAATTCCATATGAAATCGTACTACCCGGACCTTGTCCACAACTCTATTTGTCCCTCTCAAGTCCCATTATGATATTTAATTTATGTCTAAGGCTCCTTGCACATTTAGGTTGGATTAACATTTAAAAAGGAAAAAAGAGTCAAATTCCAGGAGGAGCCGATCGATTGATGAAAAGGGTTTATCAATCAATCCAATCGATCGATGGATATTCTTGAGTCGATCGATCGATCGAACTGTTATTGCCTAGAATTATGTATTTCATGCCTACGGGTTTCTTCCAATTTAAATCATCAAACCTCCAATAACATGTCCCAAAATCCCAACCAAACATCATGAATGTTATATAAACCATTATGGATGATTTCTAACATAACACATTCATTAATTCCTCAAGAATCGTCATCAAATGGATTAATTCAAGAATTTATCATTTAACCCTAGTTTATCTAATTATCTCAAGAATTCCATTAGTTTCTAGATTTCTATATCTACTGGGCATCAAATTTCATGGTTAATATTCTACATATTATAAGATATTCATCCTAACATGGTTTCTTCTCCAAATTGCAATAATAATCTTCTATATAACATTATATTTTCATGAGAACAAGGGATTACATCTCCCACACTAACATAAATGTATAATCAACTCAAGAAAATAAAGTTAGATACTTGCCTGGAAATCAAAGGTCCGAGTTTCTGGGATTTGATGTTGTGGCTAAGTTCCTCTTCCTCCGATCAACATTTCGGCGGTGGTTATGGCGTAAACAGTGCAACTAAGATGCTTCTAGCCTTGAGAAAGCTCATGACTTCTCTTCTCTAATGGCTTCTGTGATTTGTGTTTATTCTAACCTTAGAAGATAACTTATAACAATAGATATAACCTTATAATTTTCGTCCATATTTCAGGCCTAAAGTTTGAAATTACCAAAATGCCCTCCCATGTTGTCGGTTATGCCTAAAAAACGTCTCGAAACCCAAACTAAACCCCCGAGTATACTTTTCTGACTATCTTGACCCCTTCGAACACATTGACCCACTCGAAATGACCATATGTGAAACTTAGAATTAATTTACTTTATATCCTATTAATTTAGTCTTGACACGATACACGCGCGTCCCAACTTAATTTCTATAATTGTCGTATTATTCACTCGTGATAATTTAAATAATTTCAATCTCATATATTACTTTACCCATTAAGTAGTGTTGAACATAATTCTTACCAATAATTACTAACTCTCGTCACGCTAGTAAATATTTATTTTAAAATTCGGATTAATAATAAATTAATTTATCCCAATTTAATTTAATTAATTCCATAATTAAAAGTCATAAAATATGGGATATTACATACTTCCCCCCTAATAACGGAATTTCGTCCCAAAATTCAGAGAAAGGCATACCTGGTAAAAATAATTTTGGATAATTTTTGCAGATATATGTCTCGCACTCTCAAGTGGACTCCTCTATATTATGATGCTCCCACTGGACCCGTATAAGCGGGACTACATTCGACCTTAATCTCCTCTCACTACTATCTGGAATATCCATTGGTCTTTCCTCATAATAACTATCGGGATGCAAATCAGTCTCCTCTATCGCAATATGAGTGTGGGCTAAATCATCCCGAAGATACCGCCTCAACGACGAAATGTGGAATACATCATGAATACGGTGCAAGTGCTCCGGTAACCCAAGCCTGTATGACACCGATCCAATCCTCTCGATTATGGGAAATGGTCCTACTTACTTCGGAGACAATTTCCATTTCTTCTTGAACCTCATCACTCCTTCGTAGGAGACACTCGTAGTAATACTTGGTCCCCCACGTTAAACTCCCTGAAGAACCGCTTTACATCAGTGAAGATTTTTTTCTTATATTGGGCTACCCGAATGCAACTTCTGATCAAATCAATCCTGGATGACGTCTCCTGAATCACCTATAGCCCAAGTAAGTTTTTGTCTCCCACCTCTAGCCAACAAGTGAGAGGATGAAAAGAGGCCAGTTGTACAACGCCTCAAACGGGTCCATGCCAATCGTAAATTGGTAGGAGTTATTATAGGAGAACTCCACCAGTGGGAGGTATTTCTACCACCCCCCTCCAAAATCAAGGACACACATGCGTAACATATCCTCTAGCATCTGATTAGTAAGCTCAGTCTGCCCATCTGTCTACGGGTGATACGCCGTAATCAACCGTAACTCGGTACCCATACCCTCTTAAAATCTCTCCCAGAAGCGTGACAAAAAAATCTTATCTCTATCAGACATGATATCCAGGGGCACCCCATGCAACCTCACCATCTCAGCAATAAATAACTGGGCATACTGTCCCGTAGTGTAGTCTGTCCGCACCGATAGAAAATGAGCTACCTTGGTCAACCGATCCACCACTACCCATATAGAATCGTGACCCCGTTGTGATGTAGACAACCCAGTGATGAAATCTGTGGAAATTCTCTCCCACTTACACATAGGGATCTTTAGTGGATGAAGTAACCCTAGCGATCTTTGTTGGTCCACCTTTACTAGCTGATAGGTGGCACACTTGGACACGAACTCCGTAATGTCCTTCTTCATCCCACTCTATCAGTATTGTTGCCTCATATCCTGGTGCATCTTATACCCTCTAGGATGTACCGAAAATTGAGATCCATATGACTCCATCATCACTGCATGGCGTAAGTCCTCCCCCTCCGAGACCACTAATATCCCATTAAATTGCAAACTCCCATCTTAACTCACTGAGTAGGACTCCGCGCTCTCAGCTAGAAGCCATACAATTTGATCCTGGCAGAACGAATCAGCGACTTGGGTCTGGATCACCCTAGTAACAATCTGAGGTGTGACTATCATGACGGACATAAATGATCAGGCCACTCCATCCTGACATGCCAACTCTTTCCATTTTGCCTTCCACATTTCAGCCACCTCACTCACTGGCCTACGACTCAACGCATCAGTAACTACGTTAGCCTTCCCGGGTGGTATTAAATCTCGAACTAGTAATCTTTCACAAACTCTAGTCACCTGCGCTGACGCATGTTCAACTCCAGCTAAGTGAACAAGTATTACAGTGACTTGTGATCTGTGAATAGGCGAAACTTCTCCCCCAATAAATAGGGCGTCCAAATCCGCAAGGTAAACATGACTGCCACTAGCTCTAAGTCATGGGTGGGGTAATTCTTCTCATGAGGCTTGAGCTTGCGGGATGGATAAGCTATAGCCTGCTCCTCCTGCTGAAGTACTCCACTAAGTTTGTGTAGGGAAGCGTCAGTATACAGCAGGCACTCTAATCCTAGCCTGGGTAAAGCAAGAACTGGCACCGAAGTCAGTTTATCCTTTAGCTCATCGAAATCTAACTGACAAGCGTCATCCCATAAGTACGGTACTCCCATGACAGTCAGATTAGTCAATGGTCCTGCTATTTTTGAGAATCCTCAAATGAACTGCCTATAGTACCCTGCCAATCCCAAGAAGCTACAAATCTTTGACGGTGTCGTGGGCTGTCCCCACTCCCTCACTGCGAACACCTTTCTCGAATCCACGAATATCCCCCAGACGGAAATAATGTGCCCCAAAAATTAAAACTCTCGTAGCCAAAACCCGCACTTCTCATATTTAGCATATAGTTTATGCTCTCATAGAGTTTGAAGAACCCGTCTCAAATGCTGAACATGCTCCTCCTAAGTCTGGGAATAAATCAGAATGTCATCTATGAAGACAATGACAAACTGATCTAGGAATTCTCTGAACACCCTGTTCATTAAGTCGATGAACACGGTTGGAGCATTGGTTAGCTCAAATGGCATAACTCGGAACTCGTAGGATCCATATCGCATCAAGAAAGAAGCCTTCGACACATCCTGTTCCCTAATCCATAACTAATGGTATCCCGATCTTATGTCTATCTTTGAGAAAAAAGGCATCTCCTCTCAACTGGTCAAACAAGTCATCAATTCGAGGCAACGGATACTTTCTTAAACTCTCGGTATTCCAAACATAACCTCAATGTCCCATCCCTTTTATTCACAAACAACACAGGAGCACCCCAGGGTGAGGTACTTCTATGGATGAAGCCCTGTCCCAGCAGCTGCTCAATCTGATCATGAAACTCTCTCATCTCAGCTGGATCCATATGGTATGATGTGCGGGCTATCGGCTGAGTTCCCGGCATTAAATCTATAACGAAGTCTATCTCTAAGCTAGGCGGTAGTCCCGGTATCTCCTGGAACACATCGAAAAACATGCAAACTACAGGAATCGAATCAATGGGATTCACTATCTCCTTAGAGGTCTCCTCCTTTATATAATATAAATGGGTGGACGATCCTCCCTCCAGAGGAGGCATCTCCACCAGGAAGATCTCCTAACCTGGAATAGAAAAAATAATACTCCTACTGAAACAGTCTATCATGGCTCTATAAGCAGCAAGACAATCCATGCCAATAATGGCATTATGCTTGTGCATATCTAAGACTAGCATATCTGAAGGCAAAATCAGACTCCCAATCTCTATATCTACTCCCCGGCATATAAAGAAAATTAATGACCCATTAGCTAGTGGTGAGTCTACACATGTCATTATACTCTCTGTCGAGTCTAACAACCTCGTGGCTCATGCATAACTAGTGTCTATGAAGCAGTGTGATGCCCCAGCGTCAAATAAAATGCGCCCCATAGTACCATGGATAGGAAACATACCTCCAATGGCAGGTGAGGGCTGCTGAACTACTGCCTGCTGGAAGTTGTACACAAACCCATACTATAATTGCCCCTGCTGTGATGGGGCTGCGGGAGAAATGGTTGATAAAGCTACTACTTGCATCGATGTTATAAGGGCCGCTAGAAACATAGGCCTCCGCGGTTCCTTATACGCACCCTACCATAGCGGTATCTTACCCTTATCTGGGCAATCCTGCCTCCTATGACCCGTCCTTCCATAATTGAAGCATATACCACCAAACTGTCTCACATTATGAATCTGTTGTTGTCGGCCCTGTTGCTCATTCGCACCTCTTCCTTGACCCTGTTGGCCTTGCTGAGCATCTTGATGAAAAATAATATCACCTTGAGGACAACCCCTCGACTTGTGTCCTAGTCATTCACACTTATAGCAGAGTCCTGTAAGTCTTTGCTTTCTTTGACCTTGTTGTCCCTGCTGGTCAGGTCAGAGTTTTTTTCCATCCGAATCCAGACAAGTTTGACGTTTATGGCCGTCTCTTCCACATTTGAAACACCTTTTTATGACATCATTCTTTCCTTGGCTATGCTTGCCCTGACGCTTTTGGATCTTCATGCAAATTCTATTACATTCGTGGTCTTTATGACCTTGATAAACTTGTTGATGCATTATTGGTGTCTTCCCACAGTTGTTAACTCTAGTCATGTCAGAATGACTATCTTCTTTTGTTCTTTTGCCTCCTATAAGCTGCATACCACGATCTTGGTACTGTAAGACTGCAGTGGTAACTACCGGTGCCACAATGCCTGCTATTTCGGCGATTGATACACTCTTCGAGGGTACCTGATGTATCAGCTGTCGTGGCTCATTGACTCCCCAAGCATTGTTAGCTAGTTCTTCTTGACGTTCCATCTAAAAGTTGAAATGGATTGGGTGAGTTCAACATTCATACAAATAAATTACAGAAGTATAAATTTCCTACGTTTAAGGATGGATACAACATTCCTAATATTAGGGCTCTAAATCAAAGAACGCTAAGCAGAAAGCATAATAAGCTGTAGAAATCCTAAAGGACACTAGAACCTGATGCTCTGATAGCACCTATGGCACCCCGCCTAATTAAATACCAGGTGATCAGTCCTTTATTAAATTAAATCAAAGTGTTCGGTTGGTTCATTCTTAGAATCACTATCGAAAAATAATTTCTCTTTATTAATCACCTAATAAATAATTAAGCTAAGTGTTAAAACCTTTAATTTCATAAATTAAGTCCTATTGTTATGATTTAATATACGAAACCATTATCATGAACCCCGATAATAATATTGAATACCAAACCATCTAAGTGGAATAAACATTCTAGATAAATCATCCAAATAAAATATCCCAAATCGCAGGACAATCTAATACACGAAAGCAATCCCAACTAAAACCGAATACTGAAATAAATAAAGAGTACAAATCTCTCTGAACTAAATAAAAACTGGAAATGGGCGACACATGCCCTATCTAATAATGACAAAATAGGAGACTGAGAAGACAAGGATGGATTCGTCTATTTCAAGGACCTGCAACTCCCACACTAGTTGCAGCACGTCAATAGTACAAAGATCTAATCCTGATGCCCCTGTGGCTGGGCACCTGTAATACATATATATATACAAGAGAAAGAAGAGATGATAGGAAACGGTTGAGAGCCCGAGTATAAAATAGCTTTAAAAATAGTTTAACAAGTTATAAAATTCTTAGTACCTCGACACTCACTTGGGAATTCTCACCCCTCAACTAGTGTGCACGCCTAACGTACTACTGAACTAATCTAGATAAGTTAAGCCAATTCAGTAGTCTAACCCAATTCAGTAGTCTAACCCAATTTCCTTCCACAGAATTCTGTTTCAAGTAATGTCATAACTATAGTTTATATCTAATAACCTTTTCTTATGAATATATTAAGCCAATTATGTTCATCTCAATATAAACTTAAGTTCTCAACCACTTAATTAAATTAATATTAATTATTCAATTACAAGCATAGTAGATTAATCACATGTACAAATGTTTATCACTCATAATATATATACTAATAGGGCATCCCATATAAATCTATGGTCCTAGCATAGTCCTCGATCAAGTCCCCGTATATCTCGTACAAAGGGAAATACTAGTTCGGAATCACTCTCGAACTGTATTAACACAAAACACACATATTGGAGGCGAAGCATAGTTACTAGTCACTAAGAGGTCAGCACATACCCTCATGTCTCTTAGGACCATCTGTCTGTCATTATCAGCTAGCCTGTATCCAGGGATCCTATGTTCTAGGGTATAAGTCAATATCCCCCATAAAGGTCACATCGAGATAAGACTGTCCCGGCTCGAAAACCTCCGTGTATCCAGTAGCGTGCTTATGATTAAAGACAAATGTTCACACAACATATATATACATACACTCATATATATTTACATTATTCAGATGGGTAAACCCACGACCCATAACATATTCTAACCATGCGCGACACGTAGCGCTCAAATTCTACGTAATTAATTTAATCTTCTATTTTCTCAATTATCTTAAATTCGCGAGTTCTTCTCAATTCTCGAAGTGTATGATTTTAAAAATGTCAAATCAGTAGGAGTACCCTCTCTACCCTACTAGTCTAAGTCGTTATTGTCTTGAACAATCCTTAATTTATCACACATACAATTATAATTCATTTTATACCCTCTTAACCCTACGGTTAAATTCCATATGAAATCGTACTACCCGGACCTTGTCCACAACCTTACTGGTTCCTCTCAAGTCCCATTATGATATTTAATTTATGTCTAAGAGTGCTTGCATATTTAGGTTGGATTAACATTTAAAAAGGAAATAAGTATCAAATTCCAGGAGGAGTTGATCGATCGATGAAAAGGGTCAATCGATCGACATTCTTGAGCCGATCGATCGATTAAACAGTTTTTGCCCAGAATTCTATATATCAAGCCTACCGGTTTCTTCCAATTTAAATCATCAAACCTCCATTAACATGTCCCAAACTCTCATCCAAATACCATGAACGTTATATAAACCAATATGGATGATTTCTAACATAAAACATTTATCAATTCCTCAAGAATCGTCATCAATGGATTAATTCAAGAATTTATCATTATCCCTACTTTATATAATTTTCTCAAGAATTGCATTAGTTTCAAAATTTTTATCTCTACTCGGCATCAAATTTTATGGTTAAAATTATACATATAACAAGATATTCCTCCTAACATGGTTTCTACTCCAAATCGCAATAATAATCTCCCAAACAACATTATATTTTAATGGGAACAAGGGATTACATCTCGCACACTAACATGAATATATAATCAACTCAAGAACAATAAGTTAAATACTTGCCTGGAAATTAAAGGTCTGAGTTTCAAGGATTTGATGCTGTGGCTGAGTTCCACTTCCTCCGATCTACACTTCAGCGGTGTTTGTGGTGCAAACGGCGCAACAAAGATGCTTCTAGCCTTGGGAAAGCTCCTGACTTATTTCCTCTAATGGCTTCTGTAATTTGGGTTTATTCTAACCCTAGAAGACAACTTCTAACAGCAAATATAGTCTTATAATTTTCATCCATAATTAAGGCATAATTTTGGAAATTACCAACATGCCTTCACAGGTTGCCAGTTTTGCCTAAAAAACGTCCTGAGACCAAAACTAAACCCCCGGGTCGACTTTTCTGACAATCTCGACCATTACAGACACATTAGAGCAGTCGAAATGACCATATGGGCGACTTAGAATTAATTTTCTTTATATCCCATTAATTTATTATAACACCTCATTTATCTAAGGATATAAAATTTAAATAATTTGGTAATAGAACATTTAATTAATTTAATTCTTGTTATTTTTGGAAATTCACATGTCGTAATTTGAGAATGTTATAACGTAATTCGAATTGAAATTATGAGTGCACGATTGACTCCGGATAGGTCGAAATAGTCGAAAAAGAGTACTCAGGGATAGTAATCAGGTCTCCGGACAATTTTAGGCATAACCGGGCCCACATAGGAGTGTTTGGGCCATTTTAATTTGACCCATAAGCTTAAAAAAGGGATTAATGAAATAAAACCTAATTGAGGGAATTGGGGCATTCATAACTCAAGGAGAGAAACCCTAGAGCTGCAGAGGAAAACAATGGAAGAAATTGGGGAAACTTTAGGAGCCAAACTAAAGGAAGAGGAATGTGTTCTTCGTCAAACATTCATCTACAACATAGGAAATCAGACCCTACGAAATTATCCAGGCAAGTAGTTAAACTTTCTTTCATTCAAATTGTGGTATTGCTATTCATATCATGGTGGTTGTAAACCATATTCATTTTGGGATGAGTGATTATAGCAAAATTCGTTTTTGGAGAGTATCACATGTTAAATTTGGGTTTTGGGGATTTAAGCATTAAGGGTGAAATTTATGTTTAATTTATGTGAGAATAATATCATATGAGGCTATAATATGATTTAGAATCAAAAACCTGTAGAAATTATGTCGAATTCAGACTATTGAATCGAATTGAGAATTGTGATTTAAAGGATATTGAGAAAAACCCAATTTATGAACCCTAGAATTTTAATGAAAGTAACTGAGTATTAATGTCATATATTAGTGTTTGAACATGTTTATAGATGAAATAAATATGGGAGATAAAGTAATCGAGGTCTGGATTGAAGTTGTAAAGCTTCAGAGTTTAAAAATGGTGGAAAAAGCAATCGGGGAAGATGACTGATATCTGGTCGACCAATCGATCGATCTAATTCGTCGATCGATCGACCCCTTAAGTTATTGTGAAACATGAGATTGTATATCTTTTGATATCGGTCACGTGAGCGCCGACCTCGTATTTTTCTAATTTTTTTTGGATTTGATATGATTTTTCTATGATAGGGTGCGTGAGACCGACATCTTTAGGAAGAAATAAATTTGGAATATTTGAAGATGTCCGTAGATGAGTGAAGGACTTTGGAAAAATATTAAGGAACATTATTTTATCCTTGGATTAGATAAGGATGAATCCGGGGTACGGATTTAGGAGTATTTATAATGAACGACACTCGATAATATATGTAAAAAATATATGAACGTATTCGAATGGGAATTTTGGATGAATTTAGCATGCGGGCTAGTATCTTAAGGTGGAATTTAATTGATAGAAATTAAATGGAACCTAATACTTAGAGTCTTATGGGATGAGTATTAAGGACTATTAAATTTAATAAGGTTGTCAAACTTATTAACCGAATGTGGTGAAATGAATTCTAAAAGGTTACAATACGGACCAATAAAGGGAGTCCTGGCATTTTGGTTGAGTTACACAACTTGGATAAAATTAATCGAGGGGATAGTAATTAAATTGAGGATAGGCGTTTTGACTCTGATATTTCTCAAGCTAGTGCTACGGGATTTAGACACAGATTATCCGGTTTAATTTATTATAGTGATATATAATAAATTATCGAATAGTGAATTTAATGAGAGGTGTTAACCATAATAGTGGATTTTTGAAACAAATTGTAGAGGGTGAAGATATGGACCATATGAGTGTGTCAGAGTATTGTAGTTGGGTGGCACTACTTTAATAAATTAATTAACGTGAAATAGATTACATTAATTGGTGTAATTTGAAATGTAATGGATTCGAGGATGAGCAAATCTATGACTTAGATTAGTAGGATATGAGTGAATTACCTACTCAAATATTTTAAAGGATAATTGGCACACTTCGAGTAGTGAGAGGTACTCGGGATTATACGATAATAAGTGTAATTGGAATTAATAACACGTAGGATGTTCGGGGGATATATATGCTATGTATGGAATATATGATATAGGTTGTGTCTATACCTATACTAATTTGTATGATTTATTATTTGTATGACATACCTACCATACTTGCTATCACGGGAGGTTAATTTTTGAAAAAAGGACCATCTTATCTTTGTGTGGCTTTGGGTGGATTTATATTGGTACCTTAAGTACATAGGACTGTGAATGACTTATTTGTGAGTTGAGAAGTCAGCTGACTATGGGAGAGTAGGTATGTGCGTGACCCATGGGTATGTGAACTATGTTCGCCTCCAATATGTGCGATTTGTATTGTTACGGTTCCAGAGTGATTCGTAATTCATAGTCCTTTATACAGTGCATGATGTATCGGGACTTGATAGCAGAGTATACATGCACCGCTGGTCCCAACCTAGGGGTGTTGTATTGTATATATATAATTAGTGTGATAAATATATATACTTGTAATTTATTCTAATATGTGTGTTTGGTAGAAGATGTACTAGGACATTATAGCATAATATACTCGCACCACAACTCAGCTTAGGGGTCAAGTGTTAGTATATATATATAACAAAGTGATATATGTATACATGTGATTTTATTCTATTGTGTGGGTTTAGTATAAGAGAAAGATAGTGACATTAAAAATAACTATATTATGGGGAGAAATAAACATATACTCTGAAATTTATAATGGGATAAAAGACATGGAAATTCGGTAACATATTATATGGGTAATACAGGTGGGTACAATGAGTAAGTATGTAGAAGGAGACTTATTATGGCTAGTTAGGTGGGGTAGCTTAACTAGGAAAGGTAGAAGGCAAGCATTAAGTGTGTACATTAGATGAGGGGTGAGCTATATCTCAAGAGAGTGCGACACTATATTAAATATGAAAAGTGTGAATGCATATTTAATTATTGCAATTTAACTCCTTGCTAAATATTTTCAAAATGTTTTACTTGGTATCTGAACCGTGTCAAAATATTTTCCAAAACATTTTAGGTGTCCAGCCACAGGGACGCCCAATTTGAGGATTCTATTCAGGGATGCATATCTGCATCTCATGTGGAAGCTGCAGGACTTTGCTATAGACGTTTCTCTCATTTATTCGTAGTGTGGGAACTTTTCAGTACTCATTTGGGCATGTCACCCTCAAATTTTGTATTGAGTTTACTTATCGGACTTTGTGTATCCAGGTTATTGTTTCAGTTACTGTTGTATTTTACTATTAAAATGTTAGTTGATTCGGTTATCTTCATTTATGTTATTCATTTGTGTGGTGTTCAGTTATTAGTTGTGTTGATGGTTTTATTATTATTTATTTTTCACCTATTGTTAATTAATGAAAGATAAAATTTGGCACCAGTCTAATTAAATTACTAGGTGATTAGTAAGTTTAGAAATTTTTGACAGTGATGATAATAATGAGCCATATGAGAGCAACATTTTATTTTGATCACGGGCTGGCCACCCTGTGTTTTAGTAGGCGGGTTGTCACATTTAGTCCCGACACGACACACGTGCATCCCGACTTAATTTCTATAATTGTCGTATTATTCACTCATGACAATTTTAATAATTTTCATCTCATATATTACTTTACCCATTACGCAATATTCAACATAATTCTTACCAATAATTACTAACTCTCATAATGCTAGTAAATATTTATTTTAAAATCCGTATTAATAATAAATTAATTTATCCCATAATTAAAAGCCGTAAAAATACGGGGTATTACATTGGAGTCGAAGCTTTGTGGTTAAAAATGGTGGATTTTCCAGTCAGAGAAGAAGACTGCCACCTGCTCGATCGATGATCCCAAAATTTTGGCAATCTTGACTATGTAATTATATATGTTAAATTTTCTTTAGAATTTGTTTTAGTCTTATCTATTTAGTGAAAAATGAATATAGGGCCTATCTCCTAGCAATTATAGATGGATGTAATTGGGATTAGGAGGGTGAGACAAGGTGTGTCACATAATTAAGGAATTGGGTGAAATAAATTCTAAGGGTTAAATTACGGGCTAAGTGAATGAGTTCGGGTATTGTAGTTGAGTGACATTACATTAATAAATTAATAGAAGGATGATTAATTAAATTATGAGTCAGGATACAGAACCAGGTATTTTAGGCTAGTGCTACGGGTGTTAGACACGGGTCAACAAACTTTATTAAATATATGTATACGGTAGTGTGATAGTATATATATATATATATATATATATATATATATATATATATATATATATATATATATATATATATATATATATATATAAAGGAAGAGGGCATTTTTTGTCTAGGCCAACTGATGGCTGAAATTACATTTCGGAGGATTTGGTCTTTTATTAACTGACGGTTAAGATTAAATGGGAGGAGTTTCAATCCAATGGCATAGAATCCAATGACTTAAAAACTAATATTTTCTCTCACCAATTGATTTACATTTATTATAACTGTACCTTTATTCAGATCATCAGTCCCAATACTTTATGATATCGCCGAAAGTAAAATAAGAAAACACTCAACCCTCTTTCTCTCTCAAAACCCATCCCTACACTCAATGTTCAGCATTTTCATTTTCTCTCTCCGAACAATGAAAACCCACTCTTGCTATTGTTGGGGTAGAAGATCTGCCCCCTTTCACTCTCCCTCATCCCCTACTTTGCATTAAACCTCCGCCGCCACCATCACCGTTTCCACCTACTCTTCCCCCGCCGTGTTTTTCCGTGGTTGGTGGACATATCTTCAGCTCTGCCGCTAACCCACCACCATGTGAGGTGACGACTGCGAAGGTGTGAGGTGAGGTGATGACTGCGAAGGTGTTGAGATTGTCACAGCCATAGTGTCTTTCACAGGTACTTCCATTTTCTTAATTTAATTTCTCTGTCTTCTACTGAAAATACAGAGATCTGAATCCATA
Source organism: Sambucus nigra (assembly GCA_949130495.1). NCBI lineage: Eukaryota > Viridiplantae > Streptophyta > Magnoliopsida > Dipsacales > Adoxaceae > Sambucus > Sambucus nigra. The sequence goes on from OX422217.1 coordinate 205,199,714, forward strand.
GAATCTGATGTGGATAAGGAGAATGGGATATAAGGTCTCGGTTTAGGATAATGGGATACTTAATTTCTTTTATTTTGTTTCGACTTGAACACATGTTTTGTTCTATTGAACACAAAAACCACATAGTAACAAATTTATTGCGTTCAATTATAACTCATTACAGTCATGAGCTCTTTGGGTCAACAAGCACAAAAATAAAACATAGTATATGCTCTTAAGTAAACCATAGGTATTTGTTCTTACAGGTGGTATATGTTCTTATCAAGTAAACCAGAAGAGGTGATATTTTAGTTGTTTGGTTTGGATTGTAAATTGATTTTTTTGTTTCTTATAGGTGGTGGTCCAAGACCAAGTAAAAAATTGCATAAATTCCTTTTCCTTTTTTCTTCTCAAGTGAGCCATTCTCAACTGCATTTTCTCTTCTCAACCCTTCTATTTATCTCGCCTTACACAGTAAGGTATATTTCTTTTGTTGTGTTTCTTTTCACTCCCATATTTAGGTATGTGGTGTTTGGTGTATGTGGTGTAGGTACACAGTCATCCATCTGGTGTTTAGTGTTGGTTTTTTCCTATGTATTTATTTTTCATTTTGTTCATTTTTACTTTTGTATAGTAAGTGATTTAGTTTTAAGTGATTTAGTTTGAAGTCTAATTGTTCCAGTAAAAATTGATTAGAAGCGTCTAAGCCGATTTGAAGAGAACACACATAAATTTGGGTTTCTTTGTCAGCTGGGTATGGGTATGTTGGTTAGCAAATACTACTGTTGTGGTCGTTACTGTAAATATCTTTGTTGTAATTTTTTGTTCAATTGAAGAAAATGATACCCAGTTTGGCTAAAGTAAATAGTATTTAGTTTTTTTACCTTTACCACTAAGTTTGTTTTTAACTAAAAAATAAAAGTTGAATATGTTAGTATGTTTTCATATAATAGCCATTGACAAATATAGGAGCTTACATTAAAAATAGTATTAAATAATTAATACAAATATATCAAGGGAGCAAATATCACAGGAAAAAAATTATCTTATTGTCGTCCCATCGTTTAAATATTGCAAGTGTGTTTACGTTGGTTTTTAACGTGTTTAATTTTTGTAGGAGTGAAGAAAAGTGGAAGAGTTACCAGTGTTTAAATGTCACAATGCCTTCCATGTTAAGTACATGTCAGAAGGATGGACAAGACCACACATCCACTGAATACCAATTCAGTGGAAGGAATGACCAAAAGCGTGGGATTAAAAAAAATGAAATCAAAACACTTGCGTGGATCGAGGTGAACAATGCACGCGTGGATCAAAGATGAAGTATCGCTGACATGCTTCTACATCTAGAAAACATAAGCATAAGCGTGTGGCTCAACACGGGAAATGCGGGGCCCAAGGCAAGTCGGAGTTGTTGGTATTAGTTTATTGCGTGTTTGTATAGACATTATGACATAGGTCGATGTTGTGTACAGCTAGTTTAAAAAAAACTATTATTAAAATGTAATCATAATTTAGTCCATGCCTTTTCCTTGGAAGTGTTTTTTTATTAATGGTTGTAGCATTTTTTCCAGGTATTCTTTGGCCTATTTTATGAAATTTTTTAATAAGTGTCTTAAGGGCACGTATTTTGATTATTAAAATAGTGAGTATGAAAGATTCACATGAGAGCCTTATTAATTGTATGTTGGAATTATGCCCTACTATGTTTTCTTTTTTAGTATGTGAGTGAAATTAAGTTAAGATCTCACTTTTGTTAATCATTTTCTCATGTAATTATTCATGATTTACTTACATTTTCAAAATATTTATTATGGAGAATTATTTTTATGATATTATCATGCCTTAATTTTTTATGTGTTTCGGGTTAATCATAAACACTTCTAAAGTTAAATTTATACACGATCATAAACACTTCTAAAGTTAAATTTATACACGACCCTATAAATTTTGATTTTAGAACAAATTCCTGCGCACCATGTCAAGCTTTTTTACTTTGTAAGAAATTTTAAATATAAAACGTTCAAAGAAAATTGACATATGGGAGTATAGTGTTCTAAAATCACAAATACTCTGGAACAAATTTATCTTTATTTTCATTGGCACATATATGATTGTCCTATAATAAAAAATAATCGGAGCAAATTATCACCGTGCAAATCATCATTTTTGTCATTTTAATATGATTGTCCTATTCCATTACTTTCTAATCAATTTTAATATAACATGGTGAACGAAAATTGACTTTTGGGAGTGAGTGTCTTATAATCACACTCCGGAGACAATTTATTACCGTGGCATCGACAATGGTATGATTGTGCTATATCCAAAAATATTCGATAGTAAATTTATCATCGTGCCATAGGCACGGGTACACCCTAGTGTATATATATATATCAGTATGAATGATATTTATAGGAATACATACCTCTCTGGTGCTATCATACGAGGTTACTTGATGTGGGTGAATCCACATGGCTTGAGGAAGAGGAATAGTATAATCTCCGGTCATAGTGTCCATTATTTGTATCTTGTGTTTTTTTTTCGGGGTGAGACGTCTTGGGTATAATTCAGTCTCACACCCGTGGAACAATGATCGCCTGAGTTAACCATCTCGGGGTATCCGGGTGGACTGAGTATACTTGGGGCGACATGCGTGTGATGTTGTAGTATACTAGTACGTATATAATATGTGTAGATAATTATATACGGGATTAATACATAAGTTGGAATGTGTTTCGTATATTACAAGTGTGAAACTTATATGATTTAAGAAGGTGTTTCTTACATAACTGGTGGGGAAGTTATATGATTTTTAAAAAGGGGATTTCTTATTTAACTATTGTGAACGTTATATGAATTGATAAAATTAAGGCGATTAAAAGGTTAACGAGTAAATAACTTAATAATCAAAGTAAGAATACTCGGGTTAGAGTAGTGCGGTGGAAAGAGGTGTGATGTGGCTAGTTAGGTGGGGTAGCTTAACTAGGAAGGTTAGAAGATAGGCGTTAGGCGTGCACATTAGATGAGGGGTGAGATATACCTAAAGAGATTGCGACACTAGCTTAAATATGAATAGTGTGCATGCATATTTACTTATTGCAATTTAACTGCTAGCTAAATGTTTTCAAAATGTTTTACTTGGGCTCTGATCCATGTCAAAATATTTTCCAAAACCTTTTAGGTGTCCAGCCACAGGGACAAAAAGTTTGAGGATTCTATCCAGGGATGCACAACTACGACTCATGTGGAAGTTGCAGGACTTTTCTATAGACACATCATTCATTCGTACCTAGTGTAAGGACTTTACTTCAATACTCATTTGGGCGTGTCGCCCTCAGATTTAGTATTCAGTTATTTATTTGGCCTTGTGTATCCAGGTTACTGTTTTAGTTTATTGTTGTACTTTATTTTAGAACCGATAGTTAATTCAGTCACCTTTATCTATATTATTCACTTGTGTTGGATTTAGTTATCAATTTGTGTTGATGATTTAATTGTTATTTATTTCCGCATGTGGTTAATAAATGAAAGATAAAATTTGGCAATAGTCTATTTAAATTACTAGGTAGTTAGTAACTTTAAAAAGATTTTCGACATTGAGGCTTAGAATGAGCCATATGCGACCAACATTTTATTTTGATCATGGGTTGTCCTCTAGGTATTTTGGTAGGTGGGGTGTCACACCAAAATATGTATTGTCCTTTCAGACTACCCATCTGTTCGAGGATGAAAAGTTTTACTAAACTTTAAGTTAGTACCTATAGCATACTGCAAACTATTCAAAATCGGGATGTAAAAGTAGGGTCCCTATCTGAAACAATAGATACAGGTGCTCTATGCAATCGAACAATTTCATTAACATATAATTTAGCATACCTATCAACTATTTACATAGTCTTGACTGCTAGAAAATGAGCGGACTTGGTTAACCTATCCACCACTACCCAAATAAAAGCTACCTCCTTCTGAGATCGAGGAATCCCAACCACAAAATCCATCGTTCAGGATCCCATTTCCATTCTAGTATTGGAAATGGTTTAAGCAAACCTGCAGGTTTTTAATGCTCCACTTTCACTTGCTGTCAAATAAGGGATCCAATAACAAAATCTTTTATTTCCTTCTTCATTTTATTCCACTAATAATGCTCCTTCAAGTCCCTATACATTTTAGTACTACTAGGATGCATAGTATAAATAGAATTATGAGCCTCATCTAAAATTTTTGCTTCAATTCATCCACATTAGGTACACATAATCGTTGCTTACACAATAAAGTGCCATCATTAACAATACAAAAATCATCAGACTTACCATCTCGAACATCTTGATATTTCTTATAAAGAAATGGATCATGACTTTTCAAATCTTAAATACGGGTAGATAACAAAGGCCTCATGCTCACACGAGCAAAGAATTTGTCCCCACATACTAGTTGCAATTCCACTCATATCAATCTCAACGCCATAATGTGAAAAACTCTAGCACACTGAATGCAAGATAACCTACTATAAGGACACAAATTTCCAATTGAGTCAGTTGTAGTATTGGCTCAATTCAGGACAAAAACATTTTAGTCACAGGATAGAGTTTGTAGAAGACGTAGCGGCCAGTATTTCAAGTGTACATCAATTGCCGATTTCTTGTGCCTCGTTTATGCGTCATCCACATTAATGTTCCAAGGTCTCCAAAAAGTTATGAATGCAAATTATGTATATTTAGGACCTTGGATATTTTTAATTGGGTGTATTTTATAAAATAGTTTTAATGACTTTGTTTTACTCAGAAAATAATTTTTTGAACTTTACATAAAAGTTTTGGGCTTAAAAACAAATTTTTTTATTTTCTGACAAGTCGTTCGAACGAACTGGGATCTCATTCGAACAAGATGCCCATGTCCTTCGAGCGATACTTCTAATTAGTTTAATCATTTTTACACTGGATTATCATTAGTAAGGTCATTCAAACAAAAAATTCATTCGAACGAGTTTGGCAGGAACAGTTTTTATCAGTTTTGTCCCACTTTCCCACCTTTTGTCCCACTACTTTTTTTGTTAGAATATAACCACTTCGGGACAAGTCTTTTTTTTATAGACTTTTTCATAACATTTTCCTCACTTAGAGTGTTTTGAGAGTAAATTCTGCCAAAGAAAAAGTCCCTTTGATTTTTGTTAACATGATTTAATACTAAGAACAAAATCAAGCTTTCTACACCCAATACATGGTTTTAGTTTATCCAAGTCTCTACATATATATCTTTTCTTGGAGTTTTGTTTGGCACCACGGGTTATACTCTACCCTTTAAAGAGTTAGTTTGGGTTTACTTCTACATTCCACAAAGAAGACGACATTTGGTTTACGCCGCGGTGTTCCCACTCGAATAAACGCTTCATGTGAGGGTGACGGTGTCCAAGAGTCCCATCGGAGGAGTCCGAGACTGTGGAGGAGTTCATGGTTATCTACTAGGAAGAGGTGGTTACAATAAGGAGCACCAAGGATTGACTCAAGTTGTTGGTGTAAGTCTACTATCTTGTAATTTGTAATTCAATACATAGTGGATTTGTTATGCCAGGACCATTCGAGGTTTTTCCCGTTTTGGTTTTTTCTCGTACATCGGCGTGTAGTGTGATTGGTTTATTTTTTCTTTCAAAACACATAGATTCATGCTTAGGTAATTCAAGATAAAATTTGGTTTAATTATCACACGTATCTATTTTGGTGCAAAATTTAATTAGGTAACATTTAGTTTGGCCTAATTTACAAAATTGAATTAATTATTTGTTATGCAAATTTCTAGGACTTGGGTTAAGTCCTAATTTGGTAATATTGAAAATATCGTGTAGGAAAATTTTAGGACTTATATTAAATTAGTTTTTGGGCTAAAAGTAAGTTTCTCATAGTTAATTTCAAGGGTTATTTTTGTTTGTGAGAAAACCCAAAAATTGGTCTGTATGAATTTTGTGTGTGCGTGTGTGTTCATCATAATTGACTTATTTAGGTTTAATTTTAATTTTGTTATTAGAAATTAAAATTTTTGTTTAATTTATTTTTTCATCCTTTTAAGAAAAAAAATCAAATAAATTTGGAAAATTAAATTGTTATTAGAAACCATCTTTATTCCGCACGTATAGGAAATTAAAGTGAAAGATTTTTAAAAAATTGGGGTCCTACGTTTCCAACAAGTGGTATCAGAGCTAAAAGTACTAAATTATTGAACTAGGTCCTTTTAATACTTTTGGTTAAAAATGGATTTTCCCGAGTTTCTAAATTTCCTATTTTCGATGGTTGTAATTAGGCATATTGGAAAGCACGTATGCGTTCGGCACTTAGGGCTATAGACCAGAGGGTTTGGCTTTCGATAGTTACTGGGTGGTACCCACGTACTTGCTTAATAGAGAATGAGCGTGTCCCCAAACTCGTTGAGCATTGGAGTGCGAACGAACTTACATCCACTAATTTGAATTCCCGAGGTTTAAATGCCTTATTTAGCACGGTCACACCGGATGAATTCCGACGTATCATGACGTGTGAAACTGCTAAGTTGGCTTGGAACATTCTTCAACTAACCCACGAAGGCACAAGTGTCGTTAAAGCTTCTAAGCTCCAAAACCTCACCGCTCAATTTGAAACCATCAAAATGAAAGAAAATGAAATGTTTAATGAATTTTATGCTAGACTTTTCGACATTGTAAATTCATCTTTTAATTTAGGAGAGAAAATACTCGATGACCGAGTGGTAAAGAAAATTCTTAGGTCCCTACCCGATCAATTTATCCCCAAAGTGACCGTTTTAAAGTCTTTACCTACCTTAGCCTCTACGAAACTAGAAGAGCTGGTAGGTGATTTACAAACCTATCAACTTGACATGTTTCCCTCCAACAACGATAATAAAATTGATAAGGGCGTCGCTTTGAAAGCCGAAAATGAGGTTAAAATAGTTTCTGATGATGAGAGCGAGAGTGACCCGGAAGAAATGGCTATGTTTGCTAGGAAATTTCACAAATTTCTTAAATTAAACAAAGAAAAATTTAAAAAGGATTATAAGAAATTTGAAAAATCTAAGCATGATAAACCGAGAAGATCCCTAAACCTTATAATGAAAACCTTAATAGGGACAAGTCCAATAAGTGCTATGGTTGTGAGGGTTACGACCTTAGGGTGAGAGAATGCCCCGTTAAACTTAGGAGAGAAGGCAAACAACCTATTTCCTACAACGGAACCCTTAGTGATAGTGAAAAGGAAGAGGGACCCCAGTCCCCCATTGAGCGCAACTTCACCGCTTTCATGGGTCGTCATGAGAATGACAGTGAGATAATGTCTGATGATGACATCTCAAACCATGAAACTTTCGAGTTCGTTATTTTTTAAGCTAAAAATGTTGATGGTAGTGAGAGTGGAGAAGAGAGAGAGAGAGAGAGAGTGAAAGTGAAAATGAGGTTGATGTGAGTGAACTTCAAATTTCTTTTCAAAAATTATATGCCGAATCTATAAAATTAAAAAGGGAAAATTTGAATTTAGAAGCAAGTTTAAAAGAACGTGCCAAGGTTATTGACGAGAGTGCGTTAGTTAATGACCTTAGGACATGAGAGAGAGCTCTTCGAGAGAATCTTGAGTATGTAGAAGGCAATAGAGATAACCTTAATGGACTAATGGAATCCTTGAAAAATGAGCTTCTCGTGTTAGAAAAGCGCAATATTTTATTAGAGTCTCACATTCTAGAATTAGAAAATAAATTAAAAGACTCTAGTAATGTCAAATTTGATTTGGAGTGTCGTTCGGAAAAAATAGATAAAATATTAGGAGCAATCCAAATTAAAAATGACACGTGTGGTTTAGGCTTCGATACTCGCCTTGAGTATACTCATAAAGTCAAAACCAATGTTTTAGGATAATTATCTAGGAACAAAGTTATGGATCATTCCTTAGGTAAGTCTTTTCGCCGATTCTTTAGATGCTCACATTGGGTCGAAAAGGTCATCTTAGGAAGTTTTGTTTTGATCTTAAATGAGGTCCTAGAAAATACCAACGTAAGGCAACCGACGTAACCAAGATTCTACAACCCGAGATCGCCATTCGTCATTAGTGTGGGTTAGGAGATCTGACTTGGTAGCTTTACAAAATAGGATTTTTTATTCTTATTTACTTTATCATGAAACCTCCCTTGCTAAATTTAAAGGTTGAATATGTTATTTTTTTGCATACTCTAGCTTTTTGTGCTCAATATCATATATCCTCGCTAGTTGTATGCATGTTTAGTCTTTTTCTAGTCATTGCTTTATCATATATCTCATTCTAGAAATTATGACTTGTTTATCCTTTGTATTATATTTGTTTCATTTTAGTTGCATTAATTGAAAAATGCAAAATGATTTTGTTTATCATTTGTGTTTTATCTTATGAGTCTTTTAGTATTAATGAAAAATACAAAATGATTATTGTTTGTCTTTTGAGTAAATATTTTTGTGTTTGGTTAAAAAATTTCAAAAACTCAAAAATATCTTATTTTTGTGTGTATTTTGGTTTTACACATCTTTTGTGGCATATGTTTGTGTTTCAATTCTTCATACCACTACCACATGGCTAGAACTTTTGGTTAGAATTTTAATCCTTAAAATGTTCTTTATCATGCTTACCTATAGTAGTTTAAGTTTGACTTGCTTAATGGATTCACTTTTATATGTTTTTTCACACTCATGCACGAACTCTTTTGAAATTTTAACTTCACATGTGTATTTGAGCTTTGTGAGGTGTTCTCCTACCAATCTAGTCATCGACGGATTATGTGACCTAGGAGGACTTGTGCATGTTAAAATCCGTTTCACGTGAGATTTGTGTGAGATATAAAAAAATGATATATATATATATATATATATATATATATATATATATATATGTGCATGGCGAAGGGATCCGAAAGGAAAAATTATCCTTTGCGAGTAAGACACCGTATGGACTGGACCTCAAAGAAATACTTGGTCCAAAGGCCTAAAAGAAAAATATGGCATTAAAAGAAAAATAATTGTCAAGGCCTATTTTGTTTAGTTTGGTATTGTCATTAAAAAATAATATGCTTATTTTAAGGGAGTTTGGATGGTATATCAACAGTTTGCATAATGTCCATTTATCCTAGTTACGTCGTCATTTTCATGACTCTATTAGTTTGTAGAATCATCAATATACTAGGCTTGTATGCATTGTGTTTGTTTGTTCATAGAGTTCAATTTATATTGTCACTTAAGGCTAAATTCTAGTTGAAAAAGTTTTTCAATCAAATGAGAACTCGGTGAACATGTTTAAGTGATTGGATTTTATTTCTTTAGTATCTAGTTCACACCCCTTCACTTCCGTTTCCATACGACACATTTTTGCTATAAGAGTGTGGAAAACTTATATTATCTTATTTTGTGTCATTTTTGTGTTTATATCTATATAGGTGTGCTTGTGCATATATTTATATCTATTGTGTATACATATATGATATTTTTGTTTCTTTAAGTCTTTGCCATAGTCCATTTATGTTTTTACTTTATAATTGGTATCTATTGTGTTGCGTATTTTATTTGATATCACAAGCTTAGTATCTTATTCTTCAAGTTGATATCATTTTGTCGCATCATAGTTGGTCTCCATTAATATTTGTTTTGGATTATTTACTTCTATTGTTGCCCATATTCTATCATGCTCTTGTCACTTTATGCACAATCATGTTTTACTTGCTTTACCCATATTTATCACTTATGTAGTTTTTAGGGGGAGAAATGGTACTTAGTTATATTGGGGGAGAAATGAGTATTTTATTAATTATATTTCCTTTGTCTATTCCTGAACAAAAAGGGGGAGAAGTGGTCTCTATCCTTTATTTTAGAAGATTTAACTTTGGGGGGGGGGGGGGGGTGACATCTTTCTAAGTAGGTCACTGTTAGATAACAAGGGGAGAATTAATTTAGGGGGAGTATTTATTTCAATTACCTTTAATTCTTTGATATTCCCTATGCATTTAATGTTTTGCTTAAGTGTGCAGGAATTCTATTTTATGACAACCTTATATCGACAAACTTTTTCGTCCTTGGGTTTTGAGTCAAGCATTTTTTATTTTGGATTGGAAGTTTTTGAGTCTAGTAAAGCTTGACGACCCTTTAGGATTTTGTTTTGTTTTTTGTCCCGAAATAGCCAAATGGGGAGATTTGTAAGGACACAAATTTCCAATTGAGTCCTTTGTAGTATTGGCTCAATTCCGGACAAAAATATTTGAGTCATAGGATAGAGTTCATGTGTATCCATTCAATCCTATGACGTGTTTGTTGAAGACGTAGCGGCCAACATTTTAAGTGTACATCAATTGGCGATTTCTTGTGCCTCATTTAAGCGTCATCAACATCATTGTTCCAAGGTCTCCAAAAAGGTATGAATGCAAAATTATGTATATTTAGGACCTTGGATATTTTTAATTGGGTTTATTTTATAAAATAGTTTTAACGACTTTGTTTTACTCAGAAAATAATTTTTGGAACTTTACATAAAATTTTTGGTCTTAAAGATGAAATTTTGTATTTTCTGACAAGTCGTTTGAACGAACTGGGATCTCGTTCAAACGAGATGGCCAGGTCGTTCGGACGAGACTTATAACTAGTTTAATGATTTATACACTAGATTATCGTTAGTAAGGTCGTTCGAACGAGTTTGGCGGGAACAGTTCTTATCAGTTTTGTTCCACTTTCCCACCTTTTGTCCTACTACTTTTTTTTGCAGAATTTAACCACTTCGGGGAAAAACTTTTTTTAATAGACTTTTTCATAACATTTTCCTCACTTACAATGTTTTCAGAGTAAATTCTTCCAAAGAAAAAGTCCTCTTGATTTTTGTTAACATGATTTAATCCTAAGAACACAATCAAGGTTTCTACACCTAATACATGGTTTTAGTTTATCCAAGTCCCTATATATATATATCTTTGCTTGGAGTTTTGTTTGGAACCACGGGTTATACTCTACCATTTGAAGAGTTCGTTTGGGTTTACTTCTACATCCCACAAAGAAGAAGACATTTGGTTTACGCTGCGGTGTTCCCACTCGAAGAAAAGCTCCGCGTGAAGGTGACACTGTCCAAGAGTCCCACCGGAGGAGTCCGAGACTGTGGAGGAGTCCATAGTTATCTACTAGGTAGAGGTGGTCAAAAGAAGGATCCTCAAGGCTTGGACAGACTCAAGTTGTTGGTGTAAGTCTATTGTCTTATAATTATTAATTCCGTACATAGTGGATTTGTTAGGCCTGGGCCGTCCGAAGTTTTTCCCAATTTAGATTTTCCTCATACATCGGCGTGTAGTGTGGTTGGTTTATTTTATCTTGCAAAATACGTAGATGCATGCTTAGGTAATTCAAGAAAAAATTTGGTTTAATTATCACACGTATGTATTTTGGTGCAAAATTTAATTGGGTAAAATTTAAGTTAATTTAATTCAAGTCAATAATTTTTAATTTGATAAAATTTAGTTTGGCCTAATTTGCAAAATTGAATTAATTATTTGTTAGGCAAATTTCTAGGACTTGGGTTAAGGCCTAATTTGGTAATATTGAAAATATTGTGTAGGCAAATTTTAGGACTTGTGTTAAATTATTTTTTGGGCTAAAAGTAAATTTCTCATAGTTAATTTCCAGGGTTGTTTTTGTTTGTGAAAAAACCCAAAAATTGGTTTATGTGAATTTTGTGTGTGTGTGTGTGTGTGTGTGCGTGTGTGTGTGTATTCACCGTAATTCACTTATTTAGGTTTAATTTTAATTTTGTTATTAGAAATTAAAATTTTTGTTTAATTTAATTTTTCATCCTTTTAAGAAAAGAAAATCAAATAAATTTGGAAAATTAAATTGTTATTAGAAACCATCTTTATTCCGCACGTATAGGAAATTAACGTGAAAGATTTTTTAAAAAATTGGGGTCATTCGTTTCCAACACCTACTCGAAATCTTTCTACTCAAAGTATTTGCAACTATATCCGCCTTCCCTAGATGCTAGTTAATTGTAAAATCATAATCCTTAATTAACTCCATCCACCAACTCTACCTTAAGTTTAACTCCTTCGGAGTAAATAAATACTTAAATATTTGATGCTCAGTAAAAAATTCACATACTTCACCATAAAAATAATGATGCCATAATTTCAAAGCAAACATAATAGCAGTAAGTTCCAAATCATGTGTAGGATAACTACGTTCATGTGTACGCAACAACCTAGAAGCATAAGGAATAACCTTACCATGTTGCATAAAAACATAACCTAACCCCTGACGGGAAGCATCAGTATAAATAACAAAACCATATTTACCATGTGGAATAGTAAGGACAGGTGCAGTTACAAAATTCTTTTTCAATTCTTCAAAACTATTTTCACAATCAGAATTCCATTCAAGCTTAACATCCTTCTGGGTTAATTTAGTTATTGACAAGCAAAATCGAAAAAATCCCCTTAATAAACCTCCTAGAATACGCGGATAAACCTAGAAAACTCCTCACCTCAGTCACATTATTGGGCCTCTCCCAATTTAAAATAGCTTTGACTTTCATTGGATCAACACCTATACCATCCCCAAAAATTAGATGGCCTAAAAGTACAACTTGTGATAGCCAAAATTCACATTTACAAAACTTTGCATACAACTGCCTATATATCAACACATTCAAAATAGTTATGAGATGATTTTCATGTTCAACCATATCACGTGACTAAATTAGAATGTCATCAATAAAAACTATCACAAATGAATCAACAAAAGGATGCAGTACTCGATTCATAAGATCCATAAATACAGTTGGAGAATTAGTCACTCCAAAAGGCATTACAAGAAACTCAAAATGACCATACCGAGTACAAAAAATGGTTATAGAAATATCACCCTGCAACTGAGAATAACCTGATCACAAGTCTATCTTTGAAAACACTTTAGCACCCTGCAACTGATCAAACAAATCATTTATACGAGGTAATGGGTACTTGTTCTTAATTGTAGTTTTATTCAGTTTCCTATAATCAATACACAAATGCAAAGTACCATCTTTATTTTTCATAAATAAAACTAGTTCACCCCACAGAGATACACTAGGTTGTATGAACCCTCTATCAAGTAAATTCTACAACTGAATCTTGAGTTCCTTCAATTTAATAGGTGTCATTCTATACAGTGCCATAGAAATATGGGTTGTCCCCGGTGCTAATTCAATAGTAAATTCAACCTCTTTCTCTGGAGGTAACTTAGGCAACTCACCAGGAATATCTCTGGAAAATCCCTTACAATAGGAACATCAACTAATTATAAATCCCCGTTCTTAGTGTTAATGTATGCATTAAAATCCTCACAACCTCATCTGAATAGAAGGAATAATATAACTAGGAACAATTTTCCTTTCCCCCATAAATTTAAATTCATCCTCACCAGGCATATTAAAAATAACTTCTTTACAAAAGCAATCCATAGATGCATGATATGAATATAACCAATCCATTCCCATAATTATGTCAAAATTAGATATATCTAATGAAAGTAAGGCTATAATTGTATCTCTAACACTCACAGTAAAAAAATAATCACAAAAAACATATTAAGCTAGAACCATATCCCCTATAGGCATATAAATACCCAAACCACATCTAAATGAGTACATTGCCTACTCAGATATATAGCAAAAGCATAGGACAAAAAAGAATGTGTGAAATCAGGATTAATCAAAGCATAAGTACTTCTATCAGTAACATAAAGTGTACCTATCACCCCATCTGAAGTAACCCAAGCCTATTTTTTCATAAAGACTTGTCCACCTAGCCTGGAACCGGTGTATTGTCCATTTCCCCAACCTTTCACTCCACTTCCCGAATATAACACCCTGCTTGTTACTTCACTAATACTGCTGGAGCCTCTGCCAACTACGAACAATTTTTCTTAACATGCCCCATTTGATGACAATGTGAGCATTCCTGTCCTTTAATCTTAGGACACTCAGATTTATAATGACCTTTCTCTTTACAAAAGAAAGATGGAGCAACTCTCACTGGGGACTAACTAGACTAAAAGATCCTTCACCCCTGGTATCTTTACCAAATCTCCCCTGACCTCTACCACTATCTCCACCCCCTCTGTGAAATTTTTGAGGTTCCACCTTGGTACTTCCATCCTCACCTCCCTTAGATTGAGATGAGTCAAATATACATTTCTTAAAACTCTCTCTACTCGCCACCCCTTGGTTCATTTGCCTTTCTGCTGTCATGGCTTTATTCACGAAAGAAGAAGAATCTTCTAACTCATAAGTAGACATTCTATTTTGAATAGGACAAATTAATATATATTGGAACTTACTACATTTCTCTTCCTCGCCCTCTACATACTTAGGAGAAAATCTAGAAAAAAACTATAAATTTAGCTTCATACTCCCTCATATACATTTTTCCTTGGGTCAAATTTGTAAACACTTTCAGTTTATCCCTCTTGTAAACTTTAGTAAAATACTTAAAATATAAAGCTTTAACAAATTCAACCCAAGTAATAACATTTGTACCTTCATTCTGGTCATCAAATATTTGTTGGCTCCCCACCAATACTTAGCCTCATATTTCAGCTTAAACATAACCAAATTCACTTTTCGGTTATCTGAAACTTTCATCACCGCAAAGATAGTCTCTATATCTGTAACCCACACCTCAACTTCTGTAGTTTCAACTGATCCTAAATATTCTGGAGGATTCAACTTCAAAAACATTTCATGCATGGTATATTTAATTTCCTTCTTTGCCTCTTTCTCAATTCGGTCTAGCGTCTTTGATTCCAGATATCTAGTTTTCTATTTTTCCATTAATGCCATTTTTCTTTTCTATTTTTTTCCATCCCCGTCATTTCTTCTGCCATTATTTGTATTTTTGTAGGCTTCTCATTCTCTATAACTCTACCTGCTACACTCTGCTTTATTTCAGTATCCTCGTGTGTATGAAAAGCTACTCCCTATTCTCTATGTTGTGTATCTCCAGGTTTGATATTGTCTATAATAATAGATTTATAAAAACCAATATAAACAATTTATACTACTAAATCATTGGTTAATACACAAACAATTCAATGATATCAAATTAAACCAATAATCGCCATCTAACCGTCACACACGTCCAGAATATATAACTTAGATGCTCTGATACCACTAAATTGTCACACCTTAAACCCAAATCCATCCTAATCATTTCTTTCACAATAATTCAATCATAATATCTAACCAAATGATACATAATGCATTTCATAATTATCATATATAATGTACGCAATGAACCCAAACACGGTTTTTATAGCAGAACATAATTAACATCGGAGTCATAAATAAATGAACTTACAATACTATGATTAACGAGTACCATCATCAAATTAAACCACTCTAACTCAATATATATACAATGCAATAGTGTAGTAAAATCATCAGTGTAACAATAACAAAATTCCAATATCTAAACCCTAGTTCTTTCTAACAGTGCAACTCTCAGAATCACCGATTATATGGTGTCCTAGCCACCAGTATACAAACATGGAAAATGTAAAAATAGAAATATTAAGCTATAAATCTTAGTGAGTGTTGATACGAAAATTAGGCAGTTGATGTGAACCAATTATATAAAGACACGTGACATCCTACGTGGCAAATACATATTCTCACCGAGCTACATAGCGTGCCGACCTACTCAGTGTGCAGACCTACTCAGCATGCAGAGCACCTGGCTAGGAAGATCAAGCGACGATGGCACATTCAATGAAGCCCGGACTTAATGAATATTCTTATTATACAGATGTATATGTCTATTAAACAACGACGTCTCATCTATTAATACTGATAGCCCCAAGGCTATAAATACATTGCAACACCCCCCATAACGAGGTAATCAATCTCTTGTAATCATCATCGAGATTAAGGCAAACATCGATAAATATAAATAGTGAACGTAGGCCATTTTCATAAGGCCGAACCACTTTAAAAATATCTTGTCTTATTTATTTATTCCTTTTTATCTGTGATTAATTAATTAGATCAAATCTAGTTTTTTACATCAACAGATTGGCGCCGTCTATGGGAAACGACTGTCAGTAGCGTTTTTCACTAAAAACTTATCACTAATGGCTTAGATCCTAGAATCCAGTACCCGAAACAATACTAGGGTTCCTCCAAACCCCTCTGCTCCCCCAACTATCAATGAACTTACGGGAAATAGTAGCTAATTTATCTCAAGGGCAAATGACTATACAAGAGACCATGAGTCAACTCATTCAGACTGTTTGTAATGGATCACCTGCCCAATCAAGTCAACGAA
This sequence comes from Sambucus nigra, assembly GCA_949130495.1. Taxonomy (NCBI): domain Eukaryota; kingdom Viridiplantae; phylum Streptophyta; class Magnoliopsida; order Dipsacales; family Adoxaceae; genus Sambucus; species Sambucus nigra. The sequence goes on from OX422217.1 coordinate 205,216,019, forward strand.
GCGTTTAGAGAAACGCCCATTTTCCATCTTCCAAAACCAGACGTACAGTATTCTCGAATGTTTCACGGCCCATGCGCAGTGATTCTCATCATACTTAGAGGTCCAACGATCCTTCATATCAGCCTAGAAGGACTTAATCTATAAGAGCTACAGATTCTCGACACAATGTTACCTTAACTCCTGAGAGAACAAGCGCTTTAGAAAGGTTGAGCAGAATCTCTCACTTTGACCATTTGGGTCCTAGGAGGAATAGAAATCCCCCTAGGATTGCGTTGAGGAATTCTCAATGACCAACCGATCTAAGGGAAGGTTCTGCCCAATCACACCCAGTAACTCATGGTGAAAGATCCCAAGAGGAAAATTCAGTGTGCTCTATTGCTCGTGCAAATAGGCATGAGGTTGGGAATGATGCATAGAAGGGTTCCATTCAGAGATTGGAAGACCGGTTAGGGGAAATGGCTAAGGCCAAGAACCCTCTCCAAAGAACTTTTATCCAAGGATCACCATTTGTCCAGGCAATTATGGATTTTCCCACACTATCAAAGTTTAAGCCTTCGGTAGTGACACCTAAGTACGATGGAAAAACTGATCCTATCCTCCACATATAGAAGTATCAAGATGCTGCTGATATCTACGCAGTTCTTGATGAGATGAGGTGTAGGGCATTCTCAGCAAATATCACTGGGTCAGCCTAGATATGGTACAACAGCCTTCATCAAGGCAAGATTGCTACTTTCCATCAGCTGGCAGAGCTCTTCATAGGGAATTTTTGCTTCAGTGTGAATCCAGTTAAGAGAGTAGCACACTTATTGAGTGTGAGGAAGAAAATAGGAGAAAGTACCAGGGATTACATTACTCGTTTTAACAACGAGAAACTTGAGGTGATTGGCTACGAGGAGAAGACAGCAATAACAACGCTGATGAGTGGTCTGTTACCTGACAAACTATATTATACGTTAGCCAAAGATCCCCCCAAATCCATGGCAGAACTGATGGCAAAATCATCTAAGATAATGAATGCCTAAGAGACCATGGCTGCAAAAAAGAATTTTGACACTAAAGCAGAGACTAAGGGTGAAGGTACAATAGGGAAGAAGGATCATAAGTGAAATGGGAACGGTAAGCGATCAAAAGGCAAGGAGGCGTTCGAGCAGTTGAAGAAGTATGGGAATCACACTCCTTTAAAGGTGGACATCAACCATATCTTGGAGGAGATCAAGAACAGCGAGGAGCTGACTTGGCCAGAGAAAATGAGGACAAACCCCGATAAGAGGGATAAGTCCAAATATTACGAGTTCCATAGAGATAATGGCTACACGACCAAACGCTGCATAGCTCTCCAGAATGAGATCGAAGCACTCATTAGGTGAGGAAAATTGAGTAAGTTTGTTGATCTCCCAAATGGTGGGAAGACTAACGAGAGAGGAAGACAAAGGTCCAAATCTCCTCTCCGAATAAGAGATGACAAAAAGATAAACCACGAAGACGATCCAGAGGATGACCCCGACCTCCCTAAAAAGCCAAGGCAACCCAAATATGAGGTATTTTCAGTCCATTTTGGATCATTTGAATGTAATGTGATTACATGTGGAGATGTAGGAGGTGGGGATCACGCTGCTGAAAGGAAAGCTTACCTCAATGAGGCCCAAGCTTGTTCTTATATACAACGCATAAATCAGACTGAAGACGATCGCCTGAGGAAGGTGAACAAGGATAAACTGGTCATTGGTTTTTCCAAAAATGACCTAGAAGGTGTCTTATATCCTCACGATGATCCTTTGGTTGTCAAGATGAGGATGAAGGATGTTGTGATCTTGCGAGTATTGGTAGATAATGGTAGCTCCGCAGACATCATGTTCTACCCGTGCATTGACAACTTGAATTTGAAGTTAGCCCAATTGGAGCCATATCACAGGCCCCTCCTTGGCTTCACTGGCGAGAAAGTCTTTCCACTTGGGATGATTAAGTTGGACATGCTAATTGGTACCTGGCCTTCTTGTAGAACGAAAAATGTACACTTTTTCGTAATGGACATGAACGTCCAATTAGCCTACAACATAATCATGGGGAGAGTAGGATTGAAGAAGTTTGAGGCAGTACCATCCACGGTACACCAATTCTTGAAGTTTCCTACCAATTATGGGGTTGGAGTTATGAAAGGTGACCAGAAAGTAGCTCGGGAATGCTACTATTCATCTGTCGAATAGGAGGAACTGGAGGAGGCCAGGAAAAAAACCACCACCTACCAAGTGGATGAGTCTGAAGATGCAGAGGTCGAGACTTTGGACCCTGGAGATGAGTCCCAGCTTGTGAAGGGTCAGGTCATCGAAGCTACGGAGAATGTCATTATGGACGATGAACGACCAGAGCAGATAACTTAAATTAGCGCTTCATTAGATCCTTCAATAAAGCAGGAGCTAGTGGCATTTTTACAACAAAGCAAGCAAGCTTTCACATGGAGTCATGAAGACATGCCAGTGAAGCAGCGAAGAAGGGTATTTATCCCAGAGAAGAACCAAGCTCTCCAGAAGGAAGTCGAGAAGATACAAAAGGCCTCTTTCATTAAAGATGTCAAATATCCTGATTATCTAGCCAATGTCGTGATGGTGAAGAAGAAGAATAAAAAGTGGAGGATGTGTGTAGATTTCACATATCTCAATAAAGCCTTCCCGAAAGATCATTTTCCCTTATCCCGAATTGATCAGTTGGTGGATGCTACCTCGGGGTACGAGTTACTAAGTTTTATGGATGCTTATTCTAGCTACAACCAGATTAAGATGAAACTAAAAGACAAGGAGAGTACTTATTTTATCACCCCAAGGGGAACATACTTCTATAATGTTATGCCCTTTGAACTTAAAAATGAAGGTGCTACGTACCAAAGGTTGATGAATAAAGTTTTCACAGAGCAAATCGGCAAAAACATGGAGGTTTATGTCGACGATATGCTAACTAAGAGCAAGAAAGCCACCGACCATCTAGTTGATCTCACCCAAACCTTTGATCAGCTAGAAAATATCAAATAAAGCTGAACCCGACGAAATGCATATTCGGTGTACGAGAAGGCATGTTCCTTGAGTATATTGTGAATCAGTGAGGCATTGAGGCCAACAGAAGAAGATCAAAGCTCTGCTTGAATTACGATCTCCAGCTATGAAGAAGGAAGTGCAAAGCCTCACAAGTCGTGTTGCAGCTCTTAATAGGTTTGTGTCGAGAGCAATGGACAGATGTCTCCCATTCTTCAAGATCCTCAGAACAACTTTCGAGTGGAACGATGAGCGTGAGAAGGCATTTCAAGAATTAAAGAAATATTTGGGGACACCTCCACTTTTATCCAGGCCGGTGATGGGTGAAAGATTATACTTGTATCTGGCTATCTCAAAGAGTGCATTCAGTTCAGTATTGATAAGAGTAGAGGATGGAGTACAAAAACCAGTGTACTACACCAGCAAAGCATTTCGAGGAGCAGAGATTAGATATCCAAAGTTGGAAAAGTTGGCATTAGCTCTAATAGAGGCGAGTATGAGGATGAAACCTTACTTCCAGGCTCATACCATAGTGGTGTCTACTGATATGCCACTTAGACAAGACTTACACAAGCCGAAAAAGTCTGGTAGACTGATGTATTGGGCAGTAGAACTGGGCGAGTATGATATTGTTTATGAGCCAAGGTCCTCACTCAAAGGGCAATCAGTGGACGATTTCATTGCGGAGTTCACTTACCTAGATACCCCTTACCAACAGGAGTCTAATGCAGAACATCCCGAGGATGTTACAGGATCATAAAAGATAATCCCCTATCAACTCCCCATAGCAGATCTACCAGAAGGGACCAACAATGAGCAACAAGAATCATCGAGTAATAGGCCAGTAGTGGAGAACGATAAGAGGAAGCACCAAATATTCCATCAGGGAACCTTATCAGATCAAGAGTTTGATAATAGTATACCTATGTGGAACTTGTATGTTGATGGCTCTTCATGTGCAATAGGAAGTGGAGCCAGAATAATTCTTAATAGCCCTAATTGACTAGATGTCGAATATGCTATGCGCTTTTAATTTAAAGCTTCTAATAATGAGGCCGAATATGAAGCTATGATCATGGGCCTCAGTTTAGCAAAAATAATGCATGCAGAGAATGTCACCGTGTTTAGTGATTCACAATTAATTGTACATCAGATTCTGGGGTTGTATGCGGTGAAGGGAGACTTGATGTCAAGATATCACCCCAAAGCTATAGAGATTGTGTCCACCTTTACAACTGTTCAATTAATCAAAATACTAAGATTAGAAAATGCTAGAGCTGACGCACTATCTATGTTAGCTTCCGCTACTCGCACCGAGCTACGAATAACGATTCCTATCGAGATACTGGCAGAAAGGAGCATAAATGAAGATTTAATGGTGAAATTCATTACCCTAGATATGGGACCATCCTGGATGGACCCCATCAGGGCATACATCGAGGAAGGTGTTGTGCCAACTGATCAACTTGAAGGCAAGAGGCTGAAGTTTAAAGTTGCTCGATATGTACTGAATAATGGTATCTTATATATGGGGTATCATCCCAGGCTACTGAGATGTGTGCATCCCTCAGAAGTTAGAGATCTGATTGAAGAGGTTCATGAAGGTGCTTGTGGAGCTCATGTCACATGTCGAACTCTACTATAGAGGTTAATGACGCAGGGATATTATTGGCCGATGATGAGAGGTGACTGCACTGCCTATGTGAAGAAGTGCGATAAATACCAACATTTCTCTCCCATTCGAAGAACTCCCCAGGCATTGTTAACACCCATCATTTCCCCCTGGAAATTTGCTATGTGGGGCATCGACTTGGTCGGGCCTCTACCGACTACCAATGGAAGGTTCAAATATCTAGTAGTCGATGTCGATTATTTTACCAAGTGGGTTGAGGCGGAACCTCTTATCAACATGTCGTACGAAAGGGTTTACCAGTTTATCTGGAAGAATATTATTTGCAGGTATGGTCTGCCACATGCTTTCATCACTAACCATGGTACCCAATTTCATAACGAGGAGTTCGTTGCAAATTGTCATCAATACAATGTCCAAAAGTTCCATTCTGCACCAGTCCATCCCCAGAGCAATGGGAAAACTGAAGCTACTAATAGGACTCTATTGAACGGCTTGAAAAAATGACTGGATGATACAAAAGGAAATTATATTAACGAGCTACACTCTATGCTACGGGCATATCGCACAACACCCTGAACAACCACTGGGGAATCGCCCTACATGTTAGCCTTTAGAAGCGAAACAGTCATTCCAGTCGAATTGGGACTTCCTACACATAGGGTACTTAATTTCAACTCTCCTATAAGCAATTTGATGAGACGCTTAGACCAGGACATGCTCGAGGAAGTTAGAGAATATGCGTCAATCAGGAACGTAGCCTACCAATAAAGAACAACAATATTCTACAACAAAAGAGTGAAGAAATGTGAACTGAAGGAGGGGGATTATGTTCTCAAGAAGGTGATTCGGAAGCATAACAAGTTAGAGGCCAATTGGCATTGTCCTTACCGAGTAACTACAGTTGTTCGCCCTGAGACTTATAGAATATAAACCTTAGAGGGAGAAGAATTCAAAAATGTGTGGAATGCAGAGCACCTGCATAAGTATTATCAGTAATACAGACTTACATGTACACATTTCTCTTTAAATGAATAAAAATGTTGGTTTTTCAATATTCCTTTCTTGGTTCAATTTTTGTCGGAGTACTAGTGCTACGCACTACATCAATTTAGGTTCATCAACATCAGCAACCACCAACTAAGGTTGGTCGACATCCAATAACCACCAACTCCGGTTGGTCGATACCAATAAATTTAACCAACAATGTTGGCATAACAATCATACAAGGCCAAGCCTGTTAGATCACAGATAATCTCAAGATATATCCTAAACTAGGCAAGAATATGGGTGACCTCCTGGGGCATCCGTTGTCTAGGCACCAAGGTAATCTAGATAAGATTTCTACAATTAAGCAGGAACATGGGATGAAAATCATTCCATTGCTTAGGCACTAATGGGTGATAAGTCACTACAATTAGGCAGCAAGTGGGGCAAGCTCCATTTTCTTGGCAAAAAAGAATAAATTGTCCCTATATATATATATATACTTCATCAGTAAATAACGAGAAACACAACTCATAAAGTATTCCCAAGGAAATAAAATTGCACAAAGACCAATTTGTCTTCATTGAACACAAGAAGATTACATAACCATGAATTTTGATTCATTAAATACAAATTTCCTATTCTATGGGTTTTTTTCCCTTTGATTTTAATACAGATTCCACCCCAGCTGGAGGGTCATCTAACGCATAGGGAGAATTGATAAAATTCAGATCTTGTATAATTATGACGTTGCTCGGACATAGTCGATCAAGAAAATGTTGAGGATAAGATATCTCAAACTCTTATTGAAGCTGGTGATCACCAAGCTACCTGGAGATCAAACACCGAGGAATGGAACGAGCTGGAATCCATCTAACATTGAGTTTAAAGGGAGGAACATGCAAATAAAGTAATCCAGGCTCACACCAATCCCACAAGGATAGTCCTCGATCAATTTTCATCAAATATAAGGCATTAAATCATCCCTGTTTGTATCCCTTGTTATTCGATTGCTGCAGCCAAGCATCGAGATGGCATAGAGCTTCGTTGTATCCCGCCATCCAAAATTCTCTAGGTTGCTTGTGAAATTGATAAGTCAATCTCTCAAACTTCTCGTGGAGCTTCTTCACCGAAATTTCTTTACTTTCCAGTGCAGAGATTTGGTTGGAGAGTTTGTCGGTAAGACCCTGAATTTTTCTAGACATATCTGCCAGGGCATGATTTTTTGTCGTCAATTGAACGACTTGATTTTCTAAAGCCAGTTGGGTCCTCGCCTCTTCAATATTAATCCGACCATCCCTTGCTCATCCACGGGTAGAATTCTTTGCTCTTCCGCGAGCAGAAGGGGTAGGTCCGGCTCATTTCAAAGTCTCCAACTCTTCTCTCAAGGCAGCATTTCCAGTTTCTAAAAAGGAGAAACCTTCATCATTAACTAGAACCAAGGCTCCCGAAGAAGAGGAGGAAACAGATCTGAGTTGTTTCCCTTCCTCTTGCAACGTAATATTCTCTTACTCTAGCAGCTTGGCAATATTCCTGTGGTCTTAAATTTCAAGTTTTAGCACACTTTCCTTTTTCTCATGGGTCGAGATGTACTTGTCATAACTCCTGTCAGCACAACTGTTGGTATTTTTTCTCATAACCTTCGTGTAAGAGTGCACTGGTTTCTTTGTACCGAAGTTGGAGTTCCTCGATCATCCCTTGGAGATCTTTAATCATTTCGTAATAAGCCACATTGTTGTCCACAGCACGATCAAGCAAACACTTCAAGTATTGGTATGCATCAACTGCTCGCTCAGAAGCATCGGGTCCAAGGATATCAATTATTTGGGCCTCGGTAAAATCTGCATGACCCGCTTTGAATTAATCATTACATTTTTTCATCAACTCTGTGTCATAAGCTGATAAGAGTTCCATTCTGGAAATGAACTAGCAAGGAAAAATAAAAACACATCAACAATGATACACACAATAACAAGTCAAGGAGAAATTCTAATTAGACAACAACAACCCATTTTATTGATCATAAGAGGAGAGAGTACAACCAAAGTTACAAGAAAGAAAGGAAAAGAAGAAGAACAACATAAATAAAGAGCCGAGCAACGCTACACCTTCTCCTTATTTCATATAACATCATCAATAGGTTTGGATTAAGGAGTTAGTTTCTCAGGAGGCATTTGATGTTGCTTGGTGGAAGCTAATACTTGTTGAACTTGCTCGAAGGGTTGAGGAGCAGTAGAAGGGACTTGTTCTACTATCATTATGGAAGACTCATCAGATGCAGCTTCATCCTCTTCTTCTTCTTCTTCTTCTTCTTCTTCCTCTTCTTCTTCTTCTTCTTCTTCTTCTTCTTCTTCTTCTTCGTCTTCTTCTTCTTCTTCTTCTTCTTCCTCTTCTTCTTCTTCTTCTTCTTCTTCTTCTTCTTCTTCTTCTTCCTCTTCTTCTTCCTCTTCTTCTTCTTCTTCTTCTTCTTCTTCCTCTTCTTCTTCTTCTTCTTCTTCTTCTTCTTCTTCTTCTTCTTCTTCTTCTTCTTCTTCTTCTTCAATAGTAGGAGGAGGGCCATGAGTGTGTTTTTGAAATAACTCAGAATTATCCGCAACACTCAACTCTTTTAATGCTGCGACCCATCCATCCTTGAAGTACTTTAGATTTTCATAGTCCATCTGGCAAGTAATAGCGGTTAAGGCAGAGTTCCATCCCTTGTCATAACCAGATTTGAAAGATTTCTTCACCGTAGCCTTTCTCTTTGTTTTCTCAAAAGAAGCACGTTCCTCAGTAAGCATCACCTTCTCCTTAACGTCTTTATTATGTCGCACAACCTCTTCAAGCTGGCCATCAGCCTCTTTCTTACTGGAAACGATGACCTTCAAATTTGTCCTCCAACTCCTTGGAGGCACTAATGGATTGGTCACGCCGACTCTGTAGATATAAGTTTCTTCTCCCAAGAAGTTTTATCTTCCTCGTATTTCTTCTGGGAGTCCTTCAATGATTGAGACAACCCAGTAAAAGCTTCTTCAATCCCACTGGAGGAGGTTGAAGCCTTGATAGCCTCAATCTTTTTCAAGATACTATTAAAAAATTTCATAAAATGAAAAAGAAAAGAAGCTCAGATTAGAATATGAATACAGTAGGTGGAAATAAAGTGGTAGGGATGATGATACTTACTGACACGATATGTTGGGCCGCTAAATCAATGACCATTCCCATGAAAGGGAACCCCCAGCAGCTCGATACTCCGGAATGGTCCAAGCATTGATCAAACCCCTGGATAAACTCAGGGCAATAAAATCTGGAACGCTATTTTATGAGGAAGGACCCCCAATATCAGAAGGCTGAGCAGCAGTTTCTACAAGTCTTTTTACAAGACCTCTCCTCAATCTCGTAAAAGGATAACTTTCAATCAAAGGTGCTGCCTCTTCTTGCGTAACAGCAACACGTTCAATCAAAGGTGTTACCTCTTTTGGGACATCAGGTGGTTTCCTGTCAACCTCCTTGACGGGTGGAATTTTCCTTTGGATGGAGTACTGTCCATTTTCTTTGTCCCTTTAGCTGGGACATCCACTTTGCTCTTCTTTGCCCCATCCATGTTAGGATCATCCTTGACAAAGAACGCAGGCATTCTCCTCTTATTCGTTATTAAATCAACGATAGAGGTATTCAAATCATAAGAAGGTTCTTCGGCACTTGCTCGAGATGTTGGCACTTGATCAAGATCAATTACCACAGGAGGGGCAAGAGGACGTGCAATGAAAGAAGAAGTAGTATTTTTGTATCTAAACAAATAAGAGGCCTCTCTAATGTGCTCCCCGTACACCAATTGATGCAAACCCCAGATGAGTTTCAAAGTTTTTATATTAATATCACTCTCTTTTAGGGGATTTATTTTGTTATCAACTTCAATAACAAACATGAATATAAGTGACGCATTTTATCAAATATACACAGAGCTAAATTGAGAAAAGTAAAAATAACCTATCCCATTGCCATAAAGTGGACATCTGGGACCTTGATAAATATCATTTTCTTTTAATGGATGGTGTTGCCAATTTTTCATCACAACACCATGATTAAAATAGTCCATATTGGCATCGAGAAGATTGACTACTAAAGCTCTGTTGGAAAACCTAGTTTTTAAATAAAATGTGGTATCACTAGTAACCCATTTATAACAAAACATAATCTCAGGGATCCCTAAGTGAGTACCATGAAGCTGGTTTAACCTATGTACGCCATTAACTACCCTCCATGTATTTGGAGCTACACTTGCTGGCACAGTATCGAAATATTGGCAAAAATCCAAACACAAGGGATTAGGCGGAAAAGAAAAGTCATATTCAGCTATGAAAAGTGAGGGAAACCAGTGTCCCTCAGCCAGAGAAAATAAATCAGATGGAGAAGGAGGTTCTCCTAGAATAACCCAAGAGGGAATTACAAAATCGACTCGAAATTTATCCAAAGATTCGACAAGATAAACCATGATGACTAAAGCAAAGAAAGAAGAAGGAAGAAATTATTACAGAAAATTGAGAAATCTGTTAAGGCGAAGGATGGAAAGAACGATAGTATAAAAATAGAGTGAGAAAACACAGAGTTTAGAAATCTGGAAGTAAAAAGTATATGATGATCTTTTTCTATCGCTTTTAAACGCCTTGCATCGGGAAGTAGGAAAATAAATGATTAATAGAAAAGACTATTGCATTTCTGGCGGTTAAATGATGAAAAAGACGCAAATACCCAAGCGTCTGTCGCAGAGTCAAAATATTTACAAAATTTCCGTTTTGCGCTCAAATGATGAGACTAGAGGTAAAATTCCTAAATGTTGGAAATTTGTAAGTAATCAAGACGTACAAAGGTGCTCGAACAACTTTCGAGTAAAATATTCCACACTCTCATATCAAAACTCAACTGTGAAACATTGGGGGCTTCTGTTGATCTGAAAATTAGGCAGCTGATGTGGACTAATTATATAAAGACACGTGACATCCTACGTGGAAAATACATATGCTCACCGAGATACATAGTGTACCGACCTACTCAGCATGCAGACCTACTTAGCGTGCAGGGCACATGGCTAGGAAGATCAAGCGACGATGGCACATTCAATGAATGTAGGACTTAATGAACATTCTTATTATACATATGTATATGTCTATTAAACAACGGCATCTCGTCTATTCATACTGATAGCCCCAAGGCTATAAATACATTGTAACACCCCCATAACGGGGTAATCAATCTCCGTAATCATCATCGAGATTAAGGCAAACATCGGCAAATACAAACATTGGACGTAAACCATTTTATAAGCCTGAACCACTTTAAATATCTCTTGTCTTATTTCTTTATTCCTTTTTATCTGTGGTTAATTAATTAGATCGAACCTAGTTTTTTACATCAACAGTGAGGTACTCCATTACTGTTATCAAATAACACTTCTATATTAAATATTTGGATATAAAGTCTAAACAATCTGCCCGTTATGGAAATAACAAATCCTAGAACAAAATTTCCAACAAATCCTTGTCATAAGACAAAACAAGTCATTAGATCTTTGTCCAATTTAAATCCTGGATCATAAGACCCAACCAATCCTGGATATTGGAATATCCAAATAAATTTTGAATACCTAAATAATCAAACCAATCCCCTCTTAGAGCTATATTCATATCTAGCATATCATTCATGTATCTGTATATATAAAACAATCATAAGTGCACTCACCTTGGAAAGTTAAGATCTTTTGCTTTGCCATTGTCCGACACTTGTTCAACCATTTCTTCTTCCCTTCCTATAATTCTTACAATATTAGTATCATCATAAGAATATTAATAATCCAAAGAATAATTTGAATGTAACCCAATTCACAAGCGTCATATGATTCCATTCACATCATTTATCATAATTGAAACTCCATCTAAATTCATGTTAAGATATTTAACATATTTACATCATAGTATAAATCATAATCAACCATTTTAATTCAACCGTGTAAATTATTAACTCATAATTAATCAATATATATATATATATATATATGGCTGAAAACACAATCCAATTCACGCTTATCATACTTATTCAAATTATATGTTTTTATATTCCAAATTTCAATATAATGGCCCAATCAAACTTTAATTTCTTATTAGGAATTCAATCCATAACATATTAGGTTTCTAATCCAAAATACGGTGCATCATTTAAAGTTTCCTAGAGCAAGATATGTTCATTTCTTAATAACATAGTAAATCTGCTATATAAACTCCTATACTATGCAGTCAAATTCCAAGAATTTTCATGATTTTTTTATGCACCATAACTTTATATTATTTTCCACATATTTTTAGCACAGATACTGAACAATAGAAAATTAAAGTTTCATGATTTTTAGAGGTCATTTGCTATGTTAAATTCTTTATCAAACTCAAGGCATATCTAAACAAATTATTAAAACAACAACTATGTACCAACTCCCAACCATCACCAAGGTCTAACCATGAGGAGTTAAATTATAATTTTCGTATACTCTTTGAATATATAAGTATAGTTTTATCTCCAATTTGTACTACTGGATTTCAGCAAGTATACAAGAAGATATAGAAGTCTGAATACTCAAGGTTTCTAAACAAAGCAATATAAAGGGCTTACACATTGAACTTTCTTTAAATGTGTATCTATCCATACATATACACCAATGCATGAAAGTTTTGTGAAAAATAGATGATTTTTATCATTTCAACCAGTAATGCAAAAACAAATAAACAAGATTTATATATAGAATTACCTTAGGAACTCTTATATGATTTTTATAGATTTCTTTCCAATTTTCTCATCACACTTCTCTTCCTAAGCTTCACGATTCTCTCTCTTTAAGACAAAGTTCTCTTATGACTAAAATGTGTGTTAAAAGTGAAGAAGAAAGGATGATTTTAGATTTCAAAGTCAGTCTAAGGGTGCCACCCACTCTAATCAATCAAAACATAACATTTAGATACAATAAAGACAAAATAAACAACTTAAATAATGGGCAGCTTTACTCTTAGTTGGTAATTTTGTTATATCTTTCCACTCGCATGTCTGTTTTACACACCATTTATTGCATTAACATTCTAACTGGGTCAAAATGAGCCTCAAGCCAAAAAATGTCTATAGAAACTTTAGAATTAGATGTTTATCACCAATTTTTGAAAATCATCAATAATGGAAGGTAACATAAAATAAATGATAATAATATAACATATTTTATACCAAAAAAATATTTAAAATATAATATAATCATGATTGAAGTAATTGAGATCGTGAGTATGATTGTGTTCCCACAAGAACAGATCCATTTGTTGTGTCTTCACACCATTCAATATATATTTTCGAAGGAAAAATGAGTCACAATAGTAATTACTGGAAACAAGAGTACAAGAGTGTGAAATTTGATCACATTAAAACATCTTTCTTTAGCGTGTGCCATATAACCGATTTATAAGTATGGTTATAGGAAAATTAAATAATTTAATTACCTTACAAATCGGTTCATTGCTCGCATGACTACGCATTCGTTCGTATTCTTCTTTCATTGCCAGAATGATGGGATGAATCAATAGATAATATAGTTTTTGTGAATAGTCTCAACAGGGCACTGACGTTGGTGACAAAGTTAGAAAAAGTTAAAAAAAATATTCATCCTTTATGGATACAATTCCATAAAGAGAGCATTCACCCAGATTATGACGTCTCGTGACACATGCATATTAGAAATGATCTTGTAAATAAGTTGAAGAAAAAAGGATTTTGATGTCACAGACCTTTATACGTCAATCGTAGACACATTTCCACCTACTCTGTCACGAGTAAAACTTCATAAATTTTTATAAACTAATATTGATTGGATGGAGATCAGATACATCATATATATACAGTCGGGCTCTCCAGCATACCTCCTAGCAAAATACCTATGAACATACTCATTTTTTTAAATAGTAAAAACATAATTTTGAGATGATATTTTTTATATGGGTTCATGATATTTTAGTGTCTCCCTATAAAAAAATCACTTAAAAATAATATTTTTTGTCATTTTTAAAAAATAGGTAAAAAAACTAACAATTTTTACCTTTTAAAACTGAGTTTTTTTACCTATTTTTTAAAAATAACAAAACATATCGTTTTGAGCTGAATATTTTTATAGGGGTACAATGAAATATCTTGAACCCATATTAAAAAATCAACTCAAAATTATTTCTTTTACTATTTTAGAAAAATAGGTATGTTTAATGAGGTATTTTGGAGAGCGTGGCTATATATATATATAATCGTAAATTTTATCTTCTTACATACATAGCTAATGTTTTCTAATGATAGGAAATATCCAACAAATAATCAACAAAATAGTGGAACACTGCCAAATGAGCGCTCTCCTCTACCACAACCTCAATTATCAACTCCTCCTACACATCAGTACTTTACTCCTCCAGAGATTCATTATACTCCAACTCCGACACCCAACTCCAAAAACCCCTGCTAATTCGGCACTCCAACTTCTGTTGCTGAGGGATCCCAATCCAACCCTAATAAGTGCATAAGTTTATCCATTTCCGGGGATAATCTAATCGGAGAAAAAGATGATGTTCATCCTTTTAAATGTCGTTGTCTGACTCTGTGAAAGATGACTCTGTGCATCGGGGGTGAAGACAAAATAAAGAAGGTTAATTCTATCAGAAAGGATGACATTTGGGATCAACTGAATAAGACATTTTCATTCCTAACCGGTTTGAAATTTAAGGTTCTTTCCAAGGTACCTGATGCTTTGAAAACCTATCAAAAGAACCTTAAAAAGAATTTTTTTCCCCAAGGAGGCAAAAATTTTTGATATTTTAGGGCTGAAAGATGAAGTTCCTTAAAATAATGAAATGAATACTCACTAATGGAATGAATTCTTAGAGAATGAGGTCAGGGAGGGAAAACTAAACGAGAGGCTAAAAAATAAGCAGAACGCATCGAAAAAGGTTGATGACCAGAGACTCGGGGTAAAATATTATGATGATATTAAGTGTGAATATATGGAACAGACTAAGGGGACTCCGGAATAAGGGAAATAATCTAATCAAATCAACTTGTACTTGCATGCTCGATGAGAAAAAAGGACCGATAAATTTCCAGATAGACTGACGCTGACTTGGGTGAGTTTTAATTTAGTTATCATATATATACATATTATAATATTGTTATTGTTAAAATCGTAGTTTTAAATATAATATTATATTATAAGAAATGATAGAAGGATTGTCCAACAGTCAATCCAAGTGCAGCCCCCATGACATTCAACCAGATGCTCCAACTAAGGTGTTAGGGAGGCACAATAAGGGGAGGACAAGAGGTGTGGTCTCAAGTATGCCAAGTACCAGATTATAGTACACTACACATTTAGTAGACGAGATATCTCTAGTGAGGGGTGAGGTGGCAAGAGGTTTAAAAGAAGGTGCAAAGATGAAAAGAGCGATGTTAAAGCTACGAAAGGATATGACAATCCTAATGAATGAAATCCAATGATAGGTAAAAAATTTAAGTCAACAATAGGGTTACCGCCTCACATGCCTCAAACATTATCCAATCCTCCCCCTAGAACATTTTCCTCCCAAATGCCTCCTCGTGGAACATTACCCTCGCAAACGCCTACACCTGGAACATTCCATGCATCATCACCATCCATGCACCTTGACTTTGGCAAGTCATATTATGTTTGGATCTTGGCCGATATCAAGATTATTGGCACGTGCACTCTATTTCTACACTTTTCTGAACAAATGTCCACAATCGACCTTATGTGATTGTTGAAGATCAAATTTTAGTTAATAAAATATACTCTAGTTATGGAGATGGATCCTGCATACATTGACCATGGGGAAGGGCCATTATTTTCATATTATGCAAAAAAAATTATTACTTGTCCAATTAATTTGTTGGTCAATGTTACGCCATGAAAAATTTTCTTTTATGAAAATATCTATAATATTTTAATGAAATTGTGAGAGTGTGCAATGATCTAATGGCATTAACTTATTAAATTCAGATAAAAACCCACACTAATTTTTAATTCGATTTGCCCTAGAACATGAAACTATGTGATTTAAAATGTAAATCAAGAAAGCACGCAATCAAAATAGAGTTTCAAGAAAAAACATTTTGGGTAAAACATTTTATTCACTCTATAAAATTTACAAATCTCAACTTCCAAATTTTATAAATGAATCTACTATGATCCTCTTAAGAATCACAAAATCGCAGCCTTCAATTACAAGAACTGTAGTCCTCCTTCGGCCTCAGCCTTCGTCTTCAGTAGTGATCCCGTCAGGTTTCACAAGTCAACCACGACGATGCCTTCTCCACCAAGGTTGTGTATGCAAGGATAAAACTATGAGGTTTAACTTGATTCACTAAAATATATTCCAGGAATGTGATTTATGAATAAATTGTTTTTTAAAATCAAAAGGTTGAAAACTTTTACTAAAGTTATGCAGAAACAGTTCTGGAAAAAGTCTTAACAAAAATAAATACGAAACATGTATTTATATGACGTTTACAAATTTCGAGGCGACGGCTCGTTCGAACGAATTTTGAAGCTCATTCCAACGTGAATAGTAGTTCGTTCTAATGAAAATTAACTCGTTCGAATGACCAAGCGATCTTATTTGAACGAAGTTCAAACGACTTAAAACAGTATGCCCTCGTTCGATGTTCGGTCGAAGTAAACTTCAAACGTGTCTTCAAAATAAAACTGAAACTCCTTAGAACGAGAATCATATCTCATTTGAACGAGATGCGCGAACTTTGAAAAAAAAATAAAGAAAAATTCCTCGAGTTTTAAATAAAAAATAATGTTTCCAGTTTTAATGAATATAAGCATCCTAAAATAAATTTAAGTAATAAATTTAAACTCTAGAGTGTATTATACCTTTTTAATGTGGAGATGCTTGAAAGTTGGAGATGTTGTATATTCGAATCTTCGTGACAGATCGAATCAAACGGTAGTGGGATATGAAAAAAAGAAAGTTAGCCTAAGATATGAGCAAATGATAGAAATCACGCTCTTACACCCCCTTGGCAATTCTAGTACAAACATAAAACCGAAATCCAAACTACAATGAAATCCCCAAAGACAATGACAATATCCTAATACCCTCCTAAACCCTCAAATGGATATGTATAAGAATAATAATGTCTTCAAATCTCCACTTCTTCTATGTCTTCTCTTGGGCACTTTTTCTTCATTGCGAGTAATCCAAACTTGATCTTCTAAAAGTACCTACACACATGAAATAGATGTCTCTTATGACATACATAAGTTTTACTCCTTATTATATATATATCTATATAATAAGGAGCAGAAGGGTTTTGTTATTCCATAAGTTGATAACTTAATAAGGGGCTAGGATTGATTGGGGAAAAATTGAATCCAATGGTTGTGGTGTTATCCCCCTTCCCGTTTTCATTCTAAGTTCTACTTTAATTCAAATACGAGGGTATTATTGTAAAAAACCCTCCAATCCGTCAGACATACGGTCATACCTACTCACTCAGACTCACCCTTACCTTCAGGCTTCACACACACGATCTTCATGCTCTCTCTGTTGGCAACTACTTCTCCGTCTTCTTCTTTATCCTTCATCCCCTTACACATGTACACGCGTGTGTGTATGATTTGGTATGATTCTTAGGTATGTTGATCTGAATATATGGTATGTGTGCCATGAGGTCTTGAATTCATATATGTTTTTATGATTTGGGGTTTTGAATTTGTGTGTCTATATTATTGGGGATATGATTAGGGTTTTTACAATTTGGGGTTGAAGATAAAGATTTGGTTTCCTGAGTAGCCTTTTGGTTCTATTAATCTATTATTTTTTTCAGATCTATGAATATGGTTATGCATATTGGATGTTGACTCTGATGAGCACTGTTGATGCACATCTTATCAAATTTGTAGGTGCTCAACAGGTATTTTCGTTTCTATATTTGTCTGCTTCTATGTTTTTCCTTTCGATTTTATAGTGATTTTTATGTGTTGAACATGTATTGTGGTGATTGATTTGATTCCTTTTTTTAAGTTTTATACTTTTTTTAAAGCTTTAAAGTTACATAATTATGAAATGATTTGATTTGAATTGTGAAATCATTTCACAATACTCATTGTTCTGAAATGATTTGAAAAGTTAGTTATTTTTTACAATACTCATTGTTGTCTTAGTTTGAGGTGATAAAATTGCTCAGTGTTGTCTTAATTTGAGGTGATAAAATTGCTCATTGTTGTTTTTCATGCATTTGGTATTTATACAATCTGAATATCTAAGCGACTAGGAAGGAACAACGTTCATGCTAGGCATGATAACAATATATGGGGTATGTATACAATTATGTATCGAAAGGTTAGGTCTTCGTGTGTGCTTTTATTTTTGAATGGAGTATCGTTTTCTTCGTATGGTTTTGAATTTTTTTTTTTTGGTTCGTCAATTTTTCATGAGTATTTATTGAGTGTTTTACATGTTGTGTGCTACATGGATTTTGAAATTACCAAGTAAATATTTCATTAAGTTTGCATGCTAAGTTATTGACAAAATGCTTAAGTAAGCTTTTGTTGTATTGGGATAGCTCTGTTTTTTTAATCAATCTAATATATGTTCGATACAATTTGAAATTTGTTATTTTAAGAAGTACCGAGTCATATAACATGTTGCTAGGGCATTGATCATTTCCTAAAACACTTTATGTCCTACCTCTTGCTAGGGCATTGTTCATTTCATCATACATTCATATTGTTTGAATCATTGTGAAATATATCTGATTTACAGTTTGTTTGAATTAAAGTTTTTATTTTGTTGTATGTACAGGACTAATCATGCAAAGGAGACTATATATTGGGAGTATCTTCAAAGAATATTTTTTTTGTTTTCATTGGCGGTGATGTTAGGGAAATATCTTTAATGTTTCTCTTTTGAGGCTCATATATCCCAGGTACTCAATCCGTGTCTTAGTCATTTTAGAGTCCCATATTTGTTTTAGCTTTCAAAATTTTGACATTTCGTTGTTACATTTGAACATGAGATATGTTATCTTAATTCTTCAAAGTGTTATTTGGGACCACACATAGGTGGTCAATGGAGCACTTATTTTGGGGTCTTGATTTTACTCAACACTTGCAGGGGGTGCAACTGGTTATGTACAGGAATCTAATTAATTATTCTTTTCCTAAATTTCCTTGCAAATTTTATGCTTTTATTAACCTTTGGTGTCCATTCTATTATGTTTTCGTTTTATTCAGAATACGCAGAATTAAGGCGTTTAGCACTAAATACATCTTCTATTGGTGTTTTAATTCAAACGAACTCAGTCATTCTCACCCTCTCAGTGACTTACAACATCTTTCGAGTCTTAGTCTGAAAAAGGGTAAGAAATGATAGAAAGGCGATTCTATAAGCATGACCATGATGATAGAGATGGACCCTCAGATTCTTCATCTTCCTTGGACTCAAAATGGGAGGCAGAATCCATGAAAGAAACAAAAAATAAAGAAGAAGATGCGGCTGTGGAAGTGAGAGGGAAGAATGAATTAGCATCTTCTGGTTATGAGAGTGAAGATAGTTCAGCAAATGAAGTTGATCTTGACTCATCAGGTTCACTAACAAACGATGATGGCATCAGAAGTAGAAATGGTGTACAAATGGTTACTGAAATTCGTTCACATGATAAAAGCGATGCTGAAATAGCCAAGAAGAATAAAATTCCATCAGATGTTCTGGACTGCATTTTGAAAAGCAAATCAACTTTCAAGTGCAAGTTATGCCCAAAATTTTTTATTTGACAGAAAAGACTTTGAGAAATCATCTCAAATCCAAGCGACATACCCGATATGAGAAACTACTGAGTGAAGGAAGGCTTAAGAACACGCTCAACAGTGATGGAGAAATAGAGGGAGAGATGCATCAAGAGAGACATGCTTCAACTCTAGCTAAGGATCTTTCAAGAGTGACATTCTTCATAGTAGTTTTTTAGTTATTCTGAGCTAATATTTGTAGCATGTCTATTTGGGAGTTAATTTACATTCTCATTCCCTACTTTCTTTACACCACTCATACCATACTCTGTTTTGACCCTTACTTTTCAAACATTTATGTTTTACATTCTGTAATGGGTTTTGTACTAATCTCAATTTAGTTTTTCTTTATGTTTTGTCCTAAAATTGTCCAGGACACTTATAATACAATGCATTCAAGAGAAATGGATCAAGAACACCAAAAACAATAGGTACTCCCTCTCAAGAGAAAACATAACCTGTGCTTCATGAGATTCCCTTGGAGCAAATGGAATCGCTATAAAATTTCTTTTCCAACGGTAGGTCCCCAAACATGCAAGACCTTTCAATGCTCACCTAATGATTAGTTTTCATTGTTGAAGAAATATATACTCATACAATCCTTGGACCCTTAAAATCTTCCATTTCATATAACCAATCCCTCAAAAAATATGTTAGCATCCCAAGTCTTACTCGAGAATCGTAATCTCAGAATAATTGGTAGTCCGTTAGTGCAAAAAAACTCAATTATTTTGGTATATAGTCTGTTCACTCAGTCCAAAAGTTTTTCTTTAATGGGGATCAAACTAATTAGTGGCCTTTATGTCTCTTCTACTCTATGAAGCACATATGCGAGAGTGGATACCATCATTTTAAGCACTAATATTAAGAGGCCCCTTCTAACAGTTTAGTGTGACTGATTTTTTTGCTGAATCCTTTTTATATATTAAATACTTGATTGCCTTTTACTAATTAAATCTAAATTAACTATTTACCTATGTGCAGGTTATCTTATATTATTGACCTTTATTATATTTACATTTTTGTTTTTCTATTAGGTGATTGTGCTTGGATATAATCACAAGCTGAGGATCTTACTGGAAACAATAATTGATAGAATTGAAAATTTTAAAGTAAAACGGGACAGTCTCTCTGTGATCAAGGTAAGTATCAACTATTCATTAACAAAATAGTAACATTAGGTACGTTGCTAGCAAAATGGTTGGATAAAATTTTCAACCAGTACGCACTACACCAAAATGGGAGATTTGTGAGTGTTGTTAGCACTCACAAATGACCTTTATAACTGCTATTTACCGTCATAATTTAGGGGGTGACAAAAGAAAATTTATAACTCCTAACAGCAGTCACAATTTTTTATAACCCCTATGGAGTTATGACTGGTGACCCCAATTTGTAACTGCTATTCGTAACTGCTATCCGCAGTCACAAATATAACATTCGTAACTGCTGTGAGCAGTTACGAATGTTATATTTGTGACTGCTGACAGCAGTTACGAATCATATATTTGTGACTGCTATTAGCAGTTACAAAATTGATAGTAGTGACAAATTTGTGACTCCTATTAGGAGTTACAAAATTAAATTTGTTAAATGTTGTAAAAGCTATTACAAATATCTTTATATTTTCACAAAATGATGAAATAATGAAAGTAAAATAAATATCATGATAACAAGTCTAAAATTTTTTACAACATTTCATTTATATTTCTCATATTCCAAATATCCAGTACACATAAAACTTGTTAAACTTAATTTAACATCAAACAACCCCTAAGTGGGCGCCAAGTACAAAATGAACATAGAATAAAAAATAAACTAAAAAAAGTAACGACACAACACTTCGATGACATGGAATGCCATGAACATGTAACAAATCATTCTAAATCTAGACCAGGAGTCACCACGCAGTGGATACGATTCGTGAAGTCTAGGTATATCATCCGTGGGGGGTATTGATGCGGTGACATCCTCCCTCGCGTACTCGGAGTATGCCTGTTGAGAAAGTTCAATGGACTCAATTTTTTTGAATACGGCGCCTCGGTATCCATTAACTTGTGCTTGTGTTGCTTGCCACGAAGTGTAAACACCTGGATTTAGGCCTTTGAATACTACGTATGCCGGATATGCCATGTGTATGCCTGCAAATAATAAAATGTGATTAATATATATATATATATATATATATATATATATATATATATATATATATATATATACACATTCATTTTTTGTGATAAAGAAACTACCATAGCTTATATATATATATATATATACTAGCGTATGCCCGTGCCTGAAGGCACGACGAAAATTGCAAAAAAAAATCGTTACCCGACAACAAAGTGAAATAAATGTACAATATTTCTGTTCTAATTTTAAAAAAATTGGGCATAGTTCCCTTTATTTATAGGACTATCCACCCTGTTTAAAAAAATAAAAATACTCAACAACAACAATACTACAATACTCGAGGTCCATATTGGACCTCATTTCAACCACTTCATCAATTTAACAATAATATTGACAACTATTGAATAGGATGTTGAGTCAAGAACTGCACGCATCACCGCCAAGAATCGCACGCATCACTGTTCAACTACATAGTAATCCCAAAACTTTGAATCTACAAATAACTACAAAGTAATCTATATAAGGGGTGGTGGTGGATATGATAGGAATGATACAAACAAACAACTTCCCCAAAGTTGGGTAAACATATATGAATTTCATTACCATCATCTTACCTTTTCTCGTCGTTAAATGATAACTTCAGTTATATCTTACCTACTCCTTCACCTGAAATAAGACATGTGAATTGATAATTAGAAATGATAGCACAACTTGAACCAACCCCAACAAATACAACTTAATCATCAAAGCAACATAAACAAGTTGTATTTGTTGGATTCACATCACAAACAATGAGAAAATATGAAGTTTCCTGCAGAAAATGTGGATTTTACAAGAATGCATTTAACCCTACTTTTATACAAAGAACACTAAATAAGATTTGAAAACAATTTAAGAGGGTTGAATTAGTAACCTTAGATGAGGATGCCCTGGATGAGGAAGCCATGAGGGTGAAAATGAATAAAATAAAGGAAATGATTGTAATACCCCATATTTTCAGGATATATTAATTTGGGGATTTATTAAATTAAATGTGAGTGAATTATTTAATAAAAATCCTGAAATTAATTATGTTATAATTATTAACGTGACGAGAGTTAGTAATTATATGAAATTTGTTGAATATTACTAATGAGCAAAGTAATATATTATATTGGTTATATTGAAGGTCATGAGTGAGTTAAATGACAATTTCGGAAATTTAAGTCTGGACGTGCTCGTGTCGCGTCGGGACTAAATTTTGATAAATAAAAAGTGAATATTTTACAAATTGTCCATATGGTCATTTTGAGTGCCCCAACGCGTCTGGAAGGGTCGAGATAGTCAGAAAAGTGTACCCGGGGGTATAGTTTGGGTCTCGGGGCGTTTTTAGGCTTAATTAGTACCCCGGGAGGGCATTTTGGTCATTTTACATTTTTGGGTAATTAAACACACGAAAATTAGAAGGGTTATATCAGATATTGAGGTTGTCACCTAGGGTTAGATCACCCAAAACCTAGAACGGCCATTGGAGTAGAGAGGAGAGAGAGCTCTCAAGGGATTCCAAGGCTCAAAACTCAACGGTTTGCGCCGCCGCCACCACCAACGCGTAGATCGCGAGACGAGGAACGCAACCACACCAAAATTAGCCGTAAACCAGACTTCTAAAAATCCCAGGCAAGTGTTTATCTTGCTTATTTCGTTGGTACAATTTCCATATTAGTTTAGGAATGATTAGGGATGAAATATATGGAAGAAAACCCAAATTGTGATAGGAATTTGCATGTAGTAAAGACTTAAACCTTATTCTGGAAATCTTTTGTGATGTAAAAGAATAATCCACGAAATTTTGGTGTAATTAAGAAAGGAATTCTGGGGTAAAACAGATTAGAACCATGATTTAGAGATTTTTAGGGTTCTTGAGTTTTAAATGAATTTCGGCATGATTAATCCATGTTTAGTGACATAAATTGACATGCTTTACGTAGGATGTGTATCATATCATGTTAGGATGTTAGTAGGACAAGATTTTGGACGTTTGGGAATGTAAAACTTGAAATTGGATGAGAATAGGTGTTAGAACCCGTAACTGCAATTCTGCAGAAATCGCAATACCTGCTGGATCGATCGATCGAGCCTAGAGCCTCGATCGATCGAAGGTTCTATCGATCGAGCCCCAAACCTCGATTGATCGACCCCACCTGGCAGACTCCTATTTCCCTTTTTAAATGAGTTAAATTCAAATTTTCGTGATATAATTCTTGGGCATTCTTAATAAAAGGATTTGGGAGATAATGGAGGACCAGTAGGGCATATGAATAAATGTTGGGATCTTTAATATTCAACGAGAATGGTATTTATGGGATATTTACTTTAGGGATGGTAAATTTATGTATTAAAGGGTGAGGCGCGTAAGAGAGTTACGTTGGAACATAATAATGACACCTACTGAATTTTATACTTGGGAGGATAGGGTCCACGAGTGTCACGTAATGGGTTGGAGAAACCCTTCGAGTTAAGGTTAGCGACGAACCCTTGTAAGGAATACTTAATGTGAAAAGTAAGGATAAATATTGTAATTATGGGTGATGAGAGAAACCTATATTGATATGATAACAAGTGGTATATTTATATGGTTGTGAATGCATATATTATATACGTGTGAAAACCATGCCCGCGCTACTTGCTATCCCTGAGGTTACCGCGCTGGGACGATCTTATCCTGTGTTGCCTTATGGGGGATATTGAGTCATACCCTAGGAGATAGATATCCTTGGTACAGGCTATCGGAATAATAGTTCAGACGGTCCTAAGAGACGTGAGGGTATGTACTGACCTCTTAGAGACTTGGAATCTATGCTTCGCCTCAATTTTGTTGTGTATATATGTTGATACAGTTCTATAGTGATTCCGAACTCGTATTTCCCTTAGTGTGAGGGATACGGGGATTGGATAGCAGAGTATGCCTGCACCATAGTTTTATTTGGGGTGCCGTTATATATATATATTACACGAGTAGTTAATATATATACGAAATTATGAGATTTGGAACCGCCTACTGTGATTTGGTAAGTAGGACATAGTTGATGACTAAATTGTAAATACTTGGTTGAAAAGTATAATATGACACTGGGAAACTTTATAAATTATTAAATCTAAAACGAGAGTTGTGCTACTAAATGGGAAGTATCTTTTTAAACAATGATATTGTTCGGTTTTGAAATCTTAAGAGTAATTTAAGATAAGCTAAATTTTTGGGAAGGTTAGTGCGAAAATGATAGGATAAACCGTTGGGAAGGGTTGTGCGATAGGAGTTCACATTAGAAGAGAGGTGATAATTTCTAAAGAGTGTGTCGCACTAATATGTTGTTGCATTGGCCTGTATCAATTTAAATACTTGCTAAACGAATTTTTAAATAATACACACTATCGGGCTCTGACCAGTTTCTTTTTCTCTCTCTCTTGTATATATATGTATGTATCACAAGTGCCCAGCCACAGGGGCGTCTTGCTTAGGATCCCTTGGAAGGAATGCGTTGCAGCTTAGGTGGGAGTTGCAGGTCTCTTGATTAGACGACTTCGTTCATTCGGATCCACTCTTAGTACTTTCATTTAGTTGGTCATGTGTAGCTCTTTCCATTATTCCGTTGTTATTGAACATTTGTATTTCAGTTATTTCCAGTACTGTTACTATAGGATTTATTCAGTTTGGAAGTGTGACTTTAGATTTCGTATGTTGACATTCGATTGACGAATGTTTTAAATTATTTGGATTATATTGCAGAATTGATGTGGTGTGATTATAACTTTTTGAATGTTGTTAATAAAATAAATAAATATTTTTTCTTTAAATAAAATTTGGAAAGTTATGTATGAAAATGGTTTTGACACTTAGCTTAATTAATTAGGGTGTTAAATTGGAAAATTTTATTTTTATCGACAGTGATGCTGAGAATGAACCAACTGTTCACCTTAATTTAATTTAATAAAGGAGTGATCGCCAGGTATTTAATTAGGCGGGGTGTCACAGGTGGTATCAGAGCATCAGGTTCTAGTGTCCATAGGATCTGTACGGCTTATTTCGCTTTCAGCTAAACGTTTTTGCTATAGATCCCTATTTTTAGGATTGTTGTACTCTTGCTTTTACGTTTAAGTCTTCAGCTATTTGAGATTTGATAATAATTGTAGACTAATAAACTTTTTCATGTTTCAGATGCCTCCGAGACATGCTCCGAAGGATAGGCGTGCCCAGGCCGAGCAACCAGCAGTTCCGGCACAAGGCACAATGAATGCAAATGAAGTAGCCGCCATTGTTGCTCAGGTGGTGAATGCCGCACTAGCGGTGGTTCAGTAGGCTCCACCCCAGGTTCAGTCAGTGGCGCCAGTACCATCACAACTTCCATCTACATGGGAGAGGGTTCGGGATGCTTTTCAGAAAGCGCATCCCCCTGAGTTCTCTGGTAGCTCCGATATTGTCACAGTTAGCCAATGGAAGAAAGACATCCAGCGGCATCTCCGTATGTATGAGTGCACCGACATGCAGAAGCAGTTATTGGCTTCCTTTAAGCTGGTGGGTGCCGCTTTGCAGTGGTGGGAGTCCACTACCACTTTGGAGGAGAGGGACACGATCCCTATTCAGTCATTTTTGGAGCGGTTTGACCGCAAGTATTTTCCACCTGCCGTACAGACTGAGATGAGGCGGAGATTACTGAATCTGAAGCAGGAGAGTCTTACCGTAGCGGAGTATGAGGAGGAGTTCACGAGACTTCTCACCATTGTGCCAGATGAGGCACCTACTGAGAGCAAGAAGATTATGCTGTTTGTCGACGGGTTAACTTGGAGGATCCGTCAGCACCATATTGGGAATTTATCCCTGAGTACTTTCACTGATGTACTCAATGCCGCGTTGCTACATTGTTAGGATCACCGGTTCCATCTTTAGGGAAGCAAGAGAGCAGGAGAGTCCAGCCAGCAGGGTAGGGCCGGGGGTAATAGTGCCAGTGGGGCACCATCTAATGGACAGACTCGTCAGCACTAGCAGAGTTCCCATTAGGGGGACCCTGCTAAGAAATTCCGTTCAGGTGATTCTAGGCATGGATATGGGGGCCATATGCAGGGCCAGCCTAATCAGCAGGGCCAGCAGGGCGAACACCGACAGCAGGGACAGCAGCAGGGCCAACAGGGCCAGTGGCGGGGAGGTAACGACCAGCAGGGCCGTGGTCAGTAGGGACAGAGGGGAGGTAATTTCAGAGGCCGATGTTTTGGGTGTGGTAAGCATGGCCATAGGTTCCAGGATTTCCCAGCGGGAGAGAGGGCCCCACAGCAGCAGGGTGCCCGTAATGAGCCACAGAGACCACTTTTTCCACCTGCCCTCCCAGCTCCAGCCCAGGCGCCAGCCCTACCAGCCGTTCCAGCAGCTCCAGTGCAACAAGGGCAATTACAGTATGGACGTGTCTATAACGTCCACCAGGCAGCAGCTCCACAGGCACCACCAGCGATTGAGGGTATGTTTCCTATCCATGATACTATGGGTCGAGTTTTGTTTGATACGGGGGCAACACATTGTTTTATAACTACGCATTTTGCGAAGGCCTTAGGGTTGTTAGCCACAGCAGAGAGCACAGTGACGTGTGTGGACTCACCATTGGGGAGTGGGGGTAGAGATTGGTAGTTTGGTGTTACCTACAGACATGTTAGTCCTAGACATGCACGAGCATGATGTGATTATTGGTAGGGATTGGCTCGCAGCTTATAGAGCCATGATTGATTTCTTCGGTGGGAGCATTATTTTTGCCATTCCGGGGCAAGATATGTTTGTAGTGGCGATGCCTCGCCCAGAGGGAGGTTCGACCGCTCATTTGTATTACATAGAGGAGGATACCTCAAAGGAGGTTGTGATTACCTTGGATTCGATCCCAGTTGTCATGGAGTATTCCGATGTGTTTCAGGAGATACCAGGCCTACCCCCCAGTCGTGAGATAGACTTTGTCATAGATTTATTGCCAGATACAAGACCTATAGCACGCGCACCGTACCGTATGGCTCCGGCAGAGATGCGAGAGCTACGAGATCAGATAGAGCAACTGTTAGGTCAGGGCTTCATTTGTAGGAGTACCTCACCTTGGGGCGCTCCAGTATTGTTTGTAAAGAAGAGAGATGGTTCACTGAGATTGTGTGTGGACTACCGGGAGATGAACAAGGTCACGATACAGAATAAGTATCTGTTGCCTCGAATCGATGATCTGTTCGACCAGCTGAGGGGAGCAACTTTCTTTTCGAAGATAGATCTGAGGTCGGGGTATCATCAGTTGCGTATTCGAGAGTAGGATGTTTCAAAGACTGCCTTCTTGACGAGATATGGGTCCTCTGAGTTCAAGGTGATGCCGTTCGGACTCACAAATGCTCCAGCCGTTTTCATGGACTTGATGAACCGAGTATTCAGAGAGTTCTTGGATCAGTTTGTCATCGTTTTCATAGATGACATCTTGATATATTCACACTCTGAGGAGGAGTATACCGAGCACTTGAGAGAGGTTCTTCAGACTCTACGAGAGCATCAGTTGTATGCTAAGTACGAGAAGTGTGGATTCTGGTTGCGAGAGGTACAGTTCTTGAGGCATGTTGTTTCTGAACAGGGGATAGCAGTTGACCCAAGTAAAGTGTCAGCGGTGAGGGAGTGGGGATAGCCCACGACACCGACGAAAGTGCATAGTTTCTTGGGGTTAGCTGGTTACTAAAGGAGATTTATTCGAGGATTCTCCAAAATAGCGGGTCCACTGACAAATCTGACTCGCAAAGGGGTATCGTATGCTTGGGATGATGCTTGTCAGTTGGATTTCGACGAGCTGAAAGACAAGCTTACTTCAGCACCAGTCCTTGTGTTACCGAAGCCAAGTGTGGAGTACCTGGTTTACACTGATGCGTCTTTACGGGGACTTGGGGGAGTACTTCAGCAGGAGGAGAAGGCTATAGCTTTTGCCTCCCACAAGCTTAAGCCGTATGAGAATAATTATCCCACCTACGACCTGGAGTTAGCAACATTCGTGTTTACATTGAGGATATGGAGACACTATTTATTGGGGGAGAAATTCTGTTTGTTCACAGACCACAAGTCATTGCAGTACCTGTTCACTCAGCGAGAGCTGAATATGCGTCAGCACAGATGGCTAGAGTTTGTGAAGGACTACCAGTTCGATATACAGTATCATCCGGGAAAGGTCAACGTAGTTGCTGATACGTTGAGTCGTAGACCGGTAGACGAGGTAGCAGACGTCTGTAAGGCAAAGTGGAAGGAGTTGGGTCACCAGGACGCAGTAACTCGTTCTTTCATATCCGTTATGTCAGTAACACCCGAGATTATTACGAGGGTGATACAGGCACAGACCACAGACCCATTTTGCCAGGAGCAGATTGTGCGACTTCTAGCCGAGGGTGCTGAGTCCTATTCTGTTAGTTCCGATGGAGGTTTGCGGTTTAATGGGAGGTTGGTAGTTCCTGAAGGGGATGAATTAGGTCATGCAGTGATGACCCAATCTCACGGGTCCCGGTTTGCGGTGCATCCTGGAGGGGATAAGATGTACCAGGATATGAGTAGACAATACTGGTGGAGTGGGATGAAGAAGGACATTGCTGAGTTCATGTCCAAGTGTTCTACCTGCCAGCTGGTGAAGGTGGACCATCAGAAATCGTCAGGGTTGCTTCAGCCATTGGAAGTACCTGCGTGGAAGTGGGAGAGCATTTCCATGGATTTTATTACAGGGTTGCCTACATCACAGCGGGGCCATGACTCTATCTGGGTGATTGTAGACCGTTTGACCAAGGTGGATCATTTTCTACCGGTGCGGACAGATTATACCACGGGTCAGTATGCTCAGCTGTTTATTGCCGAGATCGTCAGATTACATGGGGTGCCCCTGAATATTGTGTCAGATAGAGACAAGATTTTCGTGTCACATTTCTGGCAAAGCTATCAGGAGGCTATGGGTACTCAGTTGAGGTTGAGTTCATCTTAATACCCACAGACAGATGGACAGACAGAGCATACTAATCAGATGTTAGAGGATATGCTATGCACGTGTGTCCTTGATTTTGGAGGAGGTTGGGAGCCACACCTTCCACTGGTAGAGTTTGCTTATAATAACTCGTATCAGTTCACGATTGTCATGGCTCCATTTGAGGATTTGTATGGTAGGCCTTGTCATTCCCCAGCTTGTTGGATAGAAGTGGGGGATAACAAGTTGCTAGGACCAGAGGTGATTCAGGAGACCTCCACGAGGATTGAGATGATCAAGAGTCGCATTCGAGTAGCCCAGGACGGGCATAAGAGCTACGCCGATGCGAAACGGTTCTTCCGAGAGTTTAGTGTGGGGACCAAGTGTTATTGCATGTATCTCCTATGAAGGGAGTGATGAGGTTCGGGAAGAAGGGGAAGTTGGCTCCGAGGTACGTGGGATCATTTCCCATCATCGAGAGGATTGGGCCCACTACACCAAATCTGCCCATTTGTCAAGGTCATTGACCTTGAAAAATTCACCTTGTCAAGGTCAATGACCGTGACATTTCGAGGCGAGATAACTTTTTTTGTCACGGTCATTGACCTTGACAAAAAACTCGCGTTTTGTGTCACGGTCGTGTCAAGGTCAATGACCGCGACACGTTTGTCACGGTTATAAACCGTGACAAAGTCGTGACCCTTTTTAAAAAAAAATTCACGGTCATTGACCGTGACACGCCCGTGTCAATTTTGTCACGGGCGTGTCAAGGTCAATGACCGTGACAATTCTGGGCAGAATTAAAAAAAACTGCTGGGCAGTATGGCCACTGCCACTGCCCAGCAGTATATTTGTACCTGTTATAGCAACGTTGTACCTGTTCCAAACATCATATATCCGAACAAACTAAAGATAATGCAATTATATATTCAAATAAGAAACTATTTAAAAAGAAACAACATCACCATCATTTTATCTCAAATCTACAAACTATTTGCATGGAAAAGAGATTTTGTACCGCGACGCTCGGGAACACCTCATTATCCTTCCCTTCTCGTTCGAATAGCCACATAAGTATAGAGAATATGTGGCCTACCCTTAGGGACACTCCCTGTCCTCTGAATTGAAATAAAGTAAAATTAGTATCCGCCCCTCAAATATAGATAAATATAAATCGTAATTGAAATCGAAATCGAAATTGACATATAAATATAAATACATTACCTGTAGTGTCACTCAAACAGCTAACTTGAGCTCATATGGCACCTCCTTCCAACTAATGTACCCCGTGCAATCGTGTCAATTATAATTCTCTTCATATCTAAACACTAAGAAATACCATAATCCTATGGAGGTATGCGTTGCAAATTCCTTCCAACCGTTGTGTAGCCAAAAATCAGCAATTGAAGTTGTCAACTCCACCTTTGAATGGGGTATGGAAAGTGGTGGGGTATGGAAAGTGGAATTGACAACTTCAACCGGTGATGTTTAGATAACGGTTGGGAGGAATTTGCAGAGCATCGCTCCATAGGATTATGTCATTTCTTAGTGTTCGGATAGACGAAGAGATTCAGTCTCCTCTCCACAAATAGGACACCCCAAATAACTATGTACTAATCACCTATTAAAGGTAAGAAGCGTATATTCATGGATTAGTATAAACAAAACTTAGATGTAGTTGGAATATTTATGTATTAATCTCCTCTCCACACACGCACACTACACAAGAGTGAAAATGATAAAGTGCAGATCAAGTAAAAGCATTAAAAATGGATGTTTCGGTACAAATTGAAATAATTATTACAAATTGAAAAATTGTTTCAAATTCGGGTTATCATAAAAAATGGATTGATATTCGGTAGGAGCAGCCAAGTCATCCACACTACTATTTAGACGCCTTGGCGCGTGTTGGACAATTGACCACGGCTCGTTGTTGATATACTCCGAGTAAAACACTTGCTTAACCTTTTGAAATGCACAAACAAACGGCTCATCGCTCACGTGGTCGTTGCTCTTCAACTTGGACAAGTCAACCATGATCAAATTGGTGACAGGATCAACTTTAGAAGCATTTTTATCCTCAACTCTTACCCATTCACAGTAAAATACAACCTCTTTGAAGCTTATATAATCCAATTCAAATATATTTTGGAGTACACCATAGTAAGTCATTTCAGCTTCAACGAGGTTTTTATCTTTTGCGCTCGCTCGAAAGAAAGTAAGAGCCTTGTATGAAATTCCCGAGTTCTGTACATTTGTACTTTCCTCACACTTTAGCGCCGAAAATGTAACCGTTCAATCGATATTTTTTGTACTCTTGTGCCACGAACAAGGGTCCAGTGGCTAGACGAGCAAGCCTTGATGTCGCATCACCCATCTTTAGGAGCTGAGAATATAGATAAATTAATTATATTAGTGGTAAAATTTGAGTGTAATGTAACGTTATATAACGACTGTTTTCATTGTAATTACTCCTTGTGTCAACCATAGCCTAAATTCGCTGTCTGATTGTACCACTGTTTTTCGTCTTTTATTGTTCTCACATGCTTCATATTTACTGCATATTACAAAATTAATCATGTATAAAATAATCTAAAATAATGTTAAACATTATAATATTCGAAACTTACTTTTTCCATTCTTTGACATCTTCATGTGTGTCAAATAGATAACGAGCTACTTGTTCATGTTGCAAACTCGTTAATTTCACTCGTTTTCCCATCACATTACCACCATCATCGAGGAATTCATCAGTGTCATCAACGCTGGTAGAGTCAGTCATATATTCCCGAGTATATATTGATGACTCCACGGTGATGTATTCCTCTGCAATTGATCCTGCAATATATCGTGTATTCTTGACGTAATCTTTAAAAACTTTCATCAATATTTCAAACGGATACATCCACCGATATCTAACTGGACCACTAAGAAGTGCCTCGTCTCATAGGTGTACCAACAAGTGAACACTTATGTCAAAGAATGCTGGGGGAAAGTACTTCTCCAATACACAAATCGCTTCGTTCACAGCCAATTTTGCGGCCACTATGTGTTCTCAATTCACTACCTTCTCACACAAGAGGGAGAAGGTAATACTAATTTGCATAATAGCCCTACGCAAATCCTTGTGCTTGGAGAAACAGTGCTTAAACAATAGAGGAACCAATTGCATGATCACATGCCAATCGTGGGACTTACACTTATGTAAATCATGAGTACCATAATTCACAATCCTTTGCAAGTTCGATGAAAAAGTAGATGGGCCCTTCTAATTATATATTGTGTCTAGAAGCACCTTCCTTTCCTCACTCGTCAAAGTAAACGCACCAGGGGGAATTATTGTCCTTCCCCTACTATCTTCTTTCAACCATAGTTGTGGTTTAAGTTTTAATATTTTAAGGTCTTTTCGTGCATTTTCTCCATCCTTCGAATGACTCCCCCCAAGGCAAGTACCCACAATATGTTCAGCGAAGTTCTTCTCTGCATGCATCACATCCAATACACTCTGATTGGTGCTTAGATTTCCAAATGGATTGAAACCATCTGTTGATATAGCCAAACGAATGTTGCGTTGTTCTCGAGCAAAATCGGGATACTCATAATTCATCCTCCGCCAGGCAGTAGAATCAATAGGATGACGCATGATATTACCCCCTACTTCTGTCCTAGCATGCCAAGTCATTGCCTCTGCAATCCATGGTACTGTGAAAAATCGCTTTAATCTAGGCCCAACGGGAAAATATTTCAATACTTTTTGAGGCACTTTTGAGCTTGTGCCTTCCTTACTAGTAGATTGGACATATCTAGGTTCATCGCATACCGGACAACGATCGAGATTTTCATACTCCTTTCGGTATAGTATGTAGTCATACACACAAGCATGAATCGATTTATACTTCATTCCCAAACCTTTCAAACTGTTCTTCATAACAGGATAGCTATTTGGAAGTGTATTCACCTTGGGTAATAAGCCCTTCACCCATTTCAGAATTCCCGTCACGCTATTGCCAGACAAACCGTACTGCGTCTTCAAACTGTGCAAACCAACCATGGCATGTAAAGTTGTTTGATCTTTCTCACAGCCAGAGTATAACGGTTGGGTCGCCTTAAATTTTAAACTTTGGTAGTCATCGTCAAGTTTTATCGTGTTATCTTCACGAGCACTTGAATCTTCTACATCATCAGTAAGCTCATTATCCTCAGCTTCATAAACTCCGTACGCATCATCAACTAAATCCTCTAACATATTATGATCTACGTCGTCCCCTTCTTCATCTATTCTACTTGTTGAAGGATGTTGTGAAGGTTGGTCAGGGACAAAAGGAACTTTCAATTCACCGTGAAAACTCCAAAATCGATAACTATCTTGCATACCCGATCTTAACAAATGTAGTTCAACTGTTTTCCACTCAAACACCTTACCATTCTTACACCTAGCACACGGACACGGAAACTCTTCATCATTACGACATCTCTTTGCATATTTCACAAATTCGTTAGCACCTCTGCGAAACACATCCCCCATTCTATTAGTCTCACCCATCCACTCTTTGCATTTCGGATATCCCATCACAGCTACCACAACTAAACACCTATTAAAGGTAAACAAAACTTAGATTTATAGTTTTTTTTTTTAATTATCCCATCATTTAATTATCCTATTAAAGGGTATGTGGTCCTATCCCATTCAAGAATGCATTTTTCTGTAATATACTTAACAACTCATGCACATTGTTACGATTTGAAAAAAATTCGACAGCATATCCCCTTAGTTCTCCAAGTACACGACGTAGATTGGCAGGTGTGAGTGTTATTTCAATTGGTCAATTAAAATAACAGTCACACTTGTCAATCTAGTATGTACCCAGAGAACATTAAGATACGATTGCAGAACTTCCTCCAAAAGTAACAACTTTAAGCCAATAAGAATATTATACAAAAATTATACAGTCTCAAACTGTCCAAACGGGACAATTCGAGAGATCTCATTACAGGGGTAATGACTCTCGAACGGGTCTAAGGGTTATTGAATGCGTACGCATAAGAACTAGAATGCTAGTATCTATGCGCACTATATTTAATTTCAAGTATGTTTCATATAATGGGTTAATTCAAATACAAAAATAAATTCATGGGATAATTCAAATACAAAAATAAATTCATGTATTGACCACATACACACACACGCACACACACACACTATCTAAGCTGTTCTATAGGTATAAAAACAATTATTATCCAATTATTATCCAACTATTATCAATTATATATTTTGAATGTAAATAATATTCAAAACCCCACCCACCCCACCCCCACCCCCTCAGATTAATTCAAGACATAAGACCCTAAAGGGAATCCTATCTGCAACAACGCACACACACACGCACACCTACGCACACGCACACACACACACACACACACACCCCACCCCACCCCACCCCACCCCACCCCCTGCCCCCCTCCACCACCCCCTCCCCCATCATTGTGTGAATAGGTATGAGATCATAAGTTGGAGGAATTCACGTCCAAGAAATAATTTGGATTGTGATACCCCTTGATAGACTTATATGTTTTGTTTACCCGACCGATTAACTATTTTATAATCCTATAGAATTAAGTTTTAGAATCAAAGAATTGATCAGATATTCATTAAAATCGGTTAGTAGAAAATTTATTTAACCAAGAGGGTATCGAAAACATAACGTGGGGAATCATAATATACCGTAATCAACTTTAATAATAAGAACACATTCTTTTGAGTGATTTATAAATAATTAAATTTGAGTGCAATCATGATTATACCTAGTATTTACTTTGAATAAAGGATATAAATTAGTAGTAGTAAGCGAGGATACCTATGTGTAAACTCTAGGATCGGAAGGTGTATCTGTTTGTTAGTGTTTTAAAGCTAAGGGGCAGAGTATGTAATTTATTATACTTAAATAGAAAAACACGGAAGAAACTTTTTTATTCAAATGTTTAATTTTTTTAAATTAAATGTTAAAAAGTATTTTTGTATTCCTTCAAAGGTTTAAATCATTCAATGTTAGGAGTATTTTTGTGTTCATTTGTAAATATTTAGGAAACTAACACTATTCAATGTTAGGAGTATTTTTTTCTCAAACCCCCTCCACCACCCCCTCCCCCACCACACACCACCACACACACACACACACACCACCCTACCCCACCCCCTGCCCCCCTCCACCACCCCCTACCCCAAAACACACCACCACACACACCGCACCCCACTCCACCCCACCCCCTGCCACCTCCACCACCCCCTGCCCCACCCCGCCCCACCCCCTGCCCCCCTCCACCACCCCCTCCCCCACCCTGCCCCATCCCGCCCCACCCCCACCACACACCACCACACACACACACACACACACACACCCCACCCCACCCCACCCCACCCCCTGCCCCCCTCCACCACCCCCTCCCCCACCCTACCCCATCCCGCCCCACCCCCCACACACGCACACACATACACACATATATATATACACATACACACATAAATATACAGACAAATATATATATATAAATGGAAGAGAGAGAGAGAGAGAGAGAGAAATTGGACCTGAGAGAGAGAGAGAGAGAGAGCAACGTCGAGTCGAGAGAGAGAGAGAGGGAGGGAACGGTGGGAGGGAAAAAAGAAGGGGGAAAGGGTTTTTTCTAGAAAAGTTGTCACGGTCGTGTCAAGGTCATTGACCGTGACAAGAATTGTCACGGTCTTGTCACGGTCAATGACCGTGACAAGTCGTTGTCACGGTCGTGTCAAGGTCAATGACCGTGACATAAAACGCGTATTTTTTTGTCACGGTCAATGACCTTGACGAGGCTGGCCGGCTGAAAGGTGACAATTTGCCCATTTTGGTGTAGTGGCCGGTTGCATACAGGTTGGGACTGCCAGATCATTTACATCGTATTCACGATGTATTCCACATCTCGTCGTTGAGACGGTATCTTTGGGATGAAATGGCCCATACTCACATTGCGATAGATGAGATCGACTTACAGCCTGATAGCTCTTACGAGGAGAGACCGGTGGCTATCCTAGACTTTAGCGAGAGGAGATTGAGGTCGAAGATAGTTCCACTTGTGCGAGTCCAGTGGGAGCACCATAATGTGGAGGAATCCACTTGGGAGCGCGAGGCAGATATGCGCGAGAGATATCCGGACTTGTTCTTACCAGGTATGCCTTATTTTCCGAATTTCTGGACGAAATTCCGTTATTAGGGGGGAAGTATGTAATACCCCGTATTTTCAGGCTATATTAATTTGGGGATTTATTAAATTTAATGTGAGTTTATTTTTTAATAAAAATCCGGAAAAGTGTACCTGGGGGTTTAGTTTGGGTCTCGGGGCGTTTTTAGCCCTAATTAGTACCCCGGGAGGGCATTTTGGTCATTTTACATTTTTGGGTAATTAAACCCACGAAAATTAGAAGGGTTATATCAGATATTGAGGTTGTCACCTAGGGTTAGAACACCCCAAACCTAGAACGGCCATTGGAGTAGAGAGGAGAGAGAGCTCTCAAGGGATTCCAAGGCTCAAAACTCAACGGTTTGCGCCGCCGCCACCACCAACGCGTAGATCGCGAGATGAGGAACGCAACCACACCAAAATCAGCCGTAAACCAGACTTCTGAAAATCCCAGGCAAGTGTTTATCTTGCTTATTTCGTTGGTGCAATTTCCATATTAGTTTAGGAATGATTAGGGATGAAATATATAGAAGAAAACCCAAATTGTGATAGGAATTTTCATGTAGTAAAGACTTAAACCTTATTCTGGAAATCTTTTGTGATGTAAAAGAATAATCCACGAAATTTTGGTGTAATTAAGAAAGGAATTCTGGGGTGAAACAGATTAGAACCATGATTTAGAGATTTTTAGGGTTCTTGAGTTTTAAATGAATTTCGGCAAGATTAATCCATGTTTAGTGACGTAAATTGACATGCTTTACGTAGGATGTGTATCATATCATGTTAGGATGTTAGTAGGACAAGATTTTGGAAGTTTGGGAATGTAAAACTTGAAATTGGATGAGAATAGGTGTTAGAACCCGTAACTGCAATTCTGCAGAAATCGCAATACCTACTTGATCGATCGATCGAAGGTTCGATCGATCGAGCCCCAAACCTCGATCGATCGACCCCTCCTGGCAGACTCCTATTTCCCTTTTTAAATGAGTTAAATTCAAATTGTCGTGATATAATTCTTGGGTATTCTTAAAAAAATGATTTGGGAGACATGGAGGACCAGTAGGGCATATGAATAAATGTTGGAATCTTTAATATTCGACGAGAATGGTATTTATGGGATATTTACTTTAGGGTTGGTAAATTTATGTATTAAAGGGTGAGGCACGTAAGAGAGTTACGTTGGAACATAATAATGACACGTACTGAATTTTATACTTGGGAGGATAGGGTCCACGAGTGTCACGTAATGGGTTGGAGAAACCCTTCGAGTTAAGGTTAGCGACGAACCCTTATAAGGAATACTTAATGTGAAAAGTAAGGATAAATATTGTAATTATGGGTGATGAGAGAAACCTATATTGATATGATAACAAGTGGTATATTTATATGGTTGTGAATGCATATATTATATACGTGTGAAAACCATGCCCGCGCTACTTGCTATCCCTGAGGTTACCGCGCTGGGACGATTTTATCCTGTGTTGCCTTATGGGGGATATTGAGTCGTACCCTAGAAGATAGATATCCTTGGTACAGGCTATCGAAATGATAGTTGAGACGGTCCTAAGAGACGTAAGGGTATGTACTGACCTCTTAGAGACTTGGAATATATGCTTCGCCTCAATCTTGTTGTGTATATATGTTGATACAGTTCTAGAGTGATTCCGAACTAGTATTTCCCTTAGTGTGAGGGATACGGGGATTGGATTGCAGAGTATGCCTGCACCATAGTTTTATTTGGGGTGCCGTTATATATATATATTACGCGAGTAGTTAATACATATACGAAAATATGAGATTTGGAACCGCCTACTGTGATTTGGTAAGTAGGACATAGTTGATGACTAAAATTGTAAATACTTGGTTGAAAAGTATAATATGACACTGGGAAACTTTATAAATTATTAAATCTAAAACGAGAGTTGTGCTACTAAATGGGAAGTATCTTTTTAAACAATGATATTGTTCGGTTTTGAAATCTTAAGAGTAATTTAAGATAAGATAAATTTTTGGGAAGGTTAGTGCGAAAATGATAGGATAAACCGTTGGGAAGGGTTGTGCGATAGGAGTGCACATTAGAAGAGAGGTGATAATTTCTAAAGAGAGTGTCGCACTAATATGTTGTTGCATTGGCCTGTATCAATTTAAATACTTGCTAAACGAATTTTTAAATCATACACACTATCGGGCTCTGACCCGTTTCTTTTTCTCTCTCTCTCTTGTATATATATGTATGTATCACAGGTGCCCAGCCACAGGGGCGTCTTGCTTAGGATCCCTTGGAAGGAATGCGTTGCAGCTTAGGTGGGAGTTGCAGGTCTCTTGATTAGACGACATCGTTCATTCGGATCCACTCTTAGTACTTTCATTTTGTTGGGCATGTGTAGCTCTTTCCATTATTCCGTTGTTATTGAACATTTGTATTTCAGTTATTTCCAGTACTGCTACTATGGGATTTATTCAGTTTGGATGTGTGACTTTAGATTTCGTATGTTGATATTCGATTGACGAATGTTTTAAATTATTTGGATTATGTTGCAGAATTGATGTGGTGTGATTATTACTTTTCGAATGTTGTTAAAAAAATAAATAAATAAATTTTCTTTAAATAAAATTTGGAAAGTTATGTATGAAAATGGTTTTGACACTTAGCTTAATTAATTAGGGTGTTAAATTGGAAAAAATTATTTTTATCGACAGTGATGCTGAGAATGAACCAACTGTTCACCTTAATTTAATTTAATAAAGGAGTGATCGCCCGGTATTTAATTAGGCGGGGTGTCACAGGTGGTATCAGAGCATCAGGTTCTAGTGTCCATAGGATCTGTACGGCTTATTTCCCTTTCAGCTTAACATTTTTGCTATAGAGCCCTATTTTTAGGATTGTTGTACTCTTGCTTTTACGTTTAAGTCTTCAGCTATTTGAGATTTGATAATAACTGTAGACTAATAAACTTTTTCACTTTTCAGATGCCTCCGAGACGTGCTCCAATGGATAGGCGTGCCCAGGCCGAGCAGCCAGCAGTTCCAGCACAAGGCATAATAAATGCAAATGAAGTAGCCACCATTGTTGCTCAGGCGGTGAATGCCGCCTTAGCGGTGGTTCAGCAGGCTCCACCCCAGGTCCAGGCAGTGGCACCAGTACCAGCACAGCTTCCATCTGCATGGGAGAGGGTTCGGGATGCTTTTCAGAAAGCGCATCCCCCTGAGTTCTCTGGTAGCTCCGATATTGTCACAGTTAGCCAATGGAAGAAAGACATCCAGCGGCATCTCCGTATGTATGAGTGCACCGACGTACAGAAGAAGTTATTGGCTTCCTTTAAGCTGGTGGAGCCGCTTTGCAGTGGTGGGAGTCCACTACCACTTTGGAGGAGAGGGACACGATCCCTATTCATTCATTTTGGGAGCGGTTTGACCGCAAGTATTTTCCACCCGCCGTGCAGACTGAGATGAGGCGGAGATTACTAAATCTGAAGCAGGAGAGTCTTACCATAGCGGAGTATGAGGAGGAGTTCACGAGACTTCTCACCATTGTGCCAGATGAGGCACCTACTGAGAGCAAGAAGATTATACTGTTTGTCGACGGGTTAGCTTGGAGGATCCGTTAGCACCTTATTGGGAATTTATCCCTGAGTACTTTCACTGATGTACTCAATGTCGAGTTGCTACATTGCCAGGATCATCGGTTCCATCTTCAGGGAAGGAAGAGAGCAGGAGAGTCTAGCCAGCAGGGCAGGGACGGAGGTAATAGTGCCTGATATACCCGTTTATATCCTCGGCCTGGCTGAAGGTTACCTCCAAACGGATGACCCCTCAGGGGCCGACCCTTCATCAGGCTCCAGACGACCCCTCAGGGGGGTCGACCCTTCATCAGGCTCCGGACGACCCTCCGAGGGTACGACAGTACGAGGCCAGAATTGGGCCAGACTCACTACTGGAAGGAACTTTGCCCTCAGCCTCGGCCCATAGGCCGAGGGTGACATCATCACAGCGCGTGGTTTGGGAGACGCGTGGAACAATGCGCGTGAGGCTCACATGGCACAGGGGATACCGTTATAACAAAATCACACCCTCACGTGAGGGAATATTATGTCATCATTTGGCATCTACAGGTGTCAACAGGGGATTGGATAGATCATGATTCACATGCACCATGCATACTTGAGGGGTACACTACACCCCCCAAGACCTATATATACTTGTCACCTACAACCCTACAGGGGATCGATCAATTTACTGTAACCCTAGCTAAAAACTCTGGTTGTACACAAAGTAGAGAGAGAGGGGCTGATGTGCATTGTATCCAAGGCCATTAGTGCCCATACTTAGTGGATCACACACTCACAGTGGATGTAGGCCAAATTGGCTTAACCACTATACATCATTGTCTTATTTCCTCTTATACTCATCCCTTTCTACATAGTTATACACTTATACATCTCTATGGCTGCCATGGCTGCTACTGTTTGAGCTCAATATCACTTATCCGGTGGTGCTAAATCTTAGCATCATCAGTTTGGCACCGTCTGTGGGAATGAGAAGACATCTCTTCCTTTTTACAGCTTGACCTCACTGGGCACTCTGCTGGTGAGCCAGCACTCCCCCTGGGAGGAGGTGTTTCACCATTGAAAGAGACCCACTAAGGTTCCCAAGCTCACCATTCTTTTCTTCAGTTTAGCTTTTCATAGCTCAAACACATGGCACCCGAGATGCCACCACCACCACTTCCCCCGCCGGATGATGGGGGAAGACCCAGTTCCAGTCAGCCGCCGCCTAAGTCTGAGATGGCTGATGTGGCGGCAGCCTTAAAGTCTCTGGCAGCAAGCCAGCAGATGATGCATGAGCAGTTCACAGGTCTAAGCCAGAACATACTAAGAGCACCAGGGGTTTCACCTGAGATGATTACTCCGGCAGCAGCTCCAGGACAGCATGAGGCCAGGGGACCACCCCAGGCACCACGCAAAGACCTGCCACCCCCTCGGCGGCATGGGGATGTTGCTGACCCCCGGCGTCTACGCTAGGGGAGGCAAGGAAACCCTTGCCCTGAGGACAGGTATGACGATCTGGAAGGGGAGGAGGCCCCAATAGAATGCTGGGAACCGTCTGAGGTCTCCAACAATACTGTACGACCTCTCCAGGTTAGTAGAGGAAAGTGCAGGAGACCAAACCCTGATGATCGCCCGAGAGGCTCTGCTTTTGATCGCTTGAGTAGGGGGTCAGCCTTTGAGAGGCTGGGCCCAGTAAATGACCCGCGGGAACAATTGTCCAGGTCAAGAAGTGCTGCGAGGTCCAGGAGGGAGGCAGCAGATGGACGACCCCGAGGACGAGACGACGACCAAAGGGAAGTAAACAGCCGACACAGGCCTGCCGCAGCAGAACCCTCCGTCCACCTCAGAGAGGCGGCGGGGGATAACATCGGCCAAGCCGACCCTGTGAGGCCCTGGAATGACTCAATCCAGCGGCTAGAGGATAAGATCGGTGATATACTAAAGAGCCGAGACCCCCTTCAGAGGGGATACACCATAGGCTCACCCTTTGTGGCGAAGATAGTCAACTTCTCCACGCCATCAAAGTTCAAGCCACCTGTGGTCACCCCAAGATATGACGGGAGCACCAACCCCGTCCACCACGTGGAGATGTATCAGTCAGCAGCAGACATATACTCTATCTCAGATGAGATGAGGTGTCGTGCCTTCTCTGGTACCCTGACAGGGGCTGCGCATGTCTGGTACACGTCTCTTCCAAAAAATTCCATTGAAAACTTTAAGCAGCTGGCAGACCTGTTCATCCACAACTTTTGCTTTGGGGTGAGGCCACAGAAGAAGACCACCCACTTGCTCTATGTTAAGCAGGGGAAGAATGAGAGTCTGAGGGACTACATAGCCAGATTCAATAAGGAGAAGCTGGAGGTGGAAGACTATGAGGAGAGCATAGCTATGACAGCCCTGATTGGAGGACTCCAAAAGAGGAAGCTGTTATGGAAGCTTGCTGAAGACCCTCCGAGGACGATGGCTGAACTGCTGTCGATAGCAGGAAAGGTGATGAACGTCGAAGAGGCGATGGCTGCAAAATATGAAGACGAAAAAAGGAAGCGCTAGTGGGGGTAAATACCCTAAGAAGAACAAAGAGGGGAAGAAGAGGTCCACGTACGATAAGTTCGCTGGTTACACCCCTCTGACGGTCAGCTATGAGCATATACTCAATGAGATAAAGAGTGATCGGTCCCTGAAGTGGCCTGAGAAGCTGAGGGCAGCCCCCGGTAAGAGGAATAAGAACCTGTGGTGTGAATTTCACCAAGACCACGGCCACGTAACGGACAAATGCTTTGCTCTGAAAGATGAGATTGAGAAGATGCTGAAGGAAGGGAAGCTCAGAAAGTACGTCGACAAAGGCGCCTTCAAGAGGGGCCGAGGGGACGACCCCAGAAAAAAGCGAGGCGATGCATGTAGAGAAGGTCCTCAAAAAAGAGGGGACGACCCTTCTGATGATGAGGACGACCCTGACCTCTCATCGAGAGACGGCCACGGCACTGTCAAGAGGCTTAATATGATCTCGCTCGGAGTGGGAATGATCTCTAGGGGTCTAGCAGGAGGAGGGTCTGAGGTCGCCGACAGGAAGGCCCATGTGGCTGAGGCCAAGGCAGTGACGAAGACGGTACACTCACCCTCTCTGAGGGAAAGTCAGAAAAGAGGAAGAAGGTTGATATGGACACTCTGATAGTGGGATTCTCGAGAATGGACTTCAAAGGCCTCTTAGCCCCACATGATGACCCTCTCGTCATCACTACCAGAGTGCATGGGTGTGAGGTGCCGAGGATCTTGGTAGATGGGGGTAGATCTGCAGATGTGATGTTTTGGCCATGCTTCAAAGCCTTAGGTCTCAGCCGTGCTAGACTCGTCCCATACCACATCCATTGATTGGGTTCAGTGGGGAAAAGGTTCATCCCCTTGGGGTATATGAGGCCGATGTGAGGATGGGGGACAAGTGGCCGAGATGGCTCACCAAGAAGGTCAGTTTCTTTATGATGGATGACATGTGTTTTCGGCTTACAACATCATACTGGGGCGTGTGGCCCTCAAAGGGTTTGAAGCTGTGCCGTTTACGGTTCATCAGATGATTAAATTTCCTACCCCTTACGGGGTGGGGGAAGTTCAGGGAGACCAGACGACAGCGCGAGAGTGTTACTACAACTCCGCTAAAGAAAGGGAGGCACTCAAGAGGGCTACGACCACTTACAATATTGATACCCTCGACCCCAAGGATGAGACGAAGCTAAAGAAAGGAGAGGCCGCGGAAGAGGTAGAATCCATCATCCTCGATGAGGATGACCCGAAAAAACCGTCCAAGTCGGCAAGTCTCTGAAGCCCAATATCAAGGAAGACCTCGTTAAACTGTTGAGGAGAAGGCGAAGCGTCTTCGCATGGAGTCATGTAGATATGCCAGGGATTGACCCTGAAATCATGTGCCACAAGCTCAATGTGGTAGAGGGAGTGAAGCCGGTAAAGCAGAAGAGGAGAATTTACTCTAAAGAAAAGTATGAGGTCATCAGGGACGAGGTCAAAAAATTAGAAGACGCTGAATTTATCAGAGAGGTCATCTACCCCGAATGGCTGTCCATTGCAGTCATTGTCCCAAAGGCCAACGGGAAGTGGAGAATGTGCGTGGACTTCACAGACCTCAACAAGCACTGTCCCAAAGACAGCTTCCCTCTCCCCCGCATTGACCAGATGGTAGACGCTACCACTGGCCATGAGCTCATGAGCTTCATGGATGCCTATTCAGGGTATAACCAGATCTTCATGAACCCTGAAGACTCGGAGAGGACAACCTTCATCACCGACAAGGGGACATACTGTTACAGGGTCATGCCCTTTGGCCTAAAAAATGCGGGGGCAACGTACCAGCGCCTCGTAAATAAAATGTTTGAAGACCAAATTGGGAAGTCTATGGAGGTCTACGTAGATGACATGCTGACTAAGAGTCTGAAGGCAGAGGATCATGTGGCAAACCTGGAGAGGACCTTTAATACGATGGACAAATACCAGGTGAAGCTTAATCCGGCCAAGTGTGTCTTCGGGGTCGGAGTAGGGAAGTTCTTGGGGTTCATTGTCAACCAAAGAGGCATCGAGGCCAATCCTAAAAAGATAAAGGCCCTT
This sequence comes from Sambucus nigra, assembly GCA_949130495.1. Classification (NCBI taxonomy): domain Eukaryota; kingdom Viridiplantae; phylum Streptophyta; class Magnoliopsida; order Dipsacales; family Adoxaceae; genus Sambucus; species Sambucus nigra. Next base: position 205,260,979 of record OX422217.1, read on the forward strand.
GTTGAGATGAAGACTCCCAAGTCCATTAAAGACGTTCAGAGACTCACAGGGAGAGTTGCTGCCTGGAACAGGTTCGTGTCTAGGGCCACAGACAAGTGTTTGCCATTCTTCAAGATCCTTAGGAAGGCCTTCGAATGGAGCGAAGAGTGTGATGAGGCTTTCAGGTACCTAAAGTCATACTTAGGGTCTCCCTTGCTGCCGTCACGGCCCGTGCAGGGTGAACGACTTTATATGTACCTCACCATCTCAGAGTCGGCCATCAGTGCAGCCATTGTGAGAGACGAAGATGGGATACAGAAGCCTGTGTATTTTAACAGCAAGGCACTCCAGGGGCAGAGAAAAGATACCCTAGGATGGAGAAGTTGGTCTACGCATTGATCCATGCCTCAAGGAAGATGAAGCTGTACTTCCAGTCCCATACAATGGTCATCCTCACCGACTCTCCTCTTAGGCAGGTCCTACACAAGCCAGAAAAATCAGGCAGGTTAATGGCCTGGGCTATAGAGCTGGGAGAGTTTGACATAGTGTATCAGCCTAGGACGGCCATTAAGGGGCAAGCGCTGGAAGATTTCGTGGCTGAGTTTACTTGGGAAGATGATGAAGCCGAGGGTGAGACCCTCGGGAAGACAGACACACCCACAGATGGGGCTGAGACAAGCACCGCTAGAAGGAAAGCGGCTGAAAACGAAGAGGGAAGATACATCTTTAGATAGGGATCCCTCTCCGAGGGAAGTTTCTCAGAAGAATGCACCGTGTGGAGTCTCTTCGTCGATGGGTCCTCTTGCGAAAGCGGGAGCGGAGCTGGGTTAATAGTATCAGCACCCGATGGCACAGACATTGAGTACGCCCTGAGGTTCAACTTCAAAGCCTCCAACAACGAGGCTGAATATGAGGCCTTGGTAGCAGGCCTCTCCTTGGCCAAGTCTCTTAGTGTCGGCCAGATTTTGGTCAATAGTGATTCAAGGCTAGTAGTGAATCATATACTAGGAGCATACGAGGCTAAGGACGATAGAATGGCTAGGTACCTTGAGAAGGTGAGGTCGTTAGTGAAGGGCTTCAGAGAAGTGAAGTTAAAGAGGATACCCAGTATCGACAATGGCCGTGCTGATGCCATTTCTAGGTTGGCCTCGGCAACGAGGACAGGCATCAAGAGGACGGTCCCAGTAGAAATTTTGCTTCGACCAACTATTGAAGACGCTGAGGGAACACTTAGCAATTGCCTAAATGTTTCTCAAGAAGCTTCATGGATGGACCCCCTGATCAGATACATTAAAGAGGGTGAGATGCCAAAAGCAAGGCAAGGAAGGAAGAAGCTGAGGTACAGGGCTGCAAAATTCACTGTCATCGGAGACACCTTGTACAAAAAGGGGTTTTTGCTCCCCTTACTTAGGTGTGTGCATCCCTCAGAAGTCCCTTCCATTTTGCAAGATGTGCACGAAGGATCGTGCTCAAGCCACATCGGGGGCATATCCTTAGCGAAGAGGCTAATCACCCAGGGCTACTGGTGGTCAACCTTAGGGAAAGACGCTGCGGCATATGTAAAAAAGTGCGACAAATGTCAAAGATTTTCCACCATCCCTCACCAGCCCCATCAGCCTCTTACTTCCATTACATCCCCATGGCCATTTGCAGTGTGGGGAATTGACCTAGTAGGACCCTTGCCTAGGGCCATCAATAACTATCGATTCCTCATCGTAGCCATTGACTATTTTTCAAAATGGGTGGAAGCGGAGACGATGGTCATGATAACAGAGAAGAAGACCTTCCTGTTCATTTGGAAAAATGTTATATGCAGATATGGTCTCCCCAACACCCTCATCTCGGATAACGGGACTCAGTTCAAGAATACCTCTCTACGGAAGTACTGTGAAAGGGTGAGTATCAAACAATTTTTCTCCACCCCAGGCCGACCTCAGGCCAATGGGCAAACAGAAGTTACAAACAGGACAATCCTAGATGAAATCAAGAAGAGGCTTGAGGAGGCAAAAGGAAGATTGGTCGAGGAGTTATATGCCGTGCTATGGGCATACAGGACGACAGTGAGGTCCTCTACTGGAGAGACCCCATTCATGCTAGCTTATGGCTCAGAAGTCGTCATCCCCACCGAGATTGAGTTTCCTATGCATAGAGTCCAAGTGTATGACCCCCAGAAAAATGCGGAAGAGAGGAGACTCGACTTAGACCTGATTGAGGAAAGAAGGGAGGAAGCTGAGATAAGGCAGGCTTCCTACCAGCAGAGGACCACAAGGTTTTACAATCAAAGGGTGAGACAGAGGCCCATCGCAGTGGGGGACTTGGTCCTCAAGAAGACTTGGCAAAAGCCCAACAAGCTCCATCCTAACTGGCACGGCCCAAATAGGGTCATCGATGAAGTCGTGCCTGGGACCTACAGACTAGAAAACCTAGAAGGGGAACCTTTTTCCAACCCCTGGAATGCAGATCATTTGAAGAAATACTATCAGTAGTGTTGTAAGGTCTTGATAGACCATAATTGTAATAAGAGTTGCTCCAACAGAACATTTTGAAAATTAATGAGAAATATCAGTGTTTCCCCTCATCCTGTGGTTATCAGTTCTAGTACGCATGGAAACATCTACAGAGAACCACCCTCGGCTATAATGAGGACCAGTGGAGGGGACGACCCCACCACCGGCCTCAAGAACGACGAGGAAAAGCTTCATTAAAACCATTAATCTGGTAAGTTGATCCCTCGGCTATAATGAGGGCCAGTGGAGGGGACGACCCCACCACTGTCCTCAAGAAAGACGAGGGAAGACTTTAATAAATCCATTTATTTGGTAAGTTGATCCTCGGCTATAATGAGGGCCAGTGGAGGGGACGACCCCACCACTGTCCTCAAGAAAGACGAGGGAAGACTATTAAAACCATTAATTTGGTATGTTGATCCCTCGTCTATAATGAGGGCAAATGGAGGGGACGACCCCACCACTGTCCTCAAGAAAGACGAGGGAAGACTTCATTAAAACCATTAATTTGGTAAGTTGATCCCTCGTCTATAATGAGGGTAAGTGGAGGGGACGACCCCACCAATGTACTCAAGAAAGACGAGGGAAGACTTTATTAAATCCATTAATTTGGTAAGTTGATCCCTCGGATACAATGAGGGCCAATTTAGGGGACGACCCCACCACTGTCCTCAAGGAAGACGAGGGAAAACTTTATTAAAACCATTAATTTGGTAACCTGATCCCTCGGCTATAATGAGGGCCAGTGGAGGGGACGACCCCACCACTGTCCTCAAGAAAGACGAGGGAGAACATTAAATCCATTAATTTGGTAAGTTGACTCCTCGGCTATAATGAGGGCCAACGCAGGGGATGACCCCTCATTCACCCTCAAGAAAGACGAGGGAGAGGTTATTGGCATTAACAAAGACAAAGCAAACCATACAAAAGGCAAATAAGGAAGACAGTAAAGAAGACGATAGTATTGATGAAATGTCAAGTGTTTTACAAAAGAAAGCACAAAAATGATAAATACACTAAGAGGGTATGGGATACAGATAGCCACCCTATGGGACAATATCGGAGGGCAGAGCCTCAACATCCACCAGAGGGGTTTCCTCAATGACCATAACCGACTGATCCTCAGATGTGCCGACCCCCTCAACCTGCACTTGTGATTCTACATAAGTCAGAGCCTCGGCAATCATAGGGTCATCCAATCTGACTGCTTCAATCGAAGGGCAGACCGAGGAGACGACATCACCAAACCTGAGGACGACCCACCGGCAGGCAGTCCTGATTCCTCTCTCCAAATATTCAAGGCCGAAGCCTTGAAACTTGTCAGAAATTTTATAAGCCTCAACAGCATCAGCCTTGGCTTTCTTGATGGCAGCTTCAAGATCAGTCTTTTACTTGGCCTCCATGTTGGTCAAGGCCTCGTCCTTTTCCTTGAGGAGCAAGTCCTTGGCCTTAATGTCCTCGTCGTGCTGCCTCGTCAGCTGGTCCAGGATTCTCGCATGCTCAGTCCTGGTACTTTCCAACTCGGGCTTTGTAGTATCTAAATCAGCCTGCAGGTCGGCCTCATGCTGGATGGCCCTCTCGGCGTCATGGAATTTCTCCTGATTTTCAGCCATCCATTTTGTTGCCGAGGTAAAAGTGCACACAGACTGCACAAGAAAAATAAACACATGTCAAGAGGCCGAGGAAACAGTTATTGAAAGAATGAAATTTAAAGAGTGGGTCAAGACCAATACCTGTGCAAGGGCGTGCAGACCATAGTCGTACACTTTGGTAGGAGTCATCTTGGACAGGAACCCGTAATCAGCGGCCGAGGGTGCAGAAAACATTGAGGCCTTGGCTGCCCTCAAGTTTGCAATGAGTGATGAGGGCTCGGTCCTCAGATGTGCTAAGTTTTGAGACCAGAAGGCCCCCATACTGGATGAAGAGGCAGTCCCCTCAGATTCCTCGACCCAGGCCCTCGTCCGAGAATTCGTTCGAGGGTCAACAGGGGCCTCAGGCTCCTTTCTTTTGTGGCTATCGGCGGTCGGCTCCACAACCGTCGGCCCAGCGACCTTCGTCTTCCTCGGAGCCTGCTGAGGCTCCTTTCCTTTCTTCTTGGCCAAGCCTGATAATTAGCTGGGAGCAGTCATTTCCCAAAGATGGTCTGATGTACCTTCATGACGACCTGGAAAGAGGGTCACATGTCAAAAAAATGCAGAGATAAAGAGGAAACACTTCAAAAATAAGTAAAGAATGGAGAATTTTCAGTATAACTCACATAGTTCTGTCAGAGGGCCGACCCTCAGACCAGTTTCTTTGAGGAACCGAGGGGTCATCAAATCTTTAAATTTTGGAAGCTCACCACCTCCCCCTCGTCCCCTCAGATACTCAACGATGTCCTTCTCCTCCAGACTAAGTCCAGGGTCTGACCTGGCCTTCATTGAAGGGTTAGACCATCTTTTGGGGACCCTCGGACCATCGGTTACAAGTTGAGCCTCGGCGATGAATTCCCACTCCCCAGAGATAAAGAAGAATCTCTTTTTCCAATCGTGGTTGGAAGTTTGCGCCACGTGGAGGAGTTTCTTCTCAAACCTCCTCGCCCCCAGATGATAGTATCCAGGCTGTTTTGACGAGGAGGTGATATTGTAGCAGGCCAAGAATAGGGAGGCCGAGGGCTCGTTAGTGAAAGAATTCTTCCACATGGAGATGTAGCCCAGGATCATCCTCCAAGAGTTGGGAGGCAGTTGAGAGGGGGCAACACCAAGGGCAGACAGGATATCTACGATGGCAAGATGCAGAGGGAATCTGACTCTAACCTTGAACATTTGTTCATAAACTACAACCTCTCCCTCTTCATAATCAAAAACCCTCTCAGACTCAGAGGGAACCCTCATAGTTACGCTGGGAGGCACTCCATAGGCATGCCTCCATATCAAGAGGTCGCGATCCCTAACAGAGGATATATAGGACGAGGCATGGGAGGTATCAATCTGGTCATCTGTATCATCGCCCTCGTCCTCAGTCCCCTCTCCCTCGGCCTCATCATCTTCCATAGGCCTCTGGGGGAAGGCCATCTGAAAGGCATGGGGAGATAGGGTTGTCACAGGGATAGCCTCGGAGGGGACCATACCCTCGGCCTGGGCTTAGATCAGATGTCTCTCTCCTACCGGAAGGTCCAGCGCCAGTTGGCGAGGAGGCTCTCTCATCCATCTCACTTGAATGACACTCGGCTAGACGATGGGACGACCCACAAGACTCAGACGGTTCAAATGGTTTTATTGTGGCAAGAGGAATGGGAAAGATGGGTCGTACCCAATTAGGGTCGGCCCCTTGTCTCCTCTCTTCCTCTTCCTCTATTCGTCTGATCTCTGTAAAGAGCTTCTCTCTCAAGGATGGGAATTCAGATGCTAAACTATAAAGCCTCCTGAGCATTAAAAGGCAAGACCCTACACTTGGAGGAATTAGGGGAACTTAACTACAAACAAGTTTGCAGTTGACCAAATTAGACTTTTGAATTAAAAATGGAATTGATGGTTTTCACTCAAGAACACTTAAGAACATTCAAAAACCAGTCGCCGGAAAAGTTAAGAAACCACCCAAATCCGGCCCTACAGGCCTAAAACCAAAAATCAAAAAAAATATTGAAAGTAAAGAGGACGCTGGGGCAGAAGGATTACCTGAGAAAGAAATGGCAAGGCTACCAAACTCGGAACGTAGAGATTGCAGAAATGGAGAGAAGGCTGGAAGCTAGAAAGAGAAAGCTTGGGCGCGAATAAGAAGAAGAAGAAGAAGAAGAAGAAGAAGAAGAAGAGAGAGAGAGTTCAAAAATCTCTTAAATACCTTAGTAATGAGTGGGCCCATTGACCAAGGCAGGACACAGCCCACGAGGAAGGCATCATTAGGGCACAAAGCCCCAAGAAAAGTGTGCAGCCGCCATGCCTTGGGAACTAGAACAGCAATGAGTATCTGCCCAGGTGTCACTCACCTAACTGATCATACACGCATCTCAATTACAACACTATCCCTCAGCCATCTCAACAGCACCTATGGCTAAGGGCTGGGGGTGATTGATATACCCGTTTATATCCTCGGCCTGGCTGAAGGTTACCTCCAAACGGACGACCCCTCAGGGGCCGACCCTTCATCAAGCTCCAAACGACCCCTCAGGGGGGCCGACCCTTCATCAGGCTCCAGACGACCCCTCAGGGGGCCGACCCTTCATCAGGCTCCAGACGACCCTCCGAGGGGTCGACCCTTCATCAGGCTCCGGACGACCCTCCGAGGGTACGACAGTACGAGGCCAGAATTGGGCCAGACTCACTACTAGAAGGAACTTTGGCCTCGGCCTCGGCCGATAGGCCGAGGGTGACATCATCACAGCGCGTGGTTTGGGAGACGCGTGGAACAGTGCGCGTGAGGCTCACATGGCACAGGGGAGACCGTTATAACAAAATCACACCCTCACGTGAGGGAATATTATGTCATCATTTGGCATCTACAGGTGTCAACAGGGGATTGGCTAGATCATGATTCACATGCACCATGCATACTTGGGGGGTACACTACACCCCCCAAGACCTATATATACTTGTCACCTACAACCCTACAAGGGGTCGATCAATTTACTGTAACCCTAGCTAAAAACTCTGCTTGTACACACAATAGAGAGAGAGAGAGGCTGGTGTGCATTGTATCCAAGGACATTAGTGCCCATACTTAGTGGATCACACACTCACAGTGGATGTAGGCCAAATTGGATGAACCACTATACATCGTTGTCTTATTTCCTCTTATTCTCATCCATCTCTACATACTTATACACTTATACATCTCTATGGCTGCCATGGCTACTACTGTTTGAGCTCACTATCACTTATCCGGTGGAGCTAAATTTTAGCATCATCAGTGCCAGTGGGGAACCATCTCATGGACAGACTCGTCAGCATGAGCAGAGTTCCCATCAGGGGGACCTTGCTAAGAGATTCCGTTCAGGTGATTCTAGGCAGGGATATGGGGGCCATAGGCAGGGCCAGCAGGGCCAGCCTAATCAGCAGGGCCAGCAGGGCCAACACCGATAGTAGGGACAGCAGCAGGGCCAACAGGTCCAGCAACGTGCTAATCAGGGCCAACAGGGCCAGTGGCGGGGAGGTAACGACCAGCAGGGCCGTGGTCAGCAGGGAGAGAGGGGAGGTAATTTCAGAGGCCGATGTTTTGGGCGTGGTAAGCACAACCATAGGCGCTAGGATTTCTCAGAGGGAGAGAGGGCCCCACAGCAGTAGGGTGCCCGTAATGAGCCACAGAGACCACTTTTTCCACCTGCCCTCCCAGCTCTAGCCCAGGTTCCAGCCCTACCAGCCATTCCAGCAGCTCTAGTGCAGTAGGGGCAATTACAGTATGGATGTGTCTATAACGTCCACCAGGCAGCAGCTCCACAGGCACCACCAGCGATTGAGGGTATGTTTCCTATCCATGGTACTATGGGTCGAGTTTTGTTTGATACGGGGGCAACACATTGTTTTTTAGCTACGCATTTTGTGAAGGCCTTAGGGTTGTTAGCCACAGCAGAGAGCACAGTGACGTGTGTGGACTCACAACTGGGGAGTGGGTCACTTATTTTCTTTATATGCCGGGGAGTGGGGGTAGAGATTGGTAGTTTGGTGTTACCTGCAGACATGTTAGTATTAGACATGCACGAGCATGATGTGATTATTGGTATGAATTGGCTCGCAGCTTATAGAGCCATGATTGATTGGTTCGGTTGGAGCATTTTTTTTGCCATTCCGGGGCAAGAGATGTTTGTAGTGGCGATGCCTCGCCCAGAGGGAGGTTCGACCGCTCATTTGTATTACATAGAGGAGGATACCTCTAAGGAGGTTATGATTCCCTTGGATTTGATCCCAGTTGTCAGGGAGTATTCCCATGTGTTTCAGGAGATACCAGGCCTACCCCCCCAGTCGTGAGATAGACTTTGTCATAGATTTATTACCAGATACGAGACCTATAGCACGCGCACCGTACCGTATGGCTCCGGCAGAGATGCGAGAGCTACGAGATCAGATAGAGCATCTGTTAGGTCAGGGCTTCATTCGCAGGAGTACCTCACCTTGGGGCGCTCCAGTCTTGTTTGTAAAGAAGAGAGATGGTTCACTGAGATTATGTGTGGACTACCGGAAGCTGAACAAGGTCATGATACGGAATAAGTATCCGTTTCCTCGAATCGATGATCTGTTCGACTAGCTGAGGGGAGAAACTTTCTTTTCGAAGATAGATCTGAGGTCGGGGTACCATCAGTTGCGTATTAGAGAGCAGGATGTTTCAAAGACTGCCTTCTTAACGAGATATGGGTCCAATGAGTTCAGGGTGAAGCCGTTCGGACTCACAAATGCTCCAGCCGTTTTCATGGACTTGATGAACCGAGTATTCAGTGAGTTCTTGGATCAGTTTGTCATCATTTTCATAGATGACATCTTGATATATTCACACTCCGAGGAGGAGCATGCCGAGCACTTGAGACAGGTTCTTCAGACTCTACGAGAGCATCAGTTGTATGCTAAGTACGAGAAGTGTGGATTCTAGTTGCGAGAGGTACAGTTCTTGGGGCATGTTGTTTCTGAACAAGGGATAGCAGTTGACCCGAGTAAAGTGTCAGCGGTGAGGGAGTGGGGACAGCCCACGACACCGACGAAAGTGCGTAGTTTCTTGGGGTTAGCTGGTTACTACAGGAGATTTATTCGAGGATTATCCAAAATAGCGGGTCCACTGACAAATCTGACTCGCAAAGGGGTACCGTATGTTTGGGATGATGCTTGTCAGTTGGCTTTCGACGAGCTCAAAGACAAGCTTACTTCAGCACCAGTCCTTGTGTTATCGAAGCCAGGTGTGGAGTACCTGGTTTACACCGATGCGTCTTTACGGGGACTTGGGGGAGTACTTCAGCAGGAGGAGAAGGCTATAGCTTTTGCCTCCCGCAAGCTTAAGTCGTATGAGAAGAATTATCCCACCCACTGTGACACCCCGCCTAATTAATCCCGGGTGATCAGTCCTAAATCAAGTTAGAGCAGGATTCTCATTTGGTCCATTCTTAGCATCACTGTCATCTTTTTAAATTACTAACCACCTAAGTGAGAAAAATAGACTGGTGCCATTTTTTTATCTTTCATTATTTAAACAAAACCCATGCAGACAATAAAAACTATAAACAATCACAGATAGCTGAATTTCAACCACAAGTAAGAATATAATTGACCGAGTAAACCAACAGTCCAAAAAAATAAATCCCATAAAGACAAGAATAAAATCCCAACAAGTCTAAAAAACATTTAAATGGAAAGTGAACGACATGCTCGAATACTAATCACGAACTTCTACATTAAGAATGAAGAATGAGGCGTCTATCAAACCCCGCAACATCCACATATGCTGCAGCATCAGATTCCTGGAATATAGTCAAGGCTGGCGTCCCTGTGGCTGGACACCTAAAAGGTTTTTAAAAAGTTTTTATAGCAAGGGTTAGTACCCAAAACATTTGAAAACATTTAACAAATGATTAACTTGCAGTGATAAAATAAATATGCATGCTCTTCATATTTTCAGTAAATGTCGCACTCTCTTGAGGACTTCCTTACCCCTTCCTCTAATATACGTTATTAACGCTTTAATTAAATTACCTAGTTATTCATCTCATGACTAGATATTTAACAAAGTGCCTTCATACCCACCCTACTCTAACTGAGTGTGTAGTGATTATGATGCATAAGTTATTAGTAACATCAACTTAACTATATCATTTCCCTTTTTATATTTATATAACTTCTACACTTGTTATACGTGAAAAAAAAACTCCCTTTTGATTAATAACCCGTATATAATTAATTATTTCATTATATACTTATAATCATATTTCAGCATTCACATTCATACTGTAATATAACAAGTTGCAACCTCCCGAGCAGAATACTCCCGGAATATAAATTCTATAAAGTGCTAACCCACTAGGTAAACATCACGTAGCCTAGTTATCCCAAGTCAGAATTCTCACACCAACTTGATAAAAATAATATACTGGAGGCGGTCATATTCCTTCCCTGAAAGTGAGTTGTCCCTCACCCATATAACGGACGCTATGACCTTGGGAATATACTAACCCTACTCCTCAAGCTAGGGGATTCATCCACTACGCGCAACCTCCCCCTATAGCACTATAGTACAAAATATCTAATCACCGATATTAATAGTACACATCACATATATATACAATCGCTTCCGTATATATATATATATACATATAAAAGTCCCGGCTATATCTTTTGCTAAATCCGTAATATGAGCCTATAAAATTATTAAGAGTTTATGGTCCAACTCAAAATATTAATTAAATTTTACCTTAATTAATTCAGTTATTTTGGTGTCGCCCCCACCATAAATTTGGACTTTACACTCGTAACCCAAAATTTACCCGAGTCAAAATTTCCGACTCTAATTTATTTGCCTCAAACCCTAATTAATTCATCTATAATTAATTAGATTCAACTTATGTATTTAATTTCTCCATAATTAATTACATAGGGGTTTTTATATAAATTTTTCCTCTTATATAACAAACTGGCGGAACTGCCAGATTCTGGCGACCGTCGATCGATCGACCCCAGACCGTCGATCGATCGATCGTACAGGTCTGCGTCTTCCTCGCGGAGGCAGGGCAGCCATGGACGGAGTTCCTCAAACCCTAACTTCTTCTAACATGAGTTTTAAGCCTTCTTATCACCAGAGTATATTAAAAACCTTATTATGATTACACAGAAAGCCTACAACAATCATTAATTCGTCCATAAACAACTGATTCATAGATTTGGGGAAAAATCCATTTCTTTTCTTAAACACATATACTCCGAATTTCTTCATCTAATTCATTCTGGTTTAATTGAATATCATCCTAACAAGTATACATCAGTACTCCAATGTCAGATATTTCATAACTCCTCATAAATTTCGGCCAAAACAGATTTATGTTTTCTTTTGAATTATCAAAACCCCATGTTTATACCATGAACCCCCAAACGGATTTTTAATTCATAACAGCACACAAATATGAATTTGAAAAACAGATTTAATGCTAATTGCAAGTTATTCACTTGCCTTAAGGTTCGTAGAGTCTGAATTGGAGCTAAATCCCAAGGTTGAAGATGACCTTTGTTGGCTCTCTTTTGATCCCCAATTTGGCTTTGGCTGCTGTTAGGGTTTCCTAACCCTTAATTTGCTTTTTCTAATTAAGTTCAGCCACCCCCTTATTTCTTTTTATTAGGTTAATTAACTTAATCCCGTTTTTTGACTAATGGGCCAAGCCCAAGTGACCCAAATGCCCCCGAGTGGGCTCGACTATGTCTAAAAATGTCCCGTGACCCGTTTACTACCCCTGGGTACATTTTTCCGACTATCTCGGCCCATCCGGACTCAACTGTACACTCAGAATTTGCATCCGAATTAATTTATAAAAATACTTATCCCCCACCCAATATAGTCTATACCGACTTCCGGATGTGATAAGTACATACCTCGTCATTAATACTCGAGACGACGTAATTACATTATTACTATTCACTTAGTAAATAAGTTTTCCCTAAATATTAACCATTCAATCCCAGATTAATATTTATATATATTTCTATCCTAATCTAATTAATTCATTAAATTACAACACACTTAGTATTTTAGGATTTCCGAATTAATTAAATTATAAATGTACCAAAAATACGGGGTGTTACATACTCCCCCCCTTATAAAGGAATTTCGTCCCCGAAATTAGATTGTACCTGCGTTGAAAAGCTCTGGATATTGTTCCCGCATATCCTCCTCTCGCTCCCAGGTAGACTCGTCAACATTGTGATGACCCCACTGTACTCTAACCAATGGAACAACCTTGGATCGTAACTTTCGCTCATTATGATCCAGAATAGCTACCGGCCTCTCCTCATACGAGATGTCTGGCTGTAAGTCGATCTCCTCGAGTGGAATGTGCCAAAAGGCTCTCTCACTCCTTCGATATTTCTTCAGCGATGCCACATGGAATACATCGTGTATCCGCTGAAGATGTTCTGGTAACCCAAGCTTATACGCCACCGGTCCCACCCTCTCAATAATAGGGAAAGGTCCTACGTATCGCGGTGCTAACTTACCCTTCTTGCCGAACCTCATCACCCCCTTCATTGGGGATACCCGGACTAAAACCTGGTCCCCAACTTCTAGCTCCACATGTCGTCGAGAAGCGTCAGCATAACTCTTTTGCCTGTCCTGAGCTATCCGAATTCTTCCTCGAATCAGCTCTATCTTGGAAGATGTCTCTTGAACAATTTTCGGCCCCAAGAGTTTGTTGTCCCCCACCTCTAACCAACAAACGGGTGAACGACAAGGTCTCCCGTACAGTGCCTCAAACGGTGCCATGCCATTCGTGAATTGGTAAGAGTTGTTATACGCAAACTCTACCAAAGGAAGATATTTTTCCCATCCTCCCCTGAAGTCCAAAATGCACATTCTGAGCATGTCTTCCAGCATCTGGTTAACTCTCTCAGTCTGTCCGTCCGTGTGTGGGTGATACGCTGTACTCAAGCGCAACTCCGTGCCCATTTCCTCCTGAAAGCTCTGCCAAAAGTGGGCGACAAAGATTTTGTCTCGGTCGGATATAATATTTATAGGCACTCCATGCAGCTTAACAATCTCTGCTATGAATAGCTGTGCATAACGCATCGTCTCGAAGTCTGTGCGTACCGGTAAAAAGTGGGCCACCTTAGTCAACCGATCCACAATAACCCATATGGAGTCGTGACCCCTCAGCGATACAGGTAACCCTGTGATGAAGTCCATGGAGATGCTCTCCCACTTCCACACGGGAATTTCTAACGGCTGTAGCATCCCTGATGGTCTCTGATGGTCAACTTTCACAAGCTGACACGTGGAACATTTCAAAACAAACTCCGCTATGTCTCGTTTCATTCCTTCCCACCAATACTGCCTCCTCATATCTTGGTAAATTTTATCCCCACCGGGATGTACCGCAAATTTCAAACCATGGGATTATGTCATAACAGCGTGCTTCAAATCCTCATCCTCTGGCACCATTAACCTCCCATTAAAGCGTAGGCCTCCTTCTGAGATAATCGAGTAACCCTCTGCTCCCTCAGCTAACAACTGGCCCACCCTATCCCGGAAAACCTGATCCTCAGCCTGAGCCTTCACAACTCACATAATGATCTCAGGTGTGATGGATAAAGCTGACATGTAAGCCCTGGCTACGTCATCCTCATATCGAAGCTCTCTCCACTTCGCTTTCCATACCGCTGCTATCTCCCCAGTCGGCCTTCGGCTCAATGCGTCTGCTACCACATTGGCCTTACCAGGATGATACTGAATATCAAATTGGTAGTCCTTCACGAATTCTAGCCACCGCCTATGCCTCATATTCAGATCCTTCTGTGTGAAGAGATACTGAAGAGACTTGTGATCCGTGAATAAAGTAAACTGCTCTCCTAGAAGATAATGCCTCCATATCCTCAAAGCAAAAAAACGACCGCTGCTAACTCTAGGTCGTGAGTGGGGTAAATCCTCTCGTGGGGCTTTATCTTCCTGGAAGCATAAGCTATAGCCCTCTCCTCCTGCTGGAGTACACCCCCAAGACCCCGTAAGGATGCGTCTGTGTAAACCTGATACTCTAGCCCTCCCTTTGGCAATGTAAGCACGGGCGCAGATGTCAACTTGTCTTTTAGCTCGTCGAACGCCAATTGACAACTATCATCCCATTGAAAGGTACTCCTTTCCGAGTCAGATTCGTCAAAGGTCCTGCGATCTTAGAGAATCCTTTAATGAATCGCCTGTAGTAACCGGCCAAACCCAGAAAACTGCGCACCTCGGTCGGTGTCGTGGGCTGTCCCCACTCCCTCACCGTCGACACCTTATTCGGATCCACTGCAATACCCTGATCTGACACGATGTGACCAAGGAACTGTACCTCCCGAAGCCAGAATCCACACTTCCCTAATTTGGCATAGAGCTGATGATCCCTCAGTGTCTGTAAAACCATGCGCAAATGCTCTGCGTGCTCCTCCTCGGTGCGCGAGTAGATTAGGATGTCATCAATGAACACGATGACAAACTGATCTAAGTACTCTCTGAAAACCCTGTTCATGAGGTCCATGAACACTGCTGGTGCATTGGTGAGCCCGAAGGGCATCACCCTGAACTCATATGATCCATACCGCGACAAGAAAGAGGTCTTAGGAACATCCCCCTCTCGGATACGCAGTTGATGATACCCTGACCTCAAGTCGACCTTGGAGAAGTAAGACGCCCCTCTCAATTGGTCAAATAAATCATCGATCCGAGGCAATGGATATTTATTCCGTATCATCACCTTGTTCAGCTCCCTATAATCCACGTACAAGCGGAGTGAACCATCTCGCTTCTTCACAAACAATACCGGTGCACCCCACGGCGATGTACTCCGCCGAATAAAACCCTGACCCAGTAGTTGTTGAATCTGTTCCCTCAATTCCCGCATCTCTGAAGGGGCCATTCGGTAAGGTGCCCGAGCAATCAGTCTCGTCCCCAGAGCCAAATCGATAACAAATTCGATTTCTCTGCTGGGTGGTAATCCTGGTATTTCCTGGAATACATCCTCAAAGTCCCTCACTACCGGAATAGATTCTAAAGGAACTACCACTTCCTGTGAGGTTTCCTCCTCAATGTAATATAGATGAGTGGTCGAGCCTCCCTCTGGGCGAGGCATCGCCACAACAAACATCTCTTGCCCCGGAATGGCAAAAATAATGCTCCCACCGAAGTAATCAATCATGGCTCTATAGTCAGCGAGCCAATCCATACCGATGATCACATCATGAACATGCATATCTAATACCAACATGTCCGCAGGTAATACTAAACCGAAAATCTCTACTCCTACTCCCCGACATATAAAGAATATAAGCGACCCACTCCCCAAAGGTGAGTCGACACACGTAACAGTGCTCTCTGCGGTGGCTAACAACCCTAAAGCCTTCGCGAAATGTGTAGCTATAAAACAATGAGTAGCCCCCGTATCAAACAATACCCGACCCATAGTGCCATGGATGGAGAACGTACCCTCAATCGCGGGCGGCGCATGCTGTGCTGGAGGATTGGGAACGTCCCGAACGTTATACACACGTCCGTAGTGCATCTGCCCCTGCTGCTGTGGGGCGGGTGGGGCTGGCGCTGCTGGCGGCATCTGACCCTATTGCCTTTGCTGGGCACCCTGCTGCTGGCCTCTGCCCCTCTGCGGGCACTCCCTCTTGAAGTGTCCTGGTTGGCCACAGGAGAAACAGCGTTTCTGGTCGTCACCCTGCCGTTGGCCCTGCTGGCCCTGACGTTGCTGGCCCGGTTGGCCTCCCCCGTTGTTCCCTTGGCCCTGACGGCCCTGAGGAACCTGCTATTGCTGATTAGGGCCTGGTTTCCCCTGCCTGAACCCCTGTCCTCCCGGTCGGAACCCACCAGGCTTAAACTTCTTAGCCTGATTCCCTTGCTGAATGATAACCTGCTGCTGTGTGCCACTTGCCTCACTACTAGTAACCGCCTTGCCCTGCTGACTCGGCTCACCTGCCTTCTTGTTCCCCTTAGCATGGAAACGATGATCCTGGCAATGTACAAGTGCGGCATTAACGACATTTGTATAAGTCACTAACGCCGGATTCCCAATCAAGTGTTGCCTGATTCTCCAGGCTAGGCCATCCATGAACTTTGACTTCTTCCGCTCCTCATCGCTCACCTCATTTGGCACAAAGTTTGCCAAACGGGTGAACTCCTCCTCATATTCTGCTACTGACCTGTCACCCTGTACCAATTCGCTGAATTTCTTTCTCATCTCAGACTCTACTGCTGGAGGGAAGTACTTGCAGTCAAACCGCACCCAGGATTCAGAAATCGGCATCAAATCCCGCTCCTCAACGGTGGTTACAGACTCCCACCACTGTAAGGCTGCCCCCGACAGACGAAAGGTAGCCAGCATCTGTTTCTGCACCTCTGTACCCTCTAACATGCGCAGATGGCGCTGAATGTTCTTCTTCCAGTCACAAGCCTCGACCACATTGGTGCTACCTCGAAACTCAGGTGGGTGACCCTTCTGAAAGGTCTCCCTCACTCGCTGCCAGGATGGTGGCCCTACAGGAGCCTGAACTGCTGGAGCCAATGGAGGCGGTGCCTGAGGCTGTGGAAAATGAGCTGCCATAGCTCGCATCGCTGTCTCGACCGCTTGGGCCACTATCACTGCCACCTGAGTGGTAGAAATCAACTCGGGTGGGGGTGGTGGTGGCGGTACCTGTGGCTCCTGGCGAGCCTCCCTCACCTCATCTCTAGCCTCAGCCCTTTCCTCTCTCTATCTCTTTGGCGGCATCTGAAATAGATTGAATTGTATAAGTACACAATTTATACAAAAACTAATAGCAGGAATACGATATCTCACAAGCGAAAAATATAATCAACAGTCCTAATAATAGGGCTCTATAACAACCGAACGCTATGATGAAACGTAGAAAGCCGCACAGATCCTAAGGACTCTAGAACCTGATGCTCTGATACCATCTGTGACACCCCGCCTAATTAATCCCGGGTGATCAGTCCTAAATCAAGTTAGAGCAGGATTCTCATTTGGTCCATTCTTAGCATCACTGTCGTCTTTTTAAATTACTAACCACCTAAGTGAGAAAAATAGACTGGTGCCATTTTTTTATCTTTCATTATTTAAACAAAACCCATGCAGACAATAAAAACTATAAACAGTCACAGATAGCTGAATTTCAACCACAAGTAAGAATATAATTAACCGAGTAAACCAACGGTCCAAAAAAATAAATCCCATAAAGACAAGAATAAAATCCCAACAAGTCTAAAAAACATTTAAATGGAAAGTGAGCGACATGCTCGAATACTAATCACGAACTTCTACATTAAGAATGAAGAATGAGGCGTCTATCAAACCCCGCAACATCCACATATGCTGCAGCATCGAATTCCTGGAATATAGTCAAGGCTGGTGTCCCTGTGGCTGGACACCTAAAAGGTTTTTAAAAAGTTTTTATAGCAAGTGTTAGTACCCAAAACATTTGAAAACATTTAACAAATGATTAACTTGCAGTGATAAAATAAATATGCATGCTCTTCATATTTTCAGTAAATGTCGCACTCTCTTGAGGACTTCCTTACCCCTTCCTCTAATATACGTTATTAACGCTTTAATTAAATTACCTAGTTATTCATCTCATGACTAGATATTTAACAAAGTGCCTTCATACCCACCCTACTCTAACTGAGTGTGTAGTGATTATGATGCATAAGTTATTAGTAACATCAACTTAACTATATCATTTCCCTTTTTATATTTATACAACTTCTACACTTGTTATACGTGAAAAAAAAACTCCCTTTTCATTAATAACCCGTATATAATTAATTATTTCATTATATACTTATAATCATATTTCAGCATTCACATTCATACTGTAATATAACAATTTGCAACCTCCCGAGCAGAATACTCCCGGAATATAAATTCTATAAAGTGCTAACCCACTAGGTAAACATCACGTAGCCTAGTTATCCCAAGTCAGAATTCTCACACCAACTTGATAAAAATAATATACTGGAGGCGGTCATATTCCTTCCCTGAAAGTGAGTTGTCCCTCACCCATATAACGGACGCTATGACCTTGGGAATATACTCACCCTACTCCTCAAGCTAGGGGATTCATCCACTACGCGCAACCTCCCCCTATAGCACTATAGTACAAAATATCTAATCACCGATATTAATAGTACACATCACATATATATACAATCGCTTCCGTATATATATATACATATAAAAGTCCCGGCTATATCTTTTGCTAAATCCGTAATATGAGCCTATAAAATTATTAAGAGTTTATGGTCCAACTCTAAATATTAATTAAATTTTACCTTAATTAATTCAGTTATTTTGGTGTCGCCCCCACCATAAATTTGGACTTTACACTCGTAACCCAAAATTTACCCGAGTCAAAATTTCCGACTCTAATTTATTTGCCTCAAACCCTAATTAATTCATCTATAATTAATTAGATTCAACTTATGTATTTAATTTCTCCATGATTAATTACATAGGGGTTTTTATATAAATTTTTCCTCTTATATAACAAACTGGCGGAACTGCCAGATTCTGGCGACCGTCGATCGATCGACCCCAGACCGTCGATCGATCGATCGTACAGGTCTGCATCTTCCTCGCGGAGGCAGGGCAGCCATGGATGGAGTTCCTCAAACCCTAACTTCTTCTAACATGAGTTTTAAGCCTTCTTATCACCAGAGTATATTAAAAACCTTATTAGGATTACACAGAAAGCCTACAACAATCATTAATTCATCCATAAACAACTGATTCATAGATTTGGGG
Source organism: Sambucus nigra (assembly GCA_949130495.1). Classification (NCBI taxonomy): domain Eukaryota; kingdom Viridiplantae; phylum Streptophyta; class Magnoliopsida; order Dipsacales; family Adoxaceae; genus Sambucus; species Sambucus nigra. The sequence continues at coordinate 205,279,891 of OX422217.1, forward strand.
AAAAATCCATTTCTTTTCTTAAACACATATACTCCGAATTTCTTCATCTAATTCGTTCTGGTTTAATTGAATATCATCCTAACAAGTATACATCAGTACTCCATTGTTATATATTTCATAACTCCTCATAAATTTTGGCCAAAACAGATTTATGTTTTCTTTTGAATTATCAAAACCCCATGTTTATACCATGAACCCCCAAACGGATTTTTAATTCATAACAGCACACAAATATGAATTTGAAAAACATATTTAATGCTAATTGCAAGTTATTCACTTGCCTTAAGGTTCGTAGAGTCTGAATTGGAGCTAAATCCCAAGGTTGAAGATGACCTTTGTTGGCTCTCTTTTGATCCCCAATTTGGCTTTGGCTGCTGTTAGGGTTTCCTAACCCTTAATTTGCTTTTTCTAATTAAGTTCAGCCACCCCCTTATTTCTTTTTATTAGGTTAATTAACTTAATCCCGTTTTTTGACTAATGGGCCAAGCCCAAGTGACCCAAATGCCCCCGAGTGGGCCCGACTATGTCTAAAAATGTCCCGTGACCCGTTTACTACCCCTGGGTACACTTTTCCGACTATCTCGGCCCATCCGGACTCAACTATACACTCAGAATTTGCATTCGAATTAATTTATAAAAATACTTAGTAATTTAGTAATTTAGGATTTCCGAATTCGAATTAATTTCTATCCTAATCTAATTAATTCATTAAATTACAACACACTTAGTAATTTAGGATTTCCGAATTAATTAAATTATAAATGTACCAAAAATACGGGGTGTTACACCCACGACCTGGAGTTAGCAGCAGTCGTGTTTGCATTGAGGATATGGAGACACTATTTATTGGGGGAGAAATTCTGTTTGTTCACAGACCACAAGTCATTGCAGTACCTGTTCACTCAGCGAGAGCTGAATATGCGTCAACACAGATGGCTAGAGTTTGTGAAGGACTACCAGTTCGATATACAGTATCATCCGAGAAAGGTCAACGTAGTTGCTGATACGTTGAGTCGTAGACCGGTAGACGAGGTAGCGGACGTCTGGAAGGCAAAGTGGAAGGAGTTGGGTCACCAGGACGCAGTAACTCGTTCTTTCATATCCGTTATGTCAGTCACACCCGAGATTATTACGAGGGTGATACAGGCACAGACCACAGACCCATTTTGCCAGGAGCAGATTGTGCGACTTCTAGCCGAGGGTGCTGAGTCCTATTCTGTTAGTTCCGATGGAGGTTTGCGGTTTAATGGGAGGTTGGTAGTTCCTGAAGGGGATGAATTACGTCATGCAGTGATGACCCAATCTCACGGGTCCCAGTTTGCGGTGCATCCTGGAGGGGATAAGATGTACCAGGATATGAGGAGACAATACTGGTGGAGTGGGATGAAGAATGACATTGTTGAGTTCATGTCCAAGTGTTCTACCTGCTAGCTGGTGAAGGTGGACCATCAGAAATCGTCAGGGTTGCTTCAGCCATTGGAAGTACCCACGTGGAAGTGGGAGAGCATTTCCATGGATTTTATTACAGGGTTGCCTACATCACAGCGGGGCCATGACTCTATCTGGGTGATTGTAGACCGTTTGACCAAGGTGGCTCATTTTCTACCGGTGCGGACATATTATACCACGGATCAGTATGCTCAACTATTTATTGCTGAGATCGTCAGATTACACGGGGTGCCCCTGAATATTGTGTCAGATAGAGACAAGATTTTCGTATCACATTTCTGGCAAAGCTTTCAGGAGGCTATGGGTACTGAGTTGAGGTTGAGTTCAGCTTATCACCCACAGACAGATGGATGGACAAAGCGTACTAATCAGATGTTAGAGGATATGCTACGCATGTGTGTCCTTGATTTTGGAGGAGGTTGGGAGACACACCTTCCACTGGTAGATTTTTCTTATAATAACTTGTATCAGTTCACGATTGGCATGGCTCCATTTGAGGCTTTGTATGGCAGGCCTTGTCGTTCCCCATCTTGTTGGCTAGAAGTTGGGGATAACAAGTTTCTAGGACCAGAGGTGATTCAGGAGACCTCCACGAGGATTGAGATGATCAGGAGTCGCATTCGAGTAGCCTAGGATAGGCAGAAGAACTACGCCGATGCGAAACGGTTCTTTCGAGAGTTTAGTGTGGGGACCAAGTGTTATTGCGTGTAGCTCCTATGAAGGGAGTGATGAGGTTCAGGAAGAAGGGGAAGTTGGCTCCGAGGTACGTGGGACCATTTCCCATCATCGAGAGGATTGGGCCGGTTGCATACAGGTTGGGACTGCCAGAGCATTTACATCGCATTCACGATGTATTCCACATCTCGTCGTTGAGATGGTATCTTCGGGATGATATGCCCCATACTCATATTGCGATAGATGAGATCGACTTACGGCCTGATAGCTCTTACGAGGAGAGACCGGTGGCTATCCTAGACTTTAGCGAGAGGAGATTGAGGTCAAAGATAGTTCCACTTGTGCGAGTCCAGTGGGAGAACCATAATGTGGAGGAATTCACTTGGGAGCGCGAGGCAGATATGCGTGAGAGATATCCAAACTTGGTCTTACCAGGTATGCCTTATTTTCCGAATTTTGGAACGAAATTCCGTTATTAGGGGGGAAGTATGTAATACCCCGTATTTTCAGGCTATATTAATTTGGGGATTTATTAAATTTAATGTGAGTTAATTATTTAATAAAAATCCGAAAATTAATTATGTTATAATTATTAACGTGACGAGAGTTAGTAATTATATGAAATTTGTTGAATATTACTAATGAGCAAAGTAATATATTATATTGGTTATATTGAATGTCATGAGTGAGTTAAATGACAATTTCGGAAATTTAAGTCGAGACGTGCTCATGTCGCGTCGGGACTAAATTTTGATAAATAAAAAGTGAATATTTTATAAGTTGTCCGTATGGTCGTTTTGAGTACGCCAACGCATCCGGAAGGGTCGAGATAGTCCGAAAAGTGTACCCGGGGGTTTAGTTTGTGTCTCGGGGCATTTTTAGGCCTAATTAGTACCCCGAGAGGGAATTTTGGTCATTTTACATTTTTGGGTAATTAAACCCACGAAAATTAGAAGGGTTATATCAGATATTGAGGTTGTCACCTAGGGTTAGAACACCCCAAACCTAGAACGGCCATTGGAGTAGAGAGGAGAGAGAGCTCTCAAGGGATTCCAAGGCTCAAAACTCAACGGTTTGCGCCGCCGCCACCACCAACGCGTAGATCGCGAGACGAGTAACGCAACCACACCAAAATTAGCCGTAAACCAGACTTCTGGAAATCCCAGGCAAGTGTTTATCTTGCTTATTTCGTTGGTGCAATTTCCATATTAGTTTAGGAATGATTAGGGATGAAATATATGGAAGAAAACCCAAATTGTGATAGGAATTTGCATGTAGTAATGACTTAAACCTTATTCTGGAAATCTTTTGTGATGTAAAAGAATAATCCACAAAATTTTTGTGTAATTAAGAAAGGAATTCTGGGGTAAAACAGATTAGAACCATGATTTAGAGATTTTTAGGGTTCTTGAGTTTTAAATGAATTTCGGCATGATTAATCCATGTTTATTGACGTAAATTGACATGCTTTACGTAGGATGTGTATCATATCATGTTAGGATGTTAGTAGGACAAGATTTTGGACGTTTGGGAATGTAAAACTTGAAATTGGATGAGAATAGGTGTTAGAACCCGTAACTGCAATTCTGCAGAAATCGCAATACCTGCTTGATCGATCGATCGAGCCTAGAGCCTCGATCGATCGACCCCTCCTCGCAGACTCCTATTTCCCTTTTTAAATGAGTTAAATTCAAATTGTCGTGATATAATTCTTGGGCATTCTTAAAAAAATGATTTGGGAGACATGGAGGACCAGTAGGGCATATGAATAAATGTTGGGATCTTTAATATTCGACGAGAATGGTATTTATGGGATATTTACTTTAGGGTTGGTAAATTTATGTATTAAAGGGTGATGCGCGTAAGAGAGTTACGTTTGAACATAATAATGACACCTACTGAATTTTATACTTGGGAGGATAGGGTCCACGAGTGTCACGTAATGGGTTGGAGAAACCCTTCGAGTTAAGGTTAGCGACGAACCCTTATAAGGAATACTTAATGTGAAAAGTAAGGATAAATATTGTAATTATGGGTGATGAGAGAAACCTACATTGATATGATAACAAGTGGTATATTTATATGGTTGTGTATGCATATATTATATACGTGTGAAAACCATGCCCACGCTACTTGCTATCCCTGAGGTTACCGCGCTGGGACGATCTTATCCTGTGTTGCCTTATGGGGGATATTGAGTCATACCCTAGGAGATAGATATCCTTGGTACAGTCTATCGGAATGATAGTTCAGACGGTCCTAAGAGACGTGAGGGTATGTACTGACCTCTTAGAGACTTGGAATCTATGCTTCGCCTCAATCTTGTTGTGTATATATGTTGATACAGTTCGAGAGTGATTCCGAACTCGTATATCCCTTAGTGTGAGCGATACGGGGATTGGATAGCAGAGTATGCCTGCACCATAGTTTTATTTGGGCTGCCGTTATATATATATATATTACGCGAGTAGTTAATATATATACGAAATTATGAGATTTGGAACTGCCTACGGTGATTTGGTAAGTAGGACATAGTTGATGACTAAAATTGTAAATACTTGGTTGAAAAGTATAATATGACACTGGGAAACTTTATAAATTATTAAAGCTAAAACGAGAGTTGTGCTACTAAATGGGAAGTATCTTTTTAAACAATGATATTGTTCGGTTTTGAAATCTTAAGAGTAATTTAAGATAAGCTAAATTTTTGGGAAGGTTAGTGCGAAAATGATAGGATAAACCGTTGGGAAGGGTAGTGTGATAGGAGTGCACATTAGAAGAGATGTGAGAATTTCTAAAGAGAGTTTCGCACTAATATGTTGTTGCATTGGCCTGTATCAATTTAAATACTTGCTAAACGAATTTTTAAATCATACACACTATCAGGCTCTGACCTGTTTCTTTTTCTCTCTCTCTCTTGTATATATATGTATGTATCATAGGTGCCCAGCCACAGGGGCGTTTTGCTTAGGATCCCTTGGAAGGAACGCGCTGCAGCTTAGGTGGGAGTTGCAGTTCTCTTGATTAGACGACTTCGTTCATTCGGATCCACTCTTAGTACTTTCATTTAGTTGGGCGTGTGTAGCTCTTTCCATTATTCCGTTGTTATTGAACATTTGTATTTCAGTTATTTCTAGTACTGTTACTATGGGATTTATTCAGTTTGGATGTGTGACTTTAGATTTCGTATGTTGACATTCGATTGACGAATGTTTTAAATTATTTGGATTATGTTGCAGGATTGATGTGGCGTGATTATTACTTTTTGAATGTTGTTAATAAAATAAATAAATAATTTTTCTTTAAATAAAATTTGGAAAGTTATGTATGAAAATGGTTTTGACACTTAGCTTAATTAATTAGGGTGTTAAATTGGAAAAATTTATTTTTATCGACAGTGATGCTGAGAATGAACCAACTGTTCACCTTAATTTAATTTAATAAAGGAGTGATCGCCCGGTATTTAATTAGGCGGGGTGTCATAATGATATGGGAGAGGAGGAGGTCTTAGGCTAAGGGACAAGAGAGAATGATAAGTTGATTTAAACAAATGAGGGAATTTTAAGTTACCAGGTGAACCGAATCGATTCGGTAGTTAAACCGAATCGATTCGAAACTCTCGAATTCAACACTGTCTAAGGGAGAATCGATTCGGTGATAAACCGAATCAATTCGGATGTAGAGACCTGAAACTTTTGGTTTGCCGAATCGATTCGGAAATAACCCGAATCGATTCGCAAACCCTTAATTGGCTACTGGAAGGGGTCGAATCGATTCGGTGATAAACCGAATCGATTAGGATGCTGGGATCCAACTTTCTGCTTTGCTGATTTCCTAAATCTCATGAAATTTGATCATTGGGCCACCTTCAACTGGATTTCTTGGACCTATATGGTATATCTAATGTATGTAACAGGTCCGGAACCAAAAAATGCAACCCCACACGTGTCGGGGGATACTCGGCACCAAAATTGAGAATTTATCGAACCCAATCACCCCTGCTAACGGGGCTGCTGCGTACGGTGTCCGGTTGTAAATCCGCAGATATAATTAGGACGTAATTCACAATGTGAACACCTATTCTTCCCATTCTTCCGACTTCGTTCCAACTAAAGTTCACACACTTAACAATTATGTCAGCTTCTAGATCGGAAGACATTCAAAACAGATTACTAATATTTAAAATAGAGTTCAAACACTACTAATTGTTCACTTTGATAATTTTTTCAAATTTCTCAAGACAAATTACTCTGGATCACTTAAGGATAAGACAAAGCAACGACCAAACCACCCAAGATTTCTCGACATCCTTAATAGTGTCCGCCACATGACTTCGACGATACAACGGATGATTCTCTTCTCCTAGCTCAACACTACTAACGTAAACCTTACGTTCAAATATCAGCAATTAATGGCCATGCACCACCGTTCCAGTAGCAGCTGAAGCAACAACTTGTCCACTTGCAATCTTTCTCTGATTTGAAAAATCTAATAAATCGACATATAAATCATGTGGAGGATCAGTTAAATCTCCAAAGTTTGGCTCAGTTGAATCTCCAAAGTTTGGCTTAGTTGACGGGGGGGGGGGGGGGGGGTAGGAATGTAATCATGGGGACTTGAATGCGGAACTGGAGTGTAATCATGGGGACTTGAATGCGGAGCTGGAGTGTAATTACGAGGACTTGGATGTGGGATATGAGTATAATTGCGAGGACTTGGATTTGGTATTTTCAATCCATTCGATTCAAAAGCACTTAAAATCATGGTAACGGATGATTTGAGAAATGCCATATCCTCATCATGTTTTTCTTCTCGTGTCTTTGCTCTAGTCAACTGTGATACTATAGGAGCAATTTCCTTAAGTTTACTTTTGGACACGGGTCCAACACCATGAGTCGCCCCCTAGTATCTTTTCCTCTAAAGTTAGTCAATGCATCTGTATCAATACTATTTTGTCTTGATGAACCTTGACTACTTCTCAGCTCACTCAATTTTTGCTGCAAATTTATTTATGAATCGATTAAAACCATTGAACGACGAAACTTGAAGGAATTTAATTATTACAACTGAGATTACGAAACTCACCATATCATCAGCTACCTTTGGGTGAAACTCCTCAGTTTTCCGCCTACGACTTTCGAGATACACTTCCGAACGATTAACAGGTCGTTTATTGTTAAGCACCTATAATTTAATTTTCCATTAACTATTTGAGCAAGACATATAATATATATACACATTAAAATAAGAAAGGGTTTATACCATCTCCTCTGTTTTCTCAGCATATGACATCCGACCAAGACAATGGATGTCAGTCTTTTTAGCCCTATTCACCCGGCCTTGGTGTCGTTGTTTTAATTTTTCCTCAGATGCTTCGCGCGAGATGAATTCATTCCACTCACGAACAGGGATATTCTCTTTCTCCGGTACTTGATCCTTCAGGGCCTTTATCCCATCACTTTCCAATCCCTTAAAATAAGTTGAGCGAAGGTTACTTCTAAAAGTCTTCAATTGAATACCAATGGCTTTCATGGACCCCTCCTTCTGGTCGGCCGAAAGATTGAACTCTTTCATGAGCGTATCCCACAAGTCGTCCTTCTTTACTTGCTCAACCGTATCCCAACTCTCATAATTTAAGACAATACAAGATTTTAACAAAGACAAGGCTCAACCTTTAAAAGGATTCTTGCCACCTATTGGCAAACCAAATAGGTTAAGGGAAAAGTTAGCACGAGAATCAATGGCAGAATGATCATCATGACTTGAACTTTCTGGCCTGGATGATGGAATTGTATTCTCGGACGCCATTTTCTGCATTTTTATATTTATGCATTAGTTCATATGTTAATACAAGAGTAAGGAAATAATATAAAAAATATAATATAAGTTATACATTTTCAACATATTCTAAAAGTTTTGATAACTGAAACCAACATAACATGCCACAATTAAACATCTACTCCTCTAATGCGTTTAATAATTTCTTTAATTCTGGGTTGTCATCTAGAATAGACTGAATCTCGATAGGTGCCTCTATATCGTCTACCGATGTAGTCAAGCGCTGAGGAGAATGTAAAACAACAGACCATGGATAATTGTTGGGGCTCTTTGCATAAAACACTTGCTTTAAGTTTTGGAATGCACAAACGAATGGCTCATCATTAACATTGTCTTTACTCTTCAACTTGGCCAAATCAACCTTCACCATGTGGGTGCCAGGGTCGACCATACATGCATTCTTGTCCTCCACTCTCACCCAGTCACAGTAAAATACAGGTATGCTGAAAGATATATAATCTAATAGGATAATTTGTTTTATAATCCCATAATACGTCATCTCAGCTTCTATCAAGTTTTTATCTTTCACGCTTGCCCTAAAATGAGTTAATGCTTTATATGAAATGCCGCTATTTTGTTTTACAATGAGTTTTAACTCGTGTGTGCTTGAAGAGAACACAAAACCATTGACATGATATTGTCCACACTCCTTGGCTACAAAACTAGGCCCATTTGCTAGACATGAAAGCCTTGTCGATACTTCACCAGCTTTCAATAACTGAAACCAAGAAAGTATTTGCATTGTGAATATGTTGCAAAGACAGTAAATAAAAGTGAGGTATTACTGTAGTCACCTCGGAAGCTACCCAATGCCTAAAGTCATTGTCTGCACTCGCGCCTCCCTTCCTCCTCTTGGCATGCCCGCACTCATTATATTTCCTAGGTTAAAACACTAAAAATATTAATTTCTAATGAATGTAACATCGAACATATTACATTATTTTACAAAACACTTTAAATAAACTCACATTTTCCATTCATCTATGTCTTCATGCATCTCGAATACATATCGAGCCACCTGGTTATATTGTGTACTTGTTAGCTTCACTACCTTACCTTTCCCCAGGGCCTCCTCATCAGCAAACTCTTTTAATTCATCAATAAAGCGTTCACGACCTCCAACGTTTGGGTTAGGCATATATTCCTTTGCATACAAGTAAGCCTCTTCCATAATGTACTCCTCAGCAATGGACCCCTCAACGTACCGTGTATTCTTAACGTAATCTTTAAAAGTTTTCATTAATCATTCGAACGGATACATCCATCGGTACCTTACTGGTTCACATAAAAGTTCTTCATCGCACAAATGCACTAAAAGGTGGATGCTTATGTCAAAGAATGAGGGAGTAAAGTGCTTCTCCAAAACACATATAGCCTCGACCAAAGTTTCTTTCGCTGCCATTATGTGCGTCCTGTTGACAAATTTCTCACACAATAGGGAGAAACATAAGCTAATTTGTAGAATGGCCCTTCGAAGATCCATGTGTTCCGAAAAACAGTGTCCGAACAACAGAGGGATAAGTTGCATTATCACATGCCAATCGTGGGACTTGCATTTTTTTAAATCTTTTGTTGCGTCGCAGACAATCCTGCGTAAGTTTGATGAGAAATTAGAAGGGACCTTCAAGCCCTTTAATTTTTCTAAGAACGTATTTCTTCCTTCAATGCTCAAAGTATAAGATGCAACTAGCATATGCTTTTTTCCAGTGTTTGTATCTTCTTTCAACCATAATGATCTTTTAATCTTCAAATCACGAAGATCTTCACGGGATTTTTCTCCATCCTTGGAATGAGAACCACCAATGAATCTGCTTACGAGATGCTCAATGATATTTTTCTCAGCGTGCATTATGTCTATCACATGTCGGACAGGATGTTCCTTCCAGTATGGAAAATCAAACATTATTGATCTCCTGGACCACGCCGTTTTCACATCAACATCCTTTCTTTTACGCTTTTAGGACAAAATTATGGGGTGTTTCCACCTCAACTTTTGATCAGCCTTTAATGACCTTTCTTCAATTTCCAAACCAGAAAGTCTTGGTGGATGTGGTCGCGTCCCGGTGCCTTCTGGGAGAAAATTGCTTCGTATTGACCTGAATTTGTGACTTTGGGGCAGAAATCTTCGATGACTATGATAAAAAAGTTTACCACTTTTCTTAAGCCAACTGGCTTCAATCTCCTCTCCACATATAGGACAACCTAGGTAACCATGTACATTGCACCCAGATAAGGTCCCATAAGCAGGAAAATCATGAATTGCCCATATTAACATAGCTCTCAAAATGAATTCCTCCTTTTTGTATGAGTCGAAGGCTCTCACACCTTCAACCCATAACTCATTCAATTCATCTATTAGTGGCGCTAAGAAAACATCAATGTCACTACCCGGTGCTTTTGGACCTAGTATCAACAACGACAAAATTGAAAACTCCTTTCTCATGCACAACGACGGGGGCAAATTTAAAGGCGCCATAAACACAGGCCATATACTCTTATTTGTGCTCAATTTTCCAAACGGGTTAAACCCATCAGTTGATATTCTGAGGCGAACGTTGCGTATTTCTGTAGCAAAGTCCGGGTATCGCTGATTTGTAGATTTCCACACAGATGAATCAATCGGATGTCGCATGAGATTCTCACCCACCTCCGCTCGACCATGCCAAGTAATTGCCTTTGCTATCCAATGTATAGTGTAAAGTCTCTTCAATCGAGGACCGAAAGGGAAATACTTTAACACCTTCTTAGGTATTTGCGTATCTACTTTCAACAAACGTTTATTATGTACTATCATCTTTTGTTCATATCTAGGTTCCTTACATACAGGACAAGCCCGTTTGTCCTTATGCTCCTTATAATATAAAATGCAGTCATACTTGCAGCAATGAATTGATTTGTATTTCATACCCAAACCTTTCAAATTATCCTTCATGATCGGATAATTAACTGGCAGTGTATTTTCTTTGGGGAGCAAATCTTTCGCCCAGAGGAGTATTGCCGTCACACTTTTTCCCGACAAGCCAAATTTGCTCTTTAAGTTGTGCAACCCAACCATGGCATACAACTTTGTATGGTCGGGGTTGGTGTTATGGTATAATGGTGTTGCTGCTGCTACTTTTAACCGTATATAATCCTTAACTTGGTTCGTATCGTTTCCAACATGATCCTCACATCCTAAAGCATTCCCTCTACTATCTTGCTTTTCTTGTGCTGCGTGCACTTCATATGTCTCATTTATGAGATCATTTAACCTAGCATGTATTAACGGGTCACCATTTGTGTGAACGGTTTCATTGACAAGTATTTCTTCTGGAATATACTTAAATTCCCTCTCCCCATGGAAATGCCAAAACGTGTAGTCAACTTGCATACCCCAATGAAACAAATGTACTTTTACATCTACCCCTTTCAAGCGTTTCCCATTTTTACAATGATTGCACGGGCATGGAATAATATCAGTTTCGAGATTCTTCGTTGCATAATTCACAAAGTCTTTAACCCCATTAACATATACTTTCACCACTCTACAACTTTCACCCATCCACTCTTTATATTGTGGAAACCCCATTAATTCTACAATACAAACAAATAGAAATTGAGTAAATTATAAAACTAAATGAAGTTTGATCTAATATTTAGAACATAATCTCTGACTTATCATTGCATTAATGCTATCATTGCATTAAAACTCACTGGAAAACCCAACCAAGCACAAAACGTTCAAACTTCAACGAGCACAAAATAATGGTTATTTAATTAATTTTTAGATAAAATAAATATGAATAGTATAAAATGATTATTGAAAAAAATCTAACATATTCCCAAACAAGATAATATTCAAAAAACGAAAGAGGTTAAACGATGTGTAGATATACTCACAACAAAACAATCAGATTTGATTATATTTTGTCTAGAGAACGTTGACCACAAAGCTCGGGCAAAACTCGTAATATTAAAAATCCATTTGATTATATTTTGTCAAAAAAATATAATGTCTAGAGTTTTTGAATAATATTTTGTCAAAAAATAACCTCAATACAATTTCTAGGGCTTATTAACATAAAATACAATTTGTATATAGATACACTCATAAACACACATATAAACAAAATCTATACATACACATACATACACACACATGTAAACATAAATTTATACATACACACACATATAAACATAAATCTCTACATACACACAAATATACACACATACCCACACATAATAAGAATCAAGATTAGGCTTTAGACAGAAATTATACAACAAAAATACCCAAAAATATACCTGTTTGATTCACAGAAATTAGGGTTTTAGAATCGCAAATGCTTCTTCACATCAACGTCTTCTTCACAGCTAAGAAAAAGTTATACACATCAATGGCTTCTTCACATGACCAAAATAAAATAACAAACGAAATTAGGCTTTGAGGTTTTGGCAAATGAAAGAGAGAGGGAAATTAAAGCGGGAGCTCTTCACGTAAGATAGAGGGAAATTAAAGTAGGTGAAAAATTTTATGACTGCTAATAGAAGTCACAAATTTGTGACCGCTATTAGCAGTCACAAATTGAGTTTAAGATCAAAATTTGTGACTGCTGGGAGCAGTTACAAATTTATGACTGCCAATAGCAGTTACAAATTAAGTCTTAGACCAAAATTTGTGACCGCTAATAGCAGTTACAAATTTGTGACCGCTAATAGCGGTCATAAATTAAATCTAAGACTAAAATTTGTGACTCCTCATAGTAGTTATAATTTCGTGACTGCTCATAAGAGTCATAACTTATGTCTACTAATAAGCTTGTGACAATTATAAATTTGTGACTGCTTATAGGAGTCACAAATTAATTATATGGTAACATTTGTGACTCCCATTAGTGGTAACAAACTAATTGACTCAAAAAAAATTTAACCAATTAATTTTATCACTCCTAATGGAAGTCACAAATAATTTTGTGACTGCTCCCGGGAGTGACTAGTTTGTCACCCCTATTGGCAGTCACAAAATTAACATTTTGGTGTAGTGACGTTGCTATCATACTATCTGTGACTTTTTATGTAAATTATTGTTGTGTTCGGTATGCAAAGGGTTGGAAATTATATTCTCTCTTCATGCATTTTGAGTTAAATCCTTGCTATTATATTTAAGGAGATTCTTCTTCGAGTTCATTGTTTCGATTGTTTGGACAGTTTATGAGGTTTAAATACTTTGAGTGTTCATTTTGGTATGTTCATTTTTTTATAGGTTTTCTATTGGTGGTCTTCTGTGTTTGGGGTTTGATTTATGGTTGTGTTTGGGTTTTGAATTGTATAAAAGTTTTTAAGCAACCTTTCTCATTTTGACGATTTTATTCAGTATTCTATAATTGGTTTGTAATTACATTTAGGCATGTACGTTTGACTGGATACAATTTATCAAAATAAATTTATCTTTATCTCTTATATATTGCATGCTGTATCACAGGATACATTTGATTAGATACATTGAATGGATGTGGCGTATGTTTGGGTTCAAGGAGATTGATTTTTTGGTACTAGAAGCATAAGTGCTTTTTATTAGGAAAGATGGTGAAGAGATCAGAGACCATTGCTAGCGTTATGAGAGAATGACTAGGGGACGACGTCGCAAGCACAACCAGTGGAACGTGTATATCATTGGTTTACCTGATGTAACAGCTGAAGTTGAGCTCATATCTTCTATTGTCACCTTTTTTAAGCAGATTGGGATTACAACATCAGATGTTGGGTTTAAGATTTTAAGCCGAAAGGTTTTACAAGAAGTTTTACAGGGTTATTCCATAACAAAAATTAAAATGTATATGTGAGTGATATTTGTCACAATTAATGGATGGATTCTATTACCTGCTGCCTTATGCTCTTTTTAAGTATATATATGTCATCTTGAACCATCAAAAAGTTTTATATTTTGATAACTTATGATATCCAGGCCTCATAGAGCACCTGATTAATCGAAAGGGTATGCCATATTGAATCTTTTTATTGAATTATATATAATTTTTTCCCCACTTTTTTTAGTAACTGTATAGTTGTTCAAGGAGGGCTTATGCTAGAACTTAGGAGTTGTTATGGAAGAATGAATGGGTAAGTGTTCATACATCTACGGCATGTACTATATACATACACCAACATAGAAAACTGTAATGGAAAGTCTACCTTCATTGACTGGAATCCTCGAATACAAATCCAGAGTGCATATGCTTTGTAAAAGAAATAGCAAAAGGACTCGACTCAGTTGTAATATCAGTTGTAAAATATTACAGGTTAATCATTCTTGGAGTATGGCTATACATAGTATCAGTTGTTTTAATGCAAACTTAAACTCCCAATGTTGGTACACTCTGTTTTTTTAAAGTCTTTTTTTAAAAATTTATTATTATACCATGTTATTCCACGAAACAAAAGTCCATCTCTTGGTTAAATGTTGGATATATATAATAGAACATTCAGATAAGATAAAATTATAATGCTTATTTTAATGTTTTACATCATCTATTTAAACATTCATTTTTATTTTATTTTTGACAGCCTTACATTATTTATTTACAAACGCAGAACATTCCAAAGTTATTTGAATCGGTTGATAAGTCATCGCCGATAAAGTGACCAAATCTCTAAGGGCCGCAAGTCTGGTCGAAGGTCTAGATAGTCAGGCCTCCAGCATGAGGTCATAGCAGGAGCAAAGGATTCCTAGGGGTTGATTTAGGTTGAGGTTGGGATTTTACGATTGCATTGGCACATGCGCAGCATCACACGTCTGCTACTGCAAAAATCTCAATGCCACATGGTTTTCTATCCTTCTATATTCACATATTTGTTTGAGTCTCCTGAAATTGGCTTATATGTGCAGGTTGTATGTATGTATGCATGTCTTTCTTCTGATAATGTCTTTATATCATATTTTTTCATTAAAACTATGTTATCTTTTCATTTTACGACATTTCACCACATTGTGACTTGATCATATTCTCTATTTTTTTATTCTTATACTCTTTACTCCATAGTTGATTTACGTTTGTATTGACAATTATGTTTTCTAATCTACAAAGATGATAGTTTAATACACGTTCAGATTTATTGAATTTATTATTCAATTTGATTTTATCACCGTCAGGGCCGGAATTTCTCTTGGTGAGTTGCGTTCGATGGGTGACCTTTACAACTTCCGGAATTCCATTAGATGGGTGACCTTATAGAATTTATTATTCAATTAGAACATGCAAGGCATAATGATTCTGAATGTAAATGACAAAGGACGTTGCTTCAGCTATATTTTGTTCCCGGCAAGAACTTGAAGTAGGAATGGACTAAGCTTTAGAGCGTAACAAGGTTTAGAAAAAAACCTAAATTCACTACTAGAATTTATTACCTGACCAATGGCCTACAATAGGCCAGTTGATCGGGTGGGTTTGTTGGCCCGCGTGCTTGCACATTTTGGTGCGTGTTGAATGTTGGAAAAAATTCAAACCACGAGTTTTATGTTTTGATTTTCTAAGTTCGTGATTGGAGATCCATTATTTATTTATTTGGTTGCTAATTGTTAACATTTTAAACATGAGTGCGTTGTGTTGCCAGGTATCATTTGTGACCAGCGGGCCAAAGGTCATTCACGACGTTCAACCCCATTTCAGCCTCGATGAGCCCAACACTTTCATGAAATGAATCCATAAGATGCTGAAGCTTGGTCTTAGCATTGTTGATGATGCAAGTGAGGATGTTGCAGACAGACCACCATTATAGGAAGGAAATGCAAATAATAAGGGTAGCAAGCTAGAGGAAGTTGACTAAATTTAAAGCTTTTGTAAAGTCTCTTTTTATTTTTTCTTTACTGAACTATGGTTTTCTTCTCTCTTTATTATTTTAAGTTGTCTTTGAGTTTATTAGTTTATGGAAAGAAATGTATGGTCACTTCGTTTAATCAAGAGATTCTGTTGTTTATGATACTACAATATTTAGTCAGGCAGTTCTGGTGATACAACTCAATACATACTTTTTTTCCCATTTAGCTTTATTATTCAAATGCTACGACGAAACGGTGTATTGATGTTTGGTAGTGGTGTACACGAAATTAGGTTCTTTATGTACACATTTGTTGATATTTTACATAAGCACATCTCCACGATATTAAAGTGCCGTAGGCATTTACAGTATTACACACACATCTTTACTCGAGGGAAATTTTCTTCGTGCCTTCAGGCACGAGCATTCCGCTAATGTGTGTGTGTGTGCGTGTATATATATATATATACACACACACACACATTATCGGAATGCCCGTGCCTGAAGGCATGGAGAAATTTTCCAAAGTATTGAATCGTCTGTAATTTAAGTGAAAAAGTTTTTTTACAACATGACTAAGTGTCAACAATTTAGATAATTTGGGGAAAATTTCTTTGTTGATATTAATATCCAAAATGTTTAATAAATAAAAAATAACTCAAACAATAATACTTCATTAAACCATTACAAAGTCCCAAAAGACAAAATTTAATTATTACAATTATTATTACACATAAAAAGTCCAAAATGATTCTATGGTTCCATTTACTTGGCATACATACATTAGGAGAAGAAATGTCTTACCCCCAAAGCATACAATAAAAAAATAGAACTATCTCGGTGGAACTCCTCTAAATTTATTTGTGCCACACCATCTATCTGGCATGCCCTTATTATCATGTCTCCACCTCACATTCCTATGACATTTACTACGTTGACCGCAATCCTACAACATAATAGCTACTGAAATAGGTTGACAAAGACGGTACCAAATAGATTAAAAAAGTTGTTGACAAATGTAATGAGAAACAAAAGTTGCACTAAAATATTGTAGTAATCAAATGAAAACACAAAAATAATTGATTAAACTAATTAATAGATGGCTTATGAAACGTCAACAAAGGTGGAAAAAAACTCATTCTCATTACATACAAATAATTAACATACATCTTGACGAATTGTTTACTTAAACACAATTGTTGCATATTTATCTCTTTTTCAAATTCACAAACTCCGGAATACTTATAAAAAATATCAATGCATCAATAATCAAAGGCACGCAGGTTGTTAACAAAAATCCCATGTCAACAAAGCATAAATAGAGGTGGAATAAATCGAATACAAAAAGTGAACAAAGAATACAAATAACAAAGATAAAAATAAGAAAAATAATAGAGATGGATAACAAAACAAAAGAATTTTTACACCCCCAATATCTAACAAGCTGACTATAACTGATGCGACAGTTTCCCTGAGAGGTGAATGTTGTAACTTATTTCATATGGAAACCGCCATCGAATCTGTATACCATCCTTTTGTGCATTTTATCGCTGCCAGGTATCATGGAATTTATGGTGGACGTGAAATGTAAGGATAATATTCCAGGGATTTTGTAACCTATAAGCGTATCCTTTTTTATAGTAGATTCTTTTTGCAAAGGGATTTTTATTTTCTTTAGAAGGGTTTCCATTTTTCTTGTAATGCCCAGTCTGAACTCAAAGTACACAGCTTGTCCTCGATTGTACTTTTACTTTTTCTGAATTGAATCTTTTCATTTCTGCAATACAAAAAACAATAGTTCATCCTTTTGGCATATTTGGATTGAAAGAAACTCAAGAGTCTTTGAGGACAATAACATAAAAGGAACATTTGGGAGAAGATTATATTTCAAGATTCTATGTGGCCCTCATTGTAAAAAATTATTGGGGCATTCCTTAAAAACTGATGGATTCTTTTTTTTACACATATATAAAGCAAGAGGTAACTAAAAATTTAATTGAAATCAATCAATAGAACTTACTAAATAAAAATATATATGAGTAGGGGTAGAACTCATCTGATAGAAACAAAAGAAATAATTAAAATGAGACTCAGAGAGAATCGCCTACGATATTTATCGTACTTTTGTCCATTTTATCGATTCAATCTGGTGGCTTTAATATAGCTTCAGCAAAAATCGTCAGCAGCTTGTTGGCTTCAATCTCACCTATATGCTGCTCACATTCAATTTGGTGGCTTCAATATAGCTTTAGCAAAAATCGTGAGCAATCTGTTGGCTTCAATCTCCGATATGCTACTAACATTGGGATGCGAACTGATGTTGTGAAGGTGTTCGTAGAAGATCTGACCCGTAGGTTAGCTGCGGGTGCTCTTCAGGTTGTTGAACCGTCTCTCCTAACTTTGGTCGCTCCGATCCATTAATTTAATATCTGATGAATAAATTGGTTGACACTGGCTCCCTCAACTTTCTTAACAAAATCAAACTTTATAAAAAAGTGAACAGGAACATACCACAATCACTTGAGATGAGCTTATCATTGGCACCAGTTTTGTTAGAATTTCCATCACTGCCATTTAAGTGATAACTCCACATTCACACAATAACCTCATGCGCTGTACAACGCCACCGCTAACACAGTCATTATAGCGGTCACTAATCTCTTTGAAATATTAAAAGAAGTAAAAGAAGATCTAAAATTTATGTATTGTGTCAGAACATTGATTATGGAAAGAACATGCGCAGTAAATCGAATTTTAGCCATTATGTCAGGTCATCGGTTACCTTCACGAAGAGTGTGATTCACCGTAGATATTTTTAGGAGAAATTGATTCTTTGGTCCAACCCCTATTTGTCACATGATTATCATATATATACCAAATGCATATACATAACAGATGCACATAAACATATATTACTCAAACTGACCAGCTGAATTCAGAAAGGCGCCGTGAAAAGAATGGTTTGATGAGAAATTTTAGAATCATCTATCTATCTACCCTCTTATTTCAAATAATTTTAATCCCTGTAAAAAAATCAAGTCCAGAATTATACACATTTAGAAGGTCATGTTTCACGAAATTCATGAAGTCATGTAAAACATATGGATTAGAACCCAATAACAATAGTAGGAGATTTTAATTTCACTTTAGAGAAAAAATGAATTAAATTATTTCAATATGATAACAACAATAAATTATTTCATTATTTCACCAAAAAAATTCTCATTAAAACCCATAGGAGAACATTATCAAGAGCCTATGGGCATAATTTTTTTTATGTGATAGAGTAGATGAAATAAAATGAGAAGAGCAACCTCAATCTCGTATTCAATGTAGGGAACCGCAATCTCGAACACAACTCTATTTACATCGGTGCTATGAACGTTTCAATTATCACCAAGTGTAATGCAAAATCCCCACTAATAAGAGTGTAACAACCAAAATCTAAAAAAAATACCCCACTTGGGGTTTCAAACATCAATTCAGTTATATCAAGACCACAATTAAAGACACTACACTTCACGGGCATAGAACATCCAAGAATCTCAAGATCCTTTAGTACTACAATAGTAATAACACACTAAACCATTTCACACAATTAACCAAATAACTCGTAAGACAAAAATTTGGGGATAATTTTCTAAAACCACTGAAAGCAAAGAATATCCTTTAAGAGAAAAACAAAATAGTTCATTCAACTGAAAATATTAAAAAACCCAAATATTTAATTTATAATAAGGCAAGAAATGACAAATTTTAATCAAAATATAAATCCACTACTTGATCAAAAACTGTATCCAAACTTTATTTTCCTTACAGTAAATGTAAGAGAAACTGGAACTACAAAAAGACATTATCTAAAAGTCTAGTATGTAAAGTTTGTACAGTTCTAGTTCCAGTACTAAAATTCAAATCAAACAAAACAGAAATATTAGAGAAACATTGGGAAACATATTTAAAGGACGAGATAGAGATGAATGCAATGCTCAAAGAATGAAAAAAATAATCAACTATACGGGATAAAGATAGATTATTGGAAAACTGAAATATTATTGTTATAAAGGATGGTCTATAAGCAAATTAGTTCCATTAAACAAAAGAGATGCATAAAATCAAAGTTGATGAAACCAAGCCATAGAGTTGGGTGATCATTTATAATAATAACTGTATATATCACATACCCAAGCAAGATTCCAAGATTGATTTAAGAACTTAATCTTAATTAGCATTTGAGAGCGATGACAAAGTTTGTGCCAACTGGGGATAGGCATTTTATCTTGTTTCATAATCAAATGAATCATACTCAAAACCAACAAATTTATTCATTGTTCTTTCTTATTAAGACAACATCAGACTTAGATCTAATTATATTACAACAAATGTAGTTAGAAAATTTAGAACAGTTGAATCAAACTCTAATTTTCATTGAACATAAAAGATGGGGAAGTCCCCAACATCATTAATTGTAAGAAATCACAATTACAATGATTCTTAAAAGGTATTAAGAAATCTAGCTAACCTCATTCTAAGAAACCTCAATAATGCTTATATATTGCATCCGATCAGTGTTAGCAGCAACATCTTATTTTATCTTCCCTATAAATTCGTCGGTAGCATCGTCTTACCCTCATACCGTCTCATATTCCTCATCAACATCTTCCACCCACGTAGGGGAACCTGCTTCATAATTCTTAAATATCTATGAGTCTTCTACAACAATAGCCTCCATAAAAAGTGCATCCCAACCATTCTCGAAGAATACTGTTTTTACATAGTCAATATGATCTTCAAGCATTGGAAAGGAGAGTACCTACAGTTATTGGTATTCTTGGAACAAGTTACTTTTGAATGTCAAGTGGAATTGCATGAACTTTTGAATGTTAACACGACCCCATTTGGCAACCGAATCCAACTTCTCTCATTGGGATCAGATAAGCTTTTTTTTATAAATTTTCGATTTGAATTCGTTCAAAACAAATCTCGATAGTGCAGCCTAGTTTCCCTTTGTTCGAATCATAGTGTAAATTTGAAATGTAACATATATTCTTATCTTTTTTACAAAAAAGGGTAAAGCTGCCATTATCCATAACCTCACTAGAATTTGATTGCACGTTGAGAGAACAGTCATTGTAGTTTTTTGCAATATCAAAAAATTAATCATCGTTACCAGTTATTTATTCGGCTTCCTTGTCTTTAATAAGCTCTCCTATATACTCGCATATGAAACTTCCAGAAGAAATTGAATTTAGAGATCTGACACCCCATTCCCTCGACTAAGTTTTGAAGATCTCGAGCTGAATTTTAATTCCATGTTGGTTGACTCTATTGTGGCAAGGAGGGCACTTGCAAGAAGGACTGCATTCATAGACCAGTGGCTTTGCTTCCACGCTCAAACTATCCAATATCTCAAAAAACATGATGAACCACCTTCTCTTCTTATGAGTCTCGTGACTCTTTTTACTTCAGGGTGATTAACAAAATGGAAAAGATGGGAAGTGATTCGCTTGGCCTTCAGGACTGCTTGTCACTCTTTTAGACAATAAACCAATAGATGTAAGAAAACTTTATATAGTTATAAACCAAAAGGCAATAGATGTAAGAAAACTTTATATAGTTTTGAGTAATTTAACAATAAACCAATAGGTCCAAATATTAACTTCAAAACTGAGGAATACACAAGATTATAAATGAAGTTTAAGTTATCTTAGAAAGAGTCTCTACTTCAATAAATAGCCTTAATATCGAGAAAAACAGCAACATCAGTATGCTTAATAAGGTAGTTATGCATCGGTTACCGTAAGGACAATAATGGTATTCATAACCATTTAAAAATAAAAACAGAGAGCATTGTCAATTGTCATTCAAAGTAGCAAGAAAACTCATTTTTATTTTGTAAAGTAATCAAAGCAAAAAAGAGAGGACTGTTACTTAGTTGAACTTAAAATAACTTTAACAAAAAAACAGAGAGCGCTGCTATTTAGTTGAACAAAGAGCACTGCTAAATGAGTAGTAAAAGTCAACATTAGAGTAAATAAGCAGAAAAGGAAAATATGGGGCCGAACCAACTGCAATTTCGATCGAAATAGAAATTCCACCTGCAAAACATTTATTTATGGTTCATCGGTGAAATGTAACCGCCCGGGGTAACCAACCAAATCAATTTCCTACTACTGTCAAGCAAGTAAATCTCCCTTGAAATGCTTATAACACACGCATGAGATTTGAAACAAACAATATGAACTCTGCTTACCAACATTCACAACGGTTCTATTTTTCATCATAAAACATATTTATCGGATAAAACTATTCAAAACGTTCTGAATATTTATCAAGGACTTTATTTGAAAATTCTTATTGAAAATAGAAACAATAACAACCACTATTCATTCCCATTATAAAACAACAAAACCTTAAAATTTAAGTTCTAAAAAACCAAGACTGTGACTTTTTAGAGAGATTTATTCCTCCACTAAAGGATAATTGCAAACACCTTCTATAAAAATTGCTATTTCCTTTGGAATATACGATCTTCTTAATTTTTATGAACTTACTACCTCATTATCAGTTTGACAGTATTGAATCTACCTCGACTCTTAATTGTTCGCAATAACAAATATGAAAATTTCTTTTCGGCTCATACAACTCTTGTGAACATTCATCACATAATATTAGTGGGATAACATAGAAAACATTAGATGAGCAACAAAGAGTAGAATATTTTAATCTTGTGTCCTCTCAATTCGCGACATCTAAAGGAGGGGGATTAAGATGGAACTGGTTCAAAAGATAATACTGAAATCGACATATACACAGAGATAAAATCTTCCAAAGTTCAACTGTATAATCTTAAAAATAAAATAAAATTCAAACATAAAAAAACAAATAGAGAATAAAATGTGTTTATGCTTAGTGTGTTTATCAAAAATATAATCATACATACCTTTTCTACAATAAAATTTTCATAATCAAAATATGAGTATCAAAACTTAAAGCATAATACCCTTAAAGTACCATCCAGACCTCCAATCTGGGGAGGAGAAATGAATTAAGAACACCACATATATCTAATTAATGGAAAAATGAATCAAGAACAACATAGATATCTAAATAATGAAACACCATAATGCCAATTGCATGTTCATCCAATCAAAGCGTTCAGTAGATATATAAATAATTGAAAGATTATGACATACACCTGATTTGAACTCTGCACTTAGTACCAAAATACCCAAAAATAAAAATATTATACCTGATTTGAACTAATGTTATGTAAGCCATCCTCCGAGATCTACAAACTCTGCATAACAATACACATGAATGATATTAAACATACAACAAATAAAAGAAATAGATCAAATACCTGAATTAGAAGAAATCGAAAAACCTAGACATTAACCCCTTTGATTTACATCGACAAAACCTAAATCGAAAGAACAATAAAATGAGGAAAACATTTTTTATTCGCATCTACAAAGTAAACTTGGATGAGCGAAAATGCATACCAAAAATTCATCTTCGTACTCATTTGTCATAAGGAAAGAGAGAACGACGTACCTTAAAAGGAGGAGGATAGAGAGAACGACGACGTTCGTGAATGTTTGATGATTTTTTTGTTAAGTTACCAATTTAACCCTTATTTTGAATTAAAGTAAGAGAGGGAAACTAATTAGAAGTGAGGTGAAAGAGGGGGAAATAAAAAATAGAGGGGCAAAAGAGTAAAAGGGAATAAATCGATCTCAACCCTTAATTTTTTGCCTTGTTGGCTTAATGTGGACCCTTAATTATGTTATGATTCATGGAATAGTAACCAAAATTCTACTCCTTATTATATATATATATATATATATAGAGAGAGAGAGAGAGGCTCCTGTGCACACTAAGTTTGCACATTATTTTTTTAAAATAGTAAAAAAAATATTTTCGAGTTGATTTTTTTTGTGTGATATTTAAACATTTCAACGGATCCATATAAAAAAAACAGCTCAAAAAAACTTTTTTTGCTATTTTTAAAAATCAGTCAAACTTTCGTTGCTTTTAAGCACTTTAAAAGCTGCGAAAGTTTGATCGATTTTTTAAAAATAACAAAAAAGATTTTTGGGGATGATTTTTTTTACATGGGTCCGTTGAAATGTTTAAATATCATAAAAAAATCAACTCAAAAATATTTTTTTTAATGCTTTAAAAAAATTGGTGTGCGCCAGCACTATGCAAACTTAGTGTGCACAGGAGCCTTCCTATATATATATATATATACATATATATATATACATATATATACATATATATATATACATATATATATATATATATATATATATATATAGATTCTTAATCTGCAACAATACATTCGTTGCATAATATCAATATATATCGAAATTACACTGCAACCAGTTTTGCCTGATATTGTTCTTAATGAATAGATAAAATGAAAAAGAAAAAAAAGTGAAAGAAATAAATAATATCACAAAGATTGAGAGAATATATGACAATGTATTCCCATCTTAACCTCTTTGTGCAGCAGCAGTGGCTAATCCGTGCCATGTCATTTCACGCTTCTCTTCCCACTCGTAATTTCGGGCCTTTTTTCTACCTACATGCTACTTTAGGGAGAGAGAGAAGGTGATGAAAGTGGGGATAAGTAGAGAAATGTAGTTCAAGTAAGATTTTATGGGTAGTGGGTAGTTCCTCTTAATTTAAAAATTAAGGATATCGGAGGTAAAAAAATACAAATGTGTCTTTAAATTTGTATAGATAACATTTTAAAAAAATCAAAAAATTTAGCATCAAGGCTTTGAAGGAGAATGAGAAAGACAATTACATATGTGTATATAATAAGATTCATTTAATATAAACCATATTTCACATATTCACATGATTTAGTTGATGTTATAGTTTTTTTAGATATAATAATCATATTATTGATGATACCCCATATTTTACCTTCACTTTTGAATTTGTTTTATCATATGATTATCTAGATATTGCTTTGCTAGTTCTTGTTCATTGTGAATTTATTTTTGTACAATGTTATACCTATTGTCCATGTCATTTCGATTGATCTTTGACTTTTTCGTGCCAAAAAGGGGGATAAACATCTAAGATAGTGGACTTATACTATTCCATTGGGCAAATTGAGGGGGCAACATATCTTTTAGGGAGAAACATTGACTTTTAATGAAGGGGAGATTTTTTTAAAAAAGGGGAGATATCTTAATTGTTGATTATATTTTTTTATTGAGATGGATATGATTTATAGAGATTCTATATTTCTTATGCTTTTATGCTTATTCTCATATTTATTGTTCATATTGATTCTTTATCAGAGGCTTCCTAAAGCGGGGGAGTTTCTCTTTGTTTAGGCCATACTTTTATGATCTTTTGGTTGTGTTTCATTCATTCCAAGTATCGTCATGACATTGCAAATCAAACCCTTAATTCACACTCAACATATTATTAGCCAGTTGTCTTATGGATTGTGTATTCCAACACTCTATTCTCATTATACGGCTAATGTGGAGTGAGCTTCGATGCCATAATCAAGAATGTGTGACAACCCGCCTACTAAAATAATAGGTGGCCAACCCAATACTCTAATAATCACAGGAATCATAGATGGTCCATTCTCAGTATCACTGTCGATTAAAATAATAGTACGAGGTAACCACCAATCATTTTAGAAAACAGACTGTCAAATTTAAAATTTTGTAAATAAAAGAAAACACTTAGACAATCCCATTTGCAAAAACGTTGGATATAAAAAATCAACGGACAAAGAATAACAATATAATAAATAATCACCGAATAAGCTGTCGGTGAACAGACCAATACAAATAGTTACACCGAGTATTACAATTCAGTTATTACATTATAATAAATGAGTGCAATGCTTGGGCAACACGCCCGAATAAATAACTGATATAACTAGAGTACAAAATATAGAGGCGTCTATTACAATTGACCTACAACATCCGCAATATGCTGTAGCTCCATGACAACTGGAATGTAAATGTAAATACGGGTGTCCATGCGGTAGAGCACGTGTACGACAAGGAGTATATGCAAGGACAAAGAAATATAGACGGGTAAGGGCCCGGTTTGATATGATCACCATGTGACTAAAATGCATGAAAATTAAGTGTGTAATTCTCTCGCAATTAACATAATATTTCTCACCTCTCAATCTAAAAGCACAACCTAGCGCAATATCAATGATGACGTTCTAGTTAACCCAAGTACTAAGGGCTAACTTCTCCCCAGTCTCAACACTATGCCCTATTCGTGCGTGGGGTGTCTCGCGAAGCGAAAGCCAGACAAGGAACCCCCCCGATACACTACTACTAGGCAAGGTTGATCGTTGAGATTCATTAAACCCTCAGCACGAAATTAATATATACATATGTATGGGAGGTCTCTTCTACAGCTACTCAAGGAGACATAAAATAAATCCATCCACAACCTAGGGGCATAATTCATATTTCTTTCTTTAGGAATATACATATATGGTAAATTCATTTTATCAAATATTTACCAATTTAATCTCATTTCAAAACTTTCTTTACCAATTTTATTTCCTTTCTTCCATCAAGGAAAAAAATACATTTTAAAGCAAGTTTTATTATCATAAAAAATGCTTTACCTGTTTATAAGGTCCCACTTCCCTATTCAACGTTTGAATGGTTAATCTTTTATTCACTGAGATCATTTTACTTCTCATTTTCATTTTATCTACTAGTCTCACAAAGTAGAAAGTTACCCAAGTACACTCATACATATATATAGTCTCATCATCCCTATATATATACACTAATCCTGCACACTTAGGTTAAGACCACTTGGTGCAATGTAATGATTATTATTATTACCAAGTTTACTAATTTCACACAGTAGCAATATTCACAAGTCCATATATATATATATATATATATATATATATATACGCTAATTCTGCACCCCCGGTTGAGACCCATTAGTGCACATGTCCAAAAAATCATGCATCCCCGGGTTAGCACCCATTAATGCACCTATCAATAATAATTCAGCACTCCCGGATTATCACCCATTAGTGCGCCTAACAATAGAATATTGCATCCTCGGGTTAGCACCCATTAATGCACCTATCAATATTAATCTAGCACCCCCGAGTTATCACTCATTAGTGCCCTTCGCTTAAGGTTCTTGCACCCCCGTTAGTGCTCTTAATAATAATATCACATAATAGGCATACACACATCCTATTATAATTTATAGGTATTTTCTCCAACCTACATATATACTCCCCATACGTATTTTAACCTCATTACTACGTATAGTATAAATAATTAGATTACTATCTCTCTCGTAATCTCCAAGGTACATTCTCTCTATACCGAAATAATTAAAGTATTAATTCCCACGTACTTTTCCCAAAATTCCTTCTTATTTGAATTTACTATTTGGTAGTTTCTCTCATTCCAATAAACCAATAAACTTCAAACTGGACTCTAAGCAAATTCCCAGAAATTCACCATGTGGTTTGAAGCAGAATGACATGTGGTTTGAACCAGAATGACATATGATTTGAACCACTTTGACATGTCGTTCGGACCAGAATGCATGTCGTTCGAGCCAGAATGAGATGTCGTTTGAACCACTTCGCGCGAGATTGCATTGTTCGTCTTCTTCACCAAATCTCAGCGTTTTTCACCATTTTTAAACCTAAAAACCTCTAAGATTCGATTCCCAACAACTCATCATCAATACCCACCAACACCTAACAGGTTATAAATCATTCTTAACCTCCTAGGATCATTAATTCGTCATTAATCATCATAATTACATAAAATCCCCAAATTAATTCATATGAACCCTAGTTTCCAAATTTTCCATTAAAGAACCTAATCAACCCAGATTTGTTCATCAATATATAATCAAATTCCGTGATTAATCCTCTACATGCATGAAGGAATTTCAGCCACTAATTAAACCAATCCTTAATCATAATTTAAATCTCCAATTTTCACCCAATTAACATATAAATCCTGATTAAATCCACCTATACTAACATGAGAATGATTATTGCTAAAAGAAAGCAAGTAATAAAGACTTTCCTCGAATATGACGGTCTGATCCGTTGGTGATGTTGGTATATACGCGTTCCTCTCTTCGCGATCTATGCGTTGGTGGTCGCGGTTGTGCAAGGTGATGCCAAATGAGTCTTCTCTCTTGAAATTTGGTTTTCTCTCACATCTTCCATGGCCGTTCTAACTTCCTGTCACTTTTTAACCCTAATGGACTTTCCTTATCTGATATAATAAATCCCAATTTTCGTCCATTTAATTATCCCCAAAATCCAAATTACAAAACTACCCCTACGGGGTGCCGGTTTGACCTAAAATCTTTCGGAGTCCAAATAAAATACCCGGGTAGTGTTTTCTGACTATCTCAACGCTCCCGGACTCAACGACGCACTCGAAATGACCATAAGAGTTATCAAAAATAAATTATCTTTTTGTTCTATTCAATTAGTCCCGACACGACTCACACGCGTGTCAGACTTAAATTACCAAATTTCCGTATTTCTCACTTCCGACAATTTATCAAATATCATAATTCCATATTACATATCACACAGTAATATTTAATAGTTCATAACAAACAAATTAATTTCTCACATTTTAATTTAATTAATCCAACAACAATAATTAATCGCATATTTATTCCCATAATAAGAATAATTAATCACATAATTATTTAAATCGTCAAAAATACGGGGTGTTACACTATCAAACAAGACAACCTGGGAACCTACAAAATGTCGGGAAGCGGCCATATGCCTGCGCGATAGTCATGACCACACCCAGAATCACCTAAACAACGCAGAAAATATATAATAAACCCCCATATGGCCTAAGGATATATCCACCCTGCATTCATTAGCCAGGGGGCTTCACCACACGCGCGCAACTTCCCTTATGATAGCAATTTAGAGATGTGTGTGATCATAAATTAACATTTATGAAAATAAATACTTTTTCCTTTTGAAATCATCCACTTTTACATTCTCAAAATCATTTGTACTTTTTTATTTAGTGCCACATTTTATAATATGCGTTTCTTATTCTTAGTGTCATATTTTATTAATGACCTAAGACCCGAAGTGCCATTATCCTCAACTAGCCTCCAAAGGTTCATACAATTTCATAAACCATCAAAGTGAGTCTCCCTCGATAATTGACTACCAAAAATCCCAACATTAACATTTTATCTCCAATTTATTTTTAGGTTAACTTCCTATATTATACGGACATTAACCTACACGAACTAGCCCTCGGGGTAAACCCAATCATCCCGTTTTATCCTAGGACAATAGTATACCCAAAACACCCTTTAGGACTCCCCATTACTTCCCAACGGAAGGTTCCTAAACCTTAAACCTAAAAGAAAAGGGCTAAAACAAACTAGGAAAAATCTCACCAAAAACAGGCAGCCGAATCGATTCACCCTAGGGCCAAATCGGTTCGCCCCTGGTTGCGAATCGATTTGCCCAAATTTGAATAGATTCGGTGATCAAAAACAACTTTCTGCATCTATCCGAATCGATTCGGCCTTCACCCGAATCAATTAGGTCTCCCAGACCTGTAGCCTACCCCCAAACCGAATCGATTTGCCTGGGAGCCGAATCGGTTCGTTCCTAAAAATCTGCCTGGCTTACAGCAGGGGTCGATTGATCGACCCTTGGCTATCGATCGATCGAAGGCTCAATCGATCGATCCCCTATGATCGATCATTCGACCATGGCGGGTAGCTTCTTATCTGAGAATCTGTGTCGGCCATTAACGAAACCCCCGAGCTTTTATCTGTTATTTCCCCCTACAACAACAACAAAAATTACTACCAAATCATTTCTACACATCAAGTAACTAATTATTTATCCTCAAATCAGATTAATACTAAGATTTAAGGGTTTAATCACCAAAATCAACCAATACCCATTTAGGGTTTAAATCACCCAAAACCTAACTATACATGCAAATTATCACATTAAATCAGTATCTAGCAAGTAAAAAACTTGCATCGCGTTTGTAGTCTCGGATCCTCCTCCGGTAGCCACGGATTTCGGCCTCAAACCTCCATTTTTCTCTCTTTCTCCATTTCTCCCAAGCTCTCTCTCCTCTCTCTCTCTCTCTCTCTCTCTCTCTATGTTTCTAACACAAATGAGAAAGGAAAAAGGGGCGGGGAACTTATATGGGTTTCAAAATATAAATGCCCCTCTTTTAATTGCTAATACACCATTAAAATGAGTCATATCCACATAATTGAGTCATAACACCCCAAAAGTGCCCGAAACTCCAAAATACAACTTGGCACTTATTTCGACTATCTCGAGTATTCTAAAAACAACCGCACCCCCTATTTTGGCATTCGGGATAACGTGAATAAATTTTATGTTCCAAATCCATTTTACTTCATTAATTATACTCCAATTTAATTATATGTTATAACCATCGTTTTACATACAACGACGCAATATATCACAATATAATGCTATTTACCTTCTCATAACGGTAAATAGACAAAACATAGTAAATATTATCCCTAAATATCAATGGGAAATAATATTTACTCCAACTTCCCCTATTTTATAAAATTAGCCCATCAGGCAAAATAATATAAAATAGCCACTCAAAAGCCTGGGTTGTTACAGAATGTTTGGGGTTTTACCACATAATATACAAATAGGGAGATTGAAGAAGTAATAGATCTTGTAGCAGGTTTCATTATAGTTTGGTTAGCTACTTCCCGTGACAAAACATTGAGTCATGTACAAATCGATACAAAAATATTGATTCATAAATAGACGATAAATATATAGAGTCTTGTTCATTAGAAACTTTGGACATTGAAATTGAAGATCATGTGACTTCTATGTCAGAGTTTCCTCAATGAAATTATTAATATTAAAGACTATATTCTTTTTGTGTTAGTTTTTGATTAATCACACCATGTCTAATACACACACGTACACACTTATATGTTTTTTGAAATGATTTTTGTGAACCGATCAAGAGAAATTTTTTAAGAAGCCATTTTTGTGTATGCTTGTTTAGGTGAATATTTCATTCTCCTTGTAAGTGTGTGCACAAAAAGGTTTTAGACCCGTGCATGTAGTGGCACGGTTTTGGCATGGAAAACTTTATGTCGAAAACCATGAGCATAAGTAAAAAAAACATAATTGTGCGCACAACATACACTTTTTTGGGCATCTTAAACACTACCAAAAAGTGTTCGCACAGGTGGAATTATCTCTGTGTGCACTACTATCACACCTTTCTCGTGACTTTGGCCACTACCCAAAACCATGTGCACGGAGTCCTTTTTTTCCATGAGCACTAAGCTATAATATTTTCAAAATTTTCTTTAAAATATGTTTTTTTTTACCTCCCATTTTAGGGAGACTACTTTTTAGGACAGTGGTCAAAGAGTTACTTTTCATTCATTAAGTTCATTTGATCTTCACATTTTGAGATAAACCCTTAGATTTATACTTGATTAATTGATTGTGAGATTTAAGAGTGTTTTGAGTTGAAAAACCACATAGCCTAGTTTAAATTCTTCCTATTGTCATTAGAATTTTAAGATCTACACTAGGGATCTAAAAGAGGTGAGTTAGCTATTAGGGAGTCAATTCGTGGTGCGATCCAAGGATGGAAAATGTGACTTCCATATTCAATTAATGGATATTTGAGTATATAACTCATTCAAATGGGGGAGATTTCTAATATCCGTAGGTAGCTTCTTGTTGATGAACAATAGTGTGACACTTTGCCTAATTAAATATCGGGTGATCAGTCCTTTATTAAATTAAAAGAGGTTTCTCATCTGGTTCATTCTCAACATCACTATCGAAAACCATGTTAGTTACTAACCACCTATTAGATAATTAAGTCGGTGTCAAAATTTTATCTTTCATCAAACAATTGATAATAATACACTACAACTAAATTAAAACATTCACAACATTAATATAGTCTCAACCAACACAATGAAATAAATAAATGAATAATGATTTGTAGAGTAAACCATCAGCTAAAATCCAACCGAAATAATAAAATGAATCTCATTACAAGTCTGAAATGAATAACTAAAATAAATAAAGTCTAATTGGGGTAACACGCCCAACTGAGATAATGGAATGCAAACCTACACTAGGAATGAATGATAGAAGCGTCTAATCAAGTCCTTTGAACCTCCACAGTGCTACATCTAATCATCCCTGGAAAGGATCATCAAGTCTGGTGTCCGTGTGGTTGGACACCTAAAAGATTTTGAAAAAGATTTATAGCAAGGAACCCAAAAAATTTTGAAAATATTTTGTCAAGTATTTACCACAATTAAAAAATTAGTTACTGATTACACATGTTAGATTCATGTACATTCCCTTGAGTTTCCTCACCTCTCATCTATTGTGCATGTCTAACGTTTTTACTTAGCCAACTAGCCATACTACGCAAGCTAACTAGACATAAGTATCTAATTGGACTATAAACACCTATAGGTCCCCCATATGAACCGTATGGTATCCAAATTAACATGCCTTGTATGTTATTGATATCATAAGTGCCATTCTCCATCCCTGGTCAATTAAACATTAATTAAGTTTCACGACTTAATTCATTATTTATATGCACACTATCAATTCGTCTACTATCACACATTAGTAGAATTAATCAAATGGTTATATATATTTATCTCACTAATATATATAGTTATGATGTCTCTCAAAAGGACCACCGTACTAATAGGCATACTCTGCTATCAATCCATGTAACTATCGTACTAAAATAAGTACTACAGGTTCGGTATGTATCCTCGAACCCAAAATTAATTAACAAACAATGGAGGCGAACATAGTTCTAAGACTTTGGACTATGCACATACCTAACGTACCAAAATGACACACATGTCCCACTAATACAAGACACATAGTGAGCCGCCCGAAGTTCTATGTTCTCGGGAAAAAATCCAGGCCTCCCTATAATTGATAAGGTGGGATCGCCCACTACGTGAAAACCTTCATGCGAGCAGGAAGCGTAGGTATGTTCACGTGAAATCACCAATCATATAATAGGCACACACACGACCTATATATATATACTAGCGGAATGCCCGTGCCTGAAGACATGACAAAATTTTTCCAAATACGAAATCACAAAATGAAAAAATTTCCAAAGAAAAATGGCAAAAAAATCGTGTAATTGATTAGACATCAAGTGGTCAAATATGAAAGAAACCGACATTTTAAAGTTTCAAAAATTCTACCTCTGAAATCAAAATTATTAAAGAATCATATTACACACTTACATTCAGCAATATGATGCGAATTCGATAAAAAAATGGACATGATGTGTCCATTGATAAACAACAGCCTTAACATCAGTAATATACTAAAGTAGAATTCATTATCTCTATTTCAAAAGTTAATACAGATAGCTTTTAGTCAAATTTAAGTCACACTTCTGTGCACAATCAAAAGCCTTTAATATCCTTGTTTGCAGCAAGCTTTCTAGCCTTCATCAACAATAAGTTTGGTGCAGGCCTCATCCAATCTCTCTATGACCTTGGGGTCATCATATGATCGATAATTCACCAAGTAAAAAGATTGGAACTGCTTTGGTGCAGGCCATAACCATTCATCAAACTACCCTTTCCGATAATAAGCATTACTCATCAGCTTATTAATCCCCAAGCCTTGATTAATTTCACCTATGATTTCTTCCACTAAAACACCTGTCAAATCAGACAAAACAACATTTAAATTTCATATTATCAAAACAACCTATTATGTTGATTGTTACACAAATTTAAAATGATTTTGCAATTGGGGATTAGTGAAAAAGTAGCGTATAAGAAATACACGTATGAGAATATAGTTGTAATGAAAAAGAATTATAATCTGAAGAAATCACCCCATAACCCCCACCCTTACTAAACCCGATTCCCGTCCCTCACTTCTCCCTATAACAACCTCTCACTCATTTATGATCTTACTCAACCCCGTGACTCCTCACCCCACTGATCAAATTATAATAACTTATACTAACGTCTAGATAATAAAACATTAGAAATTGTGTCAAGTTACCCCATTCTGCAAAATAATATCAAATTGAGGGGCAATCTGCAAAACAAAACATAAAAAATGGATTAGATCTTTAAAACAGGAATCATTTTAACAAAAATAACAAACAACATTTTTTAGAGATAACAAACTTGCCCCCATGGATGTGCATCAAGCATTGCCGATGGGATGTATATGGACGAACCTGTGCATGCAAACATGGATGGTGGAATGTAGATGGACAATTATTGCAGCATATCATCTCGCCCCCATAACCATAAAGGCCACATCTATCATCACTTTGATCCATAACATCAACTTGGACAGTTTGAATGGAACTTTTCCTGGCCTAATATTCAACTGACCAACCCTCAGGGTGGTATAAAATCTATAAAATCTATTAACCATAGTTGATGACTGTGATCGACACAACAAATATCAATAGCTACCAAACAAAGTAAATATTATAGCAGGTATGAATATGAGTACACCACATAATATATCTAGATGCTTGACACATTATCCTTATTTACTCTGTGGATCATTGTCCTTAAAGTAGTTATACATTATATCTGTTGTTATCATAATTGAAGAGTAAAAATCCTAAAACGTTTCTTCAAACACATATCGTGCAATTTAAGAAACAGATTAGCTAAACTATAAATAAAAATAACCATAAATAATTGAAGAAACCCATATCATGCAATTTGAAGTTGATCTAATAAAAATAACTAATATATTTTTTAATATGTAAAAAAGATAAACAAATTAGCTAAACTATAAATAATTGAAGAAAACACTCACTATGCAAAATTACAACCAATCGCACTCACATCCATGCAAAATCGCAACCAATTGCTTTCGTTTAACATTGAGCCAATTGTTGATTTGGGTGTTGCCCATGGTAAGAAAAAAAAATAGGTAGATGTGAATATATTTGGGCTAGATAATTAACTTCCAACATTCACAGGGTAGTGTAGGTACAAAAAATTCTAAGAAGCAAGCCTAATATTTAACATGCATTTAATAAAACACATGAAAGTTGGTGCATATGTAGCAAGTTAAAAAATTACTTAATGTATTTTTGAAAATAAAATTCAAAAAAGCACAAATGTAGGAGCGATAAAAAATTCCACAAACCTATAGCAAAAGAACATACATAGCAATAACATGAAATTTTGCTAGATAAATGTGAACCCTAAAATTACTTTTTTAAATAAAAATAGTAAATGAAGATGATGGTCAAGTCTATCAGTAGAAATGAAGATATTTTGAAAAAATTGCGAAACAATAATAACCGTTGGTCTCAAATTGAATCTCAGTCGTTAGTGTAGATTTATAGTATGGGGGTAATGAATCTCAAATTTAAGAGGTCATAATACATATTCAATGGCTTGATAGGGCACAAAATGATGTTGAAATATAGTTACCATGATAAACGTAATATATAGTCTTGCTCGTAATCTACAGTCTCGGGAATTTAACTTCAGTGGCTTGGTCGTGATCCATCTTTAGTGGTTTGGTCATAATCCATATTCAGTGGTTTTTTCATAATCTATAACCTTGAGAATTTGGCATTCCTTTAACCAACATAAACGTAGGTACCAGCAAAATAACATGGAAAAAAATAGGAATTCACACAAACATTAATTAGAACAATACTCCAAATAATAACTAACAGGAATTCACATGACAATA
The DNA here is from genome assembly GCA_949130495.1 of Sambucus nigra. Taxonomy (NCBI): domain Eukaryota; kingdom Viridiplantae; phylum Streptophyta; class Magnoliopsida; order Dipsacales; family Adoxaceae; genus Sambucus; species Sambucus nigra. Next base: position 205,315,436 of record OX422217.1, read on the forward strand.
TACCTCAACTGGAAAAGGCAATTCTTTAAAAGTTTTCTCTGGATGAGCTAAATATATATAATAGGGGGAAATGGAAGATGAGAGATATGATGTACGTACATCTAACATGAAAGACAAGTATATTTAGAATCTTAAAATATGGCATCGCTTATCATAAAATACTAAGCAATAAAACCATTCCGGCTACTATCAAGAGTACTCAAAGTTTATATTTCTTAACAAAGAAATGCCAATTTTTATTCAAACCGACTAATTTAAGTACGTTTTTTTATTGGCAATGATCCTGTTCATTAATATATTCTTAATTAAATTAAACATACATGAAAACATATATTAGGTTACAACTTGTCAAAACATCTATTTGCTTCTCTCATCATGCCAATGAACTTGTCAACACAGTAAAGAGTTTACTTCTCTCCAAGTTCCATCTATGACAATGATGTGTGCATTCAAATAGGTCGCATGGGACTTTTCATATTACGAAACAAACAATAGGAAATTATAAAAAAATACTAATAAAGGGGGTGGGGGTTTACAAATGATCTAGATCAATTAAATGTCAGGAATAATGCACTATTCAGTCACTGCAAGAGAGAGGGATATAAATGAGAAATATTATTGCGAAAGCCTCCTGCAATAATATAATCATGGTAAAAACTATTCACAAATAAACACTCCTAACCAACTCATTATTGGGCGTATTATAAACCACATTTGTAGTTCGATTTTGTTCACATCACAACCTTGCTTCCCAAACCCAAGAGGCCCCAAGGCCTGCCTCTTCCCATTCACACCTTAAACCCTTACACTCTTAATTGTCCTATGAAGAATGGGTGTGTTAGAGTATAAGGGTACAACGATTCAAAAACTTTGTTTTGCAGGTTTTTTGTCTTCATACTTGAAAATGGCCATATCACTTCACATCAACCTAACTTGAAAGAAAAGTATTATAATACCAAACCAACTGGAAAAGGAAAAAACATACAAACTCATGTTTAATCATTGAAACTAAACATTTTCGTATATCTACGAAAATGAAAGGAGAACATAAACTAAATCAAACACAAACTTCAAAACCATACCCTTATATCACTACATAAAGTAGATTTATTTATTTTTTACCAAAATTATAAAACTTAACACACATACCTCATAAAATGAACAGAGAAAGAGAGAAAATAATGTACAGATAATACCTGAGATAACATGAACCCCTCAACCTAGAAAACAAAATATAAACTCTAATTAGTGCCTGAGTAACAAAAATAATCCAAAAATATAAACACTAATCAGACAGAAAATTGATTTCAATAGTCCCAAGAATGACGAAACTACACTCATCGAAAGTTCAAATACAAATGTGAGTGTGTTGTGTGATAGAACTTTTAGTAATTGTGTATAACTTGGATAGTAACATTTAGTGGGAATAATAACACTTTTAGCGGACATGGATGGATGATATGTGAATACTCATGGATGATGAAAAGGTCCAAATATCAACTTAGAAACTTGAGCATCTCCATTGCAAATGAACTTATAAATTTAGTAAACTCAACATTGTCAAGAAGTTTTTCCTCTCAATTAGTGTCCAAACTTAACATTCACCATTAAAAAGGCATTCACCAATATTTTTTAAAAAAAAATTAATAATAAATGGCTTCATGTACCAATAGAATCTCTAACACTAAAATCACTAGTACCTTTAAAAGCAAGCAAGACAACTTGTAAAGCTCGAAAAGTATAGAACTATCACCTTTAATGATGAGGTGAAGGCTGTTCTGGTGACCGCTCTGCAGAGCCCCTATGAAACCTTTGTTCATCAAATTCTCCCCTCACTCGAGTTCCGTCGCTCAACTGCATTTATTCATTCGTACCTGTGAAGCCAACTAGGCCTAATGACCCAAATTCAAGCTTTCCACTATGCAGACTATAGCTGGAATTATGCTCAACCGGATACAACATTACAATAGATGGAACAATTGACCCCTTGAATGACATTCCACCAGGGTTTATAGCTTGCAAAGGATACATGTCATATGCCATGTTGTGGGAACCACTCTGACCGGAGTTGTAATGTAACGGAGGACCATTTGGGGCCTAGTATGAAGGAAATGGGCCTTGCCTGTATGCGGCCCATGATCTTTCACCTCGATTCTCACTGGCAGCCTATCGGTCCGTCCTTGTGCATGACTTGTCATTTTGGCTGCGATTGTGACTGCGATAAGAAAATCGTGTTTTTGAATTCGTATTCTATTTCCCCTCTCTGTCACCATGGTTGTCACTTATATCATAATTGTAGCCCCTCCTTCCAGTTCCTGAAGAATGTTAGTCCCTAACCGAAATTTGATTTGGCAGATAAATTACACACAAATGAATATGCAGGCCTGTTTGAATTATACACAAATGAAGTTGCATTGAAGCATGGAAAATCAATAGATGCAAAGTACAAAATTATTATTACAGTAAAGTAAAGTATGGCTCCTAGTTATCTTTGTTTATACTCCGCATCAAATAAAGTATAGACACAGATAAGCAAATGAATAGTTTATTAAAACTACAAAATGAAGAAACTAATCTCAAAGTATGAACGGACCTTGAATAAAATTAAGAAGCTAATAATGATCCAAATCTTTAAAATCCTTCTTAATAACGTGTTTATTGTCGCTAATGCATATGTAGAAGTGCAAGGAATATATAATGCCCAACACTGTCAAACACAAACGTGCTCATCAACGCTGGAATTGCAGTGCTAAAATTACAGCACTATGATAACTTAGAGTAAGTAGGGTCCCAATTTGAGAAAAGCCAAAACAAAATTATTAAATACAATGTCATGGCCATAAAAAAGGTTACAAATTTTTTGGAATGAACTCCAATTTTCTCCATTAAATAAACACCACCGTCACTTATTGATAGCAATATAAAATGTAATGAGACCAACATCTCTGTCCTGGGGCATATCGGCCTTCGGCTTTGCTATCGCGAAAGCCCGAGAGAGCCCACCAATAGCATCAACTAAAACTAGTGAAACATCATCATTACCAATCCAAACTCTCCCTTATACGACCTCTTCCATTTTATCTACCTGTAACATAATGACTGAGATTTCAACGAATTGATAAAAAAATAAAAAAAACAATTCCAAAGTGCATCTTTGATGGACTAAGTAAACTATCATCTTTGAATAAACTCAAAGTAAGCACTAAAATAATTATGCGTCTCTTTATCTACTTGAGGTCCACGACATTCTTTGAGCCTACGACATGCCTCGTGTAGGCCACGATGGGCATTTTATCATTTTCAGAACATTTATATAAAAGAACAACTTGAGTACATTACACACTAAAACGGGGAAATAAAATACACACACACACACACACACACACACACACACACACACATATATATATATATATATATATATATATATATATATATATATATATATATATATATATATATATATATGAGTAGCAAAAAAATAGTAGAAATAAAGATCAAATAGCTAAGCCCCTGATTTAGAACCCAACGAACCGTAATTTAGAACTAAAGAGACCCTCATGGAAGAAAATGCATTCAATTCGACACGGGTCAAGGGTCAGAGGCTTAAAAATCAAATAATAAAATTAAGGGAGCTTTACAAATAAGTTCTATTTACATAAAACATTTCTTAATAGGTCTTATCATAGCATTTTTTTCCCAATAAGTCATATTTATTCATATACTGAATATTCACTATATGTTTATAAATAGGACCTATTAGAGAAAAAATCTTTTTCATGGGACTTGTTGGAGCAAGAAAAAGATGATAGGACCTATTGAACTACATATTTAGTAAACGGAACTAATTAGTAAAAAAAACCTAAAATTAATTGCAAACCCTAATTCAAAGAAACCAAGCCACGTTGATATGGAAACCAAATTGAACAAAAAATTAAGTGATGTCCATTTAAGACAAGGAACTCTAACACCAAAAATATAAATTTCAAGGAGATAGACTGTACCCATAACTCGAGATGAATTACAATAACATCATATGAATTACAATAATCTCATAACATTAAAAGAAACTCATCAAGATGATATTATAAACATATCTAACACTACACCAAATCTACCGAATTGTCACGATCATTGACCTTGACATCGTGACAAGTTCATTAGACTTGTCACGGTCCTTGACCTTGACAAGTTTTGTCACGGTTAAGGACCATGACAAACCCGTGACATTTAATAAAAAATTATCAAGGTCAATGACCGTGATAAGTCTGTGACAATTATACTTTGTCATGGACTTGTCACGGTCATTGACTCGTGACAATTCTGGGCAGAATGGAAAAAAAATATGCTGGGCAGTATTGCCACTGCCACTGCCCAGCAGTATATTTGTACTTGTTATAGCAACGTTGTACATGTTCAAACATCATATATCCAAATAAAATAGACATAATGCAAATATACACTCAAAACAATATGCATCACAATATAATCCAAATATAATTCAAATGTAACAACTTAAAACAATTCAATTCAAATAATTTCACTACATGTCTGGGGTAAGGTTAGTTCGGAGGAGGTGAGTAGGCCACATGATAGAAGAATTGACACACCCAGCAATATACATCGTTCCGCATTATTCGTGCAACCACAAGGGGGAGTTCTCCTTCTCGGGTATCACATGCATGACGAGCACCTTGGACTCGATGTCTTGAAGCGAACGTCCATCAACTGACATACCCTGGACGGTATTCGGGCCCCTCAACCCCTGCCCTATCTACTGGCCATCAAATATGTCTAGTAAAAACATGCTCGGCCAACTAAGTGTCGACATCGGTCGGTCGAAGGGAGCCAAATAGGGGAGTGGATCATCAAAGTCTGCACGTGTCGGCGATAAAGCAGCAAGGTCCACATCCTCATCATCCTACACCTCCTCCTCCACCACCTTCTCCTTCCCATTCCCCTTACGGTTTCCGCCCAACGAACGCTTCATGAATGAGAACATATCTTTTTATCGACTCAATTAATTATTTTCATCAATTAAACTAACAATTAAAGTATACAATTATTAATTTACTAATTTACAATAAGGGGCACTAATTATTAATTTACAAAAAAAATTAACAACCAATTAATATTAAATCAACCAATTCTTTTACAAGGGGGACTACAATATGAGTGGCAATATCTAATAAACCAATAAAAATTTAATTAAAAAAATACACACGCACATATACACACACAACCCCCCACCCCACCCCCCCACCCCATACCGCTGCCCACCACATGAACACACACACACATATACACACGCAGATACACACACACACGCATATATACACACACACACGCACAAATAACCCCCCTCCCCTCCCCCCAGCCCTTCCCCCCCCCCCCCCCCCCCCCACGAATATATACACCACACACTCATGCACATTTACACACACATATATACACACACGCACATATATATACACATATACATAAATGGTGGAGAAATAGAGAGAGAAAAGGTACCAAAATTGGAGAGAGAGTGTGCAGTTGCTAGAGAGAGAGAGAGAGAGAGATAAACGGTAGGAAAAAAGAAGAGGGAGGGTTTTTTTACTGAGAGAATTGTCACAGTCATTGACTGTGACAACTTTATATGATTGTCATGATCAATGACCGTGACAAGTCTGTGACAACTGTACTTGTCACGGTCATTGACCGTTGATAACTTAGTTTTTGCGTATGGTCGTTGTCTTTAAAAACCACTCTCAAAATTCCCTTCAGTACCTACAAAACTTGTCTAAAAATAACCCGTATTACGGTAAGTACGGGTATCAATCCAACTCTCATGGTGAAATAATAAATGCGAAAACGTGCAATTCCAATTTTTTTATGATTTTTTTTTTATTTTTAAAAATAATGTCAAGGGAAAAATTTGAAATATTTCGAGATAATATTAAATCAATAATCTAACTCTCGTTAAAATTATAAATTTAATAAAATCTTTTTCAGAAAATTAATTTAAAAATGTCACATGATGAAAAATTAAGAATTATATTATTTTCAGAAAATTACCCGCTAGGATCAATTTAACGAAAACAATAGCAATCCTCAAAATTCAACACCGAATTAATATTCAAATATCGGAAAAACCTATCTCTAGTTCAATTCCTAAATTTAAACATTAATTTGTTCAATTAATTTACTAACTCTCGTTACATAAATTAATTGGTGACACTTAAAATTAATTTACCTAGAAATATGAAATTAATTAAACCAATTAATTAAAGTAACATCATACGCAGTGCATCCCACCCCTTGAACGGGGTGTTTAGCCAAACATTCTCATGCTAGAGTAAACAACATTCAATAAAATATCAAAAGATGACATAAATTTGAATAGAGAAATAGAATACAATATGCAAGTCTCCTTGTCGAATCGCGTTCATGAAATGCATCTCAATCTCGTCCAATTTCCAACACTTGATTACACCAAAAAGAATAAAAAACAAACCTAAAAATTTATTGTAATACTAAACTAATTTTTTTGCATTTTTCTGACTATTTTTTCTACCCACTTTTTTTTCTTTTTTTGTCTCTCGTTGCTCTCTGTATCTATATATCTTTTTTTTCTTGTTGCTGTTAAGAGAGTCTGCTTTAAATGAGATGCCCCTCCTTCTTTTTAATAAGCCACGAAGTTGTGTTTGGAGAGATATTTGGGATTTGATTTGCCAAGTCAAGGATTTCTTGGAGATAATTATTGATAATGGATATGGTTTCGATTTTTTTTTGGGATATAAGTAGCTGATGGGGTTTCAACCGGGTACAGACTTGGTTTTGGTTTGGACTGACCCGGGTTAAGGAGAGGTCGGGCGCGAGTTAAAGCCGCAGACAGGAGGGCAGTTGGGTCGGAGGCTGGCCGGGTATAGGCTGTAGGGGGTCGTCGGGCGGAGGTGCGTGATCGGAGGGCTGGCCGGAGTCGCCGGTTGGTCTAGGAGTTCCGGATTGGGTTGATGATGGAGGTGTAAGAGAGAGATGAGAGGTGGTGATGGGTTTAATAGTTGATGAGAGAGAAGGAAGAAGATGGGTGAATGGTGGGCTTTCTTTTTGTGTGTTAATGGTGGATATGAGAGAGAAATGGTGTTGGGTGATGGGGAAAGAAGATGAATAGTAGGATGAGGGGTGTTAGGGTGTGTGTAAGGTGTATGGTATGGGTGAGGATGTTAGTTTAGGTGTAAATGGGTGTATGGGAGGGTAGGATAAGGGGATTGTGTGTGTGTTTAATTTGTACACCTAAAAAATGGCACACTAAAAAAATTAAAACTAGAAATAAAATAAAAAAATAAAAAAATAAAAATCTAGAAAAACTCTAATTTATTACTAAGAGACTAAAAAAAATATTAAAAAGAAATAATAATAAATAAATAAAAATCTATAAAAAACTAAAAATCCTACTAAATAAATTAAAACTAAAAACTAAATAAAATAAATTTCTAAAAACTAATCCTAAGAAAAATGATAAATTAAAATAAAGATAAAAAATTAAAAACTAATAAAAATCAAAATCAAAAATAAAGAATTAGAAAAATAGAAAATAAATTCTAAAAAATTCTAAATAAATCCTAAAAATAAAATGACTCAACTAAAAATCTAAAAAATAATAAAAAGGCACAAACTAACACACACCAGCTCGGAGAATGGTCTGGGCTCGGTGTAGGCTTAGATTTGGGTTAAGGGACTGTTTTGGGGCATCGGATCACATCAGGGCAAGCTCAGAATGGACTTTTCATTTCACGGTCTCTTTAGATTTCTTCGATGCACACTTTCGACCGCTTTTGAGTTGCAATTGCACTGATTTAGCATTATCTGTACCGTAACTGCGTATTGACCTGCAAAATGATAAAATACGAACATAAGACCACTTTTAATTAAAACGAGTGACTAAAATGAATCTCTTCGGGGTATAAAATAGACACTTTTGGGTGCTTATCAACCGTGACAAGACATTGTCACGGCCATTGACCGTGATAAAAAATGCTTGTTTTTTTGTCACGGTCAAGGTTGCCGGTGGAAGGGTGCCAATTTGACCATTTTGGTGTAGTGTAATTTATTAACATTATAACTAACAATGAGCTATTGTGAAGCATATTAACAAACATACGGTCTACAAAGAAAGTATTATTTAAAACATAACTAAAGCAAGTGGTTCTCTGTGCTCCGGGTGGTTACAAATTTGTTGGGGCATTTTCCCAAACACCTAGCATGCATACAACATCAAAATTAAAAAGCAATCCAAAAAATATAGAAAAGAAAAAGGTAAAAAAAGTACCTACTAACAAAAAACTTATGTGTCTATACGCACCCATCTTAATATTCATTAGATCTCCGCTCCTTGGTTGCAAAATTAGAAGAAACCAAGTCATTTTCAAATTTGATTAGAGCATAAAAAAATTTAAATCATAAGCCCAAAACAAAAATGAAGATAAAAGTACCCTAATAAACCCCATCTGACCCTAATAATATCTAACATAAAAAAAACTCATTGGTCCTAATTTCGCCCACCCATTTTGGAAATCAAAATCCTAATTTCATAGCTGCGTGTGTAGGAGAGGGCGGCAACGTAAAGACGAGGGAAGTATCGTGGAGCTGGGGAGGGAGGCAACATGAAGGTGAGGGCAACAACCGCGTGGAGGTGAGGGCGGGATTCTTTCGTGGAAGGGTTTTCAAGTGATATGGAGATGGAGATCTCACTTTAGAGCCAAGAAAAATGAACTGAATAATGGAGAGAGAGAGAAAGATACATCAAAAGAGGGGAAGTGTGTACCTTCTAGCAGAGAAATAAAAAATACTCATTTAACCCTTGTTTTGAATTAAAATAAGAGAGGAAGATCAAATAGTAGGGAGGGAAAAGAGGGGGAAACAAAAATAATAAAGGTTAAAAGAGGAAAATGTAATAAAATAATTTCAACCCTTGGATTCTTGCATTGTTGATTTAATCCTAGCCCCTGATAATGTTTACACTACTACTCCTAATTTTTTATATATATATATATATATCAATTGCGTAGGTATACACATAACCCATTTTATCGTATTTCGTATGTAGTATTTATCCCTCGAATACTCACCATACCATCAATTTATGATTTATCTCACTATCGTGTTAATCCGAGTATTATTCTCTATTTTGAGGGTTCTAGTTACCATTTAATGAAAATCAGTAGTCATCTCCACCACACACTACTGGTCCTTACATAAATTCACTTAAATTTTTCACGTAATTCATTCTTCCTCGCTCGAATTAATTACGCATTAGTATAAGTATATCAAACCTCGCCTTAAATCTCTCATTAAGTCTAAAAAATAATCTCATCACAAGCCTACTGTAATATAACAAATCTCACATTATATTTCAATAAGGTTCGAAAGGTTTCCCCGACTAAATTTTAGGATTTCTAGGCTTAAACATGAGATTTTCACATTTTTGGGGTAACTGAATCGATTCTCGAGGAGGCCGAATCGATTCAAAATTCTGCAAATTGTCCTCTTCTCTAGCACGCAAATAAGTTTTCCTTACTTTTCTCAATCAACTCTCCATGGTTCTTTACCAAACTTCAAACCAGTTATCCTAACCATTTTTCACATCTATTAGGATGATTTTCCACATGATAAAAACCTCAAAACCTTAATCTTTCTAATTAAATATGGATCACAACATTCATTCATAAAAAAACCTAGATTTCATGTTCTTCCACAATTTTTATCAAAAACCCAGGTTTAGTTCGTGGAGATTATAATATATTCTCTGATCCCTTATCCTTTACAGATATCAAATCAAACTACTTGCAATTCCTACCCAAACATGATTTTTAATCATCATTTTCTTTCAAGAACTTAACTTTAATCAATATGTTTCAAAATCCTATTAACGTGGGTATTATAACTTCAAAGAAAACTGTAACTTAACACTTGCCTCTTATCAGTAGGGTATTATTTCATGATTTAAGTTTCTAAAGGTTGCCTTCCCTTCTAATCCACACTCCTAGGATGATAGGGATGCAAGAACAAGGTTCAATTCTTTAAGGACTCTCTCTTAAGCTTCAAGAATGTACCCTCCTCCTTCTCCAATGGCCTTTCTAGGTTTTCGGTATTTATAACCCTTGCCTCTAATCTCTATATGATGATAAAGGAATTAGAAATTCGTAGGTCTCCTAACTCTTATTTCCCAAATAACTAAAAGGCCCCCTCTACGGTGTCGGTTTAGTCTAAAATTGCCCCGAGACCCAACCGACACCCCGGGCATGCTATTCTGACTATTTCAACCCTTCTGGAGTCATTCGTGACCTCAAAATCATCATCCAAGTCACTCTACATCATTTTCCTATCTCTACCTCAATTTACTCTACATGCGAACGCCGATTGAGATAAATTCAATTTCTCCTGTTGCACTCGTTATAACGTATAATAATTTCCATAACTTATTTACTATTCACTTAATAAATTTTTAACACATAATATTAATCATTATTTCTTTCTCTTGATTAATATTTAATAGCCACATTTTTACTTAATTCCATTAAATTACTTTTCTCGTGTAATTTAAAATAAATGAATAATCTACCGAATTAAGTAAATTTCAAATACACAGAAATACGGGGTATTACATACTTCTCCCCTTACGGGGAATTTTGTCCCTAAAATTAGGACATACATGCAATTAATAACTCTAGATAGTGCTTTCGCATGTCATCCTCCCGCTCCCATGTAGACTTGTCAATACAGTGGTGTCCCCATTGAACCCTGACTAATGGTACCACCTTAGACCGTATATTTCCCACACTACGATCCAGAATAGCCAATGGTCTCTCCTTATACGAGACGTATGGCTGTAAATCAATCTCCTTGAGTTGAAAATGACAAAAATCTCTCTCGCTCCTCCTATACTTCTTTAGCGATGCCATATGGAATACGTTGTGTATCCGCTGAAGATGCTCTGGTAATCCCAATCTTTATGCCACTGATCCCACTCTCTCAATAATCATAAAAGATCTGACACATCTCGACGCTATCTTACCCTTCTTGCCAAACCTCATAACCCCCTTTATGGGAGACACACGTATCAACACCTGGTCCCCAACATTTAACTCTACGCACCTCCGGTCTGCATTGACAAAACTCTTCGTTCGGTCCTGAGATATTTGAATATATCCCCGAATTAGCTTGATTTTGGCAGTCGTGTTTTGTATCATCTCTGGCCCCAATAACTTATTGTCCCCCACCTCTAACCATCAAGAGGGAGAATGATAAGTCTCCCATAAAGCACCTCAAATGGTGTCGTATCGATGGTAAATTGGTAAGAATTGTTATAAACAAACTCTACCAATGGAAGATATCACTCCCATCCTCCCCCAAAATCCAAGATGCACATCCTCAACATGTCTTGTAGCATCGGATTTACACTCTCAGTCTGTCCATTTATCTGTGAATGGTATGCAGTACTCAATCATAAGTCAATGCTCATGTCCTTCTGAAAGCTCTACCAGAAATGAGATAAAAAGTTTTTGTCCCCATCATATACAATGTTGACTGGTACTCCGTGCAGCTTAACTATCTTTGCTATGAATAACTACGCATACTGCATTGTGTCAAAATCAATGCGAATTGGCAAAAAATGGGCCACCTTGGTCAACCAATCCACGATAACCCAAATAGAGTCGTGACCCCTTTGCGATGTCGGCAGTCCTGTAATAAAGTCCATTGAAATACTCTCCCACTTCCAAGTGTGAATCTCCAATGGTTATAGCATCCCTGAAGGTCTCTATTGGTGTACCTTAACTAACTAATAGTTAACACACTTTGAGACAAACTTTGTTATGTCTCGCTTCATCCCGACCCGCCAACCTTATGTCCTGGTACATCTTGTCCCCACCGGTATGTACCGTAAATCTCGATCCGTGCGACTCATTCATAACCGCATGCCTTAAGTCCTCATCCTATGGCACAACTAGTCTCCCATTAAAACGTAAGCCTCTCTATGAGCTGATTGAGTAAGACTTTACACACTCAACTAATAACTGTCGCATTATGTCCTGATAGTATGGATTCTCCTCCTGTTCTTTCACTACCTGCATGATAATCTTGAGAGTGATATCTAAAACTGATATGCACCCTCTAGCAACCTCATCATCGCGTCTAAGATCACTCCACTTCACCTTACAGACCAATGCCAACTCTCCAATGGGTCTCCGTCTCAATGCGTTTGCTGCCACGTTAACCTCACCAGGATGATACTGTATATCAAACTAGTAATCCTTCACAAATTCTAGCCACCACGTCTACCTCATATTCAAATCCTTCTTTGTGACGAGATACTAAAGTTACTTATGATCCGTGAATAAAGTAAACTACTCCCCCAATAGATAGTGTCTCCATATCCTTAGAACAAATACCATCTCTTCTAACTCAAGGTCATGGGTGGGGTAATTCTTCTCATGATGCTTAAGATTTTGAAACACATAAGCTATGGCGCTCCCCTATTGCTATAATACACCCCCAAGTTCCTGTAGGGATGCATCCATGTAGACCCGATACTCCACCCCCTCTTAGGCAATGCAAGTACTGGCGTTGACGTCAGCTTATCCTCAACTCATCAAAGGTTAGTTGACAATGTTCACTCCAAACAAACGGTACCCCCTTGCGAGTCAAGTTCGTCAATGAACCCACAATCTTCAAAAATCCCTTAATGAGGCGATAATAATACCCGACTAACCTCAAGAAGCTGCATATCTCTATCAATGTCGTGGGTTGTCCCTACTCACTCACTGCTGATATCTTACTCGAATCCACTGCAATTACCCATCAAAAACGATGTGGCCAAGAAACTGTACCTCCCGTACACAAAATCCAAACTTCTCGAATATGGAATACAACTTGTGATCCTGGAGTGTCTACAATACCTTAAATAAATTCTCCACGTGTTCCTCCTCAGTACGAGAGTAGACCAAAATGTCATCTATAAACACGATTACGAAGTGGTTCAAAAACTCACCGAATACCCGATTCATAAGATCCATGAACACTGCTAGCACATTAGTGAGCCCAAACGGAATCACCCTGAACTCGTATGACCCATACCGTGATAGGAAAGCGGTCTTGGGAACATCCTCCTCCCAAATGCAAAACTTATGGTATCTCGATCTCAAATCAATCTTTGAAAAGTATGTGGCCCCTCTTAGTTGATGAAATAGGTCATCAATCCTCGACAACATATATTTATTTCGTATCGTGAACTTGTGTCAGTTCTCTGTAATTCACACACAAACAAAGCGAACGATCCCTCTTATTCACAAATAATACTGGTGCACCCCACAGTGATGTACTTCGCCAAATGAAACCTTGCCCCAAAAACTGCTAATTCTACTCCCTCAAATCTCGCATATCTTCAGGGGCCATCCGATATGATGCTCGAGCAATTGGTTTCATACCCAGTGCTAGGTCGATAACAAACTCGATCTCTCGGCTGGGTGGTAACCCGGTATCTCTTGAAATACATCCTTAAAATCTCTCACAACTGGGATCGAGTGTATCGAAATGACTACATGTTGTTAGGTCTCCTCCTCAATATTGCATATGTGGGTGTGCGACCCTCCCTCGGGAAGAGGCATCACCACAAAGAACATCTCCTACTTTGAAATAGAGAACACTATGATTTTTTCATAACAGTCTACTATCGCTTTGTATCCTGCCAACCAATTCATACCTAGGATGAAATTTTATCCCTTCTTGTCTAGCATAAAAAGATCCCCTGCTAAGCACTAACTCCCTATAATAATATCCACACCTCTACATACAGAGTGTATAAGTGATCCACTACCCAATGGTGACTCTACACACATAAGGCGCGTGCCAGCTGTCTTTAAAAGACCGTCAGCTCTTGAAAATCTAATAGAAAAAAGGGAGTGCGACATGCCCGTATAAAAAAAAATCCTACCCTCAAGCCCATAAATAGGAAACATACCCTCGACTGCTGGCGACACCTGAGGGGCAGGCAGCATAGGAATGTACTAAACGTTATATACATGCCCGTAGTGCATCTGACCCTGCTACTATTATGGGGTTAGGGGTGCTGGTGCTGGTACTGATACTGGAGGTAATGGAGCCTGCTACCCCTGTTAGGCACCCTGCCGCTATTCCTGCCCAACTGTGGGCAATCTTTCCTCTTATTACCTTACTGGCCTAATATAAATCACTATACCAGAAAACGATCTCTGCTTATGGCCCTCTCAAGGCTCTCCTTGATGCTTTCCCTGATGACCCTGACCCTGCTAGCCACCTCCATGGTTACCTTAGCCTTGACGGCACTGAGGATCCAACTGCTGCTGATTAGGGCTCTACTGACCCTGTTTGTATCCCGGGCCCTCTAGTCGATATCCTCCTGACCTGAACCTTATGGCATGATCCCCTTGTCAGGAATCCTACCACTACTACCTACCTACCTGCTATGAGGCTACACTGACACCACCCCCATTTGCCTTGCCCGACTGGCTCGACTCGCTTCCTCCTTTGCTCCCCTTCAAGTGGAAGTGATGGTCCTGGTAGTGTAATAATGTGGCATTTACGACATCTGTATATGTCTCCAATTCATGGTTACCAATTAAATGCTGCCTGATCTTTCAAGCTAATCCATTTGTAGGGGAGGCTTGAAGATAATATTAAGATTAGAGATAATTCCCCTAGCTAATACAATAGACTTAGGGGAATAAGGCAGCTTAAGCGAGGTAGCTCAACGTGGCAGCCCAGGGAGATTTTCTAGCGAAGTAACTGGTCGAGAGGGCTCACCCTTTAACTTTGTTGTCCTACTTAGTCATATTGTATCTTTTATATTGGCTACAACTATAATGATTGTAATGCATGTCTTGGTATTTAATGTTTATGACGTGGAGATGACTAGTCCATCAGGCATTTAATGTTTGTGACATAAAGTATAAGGTATGTCTTTCACAGCTATAAAGACAGAGGCAACTTGGGAGTGGTGTGTGTGTGAGAGAGGGGGGGGGGGGGGGATATTTATGGGCCTCAACCACTTTTGAGGGGGATGTTATTTTTAAGGGCTCCTTTCTATAAATTTTTGGACTATAGAGAAAAGAGATTAGAGATAGAAGTTATTGCAATTCGAAGCTCGTACTCACCCACCATTGTCGTTTATTGTGAAGCTTTTAATAGCTAACCATATATCTTTCAGAGGTTGTTGGTGTGTTTGGCTGCCTGCCAAGGTGTATCTAGGGTGCTTACTTCTCTCTCCCTCTGACTGAGTTGTTTATGAGTTTCCTTTATTGTTGTTTGGGTTATACACGAGTGCATTGTGAGTCCAATATATGTGATGATCAAATACAAGATTGTGTGTTTATTTGTGTCCATTTAAGAGTTTTTGGATTATCATTTATCACCATACTTATAGGGGTTGCACCTTAACTAGTATTACCATACTCACAGGCTATAAGCGGACTACCCTCTTACACCATACATGAATTTTTCTTCCTTTAGTTCCTCATTGATCACCTTGTCTAGCACAAAATGATCCAGATGGGTGAACTCCTCCTTATACTCTGCTACGGAGCGGTCACCCTGTGTCACCTCATTGAATTTCTTTCGCATTTCGATCTCCACTGCTAGCGAAAAGTACTTACGGTCAAACCGCACCCACAACCATCATCATATCTCTCTCCTCAATGGTGGTAACTGACTCCCCGCACTGTAGTGCCACCCAAGCAAGTCTGAAAGTAGCTAGCATTTGCTTTTGTGACTCACTGTACTCCACCAAGTGGAGATGGTGATATATATTATTCTTCCACTAACATGCCTCTACCACTTCAGAACTACCTTTAACCTCGATCATGCGACCCTTCTAAAATGTCTCTCTAACTCTCTACCAAGTAGATGGACCTATCTAGGCATTAATCACCACTGCTACTAGATGTTGTGGATGGGGATGTGGGAAATGAACGGTCATAGATGTCATGGCTGCGTTGACTGCCTGGGCCACAATCTCTGCCACCTATGCTGTCGAGATCATCTATGGTGGTGGTTATGGAGGAGGCACCTCCTGTGACTCCTGGTGAGGCTTTATCACCTCATCCCTAGCTTTTGCCCTAGCTACTCGTTCTCTCCTCGGTGGCATCTGAAAATAGATTGATTTTTATAAGTACACAGTTTATACAAAGTTTAATAGCAGAAGCACGTTATCTCAAATACGTAAAGATAAGAGCAACAGTCCTAATAATAGGGCTATATATCAAAAGAATGATATGAGGACATGGTAATAAGACGTACAGATCCTATGGACACTAAAACCTGATGCTCTAATACCATCTGTGACACATCGCCTAAGTTAATACTGGGTGATGAGTCCTTTATTAAATTAAAATAACTTTCTCATCTAGTTCATTCTCAGCATCACTGTTGAAAACCATGTTAATTACTATCACCCTATAAGATATTTAAGTCGGTGTCAAAATTTTATCTTTCATTAAACAATGGATAGTAATACGATGAAACTAAATTAAAGCATTCACATCATTAATATAGTCTCAACCATCACAATGAAATAAATAAATGAATAATATATTACCCAATAAACCATCAGCTAAAATCCAACCCAAATAATAATCCAACAAATATGAAAATAAATCTCATAACAAGTTTGAAATGAATAAATAAAATAAAAAAAGTCTGATTGGGGGGGCAACCAGCCCAACTGAGATACTAGAATGAAAGCCTACACTAGGAATGAATGATAGAAGCGTCTAAGCAAGTCCTGCAAGCCTCCATAGTGCTGCAGCTAATTGTCCCTAAAATGGATTGTCAAGTCTGGCATCCCTATGGCTGGACACCTAAAAGGTTTTGAAAAAGATTTATAGCAAGGGTTGGAACCCAAAACATTTTGAAAGTATTTTGCAAGTATTTATCACAATTTAAAAATTAGTTATTGATTACACATGTTAGGTTCATGTCCACTCCCTTGAGTTTCCTCACCTCTCATTTATTGTGCACGCCTAATGTTTCTACTTAGCCCACCTAGCCATACTACCCAAGATAACTAGAGATAAGTATCTAATTAGACTATCAACACCTATAAGTCCCCCGTACTGCCCATACAGTACGCTATCTGAATTAACATCCCTCGTATGTTATTGATATCATAAGTACCATTCTCCATCCCTGATCATTTAATTATTTACTTGAGTTTCACTACTAAATTCATTATTTGTATGCACATTATAAATTTGTAGAATTATTCAAATGGTTATATATATTTATCTCACTAATATATATAGTTACGATGTCTCTCAAAAGGACCACCGTACTAATAGGCATACTCTACTATCATCTATGTACCGCTCGTACTAAAATAAGGACTTTTGGTTCGGTATGTCTCCTCCAACCCAAAATCAAATAACAAGCAATCGAGGTGAACATAGTTCTAAGACTTTGGGATACGCACATACCTAATGTAACCAAACGACACACTGGTCCCACTAATGCACGATACATACTGAGCAACCCTAAGTTTTATGCTCTGGGGAACAAATACAGACCTTCCTAGAATCGGCAAGGTGGGATCGCCCACTGCGCGGAAACCTCCGTGATAGCAAGCAGCGTAGGTACGTTCATGTACAATCACCAATCATATAATAGGCACACAAGCGACCTATATATATATGTGTGTGTGTGTGTGTGTGTGTATTTATCGCTCAAATACTCACCGTACCATCGATTTACGATTTATCTCCCTATCGTGTTAATTAGAGTACTATTATCTACTTTAAGGGTTCTAGTTACCCTTGATGGAAAATCAGTAACTATCTCTATCACACACTACTGGTCCTTACATAAATTCACTTAAAATTTTCTCGTAATTCATTCTCCCTTGCTCGAACTAATTACACATTAATTTAAGTATATCAAAACTCTTCATAATTCTCTCATTAAGACTAAACCATAATCTCATCAAAAGCCTACTGTACTATAACAAATCTCACATTATATTTCAATAAGGCCCAAAGGTTTCCCCGACTAAAATTTAGGAGTTCTAGGCTTAAACATGAGATTTTTACACATTATGGGTAACCAAATCGATTTGCCAAGAGGCCGAATCGATTCACTTACCGAATCGATTCGCCTCTGTCCCGAATCGATTTGAAATTCTGGAGATTGTCTTCTTCTCCAACACGCAAATACGTTTTTCTTTACTTTTCTCAATCAACTCTCCATGGTTCTTTACCAAACTTCAAACCAGTTATCCTAACCCCTTTTCACATCTATTAGGATGATTTTCCACGTGATAAAAACCTTAGAACCTTAATCTTTCTATTTAAATCTGGATCGTAACATTCATTCATAAAAAAAACCTAGATTTTATGTTCTTCCACCATTTTTAACAAAAAATGAGGTTTAGTTCGTGGCGATTGTAATATATTCTCTGATCTCTTATCCTCTACAAATATCAAATCCAACTACATGCAATTCCTACTCAAACATGAGTTTTAATCATCATTTTCTTTCAAGAACTTAACTTTAATCAATATGTTTCAAATCCCAATCAACATGGGCATTATAACTTCAAAGAAAACTATAAATAAACAGTTGTCTTTGATCAGTAGGGTCTAATTTCGTGATTTTAGTTGCTAAAGGTTGCCTTCCCTTCAAATCTACACTCCTACAATGACAAGGATGCAAGAACAAGGTTCAATTCTTTAAGCACTCTATCTTAAGCTTCAAGAATGGACCCTCCTCCTTCTCCAGTGGCCTCTCTAGGTTTTCTATCTTTCTAACGCTAGACTCTAACCTCAATATGATGATAAAGGAGTTAAAAATTCGTAGGTCTCCGAACCTTCATTTCCTAAATGACTAAAATGCCCCTCTACGGTGTCGTTTTAGTCTAAAATTTCCCTGGGACCCAACCGACACCCCTGTGTTTACTATTCTGACTATTTCGACCCTTGCGGAGTCATCCGTGACCTCAAAATCGTCATCTGAGTCACTCTACACCATTTTCTATCTCTGCCTCAATTTATTCTACAAACGACTCCCGGTTGACATAAATTCAATTCGCCAATTTCACTCGTTATGACGTGTAATAATTTCCATAACTCATTTACTATTCAGTTAGTAAATTTTTAACACGTAATATTAATCATAATTTCTTTCTCTTGATTTATATCTAATAACCACATTTTTATTTAATTCCATTAAATTACTTTGCTCGCGTAATTTAAAATAAACGAATAATCTATGAAATTATGTAAATTTCAAATACGCAAAAATACAGGGTATTACAAATAAAGAGGTACCTTCATATGCTTGTGTAAAATTGCTTTTCAAATTGAATGGGAGAATAGGATGAAACAAGATTTTTTCACCCCTAGGTGGGTTTTTTTTTCGTAAATCATGTCTTGTTCCTATTGTTTGATTGATTGCTCATATTCTCATTTGTTATCACACTCACACACACACACACACACACACACACACACACACACACACACACACACACACACACACACACACACACATTTAAATCTAAGATTGGATCCAACATGATCCATTGTTAATTTTGACTTAGGTCTTGGATCTCGTTAATTCACATAATATACATAAACTTGTTCCTAATTTTCTTAATTGACATAGATCTAGTTGATATCTCACCTAGATACTTGTTAACTAGGATTAATCTAAAATTTGGCCAATTATTTTTTGAAATTTGTAATTTTCTCACAAAAACCTATTACTCCCCTAGGTTTATTTGATGTGAACACTTAATATAAACACACCACATTTAATAACATATAATAATATCAAAATATATGAGAAATATATTAATAATCCAACATATATATATATATATATATATATCCAACATACGATCTCCACCACAACTTTTTAATCTCTACACCAACCTGGACCCATAATTTAAAAATACTCAAGTAAAAATTATCTCTACCTAACTTACTACATATAAAGTAAATAAACATGACACCATATCAACTTATAAAAATGGATCCCATATGTGACCACATGCCCAACAACTACTCAGTATGCTTAATCCCAAGGGGTGAAACATGATAGCCCAATAATATCAACAACAAAAGAGGGGCAGGACCATAACAAGAAATACTGATAGATGGTTCCAATTAGAAGTGATTATAAAATCAAACATTAGAGACGTTTTTTCTTATGCTAGATGGTATACTGCTGCATATAAGTTTATATTTTGGAAGAGATTATATTGAATCTTACTGAAATTAATCTTGTGATATAAAAGATATATTTTTAGATAATGAACATATATATATATATATATATATATATATATATATATATATATATATATATATATATATATATATATATATATATATATATATATGTGTGTGTGTGTGTGTGTGTGTGTGACATCCGACCTATTTCAATCACGGGTGATCAGTCCTTTAATAAAATAAAATAAGAGTCTCATCCGGTTCATTCTTAGCATCACGATTGGAAACATTTTTAAATTACTAACCAGCTATTAATTAAATAAGCCAATGTGAAATTTTATCTTTCATTAACATACAATAATATTAACAAAACCACAATAATCCCATATACAGTAATCAATATAAATGAAACCACGATGTAAAGTGTAAAGCAAAGATAAATAGATAAAGTCCTTGAATAAACCATCAGGTAAAAATCCAATACAACCAATCCATCTAACTAAAATACTCTGAAATACATAAGTTTGAATGAAAAGTGGCAACATGCCTAACCAATACTAGAATAAAGTACCTAATCTAGAATACAATAAGAGAAGTGGCTACTCAGCAACTTGCAAGACTACACATCAGTTGTAGCTTCGTGTCCCTAGAAAGAATATTCATCCATGGCATCCCTGTGGATGGACACCTAAAAGTTTTTGGAAAATAGATTTGACACGGGTCAGAACCCAAAACCTTTTAAAAATATTTACAAGTAACTAAGATGCAAAAATAAATATGAAAATAAACTTTCCATATTTAAGCCAGTGTCGCACTCTCACAAGATTATCCCTCACTTCTCAATTATTGTGCACACCTAGCGCATACATCTTAACCTGCCTAGTTATGCTACCCGGTTTACCTAGCCCTCTTGCAATTCTTTCTGACACACTACTCTAACCCGAGTACTTTCTATCATTGATTCATAAGCTATTCTGGTCATTAACTTAATTAATTATTTCAATATTAATTGAGTATATAACTTTCACTCTAGTTAAATATGTAATACATTCACACTTTATGTCTTTAACAAGTATATAATTTTCTATAGTATTATATATGTAATAGTATACTACAACAATCTCACATACGTCACATATAATAACCATCCCTCGGAGTAATAACTCACTGGATGCCATCCCTCAGAGTCACAACTCACTTGATGTTTTTGTTTAAAATGCTATCATGTCCCAGGTACACTCACTCTAACCCAGTTACCCAAGTCGGACCAGCTCACCCCAAACTTTGGTAAAAACATCGCAAGCGTAGTGGAGACAATTCTAGTACTTTAATAGTGAGACCAAACCATACCCAAATCGTCGAACCTCAAAAATAAATCACAGGATAAAATCCGCGGCGCTATGACCTAGGGATTATACTCACCTTGCATTCACTAGCCAACGTATTCACCTACATCCCGTAACCTCCAATGATAGCATTAGAGGGGTATGCTTCACGTAAATATCATACACAATGATATTATTCATATTAGTATGTATATTGTCTCTATACATATATATATTCACAAAATCCGGCTAATCCATACCTGTCACCCAAAGCACTAGCCCAGTTATCCCGAGTTTATTCCTCGACTCTTAATTAATTAAATTCTCTTCTTGATTAAATAATATAACATGCTTCTCATTATTGAATTCTACCGAGCTCTCCCAACTTGTCCTAATTGCATAAATCGAAAATCACTCTATCCGTTCAATCTCCTACACCCTGAGTATTAATATTCCATAAATACCTTACGTATAAATATATCGAGCTAACTCTCGTCTACCCAAAAATTCCCTTACTAAATATAATCGATAAAGGTATTAAAATTCATTTACTTAATCTCAATATCATAACTATGAATTCATATCAACTAAGGGAAAATACCCTTAAGGTTTTGCAATCATCCGAATCATAATAATGCCTAAGATAAAATCCATCCCTAGATTACCAACTAAAGATTTTTATCTCGTACACCCTTCTGTATAAAATTCATAACTAATTCAAAAAAATCAGAAAAATACGAGGTCGGCGCCTACGCGATCGTAACGAAAATATCTACAATTCCATATGTTGGACAAGAAGGTAAAGTGAACCAGTTCGACTAGGGGAGAACCGGTTCTCTTTGTCAGTCAAAATGACGTTGTTTTGTTTCGGCGACCTCGAACCTATCTTCTTCCCCAATTTCAATCCCAATCCCAATCACCATCTAAATCATTTCTCTACACTACCCAATCAATATAAATCATAAAGGGACATCTTTTATATGATTTTATCACCCATCAATCATCTTAATCCACAACATTTAATCAACAATCATCAAATTAATCCATAGTTATGAGTCTCAATTATGAACACCTCAATTTAACCTAGTTTCAATTTACCAACCCAATTACCTATGATTAAACCTATAAATCTCTATTAAGATATTATCTTTATATGGAATTCTTTCAATAACATCATACATCAATTTACACAGGTATTTACGAAATTTATTTCTCCCAAAACCCCATTTACATGAAACCCCTCACCCAAGAATGATTTTCTCCTACACCTACCATAATATGAACACGAATCACCTGAATTTAATTTAAGGTAAGTTAATTAATTGACTTTAGATATTCGTAGGGTCTAATTTCCACTATAGACAACGAATCTACAGTTGAATGCTCAAATCCCTCTTGAATTCTCTCCCAATTTGGCCTTTCTAGCTTTCTCCTAGCCTTTGCCTCGTTTCCTTTATTTCTTAAGGTTTTCCGCTAATGATAATGGCTGCCAACATCTAATCTTAAGATATAAACTCTCTAATCCCCAAATTAGTCTAATGTTCCATTCTCACTTGACTCATATACCCCCGTAAGAGTTCAGTATAGTTTAAAACTCCACCGGAACCTAAATAATACACTCAGATACGCTATTCTACCTATTTCCGCCCTTTTGGAATCAACTGTGAACTCGAAATTACCATTTCAGTCACTTTACATAAATTTTCTATCTCGACCATAATATAGCCTACATACGACCCCCGATTACGATATGACATAGTCTCGTCATTATTACTCGCTACGATGTATAATAATTTGCCCATTTTATTTACTGCACACTTAGTCAATTTACCACATAAATATTAATCTTAATCTGACCCAATTAATATTTATTAAATACGTAATGTTTTATTTTAATTAAATTACTGCACTCATGTAATTTAAAAATACAAGAAATAATTACATCCATAATTATCAAATATATATATATATATATATATATATATATATATATAGTGAGAGGATCACAAGTGGACCAAAAGAATGGACTTTTTAATGGACTTAACAAAAAAGACTAATAACCCACTAATTTTAATTCCTTGGTGTAATTGGTCCGCGCCAGCGGCACCCAATAACCGAGACTTATTAGTCTTTTTTGTTAAGTCCATTAAAAAGTCCATTCTTTTGGTCCACTTGTGAACCTCTCCCTATATATATATATATATATATATATATATATATAAATTGGTGTATGCTAGGCATCCCTTAACTAAACATCAACAAGATAAGATATGATTTTTAGCCTACTTTCTTACCTCCATCTCATGAGTTATGCCATGTTCACATTTGGTAGTTTAATTTTTTTTACATGATGATGAGATTAGATCCACCATCTTGACTTTATATTTTTATTATTCTGTGAACTATAGGCCATGGTCTACGGGGATGCCGAATGCTAAGATGGTAAATCGAGGTTCACATCATACTAAGGTATGTAGGATAAAATTTTTGTATTTAAGAATTTGGGAACAATAAGTGACATGTAGAAGTCTAATTTATGGTAGTTAAGGATAAGTATGAGGCGTAACTCGTGTTAATGGCAGAGAACATTATTATTGTAATAGTGCATAAAAAGTGAAATTTAATGGTACTCTAATATTGAGCAGTAAATAAAAGATTAATAATGATAAGAAGGATTCCCAAGAGAGATAATTCAAAAAGAGAGAGAACAAGCACTCCTAGCACACAAGGTTAGTAGGTCTAACTACAACTATTTAAGCAGTATAATGAATGGAAATATAAGAACAAAATGTTTCTGGATAAAATGAGGTGAAGACTCATTAAATGCTGAAATGGTTTTCTTTGAATGATTTCATAAAAAAATTAAGAATATATATTTATGCTCCATATTTTTCAAATCGTCTTCAATTCTCATAAAACATTTCTTATATAGATCTGGGTGGAGTAATCTCCAAGGAAAGATTTAATGCAAAAATAGTGTAAACATAACTAACATGTCAAAATAATTTAATGCGATAAAAATATCTATGGAAAAAACGTTCTATGTGAAACAAAACGGTGATAGGTGGTGTACTTCACTCCCACCAAACGTTCCAATTATCATTCCAAGATATGTACATGACGTGACATAACAAGTCTTATTGTACCTTTATTTGAAATTTCAAAAGTATTTACATAAGATATTCAGTTTTGGAATTGAAACATATATATTTTATAATTCATGTGGCTAATGTATTTTGCATGATTGTGGACTAATCATCCAACCAGCCTTGGTGCTTCTACCCTTGTGCTTGGAATGGTTAAGTCTATTATAAATGGTGTCTTTCTCCCTATCTTCCAATCTAGTTCTCTAAAAAAATCCCATCTATGATATTCATTAATAAAGCCCATTTAAAAACTCCTCAGGACCTAGCAGACTTGGTCCATCAGTGGTACCTATGAATCTCATTTTCTAGCTAGCATATCTAATCTTAATCGTTGAGTCACGATGTCCCTAATTACTCATCGATGGATCTTACTACTAAATAATCCTGTTATACTTTACTTTGGTTGTGCATTGTTATGGCCTAAAAATTGTATACTGATTATCTTAGCTGGAGTAAGCTAATTATTAGTCAACTAGAAAAAAGGGATATAAACTATTGAAATATAAACACTTGAGAAAATAATATAGAGACAAGACATAGAGAATAAGAACCAGATTTATGTGGTTATACCCAAAATGGTGCCCACCTCTATAAGTATAGTGTTGATGTATTGATTTCCTATAAGAAATTCATTAACAAGTACATAAGTGAAGATCTCAAGTTCTCTGTAGAGTTGGGCAACATAATAGTAAGTAAAATCTTGGATCTACCAAAAGTGTGTGTGGTGTCTACTAATTATAAGATACTGGAGGAGAGAGAAAGGAGACTGACACATGGCTCATCTTTATAATGGAGGTGAGTACATGATTTAGATACATGGTGAGAGAATAATCATGAGTTAGTTGGTGGGGTATGGTGGCGAATATTTGCATAACTTCTCCACGTGCACATGCTATAATTGTTGTTGATGTCGCACATTGCATGCTTTCAATAATGGTATTAATTCATAGGGTTCGTTAATCCAGTTAACTAACGGGGTTAAATGTTTTGTCAACATTAGCCGAGCAAAACTCTATCTGGGGCAGACCAGGTTATTTGCTAAGTCGACCTAATTTCTAGTGGTATGTGTGATGAGGTATCCTCTTTCAATTGGTCCACGAGTCACCCCATATTTATATTATAAAAATATCCCCCAAGACTTTACTCATGATTATATCTTATAGCAGATTCTATGAATAGTTGAATTTTATGGGTTAGTACTGTGAAAATTGAGTGAGTGAAGTTTTAGTTCTAAGATTTCATCGACTCGTGCTCTCATCGGCTCAGAGGTTGATCATCTCATCCATGTCTGAGCACATTTACTTATGTGTTATTTTTAAATATTATCTTGGTTTGATTCGTCCACATGTCAAGCACTAGCGGTTCCGGTAGGCACATTAAGTGATCGTGTGTTTGGGGCAGTGCCCACACAGTTTTAAAGTGCCATGTGTCTTTTTGAGGCGTGATGTCATAACTGTTTTAAAAAATAATCATCATCATCTGGAAAGTATAAATAGCTATCCTGGAGTCATTTTAACCTTTTCACTCCTCAAATCTTCCATACGCCATCTAGAGACAGAACGCCTCCCTCACATTCAAACCTTTCTTATTTTTTATTTATTTCTCACCATCATCCACCATTTACGATTGTTTTCCAACCTGATACCCTTGCTTTCAGTGAAATTTCCTTCCTTCTAGAGTTTTTTTTTATCTATTTATTACCGATTTCTAAGTTGTTCTTTGCTGTTTTGAGTTCCAAGTAAAATTTTCACCCTTTCTCCAAGTTTTAGGGTTATGTATAATTAATCTCCCATTTAGTTTGCTATTCTATGAATATTGTTATTGTTGTCATTAGATTTATTATTGGTTAGTTGATTTTGTGATTTTGGTGGCCATTGAGTTATTAGTCCTAGGGTTTATAAGATTTTAGGGTTTTCTTACCTAAATTCACTAC
Organism: Sambucus nigra; assembly: GCA_949130495.1. Taxonomy (NCBI): domain Eukaryota; kingdom Viridiplantae; phylum Streptophyta; class Magnoliopsida; order Dipsacales; family Adoxaceae; genus Sambucus; species Sambucus nigra. Next base: position 205,342,080 of record OX422217.1, read on the forward strand.
TTTCAAAATCAAACAGCCCCCAAGTCTTTTCCTTTTCTCGAACCTACCCTTTTATGACTAAAGATTCCTGGGTCGAGAGGGTATTACACTGTATTCGAGAGTTGAATGAGACTTTTCTCGACTTCACTGAGAAAAAAAGGCCAGTGCCTTTGTAAGTTATTCTCCCTAAAGATGATAGATCACCCAACACTTAGACCTACTGTTCCGTCTTCCTTTGGGTCGACTCCTCATCCCCCAAGTGTTTAATATAACAGGTGTGTGTTTGTAAGGTGTACCAATTTTGAGTGTAATAATCGTCAATCACGGGGTAGGAATTACGCCGACACAACCTTTGAGATATCTTTTGTTGACCTTGGTACTTCGAGTGAAGAGGTTATAGTTTAGGCCAACATATTGAAGAAGATAAAGAAAATTTCACAAGTGTCTATTAGTCCTTCCATTATAGTTGTACTAACTACTGAATTTTTCTTCGTGGAGATTCTACCCCATCATCATTAACTTTTAATGTGTAACCTTCGACAGGAATGGACCCAAAACAACTAACTTTTAAAACCTTGGGTTTATTCACTGAAAGAAAGTTAATAAGGTGAGAAAGAAAACTAAAGTTAAGACCCAAAGTAAAGTCGAGGTTGACGCCATGCAGAAGGTCAAAGCTGAGGCTAAAAAGAGATTTGAAGTTAAGGCTCGAAAGAAAAGGGAAAGCTCCTACTTATCCTATTAAAAGTTTGGGTGGTTCAAAATACACTGCTGATGCTAGAAATATAAAGCTAGTGGATGACTCCAACACCTAATATAACCAAAAGTATCAAAGGTTGGAAAAGTTGAGGCCAGTTATGCTCGAGCTATTGCCTATGACGATCGACAGTCAACCAGCTTGACGGGCGATAAGAGAAATTAACGTCAATTACTAATAATATGTGGAAAACGAATACAAATTTGATGCCAAAAATCCTATCAACCTCGAAGCGCTAAAGAAAGATCCAAAATCCATTATTCATGATATGGGTAATAATTTACATATGTTCGACTATCACGGGTACAAACATGATTTTGAGTACCTCAGTAGTTTAAGTCTGAATTCTTTGTGAACAATCGCCATCATAAAACCTTCATGGTAAGTTTCAAAGCTTTATCCTTTTTATAAGTTTTTTGTTATCAATTGATATTATTTAATTCATTCGTTTTTAGAGTGGCATGATGGCTAAAAATATTCGAGAGAAAGCTCATGCAGATATTGCCCATGCTCGTAACTTTGATTAAGAAAAGAAGGTGAATCAATAGCTTTGAGAGTAGTACAACACTTGGAGATAGATCATTATGCAAGAGGAGGCTAAAAAGGCTGAAGATGAGCTAAAAATGGCATGTGATGAATTGTAGGAGAAGGATGACCAACTAATTCAGAAGACTTTGTCCCTTATTTTGGATAAAGAGGAGGTTAAGAAAATCAAAGAGTAGTTCATCACTAATTTGACCAAAATTTAGATCTTGAAGGAGGCACTGGATAAGGCCAACGAGGATCTAGCTAAAGCCAGGAATAATTCCATTGAGAAATAGAAATATTCCCAAGTGTTTTCTATAAGGACCATGAGTTTCTTTCCTGATGGTTACAGTAAACTGGAGAAAAAGGTAGTGATACATTACCCAGACATTGACAACATTGTTAATATATGGAAATGGGATAATGAGGAAGACATGACCTTAGACAATGTTGAATCTTCATTGTAGGTAGATGAGCAAGTGCCTGAAGATCATACTACTGCACTAACTGAGCATGTGGATTCCATTTAGCCGATCCTTCCTGAAAGGGGCGATCTTTTCTAAATCAAAGCTCTGATACCAATAATGAAAGTTCTTATTTCCTATTTGTGTAAAACCAGATGCGGAAGCGTTGAAGGATGGTTCAAATTAAAACAACAAATTTTAATTTCTTAAAATAAATTAAAATTAAACCAAGTGAAGTAAAATTAAACCATTAATATATTCACTTAAACCAATTAATTAATTCAAGTCCTAGAATTTGCCTAAGTACATATTATCAATATTCCGAATGTTAGGCCAAACCAATTTTTAGCAAATGACATGAATTAAATAAACTTTACCCAATATTTAATTTAGTCCCAAATTAAATGAGTGTGATAATTTAAACCAAATTTTATCTTGAATTATTCTAAACATGCGTTCTACGTTATTTTGCAAGATAAAATAAACCAATCACACTACGCCGCAATGTACGAGGAAAAACCCAAGATGGGAAACAACCTCGGACGGCCCTAGCCACAAATTCACTTGATACGGAACTACAAGTACAAGACACAAGACTTACAACACACGACTCGATCCCTCTCAAGCCCCGATGCTTCTTCTTGTAGACACCTCTTCCTAGAGAATAAACTTGGAACACCACCGCGGTCTCGGAATCCACCGATAGGACTTTATATGGTCACCGTCACCCGTACATGGAGCCTTTCTCCAAGTAGGTAGAATCACAACAAAACGTCTTCTTCTTTGATGGATGTAGAAGCAAACCAAAACTTCTCTTTGAAACAGAAGAGATAAACCGGTGCCAAACTCCAAGCAATTGATATGTATATATGTGAACTTGGATAAACAATATGGGTGTAAAACTAGAGTGATAAAATATTTTCTCTTGAAAAATAGCACTCAAAACTTGAACATTTTCCTTAATCAATTTGGCTCTCAAACTCTCTCTAAGAGATGAATAGTTATGGAAAATTTATGGAAATGTTAGATTGGAAAATGTTCTTCCCGCACATATTAAAGTCTGAAAAAGTTGGTTAAAAACTTAGTGGGGAAGTGGGTGCAAAACTGCCAAAAAACTGTTCCCGCCTGGCATCTCGTTCGAACGACATTTCGTTCGAACGAAATCTCGTTCGAACGAGTTTTCTAACGACGCTCCAGTATGGACTCGTTAGAAGCTCGTTGGAAATCTCGTTAGAACGATAATCTCGTTCGAACGACATTTCTAACGACGTTCTAGTGGCCTAATATGGGAACTCGTTGGCAGGTTCGTTCGAACGACAACTTCGTTCGAACGACTCTATGGAATGAAATACCAGAAAGTTTGAATATTCTTGTTTAAGCCCAGAAAATTTTATAAAAATTTATTTAAAGTTTTAATTAATTCTTTCTAATAACAAAACGCAGTTTTTATAAAACCTAACACCCAATAAAACTTGTTCCAAGCTCCTATATATATATAATTGCATTCATACCTTGGGAGAATGGAACCATAGTTGATGACGTAGAAACGAGGCATGCAAACCGGCATATTTGATGAGGCTTTATACTCTTTTTCGCTACGTCTTCAATAAACACTTCATAGGCTTGAGAATATTACAATAAAATACTATCCTATGATTAAATGTTTTTGTCTGGAATTGAGCCAACACTATACATGGACTCAATTGGAAATTTGTGTCCTTACAAATCTCCCCCTTTGGCTATTCCGGGACAAAAACCAAACAAAAATCCTAAAGGGCCGTCAAGCTCTACTAGACTCAAAACATAACCCACCCAAACTTGACTCAACCTAAGGATCAAACGCTTTGCCGTTAAACAATGCCGTGTTAGAAGAAATCCTGCACACTTAAGCAAACTCATCAAATGCATAGGGAATATCACAGTATTTAAAGTAATTGAAATAAATACTCCACCAAAATTAATTCTCCCCTTTATCAAACACATGACCTACTTAGAAAGACGTCTCCCCCTAAGATAAATCTCCCCCAAACTAAGATACGATAATAATAGGATTAGATACCATTTCTCCCCCTATCATTTTTCTCCCCCTTTTTGTTCAGGAATAGGCAAAGGATACAGAACTAATAAACACGTTGAAGCTTAAAGTTTTAAGACATTAAAGCACATGAGCAACAAAAGCATAACTAATCCAATATAGATACTGAAAATGAAGTATAAGCATAGAAGGACTAGAAAGCAAGGCAAAGACAAACAAATATCATATATATATATACTAGAAATATACCAATGAAGCACTTGCATATATATATATATATAGATATAAACACACATATAACACAAAATACAATAAGTTTGCACACTCGTATGGAAAAAATGTGTCATATGGAAACGTAAGTGTAGGGGTGTGAACTAGCAACAATTAAATTTAGACCCAAACACTTAATAAACATTCACGGAGTTCTCATTTGATTGCAAACTTTATCACATTTAAATATAACCTCATGTGATAATATGAAGATTGAACTCAATGAACAAACATACACAATACATACAAGCCTAGCATGATGATGATTCTATAAACCAAATAGAGTCATGACATTAAAGACAACTAGGATAAACGGACATTGTGCAAACCGTTGATATATCATCCAATTCTCCGTCAATAAGCATATATATTCTTTTATTTTTGAATGAATATATCAAACAAACATAGGCCTTGGCAATTGTTTTCTTTTTAATGCCAAATATTCTGTTTTTAGGCCTTTGGATCACGTATTTCTTTTAGATCCAATAAACGGTGGCTTACTATCGCAAAGGATTTACTTCATCCTTTCGGAGCCCTTCCCCGTGCACATTTAGATATATAATTTTTTATCTCACAAAGCTCACGTGCAACAGATTTTGACATGCACTAGTCCTCCTAGGTCATAGATATGTAGATGACTAGATTGGTAGGAGAACACCTCAAAAATATCAAATATAACATGTGACATTAAGATATCAAAAGAGCTCGTGCATGTGTGAAAAGAGGCATATAAAAATAGAATCCATTTAAACAATACAAAATCCAACTACTCCATATAAAACATGGTAAAGAACATTTTAATGATTGAAAATCGAAACCAAAAGTTCTAGCCACGTGGGAGCGTAAAAGATGGGATTCAAACACAAATATATGCCACATAAAGTGTGTCAAACAAAAATACACACAAAAAAAAATCTTTTTGAGTTTTTGACATTTGTAACCAAAAATAAAGATATACACTCAAAAGAATAAACAAAAATCATTTGTATTTTTCATTAATCTCAAATGAAAGAGATAAAACACAAATGATAAACAAAAATCTTTTTATATTATTCAGTTAATTCAAACAAAAATATAATACAAAAAGATAAACAAGTCATAATTTCTAGCATATGATATGGAATGAGGCAATGACTAGAAAATGACTAAACATGCATACATCTAGCAATGATATATAATATGAAGCACAAAAATCTAGAGTATACAAACACTAGCACATTCATCCTTTAGATTTAGCAAGGGAGGAAGCACGCGAAAGTAAATGAGAATCAAAAACCCTATTTTGCAAGGCAACCAAGTCGGATTTCCCAACCCAAATTAATGAAGAATGACTATCTTGGGGTGTTGGAACTTTAACTACCGTGGTTACTTTACTATGGGATTTTCTAGGAATTCGTTTAAGATCAAAACAAAATTTCCTAAGATGACCTTTTCGACCACAATGTGAACAAGTAAAAACATGTCGAAAAGATTTTCTTAAGGAGTGATCTCTAAAATCTTTCCTAGACGATTCTCCTAAAACATTGGTTTTGGCATTATGAGTAAATTCATTACAAGTATTGAAGCCTAAACCACAAGTGTCATTTTTAATTTGGACCGTTCCTAACATTTTATCTAGTTTTTCCGAACGACACTCCAAATCAAATTTGACATTACTAGAGTCATTTAATTTATTTTGCAATTCTAAAATGTTAGACTCTAATAAAACATTTTGCTCTTCAAAAGCAAGAAGCTCCTTTTTCAAGGATTCCATTAAACCCCTAAGGCTATCTCTATCGCCTTCTACATATTCAAGCTTCTCTTGAAGAGTCCTCTCATGTGTCCTAAGGTCTTCTATTAAAGCATTTTCATCAACGACCTTGACACTCTCTCTTAAACTAGCTTCTAACTTCAAATTAGTTCTTTTCAATTTAATAGATTCTTTATAAAGATTTTGAAAAGCATTTTGAAGTTCACTCACATTAACCTCTTCTTCATTTTCACTCTCTCTTTCTTCTCCACTCTCACTATCATCAAAAACAAGAGAATCATAAACAATGACCTTGGAAGTGTCATGTGTTAAAGTTTCATCAATCGATGAGTTCTCACTATCACTCACATGACTAGCCATAAAAGCCACAAAATTTTTCTTAGTGGGGGAATCGGATCCCTCTTCTTTATCACTATCACTAAGGGTCGCATTATATGGAGTGGGTCGTTTACCCTCTTTCCTTAGTGTAGTGGGGCACTCATAAGCCCTATGGCCATAACCTTCTTAACCAAAACACTTATTAGACTCGTCCCTATCTAAATTGTCATTACAAGGTTTAGGGATCTTCTCGGCTTTAGAAATCTTCTCGCTTTTATCATGTTTAGATGTATCAAATTTCTTAAAATCATTTTTAAATTTATCTTTGTTAATTTTAAGAAATTTTCTAAATTTACGAGCAAACAAAGCCATGTCATCCGAGTCACTATCACTCTCGCTCTCTACTACTTGTTTGACCTCTTTTCGGGCTTTTAAAGCATCACCCTTCTCGATTTTCTTTTCAGTTTTAGAAGGAAACATATCTAGTTCATAGGTTTGTAAATCACCTACAAGCTCTTCTAATTTCGTAAGGCTAAAGTTGGTAAAGAATTAAAACGGTCACTTTTGGAATAAATCTATCGGGTGGGGACCTTAAAATTTTATTTACAACACGGTCGTCAGGTATTTTCTCTCCAAAGTTAAAAGATGAATTAACAATATCAGAAAGTCTAGCATAAAATTCATCAAAAGTTTATTTTTCATTCATTTTGATAGTTTCAAATTGAGTGGTGAGGTTTGGAGTTTTGAAGCTTTAACGACACTAGTTCCTTCATGAGTTAATTGTAAAATATCCCATGCTTCTTTAGCGGTCTCACATGTCATAATACGTCATAATTCATCCGGTGTGACAGCGCTAAACAAGGCATTCAAACCTCGGGAATTAAAATTAGCAAGTTTAAACTCATTTTCAGTCCATTTATTGGCGGGTTTGATAACGCGTTCATTTTCAACTAAATAAGTTGGTGGAGACCACCCGTTAACTACAGACATCCAAACTCTCTCGTCGATAGATTTTAGTGTCGATCTCATACGCGCTTTCCAATACGCGTAGTTTGAACCATCAAAAATAGGAAATTTTGAAAATGGGGAAAATTCCATTTTAGCCAAAAAAAATATTTAAGGATCGTTAACGAAATAATTTATCGATTTTATCTCTGATACCAATTTGAAAGGGGCGATCTTTTCTAAATCAAAGCTTTGATACCAATAATGAAAGTTCTTATTTCCTATTTATGTAAAACCAGATGCGGAAGCGTTGAAGGATGGTTCAACTTAAAACAACAAATTTTAATTTCTTAAAACAAATTAAAATTAAACCAAGTGAAGTAAAATTAAACCATTAATATATTCACTTAAACCAATTAATTAATTCAAGTCCTAGAATTTGCCTAAGTACATATTATCAATATTCCGAATGTTAGGCCAAACCAATTTTTAGCAAATGACATGAATTAAATAAACTTTACCTAATATTTAATTTAGTCCCAAATTAAATGAGTGTGATAATTTAAACCAAATTTTATCTTGAATTATTCTAAACATGCGTTCTACGTTATTTTGCAAGATAAAATAAACCAATCACACTACGCCGCGATGTACGAGGAAAAACCCAAGACGGGAAACAACCTCGGACGGCCCTAGCCACAAATTTACTTGATACGGAACTACAAGTACAAGACACAAGACTTACAACACACGACTCGATCCCTCTCAAGCCCCGATGCTTCTTCTTGTAGACACCTCTTCCTAGAGAATAACCTTGGAACACCACCGCGGTCTCGAAATCCACCGATAGGACTTTATATGGTCACCGTCACCCGTACATGGAGCCTTTCTCCAAGTGGGTAGAATCGCAACAAAACGTCTTCTTCTTTGATGGATGTAGAAGCAAACCAAAACTTCTCTTTGAAACGGAAGAGATAAACCGGTGCCAAACTCCAAGCAATTGATATGTATATATGTGAACTTGGATAAACAATATGGGTGTAAAACTAGAGTGATAAAAATTTTTTTCTTGAAAAATAGCACTCAAAACTTGAACATTTTCCTTAATCAATTTGTCTCTCAAACTCTCTCTAAGAGATGAATAGTTATGGAAAATTTATGGAAATGTTAGATTGGAAAATGTTCTTCCCGCACATATTAAAGTCTGAAAAAGTTGGTTAAAAACTTAGTGGGGAAGTGGGTGCAAAACTGCCAAAAAACTGTTCCCGCCTGGCATCTCGTTCGAACGAGTTTTCTAACGACGCTCCAGTATGGACTCGTTAGAAGCTCGTTGGAAATCTCGTTAGAACGACAATCTCATTCGAACGACATTTCTAACGACATTCCAGTGGCCTAATATCGGAGCTCGTTGGCAGGTTCGTTCGAACGACATTTTCGTTCGAACGACAATCTCGTTCGAACGACACTATCGAACGAAAAAACAGAAAGTTTGAATATTCGTGTTTAAGCCCAGAAAACTTTATAAACATTTATTTAAAGTTTTAATTAATTCTTTCTTAAAACAAAATGCAGTTTTTATAAAACCTAACATCCAATAAAACTTTTTCCAAGCTCCTATATATATATAATTGCATTCATACCTTGGGAGCATGGAACCATAGTTGATGACGTAGAAATGAGACACGCAAACCGGCATATTTGATGAGGCTTTATACTCTTTTCCGCTACGTCTTCAATAAACACTTCATAGGCTTGAGAATATTACAATAAAATACTATCCTAAAATTAAATGTTTTTGTCCGGAATTGAGCCAACACTATACATGGACTCAATTGGAAATTTGTGTCCTTACACTTCCCACTACTTCTAATGTGGATCAAGAAAGTCTTCATGAGGATCTAAAGGACATTCCCATGACTAAGGATACTTCTGAAAACATTTTTTAAGATCCTCCTATCCTCCTGTTACCTTTATCGACTTTGGGCCTTCCCATGACTAAACACATGGGAATGTCCTTAGTTATCCTAGCATAGTTGTTATAAGTGAAGACTTAAGGTTCCCTTATCGACTTTGGACATGTAGTCTCTGGTTGTGTCCAATGGCATGATCGTCTTCATTGGAATTTAGCAAAGCTTTAGCTCACTTGCTGGTTAATTGGGTCCTCTTTAAGTTGACCTAACCTTGTGATAACATTGATTACACAGGTGGACCAACTTCTTGACCATAACATATCTAATGGATGAGGACCCTGATGAAGTGTGATATGGTCATAATCAACTTGATTTTGTTCAGTTTGGAGATGTCTTCAGCCTGAGCTTATTACACTTCTTTTACACCAATGGACTTTGTAGTAAATAATAGAAAAACTTGAAATAATAATAAAATGGATAGGAATATGATTTTCATTCGTAAATTGTTATACTATATACAAGGATTAATTCATTACATAAAATAAATTATTCTCCACTAATTCCCATCGTCTTAGTGATAGTATTTTTTAAAATGTTCAACATTACATGGGTTCTTAAATTGGTTCTCCCTGTAGTTTCTTAGTTACATATAATCTTAATTGCACAACTATTGAGACTTTATAGGGCCCATGATAGTTTGGCTCAAGCTTGTTCCTCTTTTGGATCACCTTCTTTAAGACCGGGTCACCTTCCTTCAACGTGCTCGACATGATTCTCTTATTATAGTATCTCATCATTCTCTATTGGTATCCTAAAATTCAAAGAGCTTATTGTTATATGACCTGTTTTATTAAATCTAGACCCAAATCACTCCACGATGAGTGTAAATTCAACACCCTATGACTTGGTAGACCTATCTGTGTAGGATATAAAACTTTGATGCCGAATGCCAATATAAAGGGAGTTTCATCTGTGGTCATCCTCAACGTTGTCATGCTATTCCTAAGAACACTCTGCAACTCATTGATCTAGTTCCCCTTATCATAGTTTAACCTTATCTTAATCCCTTTAAGAAAGTATTTATTGGTGATTTAGATCTACCCATTGCACTAAGGATGAGAAGGGGCATAATGGAGCTTCTTTATTTTGGATTTGACATAGTAATCTTCTAATTGGTCATCGTCAAACTGTGTGTCATGATCAGTAATGAACGAGTGGGGCATCCCATACCATAAATAATGGTTGTCCATATGAAATAGAAGACCTTATCATAAGTTATATCTACTAATGACTCGAATTCAACCCACTTTACAAAGTAGTTTACCATGATGACTAAATACCTAAATCCACCCGCCGTCTTTGGTAGTGGGACAACCAGATATATCACCCACATGGAGAAGGGAAAAAAGATATAATAGGTGCTAAAGCTTCCCAAGGTCTCTTAATGGCACGTGTCGCACTTCCTAGCGTAGTATGTGAAGTCCTCTTTCATAGTTAGCCAATAGTATCCCTAGTTCGAGACCCTCTTCATTAGCGACCTCCCTGATAAATATTCCCCACATTATTCTTTATGTACCTCTTTGAGCATGTTGGTGATCTCCACTAGATGAACACACCACAATAAGTACATAACAAAACCTTTGTTGAACATAATTTTTCCTTCTAACAAATAACTTCTTTCTTTATAACGGAGTCTGCTTGCCTCCTTATGATCTTCTAGAACTACGCTAATCATCAAATATATTATGATGGGATCCATACAAGATGGACCCATATTTAATTCCATCACTTCTACACATTCTCCTTCAATGCTTTACTACAACAAGATTTCCACCGGGACTGTTCTCCTGAGTTCGACCCTAGTGTCCAATGCCAGACAAGCTAAGTCATTGACTAGGGCATTTTTAGTACTTAGGATCGTAACCAATTTGAATAGTAGAAACATTTGGAAGTAAGAGCTTCACATTTGCTAAATAGTTGGATATATCTTTCTCTATGGCTTCATAAACTTCCATTACTTGATTTACGACCAACTAATGTGCATCAACAATTATTGTTCCCCCAACGAGGATGCAAGCCCCAAACCTGCAACTAGTGCATCATATTATTTCCTCTTGTTAGAGGGTACGAAGTTGAATCTACAGTCATTCTCAACGTTAATTCCCTCTGGCATTGTAACCATCAACCCGACTCTGCTACTATTTGCACATGATGAGCCATCAATAAATAAATTCCAAATGGGCAGCTCATCCTCAAATCTTCCTTCAACTAGGGAGCTATTTTTAAACAGCTTCTTCATTTTCTCTAAGTCCCAAGCCCTTTCCATTGTCTTAAAAATGATTTTAGCTAATCACTACTCGGGACTTTAGTGACTTCGGCTTCAACCATTTTCACCGGCACTTTGGTTGGATTTTCCTAGTTGTATGTGAACTCTGCTATGAAGTTAACCACAAGTTGCCCCTTGATGGTTGTTCTCCACTTATAAACTATGTTATTTTCTCTTAACTCTACTCCCCATGTGATTAACTTGCCATATTTTTCAAGCTTATGGATGGCTTATCGAAGAGGCATGTCTATGTATACCATAATCGTATGGGCCTAGACGTATGTCTTTATCCTACTGAAAACTTTAATCAACGCAAATGACATTTCTTCTCCACGATAGGTTTTTCTTGGGTAATACACTAGCTTATTCACTCCATATTCTGATCACATTATTACTGAGCTCACATTAGACTTAGACACTGCTAGGTACAAGTTTAATTTCTCACCCAGGATCGGCTCGATAGCCATGGCACAAATACAAGGTACTTTTTTAATTCATTAAAGTCTTTTTTACATTCTTCATTCCATTCGAAGATCTTCCTGATCACCTTGAATAATGGAATACATCGATCTATTGCCTGTGACACCCCGACTAATTAAATACCGGGTAGCTACTCCTTTATTAAATTAAATCAAAATGCCAAGTTGGCTCAGTTAATAGCATCACTGTCGAAAACATTTTATTATTACTAACCACCTAGTATTTACAAAGTAAGTTGCCAAATTTTAATTAAAGTGTAATTAACATGCAGTAAAAGATTTAAAGCAAGAATAATATCACCATTCACTATAACGAAATAATAGAATAACCATCACACGATATAAATAAATCCGGAGGAAAAACTCCTCACAACAAACTCCTCAACTGAAATGAATAACTAAATACTGAATACTGAAATCAATACATGCCAAAGTCTGAAAAACTGAAATGGAAAAGTCTCTAATAAAATTTGGGCAACATGCCCTACAACTGAAGAATACTGAATATGGAATCCAAATGGTAGAAGCGTCTAAAAGCAAATCCCTGTAGCTTCCACAAACAGCTACAGCTCGTCACCTGAATGAGTATCCTATGCATGGTGTCCTTGTGGCTGGGCACCTAAAATGGGTTTACAAAAATAGATTTGAAAGCAAACGGGTCAGAGCCCGAATGTGGAGATATTTTAAAAACCTGCAAGTGCTTTAAAAATATTTAAAACATTAAATGCAAAGTATATGTTAGGACGTGCACTCACATGAAATTCTCACCTCTCGTCTAACTGTGCACTCCTAACGTAAGTACCCATCTAAAATGACACAAACCACTAGCTAAGTGACATCATATCTAGCTAGACTGACATAGGTTCTACCCTTATTACTCGGTTCCCATTAACATTATAACGTTTGCAATTAAATAGGGGCTTAACGTAAATTCAGGTTCTCACATAAAAGTAATACAACTCATTATAGATCATCCCTTTTGTTATTCCATAGTTATACACACAATACCATATGAAAGTTCCCAGTTTATTAAGTGTATATTTTCCACAACATAAATATACAATATAAGCACCCCGAGACTAAGCTGCGGTGCACACATACTCTGCTATCCATCCCGGTACATCACGTACATAAGGAATCACGTATTCCGAATCTCTCAGGAATAGTTCAAAGATAACAACATCACAAATAATGGAGGCGAACACAGTCACATCACATGGGTCACGCACATACCTACGCTCCCACGATCAGCAGACTTATTAACATCCCAATAAGTCCTTCTCTGACCTATGTTCATCGAGGTAACCAGTCTAAATCCGGGCAACATAAGGATTAGAGGGCCCTAAGCGAACGCAAACCTCCCGTGATAGCAAGTATGGTAGGTATGTCATACACACAAATTATATATCAATACTAAGTAAACGCGCATCTTAGTAATCACCGTAGTTTAATTGTAGTACTTATCACATTCTCGTACCAACCTATAATTTATACAATTTTATATACTCCTGGTTCATAATCATACATGCCATAATTTATTCCCACGTCGTAGTAGGCACTCACGTCTCAACTCAAAGTCTCTATTTGATTCGTTCCACAATTATATAATTTAATCCTCATTATGTCCCAAGTGTCCCAAGTATACCAATACATCATCAAAAGAATGTTATCTCTATCCTCGAACAAGTTTACGGGACTCCCAAAATCAAAACAGGCCAAAAAGGCCTAAACTGCTAGCTCGTTAGCAGTCTCATTCGAACGAGGCTGTTCGAACGAGAGTTCGTTCGAACGAACTGGGCTATCTAACGAGATCTCGTTTGAACGAGATTATCGAACGAACATCCCTCTCGTTAGAACCCCAAACTGTCAACTCGTTAGAAGCTCGTTCGAACGAGCTCGTTCGAACGACCTGGGTAGGTCTTCTAACGAGTGACCAGATTCAAGCCCAGAAATCCTATCTCGTTTTTTCACCAATTTCTACTCCTCAATACTCCTCTAAAATTCGTCCTAACAATATTTTAAGGTCTCTAATCAATCCTAAACATATCAAGGTCACATACTAACGTGTTTTAAGGAATCAATTCATCCTAAACATCATTAAATCATCAAGTCTCTTCACTTTTCCCCAAACTTTCAAGAACATAAACCCTAGAATTTATAATCATCAATTTACTCAAATTAGATCCTTTTTTGTTACATCCAACATATATTAACATCAGGGTAATCATCTCTATACGATTCTACATGCAATTTCTTCTCAAAATTTGAGTTCTAAGTCCAATTAAAATGGGTTTTTATTAAACTCCCAAGAACAATTTGATTTACTGGATAGTCTAAGCATGGAAGAAGCATTTACTGCATAAAAACGTAATTTAAACCACTTGCCTTGATTCAATCTCTGATTTTGATGACGATTTGAAGAAGTTCCCTCTCTCTTTCTGCAGAATTCCCTTCTATCTCTCTCTCTCCAAGCTTTCTTCTCCAATAGCTATGGTGGCTAGGGTTTGTTTTTGGAAAAATATTAGAAAACCTAATTCTAATAACCTATGTAGCCTTCTAGGTTAATATGGGTTGTTAATGGGTTAAGTAGGTCAATTCCCAATCACATAAAAACTCTTAATTTTCGTCACTTTTAATTCCCAAAAATACAAAATTACCAAAATACCCTTTATGTTGCCGGTATGGCCTAAAAATACCCCGGGACCCAAACTAAACCCCCGGCTAGTGTTTTCTGACTATCTCGACCCTTCCGGACGCGTTGGCGCACTCAAAACGACCATACGGTTAATAGAATTTAAATTTACTTTTACAATTAAAATAATTATGTCCTGACGCGACTGTCTCACGCGTCCCAATAAAATGTCCAAATTGTCGTATATCAATCTCACGACAAATTTCATAATTCAATATTCATATAACATCATATATACTCAATATAGTCAAATACCAACTCACATCTCGCTAGTATTTTATTCGGATTAATTCTCAATTAATTCTCATTTAATTAATTAATCCCAAAAATAAATATCGCCAAAAATACGGGGTATTACATTGCCCTAAAAATAAATTTATTTAGTGTAGCTACTCAAACGGTTAGACTTTGAATTTTCTTCTTATTTTTCGATGGATGGATATTGATCAACGCTTTACTATTCTTAGGGTTGTACTCTATTACTCTTTAGTTGATGATAAAGTCAAGGAATTTTCCGGCTCTTACTCCAAAGACATACTTCATAGGATTTAATTTCATCTGGTACTTTTCCACCTTATCAAAATTTTGACCGAGCTCATGAATGTGATCAGATGATCTTGATTTTTGTTGGCATGTCGTCCACATTGACTTCCATTGTCTTTCTAATATGTTCTTCGAAGACCTTGTTGACCATAATTTGGTATATAGTTCTAACATTTTTTAAGCTCGAAGGGCATAACGTTGTAACAAAATTTGCATCAAATGGTGATGAATAAGGTCCTTTATTGATCTTTAGGCTTCATCTTTATCTGGTTATACCCCAAGTAAGCATCTATTAAGATGAACAACTCATGACCAACCGTGGTGTCAACCAAATGGTCGATTTGAGGTAACAAAAAGTGATCTTTAGTCAGTTTCTATTCAGATCGGAAAAATCAACACACGTGTACCATTTATCATTATTCTTTAAAACCATCATGACATCTGAGAGATAGTCTGGATACTTCACATCTTTGATGAAGTTTTCTTTCTTTAATTTCTTCACTTCTTCTTGTATATCCATATTATTCTCTTCCAAGAACACTCGAAATTTCTATTTATGGGCTTTACATCTTTCATAAGGCCGACTTTGTGGAAGAGAACATTTGGATCTATTCTAGGCATGTCCTTATGGCTCCATGCGAACACACTCTTCATCTTCCTGAGGTAGTCAACGCATTTCTTCTCCAAGACTGGATAGAGGGATGATTAATCTAGATTGTACTTTATGGGTGCTCATTTTTTAAAATTACTAATTCAATCTAATCGGCACCTTCCTTTGTGACTAACTTATCTTTATCTTGAGGATCTAATGTCTCAATCTAATATGTTTCAGTCTATTTTTTTGTTTTTTTTTCTCAGTCGATGTGTAGTAGCATTCTCGTGCGTCTACTTTGTTTCCTTTTATTACTCCCACTCTATAGTTCATCAGGATCTTCAAGCACTGGTGGACGGTGGACAAAAATGCTTCAAGCCAACCTAGATGAAGATGATATTATAAACCAAGGATACATTCTTATCTATGATGAAGAAACACATAATTTCTATTCAACATTTTGTCCAAGTTTTGATAATGACTTCTAAATTGATTTTTCCCAAATGGTACACCTTCTACCTTGAGAACCAATATCAGGGAATTCGTACCCTAATAGCTTTTTGTCTGCCAACTTTAGTTTCTTAAAATAGTCATAAAATAACACATCTGCAGAGCTACCACTGTCTAATATGATTCTTGCTACTAACGTCTCATGAATTATCGTAGTGACAACTAGAGGTTCATCATGTGAATATAATAATTCAGAGAATTCATATTTGGAAAAATAAACTATTAAGAAATCTTTATTTACCTTATGAGGTTGTGTATTCACCGCTTCGGCCATGCTCACTTCATTGGTATGTGCACAAGCTTTTGCCTCATATATGTATCCCCTTCTCCGTCGCTAGCATCGCCTCTATCTATAAAGTGACATCCAATGGAAATCATGCCGACATTATCTATTGGTTTATTCGGTTTCTTTGGAAAATCAAGGTTAGTTCCAATATTCGAGTCCGTGTCTTCATCTCGATTATTGTTTTCCTTACCCTTGTAAGGATACTTAGATCATATAATTTATTTCTGATCTTCTTCGATTTCATCTTCTTGGCTTGACTTATCCACATACTTCATCAACTTATCTCTTCGAATAAAGGCCTCAATCTCATTCTTCAAAGCTAAGAAATTATCAGTGGTGTGTCCATGGTCTTTGTGGAACTCATGAAAATTGTCTTTATCTCTCCTTCCTAGAGTTATTTTTAACTTCTCTGTCCACCTCATCTTTTCACTTCCTCCGATCTCGCTGAGGATGTGATGAATTCCCATGGTGAGTGGTCTGTACTCATTAAATTTCTTTGGCTTCGTATTTTTAGCTCCTTAGACTTGTATTTTATGTTCGAACTCCCACCAGTGTTGGACTTTATATGTATTGACTTGTTCCCTGTCATCACCTCTACGATATTCATTATCTTTCTTGTCTTGGCCAAGATCTTGCTCATTATGTTTGATGATTCTTTTGTCATTGCCCAGTAGAGATTTCTAGGTAACAGACCACTCATAATAGCAATAATTGCAATCATCTCATCGTAGTTCATTACCTTCAATTTTTTTATGTTGAACTGGGTAATGTATTGCCTTGTCATTTCATCCTCCTTTAGAGGTCACACACAAGTGAGCTAACCTTTTTTTGAACTTGGTGAGGAAGCAAAAGTTATTCATAAATAGGTCTAATAGATTCTTAAAGATATAAATCTTCCC
The DNA here is from genome assembly GCA_949130495.1 of Sambucus nigra. Taxonomy (NCBI): domain Eukaryota; kingdom Viridiplantae; phylum Streptophyta; class Magnoliopsida; order Dipsacales; family Adoxaceae; genus Sambucus; species Sambucus nigra. The sequence goes on from OX422217.1 coordinate 205,359,357, forward strand.
TTAGGGAGACCATTGTACCAAATTTGGGTTGATCCGATTAGAGTAATAAAAAACTACTTACACCTTATCTCCTCTGGAATGGAGTAAATGTATGAATAAGCATGGTACTGCTCCACATGGTACATTGGATATGATTTTCCATCATATCTAGGTGTTATCGCAGATTGTTTGAACTTAGAAGGCATCGAATATCCCATTATAAATGTTATAAATAGGTATCCCTGAACGTATACCCTCTACAAGGGGTTCTTCATCTTTATTAGATCTCTTAGTCGATCTTCCAAATATTGAATTGACCATTTATAGGGTTGTTCATTCTCTTATTTATTGGGTTAAATAGTCTTTTCGGATCATCTATGACTCTCATATGAGCATTCCTTTTTACTTAAAGTGTTATCGTACCTGTTCGAGCATGTGATCCTCTTGCTCTCATATCTTCAAGATTTTTCTCTATGTTCCCTAGGCTCCCGAGTTCTATGAACGAATGTGCTCATTTTTCCCTTGGTGCTAATCGATAAAAAGTAAATCCTCTGCTCATCTTCTTCAACATGCTTGGATGCTCCACCGAATAAGTCTGATCATTATCATATCCTATCGAGTGGATGGTCAATATTTCTCTTGGCTTGTAGGATTGGTTACTTTGATCGGATCATGGCCTTTTGGAACTACTTGTTGTATCCTGTGAACCCAAATATAATCTCTTGGTTATCTAGTATTGGTAAATGGTGCGCCTTCCTCATGTCCCTGTATGGGGGTAGAGGTCGCATCTCATGTATTCAGTTTAAGTTTTCCCTAAATCTATTGGTGGTTGGGTTCATTAATGGCCTATTTTGTTCGACCAGGATGCTCTCAGTTAATTGCTTCATATTTTTCATCATAACCTCCTAGATTTTGGCCAGGCTCTGTAGGATTCCCTGCAAATCTCCCATACCAATAGGTGTAGAGGGTGGAATACCATCTACAGGCCTATTTCTTTATGGGGTTTCCCACATTCTGAACACGATTTATGTAGAAAACTGAGTATTATAACAAGAAAATTAGATTTGATGAAATGTAAATCTAAGGTAGAAATACAAAGATCTAAATAATAATTCAAGGAAATACAAAGAATCAAATGAAAATTTCTATTAAGAGTGCTCTAAACCTATGAAACCCATCTTAGTTTACTCATAATTCGTTGGCTCATTCAAATTGGGTATCCTTAACCCCTAGCAAATGAGGATGGTGGAAAATGACAATGGAAAGTAGTTTCCCATAGGTGGAGTCAATCTATTATTGCCTTATATTGGTATATTGATTATCTTAGTTAGAGTATACTAATTATCTGTCAATAAAAACTATGAGATCTAATCTACTAAAATATAAACGCTATATAAAATTATAGAGATATGAGAGAAAAAGAATAAGAACCATATTTATGTTCTTTGGGTCAAAATGGCACGTACGTCCACATGTGCAGTGTTTATTCTATTGGCTTACTTGGAAAAAGCCACTGACAAGAACATAAGTGAAATTCTCATGTTCTCTCTAGAGTTAGGCAACATAATAATAAGTAAAATCTCGGATCTCCCGAAAGTGTGAGTGTTGTATGCTATTTGTAGGTTACTGGCGGATAGAGAAAAGAAAGTGCCAGGTGGCTCACCTCTATAAGCTAGGTGAATACACGTTTTACATACATGGTGAGAGAATAATCATGAGTTAGTTAGTGGTGCATAAGGGGAATATTTTCATATCAATGTGCACATGTTATAAATGTTTTTGATGTCATCCAATCACACAATACGTGCTTCTTATAATGGAGTTACTTAAGTATTTTAGCTGACCATGTTAACTAACAAGGTTAATGGTTCTATCAACACTACCTGAGTCGACCTCTATCTAGGGCCGACCAAATTATTAACAGGGCCTACCTCATTTCTATTGATATGTGTGCTCAGGTGTCCTCTTCCAATTGGTCCATGACTCATCCCACATTTATTTTATGACATGTATTATCAAATAATTTAGAGGCTCGTCATTATACCTATCCTACTTTTTCACCCTCATATAAAAAATAATTTTGTTACAAAAATTCTATTTGTGAAACAAATGTTCCAAAAATATCATAATTCGATTAACCTATAAGTGTCACATGTCCTCTTTAAATATATTGATTTATGCATATCTGAAGTGGATATTTGAAAAAAATACCGGGATGTCCCATTATCTGAAATTGTCTCCTTTTATGAGCTTTAGTGGTCACCTCCATGTGGTTGGCTGTGCTTGTTACTTAAACCTTTTGAGCATCATAATCAACATAACTTTTTTCAGTGAACTGGTTTATTTCGATCTTAATGTTTTAATGAAATGCCTTTAACATCTTCGTTCCTTTTCTTATAATTACCAATCATTTTCATTCACTAAAAACATTTCCCATTTATTCCATTATCATCGTCGAATTGAATAAAAAACACTACAAGAAAAATGATCTTTTACAATTCTTTTAAAATATTTCTTCTGTTAATTAAATGTAAAATGAGTCATTTGAAACATTCGAAATGCTTATACAATGACTATAATTTCATTTATAATTTAAGTTGACTTTTGTTTAAGCCTATGTGTAAAGTTACTTTTTTTAATCAATTTATACATCTCCAATTTTAAAAATGTCGTATTTGATAAACTTTTGGCCGGGATCCAACAATCAAGCCTTACACACACTTAACCTCAAAATAAAAAATATCTCAATTACTCTCCTCGAACTTCATCGTTGATAATGAGCACTCGTTAATGACATACTTGTTGTTGGAACCAAGTGGTTTTAGTGTGTAAAGTTGGAAAAACGAAGGGGGAACAAAGTCTTTTTTGGTGGGTCCCATATGTTCCCTTTAACTTTACAACCAATTGCTCCCAAATGCTTTCCAAATGGTTTTGAAGAAGTCCCACATCAAAACAAAATAAGGAAATTGTGTTGTTTATTTACAAATGTTTTGACATTAATGGGCAAGCCCTTTGTGCATAAGATTTTTGGTTGTATTAGGTGGAGCAAATTATTCTTCCAAAGCCCACGTGCGCGCGCCACTACTGCTATCCGCCTGACCAAACTATTATGTGCCCTAGTTCGGGTCTTGGTACATGGGTTTGGACTCACTAATATTTATTTTTTGGGAAAAAAATAAGTTTTTTTAATTATAAAATTCTAAATGAATTTTCTAAACAAGTTTTAATAGTAGTAAATAATGACCAAGTCTTAACCCACTTGGCCACTAATTCCATTTTGACTCTCCATGTTTCTCCTTCTAACATTTAGATTATTTATGTATAAAAAAGATTGTTGTTTTGTTTTAATAAGTTGAAAAATTGCACATAAAAAATTCCATTCTATTCTCAAATAATTTTTCGGCCATAATTTACAATGATTTCGAGCAATATATTTATGATAGGGTGATAGCATTTGAGATACCCATCATGCATAGCTATCTAAGACAGAGGATTATTTATTTCTAGGTTATTTTATCCTTGGGGTGGTGGGGCAATTGCATAACTATTGCACAACTTCGACACAGCCACGAAACACTTTAAAGAGAGTGGCATAATCCCCAACTTAACCTTAAGATGTAGTTTTTATTCTTTTTGCAATTGATAATTTTTTTCATTTTGGTAAATTCGATCCATTATTTTTATTCTGAAATAATATTTTTAAGGTGTTTTGTTTATATTATGGAACCCGATAATGACTCTGCATCCTCTGTTCTAAACTGACCCTTCAAATTTGAAAGGTTACCCTTCAAATGGTGTAAGTATAAAATGCTATTCTATTTTACTACAAAAAAATGGCATCATCTATTCAATTGTACAAACCTACTGAGTCTGAATCCCCTATTGCTGATGGACTTAAGGTTAGAAAAAAAAGGAAGAAGATGATTTTCTATGTAAACATTATATTTTAAATGGGCTAAGTGATGACCTTTATGATTATTATGCCAATTGTAAAGCAATAAAAAAATATTTGGGAGGCTTTAAAGAAAAAATATGATATTGAGGAGGCTGGTAGAAAAAAATATATAGTAAACTATTATCTGAAATTTTAGATGATGATGATAAATCTATTGTTGCTCAAACTCACGATTTATAAAAAATTGTACATAAAATTATTTTTGAAGGAATGGAGTTAGATGAGCAATTCTAGGTTCCAGTTATAATTGCCACACTTTCTTTAGGTTGGAATGATTTTAAAAGAACTTTGAGTCATATCTAAAGAGTTTTCACTTGAAAGTTTAATCTTTCGTTTGAGAATTAAGGAAGAATCCCAAAAATAACATTACAATGATGAAATTCTGGTTGTGTCTAATAATAAGAATTATAATAAGAATCATACTCCCCATGTTCTGAAACCAAATGGGAAGAATATGAAAAACTAGGACACGAACCGCAACCATCAGAACCATAACAAGAATTAAGAACAGAATAACAAGAACTACCCTCCATGAAATGGTCATGATAGTAAAAAATAGTCTTTTACTCGTCTTAATTATAACAAGCCTAGACATATGGCTCAGAATTGCTGAAATAGGCATTGTCCTCCTCCTTAGGCGAATTTAACCAAAGAGAACTCATGTTCTATGAATTCTGAAATCAATGTTATTGGTGGGGCTGAAGGGTGGTAGGTAGACCCTGGTGATTCCCATTATATTTGATTTCATTTATGAAATCAATGTTGTTAGTGGGGTCGAAGAGTGGTGGGTAGACATTGTTGCTTCCCACCATATTTTCTTCTATTGTGCAATGTTTGAGACATTTTGAGGACATAGGTAAGAAAGTGTTGTTAGGCAATTACCACTCTACTAAGGTTACTAGTACATAAGATGTTAAATTAAAGTTTACCTTTGCGAAGGCTGGTATCCTAAAGACATTTTACATAACCCATAGATTAGGAAGAACTTGGTTTTGGGATATCTTCTGAACCAGGCTAGTTTCACTCGAACTATCAGGGCGAATCTTTTTACTTTAACTAAAAATATTAATTTTGTAAGAAAATGATATGCTATCGAAGGAATGTTAAAATTGAATGTTGATGCTAACAAAATTTCCCATTATACTTATATTGTGTGTTGTTTCAATATGTGTTATTCTAGACTTTAGAATGTCAATAAACGACTTGTTAAAAATATGAGCAGTTTAGGACTAATTCTAGAATTGTCACTAAATGATTTTGAAAAATGTGAATGGTGTAGTCAAGAAAAAATTCCGAAACCTCCATATAAATATACTTTTAGAGAATTTGAACCACTTGACTTAATTCATTTAGATATATGTGAATTGGAAGAAATTATGACTAGAAATGGCAAACGTTACTTTATTACTTTTATTTATGATTGCTCGCATAATTTATTTATGTATTTAATGAAAAAAAGTGAAGTGTTGGACATGTTTAAAATTTTCTTAAATGAAACTAAAAATCAATTTAATAGGAAAATAAAGAGAGTACATAGTGATAAAGGCACCGAATATGATTATGGACATTTTATTGAATTTTATAAAAACCCGTAGTATTATTCATTAAAAAACATGCCCTTTTACTCCCGAATTGAATGGTAAAGTTGAATTTAAAAAATTAGACTTATACTGAATTGGTAATTGCTATTTTATTAATTTCGGGGGTTGCCACACATTGATGGGTAGAAATTATTTTAATGGTGTGTCAAGTGTTTAATAGAATTCCGAAGGCTAAAAAAAATATCTCCTTATGAATATTGGAAAAATATTAAGCCTAATATGTCATCTTTTAAAATGTAGGGGTTTTTAGCTTATGTATATATTCCTGACCTTAAAAGGTATAAATTAGCCTATAGAGATTATGAGTGTGTTTTTATTGCTTACGTGGTTCATAACAAAACATAACGATTTTATGATTTATAAAACCAAGTTATTATCGAATCAAATGATGCTGATTTTTATGAAGATAAATTTCCTTTCAAATTGAGAAATAGTGGTGGCTTGATATCCACAAGTGTTTATATTCCTAAAAATTCAGAACCTAATGAATATGTTTTAGAACTAAGAAAAAAGTAAAAGCGCAAATGCATACTTTAGAGGAGGACCTTAATACCCTTAAAGAATATTTATCTTCTATAAATGTTGATTTGTGGCAAGAAACTGTTAATGATGAAATGTAATCTTTAGAAGCCAATAAAACTTGGCATTTAACGGATTTTCCACCAGGGTGTAAAATAATTGGTTGCTAATGGATTCTTAAAAATAAATTAAGATACGATGGTTCTATTGAAAAATAAAAGGCCCATCTTGTGGATAAAGTTTTTAGACAACGTAAAAATGTGGATTTTTTGACACTTTCTCATTTGTTAATAGAATATTATATATCCATGTGCTATTTGCAATAGTTTCCATCAATGATCTTGGCATGCACCGAATGGACGTTAAAAATGGTTTCTTAAATGGTGAATTGAAATAAAAGACTTACGTAGACCAACCCAAAATTTTTATAGTACACGGTGAATATAAAAATGTGTAAATTATATACATCTCTTAATGGATTAAACCATGCAACTAAGAAATGGCATGATAAATTTGATAGCTCATTCATCTCTAATGGGTTTTAAATTAATGAAAGTGAGAAATGCATTTACTATAGATATGAAGATAACATTTTCATTATCATATGTCTTTATGTGGATGACACACTTATATTTGGATCCAGTATTCATGACGTATATAATGTTAAATCCTTGTTGTGGGCCAATTTTGATATGAAAATTATGGGGGAAGCTAGTGTAATTTTGGAAATGAAAATTACTAAGGCAAAAAAAGGGACTTTCTTTCGACCAATCTCATTATATTGTGAAAATTTTAACGGAATAAAATTACTTTAACTATAAACCTGCTAGTACTCCATTTGACCACAGTGTAAAATTATTTAAGAACACTAGTGATATTGTTAGAAAAATTGAGTGCAATACCCCGTATTTCTGAATATTTCCATTTAATTAAATTGGAGAATTAAATGAGAAAATACAGTTTAATTTAAATTAACCAAGAGAAGTAATTTAGTGAGTTTTATTAATAATTGTGATTTATGGAGTATTAATCGAGAGATATATACTAATTAATATTGCCTCATTCTATTTACCTAGCGCGTGTAGTAAATAGTTACTTAGCACATGTAGACCATTTTTGGGTGAGAACGAGTAACATATTTTTAACTGACTCAAATGATAATTTAGAGGACACAAATGAGTCCAAAAGGGTCGAATTAGTCAAAATAGTATACCCAGGGGTACTAATTGAGTCTCGGGGTAATGTTAGACTAAAACGAGACCGTTCGGGGGAGTATTGGTCTTTTAACTTGTGAGGGAATGGAGACATAGGAATTTCAGAGTCTTCTATCAGCCGTATGAAAGAGGGGTTAGGGTTAGAAAACCCATTGTAAACACCAAGGCCATTAGAGAGAAGGATAAAACCATTCTCAAGGCTTAGAAGAAGCTTTTGAGGAGGGTGGGTTTGGATCTTGCATCTTAGGAGCCAAAGGAGGAAGGATTGAAGAAATGAAGCATCAATCCATCATCAACGCCACGAAATCAGAATCCCTCTGTCAAGGCAAGTTATTTATAATTTTTTTTAAAGTTATAATACCCATGTGTAGAGTTTTTGAATAGTTTTGTTAAATCAATAATTTGGAAAGAAAAGAATGATATTTTTGCATGTTGGGATATGAATTGCATGTAGAATGATTTAGCATATGTAGAGGAATAATATTCAGAGCTAACATGATAATTATTTCAGAATAAAATCTGGGTTTTGAATGAAAATATGGGAAGAAGACCATAACTAGGGTTTTAAGAAATTATGAGTTTAATCCACTATTTCATTAAATGAATTGAGGTTTTGATGTATTTGTAACGTTAGAAATTGTCCTAGTATATGTGGGAACACGTTAGGATAATTGGGTCGAAGTTTGGTGTTCTGTAATGAAGTTTAGAGATTTGTTAATGGAAGAAGGAATTAACGCAGAAGACGAACTGCTACTATCCCAGATCAGTCTTGAATGTCGATCGATCAATTAAACCCCGGAGTCGATCGATTGACTTAAGGTTTTTTTCTCGAATTTTTCCTTGGTTAAGGTTTCTTTGATTTCCAGTAATGAATGGGAATCCTAGGATTTATATTATACTTATATGGGAGTGAGAATGAGAGAACTAGGTATATTGTTGAGGTCCGGTAAGGCCATTCGGTGTAGGACTGGGATTATGGACCGAGGAGAATAAATCGATTGAGTAGAGCATCGGGGAATTTGGGATTGAGTTAGGAGGCGAGGTAAAGTCAAATCAAGAAATATACCAGTAGGGTAAATAGTAACTGCTCAAATTATATGTGAGGGGTAACTAGGGCCCTTAGAGTTAAGGGAATACTCAAATAAATGCGCTTGAGAGAAATCGTAAATTGACGAATACGGCTAATATAAGAGAATACTATATTACGTACAAGCATGATTGATAGGTCGGGGGTGTGCCTACTAAATTGTATGAAGTATTAGGTTGAGAGATGTATACCTAAATTAACTACGTTAGGGTCGATGAAGTATTCCGAAATAAAGTAGGGTTATGATATGTTAGGGTCGATGAAGTATTCCGAAGTAATGTAGTGTTATTATATGTTAGGGTTGATGAAGTATTCTGAACTAACATTGGGTTATCATATGTTTGGGGTCGATGAAAAATGCCGAACCAAACCTTCGAACTGGTGGCGTGATGAAAGAGTCCAAGCCAGAATATGTGTATATAAATAATTGGGGTCGATGTATCATTCCGAACCAATTCTCACTTGGGGTCGATGAATCATTCTGAACCAAGAGTCCTTTACGTGTGTTAGAAGGACATAATAGTAATGACTGATATTTAGTATATATTGTGTGTGAAATATATACTTAATGATATTATACTGCTGTGTATTAGTAGATTAGTATATGATGTGTTTAACATTACATGTCAGACTGGTAAGTTAAGTAGTGAAACTTAATTATGAAACATAACATTAGATAGAGAATATCTAATTAGTAATTTAAGTAATGAAACTTGATTACAAATGTGGGAATATATTAATTGTGAAAATCTTAGAAATTTAGTAGTGAAACTAAATGAGAAGTTTTGAAACATAACATAGGCGAAATGTTACTTGAGAATTAATTAACCTTTGTGAGATGTTAATGAAATGGATGTACTGTATAGGCAGTATGAGAACTTAGGTATTGATAAGTTGAGATGATCACTTTAGTCGTAGTTAGCTTGGGAGATATGGCTAGGTAGGCTAAGAGTAGAGCGTTAGTAGTGCACAATAGATGAGGAGTGAGTAAACTCAAGAGAGTGTACGAGAACCTAACATTTGTAATCAATAACTGCATTTTATATTGTGATAAATGTTTGCTAAATATTTTCAAAATGTTTTGAGTACTAACTCTTGCTATAAAATATTTTCAAAACCTTTTAGGTGTCCATCCACAGGGACGCCATTTATGATGATTTCATTCCAAGGACTCAAAGTTGTAGCATAGTGGAAGCTTAGAGGATTTTGATTAGATGATATCTCTCATTCATATCTAGTGCAGGATCTCACACTATTCTGTGTATGGACTTGTGGTCCGGTATCAGTTTCAAATGTTTAGTTTCAGACTAGTGGTTGTTAAATTATTATTTTAGGATTTTAGACGATGGTTTATTCGGTAATACTCTTATTTTTTTGTACGTATACTTTGTTGATTGGGTTATATTACATGATGATTGTTATACCTAGTTCCGTATGGTTTATTTATTTGTTTTAAGAAGGATAAAATTTGGCACCGGTCTAATTTTCACTTAGGGGATTAGTAATTAAAAAGTTTCCGACAGTGATGCTAAGAATGAACCGTTTGAGAAGCCTGTTTTAATTTAATAAAGGCCTGATCACCTGATGTTTAATTAGGCGGGGTGTCACAGATGGTGTCAGAGCATCTGTTTCTAGTGTCCATAGGATCTGTACGGCTTACTACATTTTCGGTGTATCATATGATTGGAATAGAGCCCTATCTTAGGATTGTTGTACTCCTCTACATACGTGGTTTACGTTCTCCTACTATTTAGTAGATGAAGTGATATATATATATACGACTTTGATTTGGTATGCTATGTCGAACATGGCGATAGGACCATCGTAGGCGTTAGAAGAACTGCAGGAGAAAGGGGCTCGGCATGAAGCGTGGAGTGTTCGAGGATGGTAATCGTGGAAGAGATGACCTTCGTCAAGGTCAATCCTAGTGTGTAATGGAAGTAGATGCTATAAGGATTGTTGGGGCATAACAGGCATTTTCTAAGTATCGTAATGGAAGAGGGTGATGCTCATCTAGACCCGCCCAATGCAGTGATAATGGGAGGAGGTCTGAAGGACTGAAAATGTCGACTGTGCATGTTAACCAATAGATGTAGAATATCCAGAGGTCTTGCCATTAGGGATTCAGTAGAAGTACTCATAAGTGAAAATTTGGGTAAATTTTTATAAAGGCAACGTGGTAGGGATACCAGTCACCACATTTGGACTAAGGTCGGTATATAAATAAAGGGATTTTAAGTATAGTTTAACCGCAAATTCCTCCAATGATCATTCAGAAGGAAAGTAAATAGAAATTTTTGAACCCATCTTGTGAAATCCTGACAGAGGAAAATGTTAGGAAATAAATTTATCTGTTGAAGTGAACTTGTACCCAATGAGACAGGTACAAGGGAAAAAGAGCCCTTGAGAGAATGGACTCAAGAGTTATTGTCGCCCACAATTTTGAAAAAAAAACGCTGCTTGGATGACTTATGTGTATGATGGCGGTATGGTGCTTCTTAGACGGCTGATGTAAATGCTCATGAGTAAGCATACCTAAAAGAGTTTAAGGATATAGTCAAAGAGTAAAACTGGAAGTAATGGGGCTAGTGCAAGCCCTAAGTGGAGACCTACTAAGGGATTCATTGATTTGATTCTAGTTGGGGCTGTTAAGTCCAATAGTGTGTTCCTATTGGTCAGCAGAACTAAGGGAACCATGATGATTGCGTTAAGAAATTGAGTCTGCCAAGTCCGAGGGGAGGAATATCCTAAATTGGCCGGTGTGGCCTGAAATAAGGGGATTGATGATAAGATGTCTGATGTGGGACGTAAGACCACGCGTGTTGATCTTGGCCAAAGTTATTTAAGGGATTAATAACTCCGATAAGTTTTATATTCCCGGAAGGACAAGCGTATTATGTTCGGGAACCATTTGAACCACCAATACGATGGGCAAGAAATTACATGAGTTTTACCCTCGAGTGAATGAGGTATATGACAATGCCTCACTTATAAGAGGGTCGAGCTCGCATTATTCATTAGTATGTTGGAGACTTCAGAGATTATGGATGTCTCATAGTGACTGATCCTGGTGTATAAAACTTTAATGATGTGATTCAAGGTATATTGTATGACCACTGAGCGGAGAGATCGAGCTCGTTGTTGTGATTAGTGCTAAGGATTTAGTGATAGTATAAGCGCAGTGCCACTTGACTCCTTTAGAGATAATGAAGTATGGTTGCACATATTATCGAGGAATGGAATTTGAGTATCTCGACTATGTGTTGTTCCGACAATGCTCAGTAAGAATGCATGGGGAGAAGTCCCTTGTTTAAGTTCGGTGGTGACAGGGGATACGACTGAATTTTTATGCACGTTAAGAGAAGAGAAGTTGTTAGATGCTAGGGCATAAGTGGAACCAATAGTGTTGTGGAGAAACACTGAAAGTCTTATTTCACCACGAAGGGATAAGTGGGACTTTGTGTGTAAGAATTTGATTTTTGGTCTCTAGGGGATTGAGAATACCCACAAGATTATAGTCACGCCGTGAAGACAAGGCGAGAGTTGAGGAAGCATGTTATGAGTGCAACGATTGCAATGTTTTTGCAAATGTGCACGGGGAAAAAGGTGTATGGGCGCCCTAGTCAATTGCCTTTATTAGTCATCCGAGATAGAGGGATGAAGAAAATTAGTTTTGATAAGTACGCCGGTGGGGAAGTTATGAGGCAAATCATATTGATGAAATGGATTGAACATCATGGGAGATAGACGATGATCCAAGATTATATGTGCTGAGAGAGCCAGCACACCCTTTGGGATAAGAATCAGTGGGAAGCCGTTCAAAGGCTATCTCTTGATATGGTAGACCTAACTATTATGAAGAAGTAACGTAAGGTGCTACTTGACTGAGTGTTGAGAAGACTTACGTGTTACTAAAATGTTGATTCTTATAAGGTAACCAACCCTAAAGGTGTGCCAATTATGAAGAGCGGGCAGATTGTAAAGTATAAAATACTCAAAGAGAAAGGGGAATAGAGTAACACTTGAGGAAAGATGACGTAAGTGGGAAGCAGTGTTGCGGAAGAGACATAGTGAGATTATCTCCAGATGCACCACTAGTTGATAGAGAATGATGGGCTCGAAATGAGAAACCAGAATTTGGTGGTGAATCTACGTTTCCAGTGATGGAATGCATAGGCAGGCTTATAATTTATGGATGGGATGTGAACATCGTAACTAAGTCAACATTTCATTGAGGTAGGAAAATGGGTTGACCGTGATGGACTAGTATATTGTTGAAAAGGAAGAGTGCACAAGTGCAAGGTGCCGCTCTATACTGTTGTGAATCAGGATGAAATCCTAAAATCTCACCCTGTGAGAGATGGTTAGGGAGGAATGGAGATGAAGCTTTATTTTGGGTATGTTTTGTCACCTATGACTGCATGGCTATGAGAAAGGAAGATACTACGCTCTAACGATAGTGGAATTTTAGTAGAACCCACTGATCAATTCATAGGTTAAATGTATACCTATATGATCATACTTATAGGTAGTGTGAGTGTGACTATATGAACTGTAAATAAGTATTAGGTTCGTGGGTACCTATTACGAACTTATATGTACGTTAAGGTGTGGTTCTAGGAGACATTCTGAACTCTTAGTCCTTAATGTGTGATATGAGGACATTTTATTGGAGTATGACATTTTAGAATATATGAAGTATGAAATATATAGCCCCTAAATTGTCTACTCATGTGCATTGAGATATATATACATATATTGGTGCTCGAGTTGTGACTCCGAGACAATATAAGAAATCATTATTGGTGATCGAGGTGGGATTTCGAGCCAATATCCCCAAAAGTGTTATAGAGGGGGGTGATTATAAAATAATTATTGATAGTATATGTTATGTGTAAGAAATATATACCTTATGCTTTTCCTACTTATGTGTGATAATCAGTATGCTTAATTCTGTATTGGGGTCGATGATGTTCCAGACCAATACATGAAGGATCGATTTGGGGTCAATTATTTTCTGAACCAAATCGATGATGAATGATAAACATTGGTATCAAGGAAAAGTCTGAACCAACATATGCATTACATTTACCTTGGGGTCGAGGGATTTCCGGACCAACATAAATGATAGTACGAATGGGGTCGATGATTTTGCCGCACCAATTTTTCTTATAGTATATATTGTGAATGAAATATATACCTTATAATATTCTACTTATGAGTGATAGAAGACACATAGATGTTATATATAGAGATATACATTGAAAGGGTAAATTAAGTAGGGGGAAACTTAATTTCAAGAGTTAACGTTAGATTGGGAAAAATCTATGGGGAAATTAATTAGTGAGACTTAATTATAATTTATGAGGCATGGATAACATGCAATAAGGGTTTACAATGAAGCAAGGCATGTACTTGGGATGACCCTTAGGATGATATGATTTGAGTTTTGGGTATTTGAGGATGCAGTTATGTTTAAGTTCCTTTGTATGAATACCAGTCTTATCCTAATTTCGAGGGCGAAATTCCTTTGTAAGGGGGGAAGTATGTAATACCCCGTATTTCTGAATATTTTAATTTAATTTAATTTAAATTATGCAAGAGAAGTAATTTAGTGAGTTTTATTAATAATTGTGATTTATGGAGTATTAATCGAGAGATAGATACTGATTAATATTGCATCATTCTATTTACTTAGCGTGTGTAGCAAATAGTTACTTAGCACGTGTAGACCATTTTGGGGTGACAACGAGCAATATATTTTTAAGTGACTCAAATGATAATTTAGATGACACAGATGAGTCCAGAAGGGTCGAATTAGTCAAAATAGTATACCCGGGGGTACTAGTTGAGTCTCGGGGTAATTTTGGACTAAATCGAGACCGTTCGGGGGCTTTTTGGTCTTTTAACTTGTGAGTGTATGGAGACCTACGAATTTGAGAGTCTTTTGTTATCCGTATGAAAGAGGGTTTAGGGTTAGAAAACCCATGTAAACACCAAGACCATTAGAGAGAAGGAGAAAACCATTCTCAAGGCTTATAAGATGCTTTTGAGGAGGTTGGGTTTGGATCTTGCATCCTAGGAGCCAAAGGAGGAACGATTGAAGAAGAGAAGCATCAATCCATTATCAACGCCACGAAATCAGAATCCCTCTGTCAAGGAAAGTTTTTTATTACAAAAATTATAAAGTTATAATACCCATGTGTAGGGTTTTTGAATAGTTTTGTTAAATCAATATTTTGGAAAGAAAAGATTGATATTTATGCATGTTGGGATAGGAATCGCATGTATAATGATTTAACATATGTAGAGGACTAATATTCAGAGCTGACTTGATAATTATTTCGGAATAAAATCTGGGTTTTGAATGAAAATATGGGAAGAAGACCATAAATAGGGTTTTAAGAAATTCTTAATTTAATCCACTGTTTCTTTAAATGAATTGAGGTTTTGATGTATTTGCAACGTTAGAAATTATCCTAGTATATGTGGGAACACGTTAGGATAATTGGCTTGAAGTTTGGTTTTCTGTAATGAAGTTTATAGAATTGTTAATGGAAGAAGGAATTAACGAAGAAGACGAATTGCTTCTATCCCAGATCGATCGATCGATCGATCGATCGATCTTGAATGTCGATCGATCGATCGAACCCAGGAGTAGACCGATCGACTTAAGGTGTTTTTTTGAAATTTTTCCTTGGTTAAGGTTTCTTTGATTTTCGAGAATGAATGGAAATCCTGGGATTTATATTATACTTATATGGGAGTGAGAATAAGACCAGTAGGTATATTGTTGAGGTCTGGAAAGGCCATTGGGTGTAGGACTTGGATTATGGACCGACGAGAAAAAATCGATTGAGTAGAGAATCGGGGAATTTGGAATTTAGTTACGAGGAGAGGTAAAGGCAATTCACAAAATAGACCAGTATGGTAAGTAATAACTACTTTAAGTATATGTGAGGGGTAACTAGGACCCTTAGAGTTGAGTGAATACTCAAATAAATGCGATAGGGAGAAATTATAAATTGACGAATTCGACTAATATAAGAGAATACTATATTACGTACAAGCATGATTGATAGGTTGGGGGTGTGCCTACTAAATTGTATGCACTATTAGGTTGAGAGATGTATACCTAAATTAACTACGTTAGGGTCGATGAAGTATTCTGAAAAAAAGTAGAGTTATGATACGTTAGGGATGATGAAGTATTCCGAACTAATGTAGGGTTATTATATGTTATGGTCGATGAAGTATTCCGAACTAACATTGGGTTATCATATGTTTGGGGTCGATGAAAAATACCGAACCAAACCTTCGAACTGGTGGCGTGATGAAAGAGTCCGAGCCAGAATATGTGTATATAAATAATTGGGGTCGATGTATCATTCCAAACCAATTCTCACTTGGGGTCGATGAATCATTTCGAACCAAGAGTCCTTTAAGTGTGTCAGGTGGACATAATAGTAATGACTGATATTTAGTATATATTGTGTGTGAAATATATACTTAAGGATATTCTACTGTTGTGTATTAGTATATTGATATATGATGTGTTTAACGATACATGTCAAACTGGTAAGTTCAGTAGTGAAACTTAATTACGAAACGTAACGTTAGATAGCGAATATCTAATTAGTAATTTAAGTAGTGAAACTTAATTACAAAATTTGGAAGATATTAAATGTGAGAATCTTAGAAATTTAGTGGTGAAACTAAAAGAGAAGTTTTGAAACATAATATAGGTGAAATGTTACTAGAGAATTAATTAACCTTCGTGAGATGTTAATGAAATGGATGTATTGTATGGGCGGTACGAGAACTCAGGTATTGATAAGTTCAGATGATCACTTTAGTACTAGTTATCTTGGGAGATATGTCTTGGTAGGCTAAGAGTCGAATGGTAGGTGTGCACAATAGATGAGGAGTGAGTAAACTCAAGAGAGTGTACGAGAACCTAACATGTGTAATCAATAACCGCACTTTATATTGTGATAAACGCTTGCTAAATATTTTCAGAATGTTTTGAGTACTAACTCTTGCTATAAAATATTTTCAAAACCTTTTAGGTTTCCAGCCACAGGGATGCTATGTATGACGATTTCATTCCAGGGACTCGAAATTGTAGCACAGTGGATGCTTATAGGATTTTAATTAGACGATATCTCTCATTCAGATCTAGTTCAGGATCTCACACTATTCTATGTATGGACTTGTGGTCCGGTATCAGTCTTAGATGTTTAGTTTCAGACTAGTGGTTGTTCTATTATTGTTTTAGGATTTTAGCCGATGGTTTATTCTGTAATACTCTTATTCTTTTGTACTTATACTTTATTGATTGGGTTATATCACATGGTGATTGTTATACCTAGTTCCGCATATTTGATTTATCTGTTTTAAGAAAGATAAAATTTGGCACCGGTCTAATTTTCACTTAGGGGATTAGTAATTACAAAGTTTTCGTCAGTGATGCTAAGAATGAATCATTTGAGAGACCTATTTTATTTTAATAAAGGCCTTATCACCCGATGTTTAATTAGGCGGGGTGTCACATTGAGTATGCGAGCATCATAGGTGGCTTATGTTATGCTATTCATTGCACTAGACCAAACATAGCTCATGATATGGGCGCGCTATATAGATTTACTAGTAGAACAAGTATGGAGACTTGTGATGCTATCAAGAGGGTCATATGATACCTAAAAAGGATGATGAACCTCTAATTACACTATCAAAAGTTTCCCATTGCCCATGAAATATTTAGCAATGTTTATTTGAATACCCTACCAAATGAATCCAGGGGCACTAGTGGATACATATGTAGTATCGTTATAGGCGCACTTTCATGGAAGTTTAAAAACAAACTATGTTAGCTTAATCTACGATGGAATCTGCAATGATAACACTAGCTATGGCTAGTGAGGAGGCATGTTGGTAGAGAAACCTTTTGTTAGACATCCCTTTATGGGAGATACCGATACCAAATGTTTTGATACGCTGCGATATTACTGTAACTATTGGAAAAATTGAGAGCCATTATTATAACGAAAAGAGGCGACAAATACATGACAGGCATAGTACAATTAGATAATTTTTCCACTAGCACTATAAAAATGGATCACATACACTCTGAGGAAAATTTGGTTAATCCTTTGATAAAAATACTAGCAAGAAAAAAGGTGTGTAACACCTCAATTGGGATGGAACTAAAGACCTTGGACAGTTGAGCCATTTGTGATGGTAACCCTACCTATAGATCGTAGATCCTAATAAAAATTCTCAAAGGGTAATAAAAAGTCACAAGTGATATGGTTCGAATAATGTTATTTATTAAAAACGGGTTTTACTCTGAATCCATCCCTATGGAGTATGATATGTAGGAGAAGAATTTTATAATGGCTCATAGTTTAGATATTTTGGCATATCCCATTACAAACCGAACACTACATCCGCATATGCTTCCACGTTCTTTGAATAATTGATAGTGATCGAGCAATGTTTCGAAGTTCAAGCCACTAAAACTGTCACGTCAAAATATGGAGGTATATGGCATTTAAGTTTTTATTTAACTTAGTAAAATTTATTTTGGGATGTTTTATTTTAAAAACATTCAATTTTAAAAAAGGATTTTAAAATAAAATATTTTTTATATTTTTGAGTTCGTTAGAATGAAAAGTGAACATCATTTAAACGAGGTCATTGTTCTTGTTAGATCGATAATTTTAGTTGGTTCAAATGAAGCTGAATTTTCATTGGAACGAAGTGCTTAGGTCGTTAGAACGAACTTATAACAAGATTCTAATGTGTTGTTTTTATTTGGCATAACTTATCTCGTTAGAAATATGTAGGACACTCATTCGAACGAGAACGGACCTCCTTAGAATGAAACTGTGGTTTCTATTCGAAAGAATTCCAATTTTTGTTCTAACGAATATCGTCTCCTTAAAACTCGTATTTTCCATAAATTGGACTTTTGTGGACTGATTTTCTTAAATCTTTTGGCAAAAACAAAATTCTATAGTTATCCCGAAATTCCCACAAGTTGTGCTTAGTAAAAACACTTTTAGTTTCCAAAACATATTCATCCTTATAATGATTTGTTAAGTTTGTAAAATCCTAGTTCCATACAGAAACATCCAACTCTTATAGAGTTTTATTTATGGATGATTATGGAGTTGTGACTCTACAGCTGAAGAGAAAAGGATTCCACAATCCTGTGGTTGATCGATGGATACCGAGGGAAAAGATGCTTTATGTGGGTGGTGCTAGACTACGTCATATTTTGTTAAAGACTTGAAGACCAACATTGCATTATACTTAGTGGATCTCTAAGTTATTTGTAAGTCATTTTGTGTTTGTCAATTTTAATACAGTGTTAATATATTAGTTTTTCCCGAAAGGAATTTTCTTCAATTCTTCTTCTGCTTGGTTTGGCATAACTTATTTGTACTCTATCTTGCATGCACACCTAATTCTAATCAAGCTAAAATTTGGTTAAAAATGGTATCTTTGTGTGTGTAACTTATGATACAAGTGATTCTATATAGCCCCTGATGTTTCAAATTGGTATCAGAGTCGGTTACATTAATTTATTGTTTGATCTTTAAATTGGGTTTATATGGATAATTTGTATAATAGGATCCCTATTTTTAATGGGTCAGGAATGATCGAATAAGATCGTCCTTGAAAACGATTGACGAGTGTGTCTTACTTGTTTGTGAAAGAGGGTGGACACCACCCCTATGACTAATGTCAATGTCAGAAGTTTTAATCCCATCACCACTTGGATGAACGATGAATAAAAATGGGGTAAATTCAACTCACGTGGTTTAAGTTCCATTTCTAGTGATGTCACACTTGACGAAGTTTGTCGCATTATGACATGTACCTTGTATAAGGAAGCGTGGGATATCCTCAAACTCACTAACAAGGGAACTAACATTGTGAAATATTCTAAGCTACAAAATCTCACCAGAGTTTAAAAGTATTACTATGCTAGAATTTGAGACTTTTGATGAGATTTTTGCATGTTTATCTGACATAGTCAAATCTAGTTTTAATTTGGGTGAGAGATTCCTGAGATGAGAGTTTTGAAACATATTTTGATATCCCTTAAGTCCCTCTTTATGCCAAAAGTTATGGTCCTAAATTATTTAGGAATTTTATATATGTTAGGTTAGAAGAACTCGTAGTAGACCATCACACTTATGAAATTGGCATGTTCCCCAAAACTTAAAAGCCAATGGAAAAGGGGATTGGTTTGAAACTTCAATCTAAAAAGAAAGAGGAGGTTTATTCGGACTCCGAGTATGATTTTAAAAGTAGATGATCTTTCTCTTTTTGCAAAAAAAATCAAAAAAATTCAAAAACTAAGAAAAGAAAATACTTTCACAGAAAATAAAAGTTCTGAGAAAGATAAAAAATTTAAGTTGGGAAAGAAAGGTTTTGAAAAAAGAAAGAAGAGAGTACCCTAAGAAAGATAAGGAAATGCTCTATGACTGAGAGGGTAAGGTTCACAAAGCTCAGGAGTGTAACACAAGGTTTACGAGACAGGGCAAGGGAAAAGCTTCTTATAATGCCACTCTTAGTGATAGTAATGTCGAGTCGATGAATTTCGAGGATGAATCACTGCATGGACGTAAGTTCATCGCGTTTATGGAAACTCATTCGGTACATCGAGTACGTATCACACCTATGAGGATATTTCCAAACATGATGACCTCAAAAGTTAGTTTGAAATTTTGAAATGAGTTAGGGAGTTGAAGTTTTGAGTGAGGGAAAAAGTTGCCACTAACTCGCTTACGTCGAGATTTTACGCAGAGTCCTTTAAAATGAAAAAAAAATTGGTGCTTAGGGTGTTAGCTTTAGAGAAGGAGTTGGGAGAGTCGAGAGAGATCGAGTCCTGAGTGAGAGTTTCTTTGGGGGAGAGATTTGTTTTAGTGGAGAGGGAAAATGATGACTTGACCAACAAAGTGTCTAGTCTTAGAAGAAATATTCAAGCTTCATTGGAGAATCATGAGAAACTTGAAGCCCTTGTATACCAACTCGAGAAAGATCTCGAACGTGGCCCAGAGGTCAGAGTTACTATAGAGGATACTTCGAAGAATGTAGGGAAGATGTTTCTCGATCCTGCTTTATGTTTCATAGAGAGGCACGGAATAGGTTACAATGGTGCATCCACTTCTGATACTGCACCCGAATCGGTTTCAAAGTTTATGGGCCTCAAAATAACCTACCAAAGAGAGTTCAATCTAAACGAGATAACCAATGTAGATCCAAACATCTCTATGCTTTCACCCACTATAAAAGGAAAGGTAACCTTAGGGAATTTTTCTACATCTTAGGATGACCTCCACGTAGACATACTCCCACGCACCGCTATAATGACTTTTCTAGTCTTAGAGAGAAAATTGAGTTCTTAGTCGAGACCTCGCGAAGCTTAATGATAGAATTTCAAAGGATGTCTATGCATCTTCGGAATGCTTCCAATGCTATGACTAGAGCCAACAATGATAAGGGTAAGTACAAGGTTACCTCCACTTGGGTATCTAAGCATGCCGATAAAGCCCTTGTTGTTCACGTTGCTCTCAAGGTTCATGGTACTTCCCAATGGTATTTTGATAGTGGGTGATACAGGAACATGACCAATGACAAAGCCCTTAGTTTTGTAGGGTGAATCCAAGTCAATTTCCTCCAAATTCCCTTATCATCTTGAGTGATTCCTCCCTTTAACTCTCGAGTTCCACTTGTTAGCCTCTAGAATCAATTAACTTAGCCCTAATGACTTATAAGCTTATTTAACTACAAAATTAGGTGTAGTTGCCACCTAAATCCAATCCCAATACGTCCAAATGTTACCCCTATAGACCAAACATCTTACCCAAGACATGTACCAACCTAAAGGGCTTAAAACCCATCTAAATGTTTTAATAAAATTAAATATGTTCTAATTAACTTTGTGTTAGTTAAATTAAATTATTATTTTATTTTCAATAAAATAAATTTCAATTCAAGTTATTATAACAACATATAAGATGCAATTAAAAATAAAATAACTAAATTAAAATACGGGGTATTAAATTCCTCCATCCTTTACAAGGAATTTCTTCCTCGATTTGTTTTTTCATTCCTGCTCGGAAGTCTAAGAACATATCGCATGTAGCATCCTCACACTATAATAATATATTTACGTTGTTGTGACCTAGTACATCTAGGTCTCTCTAGTCGTATTTCTCTTTCGAACACTATTTTAACCCAACTCATCCACGTATTGAACTTCGTCCTTTTTAGTTAGCGTATCTATTATGACAACCATGCACTATCTTCCTTCATAATTGAATGAGTGCAACCTATTTTAAGGTGTAACGAATATTATATAATGCCTCGTATGGTGCCATACCACTAGTTTGTTGCTGACTATTGTTGTAAGGAAACTAAATAAGAGGTAAATACTGATCCCACCTACTTTTGAGATCCAACACACATGCATGAAGCATATCCTCTGAAATCTTATTCACCCGTTGAGTGGGACCGACTAATTCAGGGTGAGATGTCATACTCTGACTCAACAGCACTCCCATAGCCTCCAAAAATCCCTTAAGAATCTAGATATAAGTTACTTTTCCAATCGGACATAATGTTATGCGGTACGACATGGAATTGCATAATTTCTTGTATAAACAATTTGGAGTAATGTTCAGCTATAAAATCTGTATGAACTGGAAAAAAAAATAAGCCACCTTCATCAACCTATAAAGATGACCCAAACCAAATCCTAACCCCATTGGGATCTCAACAATACTACTATGAAGTCCATGGAGATTCTCTCCCATTTCCACTCGGGATCTCCAAAGGCTGTAACTCCCTGATCGGTCTTTAGTGCTCTACCTTTAACAGATGGAAAGCAGAACCTAGATAAAAACTTTGAATTGACCTTCTTCATTACGATCCACTAATACATACTGCACATGTCCTTATACATCTTATTTATTTTGGGATGTATTGTGAAACGTGAGCCTAAACTAAAACTACTCTCTGTAAGTCAAAATTCTCTAGCACAATCGACCGTCCCTTAAATATTAACCTTCCATCCAAACTGATCAAGAATGAAGGAATTCTCCCTGACACTAGCCCCCACACCTTCTCATGGAAAAAATAAATATGAACATTGTTCGTGTATCACCCGTGTCATCATGTCCTGTGTAATGGTACCTTCCCTCCAAAACACTCAATTAATCTTGAAAGTGTAGAGTAAATTTCCTCTGTATTTAAAACTCAATTGGGGATGCGGAAGCGTTGAAAGATGATGGTTCAACAACAATTAAACAAAACCGGATTTTAGTTTAATTGAACAAGATTAAATCAATTCATTAATCCAAGTCCTAGAATTTGCCTAAGTTATAATATTCAATTATCCAAAGTTAGGCGAAACCAATTTTAGCAAATGACTTGAATAAACCAAATTTACCCAATATTTAATTTAGTCCCAAATTAAATGAGTGTGATAATTAAACCAAATTTTATCTTGAATTTTTTTCTAAGCATGCGTTCTAAATTATGATGCAAGATAAAATAAACAATATCACACTACGCCGAGATGTACGAGGAAAAACCCAAGACGAGAAACAACCTCGGACGGCCCTAGCCACAAGTCCACTAGATATGGAATTACAATTACAAGACAGATAGACTTACAACGACTGACTCGATCCCTCTCAAGCCTCGACGATTCTTCTTGTAGAAACCTCTTCCTAGCGAACAACCTCGGAACACCACCGCGATATCGGAATCCACCGATGGGACTTTATATGGTCACCGTCACACAAGCATGGATCCTTTCTCCAAGTGGGTAGAATCTTCAATAAAAGGTCTTCTTCTTTGATGGATGTAGAAGCAAACCAAAACTTCTCTTCTTGAATTCGGTAGAGATAAACCGGTGCCAAAACTCCAAGTAAAGATATGTATATAGAACTTGGATAAACAACTATTGGGTGTAAACACTAGAGTGTGTAGGATTTTTCATTAAAGAATAACACTCAAAACTTGATCTTTTTCCTCAAACAAATTTTCTCTCAAAACACTCTCTAGGAGTTTGTATGGTATGAAAAAGATACCCCTTCAAAAATGATTCCCGTCCTTAATAAAGCCTTCAAAAATCAGTTAAGAAACAAGAGGGGAAATGGGGTGAAAACTGCCAAAAACTGCTCAAAACTGTTCTCGCCTGGCATCTCGTTCGAACGAACTTGACTCTCGTTCGAGCAAGACTTCTAACGAGCGACCAGACTGGGATCGTTAAAAACTCGTTAGATATCTCGTTAGAACGACCAAACTCGTTCGAACGACATATCGAACGACTGACCAGTTTAGGTTCGTTGGCAAACTCGTTCGAACGAAACCTGGTTCGAACGAAAAACTCGTTCGAACGAAAACCTGGTTCGAATGAAAAAACTCGTTCGAACGAGACTTCGAACGACTTCCAGAAATTTTTGATAAATTCAATTTTTGGCCCAGAAACTTTGTGTACTTTATTTTAAAGTTTCAATTAAATTATTCTGAAAGTAAAACATGGTTTTTTATTACACCTAACACCCAATAAATATTGTTCCAAGCTCCTATATAAATATAATTACATTCATACCTTGGGAGCATGGAACCTTAGATGATGACGTAGAAATGAGGCACGCAAACCGGCATTTTGATGAAGCTTTATATTCTTTGCCGCTACGTCTTCAACACACACTTCATAAGCTTGAGAGTATTACAATAAATCACTAACCTATGAATAAATGTTTTTGTCCGGAATTGAGCCAAAACTACATATGGACTCAATTGGAAATTTGTGTCCTTACAAATCTCCCCCTTTGGCTATTCCGGGACAAAAACCAAACAAAAATCTTAAAGGGCCGTCAAGCTCACTAGACTCAAAACATAACCTGCCCAAACTTGACTCAACCCAAGGATCAAACGCTTTGCAATTAAACAATGCTGCTTTAGTAGAATACCTGCACACTTAAGCAAACTCATCAAATGCATAGGGAATATCAAAATATAAAATGCAATAAATTAAATTATTCCTCCTAAATTAATTCTCCCCTTTATCAAACACATGACCTACTTAGAAAGATGTCTCCCCCTAAGATAAATCTCCCCCAAACAAAGATACGATAATAATAGGATTCGATACCATTCTCCCCCTTTTTGTTCAGGAATAGGCAAAGGATAAAGAACTAATAAACACATTGAAGCTTAAAGTGTTAAGACATGAAAGCATATGGGCAATTAAAAGCAAGGCAAAGACAAACAAATATCATATATATATGAACAAGAAATATATCAATGAAGCACTTGCATATATATAGATATAAACACACATATAACACAAAATACAATAAGTTTGCACACTCGTATGGCAAAAATGTGTCATATGGAAACGGAAGTGTAGGGGTGTGAACTAGCAACAATTTAAATTTAGACCCAAACACTTAATAAACGTTCACGGAGTTCTCATTTGATTGTAAACTTCATCACATTGAAATATAACCTCATGTGACAATATAGATTGAACTCAATGAACAAACATACAAAATGCATAAAAGCCTAGCATGATGATGATTCTACAAACCAAATATAGTCATGACATTAAAGACAACTAGGATAAACGGACATTGTGCAAACCGTTGATATACCATCCAAATCTCCCTCAATGAGCATATATATTCTTTTGTTTTTGAATGAATATATCAAACAAACGTAGGCCTTGACAATTGCTTTCTGTTTAATGCCAAATATTCTGTTTTTAGGCCTTTGGATCACGTATTTCTTTTAGATCCAATCAACGGTGGCTTACTATCGCAAAGGATTTAATTCATCCTTTCGGAGCCCTTCCCCGTGCATATATTAATTTATCATGTTTTCATTTTCACACAAATCTCACATGCAACGGATTTTGACATGCACTAGTCCTCCTAGGTCAAAGATATGTAGATGACTAGATTGTTAGGAGAACACCTCAAAAAGCTCAAATATAACATGTGACATTAAGATTTCAAAAAAGCTCGTGCATGTGTGAATAGAGGCATACATAAATAGAATCCATTTAAACAATACAAAATCCAACTACTCCATATAAAACATGGTAAAGAACATTTTAAGGATTGAAAATCTAAACCAAAAGTTCTAGCCACATGGGAGCGTAAACGATGGGATTCAAACACAAATATATGCCACATAAAGTGTGTCAAACTAAAATACACACAAAATAAAATCTTTTTGAGTTTTTAACATTTTTAATCAAAAATAAATATTTACTCAAAAGGACAAACAAAAATCATTTGTATTTTTCATTAAGCTTAAATGAAATAAATAAAACACAAATGATAAACAAAAATCTTTTTATATTTTTTTCAATTAATTCAAACACAAAATATAATACAAAAAGATAAACAAGTCATGATTTCTAGCATGGGATAAGAAATAAGGCTATGACTAGAAAATGACTAAACAAGCATACATTTAGCATGTGAATATAGCATAAAGTATAAACGCTAAAGTATGCAAACACTAACACATTCATCCTTTAGATTTAGCAAGGGAGGAAGCATGTGTAAGTAAATGCGAATCAAAATCCCTATTATGTAAGGCAACCAAGTCTGATTTCCTAACCCAAATTAATGAAGAATGACTATCTTGGGGTGTAGGAGCTTTAACTACCGTGGTTACTTTACTATGGGATTTTCTAGGAATTCGTTTAAGATCAAAACAATATTTCCTAAGATGACCTTTTCGACCACAAAGTGTACAAGTAAGAACATGTCGAAAAGATTTGCCTAAGGAGTGATCATTAAATGCATTCCTAGTAGATTCTCCTAAAATATTGGTTTGGGCATTATGGGTAAATTCATTACAAGTATTGAAGCCTAAACCACAAGTGTCATTTTTAATTTGGATCGTTCCTAACATTTTATCAAGTTTTTCCGAACGACATTCCAAATCAAATTTGACATTACTAGAATCTTTTAATTTATTTTTCAATTCTAAAATGTTAGACTCTAGTAAAAAATTACGCTCTTCAAAAGCAAGAAGCTCCTTTTTCAAGGATTCCATTAAACTCCTAAGGCTATTTCTTTCGCCTTCTACGTATTCTATCTTCACACGAAGAGTCCTCTAACGTGTCCTAAGGTCTTCTATTAAGGCACTATCATCAACGACCTTGACACTCTTTCTTAAACAAGCTTCTAACTTCAAATTAGTTTTTTTCAAATTAATAGATTCTTTATATAATTCATGAAAAGCATTTTGAAGTTCACTCACATCAACCTCTTCTTCATTTTCACTCTCTCTTTCTTCTCCACTCTCACTATCATTAAAAACTAGGGAATCATGAACAATGACCTTGGAAGTGGCATGTGCTATCGTGTCATCAATCGATGAGTTCTCATTATCACTCACATGACTAGCCATAAAAGCCACAAAATTTTTTTTAGTGGGGGAATCGGGCTTTTCTTCCTTATCACTATCACTAAGGGTTGCATTATATGCAGTGGGTCGTTTACCCTCTTTCCTTAGTTTAGTGGGGCACTCATAAGCTCGATGGCCATAACCTTCACAACCAAAACACTTGTTAGACTCATCCCTATCTAAATTGTCATTACTAGGTTTAGGGATCCTATCGGCTTTAGAAATCTTCTCGCTTTTATCATGTTTAGAAGAATCAAATTTCTTAAAATCATTTTTAAATTTATCTTTGTTAAATTTAAGAAATTTTCTAAATTTGCGAGCAAACAAAGACATATCTTCCGAGTCACTATCACTCTCGCTCTCTACTACTTGTTTAACCTCTTTTCGGGCTTTTAAAGCAACACCCTTTTCAATTTTCTATTCAGTTTTAGAGGGAAAAATATCTAGTTCATAGGTTTGTAAATCACCTACAAGCTCTTCTAATTTCGTAGAGGCTAAAGTGGGTAAAAGAATTTAAAACGGTCACTTTAGGAATAAATCTATCGGGTAGGGACCTCAAAATTTTCTTTACAACACGGTCGTCAGGTATTTTCTCTCCCAAGTTAAAAGATGAATTAACAATATCAGAAAGTCTAGCATAAAATTTATCAAAAGTTTCTTTTTCATCCATTTTGATAGTTTCAAATTGAGTGGTGAGGTTTTGGAGTTTTGAAGCTTTAATGACACTAGTTCCTTCATGAGTTAATTGTAAAATATCCCAAGCTTCTTTAGCGGTTTCACACGTCATAATATGTCGGAATTCATCCGGTACGACAGCGCTAAAAAAGGCATTTAAACCACGGGAATTAAAATTTGCTAGCTTAAACTCATTTTCAGTCCATCTATCGGCGGGTTTGATAACACGTTCATTTTCAACTAAATAGGTTGGTGGGGAGTACCCGGTAACAACCGACATCCAAACTCTCTCGTCGATAGATTTTAGTGCCGATCTCATTCGCTCTTTCCAATACGCATAGTTTGAACCATCGAAAATAGGAAATTTTGAAAATGGTGAAAAATCCATTTTAACCAAAAAGTAAAGGATCTTAAAGAAATAATTTATCGTTTTTGGCTCTGATACCAATTTGAAAGCATAGAGTAAATTTCCTCCGTATTTAAAACTCAATTGGGGATGCGGAAGCGTTGAAAGATGATGGTTCAACAACAATTAAACAAAATCGGATTTTAGTTTAATTGAACAAGATTAAATCAATTCATTAATCCAAGTCCTAGAATTTGCCTAAGTTATAATATTCAATTATCCAAAGTTAGACGAAACCAATTTTAGCAAATGACTTGAATAAACCAAATTTACCCAATATTTAATTTAGTCCCAAATTAAATGAGTGTGATAATTAAACCAAATTTTATCTTGAATTTTTTTCTAAGCATGCGTTCTAAATTATGATGCAAGATAAAATAAACAATATCACACTACGCCGAGATGTACGAGGAAAAACCCAAGACGGGAAACAACCTCGGACGGCCCTAGCCACAAGTCCACTAGATATGGAATTACAATTACAAGACAGATAGACTTACAACGACTGACTCGATCCCTCTCAAGCCTCGACGCTTCTTCTCGTAGAAACCTCTTCCTAGCGAACAACCTCGGAACACCACCGCGATATCGGAATCCACCGATGGGACTTTATATGGTCACCGTCACACAAGCATGGATCCTTTGTCCAAGTGGGTAGAATCTTCAATAAAAGGTCTTCTTCTTTGATGGATGTAGAAGCAAACCAAAACTTCTCTTCTTGAATTCGGTAGAGATAAACCGGTGCCAAAACTCCAAGTAAAGATATGTATATAGAACTTGGATAAACAGCTATTGGGTGTAAACACTAGAGTGTGTAGGATTTTTCATTAAAGAATAACACTCAAAACTTGATCTTTTTCCTTAAACAAATTTTCTCTCAAAACACTCTCTAGGAGTTTGTATGGTATGAAAAAGATACCCCTTCAAAAATGATTCCCGTCCTTAATAAAGCCTTAAAAAATCAGTTAAGAAACAAGTGGGGAAATGGGGTGAAAACTGCCAAAAACTGCTCAAAACTGTTCCCGCCTGGCATCTCGTTCGAACGAACTTGACTCTCGTTCGAACGAGACTTCTAACGAGCGACCAGACTGGGCTCGTTAGAAACTCGTTAGATATCTCGTTAGAACGACCAAACTCGTTCGAACGACATATCGAACGACTGACCAGTTTAGGTTCGTTGGCAAACTCGTTCGAACGAAACCTGGTTCGAACGAAAAACTCGTTCGAACGAAAACCTGGTTCGAACGAAAAAACTCGTTCGAACGAGACTTCGAACGACTTCCAGAAATTTTTGATAAATTCAATTTTTGGCCCAGAAACTTTGTGTACTTTATTTTAAAGTTTCAATTAAATTATTCTGAAAGTAAAACTTGGTTTTTTATTACACCTAACACCCAATAAATATTGTTCCAAGATCCTATATAAATATAATTACATTCATACCTTGGGAGCATGGAACCTTAGATGATGACGTAGAAACGAGGCACGCAAATTGGCATTTTGATGAAGCTTTATATTCTTTTCCGCTACGTCTTCAACACACACTTCATAGGCTTGAGAGTAGTACAATAAATCACTAACCTATGAATAAATGTTTTTGTCCGGAATTGAGCCAAAAATACATATGGACTCAATTGGAAATTTGTGTCCTTACAAATCTTAATCATGGGTGTCACTTTAATGTGTTGTCTATATATCACATAATTTGTCCTCCTACACAGGACATAACGCTACCAAAGTAACTACCAATCATTGAAGTGATACCACATTCGCTTCCCCCGGGTGGTACTAAATCAAGAATTTACAATCCTTCACAAACTCTAACCATTTCCCAGTCTCATATTCAAATTACCCTAAGTGAATAGGTATTGGGGACCCTTTTGATCATAAAATAGCATGAACTTATTACCTTAACAAATAGTTTCTGCCAATATGAAGAGAAAAATTACTGCTACTAACTCTAACTCATGTGTAGGGTACTTTCTCGCATGAACCTTAGGTTGATGAGAAGCGTAAATGATAGGCATCTCCTTCTGCATCACTACAGCTCCTCATCCCTATAGTGAGGCATCCATATACACCATAAACTCACTGTCACCTTGTGGTACAACTAGAATAGGCGGGGACGTGAGTATCTCTTTGAATTTCTTAACTGCTCATTGATAGTCAACACTCCATACATATGGTACCCCCTTTGGGGTGAGACAAGTTAGTGGCTTGATTATCTTATAGATCCCCTAAATAACCTTCGATAATACCCCTTAAAACCCAAGATTTTACTACTCTCGATATGTATCGTTTGTTATTCCCACTCTACAACTGCAGATACCTTTCTCGGATCCATCTCCTCAGATTCTACGTGCCCCATAAATTATACCTTATGAAGCCAAAATCCACACTTAGATAACTTAACACACGGGTTGTTCTCCCCGAGTATCTATAAAACAAACGTCACATACTCCTCTTTCGAATGAGACAAATGGTCAAAATATAGACTCATCAAATCCATGAACACTTATGGTGCATTATTCAACCCAAACGACATAACTCAAAACTCATACAATCCGCATTGTATCAGAAAACTCTTATTCGAAACATCATCCTTCCAAAAAAATAACTAGTGATATCTTGAGCAATAGTGAACCGTAGAAAACAATGATGAGCCCCTCAACTGATAAGATAGATCAATACTCGACAATCGATACTTGTTATGTTTCCTGAAATTGTATAACTCTCTATAATCCACACATAAACAAAGAGAACCATTTCTCTTCTTTTGAAATAATGGCTCCCCACGAAGATATAGACCTCCATATAAACCCATGGCTTAAAAATTATTAAATATGTTCACACAACCCCTTAAATTTTAATATAGCTATACAATATGGTGCCAATGCAATGGGTCTGATGCCCCACTCCAAATATGTACCATAAGTTAAGCTCTCTAGGTGCTGCTAACCATGGAACCTCATCAAACATGTCTAGAACTCCTGGACAACCAGTATCGAGTTTAATGATATGAAAATTTTCATATACAAAGTAGAACTTAAAAAATACAAGCGTATGCTAGACCCTCACTCAAGCCTGGTCATAACTGACGAAAACACCTCTCCCAGAAAAAGGCATTCGTAAATAAACTCAGAAATCCAAATAATAAATTACCTAATATATGAAAATAACCCAGATAAACTCTGATACCATACTCATAACAATAATACCATCCATCACAAAAATGTTGTTGTGTAAATACCGACAAATCCTAAATAATATCGAATTAACTCTGACACTGACTAAAGCAAATGTTAATGGGAGATTAAGCACCCAGGCTCAAAACCTACAACCTAAGAAGTAACAACTATAAATTTGAGTAGACAGGTGAATCAATGACGACGTGGTGTCTATGAACTAAATCTTGAAAAATATTATGGAGAGAATGTAAACAAGTCTATATAGAGTAAATATTTAATCGAGTTTGAACTAAAATAATGACTACGCATTCTCTTCCTAGATTTTAGTATTTTAAAATTATTCTCAACTCCAAACAACCTACATAACTCATGTGTCCACTCCCCATCCCATATGAGTTCAACATATCTCTTTTGTTTTGTTTAAATAAACTTTGATTTAAATTCATGAGTGTATAGTAAGCAGGGGTTTATATCTAAATGAGTACAATCTTGACATACATCATAATAAAAGTAGTATAATCCTTACATGTACATTGAAATTGGTACATCCCTGACATGATAAAAAATAATAAAGAGTATAATCCTGACATGCACTCGAAAATGGTACAATCCTGACATCCATCGAATATTAATAATAGTAAAATACTTACACATACTTGAAATGGTAAAATCCTAACATGCACTAAATTATAATAAAAGTACAATCCTCATATGTACTTGAAATTGTACAATCCTTACATGTACAGAATTATTATATGTTAGTTAAAAGTCTAGGTCTATCGCATAATTTTATGAACAATACGGACAATTTTATGAATTAATAAATTCTATCACATAATTGAATAATTCGCATGGAGAATCTTATAAATTAATGAATTTTATCACTGAGTTGCATAATTCATATGAGCAATCTCAAAAATTAACAAAGTCTATCGCAGAGTTGTATAATCCATGTGGGTTGATTGGGGAACCATTTATAAAGTTATAAATGTTCTATTATTTTTTGGAAAAAAAAATCAAAATTGGACAGTGATCATGCCAACAACACCAAATGTGCGTCGTGCAAACGGTCGGTGTCAGATTTCTTCTCTTTCTTCCCAATCCTCCATTGATGTCTTTCAACCTCAAAATTGAAGCTCTAAATGATCCAAAAGTCCTTTTCCATACCATATATGTTATTAATCTATATATCTAACCTATATCTAAAGGTTTCTAATCAATTTAACATCAAACCAACATAGTTTTTTAATTTAAAGGTATGAACCCTAGTTTTTGTAATTTACCCAATTGATCTTCAATTCTTGACTAATTCGTGATTATAACAAGAGGCTTTTAATAGCTATATACCAACAATTTCTTCCATAAACCAATACAATTATTGGGATTTCCTACCAATTGCATATCATAGGTAACAAGGGACTTAATGTTCAAGTTTTAGATGAAATTTAATCCAAGTTTTAGATTTTAAACATGTAATTAAAAGAATCAAATGGATAATTATCATTATAATCCAAACGCCAAATTAAATCCTTAAACTATATAAACTTTCCTTAGTTTTATAGGATGAATCCAATTTCCCCTGAATCCTCTTCTCCTCTTGAGTGCTTCATCCCTCAAGCTATAGGGTTCCACTTGTTAGCCTCTAGGATCAATTAGCTTAAACTTACTGACCTCTAATACCATTTAACCACGAAATTAGGTGTAAGGTCCACTTAAACCCAACACCAATGAGTCCAAATATTATTCCAATAGGATCAACATCTTCCCCTAGCCATTTACTGACCTAAAGAGTTTAAAACACACTATATTTAGTACCAAATGAACATCTAAAAGTCGTACATGGCCTGTTCAAATATGAAATTTTACCATCCTTTATTTCAACCAATGTGAGATGTTTCAATAAATTTAAATATGTTTTAATTAATTTTATGCGTTAGTTAATTTAAATCCTTATTTTATTTTCAATTCAGTAAATTTCAATTCATGTTATCATAACAACATACAAAACACAATTAAAAATAAAATAACCAGACTAAAATAGGGGGTATTACACTCGTCCCCCTTTAACAATCAATTTTGTCCTTAAAAATTCAACATTTTCTTTTCATTCCTACTCAGAAGCCTAAAAGCATCTCACCTATAATGTTATCACATTATAATAAGGGATCTCTTCATCTATGACCAACTTCACCTAGGTCTCTCTTACTATAATTCGCATTCGGTCACTATTCTAACCTAACTAATCCACCTGTTGAACTTTGTCATTTCCTTATTGATGTATCTCTTTTATCACCAATGCACTTTCTTCATTTTCTATTGGATGAGTGCCACCTTTTCTGAGGTGTCCCAAATAACATATAATGGCTCGTAGGGTGCCATACCAATAGCCTGTCGATGACTATTGTTACAAGAAAACTCCACGAGAGGTAAATATTGATCCCAGTAGATTTTAAAATCAAACACACATGCTCGAAGATTATACTCCATAATTCAGCACAACCGCTCAGTTTGACTATACGAATAAGGGTGCAACGTTGTACTCAAACTCAACTTCACTCTCATATCCTCCTGAAAATCCCTCAAAAACTGATATATCAAAGTACTGCTCCGATCGGACACAATGCCATGCGGTACACTATGAAATTACATAATCTCTACAATAAATAATTTGGCGTACTCCTTGGTTGTAAAACCTATTTTAATCGGAAGGAAATGATCCACCTTGCTCAACCTATTAATGATGAAAAAAATAGAATCCTGACCCCATTGGGATTTCGGCAATCCAACTATGAATTTTATGGAGATGCTCTCCCACTTCCACTCGGGATCTTTAAAGGTTGTAACTCATCAGTCGGTCTTTAGTTGTCTACCTTTATGAGATGGTAGGCAGAACACCTTGGTGCAAACTCTGCAATATACTAATTCATTCCGGTCCACCAATACAAATCATTCTTGTCCTAATGAATCTTGTTCCCTTCGGGATGTACCATAAACGTGAACCATAAGGAGATACTTCGACTCATTTTTGTATGAGGAGATAGTTTGACTCAATTTATATGAGG
This sequence comes from Sambucus nigra, assembly GCA_949130495.1. NCBI lineage: Eukaryota > Viridiplantae > Streptophyta > Magnoliopsida > Dipsacales > Adoxaceae > Sambucus > Sambucus nigra. The sequence goes on from OX422217.1 coordinate 205,393,499, forward strand.
AGATAGTTTGACTCATTTAATATGAGGAGATAATTTGACTCATTTTATCTGAGGAGATAGTTTCTTACTTATGAGGCAATAAAAATTTTGACTCAATGAAGTAAAAAAATTATTATGAATTTAGAGGAAAAAATTCTTTTTTAGGGAGGAAGATTGTAATACCCGTAAAGTTATAAGTAATTTAATTAATTAAAATAAATAATTAAAATGTATTTTTGGGATATAATTGGATTTTTGGAAATTTCTGAGAAATTTTGAATAAATATCTTTTAAGTGAAAATAAAGTTTATTAAAAACTTTGAAAAAAGGAACATTCATCGAAAATATATTGGGTAAGAGAAAGTAGTTGGGGTTTAACTATAAGTTAGAACATTATTTAAAGCAAATTATAATTTAGTATTTTATCTATTAAATAATTTAATATTTTATCAATTAAAAAAAAGAAAGAATTCTACTTAAGATCATGGGTAGGGGAAAAAGAGGGAAGTCGCTTTTAAGAGGAGTTAATATATAAACCTATAATAAAGCCTAATTTCATTTTAAGCTTATAACAAACATACGCCAAAATACAACCTACACCAAACTTCACTAAATTTCATACTTTTACTTTATAAACTGTCTTAGTCCAAAGATTCTACACTCCTAGAGTTAATTTTGGGAAAACATCCAAACAAGTTCAAGAACAAAAAGGTGTTTGTGGAAATATTTGAAGAACAATTCTACTTTTGCCTTAAGGAGGATTTTTCAACACCTTTGGGATTTTCTCTACAACAAATTGGCTTTTGTATTCATCCTACCACACAAGATAATTCGATTTCCTCATTTCATGATGTAAATAATAGTTTTTACGTAAATATTATCTTTTATGAATCATAAAAAATATGTAGAGATAATTAGGTTTTTGACATGAGTATTGAAAAATGGGGATTTATGGTAAATAAATGAATGCAATTCTTATAAAAAAATTGTGTTATTTTGTACTAGTTTAATGGAGGTAAATTGAAAAATTAGGTGTTATATTAGAATTGAGTTAAATTAATTGAATTAGATGTCACCATTGAAATTTCCTTAAATTAATTGATTTACATTAAGAGAATTTTAGTTTTCCTTATTGGTATGAACTATCTACATGAATTCATATAATAGTTTACTCTTACGAATGTTCTTGGATACGTCCCTCTATATTTTCATGTTGAATTTGAAAAGGATGTTAGATAATGTTAATTTCTTAATTGATTGTGATAAAATGATAAATTTTAACAAGGAATGGACCCTTAGAATTATAATAGACCATAATTCTGGATTTGTAAGATTGGCTACGTGATTTCAGTAGTGAAATGGGATGTTTTGAGGACTGGGCAGAAACGAATAGGGGAAAGTCATCTTTGTCTTCCGTGCGCACAGCTGCATTGAATGCACATTCGGATGGGCCCATGCACACGACCTATTATTGGTGCCATTCACATGAATATTAAGCTTGTGAATTTATTTTAAGGGCATCCATAATATCCCATTATACATTGTTACTTGAATATGAATTCAGCTTTTGGCACTTAACTCTTTTAATATGAGGAATGTTGAATGACATTAATCTACGGGTACTGATAATACATTAAGTACTAGATTTTATTTGACTTTGTTATGAGTAGGATATATCTATAACTATAATAATTGTAGAGTTTATTATTTATATTTATGACTCATGTTTTCACTACCGGGGTGCATAAATATTATCTTATTACAGTGGGCCTGGCCCATCGCTTTGTTGCAGATGCTCTAGAGTAACTAATTTAGTTTCTTAATCGAGTACAAAGCCGTCCATTCCATTCTTCAATGAATTTTGAAGGTCTAGGTATTACAACTACCTTGATTTTTATTTCATATACATTTAGTGAGGCTAGGTTATAACACCCCATATTTTTTGAAATATTTAAATTACACAAGTGATAGTAATTTAATTAATTTGAGAAATATAGTGAATTGAATAAATGTTAATTAGAGAATATTGGATTAATATTTATGTGTCATTATATTTACTTGTATGATAGGTAAATGAAATTGTATTATTTGATAGTACGTCATAAGTGGGTAAAACGACGGCTTGACGGTATTTTATTCGGGACGCGTGGGTGGGGTCGTGTGTAATACCCCGTATTTTTATGCTATATTAATTTGGGGATTTATTAAATTTAATGAGAATGATTATTTAATAAAAATTTGAAAATTAAATATGTTATAATTATTAACGTGACGAGAGTTGGTAATTATGGGAAACTTGTTGAATATTACTAATGAGCATAGTAATATATTATATTGGTTATATTGAATGTCATAAGTGAATTAAATGACTATTTAGGAAATTTAAGTTAGGACGTGTCCGTGTCACGTCGGGACTAATTTTGTTAAATAAAAAGTGAATATTTTATAAGTTGTTTGTATGGTAGTTTTGAGTGGACCAACGCGTCCGGAAGGGTCGAGATAGTCAGAAAAGTGTACCCGGGGGTTTAGTTTGGGTCTCGGGGCGTTTTTAGGCCTAATTGGTGCCTCGGGAGGGTATTTTAGTCATTTTACTTAAGTGGGTAATTAAACCCACGAATTTCAGCCAACCTATATCAGCCATTAGGTCAGCCTCTTAGGGTTAGAACACTCACAAATCAAGTGATGGCCATTGGAGCAGAGAGGAGAGAGCTCCAAGGCAAACCAAGGCCAAAAAGCCACCAGATTTCACCGCCATCACCACCACCGCGTAGATCACGAGACAAGGAACGCAGCCATACCAAAATCATCCGGGAATATGCATACCAAAAATCCCAGGCAAGTATTTGACTTGCGTATTTTCGTTAATGCAATCTTTATATTAGTGGACGATCGCACAGGGCCTCCCGTTGATCCATTTTTATTACTTATATATTGAGGGCCCATTTTTTATATCAATACAGGTAAAATGAGCCTATTTTATAATTTTTGCATGGGGACTTGTCAATTTTTATCAATCTCAGGACCGGTCCTAGTAATAGAACAGGTTCTGACAAATATCATATGGAAAGATGATGATTCTGTTATCCTTGGGATTAGCCACAATCAAAGCCACATGTTGGGGAAAACCCTCCGGGAGAGGTTTCATTACTTTCTTTTCCCCCGTTTTAGGGTTAAAAATCTCGCCAAAGTTGCAATTATCTTTAGTACCTCCAACAATATAGACCTTTACCCTCCATGGAAGTCATTAGTGGATATTCTCTGGGTTCAGTCATCTTGCGAACAAACATCCTGTGGGGTGAAGTCGGAGACTTGGCAGTATCAATGCAAGTGATGGTATCGACGGGATACTCGATGCAAAATAAACGATTTGGTTCCTGGGAGGAACCGCATCACAACATATCACGGAGCCCAAGGATTCACAGGAGCCCCTGTATGGGTGGTTATTTTACACATCAACTGATAGTGGTTGTTTGTCACCATCAGTCCGCCTGCACTTTTTATAGGAAGGGACATTCATATGATGCCAGATCATCTTATTCGGAAATTCCCAAAACTGAAGCCAAACAGATTGCGAGAAATTTTCTTTTAGATCAGATTCCATCCTCTACTCTCCATGCAAAAATTATAAACAGACCGGTCCTGAGATTGATAAAAATTGACAAGTCCCCATGCAAAAATTATAAAATAGGCTCCTTTTACCTGTATTGATATAAAAAATGGGCCCTCAATATATAAGTAATAAAAATGGATCAACGGGAGGCCCTGTGCGATCGTCCACTTAGCACATAAAAATGGATTATTTAGAGATGGAAACTATGGAAGGAAACTCAAATTGTGTTAGGATAATGCATGTAGTTTTGATAATATGGAAATTCTGGAACCCTTGCCATGTAGAGGAATATAACCCATGAAATTTTGATGTTAAATTAGAAGGAATTTCTGGTAAAAACAGATTAGAACCTTGTTTTAGGAAAACTCTAGGGTTCTTGATGATTAGATGGGATTTTGAGTTAATTATCCATGTTTAATGATAGTTACACACATGCTTTACGTTATAAACACCTGGTATAATGTTATAATGATGATATTAGGATTTTTGGGGCGATTAGAATGGAAACACATCGTTTTAGATGAAGAAGTTGGATGAAACCCGTAACTGCATTCTGCAGAATTTTGCCCAGACCTGCTTGATCGATCGATCGAGCCTAGAGCTTCGATCGATCGAAGGTTCGATCGATCGAGCCCCAAGCTTCGATCGATCGACCCCTCCTGGAAGACTCCTAATTCCCTCTTTAAATGCGTTAAATTCAAATTTTCGTGATATAATTCTTGGGCACTCTTGATAAATTGATTTGGGAGACATTGAGGACCAGTAGGGGATATGAATAAATGTTGGAACCTTTAATCTTTAACGAAAATGGTATTTATGGGATATTTACTTTAGGTTAATGGATTTATGAATTTAAAGGGTGAGGTGCGTGAGAGAGTTAAGTTGGAACCTAATTAAGTCACTTACTAAAATTTAGATTTGTGAGGATATAGCCCACGAGTGTTAGGTAATAAGTGAGAAAACCCTTCGAGTTAAGGTTAGGAACGAAACCTTATACGTATTTCTATAAATGTGAAATTTAGGATAAATGGTATAATTATGGGTAACGTGAAGAACCTATGTTAATATGATAAAGTGGTATATTTATATGATTGTGTGTACATATATTATATACATGTGAAAAACATACCGCGCTACTTGCTATCCTTGAGGTTTCCGCGCTGTGACAGTCTTATCTCGATGGGACCTTTATGGGGGATATTGACTTGTACCCTAGAAGATAGATATCCTTGGTACAGGCTATCGAATTGATAGTTCAGACGGTCCTAAGAGACGCAAGTATGTGCCATCCTCTTAGAGACTTGGAATCTATGCTTCGCCTCGATATTATTTGTATATGTGTTAATACAATTCGAGAGTGATTCCGAATTTGTATTCCCCTTGATTTGAGTGGTATGGGGTTTGGATAGTGGAAGTATGCACGCACCATAGTTTTATTCGGGGTGCTGTTATATATATATATATTATACGAGTAGTTAATATATATATGAGATTATGATAATTGAAACTGTCTACTGAGATTTGATAAGTAGGACATGGTTGTTGACTCAAATCATTAAATACTTGTTTTGAAAAAGTATAAGATGTCACTGTAAAACTTTATTGATTTTATAAAGTTAAAATGGAGGACTTTGATTACTGTTTGGAACATTCTTTTTAAAATGGAGTCGTGAATAATAAATCTTGTGAGTAATCTAAGTTAAGTTAAATCTTTTAGAAAGACTAGTGCGTTAAATGATAAGAAACCGTGGGGAAGGTTAGCGCGATAGGTGTGCACATTAGAAGAAAGGTGAGTATTTTCTCAAGAGAGTGACGTGCTAATATGTTATTGCATTGGCCTGTATCAATTTAAATACTTGCTAAACGTATTTTAAAATCAAACACACTTTCGAGCTCTGACCCGTTTCTTTTTCTCTCTCTCTCTCTTGTATATATATGTATATTTTCAGGTGCCCAGCCACAGGGGCGTCTTGCTTAAGATCCCTTGAGAGGAACGTGCTGCAGCTTAGGTGGGAGTTGCAGGTCACTTGAGTAGACGGCTTCTTTTATTGACTCCGCTTATAGCACTCTCATTTATTGGGCACGTGTCACCCTTTCCGTCATTTATTTGTTATCGGGACATTTATATTTCAGTCATTTCCAGTATTGTTCTTTGGGATTTATTTAGTATGGACTTGTGATTTTAGTTTTCATATGTTGGCATTCGATTGACGAATGTATTATATTATTTGGTTTATCGTGGTGTGATTCTTAATTGTAGAAATGTTGTTTTATATAAATAAATCTTTTTCTTTAAGTAAAATTTGGAAGTTTGTATGAAAAAAATGTTTTTGATACTTAGCTTAATTATTTAGGGTGTTAAATTGGAAAATCTATTTTATCGACAGTGATGCTGAGAATGAACCAACTGTTAACCTTGATTTAATTTAATAAAGGAGTGATCGCCCGGTATTTAATTATACGGGGTGTCACACCGTGTTGGGAATGAGATGATAAATTCATAATAGGTGATTGAGGTGGTGTTTTCCAGTGCATGGATGATCCTATATAAGTCGAGATAGTCAGAATTAGGTACCCATGCGTTATAATTGAGTTTCGAGGACTTTTTAAGCTACATGCAACCCGTACAAGGGTATTCAGGTCATTTTAATATTATGACTTAACCTAATTTCGGGATTAGGGGAATATTAATGGTTAATGGATTAGGGAGGCAGGCATACACCCATTGTATTTCACCTAGGCTTGAAAGATAGGCACAAGAAAAGGGAAAAACTCAAGAGAGAAATCAAGAAGGCGGTCTGGGGAGGATAGTGGGGTATCTTTCGAGCTCGGATTCTTGTGCAAGGAAGATTTGAAAATATAGTATTGAGAATGTACGGCTAGAGGAAAGTTGCTTAATATTTTATGCATGTCTTATTTCATATCAAGGTTGGTGAAACATATATGTTTTGGGGTGGATTTACATGAAAAATGGGATTTTAGGGATTGATTTCATCGAGTTGAATTTGATCATTATTCCATATGATTTCAAAGATTTAAACCTGATGAAAAGAGGTAATCTTTATTGAGAAAATTAAGGATTATCGAAATCTTGAGAGTTAATTAAAAAAATTGTGCAATTTATGATTAAGGTGTTAAATCCCATGGATTAGACGATGTTTAGATTAATTTAAATATGAAAATGAGTAGTATCATAATTGTGATTGATAGAGAATAAAATACTTGGGTTTAATTGATGTTGTATATTGAATTGGGTGATGGGAATATATTAATTTTTTTTTTCATGAATGGGGCTATTGCCCAGAATCGAATCGATTCAGCCCTCAAGGGCGAATCAATTCAATAGGCGAATCGATTTGGTCCTGGAAGTCGAATCGATTCAGACCTGTTGTGGAGAAATAAATTTGTTTATTTGTATTTTCGGGAATTATTTGGCGTTGAATGAATTTATAGGGATCATAAATGAGAAATTAGGACTTGTGGGAATTCTGAAAGATGTCACATTACCTTAGGTTAGTCGGAAGTAGATCCAGGGTATAAAATCAGGGGTGCTTAAGATGAACGATACTCGAAAGTTTATTGACGGACTCTGTGTGAGCATTCGGTTAGAATTGGGATACAGGTTGGTTTGGAATAACTTGGTGTTCGGATTAAATATTATATATGTGTATCAATTAAGTAAATGATTACTTTTACCTACGGGAGTCGGTATTAGACTCGAGGATTATGGGCTAGTGCTACGAGGGATATGTTCATGGTTAGCCGGTTTTGATTATATATACATGTATAGAGGAATTATGTATATATATATATATATATATATATATGTGTGTGTGTGTGTGTGTGTGTGTGTGTGTGTGTGATTGATATATGTGAAACATACGTACTCTATGGGATGCTATCAGTGGAGGTTGTGCGTAGTGGGAGGTCCATCCAGGCATTGACCAAAAGGTGTAGGATAGATTTTCTAGGTCATAGGTCTATTGCACGACCACTCAATGTGAGTTTTGAGTCTAGTGGGGTAATGTGGTAAGGTCATGACCCGCAGATGTATGACTATGACTGCCTCCAATTTCACGTTTACGTTCGGTGGCGTAATTCTGATGCAGTGGTCCAAGTTGAGGTGTATATCCATGGATACTAATAGCATTCTAGAGTTTGCATCTGCGAGGTAATGCTCGGAGTGCTACGATTATTAGAGTTTGCACCCGTAAGATAATGCTCAGAGTGGTGCGACTATTTGAGTTTGCATCTGCAAGGTAATGCTCAGATTGGTGCGGGTATACGTATATAGCAAGCGATATATATGTATGTATACTTGATGTGATATGAAAATACGTATATAAGTGTGAAGAAAATATATACAGTTGTATGAAACTAAGGTGTGAATGTTGACTTAATAACTAGAATATATTATGTGAATTGATAAATTATATTCGAGGATTATAATTATAAAGAAAATGTGAAAGCTAACTGAGAATTTAAAGTGAAATAATGGATAGTTTAACTAGGGTGTAAAATACATGTGTTAGGTGTGAATTATAGATGAGGGGTGAGGGGTATCTTATGGGATTGCGACATCGGTTTAAATATAAAGGAATGCATTGCATATGTGTCAATGTATTTTAAACATTTGAAAAATATTTTCGAATGGTTTGGGGCTCTACCCCGCATCAAAAAAATTTAAAAACTTTTAGGTGCTCGACCACAAGGATGCCTGGCCTAGCAATCCTTCTGGTCAGACGATACAGTAGTAGTTGTGGATGCCTATAGCGATTGATTAGACGCTTTTATCATTCAGATCTAGATAGGATATACTTCAGAGTTATTTCGAGCATGTTGCCCAGTTATTTGGTATTTATTTTATTTAGACGTTATTTCCATTTAGTTAGTTAGATTATTGTATTTGATATTTTACTGAGAGTTGTCGGTTATTTTATTTATTTCATATTATTCTGTATCCATGGTGCTTTTGTGGTAAATGTATGTTTAATCATTTGAATGGTTGGTTATGTGAATGGGAAGCATATACACGCAATTTAAGAAGTTCTAAATTTTGACACAAGGTCTAAAAGGTTATTAGTAATTAAAATATTTTCGAAAATGATGCTAAGAAAAAAACTAGATGAGATTATTGTTTTATTTTTGTAGAGGATTGATCACCCATTATTAAAATGGGCAGGGTGTCACAGATGGTATCAGATCATTAGGTTCTAGTGTCCTTAGGATTTTTGCATACTTACTACATTTTCAGCGTTGCTTTCTCTTTCATGTAGATCCTTATTTTTAGGACTGTCGATTCATATTGCGATTTATGCTCTCCTACTATTTTGTATAATTGAAGTGAATCTTATACCAGTTTATTTAGGTTTCATATGACGAACAGGAGAGGATGACCAGTGAAGACCGTTAGGAGGACCGTAGGAGGAGAGGCTCAGTCAGAGCCGTAGACTACTCAGGGGATGGTGATCGCAACAGAGGTTGCCACTATTGTTACTCAGGTAGTTAAGGTTGTGATGACTACAAAACACTGCCACATCAGACGGTGGCACTAATTCAGACTCACCTAGTGCAATCACTATGGGAGAGAGTTAGAGGGCCCTACCTGAAGGGCCATCCGTCAGAGTTTTAGGGAAATGTTGAAGTTATATTTACTAGCCAATGGAAGGAGAAAATCCAAAGGTGTAAGAGAAAATTTCTAATCGAGTCAATTTGTAGTGTTGGCTTAATTCCGGATAAAACTAATTGAGTCATATGATAGTAGTTTGTCATGTCCTTTCAATCCTATGACGTTTGAGTTGAAGACGTAGCGGCCAAGAGTTTGAAGATTACATCATTGCCGATTTATGTACCAAGCTTTTACATCATCAACATTTCATTATTTCCAAGGTCTATAAAGGTATGAATGCATTTAATATATAGATAGAGATTTGGCTATTTTTATGGGTGTCTATTAATTTTTTTTTTGTCATAACGACTTTTTATTTTTCTTAGAAAATCATTTTAAAACTTTGCATAAAAGATTATGGGTTTAAAAAGCATTTTTGGATTTTCTGAAAAGTCGTTCGAACGACATTTTTTTCTTATTCAAACGAGATATCAAACGAGCGTTTAACGAGTTTCTCCCAATTTTTCTATTTTTCATTAGAACTCTCGTTCGAACGAATCGTTCAAACAAGAAATCTAATGAGATTTGGCCTTTTATCTCTGTTTTCTCATTAATATCTAGTTCGAACCAAGTCGTTCGAACGACTCGGGCGCAGGAACAGTTTTTGACAGTTTTTCTTAATTAACTTCCCTCTTCCCCACTAACTTTTTATCAATTTTTCTTGTGCAGGAAAAAAATTTAAATGACTTTTCATACTTTCTAAGTGGTCTTGAGAGCAGAAACCTCTATAAAAAAAAGTCTCCTTGTGTTTGTTAATCAAATAATTTAATCTTTAGAACAAAACCAAGCTTTTACTCCCATTGTTTGTTTTGATCCAAGTCCTATATATATATATATGCTTTGAGATCACCATTGTTGGCACCGGGTATTTTTCTCATCCCAAAAGAGAAAGTTTCCTACGAAGGAGTTCGTTTTGTTGAAGAGTCATAGTGTGCATACGTTGGAAAGGCCTTCGTATGTTTTAACGGTTGATTCATCCCAATGGTGGATTCCGAGACTACAGTGGATTCTGGATTTGTCAACTAGACAGAGGTAGAAGAACTAAGAAACTTCAAGGCTTGAAAGGCGAGTTGAGGAAGTAAGTCTTTTGTCGTGTCTTGTGTAAAACCATACCTAGTGGACTTGTGGCTGGGTCGTCCTAGTTTTTTCCGTTGTTGGTTTTCCTCGTACATCGTGGCATTGTGGTATGTTTATTTTTATCTTACAAATTCATCACATAGATGCATGCTTAGAGTTAACAAGATAAAAATTGGTTTAATCACAACCTTTGTTTAAATTTGGTGCTATTTTAGTTTGGGTAATTTTAATTTAATTTAATTCAAGTTGTCATAATTAATTTGGAAAAATGCATGCTTATGCTTGTTTGGTATAATTTTAACTGAATTGAATTAATTTTGTTTAATTGTGATTACAAGAAAAAATCTAATATTTATTTGTTTAAGTTTAATTTTATTTTAATTTTGAAAAAATTAAAATTTCAGGACTTTAATTGTTAATGTTGAAAGAAATATAAAATTTCGGATATTTCGGGGACCATTACCCCCCTTCAAAAGGCATTTATGTATTGTTGAGTGCAGTGACACTCAAAAACAAATGTTACCAATTTTCAAGCTCGTAGGAGTGACATTACAGTAGTGGGAGTCATTCTCCACGTCTGAAGAGATAGAGACACCTTGATAATCGGGGAATTTTAGGTGTTGTTCAACTGCAATTTCTTTCCATCTGCTACTCAAACAGAGATGCAAAGGAAGTTTTCGGACTTATCACCAGAGGGTCGGACAGTGGCCGAGTATGAGGAAAACAAAATTACTTATTTGGCGAATTTTGTAATCGATGAGGTGAATCCAGATGAGAAAAGGGTCTGTAAGTTTATTAATGGACTGATGGGTAGAATTCTTGAGTACTTATTGGGAAATATGACTTAGACGACTTGTCCTGATATCTTAAATATCGTACGTTTACAATGTCAATATCATCTCTTCCATTTAAAGGGAGCCAAGAGAACGAAAACGTTTAGCCAACAGAAAAAGACTGGGTATATCGGTGCTAGTTGGGCACCACGGGGGATACCTAGCAGGTGGACCCATTTAAAATATCCTGATTAAAGACATTCTGATCGAGTGATGATAAATTCAAAAAGGGTCCAGCAACGTATTTCACATGGCTAGTAGGGCCAAGGGAACATTGGGGGAGGACACTAGGGCCAGAGAGTAAGGCAATCCTGCCATGGCCAGTAGGTCAAGAGACAAGGGGGATTACACAGGGAGGTGTCTTATACATGGAGAGAAGGGTCACATGCATCGATCTTGTTCACAGCGAGTTAAGGGACAGGAGAAGGGTGTCCAACAGGGGCAATAGTTATAGCAATTTTTGGTTTAATTTAGACATGAGTATTATGTCCAAGAACCATTTGAACAACCAGTGCTATTGGCAATGGAAAGTATGAGTTTTATCCATGGTTAAATGGAGTAAGTTTTATATGGTACGAGTGCATCACAGTATTTTATTTGAACTATATTTGCACGTGAGACGGGTTTAGTGGATGTATCGTTAGTATCACTATTGTGTGTATATATTTATCGTTGTGTAGTGGGGATATCTTTGGTTCCATTTGTAAGGAAGTGGGTGTGAAGATATGTTTTTGTAGATCTACTCATTTTACACTACACCAAATCTTCCCATTTGTCAAGGTCATTGACCTTGACAAATCCACCTTGTCAAGGTCAATGACCGTGACATTTCGAGGCGAGGCAACTTTTTTTGTCATGGTCGTGTCACGGTCATTGACCATGACAAAAAACTCGCAATTTGTGTCACCGTCGTGTCAAGGTCAATGACCGTGACACGTTTGTCACGTTTCTAAACCGTGACCCCTCTTGCTCAGAATTGTCACGGTCATTGACCGTGACACGTTCGTGACAAAAGTTGTCACGGACGTGTCACGGTCAATGACCGTGACAATTCTGGGCAGAATTTAAAAAAAATCTGCTGGGCAGTATGGCCATCGCCACTGCCCAGCAGTATATTTGTACATGTTATAGCAACGTTGTACCTGTTCCAAACATCATATATCCAACACAAACTAAAGATAATGCAAATATATATTCATGATGATATAATCCAAATATTCAAAGTAAAAACAATATACATGACGATATAATCCAAATATAATTAAAATGGACAAACTTAAAAATAATGTTACTACATGTCTTGGATAAAACTGAGGAGGTGAGTAGGCCACACGACATACGAATTGACGCACCCACTAATATACGTCGTGCCGCATTGTTTGCGCAACCACAATAGGGAGTTCTCCTTCCCGGGTATGACATGCGTGACGAGCACCATGGACTCCATCTCTTGAAGCACACGTCCATGGACTATTCCACCCTCGACGATATTCGGGTCCCTCAACCCCCGCCCTATCCGCTGGCCATCAAATACGCCCAATATGAACACGCTCGGCCAACCAATTGTCGACAATGGTCTATTGGAGGGCGTCAAATAGGGAAGTGGATCATCGAAGTACGAACGTGTCGGTGATGAAGCAGCGAGGTCCACATCCTCGTCATCCTGCGCCTCGTCCTCCCGCACCTCCTCCTCCACCGCCTTCTCCTTCCCTTTGCCTTTCCCTTTACAATCTCCACCCAATGTACGCTTCATGAATGCGTACATATCTTGGACCGTCACCTCCAAACGGGACAGCTTCGCGTCGTGTGAATCCACCGTTCGAGACAACCCGGTGTCGCTCGTCTCCAATCCGATGATCCTAGATTTGGCCACCCGCGAGCTCACTCCCCTTGTCATCCCTTTGTGATCAGAGCCAAGCACTTGGATGAGTGCGTCTGTGGACAAAGATGCCTTGTCGGCATCAGACTGCGACTCATGCACTTCCTTAAGCTTTGCCTGAAACGACAAAAAGCACATGATTAGTAAAATAAGTAAACTAAAAAATTATAACGTAATTAACAATAATTAAACTGTCGGATTACTTACAATCGTGGCCGCGACGCTCGGGGATACCTCCTTGTCCTTCCCCTTCTTCGTCCGAAGAGCCACATAAGTATCGAGCCTATGTGGCTTACCCCCTGGCCCACTCCCTACCCCCTGAAATAAAATAAAGTAAAATTAGTATCGGCCCCGCAAAGTAAAATAATATCCAATAATATATTTCTGTAGTTATAGATAAATTAAATCTTACCTGCATCCTATGCTCCACCTCAGCGTAAGAGGTCCGGTCGGAGTAGTGCACATCCGTATTTTTAGCCCTATTTTCCCTCCCCGATTGGCGAGATGCCAATTGTCGATCCTCGATCTCATTGTCAATGAACTTTTGCCATTGTGCCAATGAGATTGGCTCCTTGGGCGGGACGGATCCGCGCCATTGTAAAATGGACTCTCGTGTTTTTCCAAAGTACCGTGTCCGCATATTTTTCTTCCACGTCTTGTGTTGCTCCCTCAACTGCTCCAAGACGGAATCGCGTAGCTTTGGATCCAAGTTGAATTGTTCCTGTCCAACAAATACAATGTTAGTTGCGAATAAATATAAATATAAATATAAATTGAGATATTCATATAAATATTACCTGTAGTGCCACCCAACCCCCTTCCCCCCTCCCCCACCACACACCACACACACACACACACCCCCCACCCCACCCCACCCCACCCCCTACAAGTCTAATGATGTTCTTGATTAAACATGGGAAATCTCATATCGTTTGCAAAAAGTTCATAGATTCTTAATCCCTAGGGTTATGGATATTAAATTTCTTTCACAATTATTTCTTCGATTGCGATGGGTGAAGTTCAATTATATGTTAGAACAATAGATCCTCGCAAGTTGGTCAATCATTGTGTGAATAGGTAAGAGATCATAATTTGGAGGAATTCACGTCCAAGAAATAATTTGGATTGTGATACCCCTTGATAGACTTATATGTTTTGTTTACCCGACCAATGAACTATTTTATAATCCTATAGAATTAAGTTTTAGAATCAAGGAATTGATCAGATATTCATTAAAATCGGTTAGTAGAAAATTTATTTAACCAAGAGGGTATCGAAAACATAACGTGGGGAATCATAATATACCGTAATCAACTTTAATAATAAGAACACATTTTTTCGAGTGATTTATAAATAATTAAATTTGAGTGCAATCATGATTATTTAGTGGAATGAATCGTGATTAAATAAATAAAGGATATAAATTAGACGGTTATAAATTGGGATTTCCTAGTATTTACTTTGAATCCAGTTTATTTATTTATCTTTGGTCCCTAGTATAGTCATTGCCCAAGTAGTAGGAGCGAAACTCTATAAAACTCTAGTTTAGCTAAAGCCCGTGAATTATCCCTCCCCCACCACACACCACCACACACGCACACACACCACCCCACCCCACTCCCTGCCCCCCTCCACCACCCCCTCCCCCACCACACACACACACACCGCACCCCACCCCCTGCCCCCTCCACCACCCCTCCCCCCCTCCACCACCCGCTCCCCCAAAACACACCACCACACACACACACACACCGCATCCCACCCCACCCCCTGCCCCCTCCACCACCCCCTCCCCCACCCTACCCCACCCCGCCCCACTCCCCACACACGTACACACACATATATATACACATACACACATAAATATACACACAAATATATATATAAATGGAAGAGAGAGAGAGAGAGGGAGAAATTGGACCTGAAAGTAGAGAGAGAGAGAGACAGAGGGAGGGAACGATGGGAGGGAAAAAAGAAGGGGGAAAGGGTTTTTGCTGGAAAAGTTGTCACGGTCGTGTCCAGGTCATTGATCGTGACAAGAATTGTCACGGTCAATGACCGTGACAATTAGTTGTCACGGTCGTGTCAAGGTCAATGACCGTGACATAAAACGCGTGTTTTTTTGTCACGATCAATGACCTTGACAAGGCTGGCCGGCTAAAAGGTGACAATTTGCCCATTTTGGTGTAGTGTTATAAAGATATTTTATGAGAGTATGATGTTATCCTGGGTATGGACTGGGTAGCCACAGTTTGAGCGATGGTGGACTGTTACGGTAAGGCAATCGTATTCGTTGTTCCAGACGTGGTGTATTATTTTCTTAATGTCTCACCTGAAAGAGGGTCGAGCCCATGTATATACTATATTGTAAAAGAGACTTCCAAGAGTATTATTGTCTCGTTATATTCGATCATGGTGCGTAGGGAATTTACTAATGTGATTCAGGGGATATTGGGTTTATCACCGAGTGACAAGATTTGGCTCGTTATTAATTTAAGCGTTGGGGAATTAGTGATAGTGTGAGCGTAGTATTGTTTGACTCCTATAGAGATATGGGATTTTTAGACTTATACGTCTAGGGGAAGGATATTGAGTGTCCCGATTATGTTCTTTGGGTGAAAGGATCTCGATAACCGACAATGATAGGTGATAGTGTATCGGGGGGTCTTTGCGTGGATTTCACTTACGAGACGTCACATCCATGAACCTTAATAAGCATCGAGAGCTAGGAGACATTATTTGATTTTAGGGCATCAGTTTTGAATGTTAATCGTTGTATGTGTGGAGAAACCACTTTGAGCTAATATCTATTATACGATTTAAGGCTAGTGAAGTGTAGTAGTGTTGTGTAGCATGCACTGGGGAAACTTATGAACCACTAGTTGATAGGTGGTGAAATATCAAGAATAATTAAATATTGATTAGTTGGTTAATCGAGCACACCCTTACAGTATAGCCACACAGAGCATGTGGGGTCGAGTCTGATATATATGTTACGTCTGTTATAATTATTCATATATACACAGGTTATATGGTGTATGGGTGCCCTAGTTACTTCAATTTTAGAATCGTCCGAGGTAAGGGAACGTGGAAATAAATGGGTTAAGTAGTATTCTTGTGGGTCAGTTAGAAGCGTAATTGGAAAAGTAAGATGGGATGAACCTCATTGAGGAGGAAAATAGTCCCGATATGTATACAACATGGAGAGCTATCACACCAAAGGATGAATCAATAGTTTTGGGAAGTAGAATGGATTCGTACTCAGTCAAAGTTTGAGGGTGGCTTGCTCATAAATAGGATGTTGATTTTTACCACACGAAAAGGACCCATAAAGTGTGCAGTTTTGGAACAGACGCATGGATAACAATTTTTAGTGTACCCCTAAAAGGGGAGTAAGATGTACCACGTGATGTGGGATATAGAGCGTATGGATCGGTGAGGAGTGATACATAGTAAAGTTATCTCTAGGTACATCACTCATAGATGGGAAAAGGTTGGTCCGAGGAGATCAACCAGAAATTTGCATTAATTGGGGTGATTTTAGTGACAAAATGGATAGGTAGAGTGATAGAGTTCATTGTTGGGTTACCAACATCGTAGAAAAGTCAAGATTTCCTATGAGTTTGTGGAATTAGTTTACCAAAATGGGGCAAATATTGCTAATTAGGGTGAGTTACACTATCGCGCAGTGTGCCTAACATTTCATTGAATATAATGAATGAACCGGCACAAGGTGTTGCCCAACAATATTGCGGAACAAGATGAGACCTTTGAGTCCTACCTATAATAGGGAATATTAGGAGCCGATGGGGACTAAGTTGCATTTTGGACCAAGACGTATCACCATTAGAGCGAGGAGTAGATGGGAGATGCGAGGGATGCGTATTCTGGATTTTTAGGTAATTGGGTGGAGTAATTACCGTCGGTAGAGTTACACGTAATAACATATAACAATGTATTATTTTCAAGGATCCTTTCAAGGCTTAATACAGGAGACCTTATCGTTCTCCCTGTGGTTGGTTAGAGGTGGGAGATAACAAGTTGCGTAGGCCGGACATGATTTAGAGTCCATCAGCATGGATTGAGTGAATCGAAGGTATTTTTGCGTAGACGAGAAATGCCGTAAGAGTTAAATCGTCAATAAATGAAGATTTTTAAAGGTTGACATTAGTGGTCAGGTATTATTACAGATATCTCCCATAAAGGGAGTTATGTGGTTAGACAAGAAGGGAATTTAACACCTAGGGAAGTGGGGCATTTACCAAGTATAGAGACAATAGAGCCAGTGGTATATAGGCTCATCTTATTGGAGTATTTTTAGCAAGATCACAATGCGTTTTATGCACTTTCATCAAGGTGAGGTCCTAAGAATGATGTAGTATACCAAATTATAATAATTTGAACAAACTTATTGCTAGAGTTGGACCGTAGTGAGAAAGCCTTCAGTCAGGGTAGTACCACTAATAGGTGTATGGTGGAGGGACCAGAATGTTATCCAGATTTGATTCTAGGTACGTTAGGATATCGAGCAGGTAGGTATCCAATGTTTTTGGTACCGGGTACATACGAATTTTGGGGACAAAATTCCTTTGTAAGGGGGGAAGTATGTAACACCCCGTATTTTTTAAAATATTTCAATTACATGTGTAACAATAATTTAATGAATTTGAGAAGTAAAGTGAATTGAATAAATGTTAGTTACATAATGTTGGATTAATATTTATGTGTTATTATATTTACTTGTGTGATAAGTAAATTAAATTATATTATTTGATATTACGTTATAAGTGGGTTAAATCGATGGGTTGACGGTATCTTATTCGAGATGCGCGTATGGGGGCGTGTTGGGAATGAGATGAAAAATTGATGATAAGTGACTCGAATGGTGATTTTGAGTTCAAGGATGATCCGGGGTGGGTCGAGGTAGTCAGAATTAGGGAGTCAGGGGCTGTAATTGGGTTTCAAAAACTTTTTAATCTATATGGGACTTGTACGGGGCTATTCGGATCATTTTAATATTATGACTTAATCTAATTTTGGAGTTAGGGGAATATTAAGGGTTATTAGAGGAGGGAGTGATGCGACTAAGAATGTGTCTCAAAAGTGCGTACTCAAGTAATAATCCGATAAGTCGGGTATCGATCCCCAGGGAAATAGGACAACAGAATTGTAACGACGTTGGACGGATGAAGAAATCCTAACTCTGACTCTAAAAAGAAAGGAAAATATGATTTGTTTTGAGAATTGGATACAACTAAATGCAATTTTTGAAATTATGAAAGAAATGCAACTATTCTAAATTACCTAAAATACTAATGATGAATGGTTTAAAACTCGAATTATATGATGAAGAAAACAGGACGGGAATACAATCCCTCAACCCTAGTGTCTTGATGATATACAACTAATCGTGAATTTAAATGATTAATTAGATCCAAAATTTAGTACTCCCAAGCATTACGTATATGAGGTTCAAGCCCGCACCATACTTAATCAGAAGATGAGTAAACCGGTATTGCGATAGTTACATTCGAATTGCATTCTGAAACATCCCGGTTACCCAGAAGCAAACGAGATCCAAAGACCTACAATTGTCATGTTTCTACACAATACGGTCGTAATCAAATCATTAAATTTAGAGGATTAATTTTATATACATGCAACTACCACATCAGGTTGAGTTCATGTTTCCCGATCCTTAAAAACCAAGCCTACCATGATGAAATTAATAAAAACGATTGTTGAATGGCAGGAAATCATGATAAAACTAAGGGAGAATTGAAGAATGATGTAGAAGGAAGATTAGACAGAACAACGTAATCAACTAACTTACCAAAGCACGAAAAGCATCAACTAAAATTACTTGTACTCACAGAAATATGAACAAACTTCAATCTTGGAATTAAAACTGCAATAAATCTTCAAACTAGGGTTTTTACTGTAAAGGGAAAAATTAGATGATTTTTATGCCCCTTAAAATGATAATAAAACGGGTTTAAATGCCCTACAGGACTCCAAGAGTTTTAGCTTAACCAGGACTCTCCATTGGAGGAAGAGTGATAAAACAAAACTTCGACAGTTGGACCAGTCCGATCCTCCTTCGGTTCTTCTTGGATCCGGATTAGTTCTTTTAATTTCTTATCGGATCCATCTGGTACGGATCGGTTCATTTATTTTTCATCAGCTTCGATCCATCTTCGGTCCGGGGTTCACTAGAACTTTGCATTTCGGACCGATCCGGTCTGGATCGGTCTGGTTTTTCTTTGACTTTTTCCTCTATATTTGACTGCTCATAACTTTCACATCAGAACTCCGATTGAGGTGAAGTTTCTACCTATGTACTTGTAAACTTGATATCTTCAACTTTTCTTTAGATGCCTCATCCGAATTCAGGGTAAAAATTACAACTTTACCCTTTTGACTTTCCTTCTGTTCTTTCTCTATTCTTCCGAATTCTTTCTTTTTTAGTGGCATCAAATACCTGTAAAATTAGTACAAAATACAAGAAACTCAGGGTACTCATTTGAATATGTCAGTTTCAAGATTATGAGATAAAATCAAATCGATTATGTTGTTCGAGGTGCTAAAAGTAACTAAATTAAAGGGATAAATCAGGAAGAAATTATGCCTTATCAAATCCCCCCAACTTAGAACTTTCCGCGTCCCAAACAATGTAAAAGAATCCTAGCAAGGCTCAACTGCTGAAAATCAATTTATTGGAATAGAATACCTTTTTCGTGGGCAAGCGATTGCGTTTAGCGTATGCAACAAGCCTTTAAATCCCTAGGTTACCCTAGTAGGACGAGTTGTGTCTCGTGAGGGTTTGTAGTGAATTTACCCACAAAATTCTTTATTGACTCAAAGAAAAATTAAAATACTTAAAAATTGTATAATTCAAACTTTTCCAAAAAATAATCATCATCAATTCATGCTCAAAAGTCTCAAATCGTAGTGTGTGTGTACGAAGCCAGAAATTTAACCGCGGATTTCCACTGATTGACCACTACGTTACTTTTCAAAAATTCTCTTTGATTTCAAAATCTCACGGGATGCTCTCACAAACGAATCACCGTAATGTTGATATTCTCTCGGTATGCATGATTTATAAGAGTAAATGTAATAGACGTAAATTCATGCACACAAGTAGAAAGACGAAAATTTTATAGTGATTGGATCTCATCAACGGAATACGATTTGAAACACGGGAACATTGCCTCTTTTTCACACATTTAATCTCTTTTATTATCTTTTGTGTTTTAACTCTCCATGTGGTAACTAATTTCGCAATTTGGACTCAGTTAGGACTTTTTCGGGTAGAAGGTGTATTGGGTAAAATTGGAAAAGGTTAAGAATTTCGGATTTGGAAAATGTTTCTTATGATGTCCGTTAGTGCTTTTTTCGGGCTTTTGCTCATTTTCTATTCATTTTCTCCATTTTTTCTGTTTTTCACTTCTTTTCTTTTCTTACTATTTTCTGTCGAGCATTCTTTTATTTTTTTCGTGCCCTTTTTTGTTGCACTTTTCGGACTTTAATGAATATTCCATTTTCGCAATTCCGGGCTACTTGGGTTTTTCGGGGTACCAAACGAAAAGGATAAATTTTATTCGGCTCAATTGGGTTATCAAAGGGATAATTTTTCACATATTTTTATGGCTAATGTTTTTGGGCAACAAACGATGGCCTACTTCATTGTCCGAATCACTTATTAATTTACCATATGCGTTTCGAGATGAATTTAATGTATAAATTTGTAGCGTGCTTTTCAAGGCAATATCACACATGTTTCTCAAAACCGATCAAAGTGAAAGACTTAAGATCCTCGACGACTTATTAAGAGCTAAAATGAACTTTGAGTTAATCCTTACTCGAATTGATTTAAAATGTTCTCAATTAAAAAATATGGGCTCGAAATCTCACCGGGTTTGTGAATCTCCGCACTTATTCGTTAAGTCGTCAATTTTTGCTCAATTTCCATCTTTGGTCAATTTCGGCTTTGTGTATTGTGTTTTTACAATTTGAGAATTTAAACTGACTTTTAATGATATTTTTGAGGAATTTGAATTCCAATTTTTATTTATTTTGAAGAAAAATATTTTTGGATTTTTCAAAATTTTATGATTTTTTTCGAAATTTCAGGGAATTTTTGAAAATTTGTGAAGTTTTAGACATATACACTTGTCACCCCCCTAACTTATACTTTTACATTGTCCTCAATCAAAAGGATGAAAAGCTAAACAAGGCAAAAAAAGAAGTGCGATAAATAAAATAAACAAATGGAGAAAATGCGGACGTTAATATAAAAGGACTGTGGTACAATAACAGGAAAGATCATACAACCATGTGACCTAGTCAAACAACTAAAAATGACACATGAACTAACAAAGCTTCACTGGGGCAGTGGGTGGGAAGAGTTGGGCTCGTCGGGGCCATAAGGGTCATAAAAGTAGGATGGCAATGGCTCGTTTGGATCCCCTGGCGTCTGTACAAGTCTGCTTGGAAACAAAACAACATACTTCTATTGTGTCGATAATCGGTTATAAAATTGCTGAATTTCATCTCGAGGGACGACATTCTATTAGTGATCTCGCCACCCGCCCATTCTAAATTTGGGTCATCTTCTTCTTCGGTCGATTCTTCATCAACGCCCAGTTCTCCCATCTCCACATCGGCACCTGCCTCTTCCTCTTCCTCGCTCGAGGAATCATCGGCCTTATCATCACTTCCATGCCTTGCCCGAAGGATGGCCAGCTACTTGGCGCTCCGAGTGTGGGTTCCTTGTGCAACAGGATGAGGGAGGAGAGTTTGGTCTAACGGAGCAGTAATGCCAGCGTCTTTGAGAATGGAGGTAATCAGGCGTGCATATGGGAGTGGTGCTGCACCTTTCTCATCCAGGGCTGCAACGATAATGTCAGTGTATAAGGTACGAGCCAGGTTAATTGAAGTGTTGGGATCAAAGAGGTGGTATGTCAATGTGGCTTAACGGGGACGCATTGTAGAATCATTGTAAGTTTGCAAAATGTTAGCACACACAATTTGGAATGTGAGGCGTGATTTCTCGTTAAGTAGGCAAAGAGGGATAGTCTCCCCCCTCCGAGCAATGTCAGGGACAATTCACTCCATAATCAGGTCCTTGGTTATCGGGGGAACATTACTTGGATATGTGTAGTCTTGAAGATTCGGAACGTCATATTCGACCAACTTGGCAGTGAGAATTGCCAAAGAGAAGGGAATGACGGTACCATCGACAAAGGCTTAAGACTCGAATTGGCCCGTTTGAACAAGGGATCCATAGAATGAGCGTACCTTGGTGGCCCAAACTTCCTCGTATGGTTCATTTAGGAAATGGCACCATCCCCTAGGCATGAAGAGGGTGGTTATGGAATTGGGAAGGCCTGTCCATTGGACTGCTCTCTCCATATGGAGTTTACGATTCAGGCCAAAAAAATGGTTGCACCAACGCTCCTCTAGGCGAGAGCAAAAATCACCTTGGCTAGAGGGTAAGATTTTAGTTGAGTCCTATTTGATGGGGGCAGCTCTTTGGGCCATTATGACAAGGAGAGGGTGCTAGAAAATTAGGTAGAGGGAAAAGATAAGTGAGGCAGTTGATGGTGTGGAGAAAAATAGAGGATTTGGGTGTGTATTTATAGGTGAGGAGTGTGGCAAGGGTTTGGAAATGGAGGGAAAGAGTTTGGAGGGAAAAATGGATGGATTTGGGAGGTAAAGTGAAGGGGAGGAAGTATTTGGATGAATTTGGAGGGAAGGGAAAGGATTGGGAAGGAAGGGGGTGAACCTAGGGAAAGAGGAAAAACTGCAAAAAATCGGACCGATCCGATTATTAGAGGACCAAACCGGTTCGGTCCTTTATTTTTTTGAGTTTCTTGGATACCTGACCGATCCGGTTGTAAAAGAAATGAACCGATCCGAAATGGACCGATCCGACTCAAAAATAAAAAAATCGATCCGGTTCTTGCACTGAGCAGGATTTCTCCCCCTAACTTAAATGCAATCGCTCTCTCGGAAATTTTTTTGACGCTCAACAATACTTCCTATCAATTTTTGATTCAACACCCTCTCGATACCTTTCATAAAATAACTCTACTCATTCTCCCGAAACATGTGAACGCTCCAACCTTATTATATCCTAATCCTAGGGACTCTCATCTACTATACACAAGAGTTTACCCCATACGCGTCGGGGGTGCGACGACCTCTCTTTAGCAGCTCACTCTACCCCGTAAACGGGGTCCGATAACCAAACGGTGTGAACTTCTTCTACACATGCCTCTAGATATGGCTGTAGGCGTTTTCCATTTACTTTGAATGTATTTCCCCCTTTTAAATCGTCTAATTCCACAGCTTCGTGAGGGAAAACATTCCTTACAACGAATGGGCCAGACCATCGTGACCGCAAGTTTCTTGGAAAGAGATGAAATCGAGAGTCATAGACAAGAACTTTTTGTCCGGGAAGAAATTCTTTGCATCGAATGATATTATCGTGAGCGAGTTTCATCCTTTCTTTGGAAATTTTTGCGTTCTCGTACGCATCATTGCGTATCTCTTCTAACTCATTTAATTGAAGCTTGCGAGCTTCATCGGCTTTATCCATGTCATAATTTAACTTCTTAATTTCCCAATACGCCTTGTGCTCTAATTCCACGGGAAGATGGCAAGGTTTTCCATACACAAAGAGGAATGGGGACATGTCGAGTGAATTTTTGTATGCGGTACGATAGGACCTTAATGAATCGTTCAATCGAAGTGAATAATCTTTTCAGGTAGGATTAACGATCTTCTCGAGGATGTTCTTGATCTCTCAATTCGCTAGCTCGACCTGCCCATTCGTTTTTGGGTGATAAGTCGTTCCAACCTTGTGGACGACGCCATACTTTATCATGAGCTCCTCGAATGGCCTTTTGCAAAAGTGTGTGCCATTATCGCTGATTATCTCTTTCGGATCCCCGAAGCGGGAAAGTATGTGTTCCTCACTACAAAAAAAAGTACTTTTTAAGACGAATCCTTTTGAGACGGCTGCAATTTGGGTCTCTAAAACTCACTTTTTGAGACGGGTACAATTAACTGTCTTAAAAACTACTCTTTTTAAGACCCCTTTTATTTCCCGTCTCAAAAAGTACTATTTAAAAAGACCCTTTTTATTTCCCGTCTCAAAAAATAATACCTAAAAAGACTACAAATTAATAGCCGTCTCAAAAGATACCTTTTGAGACAGTTGTAAAAAATTTTGGTTCCCCCTTGAAACTTTAAGTCTCCCGTTTCTTCTAATCACTAGAAATAAAAACATTTTATGGAAAATAATTGTGCGCCTAAATCCCTCTTCACCCTTCACCCCGATTTCTCCTTCACCCCACCCTAGCTCTAGCCACTCCTCCCCGCCCTAAATTTCTCTAGCCCTAGCTCGATTTCCAGTCAACTTACGGGCAAGAGGTTTCTCTCTCTCTCTCTCTCTCTCTCTCTCTCTCTCTCTATATATATATATATATATATATATATATATATATATATATATATATATATATATATATATATATATATATATATATATATATTGGATCGATTTTTTTTAAAAGAATCTTGATGCAAGATATGATAGGTCCTAAGAGAGATAATTAACAGGAATTTAAATTCTATTGAACAAAATGTTGAGTATTTGAATATTGTTTTGATTGTATATGGATGGTGTAGTTGAGTAATGCTTATTTATTTATTTGGATTGTACCCAATGTTCATATGGATTGTATACGGATTGAACATATGTAGAATATTTATTTATTTGTTGAGTATTTATTAATTTCTTGAGTATACAACAGTGAAATTAATGACATGAAATATGGATTGTATATGGATTGAACATATGAAGAATATTTATTTATTTGTTTAGTATTTGAACATAATACTTTATATGTTTTTTGGATTTTAAATTACATAAACTTCCAAAATTAAGAATCCTACATTCCTTTCTAAGATGTCCCAAATTAAAAATCCACTTTTTTTGACGTAATCAATGAATCAAATTCCACGATAGTAAACAAGTCTTAATCTTGATAATTGATTAGTGTGTGTATATATATATATACACATAAACACACAAACTACTGTGTATAAGTGTGTGTGTGTGTGTTGGATCTACAATTTTGATTGCTTGGCATCATGTGTTTTTTTAATTACTCGAGTTACATATAGATTCATTTTCGGTGCAATTTCTATTTTTTTAGGATTTGGTATGTTGGGGAGTGAAGATTTATGTTTGAGATTATCAGTGGTGATACGAGGTTGAGGGTGAGTTAATTGAAAACCCGGATTGTTAATTAGTTGTTGTGTTATAGTTTTAAGACTAATTTATGAAAATATTTGTGTACTTGATTGTGTGAAATTTAGTTAGAATTATTGATATGTTTATTTGTGTTAATTAATTCATGTACTTTGCAAGTATTTCATGCCATTAATTTGATTTACTATTCGATTATGATTTTATTTTATGATATATGTGATGGACCCAAATTAATTCAAACATGCATCACTGTTGAAGAGTTGAAAACATGTAAAACATCCTCAATTGTTGGATCAACACTATTAGTTTAATCTGAAAGAACAAAATGGGGGGAACAAAAAGAACTAATACAATGTGACACCCCGACTAATTAAATACCGGGTAGCTACTCCTTTATTAAATTAATTCAAAATGCCAAGTTGGTCCAGTTAATAGCATCACTGTCGAAAACATTTTAATGATTACTAACCACCTAGTATTTAAAAAGTAAGTTGCCAAATTTTAATTTAAGTGTGATTAACATGCAACAAGAGTAATGAAGAATAACAACACCATTCACCATAACGAAGTAAATAGAATAACAATTGCATAATGTAAATAAAGTCTGGAGGAAAACTCCTCACTACAATTCCACAACTGAAATAAATAAAGGAATACTGAATCAATACAAGCCAAAGTCTGAAAACTGAAATGAAAAGATGTCTCTAATAGAAATGGGAAACATGCCCTACAACTGATAGAATACTGAATACGGAATCCAAATGATAGAAGCGTCTAAAAGCAATTCCCTGTAGCTTCCACAAAAAGCTACAGCTCGTCACCGGAATGAGTATCCTATGCATGGTGTCCTTGTGGCTGGGAACCTAAAATGGTTTTACAAGAAAATAGATTTGAAAGCAAACGGGTCAGAGCCCGAATGTGGAGATATTTTAAAAACCTGCAAGTGCTTTAAAAACATTTAAAACATTAAAAGAAAAGTACATGTTAGGACGTGCACTCACATGATATTCTCACATCTCGTCTAACTGTGCACTCCTAACGTAAGTACCCATCTACAACGACACAAACCACTAGCTAAGTGACATCATAACTAGCTAGACTGTCATAGGTCCTACCCTTATTACTCGGTTCTATTAACATTATAACGCTCGTAATTAAATAGGGGTTTAACGTAAACTCAGATGTTCAATATGCAATATATTTCACTATCAGCTATCCCGTTATGTTTTTCTCGAAACAATACCGTAATTATTTTCACCACATTAACATGAAGGTTCCCATTAATTAAGTGTATATTATTCACATCATAAATATACAATACAAGCACCCCGAGAACTAAGCTGCGGTGCCCACATACTCTGCTATCCATCCCGGTACATCATGTACATAAGGATTACATATTCCGAATCTCTCAGGAATAGTTCACAGATAACAACATCACAAATAATGGAGGCGAACACAGTCACATCACATGGGTCACGCACATACCTACACTCCCACGATCAGCGGACTTATTAATATCCCAAGAAGTATTTCTATGACCTATGTTCATCAAGGTAACCAGTCTAAATAGGGGCAACACAAGGATTAGAGGGCCCTAAGCGAACGCAAACCTCCCGTGATAGCAAGTATGGTAGGTATGTCATACACACAATTCATATACCAATACTATGTAAACACACGTCTTAGTAATCCCGTAGTTTAATTGTAGTACTATTATCATTCTAGTACCAATATATAATTTACACACTTTACATGATTTCGGTTATAATCATACGTGCCATAATCTATTCTCACGTCGTAGTAGACACTCACGTCTCAACCCAAATGGTTCATTGATTTAAACCACTCGTATATAATTTACTCCTCATAATAACCCAAAAGTCCCAAATCCATCAATACATCATCAAAGGAATGTTAACTCTACCCTCAAACAAGTTTACGGGACTTCAAAAATCAAAACAGGCCAAAAAGGTCCAAACTGCCAGCTCGTTAGAAGTCTCGTTCGAACGAGGCTGTTCGAACGAGATTCCACTGTCAGCTCGTTAGAAGTCTCGTTCGAACGAGGCTGTTCGAACGAGATCCAGTTCGTTCGAACGAACTGTACCTTCTAACGATATCTCGTTCGAACGAGATTATCGAACAAAGTTCCCTTTCGTTAGAAGCGACTGGTCAATTCGTTAGAAGCTCGTTCGAACGAGTTCGTTCGAATGACCTGGGCAGGGGCTTCTAACGACCTACCAGTTTCGTCCCAGATTTGTCTAATCTCATTTTTCACCATTTTTAACACCTCAAGTCTCAACCAAAATTCGTCCAATCAATGTTTTAAGGTCCCCAATCATCCTAAAACACACTAAGGTCATATTCTAACACCTTTTAAGGAATTAATACATCCTAAACATCATTAGATCACAAGATTCTACACTTTTCCCCAATTCTTTTCAAGAACACAAACCCTAACATTTTAAATCATGAATTAACCCAATAAAAATCCATTTTAATTTCTTACAATCACAAATATTATGAGAATAATCATCTACCTATCATTCTACATGCAATTCTCCTCAAGATTTTCAAGTTCTAAGTTCCAAACTACATGGGTTTTCATATTTCACCAAGAACAAACATAAAATTGGAATTATCTAACATGGAAAGAACATTCTCTGAAATTAAATGGAATTAAGTCACTTACCTCGAGTTTATCTCTGATTTAGATGTTTGTTTGATGGAGCTTTTCTGCAGAATTTCCTTTCTCTCTCTTTCCCCAAGCTTCTTCTCCAATGGTGGCTAGGGTTTGCTTTGGGAAGGTATTAGAAAACCTAATTCTAATAACCTATGTAGCTTGTTGGGTTAATATGGGTTGGTTAGTGGCTTAGTGGGTCAATTCCCAATCAAATTAAAACTCCCAATTTTCGTCACTTTTAATTCTCCAAAAATACAAAATTACTAAAATGCCCTTTATGTTGCCGGTATGGCCTAAAAATACCCCGGGACCCAAACTAAACCCCCGGCTAGTGTTTTCTGACTATCTCGACCCTTCCGGACGCGTTGGCGCACTCAAAATGACCATACAGTTTATAGAATTTAAATTCACTTTTATAATTAAAATAATACACCATGACGCGGCGGTCACACGCGTCTCAACAAAATTCCTAAAATGCCGTATATCAATCTCACGACAAATTTTTCATAACTCAATATTCATATAAAAACATGTATGCACATAATCAAATACCAACTCGCATCTCGTTAGTATTTTAACCCGGATTAATTTCCAATTAATACGCATTTAATTAATTAATCCCAAAAATAAATATAGCCAAAAGTACGGGGTATTACATACAAGTACAAAAAGAACTAATACAAGTACGTGGGAACAAATCCTCAAACAAAGAAGGCTTAATGTTTTTTTACTTTTGTTGATGCAAGGTACTTGGTTATTGACCATGAACTCTTGTCATGATCAACATGTTGGTTATTTGTTTACTTGTTTACTTTATTTCTATATACTTTGACAACTTCTTCTAAAAGTCACGTGTGGTTTTTTATGTGGATTGGAATTGTCGATGCTGGAATTGTCACTTTTAATTATAAGCCCATTATGTGCATTGAAATTTTCGCTGCTGAAATTTTCACTCATAAGGTCTTTGAATAATATATGGTAGTATCTTGATTTTATTTTAGTTATACCAGGAGATGCTTTGTATAGAACATGAAATTAACTACCAATGACTGATTACTTTCTTGAAGCATATTATCTGTATTTGTGTGCATGTCTATATGTAGGAAGTGGAGGAGTTTCTATTTTTTAAAGGAAGTTGAGTGGTGTTTAACTTTCATTTCTATTCATGTTATATTTGAAATATGCAACTACTATTTGTTTAAGAATTGTATACCATTGAGCTCAACTTTTGAATCTGTAGTTTAATCTAACTGATTACTATGTATTGAAGGACACTTAGTAATTATTTTGTAAGTTGTACCTTGTTAAAAACAATATTTAAGCAACAACTCTATTTGTGGCATATGTCTGGGCCAAATTTAAGTGTTTTTGTCATAGTTATTAAGTTGTACTTCTTCAAGTACGAAATACAATCTCTTCTACAGTATGTACTATAATATTATCTACTTAAGAATACATTTTATTTCTTAAAATAGAAAATCAATGGCGAAAAAGCATCAACTTAATTGAAAATAATGAAACATATGGATTTACTTATGTAGACATTAGAAATTATATGATTGAATAATTGGAACCCTGAGATATTGCAAATTTAGTTGTATTTTAAGCATGCCTATTTTTTTTTAATTGTAAAATTTGAAATGCCTAGACCGATTTGCTGTCTTCAGCATTTACTGTTGCTTAAGTTTTAACTAAAAGGGTCAATCTAGTACTTTCTTGTATTATTTTTTGTAGTTTATTTCTTCTCCCCTATAAGTTGTATGCTATCTAAGGCTTTGGGTTACGAGGGACAACTGATGAATAATTTAATATTATACCGAGCTTTGGTAAGCTATAAGTTAAATGGTCCCGAGCAGGGTGCATTGTTATTCTTTTTGGTTATGTTTGGAACTCATTTGATTTATGTTGTAGATTTTAGATTTGTGGTGAATCTCCCGTTGTTGTTGTTGTTCTGATTTCTTAAAGCATGGAACCTAGCTTTAAGAGAGGAGACATTTTATTCTTTTATATGAGCCAAGAACCAATACGTCCTAGAAAAAATGATGTGTTTAATATTGAGGGGCACGGGGTAGGGGGTGTCCTCCCGAATCGACCACAAGTTTGATCTCATGTTTGCCCTCCAAATTCATCAAACATTTGCTTAGCTTTCCACCCAGAATAGTCGCTGATCAGTGACAAAAGAAGATGCTACCAGTAGCTTTGCCCGTCATGCCACTACACAAACGAGCACAAACGTTTTGCGGATGTAAATGTCAAAGATTTTAGCTTTTGGATAAAATTGTTCTGCATTTGTGCACTGCAGGGGATCTTCAAGAACATGTCTATGCTAACTTAATTGACGCGTAATAGCTTCAAAAGTTAATGGTGAAGGCTCATAATCAAATAAGATTTCATATTTTGAGAATCCAAGTGTCTGGTTTAGTTGATAAAAGAGAGACACATTTCTGAAGTAAAGAGATCAGACAATAAAAGCAGTCATATCTAAACTACTATTGCACGACAAAGCATATCACAACACCTTATAAAATTTAGGAAGCAGAAAACATAGTTGCGAACATCGTAGCAGCAACCTTGGTCACTTTTTTGACCAAAGATCACCTCATGGTGACTTTCTTGCATGTATGGAAATGGCCAAGGTTGCCGATTTGATTACTTTTGTTGCATCGGAAAACTCTTCATGTGAAGAAGACATGTTCTGATTATTACATCGATTCATTTAGCTCTCAATACCTCTATGTGCTTAGAACTTTTGTGCTCATTCATGATCTACCTACTAACGTGAAAAAAATGATTTGAAGAAGGCGTGCACTTCAATCCTTGCTTTTAAATTTCCCGAGAATTGTAAGTTTTATCTTGCGAATACAAAGGATGAGTTGCATAAGCTCATATGGCTTTTTGAGGAGCAAAGGCTCACGGATCATCATTAGAGCAATCAACGGTCTTATCTCAAGTCCCAAAAGGTTGATGTCATAGCTGATGAATTCAATTCTAAAAACTATACCTTCCTCAATGTATCTGCATGCTCGCAGTCTCTCTCCAAATCAGCTGCTTCCCACTTCAAGTGCAGGGGGTTTTCAGTTGCCCAAACTTGAACTTCTCTAGGACCATTGTACTTTAAATGTGATAAAAGAAGGGGACTTAATAGATTCAGATGAAGTGAATGATGTACATGCCATCAGTTCTTTAACCCCTGATCCTTTGAAGCAAAGCCTTTACTTGTTGAAAATATTATTGATCCTCTTGTAGGAGAACAGACATAGCCAACAGAGGCATAAATGGGTGATGCTGATAAAATCCACAAGGAAAAAGAAGGTGAAAAGAGGGATCTTCCTTAGGGGACTTCTGAATACTAGATAGCTTGGATTGTGGATGATTCAGATGTGGACGATTCGGATGAAGATAAAGATGAAGACGATGGTATGACACTGGATGAATGAGATACTAGTTTTCCTGGGAAAGAGGGCAATGGAAAATTCGACCTTGATTGTGACCAAGCTTCACTTAATTTAAGGGATTCAGATGAAGAAACGGAAGTTGATTCGATGATGATGGAAGGTGACGTGACAAAGGAGCAAATAGAGGATAAGATTCAAAAAATTAAAGAGGCTCATGCTGAAGATGAGGAATTCCCAGACGAAGTGGATACCCCATTGGATGTTCCCGCTCGAAACAGTTTTTCCAAGTACATGACCCTCAAGTCTTTCCGGACATATTCGTGGGACCCCAAAGAATCTTTCTCGCTAGAATATGCTAGAATTTTTGCATTCGATAATTTTACAAAAACACATAAACAAGTCCTTGCTAAAGTTCGAAATATGGAGGAAGAGAGAACAGATGAATGTATATGAGTAGGAATATGTTTAGTTTGTGGAGGATAGCAGGGGATTCCCCCCGGTGAGGTTGCCATCCTTTCCATCGTAAAGGCGTTACTGCTCATAGTAAAGTACATGGATAACAGTTTGAACATGAATAAACCATTGAAAATCAAACTAACCAAGAATAGTTGCATAAAGTAGAATCCTAATACAAGTTACTCAGATGCTTATGTCAATGTTGACTAACCACTTTACTACTTCAGCTAAGGCTTCTTTTGATACTGAGAATCAATCTACCCCTTATGCTACAGGTCTATGTTTTTCAGTTTCTATAAATCCAATTTTTTCTTCTCATGAGTTTTAGATTATGGATTCTGGTGCAATAAGTCATACTCTCTTATGTTGCTTTATTTACTGCCAATTATCCTATTCAAAATGCTTTTGTCACTTTGTGTAATTATGCTTGAATTCAAGTGTTCTTTTTCGGGACAATTAAATTGAATGATGATTTGGTTCGTAAGGATGTGTTTTTTCTGCCTTAATTCAAGTCTAATCTTCTATCTGTCAGTGCTCTTGCTAAGTACTCATTACATACAATTAGTTTCTTTTCGGATTGTTGCCTTGTTCGGGATCACAATGACAAGAGGGTGATTGGCAATAATAAAAGAATAGAGGATCTTTATGTTTTATAAATTACTATTTCTATGAATAAAAAAATATACAATTTATAATAGCGTTTGTTTTCAATTGCGGCATAATAGACTTATGTCATATGTACTTTAAGAGGTTGGAGAGTTTGAAAACTCATTTACACTTGTCTTTTGCTGGTATTTCAAATGAACCATGTTTTGTATGTACTTTATCTAAACAAAGAAGATTTTCTTTTGTTTCTCATAATCATCCTTCCAAGTTACCCTTTGATTTAGCTTGTTGTGATGTTTGGGGAACAAATCATCTTACATCTCATACAGAACACAAATATTTTGTTACTCTTGTGGATGATTGTACTCTGTTTACATGTACTTTTTTTATGAAGAATTAATCTTATGTGTAGTCTATTATTACTAAGTTTAGTGTTATGGTATAAAACCAGTTTCAAGGTTCTATTAAGCAATTTTGATCAGACAATGCTCCCAAGTTGGCTTTTACTGAATTTTTTCAATCTAATGGGTTTGTATTGTTGTTGATATTGTTCCTCAAGATGGTTTTACCACAGAAATGGCTTCTACAAGTGGGGTTGATGGCGAAACATTCTTAGACGTAAAGGAACCAGTAAGCATTTAATTAAACCTGTAACTTCTTTTGAAAGCTTCCCCATGGCTCAGTTATACCTGGAACGTGCTGAAATGGATGAGTTGATGTTTGGTAAAATTCCTTCCCCATTTATGCCAACAATGAGACCGTTAATTGTGACTGATGGGAGCAGAATAATTAGTAGAGCAAATGTCAATTCTTAAGGTGGTTATACCCAAACAGTGGAAAATAAGTTGCAGAAGGAAAGCTACTCAGAGGAGAATAAGACTATGTTTGGAGTTCCTCCATTTCCAATCATTGCGCCTATGGCGATCCGAAGGAAAACGAGAGTTAATAAAGGAAAGGAGAGGGGTGGAAGATTGAGCAGTTCAAGTAAAATGGCCTGTGGGAAGCACTCCAATTTAGAAGATGGATCATCCCATGGAGCACTTCTTTTTTTCCTTGGGATATCTATTGGTATAATATCTTCATTATTGGCAAGTAACCGGGATGTAGATAAACTGAATGCGTTGTTGAAATGGACTGAGAACTTAGTTCAGGATCTATAAGACGGCAGCGGCAATTCCATCACTCACTTTGCTAACTATGCAGTCTCCCCTAGAGAGCTGAGCTTGCGTTTACATGAACTTCTTCAATCCATACTAGTGGAACGTGTCATGGAGCTCGAGACAACATTTCAAAACAGCCATATAAAGGCTCTTCGCCAGCACCTGGAATTAGAGCGCACGAAACATTAGAGAGAGTTCTCAAACAGCAACTCAGGAGCTTCCTCTATCCAACGAAGTTCAGTCTAAGAAGATCAAAGCCTTGTAGACCAACCCGTGGTTATTAATTTATCGGGTAAAACTCTAGATGCGTATAACGAGGTTTATGACGTGTTCTTAAAGATAAACGACGCGAATGAAGACGATTCAAAGGACCATGATGAATATTTTCATCTGTTTGATCAAAATGGCAGGAACCATCCCATATGTACCTCATTAAATGATATTGTTACGAATGAAGATGATAATGAGAATGATGGTGAAGATGATGATGAGATGGAGAAGCTGCTGATAAAGCAAATTTTAGAGAAAGATGATAAAGCTGATAAATGAGAGTTTATCAAAGCACCACACTGCTATTTCTTTAAATTGAGGTTCTTTTTTGCAGATCCGTATATGTCATTTGGAAGTACTTGGGTATGTCATCCAAATATATTTTCAGATTTACGATTTAGGACTTTTCTTCTTTGTTTTTATTAATTTTTTATTTCTTTTGTTTGTATGTTTTTGTGTTAGGCATAGGCGAAGCGTGTGCAAAAAAAATTCAACAGCATTGCTCCCATGTCACTGCTGCAGAAGAGTGTTTTGTAATGACAGAAAATGCATTATCAGAGAATACAGAAGAGTGTTTTGAAAATGGTATGGACTATTTTGTTTCAAATCCTATTACACTTTAAAACTTAAGATATTGTCTTCAACAATATTTACCATGATAATCCCCCTCCTGTAAATGTATGCTTTTGTATAGATAAGATTGTGCAATAGGAAAGTTTTGTAATCAATGTATCATATTTTTTTCTGAGCCATTAGCACATCTCTGTTTTCAATTCTCCCAATTTCACTTCCTTTAAAAAAAATATCAACTCTGTGGTTCCATTCTAATGTATAGGATTCAAATATCACGGTTAAATTTATTTTAAGTGTCATATGATAAGTCAATCATTGTAGATTTGCTCTCCGAATTTAGATATGAACTTTTTTCTATGAGCTATTATGACAGTTCTTTGAATGATCGAGCTGAAATGGGATCTTTCTTGTAAAGTAAAAAATAATAATTTTCATAATCATTTGATTATACATTGAGGCCTGAAATAGGATGAAAGACAACTCAGTAAATTTTCAAATGGATATTATGAAAATTACTACACGACATGTTTTAATACGTTCTGTCCATTCTAAATGTGGCTTATGCCTCTTTCTCGCTCAATCAATTTTCAAAGCTGGTCTTGAAGAACCATCGCCTTCAACTTTAAAGTCGGATTACAGTGCCTAGAGCATTTTGAAACTGGCTCATCCGTATATCCACAAGGTTGAACATGTCTGGGTTTGAGAAACCGTCACCAACAAACATCCACTCTGATGACTATTCTATAACGCCATTAAATAGAGTTGGAGTGTACATCGACTTGACAACGAAGACGAAATTCTTCCACAATATCATATTTTTTGTACTAAGTATTGTCTTATTTATGTAATTAACTCATATTAAGTTATATTTTTTGGAACCTTTGACATTTACATTCTTTTGTATATAGTTTTATGTCTTTATATAAATATAAATTGAACTATTTTTGTTCATAGTTATCCTGTTTCATTTCTTTTCTGTAATTAAAAAAGTGCATTCCCTTTTATATTTCGTTGTATTTTTTTTTTGTCGAAGTGCAAAATCTATTTTGAACACAAGTGCATCTATTACCTCTCTGTGCTTGGATTATCTTCTTGAGCGTATTTAAGACATGGAGGTAAATATGGTAGTGCCTCTAGGATACCAATTTCTAGACTTCATACAGGAAACCTCGTCAATGTTTTAGATTCAGACACAAGTGCTTATGAAAGCCAAGAAAAAAATAAGGAACATGATATTCGTGGAGATTTCTCATAAACACAGGAAAAACCATGTTATGCTTTTGCAAATCAAGAGCATTCTTTTACTGTAACATTTACTGGTATATTTGTTAGCATTTATCTACATCCCGTGGATACTGTTAAGACTGTCATTCAGTCACGTCGGTCTGATCAGAAATCAATTCATTGCATAGGAAGATTGATTATTTATGAGATATGTGGATTCTCATGAATATATTTTCATTCTTGAAGTATAAGAATGCATTATATAATTATATTTGTGATTAAAGTTATGAATTTTGAATTACATCTGAAAATGTTGCTATCTTATGATTAAAGTATAAGGTTAACACATCATATATTTCATCTGTCTCTTCTATTTTATTAACTAAATATCATGGACCTCCCTTAACATTTGTCATAATTACCTTATTTTAAATATTACATCTGTCATATATTAGAACGATCTCCTCTCTCCTTTCCAAATTTGCATATTCACTACCCTTCTACTACTCTTAATTCGTACAGATTAACAAGAGAAAGCAAGACAAGAGTTCCTCGGTGTATTTGGCCATCAATATCCTAATCTAGATGACATTCCAAAATTGAAAACGGCATGTATGCAATGCTTTTATCATCTTCCCATTTTGGAGACATTGTGTTCCATAATTTTGTTCGTAGCTTAGCTTTAGACTGTCACAACTTTTAGTCAAATTTAACTGAATTGAATTTTGATAAGAAAAACTATATTTAAAAACTGAAAACTACCCTTATCCTTATTCTCTACAATGTGTAGTCGAAGAATTACCTTAAATTTCTGAAAATCTAGGCGCAAATCCTAAATTTGTGAAATAGCACAAAGTTTGCTTTTGTTTTGATAAATTTGTCAACAATCTCTCTGAAACGAAATAGAGCGGTATGCATACCAACTAAAACTATCGTTGTTCATCAAAGTTATATGTTTAATTGGTTAGATTCATTAATTTTGACATAATTTTATTTGATAGGTAATGCTTGAAAGGCGCCGATGAGCGGGATGTTCTACATCAGCAGGACATTGAAGATCGAGATGCTCGACATCGACATGAGATCAAAGAATTAAAAATTAACAACCAATAAGCTCTATTACAGATGCAGACTGCGATGAGCAGCGAAATGCAAAAGTTTTTTTTCTAATTATTGTCCCACACCGTGCTTCCAGAATCTCCACGACTTGTACCAATTAGGTAATAATACATTTTATTTATTATGAGATTGATGTAGCTCATACTATTTAAAATGGGAAATTCTCCATTTTAAAGTTACACGTTACTGTGTTGTGGCAATTGATTGTTGAGTTTTTTGGGTGAATTATAACCTATAAACATGTTGGTATTCATGAATAAACAAGGAAGACTCTTTCGATTTTTTTTGAAATAGTAGTTGTTGGTTGTTGTAGGTTTGTCGTAACTGGTGGAAAATTCTCTCTTTTAAAATTAAATTTTCAATGATGGTGGTGAAAATTTGCTATGGTGGTGTTGAGAATTTGTTATTGTGGTGTTGAGAATTTTCTATTGGTTGGTGTATAATATTCTTAGAATCAATTTGAATGTTTAAAACAGGTTGGCTACTTGTGGTTTTCATGAATAAATAAAGGAGACTCTGCCGATTTTTAAAAAAAATAATAGTAGTTATATATTTATTTAAAAGATATCGCGGTTTAAAATTTATGTTGTTCGTGATGAGTATATGCTATATTGATTCATTGCACCTTGTATTGTTGAGGAGTGGGATATTGATTTTGATGTAAAGGACACTTTTTTATCGCAGGTGGAAACTTTTGTAGAACATGCAATGCTAATCAGTGATTTTGGAGGTCGTACACTTTAAGATTGCAGGATTAGTTGGATAAAAGCATTCTATGTTTTGGAGTATAAGAATTTCATGTATTTTTGTTGTCAAGTCGAAGATTTGAACTTAGTGTTATAATTTTTGTTTTGATAGATATTTAGAGATGCTTGTAAGAACTCTAACTATTATTGAATGAAAATGATTCGTTGTATTGGTTGAAAATCATCTTATGTCTTATATTTTTTTATCATTTGGTGAAGAATTAATAAATTGTCTCAAATGTAATTCAATTATATATTAAATTTTAGTGATAGATTTTATTCTCTCTAATATATTGGCGCAAAAATTTTAAGAACTCTTCACCTCTTTTGGTATGGTTAAAACTGTCCCAAAAATATATTAAAGACGGCTTTCTTGCCGTCTCAAAAAAGTCTTATAAAATAGTAACTTTTTTAGACGGATTAATTCCCATCTCAAAAGCACTCTTTTGAGACAGTTCTCTTGCTGTCTCAAAAGGGTCATATAAAATGATGACCTTTTGAGACAGATATGTTCCTGTCTCAAAAAACTCTTTTGAGACGGCTATAGCGTCTCAAAAAGTATTTATAACCCCCTATCAAAAAGACCCCCCCTAGCCGTCCCAAATACCGTCCCAAAAAGTATTTGAGATGAATAAACCATCTTTTGGGACTGTTTAGCCACCGTCTCAAAAACTAATTTTTTTTGTAGTGTTAATCACCACTTTGTTGTCATTTGTCTTGGTAGCTATAGCTTCCACCCATTTGGAAACGTAGTCGACCGCAACAAGGATGTATGGGAAATCAAAGGACGGGGGGAAAGGGCCCATAAAGTTAATACCCCAGCAGTCGAAGATCTCAATAATGAGTATCGGGGTTAATGGCATCATGTATCATCGGGTAATAGCTCCCATCCTTTGGCACCTATTGCAAGATTTACAACCATGGTTCACATCCTGAAATATTGTGGGCCAATAGAGCCCGTATTATAGAATTTTAGCGGCCGTGTTTTTCATCGAAAAGTGGCCTCTACAAGCTTCCAAATGACAAAATTGGATGACTTTCAGGATCTCATCATCCAGTACACATCGTCAGATGATTTGGTCAGCAAAATATTTAAACAGGAAATGGTCTTCATAGAAAAACATGCGTGACCAAGTAATAAACCTCTTCTTATCTTGCGGTGTCCAATCGGGAGGGACGGCTCCCGTGACAAGGTAGTTCACTATATCCGTAAACCAGGGCAAAAAAGAGGTGGCAAAGAGTTTCTCATATGGAAAGTATTCTTTTATGGGTATTGGATCACTAGGCACGTCGAACGAAAGCCGTGATAAGTGGTGGGCAACGACGTTTTCTACTCCTTTCTTATCTTTAATGGAGAGATTAAACTCTTGTAGGAGTAGGATCCACCTTATGAGGTGCGACTTTGCATCTATCTTCGCAAGTAGGTATTTCAATGCCACGTGGTCGGTGAAGCAAGTGACGGTAGAACCGAAAAGGTAGGATCGAAATTTGTCAAGGGCAAAGATTACTGCTAGCAACTCCTTTTCTGTAGTGGAGTAATTGAGTTGTGGTCCGGTAAGAGTCCGGCTAGCGTAGTAGATGACATGAGCCTGTTTGTCTTTTCATTGGCCCAAAATAGCCCTATCGCATAGTCTCTAGCATCACACATAAGTTCGAATGGTAAGGACCAATTTGGAACTTGCATGATAGGAGAGGACACAAGCATGGTTTTCAGTTTTTCAAAAGCGCTATGGCATGCTTCCGTCCACTCAAATGGGGTGTCCTTCATGAGTAGGTTGCTTAAGGGTCTACCGATGGTTCTAAAGTCCTTAATGAACCTTTGATAAAACCCCGCGTGGCCCAAGAAGGAGCGCACGTCTTTGAGCGATTTTGGTGGGGGTACATCGGCTATGACATCTATCTTAGATCTATCAACTTCTATCCCCTTGGATGAAACTATGTGGCCAAGAACTATTCCCTCAGTGACCATAAAATGGAATTTCTCCCAATTTAGCACTAAGTTCTTTTCCACACACTGGGCAAGTACCTTTTCCAGTTTTTCTAGACAAAGATCGAAAGTGGTGCCAAAAACACTAAAATCGTCCATGAACACTTCAAGTCCTCTCTCGACCATGTCACTAAATAGGCTCAACATGCACCTTTGAAAGATCACGGGTGCATTACACAAGACGAATGGCATACTTTTGTAGGCAAACGTACCAAAAGGGCAAGTGAAGGTCGTTTTCTCCTGGTCAAGTACATCTACCTAAATTTGGTTATATTTGGAATAACCATCAAGGAAGAAATAGTAAGGGTGTCCCGCTAATCTCTCAAGCATCTGATCAATAAATGGCAAAGGGAAATGGTCTTTCCTAGTTCCCGCATTGAGTTTCCGTTAATCAATGAAAACGCGCCACCCGGTGGTGGTACGTTGGGGGACTAGCTCTCCCTTAGCATTCTCAATCACTGTCATTCCCGACTTCTTTGGGACAACTTGAATAGGGCTCACCCATTTGCTATCCGAGATTGGGTAGATAATTCGGGCATCCAATAGTTTAATTATTTCGGTCCTCACCACTTCTTTCATATTGGGATTTATCCTTCTTTGCATTTCTCTCGAGGGCTTGAGATCCTCTTCGAGATGGATCTTGTGGGTGCAAATCAAAGGACTTATCCTTTTTAAATCAGAAATGCACCACCCCAAAGCACCTTGGTGCGTCCTCAGAATCATTAGCAATTTATCCTCCTGCTCTTCATCTAGGCTAGATGAGACAACAATAGGAAATGTCTCGTCCTCTCCTAGGTATGCATATTTAATATGGGAGGGTAGTTTCTTCAGTTCGAGGGTTGGAAATTTTTTGCTGGAGGTAACCATGTGTGTCTCCCTCGGACGTAACTGCTCGAATCGAGAAACCCAACTTACATCTCTCACGTCCTCGTCTGACGCTTTTGGTAATTATCTCAACTCCACAAACTCCCTCTCAAATTTGGTGTACTCCCCCTCACTCTCGTGGCTCGACACTAAATAGGACCCTAGGGCGTCTCCATAATATTTTTCCTCAAAATACTCCTCTACGATCTCGTCTATCCAGCTCACCGCGTGAAGATCATCTTCATCCCCCATGTGTTGGGCTATATGGAAGATGTTAGTCTGTAAGGTCATGTTCCTAAAAGTGAGTTGCATCCTCCCATTCCGAGTGTTGATAATAACGTTGGCTGTAGCTAAGAATGGGCACCCAAGAATGCTGGGAACATGATTGCTCAAAGTGAAGGAGGGCTCCGTGTCCCAAATGACAAAGTTTATCGGGAAGTAGAAAGTGTCAACTTGGACGATCACATCCTCAGCTACACCTCTTGGGATCTTCACGGTTCGATCCGCTAATTGGAGGGTGATCTTTATGGGCTTAAGTCCACCCAGATCAAGTTGCCTCTAGATGGCATAAGGGAGGATATTGACACTTGATCCCAAGTCAAGTAAGTCTTTCTTAATTTTATTTTTTCCAATGATGCAGGAAATGGTGGGTGCACCGGGATCTTTGAATTTGGGTGGGAGATCATTGAGTAGGATGGAGCTCAAGTTCTGTGCTAGAAAGTCATTTTTCTTTACCTTCATCTTCCTCTTTACTGTTAACAAGTCCTTGGGGACTTTCGCATAAGCTGGAATTTTCTTAATGGCATCGAGGAAAGTTAAATTTAACTTTACTTGCTTAAGCACGTCTAGCACTTCATCATGGGGGTTTTCTTTGTGGGAAGGAACCAACCTTTGAGGAAATGATTCCGCGATGGGTGGTTTCACTACTACCTCGTGCTCCCTAGTGTCTTCTTTATCACTCTCATTCAAAGGGACATCTTCGACCTCTTTTGTGCCGGGCGAAATCTCCGTGTCTTTGGTTGCGTCGTGTGGGAGAGGTGATAAATCAATCACTCTCCCACTACGAAGAGTGGTCACAGCTTGAAAGTGCTCTTGATGTTCCGTAGAAGTGGAGCTAACACTAGTTTGACCTTGGGGAGGTCTTTGGCCCTGGGCAGGAAACTTGCCCTTCTCTTGGATACTCCACGATGATTGCGTGTTTGAAATATTTGCATTTATGTCGCTGATCATGAGATCATATCTAGCATTGGTTGCATTCTAGTTATTGATAAATTGGTTCATCATATCCTTGAGAGTTCTTCGCGGTGGAGTGATTTATGCTCCTTGAGGTGGTGGTACTTGCACATGTCCTTGCATGTGTGGAGCTTGTTGAAAGTGTTGTGGTGGAGGAGGGGCAGCATGTGAACTAGGATTCATCGCAGCATATTGTTTCCCATAGCTAAAATCAGAATAATTTTTCCATGAAGGGTTGCAAGAATTCCTGTGCAGTGCACCAAAATTTCCCTTAAATCCTCCTATACCACTGACTTGCTCTTAAAGCATAACTTTGTAGGCGAGTATAGTCGGGAATTCCTCACTTGAATGACCCACCTCACAAATCGCACACACCTTCTCGACGAGATTTGGTATGAATCCAGTTGGTTTTGTTTTATATACCTCACGTAGGTCTCACAGTCCCTTCTCAAGTACATCGAGTCGACTGTCCATCGTAGAATTATTTTCTACATGAAATAGGTCGGACGCCGATGGAGTGGTGGTCACTTGACGATTTCAATTTCGAGCACTAGGGTCAGGTGTATCCCAGGATTGGGTAGTCTCGACGACATACCTCAGGTGAAGCTCAGCATCGTGGGCGTCTAAGTTGATAAACGGAACACTACCCATGGTTTCAATGAGTTGCTTGGAATTAATGTTCAGCCTGTTATGGATAAAGGAAATGATTGTCCCTTTATCAAATCCATGATGGGGGCATGAAGTAATTAACTCATTGAAATGCTCGTAGCTTCGGTCGAATGACTCATTTTCTAATTGTCGAAAAGTTTGAATTTGAGCCTTGATGGAGTTCGTTCGACGTGGAGGGAAAAATTTCTTGAGAAATTTAGATTGCATCTCACTCCAGGATGCAATCGAGCTTGGAGGTAAAGACCATAGTCAGGTCTTAGCCTTATCTTTTAACGAGAATGGGAAGAGTTTAAGGCGGATTACCTTTTGTGTGCAAGTTTGATCATTGAGGGTTTCACACACATCCTCAAATTCCCTGTTGTGGAGATATGGATTTTTAGAATCCATCCCATGGTAGTGGGGGAGCATCTAGATCATCCCATTTTTAAAACGAAATTTCCCTTCATTATACAAGATTATGATGCATCCCGGAGTGACAATGCGCTCAGAATATAAGATTTCTCTCAAAGGGCGGTCGCGGCTGCACTACTGTGCTGCGACATGTCTCTCTATCTCAACGACTCGGTGTCCTCACTTAGTATGCTAGGGGCGTGCTCTGAAGTGTGTCCTAAGAGGGAAAATGGTGTGTTATTTGAGATTAAGTGTGACGGTGTGGGAGGTGGTACCCATAATTGTGGAGTGTTAGGAGTGTCAGGGCTATCAGGATCGTACTCAACTATTGGATTTTCGTGAATGTGGATTGGAGTATTATGAGGAGTTGGAGTGAGTTCAGAATTTTGCATTAACTGGCTTATGAGAGATGATGATGAATATTTTTGTGCTTTTTCAAATTTTTATATGTTTTTGGATTTTGGAATTTTTTTGTCAAAGTTTGAGATTGACTTGTCTAATCCCAAGTCTACCTAAGTCCCCAGCAACGGCGCCAAAAACTTGACGTGACTAAGAGTGTGTCTCATAAGTGCGTACTCTCTAGGCTCAAGTGCAAGCCTATCGCTCAAGTAATAATCTGATAAGTCGGGTATCGATCCTTAGGGAAGTAGGACAACAGAGTTGTAACGACGTTGGACAGATGAAGGAATCCTAACTCTGACTCTA
This sequence comes from Sambucus nigra, assembly GCA_949130495.1. Classification (NCBI taxonomy): domain Eukaryota; kingdom Viridiplantae; phylum Streptophyta; class Magnoliopsida; order Dipsacales; family Adoxaceae; genus Sambucus; species Sambucus nigra. The sequence goes on from OX422217.1 coordinate 205,436,911, forward strand.
AAAAGAAAGGAAAAAATGATTTTTTTTTTAGAATTGGCTACAACTAAATGCAATTTTTTAAATTATGAAAGAAATGCACCTATTCTAAAATACCTAAAATACTAAAGATGAATGATTTAAAACTCGAATTATATGATGAAGAAAACAGGACAGGAATACAATTCCTCAACCCTAGTGTCTTGATGATAGAAAACTAATCGTGAATTTAAATGATTAATTAGATCCAAAATTTAGTACTCCCACGCATTACGTATATGAGGTTCAAGCCCGCACCATACTTAATCAGAGGAAGAGTAAATCGGTATTGCGATAGTTACATTCGAATTGCATTCTAAAGCATCCCGGTTACCCAGAAGAAAACGAGATCCAAAGACCTACAATTGTCATGTTTCTACGCAATACGATCGTAATAAAATCATTAAATTTAGAGGATTAATTATATATACATGCAACTACCACATCAGGTTGAGTTCATGCATCCCGATCCTTAAAAACCTAGACTACCATGATGAGATTAATGAAAACGATTGTTGAGTGGCAGGAAATCATGATTAAACTAAGGGAGAATTGAAGAATGATGTAGAAGGAAGATTAGACAGAATAACATAATCAACTAACTTACCAAAGCACGAAAAGCATCAACTAAAATTACTTGTACTCATAGAAATCTGAACAAACTTCAATCTTGGAATTAAAACTGCAATAAATCTTCAAACTAGGTTTTTTACTGTAAAGGGAAAAATTAGATGATTTTTTTGCCCCTTAAGATGATAATAAATCGGGTTTAAATACCCTACAAGACTCCAAGAGTTTTAGCTTAACCAAGACTCTCCATTGGAGGAAGAGTAAGAAAACAAAACATCGATAGTCGGACCGGTCCGGTCCTCATTCGGTTGGGTTTTTCTTGGATCCGGATTGGTTCTTTTAATTTCTGACCGGATCGATCTGGTACAAATCGATTCGTTTATTTTTCATTAGCTTTGATTCATCTTCGGTCTGGGATTCACTGGAACTTTCCATTTCGGATCGATCCGATCCGGATCGGTCTGGTTTTTCTTTGAATTTTTCTTCTATCTTTGACTGCTCATAACTTTCACACTAGAACTCCGATTGAGGTGTCGTTTCTTCCTATGTACTTGTAAACTTGATATCTTCAACTTTTCTTTAGATGCCTCATCCGAATTTCGAGTAAAAATGACAACTTTTCCCTTTTGACTTTCCTTTTGTTCTTTCTCTATTCTTCTGGTTTCTTTCTTTCTTTAGTGGCATCAAATACCTATAAAATTAGTACGAAATACCAGCAACTCGGGGTACTCATTAGAATAATTCAGTATCAAGATTATGAGATAAAGTAAAATCGATTACGTTGTTCGAGGTGCTAAAAATAACTAAATTAAAGGGATAAATTATGAAGAATTTATGCCTTATTAGGGAGGCATACATAAACTCATTCTAATTGACCTAGGCTTGAGATATAGGCAAATGAGAAGGGAGAAACTCAAGAGAGAAATCAAGAAGGCAATCCGGGGAAGATAGTGGGGTGATTTCCAGTCTAGGATTCTTGTGCAAGGAATATCTACAAAGAAAGGATTTCGATTATAAAGCTAGAGAAAAGTTTTTGAACTTTCTTAATATTTTATCCATGTTTTATTTTACATCAAGGTTGGTGAAATAAATATGATTTTGAGTGGATTTACATGAAAAATGGGATTTTAAGGAATGATTTCATGCAATTGAATTTAATCATTATTCCATATGATTTCTGAGATATAGAACAAATGAAAAGAGGAAATATTGAATGAGAAAATTGAGTATTATTTAATGAAGCACACGATATATATATAACTCACTTGAGTCTAAAAAATATGAACTTGTCTAGTTTGGAAATAGAGACAAAATTGGGTCATCCTTTGTTTAACCCTAATCCTCATGCTTCTTCATGATTTTCATCAAAAAATATTCAAGGATGGAAAAGGTAGAAACCAACACAACTCACAACACTGAGGATTGCATTTATTTGGCATATTGTGTGCATAAGGTGTGTGGGTGTGTGGGTGTTCCCATTGGCTTAAAAATATATTTTTTAATATTTTTGAAGAATTTTTGGAATTTTTAAAACAATTAAAATCTATTTTTTAAACATTTGAAATTAGGTTTTAAAATTGTGTGGGGCTTATTCATAATTTCTTAAACTTCCTAAAACTTACCTTGGGTAGAATCCAAACGGTGGCTTACTCGAAAAGGATAATATTTTTCCTTTTAGAGCCCTTCCCCGCGCACATTTTTACATATTATTGTTTATATCTCACGTGCAACGGATTTTGACATGCACTAGTCCTCCTAGGTCATAGTATGTAGATGACTAGATTGATAGGAGAACACCTCACAAAGCTCAAATATAACATGTGACGTTAAGGTTCAAAAAGCTCGTGCATGTGCGTAAAGGCATATAAAAGTGAATCCATTAAGCAAGTCAAACTTAAACTACTCCATGTAAGAATGATAGAGAACATTTTAAGGATTAAAATTCTAATCAAAAGTTCTAGTTACATGGAAGTGAAATGAGGATTCAAACACACACATATGCCACAAAATGTGTTTAAAACCAAAATACACCCAAACATATGCCACAAAATGTGTGTAAAACCAAAAGACAAACAAAAATCATTTGTATTTTTCATTAAGCCTAGATAATTAAAAAGTAAAACACAAATGATAAACAAAAATCTTTTTGTATTTTATATTTAATGCAAATCAAAAGAAATATGATACAAAAGATAAACAAGTCATGATTTCTAGCATGAGATATGAAATAAAGTAATGACTAGAAAATGACTAAACATGCATACACCTAGCAATGATATAATATGAAGCATAAAAATCTACAGTATGCAAATAAAACTAACACATTCAACCTTTAGATTTAGCAAGATAGGTTTCATGTGAAAGCAAATGAGAATCAACAAATCTAATATCTAGCACATCTAAAAATGATTTCCTAACCCATATGGATGTATATTTAAAATGATGGGATTTGGGAACTAATGAAATGCTAGACTTAGACTTCCTAGGACTTCTTTTAATATAAAAACATAATGACCTAAGGTGACCTTTCCTACCACAATGCAAGCATGTGTAAACACGAGGAATGTTACCTAAGGTGTGACCTTTTCTAAAGTCGTTGGATAAAATTGACCCTCTAAAACAAATAATGGTCATAGCTTTAGCAACGGGAGTATTTGAACAAGATAAGCTAGAACCATTACAACTACTACTCGAGTCAAGTAAATCATTTGTCAATTTTAAAATTTCGGACTCAAGTAATAAGTTAGACTCCTTAAATTTATGGGACTCCTTCTTTAAATTTTTAATTACACTTAAAAGGTTATCACGCTCCCCCTCAATGTGAGCAAACTTGTCCCTAAGAGTCTTTTCTCGACAATCACTCTCTTTCTTGGAAACTTCTAAAATATTAAAATTGTAATTTATGTCCATGAGCTTTTCACAAAAAATAGCTTTTTGAGATAGGGAGATTTGCAAAAACTCAACTTTAGTTTTAAACCAAGAATTTTCATTTTCAAGAAATTTAATTCTTTTAGCAAATCTCAAATTTAATTCTCTTAATTTTTCATTACACTTATTAAGCCCATTAAATTCCTCTCGAATAGCAAAAACTTCATTATCATTAGAAAAGGACAAATTATCAGTAAGACGTCCCATCGAGAGATACAAAAAAATGAGAGTGAGTAAAAAAATGAACAACCTAATAAATACAAGAAGCACAAAATATATAAAAATCGAAAAATAGATCTTTGACGCGATAAATTAGCGCTCCGGTTCTGATACCACTTTGAAAAGCGAGAGGATGTTTTTCAATCAATGCTCTGATACCACTTGTAGGAACATGAGGACCTCAATTTTAAACACTTATTACAAAAAGTAATTTCAATCTCTTTTTTATAGAAGTGGAAGCGAGATGGTTCAATTAAAAACAAATTTTAATTTCTTTTACAAATAAAAATTAAACAAACTCAAGGTAAAATTAAATTAGACAACAAATACATTTTCCACTTCAACATATTAACTCAACTCAAGTCCTAGAAATTTGCCTAAGTCATATTTTTAATATTACCAAATTAGGCCAAACCAATTTTCACAAATTAAATGATGACTTGAATTAAATTAACATATACCCAAATTTAATTTGCACCAAATTCAGCATGTAGTGATTTAAACCAAATTTTATCTTTTTACCTAAGCATGCATTCTATGTGATTTGCAAAAGATAAAATAAACAAAGAACCACTACGCCGCAATGTATGAGGAAAAACCCACAACAGGAAAAAACCTCGGACGGCCCTAGCCTTAAGTTCACTAAGTATGGTTTTACAATTACAAGACAGATGACTTAATTCCTCGGGTCGACCCCTTTCAATCCTTGATGCGTCTTATTGTAAACACCTCCGCATAGTCGAAAACCCCGAAACTCCACCGGAACCTTGGACTTTACCAATGAGACATTAGGAACACCATCAACCACACATGGTGCCTTTCAGCATGTGAGAATGCCGCAGCAAAACAACTAGACTTCTTCTTTGAGGGATGTAGAAGTAACCCAAACTTCTCTTCTTCAAGTTGTAGAGATAAACCGGTGCCAAACACTCCAGGCAATGATATATATATTAAAACTTGGAATAAACAATATAATTGGGTGTAAACAAAAGTGTTGTAATGATTTTTCCTTGAAAATAAACACTCAAACTTGAACTTTTTCCTTTTGGAATTGAACTCTCTAAAAACTCTCTCGAGGAGATAGAGGATAGTGAAAAAGTTAACTCAAAATAGTTGGTTCCTGCACTTGATAAGTCTGTCAAAAGTTAGTGCGAAAAAGTAAGGGGGAAATTGGGAAAAACTGCTCAAAATTGAAAAAGAAATTTCTCGCCTGAAATCTCGTTCGAACCAGATTTTCGTTCGAACGAAGTCTCCTTAAAATGACCCTTCTAACGAAGTTCCAGTGACCTGATGGGAAATCTCGTTGCCAAACTCGTTCGAGCGACATTCTCGTTCAAACAAACCAACTCGTTCCAACGACAATATCGAACTAAGTTCCAGTGGCAAGATCGTTGCAAACCTCGTTCGAACGATATTCTCGTTCAAATGGAAAACACGTTCGAACGACAATTTCGAACGACTTTCCAGAATGTATAAAAATTCAGTTTTAGCCCATAAACTTTATTTTAAAGTTTTAAAGAAACTTTCTGAAAATAAACAACAGTTTAAATAAAACTTACACCCAATAAAAATTGTTCCAAGCTCCTATATAAATATGTAGTGCATTCATACGTTAGGAGTAAACGGAACAAATGTTGTTGACATAGAAATGAGGCACAATAAACTCGGCATTTTGATGAAGCTTTAAACTCGGTCGCTACTTCTTCAACTTTAGTATGTCATAGGCTTGAAGGATGGTCAATAACTCTATCCTATGACTCAAACATTTTTGTTCGGAATTGAGCCAAAACTACAAAGGACTGAATTGGAAATTTGTGTCCTTACATTGGCATCAATCTTTATTTCTTGATACATGATAAGGATGATAGTTAATTGTTTAGACAACCTCTACAATTTTAATAAATATATTTGATCAACCTAATTATTAAAAATCTTCAGGAAAGTTAGAACAAAGTTAGAACCAATTTCGAACAACTATATGGTATTTAATTATAATTTGGAATTTTATTTAAGTTAATTGTAATTTAGAAATTATTAAAATAAAAATTAAACAAAGTAATAGTGGTAATTATAGAATACTTAGGGAGAAAGATATGGTTAAAGGCATAAGTGGAAAGGAACAATTAAGAGGAGTTAGAATAAAAACATAAGGTAACCATATTGAAACCCTAATACTTATTCTAACCTCACAAACCCACAATAATATCTACCAAAAAATTTGTACGAAATCATCTTTTTGATTCACAAGGATTTTACGGATATTCCTGAAGAATAATTTAATTATTTATAAGGATGTATTCTTCTACACGTTTGGGAATATGATCCTATTATTAATGAAATAATGAAAATACCCATAGTATATGAATGGGTGTGTGGGGTAAAAAAAAAACTTTTATTTAAAAAATAGAACCGTTTTTGGTGAATTATTGAAATGCGGTTAGTATTGAGAGAGGATAAGTGTCTCTTGACATAATTTGATTATTGGCAAATTCATAGAAATCCCACTTGAATACGGATCAAATAATGTATTGTCAAACCTTACTTGGAACTTTTGAATTTTTATACACAAATTTGATTAAAAATCACAAATTTAATGAATAAAAGTTTACATTTTGGTGCTAAACTTAGTTTAGTGGAATTTAAAATTCAGGATTTGTTTAGTTGATAGTATTGGTAAGATTGTGGTGAAAATTTTAAATTTTTAGTCTATATTGTTAGAGTGAAAGCTAGTATTGATCATAGAAAAATTGTTGGATACTTAGTGTTGGTAAACGACAAATGCTTATTAATTGGAATAAGCATGTACATTATAACTTGTAAATAATTACGCATTTGATTAAAGGAGTTTTCTTTGGTGTTTGGTATCGATGGGACTTAATTTATGAAATCATAATAATAGGATCTAGACTTTGTGTGTTTAGATAAAGGATGTTGGGATTCTAGATAAATTATGTTAATTTCATTGAATAGATGATGATAAGTGTATATTGAAGTTATGGTGTTGAAACCAATTTACGACAAACGTGGACTTATAATATTTACTCTTGGTAGTTTCTATATTTGAGATTTTAGAATGGTGCAGTTGGAGGTAAGGGTAATGGAATATGTACTAGTAAAATAAAGGGTGCGTAGAAGGATTAGTTTAGTTTCTATTCCAATAATTACCCAATCTAGATAAAAGTGTATCAAGGGGGTTTCTGATTTGGATTTTATCTATGAGACATTCCATATATGGAGTATAGAGAGGGTAAGAGTTGGGAATTTAGGAGGTATAAGTGTAACAACCCGTGACTTTGGGACTGATAAATTTAATTTTGGGAAAAATAAAATTTATTTAAATCGGAGAATTTTAGAATTTGGAAATTGATGTCCAAAAATTGAGGACGTTTTAAAGTTTGTCGAATGAGGATTTCGAATGTACCATTAGTTCCGGATGGGTCGAAATAGTTAAAATGACTGTCATTGGGTTTTATTACGGTCCCGAAATATTTTTAAGTATGTTTGACTCGAATTGGAGTAAACGAGTCATTTAAAGTGCGTATTAACATTTAAAACTGGGTTTATTGTTCTAAGGGATTTAAGGGCTTACGGATCAAACCCATATCGTTTAGAGAAAGAGGAAAAGAGAAAGGAGAAGAAATGAAGAGAGAGAGAGAGAGGAAGAAAACTTGGAGATTTCTGACCCATACGCGATCCCGAGGACGATCCAACCTCTACAAATCTGAGGCAACTGTTTAATCTTGCTAAATATTTCATTTGTGTATTTATTTCATAATTTGTGGATAAAAGAAATGGATTTTGGGTATATTTATCAAAACCTAGATTTTGGATTAAATCTTGAAATTGATGTTTACACATGGGTTTAAGGGGTATAAATTGATGAGGTGAAATATAGGATGTGTTTTGATGTTGGAAACATTATTGGGTTACAAATTTATAGTTATAAATTGTTAATTTGGGATTTTGGGAAATTAGGTTTATGTAGAAAAATGACCATTTCGTAGCCTGCTGAACAGGCCGAATCGATTCGGCCTCTTTTCGAATCGATTCAGAATGTTGTAGAGTCCCAGGTCTCTGTGACCGAATCGATTCGGACCCAAGGTGAATCAATTCGGCCTGGGACAGTCTCCTAGGTCCTTTGGACCGAATCGATTCAGGCCAGGTCGAATCGATTAGAAAATAGGGTTGTTCTGTGAATTTTCAATAGAATGATTTCTAACCCTTTTTGGTTGGGTTTATTGATTTGGGACATGGTTATATAATGTAAAAAATATGTTTTGGAGATTTAGTTGGAGTTTCTTGCATGATGAGATCACGGGTAAGTATCGGGTCATGTATTAGGTAGTGTGGGAATTTCTTTACGAACGGTAGTTCTATTTAGAGGTCATAAGTGAGCTTACATACGACGTATGATTTAGAGCTCTTTGAGAGAGAGTGGTGAGGGAATGGCTAGAAATCGTAGATCAAGCTTAGTGTTGAATCCTTATAGTAATAGGATTCTATTGAGATACAAATTGGGGGCCGACGAGAGAGAGTGGTCGCGTATCCTTAGTAAAGTTTGACTTAAGGAATAGATGGTAAATGAAACGAGATTTAGGGGTTCATACGAGAAATTGAACCGTAGTCGGGATAGTGATTATATATCAGTGTGGTATTTCCCTAAGTGATGGGATCATGAGATGAATTTAAGTTTAAGATTGAGGTTTGTAGACTATTAGTTAGGTGCATACCAATAGTCAAAATTTGTACTAGAGATAATGGGGTACTTTCGAATATTGATGTGTTGTGTAGTGATTGTTACCTACACTAAACTTTGGGTGATAACTTTAATGTTGAAGATATATCTATGTTGAAAGATTATTTATATCATAAGGGAAATGGATGAATATGCTTCAAGTGAGGGATCGTATTCATATAACGAATTAAGCTATTATGATTGAAGTGATGGCTAGTATATTGAGGAATATGGATGCCATTCGTTGAGTTTATAAGTTTCTTACATACAATGAGATATAGTATGTATATATGCATGTGATTATATGTGTATAGATATGAATATATGTGTATACTCATGGCGTGAATAGCTAAACTGTATACGAAGGTTAAGTTATATGATGAAACTATTTGGATGCATAGATATTATGCATGTGAATGATATATATACTTATATGGTTAAGCATACCCCACACATGCTATCATTGGGAAGTTTCTGCGATGAGGGTGAGCACCCTCGCTCGAGGAGCAAAGTGTGGATATTCCCCCGATCATAGTCGTCCATTGTGTTATTATGTGATATACATTTTTTTGGGGATGAGACGTGGTGGGTATGTTTCGTCTTATTGCCGATTAGGAACTATAACCGTTTCCCGAACGTTGAGTGTGTGAGTTTATCCCGAGGTGGGTGTCGTTTAGCCCCACCAGGTGGTCCCCAGTATGCTACGTGGTTTGGGCACTGGAAGATGATAGCATGGTGCAGTATATCGGCGATATATATAACCGGTTATATTATGTGAATGGCCATTGTACATCATATGTGGTATGTACACTTGGCTATGGGAATGAATGGTTGTATATATATATGTTTAGAGTAAATATATATATATATATATATATATATATATATATATATATATATATATTTATTATATCCTGTAGGTGAAAGGATATGAAATTCCTATCGTGTTCATCTTGGATGATTACGGTGTACCATATTATTGGGGGTTGATGTATCGCACTTAAGGAATATTTTGGTTATATCGACCCAAGGATATTTATTGGAGATTTTGGGATTACTCTTAGTTAGTAATCCATATAGTAATAGCATGTTTTGTGTAGATGACATAATGGATCCCTACGATCAACATGGTCAAGGAGTAGTGTATCGGGGGGTTCCTTGTTTGGATTTCGCTTTGCGAGACGCCCCACGCACGAAACATAGTGCAATTGTTGAGAGTAGTGAGAAGTCCTCTCTTTTGTACTTATATGTAATTATAGTAGTAGAATTGTATATATGACATAATGGATCTCTAGGATCGACATTGTCGAGGAGTAGTGTATCGGGGGGTTCCTTGTTTGGATTTCGCTTTGCGAGATGCCCCATGCACGAACACAATGCAATGTTGAGAGTAGAGAGAAGTCTTGTCCTTATCATATTGTGCATGTTATTTAGAGAATAAATTCTTAATTTGAAGTTTAATATTAATATGTGAAGTAATAAAAATTGTTAACTGTTTAAGTTATAAATTGAAATCAATAAGCCTGATATAGCACTTATGTGTAAAATAATTTAGTGTGATTAAAATGAGAAGGATTTCAGGGTATTGTTAAAAGTTAGGTTGTCCTTATGGGTGGGATAACTTAATTAAGATTCCAGGTCGCGAATAGGTGTGCGCTTTTAGACGAGCAGTAAGATTGGGGTTTCACGAGAGTGCGACTCCACCTTAATTATGAAATAAGTGCATTTATATTTATTATGCATGGTTAAGACACTTGCTAAACATTTTTACACCTTGGGCTCTGACCCGTTTATATTTCTCTTCTGCTATATATATATACTAGTATATGCCCGTGCCTGAAGGCACGGCGGAAATTTCTCAAGTACATAATCGCAAAACAACAAAAATTTCCTAAGTACGTAATCGCAATATAACAAAAATTTCTTAAGTACAAAATCGCAATACGATAAAAATATTGTTTCCCAACAAAAAATCTATATATGGTGTCGCTTTTTTGGGTATTACATCATATCGTGTTCAAGATTTAAATTGTGTTCAAAATTTAAATTCGCTAAACGCGAAACGACGACAATTTTTCACAATATATAATAGCGAAACGCAAAAAAATTGAAGTGTAATTTTAAAACAATGTCAAATAGTCCAATAACATTCAAATAGTGTAGATTCATCAAATAAATTCACATATAATACAAAATATACAATATTCATCCATTGAATTCACATTGTGTCTCAAAAAAACAAAGTGTCAATTTTTTTAAAAAATTGGGCATAGCCTCCTTTGTTTATTGGACTATCCACCCTATTTAAGGGGTAACAACAAATCCAACAAATTTTAAAAAAAAATCCCAAATTTGACAGATTTAGGTAGCGGGCTACATCGGCGGAAGTTTGAGGCAGATTTAGGCAGCGGGCTACAGCGACGATGGAAGATTAAGTCCATGTTTGATTGGTCTTGAATTAAAACCTGAAACAAAAAGAAAAAAAAATTTAGTGTGAGTGGGGAAGGGGAAGGGGGAGAGGGGAGGGGGCGGGGCAGGGGAGGGCAAGGGGGCGTGTGTGTGCGTGTGTGCACATGAGTGGGGAAGGGGGAGGGGACGGGGTAGGGGGTGCCTGTGCGTGTGCATGTATGCATATATGCAATTTGCATATATGCATATGCCTATTGCAGCGTGTGTGTTCGTGTGGGCGTGTGAGTGGGGGCGTGTAAATTACTTCACATAATTTGGTTTTCATCAAAAGAAAATCACTTTTGAACTATTCCTGGATGAATGAAAAGTGCAACTCTAAGTCAATTTGGCTTTATAATGTACAACTCCGAACACATTAATAAATCATATATAAAATGAGTATTAAAACGAAAGGGAAAAGATGTATACCGTGTGGTTGGGGTTGTCCGAGGTTCCGAGGTGGTTAAGTCATGGAGATCTTCCACAACGATGGTGATTCAAAGCATGAAACTTGAAAATCTAGCAAAAACCCATAAGAGAAAAAATGTGTTAGATCTGGAAAACTAAAACGAAAAATTAAAACACGTTAGATTTAGAAAACTGGTGTTTGATATTAAACTCCCACACCCACCCCTAAAAACATTAAAACCATAGGATTATAGCAAATTTCATATATATGCAGCTGCAAATATATTGCATATATATGCAATCTGCATATATATATATATATATATATATATATATATATATACAGTTCTTATGTTTGGGGGGGGGGGGGGGGGGGTTGTCATTTAATCAAGGGGAAAAATCAATGTCATTCGCCACGGCATGAGACGGGTGATCGCCATTCGCCAAAAAAAGATCAATGTCAAAGTATCTCTTCATAGAACAGGAGGCTTCAGTTGCAAACTGTAGAAATAGAAATAAATATAACTATAATCAGACCTTTTAAGGTGCAATAAATTTAATGGCAAGTGAGCAACAAAAGTAAAACTGATCAGACCTTGTTGGCCCGCCACTATTCATACTTGAAAACTGCACGATAGTTGGGTCCTTCATCGAGGTTTGAAAGCATCAAATTTGAAAACATGTGAGAACAAATTAAATAAATAACACTATGCATAAAAATAGAAAAATATTGAAAACATGTGACACAACAAATACGCCCACTTAGCACTACGAAGGCACCACCCTTTTAGGCCTTGTTGTGATTAAAAGTTCTTCATCTATATAAATCAATGCATCTCATCTGCCACCCCAGGCCCAAATTCCCATTCTTCCACAACCACATTGACAACTGCACCGTGAATGTCCCATGCTATCCAAGTTTATGAAGAATGCTACACTTGCCAACATTTATGATTTGTACCTATAATAAACCATAAATTTAGAGTTAAAACACATTAAAAGACACATTCATTAATCTAATTTACAAAAATTACTTAAAACTTACAAAAATCCCTATTATATCTTGTCACAATTTTATAGCAATGTGAGACAAATGCCAACCGATACAAAGGCACCAACTACTGCATCAAATAAATTACAAATATAATCAATGCATCATGCTTATTTCCATTTCAATTTTGCACTGTGATGATTTTAGTAATGGTGATGATGGGTGATGATGAAACCTTATGTTGTTACCAATTCTTCATATCTAGTATCGTTTCCCCATCCATCTCTATATCAACACCCTTCATCATCCAACATCAGAAACTAAATCCGATCGTAGTTATATGGAAAATCCCAGTGCGAATGGTACCACTGTGAATCTACAGGACAGTGGCAACATTCAACAATTAAATGGCTTTTCCAATTATTAAAGAAAATACCCCCACTGCGAATCTGCAGGACAGTGACAGGTACCACTGTGAATCTGCACAGTGGTAATCATAGCAGTGGGAGATATGATGAGGGGTTCAGTGACATATATGGTGTCTTCATTATTTTTCCAGTTGATAAAGGAGTTTATCCGATCAACAATTACTCCTAAATATATTAAATGGTTGCTTAGAGATATCATCAAACATAGGGGAAAGATGTGATGGCCACTAACATACACTACCAAATCTATAAAATGGTGCTTCATGTTACCTCCTATAAGATCAACTTATCATTAATTGTTTCAATATGAAAATATGTCCAAGTCAATCTGAGATATTTAAATGTGTTTGGAGCAAGCCTCATTTAGGCACTTTCAAATTGAATGTGCCACTTTGAACTGTATATAAAAACCAATATTAAAGTATTCTCAAACACATAGTAGGCATACAATGTGAAAATTCTTTAAATGGCATGCCTAAAAATTAAAATTGAAATGACATTAAAAAAAGGGAAGAAAATAAAATGATAAGACTCGTGTTTGAAAACTATATAAGAACGACACCTAAAACTGGTATGAGAAAAATAAAATGAATCCTATATAAGAATCAGGGAACTATTGCTCCACTTTTAAGGCTAGCGAGATGAACGATGATCCTAATGCCATTCATTTACCGTTGATATCTTCTAAAGAAGAAATACCAGATATTCTAAATGGAAGTTTCTGCAGATTGCAAGAATATCTTTAAACGGTGGTCTCATTCGCAACACGTTAACCAATTTCACATGTTGGGTAATGATAGTCAATGCAATTTGGACAGAACTACCGTAAGGAATATAGAAGTCACAAACTTAACACACTTGACATCAATTCAAATTTTATGGACATAAAATTATTATCCATTATAGCCATTTTAATAAAACACATTTCAAAAGATTCTAAATCAATGTTAAGCCAACTTTTATCAATGTTAAGTCATCTTCTCTTTTAATCTGATTTACTTGCTTCAAATCAATACTTGAAATTTCACATTAATATCTTTGGAATATGTCAAAGTATATTTAGAAATATGACAGAAGCTTATATCATAAAGGTAAACAACACAAAACATGAGTATCTCAAAATATTTGAATCGCACCGTGTTCTTATAACTCTAATAATCAATAAATAAACCTGTAGCCCAAAACAACCTATGTAGTCTCTAAAAAACTATTCAAACTCTTAGTAAAAAAGCACAATTCCAACATTTATATTTAATAAGGGAAAAATAAGAAGAAACCTTTAACTGTCAAAGCTTGATTAAGTAATTGTAAACCCCCTTGTCCATTTGTTTGGGATGGGAACCTGAATAGTGTATTATGAATAATCATATCAATGGGTAGTAAAAGCATTAAAAAGCATATATAAGGTCATTTATTATGAGGTCATTTATTCGGTCAACTTAGATATTAATGAGCAACTTAGAATTTTATAATCAATAATAATTGAGAATATGTAAATACCTCTATTGTATATATGAGGTAATTTATTAGAGGCAACTCCAATAGTCCCCCTTCATTGATATTGAAAAGCATATCCCCCTCTTCTATGGCTTGAGCCCTGCATAAAAATTAAAATGGAACCATGAAGGCTAACTCACCTTGCTACATAACAGCAAAAGAAAACCAAAAAAAGTCTAAGACCATAGTTAAGGAAAGAGATGAAGAACAATAATACAATACATGTTCTGAGTTTTGCTTCCATTGTGAGGCTAAATGCATCCAATACTATTGAGAATCGTTGAGAACAACCCCAATGAAATTTTTTAAAATGAAATTGAAATCCAAATCTTTCAACCTATGAATAGTGTATTATGAATAAAAGATTTCCAAATGTAGAAAGAAAATTCTAGCAAGTCTGTTGTAAATACTCATACATATTCATTTTGGAACTATATCAAACACAAAGTCTACATAAAACCAAACTTTGTTATAACTCAACATATGCGTGTTTTCAAATGGGAAATACAAAAAGAACCGAATTCGATTTGTAAATACCAAATCAACAAAATATGTAAAGCATCAGTAAAAAAAGAAATCTCCACCACAACACAAAAAAGAAAATAACTAAACCCAATATAAAAATCAGTAAATATTAGTTATTAAATCAGTAAAATCAGTAAAAATCAGTAAATTTTAAGGAGCTTTAACCATATAAGGTGCTTTCTCATAAATTTTAGATTTAAACAATCAGTTATTAAAATCAGTAAATATAAACCTAATCAATTCAAACAGTACATCGACACTTATTCGTTGATCTAATCAATTGAAAACTAATTAAAGAGTTGAGATAGCATATTTCTCAGAAACCTGTCAAAAAACCCTAAAAATTAGGGTTCACAAAAATTAAAATGTCAAAAAAACCCTAAAGAGAGAATAAGCCATACCTGAATAAATATTCGACACTTATTCGTTGATCTAATCAATTGAAAACTAATTAAAGAGTTGAGATAGCATATTTCTCATAAACCTGTCAAAAAACCCTAAAAATTAGGGTTCACAAAAATTAAAATGTCAAAAAAACCCTAAAGAGAGAATAAGCTATACCTGAATAAATATTCAAAACAAAACCTGGAAAAAACCATTAGATATTGAAAACAAAACAAAAATAAAACATTAGGTCTTCAAAAAAAAACTGGAAAAAAATGATTTACCTTATTTGTGTGTGCGTGTGTAAGAGGGTGAGAGCGAAGGTGGTAGCGGAGGCAGAGGTGGCGGGGAGACGGAGGCAGCGATGGAGGGCGGCGATGGATAAGGTTAATGTGGGAGGGTTTGTTTGTGTTGAAGAGATAGTGAGAGTAGAAATGAGTGAGAGGGATTCAAATGAAAGAGTCGGGGAAGGATTTGGGTTCAAGGGGTGTTTCCTTCATTTGCCATGTCACAATGCTAAGTGGTGACATGGAACTCTCTCACACCTTTAGATCGTCAAAAATTTTTGATCTCAATCCTTAATTTTTTGTCACTATTCAAACACCCCTCTCTCATATTATATAGATATATTACCACAGGTGTCCTACCGCAGGGATGCCGGATGCCCTTCTATCCAGAGATGTGGGAGCCATAACAGGTGCGGACTGTTGCGGGACTTAGATTGTAGTGGCTCTCTATTTCTTTATAAATCTAGATAAGATTCATTGTGTACATTGGGATTATACTTTAGAGTTATTTATATTTGTTTATATTTCTTCCCCATGGATGTTGTACTGTTTGTGACTCGACATCTTATTTGGGTATATTCATTTCTATATACGCATTTAACGTCACACTAGAACTTTCTTTCATCATCACTTGTGCATTCTACCTTTGTTAGTAGGTGTATATAGTTAGTTTGATTGCCATTGTATGTTCTATTTGGTTTTTTGGCATCCGCTTTTAATAGTTCCGGGTAGTTAGCCTTATATTATTTAGTATTGTCAGTTGATGTTGAGACTGAGCCATCTGAGATACCTGATTTATGTAGTATAGGGATGGACACCCGTTATTATTTTAAGCGGGTTATCACAGATGGAATTAGAGAATTAGGTTTTAAAAGTTTTCTGCGTTCTCCCGTTGACGTTCTAGACATAAAGCCCTACTAGTAGGATTGTTACGTTCACTATGTTTATGAGAATGCGAAATTTGAGTACGCGAGAATTACGTGTGATAATTGATTAACTTCACAAATTTTTCAAGTAACCCTTATTTAACTAGAGTCTATTAAAACAGCCCCTACACATGCATCTAATCAAGATAAATCATTCAAGCCATGCATTGTAAAATAAAGACGAGCAATTGAGGAAAAAACCCCTTCCGGGTAAAAACCTTTTATTTCTAGAACTTTAAAGAATTTACAATACCATTGACTTACATACAACCTGATAATCGCCCACAAGTGTAACGCACGGTGTCTTTGGTAAACCGTCAAAGCAACGGCTAGAAAATAGTGTGACACATAAATACCCGCAGGTGTCGGTTCCTATGTCGACGGCTGGAATTTTCCCTTTCCAGGAGGGCAGCAATGAAGAATAGAACGGCTTCTCCACAAAGGTTGAACAAACCAAAGTTGTGTTCTTGGGTTACACAAAAAGATTCACAAACGATTGGCAATTGTGTGAATCAAAAACCTAGAGTCTTGGGCTCAATAGGTGAAGACTTAGAGTATTTAGGACTCTGAAAATCATCTTGAAAATAACTCTCCCGAAGTTGGTATAAATAAGAAAACCAAGGAAAGAGTTTTCAAAAATTGGGACTGTCCGTAATTATCCCAGGCGGACCGGTCCGGTTGATGGGCGGATCGGTCCGATAGACCGGATCGGTTCTTTTAATTGCAGGCGGATCGGTCCGGTTGGCATCAGATCGGTTCGGCTTTTTAGCTTAATCGGTTCGCTATGGATCCGTGGTATACTGGCCTCACTTTAGCAGTTGGATCGGTCCGGTCTCTTTAGGCGGATCGGTCCGAATTAACCGGATCGGTTCTTTTATCTGGGCCGGATCGGTCCGGTCTGTTCCCTGATTCCTCTTCTCCTTTTGATATTCGGATCCGTTGATGAGCGTATAAATCTTGAATTTCTTCAACGGTGTAACGGCGTATGACATATAAAATACTAATGGACAAAAATTTCCTTACAAATCTCCCCCTATGTCTATGCCGGTACATACATAAAAACAAACATCCGAATTATCAAAATAAAAATGCCTATACAAATCTACCCTTCCATGAACCCAAAACTAAAAGAGTACAAGTGAATAAGACTGCCTTCAAATCTTCAGGAATCTCAACGCTTTTCTCATCAGGGTGTGCAATTCAGTGATCATCAAAGTAGTACCTATACACATGAGATAAAGCAAAATACCAAGTGACATATCGAGTTTGAAATGAGATAAATATAGATACCAATTTATGAGCAAACTCAAAATTTCAAAACTCTCCCATAAAATGATAATTCTTTCTCCCCCTTTTTATGATGTCCCCAAATAGACAAATGCGAAGAATGAATCAAATAAGCAAAATCGGGGTGTCACGGTACACAAAACAGCACAAACTATTTTTGAATTTTCAAATTTTTCATACAAAGAAAGGATACCAATATGAACAAATATGATACAAAAATCACACCATGGATTTAGACTCAAACAACCAAGTCATGGAAATGGAATGAATGGGTGTGAACACATTCGATAGGTAAATCAACTCAATCAATCATATGTGCACGATGCATATGTGTACCCCTAACGAATGAGCATCAAAAGTATCCTTATGTGTAAAAGTTGATGAATTTAGATGACATCGTCTAATGCAAATCAACAAATCAAAGTCAAATGATTTTCACACCAATAACGTCCAAAACTATGTAGCGCATTTTCAATAATTTCAAGGACGTGCAAAGCCGTTTTAAATTATCCAACCAAACTCCCTCATATATATATTCTTTTAGAGGTAATCTAAATTCTCAAACATTGGAGAATTAGAGCAAACACCTAAATGGCCCATATTTGGCATGAATATCTTTTTATTGCCTTTCAATTTTTTCGGGCTCTTTTAACCTCTTTGGACCTCGAATAATAAAATTCCTCAATTTTTTAGGTCCTTTTTAACGGTGGCTTTTGCGCAAAGGATAGATAAATACCTTTTGCAGCCCCTCCCCATTTTTCAAACAAAGCACACAAACTCACAAAACGGTTTTTATATGCACAATTTCCTTATCAAAATTTAACTCGCTTGGTTCGTTTTAAGGACAGGATTGAAGTGAAAACACCCAACCAACATGTGATAAGACAAGCACAATAATCGAACAAATTCGTGCATGTGTGCAATAAAGGAAACATGAGTCAAACATGTAGGAAGTAACACTTAATTACATCTTAATGACTCCAAACATTATAAAGCACATGGATGAATTGACCTATTGTCTCAAAACGCTATCAAATAGTCACATGAAAATAATGGAATGATGTTGTGACTAGGTCATCCAAAGTGTTCATCCATAAACGGTGCAAACAAAATATAAAAAAAATTTGGATTTTCTCAAAATTTTATCAAAATAAAATCTTTTTGTATTTTTCAAAATTCTTTAAAAAAAATAAAACATACAAAAATTACATGTCACAACGCTAGTAAACATAAATATCATGAAACCAAAAAAAACTAGCGTATGACCCACATGCGAACACAATCATCTATATGATATGGCAAGAGAAGAATCATGTGCAAGCAAACGAGAATCAACTTGTCTAAAATCTAGTGTATCCAAAAGTGATTTCCTTACCCAAATAGATGTGAAACAATGTGTGGGGGATTTAGGAACCAAGGTAACACTAGACTTCGACATCCTAGGACTTCTTCCAAGATCAAAACAAAATCTCCTAAGGTGACCTTTCCTACCACAATGTGAACATGTGTAAACAGAAGGAATGTTACCTAAAGTGTGATCTTTTCTAATTTCCTTGGGATTGATTGACCCTCTAAAACAAATAATGGTTTTGGCTTTCGCACTAGAAGCATGAGAACAAGATGAGCCATTACCATCACAATCAAACCTACTTGAATCGTTTAAATCATTTTTCATTTTCAAAATATTTGATTCAAGCAACAAATTAGACTCTTCCCAAGACAGGGATTGATTTTTCAAATTTTCAACAATTTCTAAAAGGGTATCCCTCTCCCCCTCAATTAAAGCAAACTTTTCTCTAAGAGTCTCTTCACGTGCCACAAACTCATTGATTAAAATATTTCTTTCATCTTTGGCACAAACACAAACCATCGAATTTTTAAGGTCCTCCAATTCTTTCTCTAAAAATAGGACCCTTTCATCACTCTCCTTCTTGGACAATTTTAAAGAAACAAAGTCATGGTCCAAGGAAATAAATTTTTCACGATAAAAATCTCTTTGATTTTGAACCGTTTGCAAAAGATCCATCGCAGATTTAAAACGAGAATTTTCTTTTTCCAAAACTTTAATTCTTTTGCAAAGTTTAAAATTCAAACTTTTTAAATTTTCATCACGGTCGTGAATCTTTTCAAAAATAGGCTCCTCATTAAACGGGTGTTCCATTGAAAAATCGCGATTTTTCACAAAATTGATTTTTCAAAAAAAATCAATATCACACAAATTTTGCGGAAAATAGGAATACGCGATAAATTAGCATAACCTGCTCTGATACCAATTTGACGACGTGAGAAGTCAAATTGTATAAAAAAAATAAATCCTTGAAAAATCAAGATCACGCGATAAATTAGCGTAACCCGCTCTAATACCAATTTGAGAACGCGAAATTTGAGTACGCGATAATTACGTGTGATAATTGATTAACTTCGCAAATTTTTCAAGTAACCCTTATTTAATTAGAGTCTATTAAAACATCCCCTACACATGCATCTAATCAAGATAAATCATTCAAGCCGTGCATGGTAAAATAAAGACGAACAATTGAGGAAAAAACCCCTTCCGGGTAAAAACCTTTTATTTCTAGAACTTTAAAGAATTTACAAGACCATTGACTTACATACAACCTGATAATCGCCCACAAGTGTAACGCACGGTGTCTTCGGTAAACCTTCGGAGCAACGGATAGAAACAGTGTGACACAGAAATACCCACAGGTGTCGGTTCCTATGTCGGCGGCTGGAATTTTCCCTTTCCAGGAGGGCAGCAATGAAGAAGAGAACGTCTTCTCCACAAAGGTTGAACAAACCAAAGTTGTGTTCTTGGGTTACACAAAAAGATTCACAAAGGATTGGCAATTGTGTGAATAAAAAACCTAGAGTCTTGGGCTCAATAGGTGAAGACTTAGAGTATTTAGGACTCTGAAAATCATCTTGAAAAGTCTTGAAAATAACTCTCCCGAAGTTGGTATAAATAAGAAAACCAAGGAAAGAGTTTTCAAAAACATGGACTATCCGTAATTATCCCAGGAGGACCGGTCCGGTTGATGGGCGGATCGGTCCGATAGACCGTATCGGTTCTTTTAATTACAGGCGGATCGGTCAGGTTGGCATCGGATCGGTTCGCCTTTTTAGCTTAATCGGTTCTCTATGGATCCGGGGTATACTGGCCTCACTTTAGCAGTCGGATCGGTCCGGTCTCTTTAGGCGGATCGGTCCGGATTAATCGGATCGGTTCTTTTATCTCGGCCGAATCAGTCCGGTCTGTTCCCTGATTCCTCTTCCCCTTTTGATATTCGGATCCGTTGATGAGCATATAAATCTTGAATTTCTTCAACGGTGTAACGGCGTATGACATATAAATTGCTAATGGACAAAAATGTCCTTACAGTTTATCTTCTTCTGTGAGATGTACTCGCTCGAATGACGTTCTGCCATAGTTGCTTTCGTCTCAGACGTCGTCGAGAATAAGTCGGATAGGAAGGGGCAAGGTGATAGATGTAATACCCATAATAGATTTTGGGTACGCTTTGATTTGAGGTATTTATTTTCATGATTCAGGCAGAGATAAGAAAGAAAATTTTGGGATCGATAATGTAAGTACTGATGAAGTGAGAATAGGTAGCCCTAGGGAGGTTCAGATTGAGGAATTCTTCAACATTTGTTAGGAAACCTGGTGTGGGTGACCTTTATCGATGTGAGGTGTGAGGAGTGGTCCCAATATTAGGAGTATTGTTGTCTGGGAAGAGGGAGTGAGAAAGTGTGGTCTTTGTACGATATCTTTTAGGATATTAGATCGTCTCGCGATGAGTTAATACAGAGTTATGCTACTGATTTTCGGAAGTGTGGATTGTTTAGGTTATTGGGTAGTGGTTATTATGTCATTATTTTATTGATACCCTAGGGCATATACTTGTGGTATTACATTGAGAGGAGGACTTACCTCGTGGAAAATGCTTTGATGTAATATATAGGAATTGCATGACTAAGGAGGTTCAAAATTTGGTAGGTTTATTTTGAGAGGAGAATTTAGCTCATGGTTGTGTTAGTTTTGATAACTAGGTATTGGTTAGAGTATTGTAATTGTTGAGGCATTGTGTTTTGGACATAAGGTATTTGTCTGGCATGTCGAAAGATATGGAATTGTTTTATATTATGTTGTTGCATAGGCCTTTGGGCAATATCTAAAATGTGAATATCTTTTATAAAACCTTAACCTGGTTCAACTGATCTCAATCCCCGACATAGCTACATAGTAGTGTATTGGGAGGGTTCCTTGTTTGGATTTCTCTTGCGAGACCTCCCCCGCATGAAGGTAGCTAGTGTCAGGAATTGAGAAGAGTTCAACCATTGGGAAATTTCAAACTTTTATATATA
The DNA here is from genome assembly GCA_949130495.1 of Sambucus nigra. NCBI lineage: Eukaryota > Viridiplantae > Streptophyta > Magnoliopsida > Dipsacales > Adoxaceae > Sambucus > Sambucus nigra. Next base: position 205,458,927 of record OX422217.1, read on the forward strand.
CTTAATATGTTGCTATAGATTATATTGTTAAGAGATATATTATGATTTGAGGCTATTGGAGCCGAGTTATTATTGTACGAGTTGAGCTCGACGTACGGAGTGTATGGGCTCCCTGGGTAGTTATTTTGATTTTTTTTAAATCTATATGGTTCGGTGTGAGAACTGGAAAGGATCGGTATAGTGATCTAGAGGGTAGATGTAAGGAATAGATGAGATTGAAGTCCTAGGCATAGCCTAAATTTCGTGGACAAAATTTTTGTAAGGGGGAAGTATGTAACAACTCGTGACTTTGGGACTGATAAATTTAATTTTGGGAAAAATAAAATTTATTTAAATCGGAGAATTTTAGAATTTGGAAATTGAAGTCCAAAAATTGAGGACATTTTAAAGTTTGTCGAATGAGAATTTCAAATGTACCATTAGTTTCGGATATGTCGAAATAGTCAAAATGATTTTCATTGGGTTTTTTTTTGGTCCTGAAATATTTATAGTATGTTTGACTCGAATTGAAGTAAACGAGTCATTTAAAGTGTGTATTAACATTTAAAAATGGGTTTATAGTTTTAAGGGATTTAAGGGATTACAGATCAAACCCATCTCATTTAGAGAAAGAGGAAAAGAGAAAGGAGAAGAAAGGAAGAGAGAGAGGAAGAAAACTTTGAGATTTCCGGCCCATACGCGATCCTGAGGACGATCCAACCTCTACAAATCTGAGGAATGTGTTTAATCTTGCTAAATATTTCATTTGTGTATTTCATTTCATAATTTGTGGATAAAAGAAATGGATTTTGGGTATATTTATCAAAACCTAGATTTTGGGTTAAATCTTGAAATTGATGTTTACACATGGGTTTAAGGGGTATAAATTGTTGAGGTAAAATATAAGATGTGTTTTGATGTTGGAAACATTATTGGGTTACAAATTTATAGTTTGAAATTGTTAATTTGGGATTTTGGGAAATTACGTTTTTATAGAAAAAGGACCATTTCGTAGCCTGCTTAATAGGCCGAATCGATTCGACCTCTTTCCGAATCAATTTGGAATGTTGCAGAGTCCCAGGTCTGTGTGACCGAATCGATTCAGACCCAAGGCGAATTGATTCGGCCTGGGACAGTCTCCCAGGTCCTTTGGACCAAATCAATTCGCATTTGGAGCGAATCGATTTTCCCTTGAGACCGAATCGATTCGGGCCAGGCCGAATCGATTCGGAAACAGGGCTGTTTTGTGAATTTTCTCTAGAATGATTTCTAACCCTTTTTGGTTGGGTTTATTGATTTGGGACATGGTTATATGATGTAAGAAATATGTTTTCGAGATTTAGTTGGAGTTTCTCGCATGATGAGATCACAGGTAAGTATCGGTTCATTTTGGGGAGATTATTGTATTAGGTAGTGTGGGAATTTCTTTACGAACGATAGTTCTATTTAGAGGTCATAAGTGAGCTTACATACGATGCACGATTTAGAACTCTTTGAGAGAGAGTGGTGAGGGCATGGCTCGAAATCGTAGATCGAGGTTAGTGCCGAATCCTTATAGTAATAGGATTCTATTGAGATACAAATTGGGGGGCCGACGAGAGAGAGTGGTCGCGTATCCTTAGTAAAGTTTGACTTAAGGAATAGATGGTAAATGAAATAAGATTTTGGGGTTCATAGGAGAAATTGAACCGTAGTCGGGATAGTGATTATATATCAGTGTGGTATTTCCCTAAGTGATGGGATCATGAGATGAATTTAAGTTTAAGCTTGAGGTTTGTAGATTATTAGTTAGGTGCATACCAATAGTCGAAATTTATACTAGAGATAATGGGGTACTTTCGAATATAGATGTGTTGTGTAGTGGTTGTTACCTACACTAAACTTTGGGTGATAACTTTAATGTTGAAGATATATCTATGTTGAAAGATTATTTATATCATAAGGGAAATGAATGAATATGCTTTAATTGAGGGATCGTATTCATATAACGAATTAAGCTATTATGATTGAACTGATGGCTATTATATTGAGGAATATGGATGCCAATAGTTGAGATTATAAGTTTCTTACATAAAATGAGAGATAGTATGTATATATGCATGTGTACATATTTGTATAGATATTAATATATGTGTAGACTCATGGCGTGAATAGATAAACCGTATACGAAGGTTTAGTTATATGATGAAACTATTTGGATGCATAGATATTAGGCATGTGAATGATATATATACTTATGTGGTTAAGCATACCCCGCACATGCTATCATTAGGAAGTTTCCGCGAAGAGGGGAAGCACCCTCGCTCGAGGAGCAAAGTGTGGATATTCCCCAGGTCATAGTCGTCATTTGTGTTATTATGTGATTTACATTTTTTTTGTGATGAGACGTAGTGGGTATGTTTCGTCTCATTGCCGGTTAGGAACTATGACTGTTTCTCGGACGTTGTGTGTGTGAGTTTATCACGAGATGGGTGTCGTTTATCCCCACCAGGTGGTCCCAGTATGCTACGTTGTTTGGGCACTGGAAGATGATATCATGGTGCAGTATATTGGTGATATATATAGCCGGTTATATTATATGAATGGCCATTGTACATCATATGTGGTATGTACACTTGGCTATGGGAATGAATGGTTGTATATATATATATATATGTTTAGAGTATATATATATATATATATATATATATATATATATATATTATATCCTGTAGGTGAAAGGATATGAAATTCCTATCGTGTACAGCTTGGATGATTACGGTGTACCAGATTATTGGGGGTTGATTTATCGCACTTAAGGAATATTTCGGTTATATCAACCCAAGGATATGTATTGGAGATTTTGGGATTACTCTTAGTTAGTAATCCATATAGCAATAGCATGTTTTGTGTAGATGACATAATGGATCACAACGATCAACTTGGTCAAGGAGTAGTGTATCGGGGGGTTCCTTGTTTGGATTTCGCTTTGCAAGAGGCCCCACGCACGAAACACAGTGCAATTGTTGAGAGTAGTGAGAAGTCCTGTATTTTTTACTTATATGTAGTTATAGTAGTAGAATTGTATATATGACATAATGGATCTCTAGGATCGACATTGTCAAGGAGTAGTGTATCGGGGGGGTTCCTTGTTTGGATTTCACTTTACGAGACGCCCCACGCACGAACACAGTGCAATGTTGAGTGTAGAGAGAAGTTTTGTCCTTATTATATTGTGAATGTTATTTAGAGAATAAACTCTTAATTTGAAGTTTAATATTAATATGTGAAGTAATAAAAATGGTTAACTGTTTAAGTTATAAATTGAAATCAATAAGCCTGATATAGCACTTATGTGTAAAATAATTTAGTGTGATTAGAATGAGAAGGATTTCAGGGTATTGTTAAAAGTTAGGTTGTCCTTATGGGTCGGGTAACTTAATTAAAATTCCAGGTCGCGAATTGGTGCACGCTTTTAGATAAGAGGTAAGATTGGGGTTTCACGAGAGTGCGACTCCACCTTAATTAGGAAATAAGTGCATTTATATTTATTATGCACGGTTAAGACACTTGCTAAACATTTTTACACCTCGGGCTCTGACCCATTTATATTTCTCTTCTGCTATATATATATTACCATAAGTGTCCTACCGCAGGGATGCCAGATGCCCTTCTATCCAGAGTTGTGGGAGCCATAATAGGTTCGGACTATTGCGGGACTTAGATTGTAGTCGCTCTCTATTTCTTTGTAAATCTAGATAGTATTCATTGCGTACATCGGGATTATACTTTAGAGTTATTTATATTTGTTTATATTTCTTCCCCATGGATGTTGTACTCTTTGTGACCCGACAGCTTATTCGGGTATATTCATTTGTATATACGCATTTCACGTCACACTAGCACTTTCTTTCATCATCACTTGTGCATTCTACCTTTGTTAGTATATGTATATAGTTAGTTTGATTTCCATTGTATGTTCTATTTAGTTTTTTTGGCATCCGCTTTTAATAGTTCCAGGTAGTTAGCCTTATCTTATTTGGTATTGTCAGTTGATGTTGAGAATGAGCCATCTGAGATACCTGATTTATTTAGTATAGGGCTGGCCACCCGTTATTATTTTAAGCGGGTTGTCACAATAAGTTATGTAGTTTTTCTTGAGTAGTATTAAGTTGATACAAGAATGTTATAGAGCCTGGACCATTGTCCTTTGGTTGAGTTGACATATATCAACAGTTACCAGGAGTCCGTTTCTATGGTAATCCTTATTAAACGTTAAGATCTTATATGGTAATCATAATTATGAACTTATACTTAATAAACTCTACTGATATGAGAAATAGTGAGGGATTATAACATCTAACTATTATAAATATGTAACACACAAGATGTGATAATGCTAGTACATATTTTATTGACCCTACGCTTAAGGGATAATGGAATGGTTAATAAATGAAATAATCATTTGAATACATTTAGGCTAAACATTATGAATTTAATTTGAATTTACAAGTAATCTGGTGAGGCTCAACTCCAAGCCATGTGTTTGTTATACTTGATATAGACGAGTCTATAATTGTACCGATATATGTTCAAATATAGAAACTTCTATAATTTTGCATGATTTAATATATATATTTCTATGACAGTTAACTTAATAACTGTAGGTTTTATTATTTTCACTCACGACCAATAGGTTTACTACTGGAGTGTGTATATATTATCTTGTTGCAGTGGACCTGACCCGTCGTGTTGTTACATGTGTTCCAGTGTACCCGGTATAGAATTCTCACTTGAGCACTTGGTATTTCCTAACCAAGTTTTGAAGACATGTGTTAGATTCAGTTTTAAGTTGTATTTCAATTTTATTGAATTAAGTGAGGACCCTAGTAGTTGTACAAATACGTTGTAGAGTGAGAGTTTCTTTATGTATTGAGTATTGACAAACCATTATAAATGCATTTGATTTATGTATATCAAAGTTGGAAGTTGTTTCATACCACTCCTTATATTATTATTACTTTAGTCTTTATTTCTTTTTACATTATGAGAATGTTAATTCATTCTTTAGATGACCTATGTAATTTTAATAAATATATTTTATCAACCTAATTTTAAAAAATATACGAGGTGTCACATTTATGGTCTGGAAAATTTATTTTCTTAAGAAAATAAAAAATGTTTTAATTTGATTTTCTTGGACAAGTTTCTATTATCAACTGGGAGTTCTTATATGCAATATGACCTTCATTTAAACATATTTATATAGGTGAATTGAATTTTTAATAACTCTTCAATGTATTTCCTATAATACAAAGAAAGGGTGGGAGAGAGTAATAGGGTCTTCGATAAGAATTTAAACAGTGTTCATGAATTTGTTAAGTATGCATATTGAAATCTTAATAGTGATAAGATCTAGTGTTCGTGCACCCGTTGTATGAACCATAATTTTATGTCTTTGGAAGAAGTTGAGTTTCATTTTCTAAGGTGGTGTTTATCCCTAGACTATAATATATGGACATTCCATGGGGAAACGAATGTACTGTATGTTTCGAAAGAATTACCTGAACCTGACCTGGTGAAAGTGGTGAATGATTCATCAGCATGTGCTACTTTGAACAACATAATTGATGATACTTATGAAGTACACCACCATCCTATAGATTTGGATAACATTTATTATGACCAATTTAATTAACAAGTTGATGCTCAACTACATGAATATAGGGAATACATATGGTTAAAAGTCGATTTGGCTAGATCTTTCTACATAAATTTTGTCAAAGATCAATTGATATTATTTGCCATGATCGGTTTGCATAATTTTAAGAGTCGGTACGATTTATTGGGCAATAGCATAACCGTAATTCTTAAGTGGCATAAAGATATTTTCATGAATGAGAACACATTACTAGAGAAATATCCGACCATAAATAAGAGCTTCAAGGTTTTGGGCTTGAATATAAATCTATTCATGTGTGCAAGTATCATTCCACATTGTACTTCGATGAAAAATAAACTAAAGGATAAATATCATATTTGAAATCATCCAAGATTTAGAACTTGTAGGACTAAAAACGACAGACCCATTAAATTTAGCAAGTGATCGTAAGTTCCACAAAGGTATTGAATTATTTTCTCCTCAAGCCAGAGTTAATTTTTTTTTTCACTATACCATGGATAGCATAGTCCATGCCATCGCACGCTCAAGTTGAGGTGGGTGGGTATACCATGTTTCATCCTATTGATTCGAGAATATCTAAATTTTCATATACACGACACCCTGAATTTGCAACGGAATCGCGGAATGTAGATCTCGGATTATTAACTTACGAGTTTTAACTATTTCGATAATTTAATAAATAATTAGAATTATTGGATAGTTCTCTTAGCGCCTTTAAATCTCTCCCCAATATTAGGCATGAGAAAAGAGTTCACATTATTGTCATTGTTGATACCTGTGCCAAACGCTCCTAGTAATTATATTAATATTTTCTTAGCCCCATCAATTCAAGAATTGAACGAGTTGTGGGTTGAAGGCCTAAGTGAGCTTGACGTTCATAAGGGTGAAGATTTCACACTTAAAGCATGTTGTTGTGGGCAATCCACAAGATTCTTACACATGGGACCTTGTCTGGTTACAATGTTCATGCTTATTATGGATGTACCATTTATATTGAGGAAATTGAATTTGCTTGGATAAAGTATAGTAATAAGATATGTTATACTATTAATCGATGATTTCTTTTGAACAATCAATTTTTTAGGAACTATAAGGAAAACTTTTTATCTACTGCTAATAAACCTAGGATGTAACCTATTTAAATTTTGAATTGTCAAATCAAGGGTAAGACGAAAGCTATAAATTTGAGGAATAAGTTTTTAGATAAATGCCCCCAGTGTGTAGGCTAGAAGTGAAAATATAGGGAGGATCTAAAATATCTTAGTAAAATGAAGGCATGGTCTAGACGATCAAAGATCATCGTATAAGGCCTGTAAATGATGTGATGCACACAGAGAAGAATTTTTCATAACATCTCATAGGAACATGTCTAAGTGGATCTAATCCAATGTATAGAGAGAAAGTGTGTCGCACTATAAAGGAGATGATAATTATAAAAAAATGTGGTTAAAAAATTGATCCTACAATAGGAAGAAATTCGATTCTTGCGGGTGCTTTCACTTTGAGTACTAATAAGAAAGATCAACCTAAACACATTGTTCAACTTGAAGACTCTGCCCAATTATTCTGTAATTTTTGTAGGATTGTAAACCATCAATCAAACGATTTGAAATCATGCAAGTATAACTACTGTCGTGCCGTTATTTAATTAATTTCTTTGTTATTTAGGAATTTCTTTTCTGAGCACAAAGATCTCTGTATGCTATGACACCCCGCCTAATCAAGTACCGGGTGATAAGTCCTTCATCCAATTAAAACAAGAATCTCATCTGGATTATTCTTAGCATCACTATCGAAAACTTTTTAAATTTAACTAACCACCTAGTATTCAAAAAGACTGATGCAAAATTTTATCTCTTTTTTATTAAACAATAAAAACAAGTGAAATAATCACAATAACCAAACCATCCGTGTAGTAAAATAATCTTAACTAAACACCAAATAAATAACTGAAATAAATGGTACCGAATAAACTATCGGTTCTCAAATATAAATTCGAACTAACCATCTAAAGAAATCAAATTGAGTCCACAAATACAAAGTTTGATAAAGTGAATAAAATAAATAACTGAAGGGGCGACATGCCCAACTGAAATAACCAAACTGCATCCTACTCTAGGAATGAAGTAACCAAAGCGTCTAAGTTCAAATCCTGCAAGCATCCACATGTGCTGCAGCTACGCATCCATGGAACTAATCATCAAGTTGGGCGTCCCAGTGGCAAGACACCTAAAAGGTTTTGGAAAAAGTTATGGAAGTACGGGTTAGAGCCCAAGTAATATCATTTGAAAAAAATTATCAAATATTTAAATTATAGTTTAAATGAACAGTTATTAAATACACATGTTAGACTGCATACACTCACTTGAGTTCCTTACCTCTCATCTTTAGTGGGCACCTAACGTCCCACCTAGTCAAGCTACCCAATCTAACAAGGTATCAAGCATCTAACTAAACATAAACCATTATAGCTCACCCGTACCGCCCATACAGTACGCTACAGTATACCTTTAATTATCAGTAATCTTTTAGTTAAGTTTCTCCTTAACTTACCCCATACTTCTCATAATGTATGCTACCGATCAACTAATAATTAACATCACTATTACGTTATTGCTATCATCCTCATGTTAAGTTCCCACACTTACTTTACCTTTATATTTTCACTATCTATCTTTTCAACTATTTACACTTAAGTAGATTAATCATTGTTTCAGATATACATTATTTACTCCCCTTACTATCACACATAAGTAAGATTTAGCATTGTTTAGATATACACTATCTAGTCTCCTTACTATCACACATAAGTAAGATTAAGCATCCATGAGTATATAAATGTCACACACACACACGCTATATATATATATATATATATATATATATATATATATATATATATATATATATATATATATATACATAATACCGCATCATCCATAATGGTCATAACGATGTGCGCTCGCGTACTCTGCTATCAGTCCAAGTGCCTCTCTTACCTAATCATGGACTATCAATTCGGAATGTCTACTCGAACCATAAATTGAATCACACATATTGGAGGCGAACATAGTACTAAGTCTTTGGGGTTGAGCACATACCTAACGTACCCAAACGACTTGTCGACATCACTATTTCTCTCACATATTTATCCACTATCATCACAATGCTCTTGGGCACAATTCCAGACCTCACTGGAATCATGAAGGTGGGATCGCCCACTACGCGGGACCTCCGTGATAGCAAGTAGAGTAGGCATGTTAACATACACAAAAGTACATAATAGGCATACACACAGCCTAACCATATGTATATTCAATATAGGCACACGCACGACCTATAATAAATTTGTATAGGTGTACACTCAACCTATTATAACCCGTATAGGTATTCTCTCACCTATAATAATCACCAGTATGTAGTATTTATCTCTCGAATACTCACCGTACAATTTATTCACATTTATTCTTCTCAATTATAATTTACCCGAGCGTTATTCTCTACCCGAAGGTTCCCTAGTTACCCCTTATATTAATTTAGTAGTTATTACACCCATACCCTACTAGTTATAGCCCTAGGTCATGGACCACTCTTCCCGAAGCCCAAATTCCTAATTTTTGATTTATAATTCACTCCATTTACTATTGTCCATTTAAAATTCAAATTTTACTCACATTAAGATATAATCAAGTCTCAAACATATACCTACTAACCTCCTATAAGTTTTTAATTAATTCTAGGATGAACCACCAACTTCCTCATAATTCACACAAGAGGAAAAATAACATCAAAAAGGCAAAATTGGCCAATTCAGGGTAGCCGAATCGATTCTCCATGGAGGTCGAATCAATTCTCATATCAAATCGATTCGCCTCTAAGCCAAATCGATTCGAATTAGAGAAGGTCTCTTCTTCCTTACGTTTTTTGCGATTTCTCATCCCAATAACTTCGTCAATTCTCCATGAAACTTCACCAAATTTCAAACCAACATAACTAATCACTACATAGATGCATAGGAGTGATTTCCAATGCAAATTAATCATTAATTCATCTTTAATTTAATCCAAGAATCGATTATCATAATAACAATACATAAAAAAAACCTAGTTTCTCATATTCTTCACATCTTTTAATCAAGAACCTAGATTTCATTCACATAAATCATTCCAAACCCTCTGATTTTGTGTCACCAACATAAATAAATACCACAACATGCAATTCATGGATTATACCCACCCGAAATTCTTATAAATCTTCCAAAAACACTTAAATCAAACCCTATTCTACATGGGTATTATAGCATGCTTAATATAAACACAAGATAAATACTTGTCTCTTTATTGAAGGTCTGATTTCCTTTTTATTGATCATGGATTTGTTGGTCTTCCCTTTCAATCCACTCCCTAATGATGTTTATGGTGCAAGAATCACTTGAATCCTTCCTTAAACTTCAAAAATGGTTTTTCCTTCTTCTCTAATGGCCTCTTTTTATTTTCTAACCTCCAAACCCTATCCTCTCCCATCTATATACTGATAAAGGCTTTATAAATTCGTAGGTCTCTTTACCCTATTTTTCCAAAGGACCAAAATGCCCTCCTAAGCTTTTGATTTGGTCTAAAATTTTCCCAGGACCCCAATTATACCCCGTATATACTATTTCAACTATTTGACCCTTTCGGAATAAACCATAAGCTCTAAATAATCCTTCGAGTCACTTTATAAAATCATCTTATTTTCACCTCAAAGTATGGCAAGCATGAAATTAAAATAAATCGAAGTAATATAAACTCTAAATCACCAAATTAAATAATTTCTCTGAATTAAATAAATCCCAAGTCACTGATTTAAATAAATGCTAAATCACTAATTTAACTAAATCCTATATCCTCATAATTACGTGGTGTTACATACTTACCCTCTTACAAAGGAATTTCGTCCTCAAAATTCGGATAAGACTAGTACTCCATGGTTTGTACACTACCTGAATCATGTACTTTGAAGATCACCACATATACTTTTATTTCCCTTAATTGCGGATAATATTAAAAAGAATACAACTACCCAGGGTGCCCATACACCCTATACTCATGGATAACTGCACCAATATTACCCGACTTCACTAGCCTTAATTTATAACATAGTTATCATCCTTTAGATATAACTGCATAAACATACAATAATTACGGTACTAAACTCATGTCCTAATAGCCAAACATCTCCCCACTGCGAACGTTGTGATAAGTTTCATGCGTGGGACGTCTCGCAAAGATAAATCCAAGCAAGGAACCCCCCAATACACTACTACCTAACATTGTCGGTCATCGAGATTTATTAGGCTATTAGTCCATAGCACGTACCCCCAAATATCCATCTCTCGGCATAAAAGTATACTCATCTACTCTCATGTTACAAAAGATAACATATATGACAACGCTCTTTCTATGACTAGTTTCTTAGCGCGAATAAATCACGAGCTCTATCTCTCCGCTCGATAAAGGCCAATATACCCTGAATCACATCAGTAAACATCCCCACTCACTGGGATCAAATATAACCATACCATTATATTTATATAAGTCTATCATGCAATAAATTATAACATATATACATGTATATGTAGGCTAGACCCTCTTTCTAGTGATACCTAGAAAAATATATGATTACTGAAACATCAAACACAAAGTCCTACTTTGATCGTCTACTATTGCTTAAATCGTCGCTAACTAATCGATACTCGGAGGTTAGTCTACTCATTTATCTTAATTCTCGAAAGTAGTAACCAACACATAATGTAACCATTCCCTTAGTGTACCCACCCTCTCTCTCATAGTCGACACAAAAAATCCCTAGTAATCCCCACGAAAATTAATCATAAATATACACAATAAGGTTATCACGACCAACATACCCACTAAATCTGACTCAATCAAAAACTCTAGGTAAAATACTCTTACATCATAATGTCCCCATGTCATTAAAATCTATCATGATTGTAAAAATAAAGACAATTTACCTTCAAGTGCTAACTGCATTGCTTGGTCGATGGGCTTCTAATCGTAAGCCTTATGTCCGAACTCACCCATGACCTGCTGCAATTGTTTTATATCCAGAACCTCACCATGGGGTTTCCCCATGCCTCGCTTAGGGGAAATCTCTCTTCATATGGCATGTCTCTCTAAAAACAAAACATTTCCTAAACAATCCTCCCTATCACTGCTCCTCTCCTTACTCGCCTCCTCGGCCATTCCCTTGGCCCTAGCGGCCCTAAGGAACGAAATGCTTCTACTGCTGGTGAGGGACCTGCTGACCCTGCTTGAATCCAGCACTCTCAGGTCGATAACCCACGGACCTAAACCTCTTGGCTTGGTTCCCTCACTGTAGATATCACTCCTGTTATTATTGTGCCCCATGGGTACTGTTCTCATCCACCATTTCGGTCTAACTAGACCCACTCACTCTGTTGCTATGCGTCATATGGAATCATTGATTCTGGAAATGAAATAGTGTTCCATTAACAACATCTGCATATGTCTCGAACGTCGAATTTCCCAACAAGTGCTATCGGATCTTCCAGGAAAGCCCGTTAATAACTTACGCATTATCTTCTCTTCGGTGTTTACCTCATATTTCACCAAACATGCTAATCGAGTAAATTCTTCCTTATATTCAGGCACAGTCCTATCTCCTTAAGACACATTGTGAAATTGCTGCCACATCTCTGTATAAATAGCGGATGAAAAATACTTATGGTCATACCGCACCCAAAACTCCCCTATGCTCATCACATCTCTCTCCTCTGCGGTGGTGACAGACTCCCACATTGTAAAGCTGCACCCGCAACCACTAGCTTGAACGTTTCCAAAAACTATTTCTGAGTGTCACTACACTCCATCATACGCAAGTGGCGCTGTATGTCCTTCTTCCACTGACTGGCCACTACTATATCTGAAGCACTCTGAAAAACTGGTGGGTGACTCTTATAAAATTCTTCACTTGCCCTCTACTAATCAGATGACCCCGGGTGGGCCTGACTATCGGGTTCCACTAACGACTCTGGATGATTCTACTAAAAATGCCATACCATTTCGGTCATCACTATATTAACTACTTGTGCCACGATCTCGGTCACTCGTTCAGTTATCACCATTCCCGGTAGTGGCTATAGCTGAGGTACCTCTTGCTCTTGCTGAGACTTTCTCACGTTATCCCTAGCAACTGCTCTAGCCTAATGTCCTCTCTTAGGCGACATCTAAAAATTTAAAAACCTGTTGTATGGGTTCATAGTTCATGCATTAATAATCGCAGAAAAATGTAAATGCGCATACTTAAAAGAATACAGCAACCCTATCATAAGGCTCTACATCAAAGAACGCTAACATAAAATGTGAAAAGTCGTATAGATCCTATGGACACTAGAACCTGATGCTCTGATACCATCTGGGACATCCCACCTTATTAAATACGGGGTGATCAGTCCTTCATCCAATCAAAAGAGGAATCTCATGTGGATCATTCTTAGCATCACTATCCAAAACTTTTTAAATTTAACAAACCACCTAGTATTCAAAAGATTGATGAAAAATTTATCTCTTTTTTTATTAAATAATAAAAACAAGTGAAATAATCACAATAACCAAACCATCCATGCAGTAAAATAATCTAAATTAAACACCAAATAAATAACTGAAATAAAATGGTAACGAATAAACTATCGGTTCACAAATATAAAATCCAACTAACCATCTAATGAAATCAAACTGAGTCCACAAATACAGAGTCCAATAAAGTGAATAAAATAAATAACTGAAGGGGAGACATGCCCAACTGAAATAACCGAGCTACATCCTACTCTAGGAATGAAGTAACCGAAGCGTCTAACTCCAAATCCTGCAAGCATCCACATGTGCCGCGGCTATGCATCCCTAGAACATATTATCAAACTGGGTGTCCCCGTGGCTGGACACCTCAAACATTTTCGAAAAAAGTTTTGTTAGTATGGGTCAGAGTCCAAGTAAAATCATTTGAAAACATTTAGCAAGTATTTAAGTTGCAGTTTAGATGACCATTTATTCGATACACATGTTAGGCCACATACACTTGCTTGAGTTCCTCACCTCTCATCTATAATGCGTACCTAATGACCCATCTACTCAAGCTACCCAATCTAACTAGGTCTCAAGCATATAACTAACCATAAACAGGTCTAGCTCACATGTACTGCCCAAACAATACACTACAATATACCTTTAATTACCATTAAGCCTTTAGTTAAGTTTATCCTTAACTTACTCCGTACCGCCCATATAGTACGTTACCGATCAATTAATAATTAACATCACTCTTACGTTATTGCTATTATCCTCGTGTTAAGTTCCCACACTTACTTTACCTTTAGATTTATACTAACTATCTTTTCTACTATTTACACTTAAGTAGATTAAGCATTGTTTTAGATATACACTATCTAGTCCCCTTTCGATCACACATATTTAAGATTTAGAATTGTTTAGATATACACTATTTAGTCTTCTTACTATCACACATAAGTAAGATTAATCATCTATGGGTATAGATAGATATATATACATAATACCGCATCTCCCAAACTGGACATAATGATGCACACTTGTGTACTTTGCTATTAGTCCAAGTACCTCTTATACCTAATCATGGACTATCAGTTCGGAATGTCTCATCAAACCATTAATCAAATCATACATATTAGAGGCGAACATAGCACTAAGTCTTTTGGGTTGCGCACATACCTAACGTACCCAAACGGCTTGCTGGCTTCACTATTTCTCTCACATAATTATCCACTATTAGCACTATGCTCTTGGGCACCAATCTAGACCTCACTGGAATCATCAAGGTGGTGTTAACCACTGCGCGGGACCTATATGATAGCAAGTAGCGGAGATATGTTAACAGACATAAAAGCACATAATAGGCATACACACAGCCTAACCATATGTATATTCAATATAGGCACACATATGACCGATAATAAATTCGTATAGGTATACACTCAACCTATTATAACCCATATATGTATACTCTCACCTATAATAATCACCAGTATGTAGTATTTATCTCTCGAATACTCACCGTACAATTTATTCACATTTATTCTTCGCAATTATAATTTACCCAAGCGGTATTCTCTACCCGAAGGTTCCCTAGTTACCCTTTATATTAATTCAGTAGTTATTACACTCATACCCTACTGGTTATAGCCCTAGTCATGGACCACTCTTCTCGAAGACCAGATTCTAAATTTCTTATTTATAATTCACTCCATTTCCTTTTGTCGATTTAAAACTCGAATCTTACTCACATTCAGATCTAATAAAGTCTCCAACATATACTTACTGAGCTCCTCTAAGGCTTTAATGAATTATAGGATTAACCCACATGTTCCTCATAATTCATCCTAGAGGAAAAATAACATCAAAGAGTAAAAACTGGACAATTTTGAGTAGTCGAATCAATTCGCCTAAGTGGCCGAATCGATTCAACTCTGGGACGAATCGATTCAAATTATAGCAGGTCTCTTCTTCCATATATTTTTGCAATTTCTCAACCCAATATCTTCCTCAATTCTTCATGAAACTTCACCAAATTTCAAAGAAACATAACTAATCACTACATAGATGCATAAGAACGATTTCTAATGTAAATTAATTATTAGTTCATCCCGAATTTAATCCAAGAATCGATTATCCTCTAGCAATACATAAAGCCCTTGTTTTTAATGTTCTTCACATCTTTTTCTCAGGAACCCATATTTCATTCACTTAAATCATTCCAACCCCTATGATTTCATGTGACTAACATATATAAATATCACTACATGCAATTCATGGATTATACCCACCCAAAATTCATATAAATCTTCTAAAAACACGTAAATGAAACCCTATTCTACGTGGGTATTATATCATGCTTAATATAAATGCAAGATAAATACTTACCTCTTAATTAAAGGTATGATTTTGTTTGTTGATGATGGATTTGTTGGTCTTACCCTTCAATCCACTCCCCAATGATGTTTATGGTGCAACAATCACTTGAATCCTTCCTTAAGCTTAAAAAATGGCTCCACCTTCTTCTCTACTGGCCTCTTTTTTTAACCTGAAAATCTCATCTATATATTGATAAAGGCTTTGTAAACATGTAGGTTTCTTTACCCTATTTTTTCCAAATGACCAAAATGCCCTGCTACGGTGCCGGTTTGGCCTAAAATTACCTCGGGACCCAAACTATACCCCCGAATATACTATTTAGACTATTTTGACCCTTCCAGAATCAACCGTGACCTCTAAATAGTCTTCTGAGTCACTTTATAAAATCATCTTATTTCCACCTCAAAGTATGGCACACATGAAATTAAAATAAATCGAATTAATTTAAACTCTAAATCACCAAATTAAATAATTTCTTCGAATTAAATAAATCCCAAATCACCGATTTAAATAAATGCTAAATAAAAAATTTAACAAATCCTATATTCTCTGAATTACGGGATGTTACATATGCCAGTTATGCAAATTATTTTGTGCTTCTCCTTACCATGTGAGAAAGTTGTAAACATAAAGCACATTACACTTGAAAAATCAACTCTAGTCGCGACGGCTTGCGTCTTAGAGAATCATTTTCCTTCCTTATTATTTAACATCAACATGACTTACTTGTGTATATATGTGATGATCTATTATTGTATGAACTGATTAGGTATCGTTGGATGTATCATTTCAAGCGCTTGATGAAAACCTTCAAAGATTACATTAAGAATACATGGTATATTGGAGGGTCAATTATGGAAGCACATATAACAGAAGAATCATTGTTATACACTCAAGAACATATAAATTGGAATAAGGGACTAGGAGGTTCGATCCTCATGGTGAATGGGTGGTCGAGGAAGATGATGAGTTTTAGTGTGAAGTGCCTTTTAGGATCACTAAAGAGGTGAGACTCACAAATCTACAATTTGAGCAAGTAGCTCATAATTTATTTTAAGCATAAGATATAGTTGAAGATTGGAGAATCTAAGTACCTAAATATATGGCGTCTTTTTTCTTAGGTATGTGCATTCTCTACACTGCTACTAATTTTTACAAGTTCATGAACATGTATAAGAAGTATGAGAGAAAACTTGCCCAAAATTATGAGCAAAATGGTCCAACAGATGTGATGGATACTTTAGGGTATGGGTATCAAAAGTGGTAATTGTCACATAATTCATTATGGTTACTAATGCATGTGTTGTAAAATACACCCTAATAAATGTAGCTTTTCAAAAGAGGTGATGTTTCTTCAAGGATTGAGTGCATAACAATAGGTCCCGATTTTCGTGCAAAAGAGTTTATAAAATTTTCACCCACGATTTTGATTTCGTCCCACACATTTGCAAAGAAAAACTAATGACGCAAAATAAAAAAAATCAATTTTTGTCCTAAATTATCTTCTATTGTTCATGGATGAATATGGAGGACACTACTTATGGTTCTAAAGTTGATCGTGCCCTAAAATGTGTCTTGGTAGATTTATTTAACATGATCAGTAAAGATCACATGGGTAATGAACCTTTTGTTTGTGCCTTTTAAAAGTTGAAGAAGATATTATACTTTAAGTGCACAAACCAATACAATTGTTTTGTGTTTTTTCAAGCGCCAAAGCATTTGACTACTCATCGAGATGTATTAAAGGCACCTACAGAGTTTCAGCGTACTCTTGGTACAATTTCCATGATAATAAAACTTGATATTATAAGTTAAGGGGTATATTCATATCGGGTTTGGATTAATATCAGGTTAACACAATAAACATGTTAACATAACACTTTATGTTTAGTAATTTTGATACAACCGACACGATAACACAACATAAAATTATAAGTTAACAGTTCAGGTTTCGTAATTTTGATAGACATGTTAAGACTGTAAAAGTATAGTATACTCGATGTGCTCAATATAATAGATTGTCTAAATTCCTTGTCAACAAATATTTGAGTCTTTGTCTAAGAGGTCACCAAAAAGTGTCGTCAACATCATGGATTCACACAATGTTGAACCTCAAGTACACCACTTAGGAAAGGTATAAGACTCAGCGTACTTAGATTAATACCTCAACTAAATTATTTTTATAATTGAAAAATATTTTTAATTAACCTTGGTTTTATTTATTTGTCAAATACACAATGCAAATATACTCTTCACAAAGAAAAAGTTATTTTGTAAAGAAATGTCATCTTTATGTGTATTTTAAGTATGGATGTTCTTAGGTGGGATATATATACTTAAGGTTTGCCAAAAATGTATTTTTGAATTTTTTTTCTTAGGCAAACTGGGCAAATTTTTTGGAAACTCCCACGACCTGTATTTTCTCAGAAACGAGGCTCCGATGAAGATTTTCTTCGCTGTAGTGAAAATGTCTAGCTGAAATTTTATGTCTCGTGAAAAATCTCTAGTCTTTTGCGTTGCTTGTATTATCATTTCAAGTTCGCCACAGTGAAGAATTTCCTTATTTCCATGAAGATCCTGCAAAGTGTGTTTGACAGTGTCGAAAGTGTTTTTTTGCACAAGATCTTCCTAATATCTTCTTGGTTATTTGTTCAAGTACAGCTTAACAACTGACTTAGACCAAGAAATGACTACTTTACTCCATATAAGTATGATACGTAGCATATGAACCTTTAAACCTTTTCAAATCAAAGGGATATGTTATTCAGAATTCCATACTCTTCCAAAACCAAGAGTGAGAGATTTAAAAATAATACTCTGGTTGATCAAGACATTTCATATATTTGAGAGAATATTTTTTTCACTCCATTACTTTGAGTTCTTCAAGCCAATTTTGTTGGGTTTTCTCTTTGAGAAAACTTTAGAGATTTATTTACTCACCTTTATGTTAACAATATTTCTCTTCAAACTATTTTGTTTGTGAGTAAATATTTTCTCTTCCTCGGCTTGGAAAATTCATTTTGAGATTTAGAGCACCATAACCTAGAAATACCTACCCCGCCCCTAACACACAATCTTTAGGATTCCTCAAAATACCTAGTGTAGCTTTTTGGTTGCTTGAAGGTTACAATATTTGAACAAGTTTCTTCAACTTTAAAGAAGACATTGTTTGTTATATATTTGACAACATTGGTTGCAAACCAAAACTACTGGTGATTGTGTGATGTATTTTAGCGATCGACACTCTCCTCTGAGAATACGGTGTGAAAGAGTGTCTAGTTAGTCATAGTGACAGGCGTTGTAAGTATATGTCTTCTAGTTATAATATATCTACCATAGTGCATTTGTTGTTCTTATTTGCCCAAGGTTTTTCTCGTTACAGGGTTCACCCGGTATATCTGGTCTTGTGCTTATTTTACTCTTTTTGTATTTTTAAGAATCATTGTCTAAAATAAGAAGATAAAATTTGAGATTCTAACATTTATTAAAATATTTTTTCACATAGACTTTTAATTGTTAAACCCTATTGAGAATAATAAATTTGTTACCCTTTTTCTTGAATTAGAGTAATTAATTTTTAGTTGGGTAGCTACCATCGAGAGTCATAGTCTCAACTAGTATGAGAGCAGTTCTCCAAGTTTTAAAGTGTAATAACTTAGGTTTAGATGTTTTGTGTGAAATAGGTGGAAGTTCAACCCTCTAACCACCTCCATTTGGCAGTAGAAATTATGCTTATTAGAAAGCCCGTATGATAACTTACTTGATGTTTATGGACTATCGAATACGAAATAATGTGTTTTGGGGATGGACTTGTCCCAAATAATAGATCTGGTTGGGGTGAAAATAATTAAAGGTAGAGTGGGTTGAACATGAAAGGACTCAATGCTATTTTTAGTTGTGTATCCTCGACTGAGTTTAGATGCATATTCACTTGTACGACGTGTAAGGAGGCCTCAGAAATTTTACAAATGACATATGAAGGCACGTCCACCGTGGAGCAATCCAAGCTTCAATGGCTTACCATCCCTTCCAAAATCGAAGCTTTAACATATTACCATCCATTTCAAACTCCGTGCCATGAAGAAGCACAATGATTTTGACAAGTTCTATGTCAAGCTGAATGGCATATTAAACTCCATCTTTGCTTTGGGGAAAAACATTAAAAAGGACATAATTGTTGAAAAAACTCCTATTTCTGTCCTTGCTAGGAATCTGAAGATGATGTGTGTAGAAGAATTATTTATATCTCTCCAAACCTATGAGGCAAATTTGTCTTATCGATAAGTGATGCCTGATTAGGACAAAAATCTAGTTTTCAAGGCAAATAAGGCATATCCTTATTTTATATCCCTTAATATTAGTGAGGATAATATGAAATTTTTCACTATGTTTTCCAAGAAGTGGCAAAAACTCTTTCAATCAAAAGGCGCTCACAATAATTACCCTCTTAGATTTGGAAATATTCGTTGAAGTGGATAAAAGAAATTTGAATCTCTAAAAAAAACCATCACGTGTTTTACGAGTTGTGGTTGAGGGAACATCTCGAGGCAATGCCCCTAGGATTTGAGTCATGGTGGTGGTAAGAATTCTAATCAAGCCACTTTTAATGATGATGACTCATACTTCGAAAATGACTCTCAAGAATACAATTATTCCTCATTTGTGAAGAGAGAAGTTTGATGAGTTGGATGATTTAAAGTATTTTGAAGTACCTCAACCGACTAGCGAATAAATGATTTGTCCTAACCCCTCTTTGAGAACAATTGATGAAAAAGAATTAAATTATCTTCAAGAGGATTATGTTAGGATTTACGAGGAATCCAAAACGCTTGGAAGGCATAACATGGAACTTTGCACCATGTTAGCCAATATTGAGAATAAAATGGCTATGATAAGTGAGACTAGTGTGATATTTTTTTATGCTCCATATGTGGTCTGTAGTGAACCAAATATTTAAGTAAGTACCTATGACTTTCTGTCTCAGGATTATTTCCTAAATATGTCCTTATACTAGATTCAAAACTCAAGAATAGCCCCAGAGAACCAAATATCTTTATTGATACCAAGCTATTATCCGCCATCACCTTTAAGCTAAAATTGGTGGATGCTTTTTGGATCCAAGTTATCCGCTTCGGATAAACGTGGAATCACTTTTGGTAGAGATATATCTTTGTTTAGCCAAGCTACCTTAGCATCCCAACCCATTTTTCCATCTCCCATTGGTAAATATTCAACTAACGTTATACCCAAAGGAAAATAAAGGAAGGTGACATTCATGTGTTTCTTTTGCAATAAGGAAGAACATTTGAAAGAGTTTTATTTTAGACATAAGAATTAACCACTCAAGCATCACATTAACCCAATAGTTCCACAGCCATATATAGGTGTACATATTTCCATAAGTCAGGAAACCTTAAAGAGTTTGGTGTTTTGATTCAACCTGTATTTCCTTTAGGTGATTTTGATAAGGCTGGGAAGGCTGATAGGAAGGGGATAAAGAAGGTGTTATCCACTCCAAATTTTTCTAGTGGGGTGGGAAAAGAAAAAAATGGTTGATCCTCCTATAATTCCCAAGGCAGTTTCTAAATCCAAATCATTGAAGATTGAATTGGGTTAGATTAAAAAACACATTATTGATAGATAAGAACTAGAAACTATTGAAGAATAACATAAGGCAAGTTCTTGCTCATCCTTTTAGAAGAAATATGAGTCATTGGTTTACGTGTCTTAGAGTGCTTGGTTTACTCTTTTTGATAGGCATTTTGATTTCTCTTTATCATTATTTTCATTCTTTGGATATGTTATTTACTTATTCATACCTTTGTAATTTATCCATGTACAATATTGGTCTTTTATGCTTCTTAGGTATTATTTTATCTCGTGTCCTTAAATTCAAACCTACATGCTTAGCTATTTTACTAATGGTCGAATTTTTGGATTTTACACTCCATGCTTAAATTTGTATAGCTATAGATGCCTTGATAAATTGAGCTTTATATTTTTGGAGAAGTTTTCATAACTCTTTCACTTTACACCACAAATAACTTGAGCATTTCCATGCAAAACATAATAACCAGATTTATTTTTTGACTTCTAGCGAAAATTAAATGTTTTATGCGATGTTTTGTTTAAAGGGTGTTATTGTTAATCCTTTTATGTGTGAGGGTTTCTATCAACATGGTTGGAGTTGAAAATATATATCTTTAAAAATCGTAAGTGATTATATGGTAACGGCTGCAACTTTGGGATCGCGAGTACTACCTTTGAAAATTTGAAAATAGTTCCCCACCCTTAGTAATAAATAAAGGAAAGCTACTCAGAAATTTTGTCAAAAGAGATATCTCAAAGATTTTTATCCATCCAAAAATTAAGTAACATCAAGGATATGAGACTTAAAAAGTTTTAATAATAAATCGTTATTTGAGGGAGAAATAAGTGGCTGTTGAAAATTTTATTTGTTTTCAAAGAAAAATGAGGCTTTCTCTTTGTTGCATAAAGTTAAAAAATTTCAAAAGTGAGTTTAAACATTAATCTTCATTCTCTTATATGACGATTTAATGGTCCTTTTATTCACTTCTCTATCATGAGTTTTTCTTTGAATCAATGATCTTGTATACGACTTTAATTTGACCTTAGGCATTTAAATACTAAAACATTCTTTCTGTGGAGTATTTGACATAACTAAAAACCATTTTATGATCTTTCACAGCTCATTTGATCATTCAAAACGGTATTTTCGATATCGAAACTAAGAAATAATGTCTTTATATTTACTTTTATATATGATTTTTTTTACATGATCTATTTTGCTGGAAAAAGCCACGACATTCATTGTCATTGTCTCTTTGCCACAACGATGACGCCACGACCATCGATAAATCTTTCGCTATAACGACAACATCTAGGTTTGTTCAAAATTACAAATTACACATTTTTTTTCTCTCAAAACCTCTTTCACCTTTAAAACCCTCCTACTGAACTCCAATATTAGCATCTTGGAAGTTGTTTTGGGTGTTCTCGTGGATTAATCTTAATCTTGGTAAGGTTCTCTTTTCCAATTTTATAGATTTACTCCTTTTTAGAATTACGGATTAGACATAGTAGTTTTGATGGATTTTTATGAAATCCTTTCTATGATTGATGAGTTTTACTTATCTTGAGTTAAGATTGATTCTTTTGAGTAGCTTTTATAGTGTAAAACTTCGTTTTATATTTGTAGGGTTTTGTGTACTCTTATGATGATATGTGTTAGAGTTCATCAATATTTGACACTTTTTTCTGTCATTTATCATACTCTTTCTCATATTTTTAATACAGGGTCCATTGTTTATTCTTCCATTTCTCATAGGATTATTGCTCTTTGTGTCTTAATGTGTGTTTTCAGGCTATACTCTATGGCTCTGAAATCTCACTCATGCGCCTCGTCTTCTTTTAGTCATCCTAGATTTGATGAGATATTCTCTACACATTCTATGCATTGGGAGATATAAATTGTTTTGGACTCTTTTTTCGGCACCCGTTTATACAAGTTCTTGAATATAAGATATTGAAATGGTTTTTTCTCTCAAAGAGGGACTTGTTACCCAAACTTGGTGAGAGAGTTTTATTTAACTCTTGTGGATGGTCAGGATCATTTAGGCATTAGAGTCCTCTCTACTAAAGTGAGGGGAATTCAAGTGAAGTTGTCTTCTAAATGGATAAGCAAAACAACTTTTGTGTTCTAGAAGATGATTGTCGCAAATATCCTTACAAGGCAATTAGTATTGAACCTTTCAATGGTAAAGTAAGCAATACAATGAGTGATAACCATTGTCAGTCTTGGAATGGACATAGTTTTTCTCAAGCATTTCTTACTAAGGACTTTTATATTTTTATATGGTTATGTCCTATTGTATTTTACCAACATACAGCTTCACAATGTATATTTAAGGCGTGCACAGTTGTTGTATTCCAATGGTTGGGTGCTTATATATGTTTGTTGTGATTTGATTACGGACACGATCTTTGATCATTATAAGGATTGTAAAAAAACTCATGTTTTGACCTTCGGTTGTTTGATCGTACGGTTGCATTCGGAGTTCGGGGTTCCTATTCTTCGAGATGAAGTTTAGGAAAATTTGATATCTCCATTGGCCATTGACTCTTATTATCAGTCTATAGCTCATCTTACTGACTATAGTGGCACACCCATACCACCGTATGTTATTCCTACACCAACTTCTCCTACTGCTTCTACATCACGTGCATCTAGTATACACCCATTGACTAAAAATGAGTTGGATTCAACCATTTCTTAATTATCTACTCAACTGTGTTGTATTTTGCAACCAGCCTTCGAAGACTCTAGGAATTATTTTTCTTCCTTTAGTACGAAAAGTTCCTCCTTCGATGATGACTTTCATTACACCATTGATACTCACATGAAGATATGACAAGGATGTCTTGCAAGATGTTCACAACGCGGTTATTGAATTATCTATTGTAAAGATGTTGAATGCAAGGAAGTGATGTAATTTATTTTATGTTTTGGGCTTTGTTGGTTTGGCTTTATAACACTCCGTAAAATTCATAAATAGATTGATTAGGTTAATAAAAAATTCACGGGAATAAAAAACATTCAGTAACATCCTCAACATAATGAAATAAATGGAAACTAAATAAGTAATACAATGAGGTAAACAACTACTGAATAAAACAAAACAAACTCTGATACCATGAAATTGCCCGAAACAAAATAATGCCAACTCTAGAATATAAAATGTATCACAAATAAACATCCATATCTAAATACAAGTGCCACATATACAAACATTGACTTGGGATAAACTATATAACCTAATTGTCGTAACTGAAATATAAAACAGATACAAAAGTAGATGAGCTATACTGCTCGAATTCTAAAACCTATGAAGGATTAGTATAATATCGTTAGAGGTGCTCCTCAAATTATCAACACAAGTCTACGGGAGTAATAGTAGCCATGTGAAAATAGATGTAATAACAACATAAACAACAAGTTTACAAGGAATAAGAATCTAACTGAAATTAGGCCAAACAAATAATACATCTTCCTCACGTTTTAAGTTTACTTTAATTTATTTAAGTCACCCACCCAAACAACCTAAAATTAACATGATGTTCCAAATCCAAACCCATATATGGCCCATGTGAATAAATTTCATCTCTTAATTATTTATTTTATTATTTCTTATTCTTATATTAATCTCTTATATTAGGAATCATATGTTTTACGGTTGTCTCTTACCTTAGGAACATCTCACTAACTAACTAGAGAATCACAAATAGACTCTAAACCCATTTCTCAAGTCTATCAGTCTAGAGCTACGTAATGCCACTAACATAATATATATACCTCTAGTATATATGATCAAAATACTGAGTCAAAAGAATATGTATATACACCTCTAGTATAAAGTGTATACATCTTTAGTATAACACATAAATAAGTACAACTTTCTCTAGTACTGCAACACAAAATTATATAAAGTAGGAGAAAGAGAATCTCTACATCTAACATCCACATATAAGTACAGTACCTAACACATATAAGTAGATGGCCTACTCTTGCGCCTACACATAATGAAGGTATATCCCTATTATCTTCTGGGATCACTTGCGCATATTAGGAAGAGTTTTAGGTTGCCCCGCACCAATAACCCGAAAACATAAACAAGGATAACTACTATGAATTCACACCAATCATGTGGTCCCATACCTAAGTTATATGAGAGGATCCCCTTGTTTTATTACTAAGGTAAAGCTCGACTCTGTCATAGAGGTACCAGCGTGATCGACATCATATGCACCCCATAAAGGATATCCCCTCCCATACATATATCATGAGAACTCACACACGGTATGCATTGCATAGAAAACACACAAGCAAACATATAACCATTCGTTAACGGGCTAAGGAAAAGAAACACAAACAAACCCAATTCTACCAGGTCATACATAGTGTTACTATTATTAAAAGGGATAAATACACATTAACCCTAATCAAATTCTATACAACATTATCCCTAACTCCCAAGGCCCCCAAGTCTAGGCATAATATTATTCCCAATTATACGCGAAATACTCTTAATATAATAACTATCATGTCATATGGCTTGTGACTTCTTAATGTGACACCCCGCCTAATAAAATACCGGGTGATCAGTCCTTTATTAGATTATAATCAAGGTGAACGGTTGGTTCATTCTTAGCATCACTGTCGTAAAAATAACTTTTCCAATTTAAACACCCTAAATAATTAAGCTAAGTGTCAAAAACCCTTTTAGACATTACTTTCCAAATTTTATTTTATAATCCAACATTTAACTCTATACATAATTCATAATTTAAGAATCATCCAACAAATATACTGGAACAAACAATCCAAATAATTAAACATCCAACTAAGTAATTCCAACATTAAAACTTAAAGGAAAACATCCTAACAGTAATAAATCCCAAAATGTAAATACTGTAAATAAACGAATCACAATATCCAATAAAACAACTGAATAATGGAAAGGGAGACACATGCCCAACAGAATAAGTAGTACTAGAAGTGAAATCAACAAATGAGGTCGTCTAAACAAAAGGCCTGCAACTCCCACCTAAGCAACAGCGCATCCTTTCCAAAAGATCCTATGCAAGACGCCCCTGTGGCTGGGCACCTGTAATATACATATATATACAAGAGAGAAAAGAAAAAGGAAACGGGTCAGAGCCCGATTGTAAAAAAAATTTAAAATTTGTTTAGCAAGTATTTAAATTGTTTATTGGACAATGCAACAACATATTAGCGCGGCACTCCCTTGAGAAATTCTCACCTCTTTACTAATGTGCACGCCTATCGCACTAACCTTCCCAATGGTTTAACTCATCTTCTCTTAGGTAGCTCGTAAGATTTACTCTGACAATTTTAATTGTTTAAGAGGTAAATTTCATTTAACGACAAAGTTCACAGTTAAACCTTATTTACTAATAAAGTTTCTCAGTAACACATTATACTTTTCAAACACTTACTCCCAAATTGAAAATAGTTATTCCATTCTTACTTACCATAGGCACAACAAGTAGTTCCCAAATTTCAGATTTAAATATATATAATAAATACTCATCTAATATATATATATTCTAACAGCACCCCACAAAATAATTATGGTGCGGGCATACTCTGCTATCCACTCCCTGTATCACTCATACTAAGGGAGATATAAGTTCGGAATCACTCTCGAACTGTAATGAACAAATCATAAACAATATTGAGGCGAAGCATAGTTTCCAAGTCCAAGAGGTCAGCACATACCCTCACGTCTCTTAGGACCGTGGCTATCGATCCTATAGCCTGTACCTAGGATTCCTATCTTCTAGGGTACGAGTCAATATGCCCCATAAAGGTCCATTCGAGATAAGACTGTCCCAACGCGGTAACCTCAGGGATAGCAAGTAGCGCGGGCATGATTTTCACACGTATATAGTATATGCATAAACACAGTCATATAAATATACTACTATTACCATATCCAATTTAGGTACATCTCATAACCCATAATTATGATATTTATCCTTATTTCTCATTATTTAGTTATCACGTATAACGGTTCGTTTCTTACTTTAATTTGAGGGATTTTTCCAAATTACTACGTAACACTCATGGATTCTTATCTTTCCAAATTGAAATTTCAGTAAGTACTCATTTATTTTCCAACGTAACTACTTTACGCGTCTCCCCACTTTAATACATAGTTCCATCGTTCCTTATATGTAAACATCCCCAAAAATGTAAATCTCGTCTTACATTAAAGGTTTCGGATTTTTTTAATAAGTCCTACTGGTCTTCTTTATCCCCCAAAATATTTTAATAAGGGTGTCCAAAGATTATTACTCATTTAAATTAAATTGAACTATTTAGAAAAGGAAATATGGGTCTGCCAAGAGGGGTCAATCGATCGATATAAAGGGGTCGATCGATCGAACCTTCGATCGATCGAAGGTCTTGGCTCGATCGATCGATCAAGCAGGTATGGCAAATTCTGCACAATAGCGGTTACAGGTTCTATCATCCAACAACATCCAAATCCAGATTTTGAAATCCCAAACTCCCAGAAATTTATACCACAAACGTTCTAAACCCAAGTGGACAACGTTCAACGTAAGGCATGTGAGTTTTCATCAAGAATCATGGATTAAAGTGCCAAAATTTATACAATTCTCATGAACCCTAAAATTTTCTTTAACTTAATTCAAATCATTATTTTTCCAGAATTTCTCCTCCTAATCCATCATAAATCCGTGGTTCAACCTCTACATGTGAAGGGGATTTCCAGGTTATCATTTATATCACTACAACATGCAATTTCTAATCTCTAACATGGGTTTTCTTTCATAGAAACTCATCCTAATCAACCCTAAACTAACATGAATGAAGCATTAACGAAATTAAGCAAGATAAATACTTTCTTGGAAATATTTGTCTCCGATTTGCGGCTGAAATCAGTGTGGTGGTGATCCTTATTACGTGATCTAGCATTTGGCGGTGACGGCGGTGTAAACGGAGGAGTTTTTGGCCTAGAACTCTTGGGCAAGCTCTCTCCTTCCTTCTCCAATGGTCGTCTCTTATTTTTTGTTGTGTTAACCCTAGGTAACAACCCTAAGCATCTAATATAACCTTGGAATTTTCGTGGGTTTTCAAGCCTAAAAATGTAAAATGTCCAAAACGCCCTCCCGGGTGTTAATTAGGCCTAAAACTCCCCGAGACCCAAACTAAACCCCCGGGTACATTATTTTGACTATCTCTACCCTTACGGACACTTTGGCACACTCAAAATGACCATACGAGTGACTTATAATTTACTCACTTTTATTAATCAATATTTAGTCCCGACACGACATGAGCGCGTCCCGACTTAAATTTCCAAAATTGTCATTTTATTCACACATGACAATTCTTATAAAATAAAACTCATATATCACTATACTTATATAGTAACATTCAAAAAATTTCCAATAATTACTAACTCTCATCAGGCTAGTAAATATTTAAAACAACATTCCGAATTAAAATTAAATTAATTTATCTCAATTAAATTTAATAAACTCCTAAATTTAAAAGCCATAAAAATATGGGGTATTACATACTTCCCCCCTAATAACGGAATTTCGTCCCGAAATTCAGAAAATAAGGCCTACCTGGTAGCACAATTCTGGATATCCTTTTCTATACGCAAACTATCTACATACTAAGGCGCTCAATCACTATTGCCCCTTCCTCGCGGCAAGCTTGTTTAACATTTTCATTGGAGACACTTCACATGGTGCTCCTAACCGACAACATTCGCATAGGTCACGCCTATACATTATAAATTTCCACTATCTCACTATCATTAAGAGGTCGCACCTCACTACATGACAACTACTCGGATTTATCTAAACACAAAATTCCCATTCTGGGAGAAACCATACGAACATTTGACCACACTTGTTTCCCCAAAACAATCATGGGATTCCACCATAGTCATCGGATTATTCTCGACCGATCCAAAATTCTGATTATCCGCTCACCTCTTAGCATACGTAGAGGGAGAATAGTTAAGGTTTTTCCACACGAAAACTTCAATAAGCACCTTGTTCACGATAAACAGGTACGAGTGCTTCCGTGGAACTCTACCCTACTGTACTTCACGTGCTAGTCATATCCATTGTGGGAATGAAATGGTCATCACGCCTCCAAAATTTTCTTCGCGCGGCCCCACTAATCATTAATCACCACGCGCCTGCTCCTCGGTTGTGGGTGATACCTTCCACTCATAACGAAACGTTATCTCTGTTGTTTTATTTAAGTCCCATATTGAAGGTGGAATTCAAAAATCTCATCCTGATTCCAAAAATAATATCGTGTAGGACCGCGTATCGGTGTGTTTCCCTCCTTTCAAAGGAAGACTGGGGCACATTGTAAATCACCCCAAAGTAATGTCAATCACTTCCTTCCTGGGAGATTTTGTTTCATACGTTCAGATGAACCCTTTATTTTGTCATGAAGATGGTAACCCATCCGAGTAATTTTAACGACTCTATCGGCCTCTTCCATTATTGGAATTGTTGATAGCCACACAATTCTATGGTTTATCTTCTTATGTCAACTGATCTTTATCTATGAGTGGTACATGCAGAGACTACTCACTATGTCCTGCTAAACATCATGTTTTCCTAAAAATGTCACATATTAGGTGACATTTAATACTCCCTTCTTTCCTAGGCGTGTACCAAAAGTTCCGACCCGTGCACTTTTCTCCATGAAGTTCACTTCTGGACCTTAGACCATACTAACATCATCACTCTTTCTATGCGCAAGTCGCTTTCACATTTGACTAGTTATAACTCTGCTCCGAGCGTTCTCCGTAATGATTAAATTCTAACCTTCTCAAGAAATACCCCTTTTAAATTGCTTTCCACAGCCTTCCAACCAAATTCGAGTGAGCTACTCTAATCACACCCGTATATGTATGTATATATATATATATATATATATATATATATATGGATTATCATTCTTCATGAAACGTTTAATTCCCTCTACTACTTCCGCCTCATTATGTTAGTCCCACAAACATATATTCCTCACGTACATTCCCATGTCCCTTCCACTCGGACGATTATAACATTAGCTAACCAGGATGCTCACCTTTGTAACACCCCGACCGCCCGGGGAGAGCGAACGGAGTGCTACTCATCGATAAAATTACATGTATCCCAACAAATACGAGGTATAGATCATCTAAATCCCACAATCAACAAAACAGAGACTACAAATATAAAATCCCTTCAGATAATTACAACAATTCTCTCGAAATAATTACAACAATCTAACTATCTCGAAGACAAATAAATCTCCAAATGCTCTATTCATCAAAATAAATACAATTCTTCTCATCTTATATTCTCTAATATTCTTCCCAATAATAATCCATGCTGAATATCATCTAAACTCCTTATTTACCTTGTGTTCTCAACGTATTTACAACACTTGGGTACTCTCAATCACCCTAGAAATCAAAACTTTTAAATCCTCCTATAATCATTCCACTCCTCAACTCATGGCGATAAAACAAAACTTTCAATGCATTCTTACCACACAACTGGATTTACTGGCCTTAAATCATAATTCAACTTCCATCTTACATATACAATTACCTGTTCCTTGTCGGACTGAGGTACTGAGCTCATGAACTACTGACCAGACATCTCCCTATTTCCAACCTTACACTAAGTTTCATGCATGGGATGTCTAGCAAAGTGAAATCCAAACAAGGAACCCCTCGATGCACTACTACCTAGCGTTGTCGGTTATCGAAATCTATTAGGTCCTCCGTCCATATCATGTACCCCTTTACTCCTTTCCTTGACCGACAAGTTCCATTATTTCTCGTAATTACACTTACGCAAAGAACATTCCGCCAATCTACTATCATCCAGTATTGGTGGTAATCACTATTTACAAACCTCTTACACATATAATCAGGACTCTCAAAATCCTGATTCCAAACATAGGAGTCTAACTCTTAACTATCACATCTCTAAAGGGTAGATATATCATTGCTCTCTACCTATCACCAAGTCCTGAGCATTCCACATGATAATGAGTCAAATCTTTTCACTCAACAGTAAACCTGATATATACTGAATCATAACAACAAAGTCCCTACGCACACCGGTATCGAATAACTCGATCCCACTATCCCTCCCGAAGTCTCTAGGATAGATAATATAAGTGCGAGTCCAACCCTCTTGCAAGTGAGGCCTCGCCAGAACAAAAACATGCCGCACTAATGCAATCACTCCGATAGTCTTGCACTAACTGCCCACTATCGTATTGACCATTTTTATAAAGTTGTAATCAATACCATATTATACTTGTATATCACATTACTAAAACGAATAACGTCAATAAATTATATAACACTATTAATATACTCAATCATCCCCCACGGATAGCACAAAGGAAAATCCAGCTACACTAGGGAAAAAATATTCACATAATAATATCCTTTGTAGTTATACACAATAAACTCGTCTCATATGCTAATCTAGCAATGAACAAAATATAATGACTTGCTCGTGTCACATGAAACATGCCTCATCCTTCGAGGATAACCGCCATACTTCTACCTCTTCATTCGTATTGGCAAATCCTTCCTCTGGGCAAGGCATTGCCACTAAAACACCTTTCCCACCACGAAATGGCGGGGACAATACTCCTACCGAAATTCTAGCATGCCAATAACGACCTTATACTCATGCATATCTAACATCAGTATTGATCGCGGTTAAAAATGAAGTTATCAATTCCTATATCTGTCCCCCTTCAAATAAATAAAATCAAAGACTCTTTCCCCCAAATAGTGAGTCTACGCATGACACCTTACTCGTCACCATTGTTAGTAGCCCTAAGGCTCATAAAAATGAATAGCCCTAAAATAGTACGGTGCCCCAGTACCAATTAAAACTCAAACCATAGCACCAGGTATAAGGAGCGTACCTTTTATCTCGGTTGGGGCCTAAGATACTGCTATCTGGTGGACGTTACAGACACGTCCATACTGTAACTGCCTCTGTTGAACTGAGGCTATTGGAATGGCTGGTGGAGCTGGCTTCTGTGGTTTATTACTGGCACCTTGCTGCCGTGGGGTCTTATTCCCCTATGGACAATCCTGACGCCTATGCCCATTTCTGCCACATTGGAAGCACCTCCCTCGAAACTGCCTCACTTCAATACGTTGTTGACTAGTCTCGCTTTTTCCCTGGTCTTTCTAGCCTTGATGAGAAATTTACGGAAAAACTATGTCAGGGTGAGGACAATCCCTCCACTTGTGACCCAGTTGTACACATTTATAGCAGAGTCCCAAAATTTTTCGCTGGTCGGCTTGTAGTTCCTCCCCAGTTTGATTCAGACAAGATTGACGTTTGTGACCGTCCATTCCACAACTGAAACACCTCTTTGTGACTTCATTCTGAATCTGACTTTGTTGGCCCTGACACTTTTGGCCCTTTACATAAATTTTGTTACTTCTAGAACTGTCTCGGTCTTGAGTGGTTTGTTGTCGCAATTTCGATGGCTTCGCACAATTGTCAACTTTAGTCACATGCATTTGATTAACCTCTCTAGGTCTTTTGCCTCCTCTAAGCTGCATGATACGTTCGTGGTACTGTAAGACTGCAGTGGTAACTGCTTGTGCCACAATGCCCGCAAATTCGGCGATTGGTACCCTTTTCGGAGACACCTGAGGCATGAGTTGTCCTTTCTCATTAACTTCCCCAATGGTATTAGCTTGTTCGTCCTGACGGGCCATTTGAACGTTTTAAAGTTTAATATGAATAAGTTCAACATTCACATCGAAAAATTGCAGAAGCACGAATTTCATACGCATAAAGATGAATACAACATTCCTAATGTTAGGGCTCTAAATCAAAGACGCTAAGATGGAAACGAGATAAGCCATATAGATCCTAAAGGACACTAGAACCTGATGCTCTGATACCACCTGTGACACCCCGCATAATTAAATACCGGGTGATCAGTCCTTTATTAGATTATAATCAAGGTGAACGGTTGGTTCATTCTTAGCATCACTGTCGTAAAAATAACTTTTCCAATTTAAACACCCTAAATAATTAAGCTAAGTGTCAAAAACCCTTTTAGACATTACTTTCCAAATTTTATTTTACAATCCAACATTTAACTCTTTACATAATTCATAATTTAAGAATCATCCAACAAATATACTGGAACAAACAATCCAAATAATTAAACATCCAACTAAGTAATTCCAACATTAAAACTTGAAGGAAAACATCCTGACAGTAATAAATCCCAAAATGTAAATACTGGAAATAAACGAATCACAATATCCAATAAAACAACTGAATAATGGAAAGGGAGACACATGCCCAACTGAATAAGTAGTACTAGAAGTGAAATCAACAAATGAGGTCGTCTAAACAAAAGGCCTGCAACTCCCACCTAAGCAGCAGCGCGTCCTTTCCAAAAGATCCTATGCAAGACGCCCCTGTGGCTGGGCACCTGTAATATATACCTATATATACAAGAGAGAAAAGAAAAAGGAAACGGGTCAGATCCCGATTGTAAAAATGATTTTAAATTTGTTTAACAAGTATTTAAATTGTTTATTGGACAATGCAACAACATATTAGTGTGGCACTCCCTTGATAAATTCTCACCTCTCTACTAATGTGCATGCCTATCGCACTAACCTTCCCAATGGTTTAACTTATCATCTCTTAGGTAGCTCGTAAGATTTACTCTAACAAATTTAATTATTTAAGAGGTAAATTTCATTTAATGACAAAGTTCTCATTTAAACCTTATTTACTAATAAAGTTTCTCAGTAACACATTATACTTTCCAAACACTTACTCCCAAATTGAAATAGTTATTCCATTCTTACTTACCATAGGCACAACAAGTAGTTCCCAAATTTCAGATTTAAATACATATAATAAATACTCATCTAATATATATATATATATTCTAATAGCACCCCACATAAAAATTATGGTGCGGGCATACTCTGATATCCAGTCCCCGTATCACTCATACTAAGGGAGATACAAGTTCGGAATCACTCTCGAACTGTATTGAACAAAACACAAACAATATTGAGGCGAAGCATAGTTTCCAAGTCCTAGAGGTCAGCACATACCCTCACGTCTCTTAGGACCATGACTATCGATCTAATAGCCTGTACCTAGGATTCCTATCATCTAGGGTACGAGTTAATATCCCCCATAAAGGTCCATTCGAGATATGACTGTCCCAGCGCGGTAACATCAGGAATAGCAAGTAGCGCGGGCATGATTTTCACACGTATATAGTATATGCATAAACACAGTCATATAAATATACTACTATTACCATATCAAATTTTGGTACATCTCATAACCCATAATTATAATATTTATCCTTATTTCTCATTATTTAGTTATCACGTCTAACGGTTCGTTTCTTACTTTAATTTGAGGCATTTTTCCAAATTACTACGTAACACTCATGGATTCTTATCTTTCCAAATTGAAATTTCAGTAAGTACTCATTTATTTCCAACGTAACTACTTTACGCGTCTCCACACTTTAATACATAGTTCCATCGTCCCTTATATGTAAACATCCCCAAAAATGTAAATCTCATCTTACATTAAAGGTTTCATATTTTTTTTTAATAAGTCCTACTAGTCTTCTTTATCCCCCGAAATATTTTAATAAGGGTGTCCAAAGATTATTAATCATTTAAATTGAATTCAACTATTTAGAAGGGGAAATATGGGTCTTCCAAGAGGGGTCGATTGATCGATATAAAGGAGTCAATCGATCGAACCTTCGATCGATCGAAGATCTTGACTCGATCGATCGATCAAGCAGGTATGGCGAATTCTGCAGAATAGCAGTTACGGGTTCTATCATCCAACAACATCCAAATCCAGATTTTGAAATCCCAAACTCCCAAAAAATTTTACCACAAACATTCTAAACCCAAGTGGACAACATTCAATGTAAGGCATGTGAGTTTTCATCAAGAATCATGGATTAAAGTGCTAAAATTTATACAATTCTCATGAACCCTAAAATTTTCTTTAACTTAATTCAAATCATTCTTTTTCCATAATTTATCCTCCTAATCCATCATAAATCCTAGGTTCAACCTCTACATGTGAAGGGGATTTCCAGGTTATCATTTATATCACTACAACATGCAATTTATAATCTCTAACATGGGTTTTCTTTCATAGAAACTCATCCCAATCAACCCTAAACTAACATGAATGAAGAATTAACGAAATTAAGAAAGTTAAATACTTGCCTAGAAATATTTGTCTCTGATTTGCGGCTGAAATCAGTGTGGTGGTG
Source organism: Sambucus nigra (assembly GCA_949130495.1). Taxonomy (NCBI): domain Eukaryota; kingdom Viridiplantae; phylum Streptophyta; class Magnoliopsida; order Dipsacales; family Adoxaceae; genus Sambucus; species Sambucus nigra. The sequence continues at coordinate 205,494,466 of OX422217.1, forward strand.
ATCCTTATTACGCGATCTAGCGTTTGGCAGTGACGGCGGTGCAAACGGAGGAGTTTTCGGCCTAGAACTCTTGGGCAAGCTCTCTCCTTCCTTCTCCAATGGCTGTCTCTTATTTTTTATTGTGTTAACCCTAGGTTAAAACCCTAAGCATCTGATATAACCTTGGAATTTTTGTGGGTTTTCAAGCCTAAAAATGTAAAATATCCAAAACGCCCTCTCGGGTGTTAATTAGGCCTAAAAACGCCCCGAGACCCAAACTAAACCCCCGGGTACATTATTTTGACTATCTCGACTCTTCTGGACGCTTTGGCGCACTCTAAATGACTTTATGGGTGACTTATAATTTATTCACTTTTATTAATCAACATTTAGTCCCGACACGACATGGGCGCGTCCCGACTTAAATTTCCAAAATTGTCATTTTATTCACACGTGACAATTCTTATAAAATAAAAATCATATATTACTATATTTATACATTAACATTCAACAAATTTCCAATAATTACTAACTCTCGTCACGCTAGTGAATATTTAAAACAACATTCCGGATTAAAATTAAATTAATTTATCTCAATTAAATTTAATAAATCCCTAAATTTAAAAGCCATAAAAATACGGGGTATTACACTTAATAGGTTCCCCGAGGGATATGCGTCCTACTAACATCTTATAATGACTTAATCTAACCCGATCATCTACCTTAATTCTCTAGACTTCCAAAAGCACATATAACAATCCATTCTACTTTCGAATTTGTCAACCAATGCCTCATAACCAAGTTAACCACTGCCACCCAAATGAGAAAAAATATCTAAATGTCCAAACAACAAATTCAAAACCACTAAACATCAACATTTTTATACTTTTACTTGTATAACCATTGCACAAACCCTTCTTCCTCTTTACGAGATTTCCACCAAAATCTTCCATTAAAGCCACTCCAAGCTCCCATATCACATTGGAAACCCAACCTCATTTATGATATAGGAAACCCAATCTCCTTCATATATAATTGTCCCAACATCAATCCAAACCTATATCTAACAATTATATATGATTTTAACATGATTAAAAGGGTAAATTGCATGTTAAAAATAAGAACCCTAGTTTTACAACATCTTTTCAATTAGTGTAATATTTACTTGTAATAATTTAATTATCATGGGGATTTTAATGTATTAACAATGTATAATCCAGACCTAATGATTCCACCTGGAATTCATGAAGAAATCAACCAATTTCAGATTATGTAATTAACATGGTCTTTAACATTATTAAGTTAACTATGAATTTAGCTATTTTAATATCAAAATAAGATTGTACTAAGTTAGATTAGAATCCAATGGACTACTACCACAACTTAATCCTAATTAAATACTTAAATGATGCAAACTCTCCTTATGGGTTGATTGAGGACTCAATCTCTAAGATCCCTCGATTCCTCTTATCCTATTGGTTCCTCTTATATCTAGTCCTAGGGTTCCTCTCCAAAGTGTAAAGTGTGAATGATGAAAACATAATGAACATCTAAGCCCCTTAATCTCTAAATTAGGCTTAGACTATATATGGGCCTCGACCAAATGAGACCAAAAACAACCTTAGTTAGCCCAAAACGAAACCCACGCTATATATTAACCTAATAGTCATAAACCCGCTATTTTTAAGTTAAATATGTACATTCTATGCATAAAAAAAGTCAATACAAAATATGCCATAACTAATTAATTAATTAAATCAATAACTTACTAAATTAGCCATTACAAGTCCACATATTAGTTATTCAATTTTATATTAACTTAACATGACCCCAAATTATAAGAAACTACTTCATGATCGTTGGAACCCGACATCGAGGGGATAATCCAAATAAGAAAACCCTTGATATCAAATCCTTGACCATTCCATAGTCTCCCATAATACTAAGTCACTTTCAAATATTAATTAATGATTTATTGTGAATTAAAATATGAATTTCAATACGAATCAAATAACGCATGAAAATATAAATAGTGACATCACGTGTCCCAGTAAGCAGATGTAATTAATTTTCACAATTAAATAGTGTACATAAAATAGAGGTTATTACATTCCTCTCCCTTTAAACAAGGAATTTTCTCCTTGAAATTAGAATTATTTATAGACCAACTCGAAAGCTTAAGAGTATCTCACATGTGGCATCCTCACACCAATATAACAAAGTCTACTCGACCTTTAACCTAATACACACTATGGTCAATCTCTCATAAATCGCGTTCGACTACTACATTAAACCAAACTAATCTAACCGTTGAAAAACCAAATTTTCCTTCAGGAACTCCTTTCATCATGTACCTGTAGAAAACATCCTGCACACAATGATGATGGTCGGGTAAGGTCAAACACACCGGATTTACCGTATCCCAAATTATGAAAAAGTAACATCACAAATGTTAACAATTTCCTTTTTGCAACCTGAACTTCACACTTCCCCACATCGAAGACTCCCTGAGTGAGCTTCTTCGAAAGGGAACGTAAGATCTCCCAGTCCATCCAGACCTCGTCCATCGTTGGTATCAAGTGACCCTTTTTTATTACAAAATAAAAAAATAATAATAAAGAAAAAGCAAAAATTTATGTTGGACCATCTTTCTTCTTCTGGAAGGCTTCATTCTTCTTTGTTTAAGATCCAATTTTCCTTGATATATCATTAGTTTTTTAATGAGGAGGTTTATCATTAAGACCCTCCTATAGTATGGGAGGCAAGTAAATAAAAGATATACAGTGAAACAAAACTCCATTTAATTAACTATTAAATGGATTACAAAAGATCTGAAATTGGTCCTGAAAGTTTTATACACAGATCTCTATTATGCAATTTAAAGCTTTCTATTTACGAACAATGGAGATTTGAGGGATGAAACTTAGAATTCTGACAACATGAGGTCCATCTTGAAGGATAGGTCATCAACCTCATCCTTAGTAGTGGCTAAATCCTGTGTCAAGTTACTTATTTTTACAGCTTCATTATCCTTTGTAGGAAAAAAAATTTCCTCTTCAAAAGAGAAGATTTTATTGAAACATTGGTTCCTTGAACTAACCTCTGAAACCCAGGAGCAGGGGCCGTCCTTTTTGGATTCATCTAGGGATGAAAATTCATGTTTTAGTTCGAGTTTCGATCTGACACAACACCACACGACAAGAGTTTTTTGGACAAAAGCACAACTTGTCCTCGCATTTTTTTACTTGACACGTGTACGACCCGTACAGAACACAACATGACTAACACGATTTTTTAAATTTTATGCTCAATAAAACTATAATAGACATGATAAACCAAATAAAAACATGATTTCCATGACAAGAAATGATAACACAACTCTTAATTTTGCATGAAGATACAACACCACTTCGTGAAAAAAAATACCCGACATGAACACGACACGAACATAATAAATTGTGTCAATTTTGGGTTAATTTCTTGTTGTTCTGTGTCGAGATGTCATTTTTAAAATTTCCACCCTAGTTTCACCGCATTTACCACGCATAAAATTTAACCAAATCAATAACCCTCATATGTGTGATCACATAAAAATAACAAATAAATTTTGAAGGCGTTATAATTGTCCTTGCTAGGAGCGGGAGAGGAGCTTCGGAAGTTGATATAATAGAAGGCTTCATTATGATAGCGATGTGATTGATCCACCAATTATCGAAGGCATTGATCTTCCCATAAAAGAGTATAAGAACCTTCAAGATGAAGGTTTGAACCACTTCTAAATAGGTTTCCAAACTTTTTAGAATAATCTTTTAAGTCACAAATGAAGATCTGGTTAAGAAAAGAGGATTGGCCCAGCTCCTTTAAGGAATATGAATATCTTGAACCATGCTAAAATATTGAGAAAATTCACTTGAAATATAAATCTCACGTATGGATTTGCGAATCATGTTCTGTGGGGGTTTGGTTGCTCTAAATATATCCGACGAAATTTAAAAGTTCCCGTAATAATCATCATAAACAAACGGATACAAGACATGAACAATCCAGTTAGGAATATGATCAGGAAACACCTCCATTATTGTCTTGATATAGTGAGTGATTCGAACTTTAGGAAGCCTCCCAAACATGGTTAAATGTTGTTCAAAAGACTCGTTGGTTGGAAGACAATTGTGATACCTTTGGACATTGAAATGGGGTTAATTTCAGGAATACTATGGATAATTCAAAGGAAATAGGCGTAAGGCCACATTTTCAAATCCTAAGGGGGAAAATTATTATTTTTGAAAGGGTTGTCGCTTAATTCATAATATATTCTACAGATACAACATAAAAATAATGGGGACAATATTATCTCACAACCAATAACAAATGCCTTAGCAACGAAAATGAACCCCAATACAACTCATTGGGATTTAGAACAGAAAACGTGCCTCGACAACCAAATGAGGAAAAAAGATTAATATTCTTGCTCAATGACTAGGCCAAAAATCTTTCCGCCCATTTTCCTCAAATTAGAAAAATATAGTTGAGAGTTATCTATTTTGAAAGAAGAAATAGGGTCACTCTGGGGAATAAATGTGGGAGCATCCTCCCCCTCCCCCTCACCCCCCCCCCCCCCCCCCCCAATAAAAATTCCCAGTAGTAGACAAATATCAAGCTCTGCGAGCTCCACTATACTAAAATCAAATTCAAAATAGTAGTAAGAAGGGTTCCAAAATAAACTAATGTTTGGAATAACATATGGATCATAAATAATGTATGTAGAAATAAAACACATTATGGGTAAGATTCTCACATTATTTATATCTAAACATCTATCCACGCACACCTCATTGTCCCATTTTGACCAATGCTTGTCAAGGGTTTTAGGCCAAACCCAAAATTGAAAGGATGAGGGGAATTCAATGGAACCATGAGATAAATGTTTTGGTCATCAAACATGGGATAATACCTGAGAGAAATTTTGTCACCTAAACTAGGACCGAGTGTGATTGGCACTCCCTTAATTGGTAAATTTATAGGTATAGTAATCTCACTCATAAATGGTGAGATTTTCCTAGTGAAGTAAGCATTTATGTCTTTATCAATCACATTTCCAAATTCCTAAAAAATGGAAGATAGAGAAGAAGAGTTGGAAGCCATTGGAGAATTAAAGATTAGTATAGACGAGGTGTCAAGAAGATTTAAGGAAATAAATGATTTCGAGAGAGTATTACTATCCCAGAGACGTTGGTATTGAAACATAGTACCCCTTTTATTGTAATGAGAAAGTTAAAATGGGCACGTGATATATCATATTCTGACTAATTGCTAGGAGTGGATTAATTAAAAAAAGTTACACAAATACCACAAAAGGTTACTTTTAATGACAAAGTGACAAGAGTGGGAAATTATTTATCGTATTAAATCCCAATTTTTCCCACACTTAAATAAAAGATCATGTATTTAATGAGCTAGCTGTCCCACCCATCGAGGTGCCTACAAATCAGCGAAGGGATTAGTCACTAAGTCGCTAGTGGATACCCTGGTGTAAACCAAAAAAAAATAAAAGATCATGTATTTAATGTCTTTAAAGGACCTCATTTGGTTAAATGCTTTAAAACTAATAGGATAGAATACCAAATGTTAAAAAGGAAGATGGTCAATAACATAAAAATTGTATCAATAACAAACAACATTTATATTTCACAACAAAATATAGAAGAGTTCAATCACAATTTCATTCATATATCTAAAAATTATAGTGACATCACCAAAATATCAATTCCTTAAAAATAGTTACTGGTCAAGGAAAAGTAATGGGAGAACATATAAGTTAAAAAGTTATAGAAATTATCCCGCATAAACTGGTAATGTATCTATTCTAAATCTAGTTGTGTTTGTATATTAGGTATTTATAGAACTAATGGATAATAATCAAAAGACTTTGAAGAATCTGTGTATCCGTAGCTCCCAGCTCCATTTACTTTGAAGTAATATATTCAGATTTCAATAAGGGTTATATATCCTCGTCATTAATAAGGAAGGCACTCGGGGTTAAGATAAACCTCCTTCAATTCTTCAATCTCAGAGATCAAGGATTGAACCTCAACTTGAAGGTAATAACACGGAGTTTTCTTATCATCGATGGAAATCTTCCAACAACAGATATCTGCCACCCACTTCAAAAACATGGAAAGTGTGTATAAAAACAAATCCACTCGGGCCCTTATGACTAGCTAAAATCCCACATGAAGTCAAATAATCTCACTAGCCAATTTTCAATTATTACAAAAAGTATCTTAAATAAGAATAGTAAAGGGGAGATGAGAGATTGCATGAAGCAACTCATGAGCCTGATCAAGGTCTATCCCAAAAGAAAAATAACCAAATCTAATGAATTCCACCTTAAGAACGTCTTCAAAATAAATATTGAGGTTTATTAAAAGGTCATCTTATGGTTGAATGGGGACTAAAAAATGGGAATGTTCTCTAAATAGGGAAAAATTATTATTAACCAAAATAGATTCAAAGGCATCAGAATAAAAATAATCGTCTGAATTACATTAGAATTATAGAGATCATTATTCAAATTTGTGGAGGTGGGTTAATGAAGCATGAATTGGGAGATCTTTATGTTCAAAACCATCATAATAAATTTCCTTAACCAAATATGAGTTTGACCAAAACCAAGCATTCAAAAATTAAAATCAATGCTCTTTGAAGCATTAAAAGGATAGTAAGGACAAGCTAGTATAGTCCTCATAGGAGCACCCTTGGGAGAGGAATTAGTATAGGATATGTGAAATGATAATCATAGAGGATATTAATGTGAGATCAAAATTGAAATGATACAATAACTGATGTATCACATGGAAGTTAAATCGGTGTCTCCTAAGGCTTACTACCTCATGGGTTAAATTTTGGGATATGAAATTGAAGCCATTTATAACCATTGGCTCCAAACCTATCTTAAGGCTCAGGTTTATTCAGTTGATCCAAATATACACATAAAAAAGAGTCACATTGTTCATAAGGCCTAAGGTTAAGAGGATAATTATTCTCAATAATGAAAAATGGAGCATTGTCAAAATTAGATGGATGATTAGAAAAGGCAAAACAAGGATCTTTGAGCTCTCCATTAGTTTGATAAATAATATTTTGGGGATAAAGTTAGTATCGTCAGAGGAAGATAAAAAGGTAACAAAAACACATTCATCATCACTAGAATAATGGAAGTTAAGAAATGGTGAGGCGAAGTGAGGGGAATGAAAAGACAAAATAAAATGTGTAAGGAAATGAGAGGATCATAGACATAAACCAATATTTTCATCAGAAGATCAACATGAAGTGTGACTACATCATGAGCATGGTTATGGGTATTTATTCCAAGATGGGGAAAACCTAACCAGCCATTAGTTGGAAAAAAATATCAAAGGACTTGGCAATTGTTTGGGTGGGAGAAGAAACAATACACCAGTTAACTTTAAAAAAAATAACTAATGCGAGGGGGGTATGTTTACAACATATCCGACAAGCCAATAAGTGAACATCACATGGATGGTAAAAATTGGAAACACGGTGAAGTATTGGCCTAAAAGACTAAGACCATATGACTAATGCATGGTGGTATAGGGAAAAGACATGTGGAAGCATTCACGTGTATGGGAAGTTGTTAAAAGAGTAGTGGCTATGCATGATAAGGGCTCACGATTATTGGGCAATTTAAATTTTAAAAAGGGAAGGACTGGTAGATGTTTCCATCTTAGAATTAACACTTAAGAGATTATAAATCAGTGATCAAGGACCAAAAATTGAGGAGGACTTTCGAAAAAAACTACTTTACTTTTTACATTTTATCCATTTTATTTCTTCTTCGAAGTAGTATGTAAGGTTAGGTTTCAACTATATTTTCTAGTTGTATTTCAATGCATTTACTTTAGGTAGTTTATTTCTTAATTATATTTTCTTTTAGTTGTTATATTTTCAATTCCTTTACCTTTGTTGTACTTAAATTGCTTTTATCGCATTTAAATTACTTTGCACAAAAATCAATATCAAATAATTTTCTTTAAACTATTTTTAACTCCCATTATTTCTTAATCACTTTGTAATTAAGGTTATTATAGTATAGAAAGTATGTCACTTTACAAATACTTTTCTTAATGGATGTATCCGAACAAATCATAATCACATGAATATAATTTTGATAACAATACTTCTTTAGAAAGACCCCAAAATATTTTTAGTCATACTCGTAAAATTACATTTGACCCTAAAAGGTTAAATTCAGTTTGAATAGGTAAGACTCGTAAAAGGACTTGGTCACCAACTAAAAAACGCAAGTGTCATTTACCCCTTATAACATAATACTTATGCCCGATATTGGTAGTACTTATACGATCGATGATAATTTCCACCTTCTCTGAGGTGTCCTGAATAAAGTCGAGTACTAATAACTTTTTCTCGTGGTCTCCAAGCAACAAATCGGTGAACGACAGTAATGTCCATGCAAACCCTCATAAGGCGCCACACTAATGGTTTATTAATAACTATTATTGTATGAGAACTCGACTAATAGAAGTTACTTATCCCAGCTTCCCTTAAAGTCCATAATGCATGCTCTCCACGCATCCTTTAATAACTTGTTGACCTTACTCCATCTCCCCGTCTATTAGTGGGTGGTATAAAATACTTAAATTAAGTCGTATGTCAATCATCTCTTGGAAACTACGCCAAAAGTTAGATTTGAAAGTATGGTATGGGTCTAACACTATATCAAATGGCACACCACGGAGTTGTACAATCTTATAAATGAATAGTTTAGCGTATTGCTCAAATATGTAATTAGTTTGTACTCAAACAAAGTGCACCACTTTAGTCAACATGTGAACTATAACCCAAATCTCATATTTCCTTCATTGTGATAATTGAAACCTAATAATAAAATCCATCAAAATGATCTTACATTTCCATACACGAATATCAAGCGACTATAAAGTACCTGGTAGTTATTGATGCTTGACCTTCACCATCTGACACATATTGCACTTAGACACAATATATGTTATATTCCGCTTCATTCCTTTTCCCAAATAATGTCGTCTCATGTCCCGATAGATTTTTCACCCCTAGATAAATCGTAAAGTTGGACCCATGAGCCTTAGTCAATGTTGTTTTCCTTAATTATTCATCATATGTCACTACTAGTCTACCCTGAATAAACTATTACAACGTTAATAAAGATAGTGATGAATCGACCTACATATGCATCAGGTCAATGAATATTTTTGGTGCATTGGTTAACCCAAATTTCATAACCCTGAACTCATACAATCCCTAACGGTTAAGAAAAGTGGTATTTGGTATATTCTCCTCCCGAATTCATAATTAATGGTACCCAACCCACAATTCATTAAAAAGTACGAGTCGCCTATATGATAATTGAACAACTCATTGATACATGATAATAAATACTTTTTCTAAATCAGGATTTTGTTTGATTCTCATTAATCCACACATAAATTAAATGATCCATTATTTTCTCATAGATATGATTGAGGCTCTCCATGGTGATGCCTTCCTATGTATAAAACCTAAACTGAGTAACAATTGTACCAGGTCCCTAAATTAACACATGTCTAATAGTGATATACAATAAATTGACCTCATAATCGGTTTACTACCTGATGCCAAATCAATAACAAAATATATGTGACATACTATAAAATTTAAAATAGATTGATCAGGTATAAAATAAATAAAAATTGATTATAGAAAATTGAGTGTCATTATAAGCATGTAGTAAAGTAACTAATATTCGTAAACTAAGTAACTGGATAAAATATGTAGACATCCCATCCTAGCCCCCCCCCCCCCCCCAATCACCTCTTAGGTTCCTAGCACTCATCCTTGCACGATAAACCTTAGGTCATACTCCGAGTACCAATTTAGAGGCCACCGAGCCCTTTAGTGCCACATTTGACTCCGATCAACTCTTCAACCAGAGCGAAGATTAATGAATCCTCGAAGGGATCAGAATTCTATTTCTAACAGTCCATCCCATGCACAAATTGGGCTTACAATTCGGAAGAGTGATTCATTTCACTACAAGTACTGATCTAGAGTCCATAAGGCGCTTTCTAGACTCCTTTGAGTCCAATGAACTCTTCAACCTGAGTAATGCTCAGTGAGTCTTTTAAGGTCTCTGAATCCCCATTCCAACAGTCTATCTTGTCGGTAAATCATCCTTATAGTTCGGATGAACGATCCATTTTACTCTGAAGGGTTACCAGGAACTTTCGAGACCCATTTAACTTTAGCCAATTCTCCTAACCGAGAAAATATCAATGAAATCTTGAAGCTCACTAAATTCCCTTTCCAAGGTTCATCACATGCATGAATCATCCTTACGGTTCGAATGAATGACTCGTTCTCCTACGAAAACCTCTCATCTGGAGTTTTCAAGCCTCATTTGACTTTGGTAAACTCCCGAACTCGGGAGTGGATCAATGGATTCTTAAAGGGCTTTGAATTCCCTTTTCAACATTGAGTTCCGTCCACAATTTGAACTTACGATTTGCATTTTATTCCTATTTTTTGGGGAAAATAGCTACGGACTGCCTATAGGCACCTTGGGAACCCTGCCTATCGGTAGGGTGTCATTTGCCTTACCCAACAATGAAGTCATTATGCCCATAGGTAGGCCAGCGGCCATGTTGATCGGAACCCCACTTGGCCCTTATAAAAGGGACAAGACCTCATCCTATAAAGCACAACAACCTAGACCCCTCTCAGAAAATCAAAGATCATTCTCCTCATGATCAGAGCCTCTCACTTTCCCAAAAGGTTCATGTTCCCACTTCTTTTTACCTCATATCCTTACCTCACTTGGTAATTCACCTCACCTCTCTACATCACTTTCATACCACTTCAAAATCATCACCTCTGTATTCCAACGTCAGTAACAAATATCCATAAGGAGGTCTATTTCTCCACCCATTTTCTACCGTATTCATTTTAAGTGATATTCATCTTATTATATTTTGTGCTTTTGTTTCATTATCGCTTATCCACTAACCTTTACTCTTTATTAGTAGTATTGCACATAACCTATTTTCCTTAAAAAAAACGAAAAAAGAAAAAAAGAGGGTTTGTCTACAAACTCTAAAAGCAGGACTTCCATTTTTACCTCTTCACTCTCAAAACGCATTTTCCTCACGTAAACATAAGAGGATCCTAACATTTGGATTTATGGGTTAACCCCCACCCTTATGTTATTTTTGAACTATATGGACTTTGACGCCCCTTGGGCTACGTAAGCATCTTGGGCCAGTACCGAGATTCAAGTCCTCCCCTTTTCATGTTTATATATCTCTTTTATATCTTATTATATACATTTTGTGAGTTTTAGACTCTAACATAGTGTCTCGTCTGACGTACACGTTCTCTCTTCCATAGAGATTTGTGATTCGACAAACACTAATATCATATTTTTTATCGTTATTTTGGGGAACACTCCTATGAATGAATCCACTTCGAATCTCCCATGATGCAAGTTAGATGATCCCATTCACCCATTACTAATATTATACACATGTACACATACGTCACGTAGTCTAAAAGGAGAAGGTTAATATTAGCCTATGAGAAACTGAAAGAGAGGAATGGGTCCCTAACACCTTCCCACTTCATAACTTAGTCTCGGGACCTATGAACTATTTGGTTTCGCATGCACCAGTTTGACCCTGATGCCATCCTCTTGAGATGGAAACATTCTTTTGCTTGTTTTAAGAAAAATAGGTTGACGGCTTTATCTCTTCGTGTTACCCCCATTCATCTCAATCGAATAAAACATATGATTACATATTATTCATCTCAATAGAATATATGTAAAGGTTCCATAATCATCAGAGTCAATACATTTCAAGTATATGAACATATAATGAAATTTTTTTTGTACATGTAATATCACGTAAGTATGATCTTATCTACGTACATCACCAGGGCTATGCTCGATCTTGCACATAAAGAAAGCCTATCCCTATCACCTTCGGGGATCCCTCGCGTCTACTAGGCATATTTATGGGTTATCCCACACCAATAACATTAAACCACCAATAATAGATAATCACTACTCCGTCACACTAATCATATGTCTCCATACCTTAGGCGATATGAGATAATCACTCGGTTAGTACAATAAGGATAAAATGAATTAATTTTATCATGTCGTGTCCGGGGTAAAAGATAAAGGTAGGGTCTATCTATCACCAGGGTGCTAGCGCGATCGACATCATATGTACCTCAGAATAGATATCCCCTCAAGTAAGTAATCCACGTACACTCACACATGGTATGTAGCACATAATACATAAGTGTAGTAATCCTAAGGACACAAAGGTTACTAAGTCTTAACAAGATTGCTAAAATTAATTAAACTATTTTAATTGAGAATAAATTTCCAATTACAATTCATTAGGTTCCAAAGAAAACCCTAAATAACACTACTTTTGCATTCTGCCTGAGCCGAATCGATTCGCACGACTAACCGAATCGATTCTCCCGGCCCGCGAATCGTTTCGCCCTTTGTATTTCTCCAAATCTTCATTCCTAAATAATGGTTGCCAACCTAATACCCAATTTATCCTACAAGCCTCTAAAGTTAATAATAATCTATCTCCAGCAACTACAAGTGTGTATAATACCAATATAATTCTATATCCAAATGGTTTAACTCAAAATAATGAGATTTAAATGGTTAATTTCTTGTTTTTATTCAAGAACCCTAGTTTCATGAATTAAGTCATCAAACCTCAATTTTATATCAATTCAAGAAATTAATAATGGGATTTTCTATGATTTTAATTTTCTAAACTAAATCCAACAATTGGGATACCATTCTAACTCAAAATCATGTGAATTTCTACTCAATTTAGAATATATACTTAATATTATTATTAACTTAAGTTATCTTATTAATTCATTACTATTATAGTTAATTGATTTCCAAAGTAATATTATATTATAATTAGATTTAGATTCTAATGAATAACTTCACTATAACACAAAACCAATTATATTTTCACACTAGGTAAACTTGCCTATTTTCAAATTGGGATGAATTACAAGTTCAATTGCTTTAGCTCCCTTTCTCTCGAGAATGCCCCTTCTCTCTAACCTTAGGGTTTCTCTATAAAGTTGTTGGTGTGATAATAAATTAACCTAATGACCCTCCAAGAGTATTAAACACGAAATTAGGTTTAGGTCACATATGGGCCTCAACCTACTTAGTCCAAATACATCTCTAAAAGACCCAAAATATTGACCAAGTCATACACCAATCGATTGGACTTAAAATCCATTATTTTTAGTCACAACCGAACATTCTGCAGGCCCAAATGTAGACCCCAAATACTAAAGTAACATCCTAATATTCTAATTGGTACGAGTTCTAAAGTCTTTTATGAATTTATTTATTAATTTATCGTGACACGACATTATAGGAAACTACCTAATGATCGGTGAAACCTGACAACGAGGGGATAATCCAAACAAGAAAACCATAAATGCTAATTTCCTAACCATTTCATAGTCGTCCATAATACATGGTCACTTCTAAATATTAAATTAATGAATTTATATGTGTTAAGTCCAATTTCAATTTCGAAGTATAAATACAAATAGTGACATCACAAGTCATAACATGCACATTATATAAATTTCACAATTTAAGTAATTTAACTAATGCAAGTAAATTATGGGGTATTACATTCTTCCCCCCTAAAATAAGAAATTTCATCCAAAAATTTTGAATTTAATACCTGACTAAAATAACTTTAGCTATCTCGCACACATATGGTCCTCTCTCTCATGTAGACTCTCTCTTACATGTAGACTCAATCTTGCTATGATGTACCCATTGGACTTTAACTAATGATTTGACCTTCAATCACAGAGTCTTACCTATCCGATTAAGGATACGTTTTGGTCTATCCTCATAGCTCGCATCGATATGCAACTCAATCCCGTCGAGGTTTATATGCTGATAGACATGCTTATCCCTAAAAACTCCGTCGACACGTGAAAGACGTCGTGTACTCACTGAAGATGTTCGGGAAAGCCTAATAAATACACCATCGATCCCACCCTATCCAGTATCATAAAGAAATTACATAGTGGGGAGTCAAATTCCCCTTGGATATAAATATGATAACCCCCTTTATTGGGGAGACTCTCAAAAGCACATGATCTCCCACTTGAAATTCTAGTTTCTGCTTCCTCTTATCGGTATAACTCTTCTCTGATCCTACTTTGTTTTCATTCGTACTCGAATGAGTGTCACCTTCTCTGAGGCTTCCCGAATAATATCTAATCCAAACATCCTTTATTCCCTTGACTCCAACTAATACCTTGGCGAATGGTATGGTCATCCATATAATGCTTTGTAGGGTGCCATATCAATAGTCTATTGATGAATATTGTTATAAGCACACTCCATGACTAGTAAGTGCTGATCAAAACTCATTTTGAGATCCAAGAAACATGCATGAAGAATATCCACTAAAATATGGTTCACCCACTTCATTTGGCTATCTAATCGAGGGAGAAATATTGTACTCAAATTCAGTTGCAACTGTCAAATCGAGATATAAATGTATTATCATGGTCAGACATGATGTCATGCGGTACCCCATGAAGTAATACAATCTCTAGTATGAACAATCAGGCGTACTTCTCAATGGTGTAATATCTCTACAATGGAATAAATGATACACCTTCATCAATCTATCGACGATAACCCAAATAGAATCATGAACTCACTGAGATCTTAACAAAACCACTATGAAGTCCATATATATACTCTCCCACTTATGTTCGAGAATCTAAAAATGATGTAATTCCTCTACTAATCTCTGATGATTCACCTTTATTAGCTGACAGGTGGCACACTTAGATACCAACTCCGTAATGTTTCTCTTCATCTTGGTCGACCAATACGATCTATGCATGTCTTGGTAGATCTTATCTCCTCCAGGATGAATCATGAATTGTAAGTTGTGTGCCTCAGTTAAAATTTCTCCTCAACTTAGTACTCTCTAACATTACCAATCATCCCTGAAATCTTAATATACCATCTGAACTAATCAAGAATGAGGAAACCCCTCTTAATATAAGCATTTGTACTTTTTTTTTATAAAATGAGTCTGAATCCTGGGCCTGCACCACCCATATCATCATAATTGGTGCAAAGGTAACCACTACAAAAAAAATGGTTCGATAAATCTATATCATGTTTGGAACTCCACTACGCTATCCAAATGTCAGGAAAATCATCATCATGCTCTTCCCATAAAACTTCTAATGTAACACTCGATCTCCGACTTAACGCATATGCTGCCATATTCTCTTTCCTCCATTGGTACTAAATAAAAAAGTGGTAGTCCTTCACAAACTTGATCCATCTTCTCTGTATCATATTCAGCTGCGTAAACAAGTACTAGAGACTGTTCCGATCAAAATATAGTGTGAACCTCTCACCCAACATATGGTGTCTTCAAATACGGAGGGCAAAGACTACCTATGCCAACTCTAGATATTAAGTGGGGTAGTTACCCTCTTGAGGCATAAGATTTCACGAATCGTAAGTTATATGTCTCTCCTCATACAGCAGCACACCCCTTAGCCCCTGGAGTGATGCATCCATATACACCAAACAATCTACATCACCCCATAATAACACTAGGATGGGCATGGTGGTGAGATTCTCCATGATCTCCTCAAATGATCTCTGGTAGTTTTCACTCCAAACAAAGGTTACTACCTCACGGGTGAGGTGTGTCAATAGCCGAACATTTTTTTACAACATGGGGGCGTTGCAAGTAAAATTATGATCACTAGGATACGCGAGTGAGTCCGGTTTAGAGGGTGCGTTGGATGTAATAGTCATATTATGTATATATAATTACCATGGGGCAACGTAACTCTTTAGTGTTACCCACGAGAGAGCGGGTGTGTACACTAAGGGGATGTTTACATTACATGTGAGTTTAATAATTTCGAGAGTTATGAGAATAGAGTAAACTATTTTCCAAGTTTTGGTGGGTTAGTGACGGTTTGGGGCTATAGTGGATAGTTATAGTAAGACCTTGTGTTCGTTGTATAAAGGTATGAATTATTTTTGCTTGGTATCCCCTGAATTAGGGTCTAGCCTATATATACATGTGTATACGTTATAGTGTGTTATATAGTAGACTTCAACGAATATGTTATATTGCTATATTTAATCCCGGTAATTAGGGACGTTTACTGATGTAATTTGGGGTATATTAGTTTATCATCTAGAGAAGAGATATAAATAATTATTGTATTAACGCAAAGAAACTAGTGATATTAAGAGTGTCGTATTGTACGTTGCCTTTTGTTCATGGGAGTGGACGAGTATACTCTTATGTCAAGAGACGGGAATTTAGGGGTACGTGCAATATACTGAGGGCCTAACAGATCTCGACGACCGACAATGTTAGGTAATAGTGTATCAGGGGGGTTTCTTCTTTGGATTTCGCTTTGCGAAACATCCCACACGTGAAACTTAGCGCAACGTTGGAAGTGGTGATATGTTTGGTCATTAGGACATGGGTTTGGTACCTTGGTTATTATACATATATGTACTAATAACTGTGAATTGAAAGTTATATCACGATTTAAGGCTAGTAGAGTCAGGTAACAATTATGCAAATAAACACGAGTATAGGATGTAAGGGCGCCAGGTTAATTAATCTAATTTTAAAACAATCCATGATTAGAAGAGTTAGCGAGATATGTAGCAATCTTAGGAGTATGTTAGTAGGGATATATTCGAGGCTTGGAGTACTAGATTTAGATTAATTTCGAGGACGAAATTCTTTTATAAGGGGGGAAGTATGTGATCCCCGTATTTCCGAGGACATAGAATTTAATTATTTTGGTGATATTGGATTTTATTCATTTGGAGGAATTAATTAATATTTTGGTGGTATAGGATTTTATTAATTTGGAGGAGTTAATTAATTTAGTGAATTAAGATTTAATTAGTTCGGGTTGTTTTTAAATTTCAAATGTGTCGTATTTTGAGTCCGAAATCGGAGAATTTTATAGAGTAAATCAAATGACGATTCTGAGTTCACGGTTTACTCCGTATTGGTCGAAATAAAGTACCCAGGGGTTGTAATTGGGTCTTGGGCATTTTTAGGCATAACGGAGCCCACACGGGGGTGTTCGGGTCATTCGGGCTTGACCCATTAGCCTAAAAATGGGATTAATAGTATTTAACCTAAGTTATGGGATTAGAGGCAGCCAAAACTCAAATACAAATACCCTAGATCTGAAGAGAAGAAAAGAGGGATAAATTGAGGAGCTTTTGGGAGCCAATTAGAAGAAATAGTTAGGTGCTTATATCAGATTCATCCTCTTCGTCAAAGGAATCAGACCCTACGAATCAGTACAGGCAAATGGTTACCACCCTTTTAATTTAAATAGCATTTTTTGATTCATATCATGGTGGGTGTAACTGATAATCGTATTTGGGTTGGTTATCACGTGTAAATGGGATTTTGTCGAAATTAACATCGTGCGAGGTTAAAAGTAAAATTGGCGGTGAGAAATGGTTAAATGTTGTTAAATAGTAAATTATATTAGGATCATTATAATTGATGTTGATTAATTTCGAAAGTGTAGAATAAAATTTGAGAAAATCTATTGTTGGAAGTTGTGGAAAACTAATTTCGAGAGTTAATGATTTGTGGGAAAATTAATGATGTTTATGTGTTAAATCCATTATGTGAATCTGTTTAAGAGAGGGATTAAATATTGGGAAGGACGGAACTAAGAGTTGGGTTGAAAAATAGAGCTTGGATGGCCATCAATGGCAGAAGGAAGAACGAGGAATACGAAGTGGGCTAGAAACTGGACGGTCATTCCAACGACCTGGGGCATTGTTTAAAAGACGTTGAGAAATGTTTGGCAATTCATTCCTTTTTGTTTTTATATGGAATTGGATTTCTTTTATGGACTTTAAATGAGATTTATTTTTTGGACTTTGAAAGGGTTTAATTAGTGAGACTTAGTAACCTCATACTTAGGTACTTAAGGGATGAATATCAAGAATCGAAAAGGTAAATAAGGGGAGAAATTTATCTACCGAAATTGGTGCGCTAAATTCTAAAATGTTTAAAAATTATGGCCTGAATAAATGTGTTCGGGTATTGTAGTTGAGTGACACTATTTTAATAAATTAATTAATGTGAAATTTATTAACTTAAGAGTCGGGGATTTGATTTGGGTATTTAGTCTAGTGTTACGGGAATTAGTCACGGGTTAGCCGGGTGAAAATTTATTATATATACGAATAATGTGATAGTATGTATGTATATATATATATATATATATATATATATATATATATATATATATATATATATATATATATATATATATATATATATATATATATATAATTGTGTGCTTATTTGATATCGGTGTAAGAAATTTTTATAAATACATACCCCTATAATGTTATCACAGTAGGTTGCCCTTTGTGGGTGAATCCCCTGGCTTGATAAAGCAGGGAGAGAATAATCCCCAGGTCATAGCATCCATTATTTTATATTGTGATTCTTTTCAAGGTGATACGATGTGGGTATGATTCAGTCTCACACTCGAGGAACTATGACCAACTCCACTACACTTATTATTTCCTGATTTGATGAGAGTTAACCGTCTCGTGGTATCCAAGTAGGATGAGTAAACTTGGAATGATAGCATTTTAAAGAAAACATTTGGTGAGTTTATACTCGGGAGGATGGATATACGTATGGCATGTGTGTGGATGTTCTAGTATAATTGTACATATATAATAGTGTAGATATTTATATACGGGTGAAATACATGAAGTGATATTGTATTAAGTATATACGTATATAATTGAGTGGATATTTATATATAGGTGGACTACATGAAGTAAAATGATATTACTTGTATATAATTAGTGAGATTGCCATTAAGTTTTTTCTTTAAATGATTAATTAAGTTAATGTAAAAAATAACATTATGAATTAACAGTAAGCTTACTCAGGCTAGAGTAATGTGTCAGGAAGTGCTCACAATAAGGCTACTTTGATGGGGTAGTAAAACTAGAACGGTTAGGAAGAAAGCCTTTAGTGTGCACTTTAGATGAGGGGTGAGTATGATCTCAAGGGAGTGCGTCACTAGCTTAAATATGAAAAGTATATTTGCATCTTAATTACTGCAAACTTAATCACTTGCTAAATATTTTCAAAATCTTTTGGGTTCTAACTCTTGCTGCAAATATTTTCAAAACATTTTAGGTGTCAATTCACAGGGACGACATACTTGATTATCTTTTCCAGGGACACGCAATTGCAGCACATGTGGATGAATGCGGGAGTTGGATTGGACGCATCGTTTCTTTATTCCTAGATTATGAATCTTATCTCAGTTGCAGTTTCATATAAGGCGTGTTGTCCATTTACTTACAGACTTAGTATTTGGATTATTTATTTATCTATTGGATTATTATTTTGGATTTGGGAGTTATAGCCTATGGTTTATTTGGCAAGTCTTTTATTTATTTATTATGTTTTGTTTTAGAATCTGCGATTGTGTGTATGGATTAGTTTATCTTATTACGCATGTATTTATCTATTTAGTTAATGATAAAATTTGGCACCGGATTAATTAACTCATAGGTGATTATTAACTAATACGATTTTCGACAGTGATGATAAGAATGAACCAAATGGAAATATTTTTTTAATTTAATAAAGGCCTGATCACCCGGTATTTAATTGGGATTGGTGTCATAGATGATCTCAGAGCATCAAGTTATAGATTCCTTAGGATATGTGCGGCTTATTAATTTTTAGCTCATCGTTCATTTGATATATACATCCCCTTGTATTATGATTGTTGTACTCATCTTTACATGTTTGAAGATATCATACTTCTGCTATTAAATTTGGTATTCACTATGAACTCATGCAACTCATTTTAAATTTCAGATGCCACACAGGAGAGGTAGACCGGCTAGAACAGTAGTGAGAGATGAGGTGAGAGAGGCTCATCAGTATCCAGTGACGACTGCACAGGTGGAAGAGATTGTGTCCTAGGTAGTCAATGCATCCATGACTTCCATGGTCATATCCTTTTTGCAGAATCTGCCATATCCGTTAGTGGCACCCGACATTTAGGCCCACTTGGGGCCGTCATATTGGCAGAGAGCTAGAGAAGCATTTCATAAGGGTCACCCACCGTAGTTTCAGGGTAATTCAGATGTAGTAGTGGCCAGTCAGTGGAAGAATGACATGCAACACCATCTGCGTATAATTGAGTGCATTTACACTCAAAAATAGTTCTTGGCAACATTCAAGCTAGTGGGCGCAGCTCTACAGTGGTGGGAATCTGTGACCACTGCATAGGAGAGAGATGTGTTGAGCATTGGGGAGTTTTGGGTACGATTTCACAACAAGTATTTTTTGCTCGCTATTCAGACAGAGATGCGGTGATAGTTTCTAAATGTTTATCAAGGAGATAGGACCGTGACAGAATAAGAGTAAGAGTTCACTAGAAAACTTTTTGAAATATGAGGTAAACACTGAAGAGAAGAGCATGCATAAATTCATGGATGGACTTGCGTGGAAGATCCGACAACACTTATTGGTAATTCGGTGTTCAAGACATATATGAAGGTTATCAATGTAGCGCTACTTCATTTCCAATATCAGCAATTTCACATGAAGTATAGCAAGAGGGTGAGTGGGTCCAATCAGGCTGATAAGGTAGATAGGAACAGTGTCAGTGGGGCACAACAGCAACAGGAGCAGGACTCTCGGTAAGGAAATTTGGCAAAAATATTTAAATATGAAACTTATTGATCTGAGAGGTGAATTCAGGCAGGGTCAGTAGGACCCTCAACATCAACAGCATCATTTCGTTCCTAAAGGCCACCAGGGCTAAGGGAATAACGAGGGAGGCAAACAAAGCCATGAACAGTGCATAGAGGATTTTTTGGAAAATGTTTCTTTTGTGGAGAGACAGGCAACAGGAAGAGAGATTTTCCTAAGTGAGACAGAGGGAAACTATAGGATGAGGTTCTGAATGTACAACCACTATAGCAATCCTTGGGTCAGTTCAGACGAGAGGATTTCAATCAGGAACCCATTGACCAGGCAAAGAAATTCGAGTATGGAGGTAAATTGTCTTCATTATCCTATGTGTATGGGGGAGCTTTTTATGACATAGGGGAGTTAAAATTAAAATTATGATCACTAGCATTCATGAGTGAGTCAGATTTAGTGGGTGTGTTTGTCGTAATAGTCATATTATGTATATATAATTACCATGGGGTAGGAAAACTCTTTAGTATTACCCACGAGAGAGCGGGTGTGTACACTAAGGGTATGTTTACATTACATGTGAGTTTAATAATTTCGAGAGTTAAGAGAATAGAGTAGACTATTTTCCAAGTTTCGATTGGTTAGTGATGGTGTGGGTCTATAGTGGATAGTTATAATAAAACTTTGGGTTTGCTATACAAGGGTATGAATTTTTTTCCTGGGTATCACTTGAAATAGGGACTAGCCTATATATACGTGTGTATATGTTATAGTGTGTTGTATAGTAGACTTAAAAGAATATGTTATATTGCTATATTTGAACCCGGTAAGTAGGGATTAGGACATGGGTTTGGTACCTTGGTTATTATACGTATATGTAGTAATAACTGTGAATTGAAAGTTATATCACGATTTAAGGCTAGTAGAGTCGGGTAACAATTCTGCAGATAAACACGGGTATAGGGTGTATGGGCGCCCAAGATAATTAATTTAATTTTAAAATATTCCACGATTAGAAGAGTTATTTTGTAAGTTTGTGAATTGGGATATATTCGATGCTTGGATTAAAAAACTTAGCTTAATTTCGATGACGAATTTCTTTATAAGGGTGGAAGTATGTAATACCCCCTATTTTTTAGGACATATAATTTAATTATTTTGGTGATATCGGATTTTATTATTTTGGAGGAACTAATTAATATTTTGGTGATATAGGATTTTATTAATTTGGAGGAGTTAATTAATTTCGTGAATTAAGATTTAATTATTTCGGGTTATTTTTAAATTTCACGTGTCGTATTTTGAGGTAAAAATTGGAGAATTTTATAGAGTAACTCAAATGATTATTATGAGTGCACAATTGACTCCGGTTAGGTCAAAATAGTCGAAATAGAGTACCCAGGGATAGTAATTGGGTCTTGGGGCATTTTTAGGCATAATCGAGCCCACACGGAGGTATTCGGGTCATTTGGGCTTGACCTATTAGCCTAAAAATGGGATTAATTGTAGTTAACCTAAATTATGGTATTAGAGGCAATAATAGATCAAATAGAAAAACCCTAGATCTGCTGAGAAGAAAAGAGGGAGAAATTGAGGAGCTTTTGGGAGCCAATTCTAAGAGAGATTTGGATGCTTGTGTCAGATTTGTCCTCTTCGTCAAAGGAATTAGACCCTACGAATCAGTACAGGTAAGTGGTTAACTTGATTTTAATTTAAATTGCAGTTTTTGATTCATATCATGGTGGGTGTAACTGATAATAGTATTTGTGTGGGTTAGCACGTGTTAATGGGATTTTGACAAATTAACATTGTGCGAGGTTAAAAGTAAAATTGGTGGTGAGAAATGGTTAAATGTTGTTAGCGACTAAATTATATTAGGATTCGTATAATTGATGTTGATTAATTTCCAAAGTGTAGAACAAATTTGAGAAAATCTAACATTGGAAGTTGTGGAAACTCATTTCGAGAGTTAATGATTTGTGGGAAAATTAATAATGTTTATGTGTTAAATCCATGATCTGAGTCGGTTTAAGAGAGGGATTAATTATTAGGAAGGACGGAACTAAGAGTTGGATTAAAAAATAGAGCTCGGATGGCCATCAATGGCGGAAGACAGAATAAGGAAGATCAAGTGGGCTGAAAAGTGGATGGTTGCTCGAACGACGCGAGGCATTTTTCGAAAGACGTTGAGAAATGTTTGGCAGTTCATTCCTTTTTGTTTTTATTTGGCCTGAGATTTCATTTCTGGACTTTAAATGAGATTTCTTTTGTGGACTTTAAAAGGGTTTAATTAGTGAGACTTAGTAATCTCATACTTAGAGACTTAAGGGAAGAGTGTAAAGAATCGTAAAGGTAAATAAGGGGCGAAATTTATCTACGAAAATTAGTGCACTAAATTCTAAAATGTTTAAAATTAACGGGTTGAGTAAATGTGTACAGGTATTGTTGTTGAATGGCACTACTTTAATAAATTAATTAATGTGAAATTTATTAAATTAAGAGTCAGGGATTTTAATCAGATATTTTTAGGCTAGTGTTATGGGAATTAGGCATGGTTTACCCGGTGAAAATTCATTATATACACATATATCTATATAATAAGTTACAAAACTTCCGTATGTTATAAGCTTAGCTTATGATGTCAGAAAATATGTTTTTCCTACATTGTCTCTTTTTCCTCTCAATTCTTTGTCTTCCCCCTCTTTTATTACTTACCAAATTTACACTTAGAATTCAAAATTGGGGGTACTTTGGGAAAGACAACAATACTTCTCTCCCGCTCACACCCTCTCTTATTTCTCGCACAAACAAAAAAATTTATGTCATTCTCCACTTCTCCTCCGTTTTGTAAGCCCTATGTTTTAGAGATTTTTGCACTTTTAGTGTTCATTGTTTGTTTGTTTGTAGTTGTATTGTGGAAATCTGACCCTTTTTTTATTCGATTTTTAGAGATTTAGAGATTTTTTTGGGAAAGTAGATGCTCTCTCTGTAACATTGTATAGATCTGACATTTTATGTTTTCGTTCAATTTTTTTTGTTCGATCTGAGTTGTGGTACAAACTCCATCTGGAAGCAATGAAGGTATCCATCTTTTTCTACTTTTTTGAATCCCTTGTTCTCTATGATGGTCATTTTGTTTTTTGCTATTTTGATTGAATTCTCGAAGTTTAATATGCTCAATTGATTGTGTAGATCTGACATTATGTTGAATACTTCAAATTGTGTTTCAATTGTTATTGTTCATAGGTAAACCTGAGCATAGGTATGTGTTAAAATTTCTTCTCATTTTTCATTGTAGGTACATCACTTTTTCTATCATTAGCAAATACTAGAAGTTAAAACTTGTCATACGTTGCTTAAAAAGTAACTCAAAATGAAAGCAATTTCATCATCACGAATTTATAGATGTTCTTTTATTCTTTGGATTAACATTTCGGTTTCTCATCTTACATTTTTGTATTGTTCAATTATTCTTATAATATTTCATTTTTCAATTTTTTCTTTTGTTGTTTTTTTCTTTTGTTGTTTACAGGTTTCATTATTGATTATATCTCTCCCCTTCCATTTAAGGTATCCTCTCATAAGAAGTTTAACCAAATATAATTAGAAATTGAATCAGCATTCAATAATAAGTTTTGTGTATTTCTAAAGTTTGAGCCATTATGTATTCCATTCCATTACAAAGTTTGAGATTATGATTTTTTATCACTATTTCTATTTATGTCTGTCTTCAAAAGTTTTTACTTGCCCTTTTCATTTGTTATTTGTTATAAATTTTTGTTTGTACTTTATTGTTCGGTGTTTATGATCTTGCAACTAATGTTGTATTAATTGTGTTCGACTATAACTTTTTTATGTCCTTCACTTAATCAGACATTTTAGCGCATTTTGACATTTTTTAGTGAAAATTTTTTATTACTCAGCAAAGATCTACAACTATTGCATACTTACAGCTTATTCAGGGCTTCAAGATTTCTATTTTGGTCCTCAGACGTTTGTAAATGGTATGTTAACTTGAGTTATTTCAATATGTATGGTGTTTGATTTGTTATGTTAAGTAGATCTAAATGTTCGAGTTGTGACATTTATCTGATATGTTTTGTTCGTAACTGATTTGTAAGTCTACATCTTTAAAAGGATTAATTTTAGGTGATATTGATTAATTCCAAAATTGTTATTTTAACGGGATTGTTTATTTCGTTTCACTATAGATGAATCGAACTTACTTTTCTTCAAATGTTATTTGATTTAAAAAATGTTGCATTAATAATCAAATATTTTATTGTAATTTCATGTGTGGAGTAGACTAAGTGATATGATGACCCGAGATAGAGGACGAGCTGCCATGGTCAGAGGCGGTGATGGGCGGCACGTGGGGTGAAAGCGAGAGAGTGTAGGAGAACAAATCAATACCAAATATATATTACAGGTATATTTATACTATAATTCTCTCAACACCATATTGCAACGGTATCCTCGACCGTATATTTGTAAAAGAAAATCAAAAAATTATAGGGATATATATTACCCCTATAATTTATTACGTAATGATACGGTAATATAAATCCTTATAATTTATTTATTTTAATACATATTTGTTTTAATACCTGTAATAACAAGTATATTTATTTAATATACCTGTAATGTATGTTAATACGGTTGTACATTTGTATTATGTACATTAGTACTCAAATTTATCTTCCTATGTAATATATATTTAATATACCTATACGTTGAATTGGTCCCATTTTGTTTATAACTCGACCAATGCCGAACAGGCTAATAGATCACTATGCTTATGTTAGGCATCTTGAATTGGCGTCTTTGGTGCTTGTAGATATTGAAGAGGGCTTAGAGGCTCTGGAGTCCGCAGGAAAAAGTTCAAGAGAAGATAAAGGGCTTGCAAAAGGAGAGGGAAGAACACTACACCAAAACTGGCGAATGGTCACGGCCAAAATCCCTTACCAAGACTGTGGGTCGCGGACTTGGGTTGTGACCATTTCGGGAGCGACCAATTTTGTGGGTCACGACCCAAGTTCGTGACCAAAAAATGGTCACAACCCGCAAGGGGTCACGGTAGATGGACGCGGACTTGGGTCGTGACCCACACCGCGACCGGAAAAAAATGGTCGTAGCCCAAGCCCGTGACCCACAACCGTGACAAAAATTGGTCTCGGTCAAAGTCTGAGACACACGCCGAGGCGAAAAAAAAGGAAAAAAATGGTTGCAGCCCAAGTTCGTGACAAAAATTGGTCGCGGCCCGCACGGCCATAAAATTTAACAATCAAATTATAAAAGCCCGCATGGCCATAAAACTAAACAATAAAAGCCCGCACAACTGTAACACATAAAAAACATAATCCTTAATGTCCACAACATTATATAAACAATCTTCATGTTGTAAACTATTGCCTTATTCACTTGTTCCACGTGCAAAAATACTACAAATTATAGGATACAAAAAAAAATTGATATCAGTAACCAAGTAGTTTTACAAAAACTTTATTCAAGATGAAAAATTGCATATATGAGTTATAATTATCAACATATCAATTCCTACGAGTTACATTGGTCCCGTGCGATGTGTCGGGGACACTCACGGGACCGTTCGGGGGCGGTTTCAGGTTTTCACCCACTGACACCTTGTTTTTATGCCCAACTCTAGAATTATGCCAATTATCATTGTATTCTCAAACTGGGAGTCCAATGATCGCACGATAAGTTCCTACGAGTTACATTGGTCTCGTGCGAGGTGTTGGTGCCACTCACAGGGCCATTCAGGGGTTGTTTTGGGTTTTCACCCACTAACGCCATGTTCTTATGCCTAAGGCTAGAAATATGGAAATTATTGTTGTATTCTCAAACTGGGAGTCCCTTGATCGCGCGATAAATTCCAACGAGTTACGTTGATCCCGTGCGAGGTGTTGGTGCCACCCACGGAGCCATTCGGGGTTTTTTCGGGTTTTCACCCACTAATGCCATATTTTTATGCCTAAGTCTAGAAATATGAAAATTATCATCGTATTCTCAAACTGAGAGTCCCGTGATCACGCGATAAGTTCCTACGAGTTACATTGGTCTCATGCGAGGTGCTGGTGTCACTTACGAGGCCATTCAGGGGCTATTTCGAGTTTTCACCCACTAATGCCATATTTTTATGCCTAAGTCAAGTAATATGAAAATTATCATCGAATTCTCCAACCAGGAGTCCCGTGATCGCACAATAAGTTCCTACGAGTTACATTAGTCTCGTGCGAGGTGTTGTTGCCACTCACGGGGCCGTTCATGGGTTGTTTCGGGCTTTCACCCACTAATGCCATGCTTTAAAGCCTAAGTCTAGAAATATGCAAATTATAGTCGTATTCGCAAGACAGGAGTCCTATGATCACACGATAAATTACTATGAGTTACATTGGTCCCGTACGAGGTGTTGGTGCCACTCACGGGGCCGTTCGGGGCTGTTTCGGGTTTTCACCCGCTAACGCCATATTTTTAATCTTAAGTCTAGAAATATGAAAATTATCACCATATTCTTAAACTGGGAGTCCCGTTTTCACACGGTCAGTTCCTACGAGTTACATTGGTCCCGTGCGAGGTGTCAGTGCCACTCACGAGGCCGTTTGGGGGTATTTTCAGGTTTTCAACCACTAATGCCATGTTTTTATGCCTAAGTCTAGAAATATGCAAATTATCATCGTATTCTCAACTAGGAGTCCCATGATCCTGCGATAAGCTCCTACGAGTTACATTGGTCCCGTTCGAGGTGTTGTATCCACTCACGGGGCCGTTCGGGGGTTGATTTGGGTTTTCACCCACTAATACCATGTTTTTATGCCTAAGTCTAGAAATATGCAAATTATCATCGTATTCTCAAATCGGGAGTCTCATGATCGCACGATAAGTTCCTAGGAGTTACATTAGTCTCGTGCGAGGTGGTGCGCCACTCACGAGGCCGTTCGGGGGCTTGTTTGAGTTTTCACCCACTTACGCCATGCTTTTATGCCTAAGTCGATTAATATGAAAATTATCAGCGTATTCTCACACCGGGAGTCCCGTGATCACGCGGTAAGTTTGTACGAGTTACATTGGTCTCGTATGAGGTGTTGGTGCAACTCACGGGGCCGTTCGGGGGCTATTTTGGGTTTTCACACATTAACGCCATGTTTTTAAGCCTAAGTCTAGAAATATTCAAATTAAAGTCGTATTCTTAAGCAGGGAGTCCCGTGATCGAGTGGTAAGTTCCTACGAGTTACATTGGTCCCGTACGAGGTATTGGTGCCACTCACGGGGCCGTTTGGGGGATGTTTCAGGTTTTCACCCACTAATGCCGTGTTTTTATATCTAAGTCCAGAAATATACCAGTTATCATCGTATTCTCAAATTGAGAGTCCTGTGATCGCACGATAAGTTCCTATGAGATACATTGGTCAGGTGCGACGTGTAGGTTCCACTCACCGGACTGTTCGGGGGCTATTTTTTGTTCTCACCCACTAATGCCATGTTTTTATGCCAAAGTCTAAAAATATGCAAAATACCGTCGTATTCTCAAATTGGAAGTCCCGTGATCCCGCGGTAAGTTCCTACGAGTTACATTGGTCTCGTGCGAGGTGTTGGTAGAACTCACGGGCCGTTCGGTGGATGTTTCGGGTTTTAACCCACTAACGCCATGTTTTTAAGCCTCAGTCTAGAAATATGAAAATTATAGTCGTATTCTCAAACCGGGAGTCCTATGATCGCGCGGTCAGTTCCTACGAATTACATTGGCCCCGTACGAGGTGTTGGTTCCACTCACGAGGCCGTTCGGGGGATATTTCATGTTTTCACCCGCTAATGCCATGTTTTTATGCCTAAGTCTAGAAATATGCAAATTATCGTCGTATTCTCAAACCAGGAGTCCCGTGATCGCGTGATAAATTCCTATGAGTTACATTGGTCTCTTGTGAGGTGTTGTTGACACTCATGGGGCCATTCGGTAGTTGTTTCATATTCTCAAATCGGGCGTCCCGTGATCACGCGGTAAGTTCCTATGAGTTATATTGGTCTCTTGCGAGGTGTTAGTGCAACTCACGGGGCCGTTCGGGGGCTGTTTCGGGTTTTCACCCACTAATTCCATATTTTTATGCCTATGTCTATAAATATGCAAATTATCATCATATTCTCAAACTGAGAGTCCTGTGATCGTGTGATAAGTTCCTACGAGTTACATTGGTCTCGTGTGAGGTGCTGGTGCCACTCACGAGGCCGTTCGGGGGCTGTTTCGAGTTTTCACCCACTAACGTAATGATTTTATGCCTAAGTCGAGTAATATGAAAATTATCATCGTATTCTTAAACCGAGAGTCTCGTGATCGAGCGGTAAGTTCCTACGAGTTAAATTGGTCCCGTGCGAGGTGTTGGTACCACGCACGGGGCCGTTTGGGGGTTGTTTTGGGTTTTCACCCGCTAATGCCATATTTTTAATCTTAAGTCTAGAAATATGCAAATTATCATCGTATTCTTAAATTTGGAGTCCCGTTTTAGTGTCGTCAGTTCCTATGAGATACATTGGTCCCGTACGAGGTCGCAGTGCCACTCACGGGGCCGTTTAAGGGCTGTTTCAAGTTTTCACCCACTAACGCCATGTTTTTATGCCTAAGTCTAGAAATATGAAAATTATCGTCGTATTCTTAAACCAGGAGTCCCATGATCCTGCGATAAGTTCCTACGAGTTACATTGGTACCGTTCGAGGTGTTGTTGCCACTCATGGGGCCGTTCGGGGGCTGTTTCGGGTTTTCACCCACTAATACCATGTTTTTATGCCTAAGTCTACAAATATTCAAATTATCATCGTATTCTCAAATCGGGAGTCCCATGATCGCACGATAAGTTCCTAGGAGTAACATTGGTCTCGTGCGAGGTGTTGATGCCACTCATGAGGCCGTTCAGGGGGTATTTTGAGTTTTCACCCACTTACGCCATGCTTTTATGCCAAAGCCGACTAATATAAAAATTAGCATCGTATTCTCACACCGGGAGTCCCGTGATCACGCGGTAACTTCGTACGAGTTACATTAGTCTCGTACGAGGTGTTGGTGCAACTCACGGGGCCATTCGGGGGCTGTTTTGGGTTTTCACCCATCAACGGCCCATTTTTAAACCTAAGTCAAGAAATATACAAATTATAGTCGTATTCTCAAATCGGGAGTCCCGTGATCGAGCGATAAGTTCCTACGAGTTACATTGGTCCCGTACGAGGTATTGGTGCCACTCATGGGGCCGTTCGGGGGTTGTTTCGGGTTTTCACTCACTAATGCCGTGTTTTTATGCCTAAGTCCTGAAATATACAAGTTATCATTGTATTCTCAAATTGAGTGTCCCTTGATCGCACGATAAGTTCCTTCGAGATACATTGGTCCCGTGCGAGGTATAAGTGCCACTCACAGGGCTGTTCGGGGGCTGTTTTGGGTTTTCACCCACTAACGCCATGTTTTTATGCCAAAGTGTAAATATATGCAAATTACCATCGTATTCTCAAACCGGGAGTCCCGTGATCCCGCGATAAGTTCCTACGAGTTACATTGGTCTGGTGCGAGGTGTTGGTTCAACTCACGGGCCGTTCGGGGGCTGTTTCGAGTTTTCATCCACTAACACCATGATTTTATGCCTAAGTCGAGTAATATGCAAATTATCATCGTATTCGCAAACTCAGAGTCTTGTGATGGAGCGGTAAGCTCCTACGAGTTAAATTAGTCCCGTGCAATGTGTTGTTTCCACTCACGGGGCCGTTCAGGGATTGTTTTGGGTTTTCACCCACGAACGCTATGTTTTTATGCCTAAGTCTATAAATATGCAAATTATCGTCGTATTATCAAACCAGGAGTCCCGTGATCTCGCGATAAGTTCCTACGAGTTGCATTGGTCCCTTGCGAGGTGCTGGTGCCACTCACGAGGCAGATTGACGGTTGTTTCGAGTTTTCATTGACTAACGCCATGTTTTTATGCCAAAGTCTAGAAATATGCAAATTACCATCGTATCCTTAAATCGAGAGTCCCGTGATCCCACGATAAGTTCCTACGAGTTACATTGGTCTCATGCAAGGTGTTGGTGCAACTCACGGGCCGTTCGGGAGCTATTTCGGGTTTTCACCCACTAATACCATGTTTTTAAGCCTCAGTCTAGAAATATGTAAATTATCGTCATATTCTCAAACTGGGAGTCCCGTGATCGCGCGATAAATTCCTACGAGATACGTTGGTCCTATGCGAGGTGTTGGTGCCACTCACGGGGCGGTTTGGGGGTTGTTTCGTGTTTTCACCCACTAATGAAATGTTTTTATACCTAAGTCTACAAATATGCAAATTATCATCGTATTCTCAAGCCGAGAGTCCCGTGATCATGCTATAAGTTCCTATGAGTTACACTGGTCTCGTGCGATGTGCTGGTGCCAATCACGAGGCCATTTAGGGGATGTGTTGTGTTTTCATCCACTAACACCATGCGTTTATGCCTAAGTCGAGTAATATTCAAATTATCATCATATTCTCAAATCGGGAGTCGCTTGATCGAGCGGTAAGTTCCCACAAGTTACATTAGTCCCGTGCGAGGTGTTGCTGCTACTCACGGGGTCGTTCAGGGGTTGTTTCGGGTTTTCATCCACTAAAGCTATGTTTTTGTGCCTAAGTCTAGAAATATTCAAATTATCATCTTATTCTCAAACTGGGAATCCCGAGATCATGCGAACAGTTCCTACGAGTTACATTTGTCTCGTGCAAGGTGTTAGTGCCACTCTTAGGGCCGTTCGGGGGCTGTTTTGGGTTTTCACCCACTAACGCCATATTTTTATTCCTAAGTCTAGAAATATGTAAATTATCATCGTATTCTTAAACGAGGAGTCTTGCGTTCGTGCGATTCGTTCCTACGAGTTTCATTGTTCCCGTGCGAGGTGTTGTTGCCACTCATAGGGTCGTTCGGGGTCTGTTTCGGGTTTTCACCCACTAATGCCATGTTTTTATGCCTAAGTCTAGAAATATGCAAATTATCGTCGTATTCTCAAACTGAGAGTCCCATGATCGTGCGATAAGTACCTACGAGTTACATTGGTCTCATGCAAAGTGTTGGTGCCACTCAAGGGGCCGTTCGGGAGATATTTCGTGTTTTCACCCACTAATGCCATGTTTTTATGCCTAAGTCTAGAAATATGCAAATTATTATCGTATTCTCAAACCGAGAGTCCCGTGATCGTGCGATAAGTTCCTACGAGTTACATTGGTCTCGTGCGAGGTACCAGTGCCACTAACGAGGTCGTTCGGGGTTGTTTCAAGTTTTCACCCACTACCGCCATGCTTTTATGCCTAAGTCGAGTAATATGTAAATTTCATCAATTTATCAAACTCGGAGCCCCGTGATCGCGCGGTAAGTTCCTACGAGTTACATTAGTCCCCTGCGAGGTGTTGGTGCCACTCACGGGGTCGTTCAGGGGCTATTTCGGGTTTTCACCCACTAACGCCATGTTTTAAAGCCTAAGTCTCGAAATATGAAAATTATACTAATATTCTCAAACTGTGAGTCCTATGATCCCGCGATCAGTTCCTACGAGTTACATTGGTGGTGTACGAGGTGTTGGTGCCACTCACGGGGCCGTTCTCGAGTTTTCACCCGCTAATGCTATATTTTTATGCCTAAGTCTAGAAATATGCAAATTATCATCGTATTCTCAAACCAGGAGTCCCGTTATCACGCGATAAGTGCCTACAAGTTACATTGGTCCCGTGCGAGGTGTTGTTGCCACTCACGGGGTCGTTCGGGGGTTGTTTCGGGTTTTCACCAACTAATACCATGTTTTTATGCCTAAGTCTAAAAATATTCAAATTATCAACGTATTCTCAAATTGGGGGTCCCATGATCGCACGATAAGTTCCTAGGAGTTACATTGGTCTCGTGCGAGGTGTTGGTGCCACTCATGAGGCCGTTCGGGGGGTCTTTTGAGTTTTCACTCACGCCATGCTTTTATGCCTAAGTCGAGTAATATGAAAATTATCATCGTATTCTCACACCGGGAGTCCCGTGATCACACGGTAAGTTTGTATGAGTTACATTGGTCTCGTACGAGGTGTTGGTGCAACTCAAAGGGCCGTTCGGCGACTGTTTTGGGTTTTCACCCTTTAACGCCACGTTTTTAAGCCTAAGTCAAGAAATATACAAATTATAGTCATATTCTCAAATCGAGAGTCCGGTGATCGAGCCATAAGTTCCTACGAGTTACATTAGTCCTGTACGAGGTATTGGTGCCACTCACGGGGTCGTTCGGGGCTTGTTTCGGGTTTTCATCCACTAATGCCGTGTTTTTATGCCTAAGTCCTGAAATATACAAGTTATCATCGTATTCTCAAATAATGAGTCCCGTGATCGCACGATAAGTTCCTTCGTAATACATTGGTCCCATGCGAGGTATAAGTACCACTCACCGGGCTGTTCGGGGGCTGTTTTGTGTTTTCACCCACTAACGCCATATTTTTATGCCAAAGTGTAGAAATATGCAAATTCTCGTCGTATTCTCAAATCGGGAGTCCCGTGATCCCGTGGTAAGTTCCAAGAGTTACATTGGTCTCGTGCGAGGTATTGGTGCAACTCAAGGGTCGTTCGGGGGCTGTTTCAAGTTTTCACCCCCTAACACCATGTTTTTAAGCCTCAGTCTAAAAATATGCAAATTATAGTCGTATTCTCAAATCGGGAGTCCTATGATCGCGCGGTCGGTTCCTACGAGTTATATTCGTCCCGTACGAGGTGTTGGTGCCACTCACGGGGCCGTTTGGGGGCTATTTCGAGTTTTCACCCACTAATGCCATGTTTTTATGCCTAAGTCTATAAATATGCAAATTATCGTCGTATTTTAAACTAGGAGTCCCGTGATCGCGCGATAAGTTCCTACGAGTTACATTGGTCTCGTGCGAGGTGTTGTTGACACTCATGGGGCCGTTCAGTGCTTGTTTCATATTCTCAAACAGGGAGTCCCGTGATCATGCGGTAAGTTCCTACGAGTTACATTAGTCTCTTGCGAGGTGTTGGTGCAACTCGCGGGGCCGTTCGGGGGCTATTTTGGGTTTTCACCCACCAATTCCATGTTTTTATGCCTAGGTCTAGAAATATTAAAATTATCATCGTATTCTCAAACCGAGAGTCCTGTGATCGTGCGATAAATTCCTACGAGTTACATTGGTCTCGTGCGAGGTGCTGATGCCACTCACGAGGCCGTTCGGGGGCTGTTTCGAGTTTTCACCCACTAACGCCATGCTTTTATGCCTAAGTCGAGTAATATGCAAATTATCATCGTATTCTCAAACCGAGAGTCTCGTGATCGAGCGGTAAGTTCCTATGAGTTAAATTAGTCCCGTGCGAGGTATTGTTGCCACTCACGGGGTCGTTGAGGGGTTGTTTTTGGTTTTCACCCACTAACGCCATATTTTTATGCCTAAGTTTAGAAATATGAAAATTATCGTCATATTATCAAACCAGGAGTCCCGTGATCTTGTGATAAGTTCCTACGAGTTACATTGGTCCCTTGCGAGGTGCTCGTGCCACTCACGAGGCCGATTAACAGTTGTTTCGAGTTTTCATAGACTAACGCCATGTTTTTATGACAAAGTCTAGTAATATGCAAATTACCATTGTATCCTTAAACCTAGAGTCCCGTGATCCCGCGGTAAGTTCCTACGAGTTACATTGGTCTCATGCGAGGTGTTGGTGCAACTCACGAGCCGTTCGGGGGCTATTTCGGGTTTTCACCCACTAACACCACATTTTTATTTCTCAGACTAGAAATATTTAAATTATAGTCATATTCTCAAATTGGGAGTCCCGTGATCGTGCGATAAATTCCTACGAGATACGTTAGTCCTATGCAAGGTGTTGGTGCCACTCACGTGGCCGTTTGGGGGTTGTTTTGTATTTTCACCCACTAATGAAATTTTTTTTGCCTAAGTCTAGAAATAAGCAAATTATCATCATATTCTCAAACCCAGAGTCCTGTGATCGTGCTATAAGTTCCTATGAGTTACACTGGTCTCGTGCGAGGTGCTGGTGCAACTCACGATGTCGTTTAGGGGTTGTTTCGTGTTTTCATCCACTAACACCATGCGTTTATGCCTAAGTCGAGTAATATTCAAATTATTATCATATTCTCAAATCGGGAGTCCCTTGATCGAGCGGTAACTTCCCACAAGTTACATTAGTCCCGTGCGAGGTGTTGCTGCTAGTCAAGGGGTCGTTCAGGGGTTGTTTCGGGTTTTCACCCACTAAAGCTATGTTTTTGTGCCTAAGTCTAGAAATATACAAATTATCATCTTATTCTCAAATCGGGAGTCCCGTGATCGTGCAAACAGTTTCTACGAGTTACATTTGTCCCGTGCAAGGTGTCGGTGCCACTCTCAGGGCCGTTCGTGGGTTGTTTCGAGTTTTCACCCACTAACGCCATGTTTTTATTCCTACGTCTAGAAATATGTAAATTATCATCGTATTCTCCAACCAAGAGTCTTGTGATCACGTGATAAGTTCCTACGAGTTACATTGTTCCCGTACGAGGTGTTGTTGCCACTCAAAGGGCCGTTCGGGGGCTCTTTCGGTTTTTCACCCACTAATGCCATTTTTTTATGCCTAAGTATAGAAATATGCAAATTACCATCGTATTCTCAAACCGAGAGTCCCATGATCGTGCGATAAGTACCTACGAGTTACATTAGTCTCGTGCGAAGTGTTGGTGCCACTCACGGGGCCGTTTGGGAGATCTTTTGTGTTTTCACCCACTAATGCCATGTTTTTATGCCTAAGTCTAGAAATATGCAAATTATCGTCGTATTCTCAAACCGAGAGTCCCGTGATCGCGCGATAAGTTCCTACGAGTTACATTGGTCTCGTGCGAGGTGTCAGTGCCACTAACGAGGTCGCTCGGGGGTTGTTTCAAGTTTTCACCCACTAACGCCATGCTTTTATCCCTAAGTAGAGTAATATGCGAATTGTCATCAATTTCTCAAACTGGGAGTCTCGTGATCGCGCAGTAAGTTCCTACGAGTTACATTAGTCCCGTGCGAGGTGTTGGTGCCACTCACAGGGCCGTTCAGGGGCTGTTTCTGGTTTTCACTCACTAATGCCATGTTTTAAAGCCTAAGTCTAGAAATATGCAAATTATACTCGTATTCTCAAACCGAGAGTCCTATAATCGCCCAATCAGTTCCTACGAGTCCCATGATTGTGCGATAAGGACCTACGAGTTACATTGGTCTCGTGCGAAATGTTGGTGCCACTCACGGCCCGTTCGGGAGATCTTCCGTGTTTTCACCCACTAATGCCATGTTTTTATGCCTAAGTTTAGAAATATGCAAATTATACTCGTATTCTCAAACCGAGAGTCCCGTGATCGCGCGATAAGTTCCTACGAGTTACATTGGTCTCGTGCGAGGTGCCAGTGCCACTAACGAGGTCGTTCGGGGGTTGTTTCAAGTTTTCACCCACTAACGCCATGCTTTTATGCCTAAGTCGAGTAATATGCACATTGTCAGCGATTTCTCAAACTAGGAGTCCCTTGATCTTGCGGTAAGTTCCTACGAGTTACATTAGTCTCGTGCGAGGTGTTGGTGCCACTCACGGGGTCGTTCAGGGGCTGTTTCGGGTTTTCACCCACTAACGCCATGTTTTAAAGCCTAAGTCTAGAAATATGCAAATTATACTCGTATTCTCAAACCGAGATGTAACACCCCGCCTAATTAAATACCGGGTGGCCAGTCCCATACCAAATTAAAATAGAATATACAGTTGGCTCATTCTTAGCATCACCGTCGAAAACATTTACAACTCACCCAATACTCAATTAAGCTGGTGTTAAAAACTTTCCAAATTTTAATTTAACAAAATCCATTTCCAGTTTAAGAATAACACACCACATTTTATTCTACAACACTGATAGCCAAGTAGATAACACAAAAGAATTTAAATGCAATTGGAATAAACATTCTCAAATAATATTAATCCATTACAGTAATCCAACAATATCAAATGTATTAAAAAAACACGAATACAATATTATTTAACCCCGATAGAAAAGATAACTAAATCCTTTGGGTGACATGCCCTAACTAAGAATACTGTGAATCAAATGAAGATAAGCGTCTAAGCAATACTCCTTAGCTCCATAGCCTATCATAATCCGCTAAGGTTGGCGTCCCTGTTGCTGGACACCTGGTATAGAAGATACAATAGAAAAGAAAATATGCAAGGAAACGGGTCAGAGCCCGAATGTGTAAATGATTTTTAAAACAACAAGTATTTAACAAGTGCAATAAAGCATTTATTATGTACATGTTAGATCCAACTCTCACTTGCTATTCTCACCTCTCAACTAGAGTGCACACTTAACGTTTCCTTATTAACTCCCTAGTTAATGGTTTTTCTTTTCTAGTCTCTACATAACAGTTCCATTCCCATATCATAATCCCCGTATGTCCCATACCATACGTCACATTATTATTCATTTACATTTCTTCTTTACATGTTTAGTTTCTCATTAACATGAATCATTTCTCATTAATATGAATTAAGCTTTTCAATTCTTTAAGAATAAACATTCATTAACTTAATTCCATTATCTTTCTCTATTCACCGTTATCTACAATTATCACGGTAGATAGATTTAACCATAATAAATATCCATTCGTTCATTTCATCCATTATATATATATATTCATATATAATACGGCATCCCGAGTCATAGGTGCGGTGCAATGCATTACTCTGCTATCATGTCCCAATATCGCTGGTCGCCGAATAAGAGACAAAAGGTTCGGTAAGGATACCTCGAACCATAAACAACAACACAATCATTGGATGCGAACATAGTTCTCATTCCCATGGGTCACGCACATACCTACGTACCCATAGTCAGCGGACTTATCAACTCCCCGATAAGTCTTTCATAGACCTATGTTCTCGAGCGACAAATCAAAGATCCCATGGATTCATCAGGTTATGGCTGCCCTCACGCGCAAACCTCCCATCGATAGCAAGTAAGCTAGGTATGTCATACACATAAATCATCAATCAATCAAATAGGTATTATCATACCTATAATATAATATCAATAAGGTAATATCACTACCCTAAGATAATTCCCATACGTAGCATTATATCTCTTTTAAATTCCACGTATTAAAATATCATATCTTTACTTCATAATTTAATTATCATCGCATCCTATAACATCTCTCCACTCCCGACGTCGTTAAGGTTCATGCGCGGAGCGTCTCGCAAATCGAAATCGAAACAAGGAACCCCTCCAATACACTACTACTTAACTTTGTCGATCGAGGAGGTCCGTCAACTTCAAATACGCGATCGGCATAACCTCATGCCCTCTTTCAACCAAATGTATTCCAAACTCCCATCTCTATCTAGGAGACATACCACTACGCTCTTGTATTACACTCCGTCCTTGTGAAATCAATAATGAGCTTAAAATCAGTCCTTGATGTTCAAATTGTAACCCTAAGGCTACCCTCACTCAATACACAAGATTCAAATAGGTTTTTCCTCAACATATATTCAGTAAGAAGTCACTAATATCCTACTGGTCCATAACATCATTTCTCCCGAATTACTACGAGTTTAAATTCTCCATTTAATTAAGGTTTAAAACGATAGTTTCAAATCTCTTATAAACACATCTTCTTTCACTTAGGATTAAACCCTCTTGTAAACTTAAGGATACCCAGGTGTTATATTAAATAATCCCTACTGGTCCTATCTTTAATCCTCATACATCCCCATTTGGAATTTAACAAATGAATCTAGCAACCGAAATTCCATTCAATATAATTTTCAACATTTTAATCACTTGAATCCAAATCAAATTAATTCAAATCTTATCAAGGGTTTACTGATATTTTCTAAGTCCCATAATATTCAACTAATAATCAAAAAAGATCCACAAAAGGTTGGGTATAAAAATCAACATTTAAAAAGAAACAACTTTACATATTCTGGGGAGGTCGATCGATCGAAGGCAGGGATCGATCGATCGATCCCTCAGGTCACAGCCTGATTTTTCTGCATTTCAGCAACTACAGGTTTCACCATTTTTACTCATTCAAACCTTGATATTAACATCCCAAATGACTTATAATTATTACTACATGATATATCAACATATATGAACGATTTCCAATACTCTAAACATCCTAGAATCATCAAGGGATTGGATTAAAAACATGTTTCTCTCCTTATTTCCAGAAAATCATCAACATATTAACTTCAAGAACACTTCAATGGTTTTTCAGATTTTTCTTCAACATATTCATGATCATTTCATTGATTATTATCATCCTACAATATAAGTTTACTTCCTATATTATTTCAGTTTCTATAAATCCGTATAACAACTCCATTATGTCTTCCAAACAAGAAAAATCATCTCTTTTCATAATTATTCTAACATGGACAATATACGAACTTAAGTTGCAATTATCAAACACTTGCCTTTACTGAAGGTCTGATCCTTTGGTGTAGTATATCTCAGTTGTTTGTCCCTTCTCCGGTCAACCTCCGGTGGTGGTTGGTGGTGGTGAACCTTGGTTCTTGTTCTTCTCCTTCCCAAGTGAACTCCTCTCTTCCCAAGCACCCTTTTACTCTCTCTCTAGGAAGATGACTTCTCTAATTTGTGTAGAGGAGATGAATAACCCACATACACTTAATCTACCAATACTTATAATAGGACAAAATCCGAAATCACAATTCATCCCCCCTAGAAAAATGACCAAAATGCCCTTCCGGGTTGTCTATTCATTTCCAAATGACCCGAGACTCAAAATTAACATCCAAATAGACTTTTCTGACTATTTCGAACATTCCGGATGCAATGGCGCAGTCAAAATGACAATAAGGTCGATAGAAAATAAATTTCCTTTATAATTTAATAAATTAGTCCCGACACGTCCCATACCGCGTCTGACTAAAAATCCAAATTACCGAAATTATATCACACCGTCATAACAATGACATCACATTCATATATTACCTAAATATCTTTAAGTAATATTCAGAATTATCAATTTTAATATCCACAATTTGGATAAAGCCCAAATGAATTAATATATAGTAAAATCCAATTAATCCATTAAGTAAAAATATAACCCATTTTAAAAGTCATAAAAATTACGGGGTAATACATACTTCCCCCTTATAACAGAATTTCATCCCGAAATTCAGGAATATAAGTCATACCGGTAAGGTCAACTCCGAGTATAAATCTCTCATCGCAAGAAATCTAAAATGTACCGCCCATACAGTACGTTAACGAAAATTCCTATCGATGTTATACACCAAGCCTCCCCATATAGTTTCAACTGAATCGAATATAAACTTTACCCAATCTTCCCTATACCGTCCTCGTGACTAATTTTGGGGAAAATGAGCCTCACATATTGAACAAATAAATTCTGAAGTTCCAACTACTTACCTTTTTCACAATTATGAAAACTACTACAATCCAATCATCCAGGGCGCCCATACACCCTCTCGTACTGCTTTCAATATTAACATTTTCGCAAAGATTATAAACTCATATCCCAAAGACCTAAATTATTTCGACTCCCAACGGTTATTAGTTTCATGCGTGGGGTGTCTCGCAAGCGAAATCCAAACAAGGAACCACCATTATACACTACTTCCTAAAGTAGTCGATCATCGAAACTCCTAAGGTCCTTATTCAATAGTGTATACAAATTTGGTTTATAGATTTAAAAAAAATGTAGTTTTATTGATTTCAAATAGAGTCTACGCACCTACTCTCTTACAGAAGACAAGATGCAGGATAGTAGTAGTACATACGCTCTCATATACCACAAGTCAATGCACGCCGATAGTCAAATCACGCACGGACCTGCCCAAGGTAAGTAATCTCATGATAAAAATCAAACCCACGTGATAACATGTAATATAAAGGTGTCCCACACCCCTCAGTGAGTCTACGTAAATAACAGTGCTATAGGCTAAGTTTAGCAACCCTTTTGCCCACACCATATTAATCCCTACAAAATTCAATAAACGCCTCATAATTCCTTAGATAGAAAACATACCCTCATTCACGGGTGGTGGTTCTTGATTCACTGCCTAATGGATGTTATATACATGCCCGTACTAACCCTGCTGCGCGGGTGCTGCTGGAATGGGAGGTAGTGCTAGCACCGGAGATGGAGCTGGAAGAGCAGCTGGTGGAAACACTGGTACCTGTGGCTCTTGTCGAGCATGTTGTTGCTGTGGGAATTTGTCTTTATCAGGACAATCTTGACATTTATGGCCATACTTGCCACACACGAAACATTTTCCCATAAACTTTCCACCACTTTGCCCCTGTTGACCCCGAACTTGCTGACCATTACCTCCCTTCCCTTGGCCCTGATGAGCCTGTGTCTGGCCCTGATGGCCTTGTTGTCCTTGCCCAATACCTCTATCCCCAAATCGAGAATCTCCAGATCGCAAATGCTTAGCATAGTCCCCTGTCTGGGAACCCTGATTACTCTGACGCTGATGACTCTGCCCTGACTGAGTCCCACTAGAACTGCCTCTAGTAGTCTTACCTTGCAGGCTTGACCCAAACCACCGATTAACACCCTGATTATGGAAGCGGTTATCCTGGCAGTGGAGCATTGCAGCATTAAGAATATCTGCATACGTACGTAGTGAAAGATTCCCCAATAAATGTTGGCGAATCTTATAGTTCAACCCATCAGTGAACATTAGAATTCTCCTCTCCTCAGTGGGTACTTCTGCTGGTACCAAATTTGTTAATCTCGTAAATTCTTCCTCATATTCCGCCACAGTTTTCTCTCCCTGTTTCAAATCAATTAGTTTTCGCCTCATCTCTGTCTGGATGGCGGAAGGAAAATACTTCCCATCAAACCGTATCCAAAAGTCTTGGATATTCATTATGTCCCTCTCCTCCATAGTGGTCGTAGCTTCCCACCATTGCAAAGCTGCCCCTACTAGCTTGAATGTAGCTAGTATTTGACATTGAACCTCAGTGCATTCGATCATTCTCAAGTGTCGTTGGATATCTTTCTTCCATTGGCTAGCAGTCACAACATCTGATCCTCACTGAAACTCAGGTGGATGCACTTTCTGAAAAGCATCCCTCGCTCGTTCCCATGCAGTAGGAAATACTTGTGCGGGTGGCACAACCGGTGTCGGTGCAGGAGCTTGCTGAACAGCAGCTACAGCAGCATTGACTGCCTGAGCGACAATTGCAGCAACTTCGTCCGCAGTCATCGTACCCTGAGCTGGGGCGGGCTGAGGTGCACGTCAAGGAGGCATCTGAAACGAGAGAACACTATCAGTATTTGGTATCTTGAAATAGCTGAAGATCGTAGGCGTAAATAGAAAATCAATAATCCTACTCATAGGGCTCTACATCAAAGAACATTAAGCTGAAGACACAATAAGCCGTACAGATCCTAAAGGACACTAGAACCTGATGCTCTGATACCACCTGTAACACCCCGCCTAATTAAATACCAGGTGGCCAGTCCCATACCAAATTAAAACAGAATATATGGTTGTCTCATTCTTAGCATCACTGTCGAAAACATTTACAACTCACCCAATACTCAATTAAGCTGGTGTTAAAAACTTTCCAAATTTTAATTTAAAAAAATCCATTTCCAGTTTAAGAATATCACACCACATTTTATTCTACAACACTGATAACCAAGTAGATAACACAAAAGAATTTAATTGCAATTGGAATAAACATTCCGAAATAATATTAATCCATTACAGTAATCCAACAATATTAAATGTATTAAAAAGACACAAATACAATAGTATTTAACCCCGATAGAAAAGATAACTGAATCCTTTGGGTGACATGCCCTAACTAAGAATACTGTGAATCAAATGAAGATAAGCGTCTAAGCAATACTCCTTACCTCCATAGCCTATCATAATCCGCTAAGGTTGGCGTCCCTGCTGCTGGACACCTGATATAGAAGATACAATAGAAAAGAAAATATGCAAGGAAACGGGTCAGAGCCCGAATGTGTAAATGATTTTTAAAACAACAAGTATTTAACAAGTGCAATAAAGCATTTATTATGTACATGTTAGATCCAACTCTCACTTGCTATTCTCACCTCTCAACTAGAGTGCACACTTAACGTTTCCTTATTAACTCCCTAGTTAATGGTTTCTCTTTTCTAGTCTCCACATAACAATTCCATTCCCATATCATAATACCCATATGTCCCATACCATACGTCACATTATTATTCATTTACATTTCTCCTTTACATGATTAGTTTCTCATTAACATGAATCATTTCTCATTAATATGAATTAAGCTTTTCAATTATTTAAGAATAAACATTCAATAACTTAATTCCATTATCTTTCTCTATTCACCGTTATCTACAATTATCACCATAGATAGATTTAACCATAATAAATATCCATTCGTTCATTTCATCCATTATATATATATTCATATATAATACGGCACCCCGAGTCATAGCTGCGGTGCAATGCATTACTCTTTTATCATGTCCCAATATCGCTGGTCGCCGAATAAGAGACAAAAGGTTCGGTAAGGATACCTCGAACCATAAACAACAACACAATCATTGGACGCGAACATAGTTCTCATTCCCATGGGTCACGCACATACCTACGTACCCATAGTCAGCGGACTTATCAACTCCCCGATAAGTCTTTCATAGACCTCTGTTCTCGAGCGACAAATCAAAGATCCCATGGATTCATCAGGATATGACTGCCCTCACACGCAAATCTCCCATCGATAGCAAGTAAGCTAGGTATGTCATACACATAAATCATCAATCAATCAAATAGGTATTATCATACCTATAATATAATATCAATAAGGTAATGTCACTACCCTAAGAAAATTCCCATACGTAGCATTATATCTCTTTTAAATTCCACGTATTAAAATATCATATCTTTACTTCATAATTTAATTATCCTCGCATCCTATAACATCTCTCCATTCCCGACGTCGTTAAGGTTCATGCGCGGAGCGTCTCGCAAATCGAAATCGAAACAAGGAACCCCTCCAATACACTACTACTTAACTTTGTCGATCGAGGAGGTCCGTCAACTTCAAATACGCGATCGGCATAACCTCATACCCTCTTTCAACCAAATGTATTCCAAACTCACATCTCTATCTAGGAGACATACCACTACGCTCTTGTATAACACTCCGTCCTTGCGAAATCAATAATGAGCTTAAAATCAGTCCTTGATGTTCAAATTGTAACCCTAAGGCTACCCTCACTCAATACACAAGATTCAAATAGGTTTTTCCTCAACATATATTCAGTAAGAAGTCACTAATATCCTACGGGTCCATAACATCATTTCTCCCGAATTACTACGAGTTTAAATTCTCCATTTAATTAAGGTTTAAACCGATAGTTTCAAATCTCTTATAAACACATCTTCTTTCACTTAGGATTAAACCCTCTTGTAAACTTAAGGATACCCAGGTGTTATATTAAATCATCCCTACTGGTCCTATATTTAATCCTCATACATCCCCATTTGGAATTTAACAAATGAATCTAGTAACCGAAATTCCATTCAATATAATTTTCATCATTTTAATCACTTGAATCCAAATCAAATTAATTCAAATCTTATCAAGGGTTTACTGATATTTTCTAAGTCCCATAATATTCAAATAATAATCAACAATGATCCACAAAAGGTTTGGTATAAGAATCAACATTTAAAAAGAAACAACTTTACATATTCTGGGGAGGTCGATCGATCGAAGGCAGGGATCGATCGATCGATCCCTCAGGTCACAGCTTGGTTTTTCTGCATTTCAGCAACTACGGGTTTTACCATTTTTGCTCATTCAAACCTTCATACTAACATACCAAATGACTTATAATTAGTACTACATGATATATCAACATATATGAACGATTTCCAATACTCTAAACATCCAAGAATCATCAAGGGATTCGATTAAAAACATGTTTCTCTCCTTA
Organism: Sambucus nigra; assembly: GCA_949130495.1. Classification (NCBI taxonomy): domain Eukaryota; kingdom Viridiplantae; phylum Streptophyta; class Magnoliopsida; order Dipsacales; family Adoxaceae; genus Sambucus; species Sambucus nigra. The sequence continues at coordinate 205,539,348 of OX422217.1, forward strand.
TTTCCAGAAAATCATCAACATATTAACTTCAAGAACACTTCAATGGCTTTTCAGATTTTTCTTCAACATATTCATGATCATTTCATGGATTATTATCATCCTACAATATAAGTTTAATTCCTATATTATTTCAGTTTCTATAAATCCATATAACAACTCCATTATGTCTTCCAAACAAGAAAAATCATCTCTTTTCATAATTATTCTAACATGGACAATATACGAACTTAAGTTGCAATTATCAAACACTTGCCTTTACTGAAGGTCTGATCCTTTGGTGTAGTATATCTCAGTTGTTTGTCCCTTCTCCGGTCAACCTCCGGTGGTGGTTGGTGGTGGTGAACCTTGGTTCTTGTTCTTCTCCTTCCCAAGTGAACTCCTCTCTTCCCAAGCACCCTTTTACTCTCTCTCTAGGAAGATGAATTCTCCCATTTGTGTAGAGGATATGAATAACCCACATACACTTAATCTACCAATACTTATAATAGGACAAAATCCGAAATCACAATTCATCCCCCCTAGAAAAATGATCAAAATTCCCTTCCGGGTTGTCTATTCATTTCCAAATGACCCGAGACTCAAAATTAACATCCAAATAGACTTTTCTGACTATTTCGAACATTCCGGATGCAATGGCGCAGTCAAAATGACTATAACGTCGATAGAAAATAAATTTCCTTTATAATTTAATAAATTAGTCCCGACACGTCCCATACCGCGTCTGACTAAAAATCCAAATTACCGAAATTATATCACACCGTCATAACAATGACATCACATTCATATATTACCTAAATAACTTTAAGTAATATTCAGAATTATCAATTTTAATATCCACAATTCGGATAAAACCCAAATGAATTAATTTATAGTAAAATCGAATTAATCCATTAAGTTAAAATATAACCCATTTTAAAAGTCATAAAAATTACGGGGTAATACATACTTCCCCCCTTATAACAGAATTTCATCACGAAATTCAGGAATATAAGTCATACCGGTAAGGTCAACTCCGAGTATAAATCTCTCATCGCAAGAAATCTAAGACGTACCGCCCATACAGTACATTAACGAAAATTCCTATCGATGTTATACACCAAGCCTCACCATATAGTTTCAACTGAATCGAATATAAACTTTACCCAATCTTCCCTATACCGTCCTCGTGACTAATTTTGGGGAAAATGAGCCTCACATATTGAACAAATAAATTCTGAAGTTCCAACTACTTACCTTTTTCACAATTATGAAAACTACTACAATCCAATCATCCAGGGCGCCCATACACCCTCTCGTACCGCTTTCAATATTAACATTTTCGCAAAGATTATAAACTCGTATCCCAAAGACCTAAATTATTTCGACTCCCAACGGTTATTAATTTCATGCGTGGGGTGTCTCGCAAGCGAAATCCAAACAAGGAACCACCATGATACACTACTTCCTAAAGTAGTCGGTCACCGAAACTCCTAAGGTCCTTATTCAATAGTGTATAAAAATTTGGTTTATAGATTTAAAAAAAATGTAGTTTTATTGATTTCAAATAGATTCTATGCACCTACTCTCTTACAGAAGACAAGATGCAGGCTAGTAGTAGTGCATACGCTCTCATATACCACAAGTCAATGCACGCCGATAGTCAAATCACCCTCGGACATACCCAAGGTAAGTAATCTCATGATCGTAGGCGTAAATAGAAAATCGTAGGCGTAAATAGAAAATCAATAATCCTACTCATAGGGCTCTACATCAAAGAACGCTAAGCTGAAGACACAATAAGCCGTACAGATCCAAACAAGGAACCCCTCCAATACACTACTACTTAACTTTGTCGATCGAGGAGGTCCGTCAACTTTAAATACGCGGTCGGGATAACTTCATACCCTTTTTCAACCAAAAATGTATTCCAAACTCCCATCTCTATCCAGGAGACATACCACTACGCTCTTGTATTACACTCCGTCCTTGCGAAATCAATAATGAGCTTAAAATCAGTCCTTGATGTTAAAATTATAACCCTAAGGCTACCCTCACTCAATACACAAGATTCAAATAGGTTTTTCCTCAACATATATTCAGTAAGAAGTACTAATATCCTACTGGTTCATAACATCATTACTCCCGAATTACTACTAGCTTAAATTCTCCATTTAATTAAGGTTTAAACCGATAGTTTCAAATCTCTTATAAACACGTCTTCTTTCACTTAGGATTAAACCATCTTGTAAACTTAGGGATACCTAGGTGTTATATTAAATCATCCCTACTGGTCCTATCTTTAATCTTCATTCATCCCCATTTGGAATTTAACAAATGAATCTAGCAACCGAAATTCCATTCAATATAATTTTCATCATTTTAATCACTTGAATCCAAATCAAATTAATTCAAATCTTATCAAGGGTTTACTAATATTTGCTAAGTCCCATAATATTCAATAATAATCACCAAAGATCCACAAAAGGTTTGGGATAAGAATCAACATTTAAAAAGAAACAACTTTACATATTCTGGGGAGGTCGATCGATCGAAGGCAGGGGTCGATCGATCGATCCCTCAGGTCACAGCCTGGTTTTTCTGCATTTCAGCAACTACGGGTTTCACCATTTTTACTCATTCAAACCTTCATATTAACATCCCAAATGACTTATAATTATTACTACATGATATATCAACATATATGAACGATTTCCAATACTCTAAACATCCTAGAATCATCAAGGGATTGGATTAAAAGCATCTTTCTCTCCTTATTTCCAGAAAATCATCAACATATTAACATCAAGAACACTTCAATGGTTTTTCAGATTTTTCTTCAACATATTCATGATCATTTCATGGATTATTATCATCCTACACTATAAGTTTACTTCCTATATTATTTCAGTTTCTATAAATCCATATAACCACTCCATTATGTCTTCCAAACAAGAAAAATCATCTCTTTTCATAATTATTCTAACATGGACAATATACGAACTTAAGTTGCAATTATCAAACACTTGCCTTTACTGAAGGTTTGATCCTTTGGTGTAGTATATCTCAGTTGGTTTTCCCTTCTCCGGTCAACCTCCGGTGGTGGTTGGTGGTGGTGAACCTTGGTTCTTGTTCTTCTCCTTCCCAAGTGAACTCCTCTCTTCCCAAGCACCCTTTTACTCTCTCTCTAGGAAGATGACTTCTCTACTTTGTGTATAGGTGATGAATAACCCATATATACTTAATCTACCAATACTTATAATAGGACAAAATCCGAAATCACTATTCATCCCCCTAGAAAAATGACCAAAATTCCCTTTCGGGTTGTCTATTCATTTCCAAAAGACCCGAGACTCAAAATTAACATCCAAATAGACTTTTCTGACTATTTTGAACCTTCCGGACGCGACGGCGTGGTCCCGTACGAGGTCTTGGTACCACTTACGGGGTCGTTAGGTGGTTGTTTCAGGTTTTCACCCACTAATTCCATGTTTTTATCTCTAACTCTAGAAATATACAAGTTATCATCATATTCTCAAATCGATAGTCTCGTGATCACACGATCAGTTCCTACGAGTTATATTGGTCCCGTGCGAGGTATAAAAGCCACTCATGGGGCCATTCGGGGGATGTTTTGGGTTTTCACCCACTAACACCGTGTTTTTATGCCAAAGTCTAGAAATATGCAAATTACGATCATATTCTCAAATCGGGAGTCCCGTGATCCCACGATAAGTTCCTACAAGTTACATTGAACTCGTATGACGTGTTTGTGCAACGCACGGGCTGTTCGGGGGTTGTTTCGGGTTTTCACCCACTAACGCCATGTTTGTAAGCCTTAGTCTAGATATATGCAAATTATAGTCGTATTCTCAAATTAAGAGTCTCGTGATGGAGAAACAAGTTCCTAAGAGTTACATTGGTCCCGTCCAAGGTCTTGGTGCCACTCACGGGACCGTTCGAGGGTTGTTTTGGGTTTTCACCCACTAACGCCATGTTTTTAAGCCTAAGACTAGAAATATGCAAATTACCGTCATCTTCTTAAACTGGGAGTCCCTTGATCGCGCGGTCAGTTACTACGAGTTATATTGGTCCTATACGAGCTGTCGGTGCCACTCACGGGGCCGTTCGGGGGTAGTTTTGGGTTTTCACCCTCTAAGTCTAGAAATATGTAAATTATCTTTATATTCACAAACCGGCAGTCCCGTGATCACACAGTCAGTTCCTATGAGTTACATTAGTCCCGTGTGAGGTGTTAGTGCCACTCACGGGACCGTTCGAGGGGTGTTTTTTGTTTTCACACACTAACGCCATGTTTTTATGCCTAAGTCTAGAAATATGCAAATATCATCGTATTCTCAAACCACGACTCCCGTGATCGCGCGATAAGTTCCTACGAGTTATATTGCTCCCGTGCGAGGTGTTATTGCCACTCACGGGGCCGTTCGAGGGCTATTTATGGTTTTCACCCACTAATGCCATGTTTTTATGCCTAAGTCTAGAAATATGCAAATTTTTATCATATTCTCAAAACGAGACTCCCGTGATCGCGTGATAAGTTCCTACGAGTTACATTGGTAGCGTGTGAGGTGCTGGTGCCACTCACGAGGCCGTTTGGGGGCTGTTTCGAGTTTTCACCAACTAACGCCATGATTTTATGCCTAAGTCGAGTAATATACAAATTATCATCGTATTCTCAAATCGGGAGCCCCGTGATCGGGCGGTAAGTTCCTACGAGTTACGTTAGTCCCGTGCGAGGTATTGTTGCCACTCACGGGGTCATTCAGGGATTGTTTTGGGTTTTCACCCACTAACGCCATGTTTTTATGCCTAAGTATAGAAATATGCAAATTATCGTCATATTCTCAAACCCGGAGTCCCGTCATCGCGCGATAAGTTCCTACGAATTACATTGGTCTCGAGCGAGGTGTTGTTGCCACTCACCGGGCCGTTCGGGGACTGTTTTGGGTTTGCATCCACTAATGCCATGTTTTTAGAAATATCCAAATTATCACCAGATTCTCAAACCGAGAGTTTCGTGATCACGCGATAATTTCCTTTGAGTTACATTGGTCTCGTGCGAGGTGCTAGTGCCACTCACGCGGACGTTTGGGGGATGTTTCGAGTTTTCACCCACTAATGCCATGATTTTATGCCCAATTCGAGTAATATGCAAATTTTCATCGTATTCTCAAATCGGGAGTTCCGTGATCGAGCGATAAGTTACTGGAAGTTACTTTAGTAATGTGCGAGGTGTTGCTTCCACGTACGGGGACGTTCAGGGGATGTTTAGGGTTTTCACCCACTAACACTATGTTTTTGTGCCTAAGTCTAGAAATATTCAAATTATCATTATATTCTCAAATCGAGAGTCCCGTGATCGCGCGGTCCATTCCTACGAGTTACATTAGTCCCGTGCGAGGTGTCGGTGCCACTCACAGGGCCGTTTGGGGGCAGTTTCGAGTTTTCTCCCACAACGCCATGTTTTTATGCCTAAGTCTTAAAATATAAAAATTATCATCATATTCTAAAACCAGGAGTCCTGTGATCGTGCGATAAGTTCCTACGAGTTACATTGGTCCTCTACGAGGTGTTGTTACCACTCACGGGGCCGTTCGGGGGCTGTTTTGAGTTTTCACCCACTAATGCCATGTTTTTATGCCTAAGTCTATAAATATGTAAATTATCATTATATTCTCAAACCGAGACTTTCATGATCGCGCGATAAGTACCTACGAGTGAGATTGGTCTCGTGCGAGGTGCTGGTGCCACTCACGAGGCCGTTCGGGGGTTGTTTCAAGTTTTCACCCACTAACTCCATGCTTTTATGCCTAAGTCGAGTAATTTGCAAATCATCATTGTATTCTTAAACCGGGAATCCCGTGATCGCACGATAAGTTCGTATGAGATACATTAGTCCCGTGCGAGGTGTTGTTGCCACTCACGGGGCCATTCAGAGGCTATTTTGGGTTTTCACCCACTAACGCCATGTTTTTAAGCCTAAGACTAGAAATATGCTAATTATTAAAAAATTCTCAAATCGGGAGTCTCGTGATGGCGCGGTCAGTTCCTACGAGTTACATTGGTCCCGTGCGAGGTGTCGGTGCCACTCACGGGGCCATTCAGGGACTGTTTCGGGTTTCACCCACTAACGCCATGTTTTATGCCTAAGTCTAGAAATATACAACTTATCATCGTATTCTCAAATCGGGAGTCGTGTGATCGCATGATAAGTTCCTACGCGTTACATTGGTACCGTGCGATATGTTGGCGCCACTCACGGGGTCGTTCGGGGGCTATTTTGGGTTTTCACCCACTAACGCCATATTTTTATGCCTAGGTCAAAAAATATGCAAATTACCATCGTATTATCGAACGAGGAGTCCCATGATCACGCGGTAAGTTCCTACGAGTTTCATTAGTCTTGTGAGAGGTGTTGGTGCAACTCATGGGGCCGTTAGGGGTTTGTTTTGAGTTTTCACCCCCGAATGCCATATTTTTAAGCTTAAGTCTAGAAATATGCAAATTATTGTCGTATTCTCAAACATGGAGTCCCGTGATCACGCAATACATTCCTACGAGTAACACTGGTCCCGTGCGAGGTGTTGTTGCCACTCACGGGGCGGTTCGGGGGCTGTTTCGAGTTTTCACCCACTAACGCCATGTTTTTGTGCCTAAATCTAGAAATATACAAATTATAGTAGTATTCTCAAACCGGTAGTTCCGTTATCACGCGTTAAGTTCCTATGAGTTACATTGGTCCCGTGCGAGTTGTTGGTGCAACTCGCGGGCCCGTTTGGGGGTTGTTTCGGGTTTTCACCCACTAACGACATGTTTTTAAGCCTAAGTCTAGAAATATGCAAATTATCGTCGTATTCTCAAACTCGGAGTCCTATGATAGTGAAGTCTATTTTTACGAGTTACATTCGTCCCATGCGGGGTGTCGGTGCCACTCACGGGGCCGTTTGGGGGTTGTTTCGGGTTTCACCCACTAGCGCCATTCTTTTATGCCTAAGTCTAGAAATATACTAGTTATCATCATATTCTCAAACCTGGAGTCCCGTGATTGCACGATAAGTTCTTATGAGTTACATTGGTCCCGTGCGAGGTGTTGGTGCCACTCACGGGGCCGCTCGGGGGCTATTTTGGGTTTTTACCCACTAACGCCATGTTTTTATGACTAAGTCTAAAAATATGCAAATTAGCGTTGTATTCACAAACTGCGAGTCCCTTGATCACGTGGTAAGTTCCTACGAGTAACATTAGTCTCGTGCAAGGTATTGGTGCCACTCACGGGGCTGTTCGTGGGTTGTTTTGGGGTTTTACCCACTAACGCCATGTTTTTATGCCAAGTCTAGAAATATGCAAATTATCATCGTATTCTTACAATGGGAGTCTCATGGTTGCGCGGTCAGTTCTTATGACTTATAATGGTCCTATGCGAGGTGTCGGTACCACTCATGGGGCCGTTCGGGGGCTGTTTCAGGTTTTCACCCACTAACGCTATGTTTTTATGCATAAGTATAGAAATATAAAAATTATCATTGTATTCTCAAACTAGGAGTCCCGTGATCGCGCGGTCAGTTCCTACGAGTTACATTAGTCCCGTGCGAGGTGTCGGTGCCACTCAGGAGGTCGTTCGGGGGCTTTTTTGGGTTTTCACCCACTAACGCCATGTTTTTATGCCTAACTCAAGAAATATGCAAATTATCATTGTATTCTCAAACCAGGAGTCCCATGATTGCGCGATAAGTTCCTACGAGTTACATTGGTCCCGTGCGAGGTGTTGTTGCCACTCACGGGGCCGTTCGGGGGCTGTTTTTGGTTTTCACCCACTAATGACGTGTTTTTATTCCTAAGTCCTAAAATATACATGTTATCATTGTATTCTCAAATCGAGAGTCCCGTGATCGCATGATAAGTTTCCTCGAGATACATTGGTCCCGTACGAGGTATAAGTTCCACTCACCGGGCTGTTTCGGGGATATTTTGGGTTTTCACACACTAACGCTATGTTTTTATGCCAAAGTGTAGAAATATGCAAATTCCCATCGTATTCTCAAATTGGGAGTCCCGTGATCCCGCGGTAAGTTGCTACGAGTTACATTGGTCTCGTACGAGGTGTTGGTGCAACTCACGGGCCGTTCGAGGGCTGTTTCAAGTTTTCACACCCTAACGCCATGTTTTTAAGCCTAACACTAGAAATATGCAAATTGTCATCGTATTCTCAAATCGAGAGTCCTGTGATAGCACGTGCAGTTCCTATGAATTACATTGGTACCGTGCGAGGTGTCGGTGCCATCATGGGGCCGTTCGGGGACTGTTTCGGGTTTCATCCCTAATGCCAAGCTTTTATGCCTAAGTCTAGAAATATATAACTTATCATTGTATTCTTAAACCAAGAGTCCTGTGATCGTACGATAAGTTCCTACGAGTTATATTGGTCCTGTACGAGGTGTTGGCGCCACTCACGGGGTCGTTCGGGGGCTGTTTCGGGTTTTCACCAACTAACGCTATGTTTTTATGCCTATGTTTAGAAATAAACAAATTATCATTGTATTCTCAAACTGGGAGTCCCATGTTTTTAAGCCTAAGACTAGAAATATGCAAATTATCATTGTATTCTCAAATTTGGAGTCCTGTGATAGTGTGGTCAGTTCCTACGAGTTACATTGGTCCCGTGCGAGGTGTCGGTGCCACTCACGATGCCGTTCGGGGAATGTTTTGGATTTTCAACCACTAACGCCATGTTTTTATGCCTAAGTCTAGAAATATGCAAATTAGTGGTGTATTATCAAACAGGGAGTCCCGTGATTGCGTAATAAGTTCCTACGAGTTACATTGGTCCCGTACGAGGTATTGTTGCCACTCACGGGTCTGTACAGGGGTTGCTTCGGGTTTTCACCCACTAACGCCATGTTTTATGCCTAACTCTAAAAATATGCAAATTATTTTTGTATTCTTAAACCAGTAGTTTCGTTATCGCGCAATATGTTCCTACAAGTTACATTGGTCCCGTGTGAGTTGTTGGTGCAACTCATGGGGCTATTTTTTGTTTCACCATGATTTCTTACCTAAGTCTAGAAATATAAAAGTTATCATCGTATTCTCAAACGTGGAGTCCCATGATCACGTGATAAGTTTCTAGGAGTTACATTGGTCCCGTGAGAGGTGCCGGTGCCACTCATGGGGCCGTTCGATGGCTATTTTGGGTTTTCACGCACTAACGACATATTTTTGGGTTGAAGTCTAGAAATATAAAAATTACCGTCATATTCTCAAACTGAGCATCCCTTGATCATGTGGTAAGTTCCTACGAGTAACATTGGTCTCGTGCGAGGTGTTGATGCAACTCACGGGGGCCATTCGGGGGATGTTTCGGGTTTTCACCCATTAATGCCATGTTTTTAAGCCTAAGTCTATAAATATGCAAATTATAGTCGTATTCTCAAATTGAAAGTTTCGTGATCGAGCGGTAAGTTCCTACGAGTTACATGAGTCCCGTACGAGGTGTCGGGGCCACTCACGGGGCCGTTCGGGGGATGTTTCAGGTTTTCACCAACTAACGCTATGTTTTTATGCCTAAGTTTAGAAATATAAAAATTATTATTGTATTCTCAAACCGGGAGTCCGATGATCGCGCGGTCAGTTCCTATGAGTTACATTGGTCCCGTGCGAGGTGTCGGTGCCACTCACGACGTCGTTCGGGGGCTGTTTTGGGTTTTCACCCACTAATGCCATGTTTTTATGCCTAAGTCAAGAAATATGCAAATTATCATCATATTCTTGAACCAGGAGTCTCGTGATCGCGCGATAAGTTCCTATGAGTTACATTGGTCCCGTGCGAGGTGTTGTTGCCACTCACGGGGCCATTCGGGGGTTGTTTCGGGTTTTCATCCACTAATGCCATGTTTTTATGCCTAGGTTTAGAAATATGCAAATTATCATAGTATTCTCAAACTGAGAGTCCCGTGATCACGCGATAAGTTCCTAGGAGTTACATTAGTCCCGTGCGAGGTGCTGGTGCCACTCATGAGGCCGTTTGGGGACTGTTTCGAGTTTTCACCCACTAATGCCATGCTTTTATGTCTAAGTCGAGTAATATGCAAATTATCATCGTATTCTCAAATTGAGAATCCCGTGATCGTGCGATATGTTCCTATGAGTTACATTAGTCCCGTGCGAGGTGTTTCTGCCACTCACGGGGCCTTTCCGGGGTTGTTTCAGGTTTTCACCCACTAACGTCATGTTTTAAAGCCTAAGTCTAGAAATATGCAAATTATAGTTGTATTCTCAAAAAGATAGTTTCGTTATTGTGCGGTAAGTTCCTACGAGTTACATTGGTCCCGTGTGAGGTGTTGGTGCAACTCACGGGGCCGTTCGGGGGCTGTTTTAAGTTTTCACCCACTAACGCCATGTTTTTAAGCTTAAGACTAAAAATATGTAAATTATCATCGTATTCTCAAACTGAGAGTCCTGTGATAGCGTGATCAGTTCCTATGAATTACATTGGTCCCGTGCGAGGTGTCGGTGCCATCACGGGGCCGTTCGGGGACTATTTCGGATTTTACCCACTAACGCCAAGCTTTTATGCCTTAGTCTAGAAATATACAACTTATCATTGTATTCTCAAACTGGGAGTCCCGTGATCGCACGATAAGTTCCTACGAGTTACATTGGTTCCGTACGAGGTGTTGGCACCACTCACGGGGTCGTTCGGGGGTTATTTCGGGTTTTCACCCACTGACGCCATGTTTTTATGCCTAAGTCTAGAAATATGCAAATTACTGTCATATTCTTAAATTGGGGGTCCCATGAGCACGCGGTAAGTTTCTACGAGTTACATTGTTCCCGTGCGAGGCGTTAGTGCAACTCATGGGAACGTTCGGGGGATGTTTTTGGTTTTCACGCACTAACGCCATGTTTTTATGCCTAAGTCTAGAAGTATGCAAATTATCAACGTATTCTAAAACCAGGAGTCCCTTGATCACGGAGTAAGTTCATATGAGTAACATTGGTCTCGTGCGAGGTGTTGGTGCAACTCACGAGGCCGTTCGGGGGATGTTTCAGGTTTTCACCCATTAACGCCATGTTCTTAATCCTAAGTCTAGAAATATGCAAATTATAGTCGTATTCTCAAACTAGGAGTCCTGTGATCGAGCAGTCAGTTCCTAAGAGTTACATTAGTCCCGTGCGAGGTGTCGGTGCCACTCACGAGGCCATTCGGGGGATATTTTGGGTTTTCACCCACTAATGCCATGTTTTTATGCCTAAGTCAAGAAATATGCAAATTATAATCTTATTCTCAAACCAGGAGTCCCGTGATCGAGCGATAAGTTCCTATGAGTTACATTGGTCACGTGCGATGTGTTGTTGCCACTCACGGGGCCATTAGGGGGTTATTTAAGGTTTTCATCCAATAATGCCATGTTTTTATGCCAAAGTCTAGAAATATGAAAATTATCATCGTATTCTCAAAACGAGAGTCCCGTGATCACGCGATAAGTTCCTAGGAGTTACATTGGTCTCGTACGAGGTGCTGGTGCCACTCATGAGACAGTTTGGTGGTTGTTTTGAGTTTTCACCCACTAACGGCATGCTTTTATGCCTAAGTCGAGTAATATGAAAATTATCATCTTATTCTCAAACCGAGAGTCCTGTGATCGAGCGATAAGTTCCTACGAGTGACATTAGTCCCGTGCGAGGTGTTGTTGCCACTCATGCGACCGTTCAGGGGTTGTTTCAAGTTTTCACCCACTAACGCTATGTTTTTGTGCCTAAGTCTAGAAATATATAAATTATCATCGTATTCTCAAACCGAGAGTCCCGTGATCACGCGGTAAGTTCCTATGAGTTATATTGGTCTCTTGCGAGGTGTTGTTGCCACTCACGGGGCCATTAGGGGGTTATTTCAGGTTTTCATCCTCTAATGCCATGTTTTTATGACTAAATCTAGAAATATGAAAATTATCGTCGTATTCTCAAACTGAGAGTCCCGTGATCGTGCGATAAGTACCTACAAGTTACATTGGTCTCGTGCAAGGTGCTGGTGCCACTCATGAGGCCGTTCGGGGGTTGTTTCGAGTTTCACCCACTAATGCCATGCTTTTATGCCTAAGTCGAGTAATATGCAAATTATCATCGTATTATCCAACTAGGAATCCCTTGATCATGCGATAAGTTCCTATGAGTTACATTAGTCCCGTGCGAGGTGTTGCTGCCACTCACGGGGTCGTTCCATTGCTGTTTCGGGTTTTCACCCACTAAGGTCATGTTTTAAAGCCTAAGTGTAGAAATATGCGAATTATAGTTGTATTCTCAAACTGATAGTTCCGTTATCGCGCGGTAAGTTCCTACGAGTTACATTGCTCCCGTGTGAGGTGTTGGTGCAACTCACGGGGACGTTCGGGGGCTACTTGGAGTTTTCACCCACTAACGCCATGTTTTATGCCTAAGACTAGAAATATGTAAATTATTATCGTATTCTGAAATCGGGAGTCCTGTGATAGTGTGGTCAGTTCCTATGAGTTACATTGGTCCCATGCGAGGTGTCGGTGCCACTCACGGGGCCATTCGGGGACTATTTTGGGTTTCACCCACTAACGCCATGCTTTTATGCCTAAGTCTAGAAATATACAAGTTATAATCGTATTCTCAAATGGGGATTTTTGTGATCGAACGATAATTTCCTATGAGTTACATTGGTACCGTGCGAGGTGTTGGTGCCACTCCCAGGGCCGTTCGGGGGCTATTTTGGGTTTTCACCCACTAACGCCATATTTTTATTCCTAAGTCTAGAAATATGAAAATTAATGTCGTAGTCTCAAATTAGGAGTCTCGTGATAACACGGTAAGTTCCTACGAGTTACATTGGTCTCGTGCGAGGTGTTGGTGCAACTCACGGGGCTATTTCGGTTATTTACCCACGAACGCCATGTTTTAATCCTAAGTCTAGAAATATGCAAATTATAGTCGTATTCTCAAACCGTGAGTCCCGTGATCGAGCGATAAGTTTCGACGAGTTACATTGGTCCCGTACGAGGTGTTGGTGCCCCTCACGGGGTCGTTCGGGGGCTGTTTCGGGTTTTCACCCATGAATGCCATGTTTTTAAGACTAAGTCTAGAAATATACAAATTATCATTTTATTCTCAAACTGGGAGTCCCGTGATCGCGCCGTTAGTTCCTACGAGTTACATTAGTCCCGTGCGAGGTGTCGGTGCCACTTAAGGGGCCGTTCGGGGGTTGTTTTGGGTTTTCACCCCTTAACGCCATGTTTTTATGCCTAAATCTAGAAATATGAAAATTATCATCGTATTCTCAAACTAGGAGTCCCGCAATCGCGCGATAAGTTCCTACGAGTTACATTGGTCCCGTGCGAGGTGTTGTCGCCACTCATGGTGCCGTTCGGGGGCTATTTCGGGTTTTTAACCTTTAATGCCATGTTTTTATGCCTATACCTAGAAATATGCAAATTATCGTCATATTCTCAAATTGAGAGTCCCGTGATCGCGCGATAAGTTCCTACGAATTACATAGTTCTCGTGCGAGGTGCTGGTGCCACTCCGGACCTTGTTCGGGGGTTGTTTCTAGTTTTCACTCACTAACGTCGTGATTTTATGTCTTAGTCGAGTAATATGTAAATTATCATCGTATTCTTAAAAAAAAGGAGTCCCGTGATTGCGCGGTAAGTTCCTACGAGTTATATTAGTCCCGTGCATGGTGTTGCTGCCACTCATCACTACACCAAAACGCTCATTTAGTAACAGACTATTTTTTATATTACTAACATTATTTTACCATTACTATTTCTTATAGTAGATTACCGTTACTAATATGAGATAAGTGTTACTAATATTAGTTAAATATTTTAAAAGTCATTATTATTTTTAAAAATGACTCTCTCCAAAGCTTCAGTAACATATCTAAAACGCAAAGCCCTCCAAAATGGCGACCTCGGGTTTGCCAAATCGCGAAGCTTCTCAACACCCAAGTCGCGAAGTTTCTCGACACCTGCAAATCGTGACCTAGGGTTTGTCATCTCCAAAACTTCATCCCAAATCTCGATCCAAATCACGAACTATGGTTCAACCTAGGGTTTGGAAGAGCTGGGTACATTTCTCTCTCTCTCTCTCTCTCTCTATCCATTTATCTATTTATCTCTCTATATATGTTGTCGTATCATTTCTGGTGGTTATGGTGGTATGGTTGTGTTGTGTACATATCGCCGGAGAAGCTGACGGTGAGAAATTGTGTCAGGGTTTAGGGGTAAGATGGCTTCAGAGGATGTGGTAGGGAAGACGAGCGAAGCAGTAGTGTCGAGGATCGTTAATCTGGCTGAAGAAGCAAATATAGCAAGTGGAAGTGTTAAAGATCCTATCAGTATTTGCAAATCTCTCGTTGCTGGTGGTGTCACCGGTGGAGTGTCAGTTCATACTTCGCTCTCTTTTTTCATTATATATTCGGTTATTTGTTCACTAGAATGTGTGGATCATGTTACTGTAGCAAATTGTGAATTGTAATTTATATATCAGTTACTATTAGGTGTTCTGATTTTTTAATTTTGGTGGATCATTCAGCTATTACATTTCTGATTGTTGTTGTTTTATGATGATTATATGCTGTGGTTTTTTGTCTTTGCTATGTGATACAATGGTTATATATCAAATTACTAATTGTAGTTAAGTTTTCATTACTAATAAAATGTCTTGTATGACATGGATCTTAATTCCGCTTTTGGTTTATATATGCGAATGTGATTCGAAGAAATTTGTAGTTAGTTGTTCATTACTAATAAGATGTCGTATCTCTTTATTTATCTCTCTATATATGTTGTTGTATTGAATTTCAAGAGCATGTTTAGTATATACTTTAGGACTAGATGTGAACTTTCCATTAGGGGTGGCCACGGCATCACCGGAGCTTTTCTATAAATACGGATTCACATTACTAAAATTCCATCACACGTTTCTTACACAAGAGGTTCAGTCTTCTAATTCATTATTAGTTCGTGGTGCGGCCATAGGGTAAATCTTTTTAGTTAACATGATTCATTTTTGGTAGAGAGCTGATATATTTCTTTATGTTTCCATGTTGATTCAATAAATAGGATTGGATAAATATATGTATATGTATACACATAAACACTTATTTTTCATTTGGTAATTTTACAGAGATCTAATGTTATCATATTGGGTACGTTCGAGTGTATATGTATACACACGTCGCTCAATTTGTACATATATATGCATACACACGTGTCTCTCAATTTGGTTCTTATTCTAACTTTCAATCTAACATGCATTTATTTATATGAATATTTTAACCTATACGTTAGTGTTTCTTCTCATTTATCAAAATTTATTTAGGAATTTTAGGGTT
Organism: Sambucus nigra; assembly: GCA_949130495.1. NCBI lineage: Eukaryota > Viridiplantae > Streptophyta > Magnoliopsida > Dipsacales > Adoxaceae > Sambucus > Sambucus nigra. Next base: position 205,554,703 of record OX422217.1, read on the forward strand.
TCTTGTTATGTACTAAATGATTCAATTCGTGTCTATATGTCAGGGTTTTAATTTTGCAATTCAGGCTTTTATTTTGAGTTTTTTTTACTGTTGAAGGAGGAGGGAAAAGGTAAACACATGTCTAATTTTGAGTTCTCATTCTTAATTTTTTTCATTCAATGGAGATTGTTATTAATTCATATCGACAATTCCGATTGAAATGGTGCTAGCGTAGTAAAATAATTTCCACTTGAGTTATTTCAGGGTCTAGATTACTAGAGTGAAAAATATGTTTTTAGTGTACCTCTGATAAAATCACATTCTTACAATATAATTTCCTTGTTGATGTAGGGCCAAGATTTAGACAAGTTTAAACAACTGAGAGATAAGAAAATAGTGTGCATACTTGGAAAGGTTAGCTTATTCCGCATATCTCTCTTTTTCTTTATGCTCTGTCTGATTGTTGAAACAGTTAAATCATGCTTAGAATTACAATTTAATGTGATTTTTAATTATATATCTAGCCACCAACCATCGCAGCGACATCAGCTTATTTGAGGATGGAGGGAAGGCCGTCGCTAGTTCTTCCCTCTAGTAACCTTTCTTATTCAGAGAACTTCTTATACATTCTAGATTCATTGTATGTTCAGTTCTCTTATTATCCCCCTTTCAGTTTTGCATAAAATCGTTATTTTAAAACATTATTTTTTTCTCCCTTCTACGAAGGAATTTAGAGTTTTTTAGTTTTTTAGTTACAACAACATTGGGACGTATTTATAATTTATACTGACTGATTCGCTTCCTTTCACTAGATTTATTTAGAGAGTGGTAGACAGATAGTTCTAGCTCTATGGAATATGGGCCTCTAATTTAATCATGAATTTCCACTTTACATGCTTGCAAAGGCATACTGAACATGAAATGAATTGCTCCACAACTTCTTGTAGTCCTCTTGAATCAAGGTGGGCATTCCTTTATTTAAATTAACCAAGGGTAACTTACATGGGTATTCCTTCTTGTTTGTCATAAATACAGATACCTCTCTTGGTTCAAATATTACATTTACCTTTCTTGTTAAATATGTTAAACACTAAATCACCTTTAAACAAAGCATCCCTGAGGCATTGGATCACATCCCTGACTCTATTTGACAGTGGGGTTGATATTATATAAATGATAATCATATGGGCATAGTGATAGTCATATATCTAGGCCAAGTAAATGATGTTGGGTCACAGCCTACCTACTTTGTTACATATAGTTGTGTTCATGCTCATCACTATCCTCGATTCTTTGCAATAACATGATTACTAATTTATGCTACAGTTGAGAAGACCAGGTTTCCATGTTCAGCTCCATTCTACAATATGACCAATTCAATTGAGGGCCTAACGAGGGACATAAATTTTGGGTCGGCCGAAGCCACCATCATGAACTAGGGCCCCCCGATCCACCAGTCCCTCAACTAATAGTTTTGCCAAGCAATCAAGACTCTAGAGCTATTACACCTTCAACTGGGATAAGATAAGGCCAACAAGTACATTCAATCCTCACTCTTTTATATCTCCTTCGGCAAAGACGACTACATCAACCTGTTTTTAAGCAACTCCTTGGCCACCCACAAGTTTGCATGAATTATAGTCGGGCAAATGATTAATGCAATAAGGTGCCTATATGATGCCAATGTGAGGATAATAGTGTGCGTGGGGATACTGCCCTTGGGATGCGTTCCACACACTCCGTGGGAGGGGTATTTTAATACAACGGGCAGTGATGGTGAGGAAGATGATTGCCCAAATAGTTTTCTGTCATGTTTATCGAATAATCTATGAGTTAATCCATTTGTGTGTATATATATAGGTTTATTTGCATTTGTTGTCCAGTTGTTTCAAAGTTTTGCATATATGCACTTTGGGTTCCATTTTCATTTTTTGTCTCTTTTAAAATAAAAGGTGTCGAAATAGAGTGATCATAAACCCAAAAGTGTAAATATTCAAAACTTTGAACACCAGATACACTACACCAAATCTGCACTATTGTCAAGGTCATTGACCCTGACAAATCCAACTTGTCAAGGTCAATGACCGTGACATTTCGAGGCGAGATAACTTCTTTTGTCACGGTCGTATCACGGTCATTGACCTTGACACAAAACTTGTGTTTTGTGTCACGGTCGTGTCGCGGTCAATGACCGTGACACGTTTGTCACGGTTATAAACCGTGACAAAGCCGTGACCCTTTTTAAAAAAATTGTCGCGGTCTATAATCGTGACACGTCCGTGACAAATTTTTGTCACGGACTTGTCACGGTCAATGACCGTGACAATTCTACGCAGAATTTAAAAAAAATATGCTGGGCAGTATGGCCACTGCCACTGCCCAGCAGTATATTTGTACCTGTTATAGCAACGTTGTACCTATTCCAAACATCATATATCCAAACAAACTAAAGATAATGCAAATATATATTCAAATAGAGACAAAATGCATCACGATATAATTCAAATGTAACAACTTAAAACAATTCAATTCAAACTTATAACAATTCAATTCAAACTTAAAACAATGTCACTACATGTCTGGTGTATTGTTAAAACTGAGGAGGTGAGTAGGCCACACGACATAAGAATTGACGCACCCACTAATATACGTCGTGCCGCATTATTTGCGCAACCACAATAGGGAGTTCTCCTTCCCGAGTATGACATGCGTGACGAGCACCCTGGACTCCATCTCTTGAAGCGCACGTCCATGAACTATTCCACCCTGGACGATATTCGGGTCCCTCAACCCCCGCCCTATCCGCTGGCCATCAAATACGTCCAATATGAACACGCTCGGCCAACCAAGTGTCGACATTGGTCTGTTGAAGGGCGCCAAATAGGGAAGTGGATCATCGAAGTACGAACATGTCGGTGATGAAGCAGCGAGGTTCACATCCTCGTCATCCTGCGCCTCGTCCTCCCGCACCTCCTCCTCCACCGCCTTCTCCTTCCCTTTCCCTTTCCCTTTACGGTCTCCGCCCAACCTACGCTTCATGAATGCGTACATATCTTAGACCGTCGCCTCCAAACGGGACAACTTCGCGTCGTGTGAATCCACTGTTCGAGGCAACCCGATGTAGCTCGTCTCCAATCCGATTATCCTAGATTTGGCCACCCGCGAGCTCACCCCCTTGTCCTCCCCTTGCAATCAGAGCCAAGCACTTGGCTGAGTGCATCTATGGACAAAGATGCCTTGTCGGCATCAGACTGCGACTCATGCACTTCCTTAAGCTTTGCATGAAATGACAAAAAGCACATGATTAGTAAAATAAGTAAACTAAAAAATTATAACGTAATTAACAAAAATTAAACTGTCGGATTACTTACAATCGTGGTCGCGACGCTTAGGGACACCTCCTTGTCCTTCCCCTTCTTCGTCCGAAGAGCCACATAAGTATCGAGCCTATGTGGCTTACCCCCTGGCCCACTCCCTACCCCCTGAAATAAAATAAAGTAAAGTAAAATTAGTATCGGCCCCGCAAAGTAAAATAATGAAGAATAATATATTTCTGTAGTTATAGAAAAATTAAATCTTACCTGCATCCTATGCTCCACCTCGGCGCAAGAGGTCCGACCGGAGTAGTGTACGTCCGTCTTTTTTGCCCAATTTTCCTTCCCCGATTAGCGAGATGCCAATTGTCGATCCTCGATCTCATTGTCAATGAACTTCTGCCATTGTGCCAATGAGATCGGCTCCTTGGGGGGGACGGATTCACGCCATTGGATAATCGACTCTCGTGTTTTCCCAAAGTACCGTGCCCGCATATTTTTTTTCCACGACTTGAGTTGCTCTCTAATCTGCTCCAACACGGGATCACGTAGCTTTGGATCCAAGTTGAATTGTTCATGTCCAACAAATACAATGTTAGTTGCAAATAAATATAAATATAAATATAAATATAAATATAAATATGAAATCGAAATTGAAATTGAAATTGAAATTGAAATTGAAATTGAAATTGAAATTGAAATATTCAGATAAATATAAATATAAATATATTACCCGTAGTGCCGCCCAAACAGCTAACTTGAGCTCATATGGCACCTCCTTCCAACTCATAAACCCTGGGCTGATGACCGTCTTTAGCAGAACGAGGGATCTCGCTAATATCTCCGATTTGTTCTCGACGGTAATCCCATATTTACCATATTTGGGGATTCTAGGGGTGGAAGAGCCCTCGTCGCCTCCACTACCACCGACCCTAGATGACATCATCATAAACAGCATCATCATCTTCGCCTTAATATCTGAAGGAGACTTTTGCTGTAAAAAATGTTATTAGTACAGATATAATATTATCACAATATGCATATCTTATAAGAGAGTCGGGTTTGGCATTAATAAAGTGAGAATAACACACACACATAAAAATCTTTAATAAAATTCTCATATCTTCTTTCAATTTAAACACACACACAGTAGTGACTGTCTATTTAAAATAATCTCAATGTTAATTTCAGGTATTGAATTTCTACTATTGTTTTGTGCTTTTTATAAATCATATCCCACCCCCACCCCCACCCCCACCCCCACCCCCACCCCAACATGTTTACGGGCTTTCATCACCCGTCATAAATTTTTCGGTCCGTGACTTACTGGCCAGTTGTCTTGGGTCTTTTAGTCCCTTAACATTACTTTAAGAATTTTACCCAATCTAAATACCACATTTTCTTTCTTGTTATACACTTGAACAAGTTTTGTTATTTAGTCCTTATTAATTTATCTTTGATGTATTACCAGCATCTTTACTTTTATAAACTTTATTTAATTTTCAATTTTAAGGACTATTTTCATCACTTAGTGTTCATCTAAGTTCTAGTATAACAAGTTCCCATAAAAATCTTTAATAAAATTCTCATATCTTCTTTCAATTTAAACACAGACACAGTAGTGACTGTCTATTTAAAATAATCTCAATGTTAATTTCAGGTATTGAATTTCTACTATTATTTTGTGCTTTTTATAAATCATACCCCACCACCACCCCCACCCCAACATGTTTAAGGGCTTTCATCACCCGTCATAAATTTTTCGGTCCGTGACTTACTGGCCAGTTGTCTTGGGTCTTTTAGTCCCTTAACATTACTTTAAGAATTTTACCCAATCTAAATACCACATTTTCTTTCTTGTTATACACTTGAACACGTTTTGTTATTTAGTCCTTATTAATTTATCTTTGATGTATTACCAGCATCTTTACTTTTATAAACTTTATATAATTTTCAATTTTAAGGACTATTTTAATCACTTAGTGTTCATCTAAGTTCTAGTATAACAAGTTCCCATCAAAATCTTTAATAAAATTCTCATATCTTCTTTCAATTTAAACACACACACAGTAGTGACTGTCTATTTAAAATAATCTCAATGTTAATTTCAGGTATTGAATTTCTACTATTGTTTTGTGCTTTTTATAAATCATACCCCACCCCCACCCCCACCCCAACATGTTTACGGGCTTTCATCACCCGTCATAAATTTTTCGGTCCGTGACTTACTGGCCAGTTGTCTTGGGCCTTTTAGTCCCTTAACATTACTTTAAGAATTTTACCCCAATCTAAATACCAGATTTTTCTTTCTTGTTATACACTTGAACACGTTTTGTTATTTAGTCCTTATTAATTTATCTTTGATGTATTACCAGCATCTTTACTTTTATAAACTTTATTTAATTTTCAATTTTAAGGACTATTTTCATCACTTAGTGTTCATCTAAGTTCTAGTATAACAAGTTCCCCATAAAAATCTTTAATAAAATTCTCATATCTTCTTTCAATTTAAACACACACACACAGTAGTGACTGTCTATTTAAAATAATCTCAATGTTAATTTCAGGTATTGAATTTCTACTATTGTTTTGTGCTTTTTATAAATCATACCCCACCCCCCACCCACCCCCACCCCCCACCCCAACATGTTTACGGGCTTTCATCACCCGTCATAAATTTTTCGGTCCGTGACTTACTGGCCAGTTGTCTTGGGTCTTTTAATCCCTTAACATTACTTTAAGAATTTTACCCAATCTAAATACCACATTTTCTTTCTTGTTATACACTTGAACACGTTTTGTTATTTAGTCCTTATTAATTTATCTTTGATGTATTACCATCATCTTTACTTTTATAAACTTTATTTAATTTTCAATTTTAAGAACTATTTTCATCACTTAGTGTTCATCTAAGTTCTAGTATAAAAAGTTCCCATAAAAATCTTTAATAAAGTATTATCACAAATATAAACTAAGAGTGATAAAATAACTTTGAGGCATATAAATTAATTGTGATAAAGTAAGATTATGGAAACCCCACTTTTCTTTCTATAACTCCTATTTTATTAAACTTTAAATATAATTAGGGGTGTATAGAAAGAAAAGTTAAATAGGAATAAAAACAACATTTTTAAAATATGAAGGGCTCACCAATTTGATCAAATTTTTCAACAACATAGACTAATTGATCTTTATTATAAGACAATTACTACAAATTTATGCGCATCGCCCGAATTCAATAAGTAATTTAATGACTAAAGTAATACTTTTTTTAACTTTAGTTATTCACCACAAATCTTAAAAAATATTTTTTTTTTCATGCTTTTAGCAACTTCGGATGCCATTTTAACCCTTATTGTAGTTTTTTTGTTTTCATGCTTTTATTTGATGGATATAAAGTCATGTGATTATTTCACCATATAAAGTCAACAAAAAACTCCATATATGGTTTTTTCTCCATTAGTATAAGTATATAGTGATTATTTCACACTTAAATCACATATTAAGCCGGCCTTCATTTTTTTATGAAATTTGTAGAAAATTACTTATTTATTTTGAATGAAAATAAATTGTTATCCAATATTTTTGGATATTATTTACATTTACATTTTTGGATATTATTTACATTTATATTTTTGGATATTATTTTTGGAAATTTATAGAAAATTACTTATTTATTTACATTTTTAACCCCCACCCTGCCCCACCCCTACCCCTACCCTGCCCCACCCCCACACACGCACATATATACACACATACACACATATATATACACACAAATATATATATATAAATGTAAGAGAGAGAGAGAGAGAGAGAGAGAGAGAGAGAGAGAGAGAGAGAGAGAGAGAGCAGCGTCGAAAGAGAGAGAGAGAGAGAGAGAGAGAGAGAGAGCAGCGTCGAAAGAGAGAGAGAGAGAAGGGGGAAAGGGTTTTTTGCTGGAAATATTGTTACGGTCGTGTCAAGGTCATTGACCGTGACAATTATTTAAAGAATTGTCACGGTCAATGACCGTGACAAGTCCGTGACAAGTAAATTTGTCACGGCCTTGTCACGGTCATTGACCGTGACAATTCTTTGTCACGGTCGTGTCAAGGTCAATGACCGTGACATAAAACGCGTGTTTTTTGTCACGGTCAATGACCTTGACAAGGGTGGCCGGCTGAAAGGTGGCATTTTGGCCAGTTTGGTGTAGTGATAAGTATATACATTACTAATGAACCCCAAAGCGCAAATAACCCACATATATTTAGATTTGCATCTGCGTTTAAGTTCCCTTATATGTGTGTGTTTGTCAATTTTAAAGATGGGAAATTTGAAAACGTTCCATTTGTGTTTTATAGACCTAGTGGAAATTTGGGATCCCTCATCCTATTTTAAAAATTGAAAAAAATCTCATTTGAACACAAACTCCAAATATTGTTCTTTGTGGAGATTATGACATTGTTGACCCAACCGAACAAGTGCTCGTTTAAATAGGACATGGTGAAGATTTCCAAGTGCATCTTGCAGTAGGTCAGTGCCCAAGAAGTTGTATTCATTATGTAACACCTTCTCAGAGAGCTATTTTGGAGGAGCTACTTGGCAGGTATGTTAACTCACACACTCTCTCTCTCTCTCTCTCTCTCTCTATATATATATATATAATATATATATATATATATAGAGAGAGAGAGAGAGAGAGTTACACCTTTCTAGAGAGTCTTTTTTAACCTTACCCTTCAGATAATTGCAATTTTGGACCTACTCCCCTACTTCAAAAAGCAGACTCCCCCCCCCCCCCCCCCCCCCCCAAGTCAGGCATTTGACACTTGAAACCCTAGACTCGAAGGGTGGGGGTGGGTGGGTAATTTCTAAATACATATTTTGAGATTTTCACATGGAAATGGATGTTCATTACATGCCGAGGGGGTATGTTATATTAATGAACGTGTAGGGGGTATGCTCAAATACAAAAGCATTTCAGGGTTAAGTTAAAAAAACTTAAGCCAGTTTTCGACTTCTCTTGCTTATTACTTTTCAATATATTTGCCTCACAATATTGTGATGCCTTATGATTACTGAAATTCGAAAATTGTAGATATTTTTATATTTAGCATCTTGAACATGCCTTTTGATTGTTCTGCCGAGGAAGAATTGCTTTATTCACTCATTGTCAAAGCTAAATTTGAGAACAATCGGTACCAGAAGCCGAAGAAGCAACCCAAGTCTTCTGCACAACATGTATATTGGTTTTAATATTCACATTCCATTCCAGAGTGTTGTGATGCTAAAAACTTTCAAGGCACAATATGGAGATATACCCTACACTATCTTTGTTTATATGGAGATTACAACGGCCCAATTGTATCAGCAAGCGCTAAAGATCAATGTCACGTGGATCATAAGAAAATCCAGATGATCTTTGAAGGAGCCGTGAATTTGAATCCATCTAGTATGGATTATTTCTCTCAGACTATGAATTATAGGTAAATTAGAATTAGTGATGGTGAGGAAGATGAATTCCACTCTTGCTCTTCCTTCTCTTGATTATGAATCCTTTTGGATAGATCCAAGGTATTGTTTTCTCATTCCTAATGCTTTAGATGATGTCAGTTAAGTTTTAGATTTTGGTCTTGTTTTTTTTACACTTCTAATGTTTTTATTATACTTTTGGAGTGAATTTAAAGATATCTTCGATTATAAGCACTTTATTGATGTTTTCAAAGAAGATATTGAGATAGTTGAGGCCTTACCACCAGATTATGAAGTAATAAAGCCTCACTGTGCATCTAGAAGATGAACAAGCTTATGTTGCTGAAGTGCCAGGTATGGCTGCTGATCCCCCATGTTGGCATTTTGAATTATGTTGCCTTAATAATAAAATATTATCTGTTTATGATATTTTAAGAAAAAAGTGTCACGTCTTGATGCTTTAGGTGGCAATTTAAGTTATCCAATGGAAGAACAACCCTTGATTGTTGAGAAGGAAGAAATGGTGGGTGAGAGATCTAGAAGTGATTTTTTATTCACAGAACCAGAATCTTTTATGGAACAAACCCAAGTAATCAATGGAAATGAAGTTACAACAATCGCAAATCCTGAAGTGGAAGTTCAAACAAGTGGTATGGATGAAATAGCATCTTGTTCAGAAGATATTCAGAATGTGAAGTGTGATTTAGTTCGTGAACATACTAAAAAAGATTATGCTGGGACCACTGATTTGGGATCACCATATGAACAAGGTCATGTTACCAAAAGAGGGGAAGTTGAACGTGTGAGAATTGAGGCGGTACTGGATTGTAAATATGAAGTATCAGGAAATGATAATTTGGGTGAGACTCTAAGATCTTTAGGGAAAGATCAAAACTTGATGATTGAGAAGGTTGATGGGGGCTCTGAAAAAGACATGGAACACGAACAATTAGAATCCTCAGGTGAACTAGTTAGTGACATTACAGCAATGGACAATGGGGAGGGCCCCACTTTTTCTGACAACGGTAGGAGTTTGATCAAAGGTTTTCATTTCATGGAGGCTTGTCTTACTTTCGTATCTAGTTTCGTTAGTTTTAGTAATAAAGTATTTGTTTATATTTCTTGAAATATAAATGTTGTGAAAAGGTGAATACGTTGAATAAAACGAGGTTAGTTGTGCATCTTGAAGCTTCAGAAAGCATAAGCACATTGTGAAATGCATTCTCGGCAAGATTGTAATCTATATATTTGACATTTTTTAATGACAGAAATCTATTCATTCTTATTTCTCTTTTACTATGGAAGTGTATTACATGTGGCGAGATTCTCTAAGGTGCAAAGAGATACTAATTGTGCTGTTGGTTTTTATTTTACTTCTCTTACGAATCAATTTCACGGAATTGGTTAAAGGTTCTATATTTGGGGAGGGCCCTTGAAAAATATATTTTTTTTTAAATATGTACTAAGAATAGTAACATAATTTTACCATTACTAATTTTGATCTTTCTGTTACTATCAGTAACTGAATTTATTGTTAATAATTCTGAATTTTCTGTTACTATTAGTAACGCTACTTTAGCGTTATTAATTGTGAATTTTACCGTTACTATTAGTAACAGAATTTAACCGTTATGAATTTTGAATTTTACCGTTACTATTAGTAACAGAATTTTACCATTACGAATTCTTATTTTTCTGTTACTATTAGTAACATAATTTACCGTTACTAATTCTATTTTCCGTTACTATTAGTAATAGAATTTTACCGTTACTAGATTCGTGCCCCACGCCTTTATTTTAACAGAAAAATTATGTTACTAATATATTTAGTAATGGTAAAATTGTGTTACTAATGGCGTGTTTTGGTGTAGTGCATGGGGCCGTTCAAGGGCTCTTTCGGGTTTTCACCCACTAACGCCATATTTTAAATCCTAAGTCTAGAAATATGCAAAACATTGTCGTATTCTCAAACTGGTAGTTCCGTTATCGCGTGCTAAGTTCCTACGAGTTACATTGGTCTCGTGTGAGGTGTTAGTTCAACTCACGGGGCCGTTCGGAAGCTGTTTCGGGTTTTCACCCAATAACGCGATGTTTTTAAGCCTATGTCTAGAAATATACAAATTATCATCATATTCTCAAACCGAGAGTCCCGTGATAGGGCAGTTAGTTCTACGATTTACGTTGGTCCCGTGCGAGGTGTCGGTGCCACTCACGGGGCCGTTCGGGGGATGTTTCGAGTTTTCACCCACTAACGCCTTGCTTTTATGCCTAAGTCTAGAAATATGAAAGTTATTATCGTATTCTCAAACTTGGAGTCCCATGATCACGCAATAAGTTCTTAGGAGTTACATTGGTCCCGTGCAGGGTGTTTGTGCCACTCACAGGGCCGTTCGAGGGCCCTTTTGGGTTTTTACCCACTAACGCCATGTTTTTATGGTGAAGTCTAGAAATATGAAAATTATCATTGTATTCTCAAACCAAGAGTCTCGTGATCGTGCGATAAGTTCCTACGAGTTATATTGGTCCCGTGCGAGGTGTTGTCGCCACTCATAGGGCCGTTCGGGGGCTGTTTCGAGTTTTTACCCACAAATGCCATGTTTTTATGCCTAACTCTACAAATATGGAAATTATCATAGTAATCTCAAACTGAGAGTCCCATGATCTCGTGATAAGTTCCTATGAGTTACATAGGTCTCGTGCAAGGTGTTGGTGCCACTCTGGACGCCGTTCAAGGGTTGTTTCGAGTTTTCATCCATTAACGTCGTGCTTTTATGCCTAAGTGGAGTAATATGTAAATTATCATCGTATTCAAAAATTAGGAGTCCCATGATTGTGCGGTAAGTTCTTATGAGTTACATTAGTCCCCTGCGAGGTGTTGCTGCCACTCACGAGGTGGTTCAGGGGTTGTTTCAAGTTTTCACCCACTAACGCCATGTTTTAAAGCCTAATTCTAGAAATATACAAATTATAGTCCTATTCTCGAACTGGTAGTTCCATTATCGCGCGGTAAGTTCCTATGAGTTACATTGGTACCGTGCGAGGTGTTGGTGTAACTCACGAGGCCGTTCGGAGGCTGTTGCGGGTTTTCATCCACTAACGCCATGTTTTTAAGCCTATTTTTATAAATATGCTAATTATCGTTGTATTCTCAAACCGGGAGTCCCGTGATAGAGCGGTCAGTTCTACGATTTATAGTGGTCCCGTGCGAGGTGTTGGTGCCACTCACGGGGCTTTTCATGGGCTGTTTCGGGTTTTCCCCCACTAACCCCATGTTTTGCTTAAGTCCTAATATTTTTAAATTATAGTCGTATTCTCAAAGCGAGAGTGCCGTGATCACGCGGTCAGTTCCTACATGTTACATTGGTCCCATGCGAGGTGTTGGGGCCACTCACGGGGCCATTCGGGATTGTTTCAGGTTTTCACCCACTAATGCCATGCTTTTATGCCTAAGTTTGGAAATATGCAAATTATCATCATATTCTCAAACCGGGAGTCTCGTGATCGCGTGGCAAGTTTCTGCGAGTTACATTAGTCCCATGCGAGGTGTTGGTGCCACTCACGGGGCCGTTAGGGGTCAGTTTTGGGTTTTTAAACTAATGCCATATTTTTAAACCTAAATCTAAAAATATGCAAGCAATAGTTGTATTCTCAAATCGATAGTCCTGTGATCGCGCGGTAAGTTCCTACGAGTTACATTGGTCCCGTGCGAGGTGTTGGCTCCAATCACGGGGTCGTTCGGTGGCTGTTTCGGGTTTTCACTCACTAACACCATGTTTTTAGGCCTGAGTCTAAAAATATGAAAATTATTATCGTATTCTCAAATTGGGAGTCCCATGATCGTACGGTAAGTTCCAACAAGTTACATTAGTCCTGTGCGAGGTGTTGGTACCACTCACGGGGCCGTTCGGGGGTTGTTTCGGGTTTTCACCCACTAACGCCATGTTTTTATTCTTAAGTCTAAAAATATGCAAATTATCATCGTATTCTCAAACTGAGAGTCCCGTGATCGCGCGATAAGTTCCTACTAGTTATAATGGACATGTGCGAGGTGTTGGTGCCACTCACGGGGCCGTTCTGGGGTTGTTTCAGGTAGTCACCCACTAACGCCATGTTTTTATGCCTAAGTCTAGAAATATGCAAATTATCATCGTATTCTCAAATCGAATCCCGTGATCGCGCGTTCAGTTCCTAAGAGTTACATTTGTCTCGTACGAGTTGTTGGTGCCACTCATGGGGCCGTTCGGGGGATGTTTTGGGTTTTCACCCACAAACGCCATGTTTTACTTAAGTTCTGATATTTTTAAATAATCATCGCATTCTCAAATTGGGAGTCTCTTGATCGCGTAGTCAGTTCCTATGACTTAGATTGGTTCTGTGCGAGATCTCGGTGCCACTCATGAGGCCGTTCAAGGGCTTTTTTGGGTTTTCACCCACTAACGCACTGTTTTATGCCTAAGTCAAGAAATATGCAAATTATAGTCATATTATCAAACCAGGAGTCCCGTGGTCGGGCGGTAAGTTCCTACGAGTTACATTGGTCCCGTGCGAGCTGTTGGTTCCACTCACAAGGCCGTTCGGTGGTTGTTTCGGGTTTTCACTCACTAACGCCATGTTTTTAGGACTGAGTCTAAAAATATGAAAATTATTATCGTATTCTCAAATTGGGAGTCCCATGATCGTGCGATCAATTCCTACAAGTTACATTGGTCCCATGCGAGGTGTTGGTGCCACTAACGGGGCCGTTCGGGGGTTATTTTGGGTTTTCACCCACTAATGCCATGTTTTTCTGCCTAAGTCTAGAAATATGAAAATTATCATCGTATTCTCAAACCGAGAGTCCCGTGATCTCGAGATAAGTTTCTACTAGTTACATTGGTCCCGTGCGAGGTGTTGTGCCACTCAAGGGGCCTTTCGTGGGCTGTTTCGAGTTTTCCCCCACAAACGCCATGTTTTTATGTCTAAGTTTCTACTAGTTACACTGATATTTTTAAATTATAGTCGTATTCTCAAACTGGGAGTCCCGTGATCACACGATCGGTTCATACGTGTTAGATTGATCCCATGCGAGGTGTTGGGGCAACTCACGGGGCCGTTCAGGGTTTTTTCAGGTTTTCACCCACTAACGCCATTATTTTATGCCTTAGTTTGGAAATATGCAAATTATCATCGTATTCTCAAACTGAGAGTCTCATGATCGCGCGGTAAGTTCCTATGAGTTACATTGGTCCCATGCGAGGTGTTGGTGCCACTCACGGGGCCGTTCGGGGTCAGTTTTGGGTTTTTACCCACTAACGCCATATTTTTAAGCCTAAATCTAGAAATATGCAAAACATAGTAGTATTCTCAAACCGATAGTCCTGTGATCACGCGGTAAGTTCCTAGGAGTTACATTGGTCCCGTGCGAGGTGTTGTTGCCGCTCACGGGGCCGTTCGGGGGGTGTTTTGGGTTTTCACCCACTAACGCCATGTTTTTTGGCCTATGTCTTAAAATATGCAAATTATCGTCATATTCTCAAATTGGGAGTCCCGTGATCACGCGATCAAGTCCTACGAGTTACATTGGTCCCGTGCGAGGTCTTGGTTCCAATCACGGGGTCATTCGGGGGTTATTTCGGGTTTTCACCCACTAACACTATGTTTTTATTCTTAAGACTATAAATACGCAAATTATCATTGTATTCTCAAATCGGGAGTCCCTTGATCGCGTGATAAGTTCCTACCAGTTACATTGGACCCGTGCGAGGTGTTGGTGCCACTCACGGGGCCGTTCGGGAGCTATTTTGGGTTTTCACCCACTAACGCCATGTTTTTATGCCTAAGTCTAGAAATATGCAAATTATCATCGTATTCTCAAATTGGATCCCGTGATCGCGCGTTCAGTTCCTAAGAGTTACATTTGTCCCGTTCGAGTTGTTGGTGCCACTCATGGGGTTGTTCGGGAGATGTTTTGGGTTTTCACCCTCAAATGCCATGTTTTGCTTAAGTCCTGATATTTTTAAATTATCGTCGTATTCTCAAACTAGGAGTCCGTTGATCGCACAGTCAGTTCCTATGAGTTACATTGGTCCTGTGCGAGGTGTCGGTGCCACTAACGAGGCCGTTCGGGGGCTATTTCTGGTTTTCACCCACTAACGCACCGTTTTTATGCCTAAGTCTAAAAATATGCAAATTATAGTCGTATTCTGAAACCGGGAGTCACATGATCGTACGGTAAGTTCCTACGAATTACATTAGTCCCATGCGAGCTGTTGGTGCCACTCACAGGGCTGTTCGGTGGCTATTTCGGGTTTTCACTCACTAACGCCATGCTTTTAGGCCTGAGTCTAAAAATATGAAAATTATTGTCGTACTCTCAAATCGAAAGTCCCGTAATCGCGCGGTCAGTTCCTACAAGTTACATTGGTCCCGTGCGAGGTGTTGGTACCACTTACGGGGCCGATCGGTGGTTATTTTGGGTTTTCACCCACTAATGCCATGTTTTTATTCCTAAGTCTAGATATATGCAAATTATCGTCGTATTCTCACAATGGGAGACCCGTGATTGCGCGATAAGTTCCTACGAGTTACATTGGTCCAATGCGAGGTGTTGGTGCCACTCACGGGGACGTTCGGGGGCTATTTTGGGTTTTCACCCACTAACGCCATGTTTTTATGCCTAAGTCAAGATATATGAAAATTATCATCGTATTCTCAAATCGGGAGTCCTGTGATCGCGCGTTGAGTTCCTACGAGTTACATTGGTCCCATACGAGGTGTTGGTGCCACTGATGGGGCTGTTTCGAGCTTTCACCCACTAACACGATGTTTAGCTTAAGCCCTGATATTTTTAAATTATCATCGTATTCTCAAACCGAGAGTCCCTTGATCGCGCATTCAGTTCCTACGTGTTAGATTGGTCCCATGCGAGGTTTTGGGGCCACTCACGGGGCCGTTCAGGGTTGTTTCAGGTTTTCAGCCACTAACGCTATGCTTTTATGCCTTAGTTTGGAAATATGCAAATTGTCATTGTATTCTCAAATCGAGAGTTTCATGATCGCACGATAAGTTCCTACGAGTTACATTGGTCCCATGCAAGGTATTGGTGCCACTCACGGGGCCTTTCGGGGTATGTTTCGGGTTTTCACCCCCTAACGCCATTTTTTAAGCCTAAGTCTAGAAATATACAAATTATAGTCATATTCTCACACCGGGAGTCTCGTGATCGCACAGTAAGTTCCTACGAGTTAAAGTGGTCCCTTGCGAGGTGTTGGTGCTACTCACAGGGCCGTTCGGAGGATTTTCTGGTTTTCACCCACTAACACCATTTTTTAAAGTCTAAGTCTATAGATATGCAAATTATTGTCGTATTTTGAAATCGGGAGTCCCGTGATCACACGATAATTTCCTATGATTTACATTGGTCCCATACGAGGTGTTGGTTCCACTCACGAGTCCACTCGGGGGCTATTTCGGGGTTTCACCCACTAACCCCACGTTTTTATGCCTAAGTTAAGAAATAGGGAAATGATCGTGGTATTCTCAAAACGGGTGTCTCGTGATCACGCGATAAGTTCCTACGAGTTAAATTGGTCCCGTGCGAGGTGTTGGTGTTAGTCACGGAATCGTTCGGGGAAAGTTTCGGGTTTTCTCCCACTAACTCCATGTTTTGCTTAAGTCCTGATATTTTTAAATTATCGTCGTATTCATAAACCGGGAGTCCCACGATCGTGCGATCAGTTCCTACGAGTTACATTGGTTCCATGCGAGGTGTTGGTCCCACTCACGGGGCTTCTCCGGGTCTATTTTGGGTTTTCACCCACTAACGCCATGCTTTTATGCCTAAGTCTATAAATATACAAATTATCTTCCTATTCTCAAACCAAAAGTCCCGTGATCGCGCAGTAATTTCCTATGAGTTACACTGGTCCCATGCGAGGTGTTGGTGCCACTCACGGCGCCGTTCGGGGGCTCTTTCGGGTTTTCACCCACTAACGCCACGTTTTTATGCCTAAGTCTGGAAATATGTAGATTATCATCGTATTCTCAAACCGCGAGTCCCGTGATCTCGTTATAAGTTCCTACGAGTTACATTGGTCCCGTGTAACGTGTTGGTGCCACTCACGGGGCCGTTCGGGGTCAGTTTTGAGTTTTCATCCGCTAATGCCATGTTTTCCTTAAGTCCTGATATTTTTAAATTATTGTCGTATTCTCAAGCCGGGAGTCCCGTGATCGCACAGTCAGTTCCTACGAGTTACATTGGTCCCATGCGATGTGTTGGTGCCACTAACGGGGACGTTCGGGGGTTGTTTCAGGTATTCACCCACTAACGCCATGCTTTTATGCCTAAGTATAAAAATATGCAAATTATCATGGGATTCTCAACCTGGGAGTCTCCCGATCGTGCAGTCAGTTCCTACGAGTTACATTGGTCCCATGCGAGGTGTTGGTGCCACTCACGGGGCCGTTCGGGGGTTATTTCGGGTTTTCACCCACCAACGCCATATTTTTATGCCTAAATCTAAAAATATGAAAATTATCATCGTATTCTTAAACCGATAGTCCCGCGATCTCACGATAAGTTTCTACTAGTTACACTGGTCCCATGCGAGGTGTTGGTGCCACTCACGGGGCCTTTCGTTGGCTATTTCGGGTTTTCACCCACTAACGCCATGTTTTGCTTAAGTCCTAATATTTTTAAATTATAGTCGTATTCTCAAACCGAGAGTCCCGTGATCACGCAGTCAGTTCCTACGTGTTAGATTGGTCCCATGCGAGGTTTTAGGGCCACTCACGGGGCCGTTCAGGGTTGTTTCAGGTTTTCACCCACTAACGCCATGCTTTTATGCCTTAGTTTGGAAATATGCAAATTATCATCGTATTCTCAAACCGAGAGTCTCATGATCGCGCGGTAAGTTCCTATGAGTTACATTGGTCCCATGCGAGGTGTTGGTGCCACTCACGGGGCCGTTTGGGGTCAGTTTTGGGTTTTTACCCACTAACGCCATATTTTTAAGTATAAATCTAGAAATATGCAAAACATAGTAGTATTCTCAAACTGGTAGTCATGTGATCACACGGTAAGTTCCTAGGAGTTACATTGGTCCCGTGCGAGGTGTTGGTGCCGCTCACGAGGCCGTTCGGGGGTTGTTTTTGGTTTTCACCCACTAACGCCATGTTTTTTGGCCTATGTCTTAAAATATGCAAATTATAATCATATTCTCAAATCGGGAGTCCCGTGATCACCCGATCAGTTCCTACGAGTTACATTCATCTCGTGCGAGGTCTTGGTTCCAATCACGGGGTCATTCGGGGGTTATTTTGGGTTTTCACCCACTAACGCCTTGTTTTTATTCTTAAGTCTAGAAATGTGCAAATTATCGTTGTATTCTCAAACCAGGAGTCCCGTGATCGCGCGATAAGTTCCTACCAGTTACATTGGACCCGTGCGAGGTGTTGGTGCCACTCACGGGGCCGTTCGGGGTCTATTTTGGGTTTTCACCCACTAACGCCATGTTTTTATTCCTAAGTCTAAAAATATGCAAATTATCATTGTATTCTCAAATCGGATCTCGTGATCGCGTGTTCAATTCCTAAGAGTTACATTTGTCCCGTACGAGTTATTGGTGCCACTCATGGGGCCGTTCGGGAGATGTTTTGGGTTTTCACCCACAAATGCCATGTTTTTCTTAAGTCCTGATATTTTTAAATTATCGTCGTATTCTCAAACTGGAAGTCCCTTGATCGCGCCGTTAGTTCCTATGTGTTACATTGGGCCTGTGAGAGGTGTCGGTGCCACTCACAAGGCCATTCGGAGGCTATTTCTAGTTTTCACCCACTAACGCACCGTTTTTATGCCTAAGTCTACAAATATGAAAATTATAGTCATATTATGAAATTCGGAGTCTCGTGATCGCGCGGTAAGTTCCTAAGAGTTACATTAGTCCCGTGCGAGCTGTTGGTGCCACTCATAGGGCCTTTCGGTGGCTATTTCGGGTTTTCACTTACTAATGCCATGCTTTTAGGCATGAGTCTAAAAATATGAAAATTATTATCGTACTCTCAAATCGGTAGTCCCGTGATAGCGCGGTCAGTTCCTACAAGTTACATTGGTCTCATGCGAGGTGTTGGTACCACTCACGGGGCCGATAGGAGGTTATTTCGGGCTTTCACCCACTAATGCCATGTTTTTATTCCTAAGTCTAGATATATGCAAATTATCATCGTATTCTCATAATGGGAGTCCCGTGATTGCACGATAAGTTCCTACGAGTTACATTGGTCCCGTGAGAGGTGTTGGTGCCACTCACGGGGCCGTTCGGGGGCCATTTTGGGTTTTCACCCACTAACGCCATATTTTTATGCCTAAGTCTAGATATATTAAAATTATCATCATATTCTCAAATCGTGAGTCCCATGATCGCGCGATCAGTTCCTACGAGTTACATTGGTCCCGTACGAGGTGTTGGTGCCACTGATTGGGCTGTTTCGGGCTTTCACCCACTAACGCGATGTTTTGCTTAAGCCCTGATATTTTTAAATTGTGATCGTATTCTCAAACCGAGAGTCCCTTGACCACGCAGTCTGTTCCTCTGAGATACATTTGTCCCATGCGAGGTGTCAGTGCCACTCACGGGGCCGTTCGGGGGGTGTTTCAGGTTTTTGCCCACTAACGCCATGCTTTTATTCCTAAGTCTAGAAATTTGCAATTTATTATCGTATTCTCAAATTGGGAGTCCCGTGATCGCGTGGTAAGTTCCTAAGAGTTACATTGGCCCCATGCAAGGTATTGGTGCCACTCATGGGGCCTTTCGAGGTATGTTTAGGGTTTTCACCCCCTAACGCCATTTTTTAAGCCTAAGTCTAGAAATATGCAAATTATAGTCGTATTCTCAAATCGGGAGTCTCGTGATCGCACAGTAAGTTCCTACGAGTTAAAGTGGTCCCTTACGAGGTGTTGGTGCTACTCACAGGGCCGTTCGGGGACTTTTCTAGTTTTTACCCACTAACACCATTTTTTAAAGCCTAAGTCTATAAATATGCAAATTATTTTCATATTCTCAAACTGGGAGTCCCGTGATCACGCGATAATTTCCTATGAGTTACATTGGTCCCGTACGAGGTGTTGGTTCCACTCACAAGTCCACTCGGGGGCTATTTCGAGTTTTCATCCACTAACGCCATGTTTTTATGCCTAAGTTAATAAATAAGCAAATGATCATGGCATTCTCAAAACGGGTGTCCCGTGATCACGCGATAAGTTCCTACGAGTAAAATTGGTCCCGTGCGAGGTGTTGGTGTCAGTCACGGGGCCGTTCGGGGGAAGTTTCGGGTTTTCTCCCACTAACGCCATGTTTTGCTTAAGTCCTGATATTTTTAAATTATCATCGTATTCATAAACCGGGAGTCCCGTGATCGCGCGATTAGTTCCTACGAGTTACATTGGTTCCATGTGAGGTATTGGTTCCACTCATGGGGCTGCTCCGGGTCTATTTTGGGTTTTCACCCACTAACGACATGCTTTTATGCCTAAGTCTATAAATATACAAATTATCATCGTATTCTCAAACCGAAAGTCCCGTGATCGCGCAGTAATTTCCTATGAGTTACACTGGTCCCATGCGAGGTGTTGGTGCCACTCACGGCGCCGTTCGGGGGCTCTTTTCGGTTTTCACCCACTAACGCCACGTTTTTATGCCTAAGTCTAAAAATATGTAAATTATCATCTTATTCTCAAATCGGGAGTCTTGTGATCTCGTTATAAGTTCCTACGAGTTACATTGGTCCCGTGTAAGGTGTTGGTGCCACTCACGGGGCCGTTTGGTGGCAGTTTTGAGTTTTCACCCACTAACGCCATGTTTTGCTTAAGTCCTGATATTTTTAAATTATCATCGTATTCTCAAACCGGGGGTCCCGTGATTGCACAGTCAGTTCCTACAAGTTACATTGGTCCCATGCGATGTGTTGGTGCCACTAACGGGGACGTTCGGGGGTTGTTTCAGGTATTCACCCACTAACGCCATGATTTTATGCCTAAGTATAGAAATATGCAAATTATCATGGTATTCTCAACCCGGGATTCTCGCGATCGTGTAGTAAGTTCCTACGAGTTACATTGGTCCCATGCGAGGTGTTGGTGCCACTCACGGGGCCGTTCGGAGACTGTTTCGGGTTTTCACTCACTAACGCCATGTTTTTATGCCTAAGTCTAAAAATATGAAAATTATCATCGTATTCTCAAACCAAGAGTCCCGTGATCTCACGATAAGTTTCTACTAGTTGCACTGGTCCCATGCGAGGTGTTGGTGCCACTCACGGGGCCTTTCGTGGGCTATTTCGAGTTTTCACCAACTAACGCCATATTTTGCTTAAGTCCTGATATTTTTAAATTATAGTCGTATTCTCAAACTGGGAGTCCCATGATCGCGCGGTCAGTTCCTACGTGTTACATTGGTCCCATGCGAGGCACGGGGCCGTTTGGGGTTGTTTCAGGTTTTCACCCACTAACGCCATGTTTTATGCCTAAGTTTGGAAATATGCAAATTATCATCGTATTCTCAAACCGAGAGTATCGTGATGCCGTAGTAAGTTCCTACGAGTTACATTGGTCCCATGCGAGGTGTTGGTGCCACTCACGGGGCAGTTCGGGGTCAGTTTCGGGTTTTTACCTACTAACGTCATATTTTTAAGCCTAAATCTAAAAATAGGCAAAACATAATCGTATTCTCAAACTAGTAGTCCTGTGATCGCGCGGTAAGTTCCTACGAGTAACATTGGTCCCGTGCAAGGTGTTGGTGCCACTCACGGGGCCGTTCGGGGGTTGTTTTGGGATTTCACCAACTAAAACCATATTTTTTGGCCTAAGTCTAGAAATATGCAAATTATCATCGTATTATCAAATCGAGAGTCCCGTGATCGTGCGATCAGCTCCTACGAGTTACATTGTCCCGTGCGAGGTGTTGGTTCCACTCACGGGGCGTTCGGGGGTTATTTCGAGTTTTCACCCACTAACGCCATGTTTTTTTGGCCTAAGTCTAGAAATATGCAAATTATCATCGTATTCTCAAACCAGGAGTCCCGTGATTATGCGATAAGTTCCTACCAGTTATATTGGACCCGTTCAAGGTGTTGGTGCCACTCACAGGGCTGTTCGGGGGCTATTTCGAGTTTTCACCCACTAACGCCATATATTTATGCCTAAGTCTAGAAAGATGCAAATTATCATCGTATTCTCAAATCGGATCTCGTGATCGCGCATTCAGCTCCTACGAGTTACATTGGTCCCGTACGAGGTGTTGGTGCCAATCATGGGGCCGTTCGGGGGATGTTTTGGGTTTTCACCCACTAACACCATGTTTTTCTTAAGTTCAGATTTTTTTAAATTATTGTCGTATTCTCAAACTGGGAGTCCCTTGATCGTGCAGTCAGTTCCTATGAGTTACATTGGTCCTGTGCGAGGTGTCGGTGCCATTCACGGGGCCATTCGGGGGCTATTTCTGGTTTTCATCCACTAACGCACCGTTTTTATGCCTAAGTCTAAAAATATGCAAATTATAGTCCTATTCTCAAATTGGGAGTCTCGTGATCGCGCGGTAAGTTCCTACGAGTTACATTGGTCCCGTACGAGCTATTGGTGGCACTCATAGGGCTGTTCGGGGGTTGTTTCGGTTTTTCACTCACTAACGCCATATTTTTAGGCCTGAGTCTAGAAATATGAAAATTATTGTCGTATTCTCAAATCGGGAGTCTCGTGATCGCGCAGTCTGTTCCTACCAGTTACATTGGTCCCATGCGAGGTGTTGGTGCCACTCACAACACCGTTCGGGGGTTATTTTAGGTTTTCACCCACTAACGCCATGTTTTTATTCCTAAGTCTATAAATATGCAAATTATCATCGTATTCTCACAATGGGAGTCCCGTGATTGCGCGATAAGTTCCTACGAGTTACATTGATCCCGTACGAGGTGTTGGTGCCACTCACGGGGTCGTTCGGGGGTTATTTCGGGTTTTCACCCACTAATGCCATGTTTTTATGCCTAAGTCTTGATATATGAAAATTATCATCGTATTCTCAAATTGGGAGTCCCGTAATTGTGTGCTTAGTTCCTACGAGTTACATTGGTCCCGTACGAGGTGTTGGTGCCACTCATGGGGCTGTTCTTGGGCTGTTTCGGGTTTTCACCCACTAACGCGATGTTTTACTTAAGGCTTGATATTTTAAATTATTGTCGTATTCTCAAACCGAGAGTCCCTTGATTTCACAGTCTGTTCCTCTAAGTTACATTTGTCATGTGCAAGGTGTCGGTGCCACTCATGGGGTTGTTCGGGGGCTGTTTCAGGTTTTCGCCCACTAACGCCATGCTTTTATTCCTAAGTCTAAAAATATGCAAATTGTCATCGTATTCTCAAACTGGGAGTCCCGTGATCGCATGGTAAGTTTCTACGAGTTACATTGGTCCCATGCGAGGTGTTGGTGCCACTCACGGGGCCGTTCGGGGTATGTTTCGGCTTTTCATCCCCTAACGCCAGGTTTTTAAGCCTAAGTCTAGAAATATGCAAATTATAGTTGTATTCTCAAACCAGGAGTCCCGTGATCGCACGGTAAGTTCCTACGAGTTAAATTGGTCCCGTGCGAGCTGTTGGTGCTACTCACGGGGCCGTTTGGGGGCTTTTCGGGTTTTCACCCGCTAACACCATTTTTTAAAACCTGAGTCTATTAATATGCAAATTATTATTGTATTCTCAAATCGAGAGTCTCGTGATCGCGCGGTCAGTTGCTACGAGTTACATTATTCCCGTGCGAGGTGTTGGCGGCTCTCACGCGTCCATTCGGGGGCTGTTTCAGGTTTTCACCCACTAACGCCATGTTTTTATGCCTAAGTCTAGAATTATGCAAATTATCATCGTATTCTGAAATCGAGAGTCCCGTGATCGCATGGTCAGATCCTAGGTGTTACATTGGTCTCGTGCGAGGTGTGGGCTTATCGCTGTGAATCGTTGACTTTGTGGTTTTGTCCGGTGCTATATATGACTTCAAAGTTACAAAATATGTTAACCCTCACCGAAAAATATAAAACTCTTACTTTTAGGCATGAGTTTCCTTGTAGTATGCAGAAACACCTTCTTGGCTTCTTCACTACTAACATCTGTGGAAATTAGTAAGCCAAGTGTAAGAGTAAAATAAATAAATCACCTACCATTTGCAATAGTGCAATAGTGTAATAGTAATAGTAAGATATGTGTAATAGTAAAATAAATAAATGAAAACATATCTATTCTAAACAAAAGAATCGATAAATCACCTACCATTTGAACAAATAGCAGGACATTACACTTAAAAGTAGATGACATTCATACATTAAAGTAAAGTGATAATACAATGTCAATATCATAATAGGATACAAATAAGATTGAGGAGGATAAAATAATATTTTGATACTCAATCTTCCTCTAAATCAACTAAAAGATCCTTCAAATTAGGGTTGTCATCAAAAGCTGACTGGATTTTATGCACTTCGATTAGAATACCTTATTTACATTCTGAAAGGCATAAATAAAAGGCTCGTCGACTATGCGATCTTTAGTCTTCAGCTTTGATAAATCTACCATAATAAGTTTAGAGTCGGGATCAACTTGCAACCATTCGTTGTATCCTGCACCTTTACCCAATCACAATAGAATACGGTTTCTGTGAAATCCAAGTAATCAAGTTCTAGGATTTGTTGAATTATCCCATAATAGGTTAGCACCGTATTCTTTATATTTTTATCACTTTTGCTAGCGATACAGGTGGTCAAGGAAGAAATTGATATTCCACTATTTTGCATTAAAAGACTTTTCCTCATATGGATATGAAATGAAATCAAAATCTTTAGTGCAGAATTTTTTAAACTCTATCGCACGAAAACTAGGACCTTTTGCTAGGCGTACAAGTCTGGAAAAGACATCACCTCTTTTTAGAAGATGCATTTATTAATGAATTTGTATTATGGCATATTTTTACCACACATAAATAAATAACTGCACACATAACATGTGAAAAGTACCTCTTTTGACACACATGCCCTAAAATCAGTTGTCGTTTAATTTCTCCTTTGATTTTGGACAATTTCGTTATCGTACTTCCTATCAAAAAATTATAGAGTTTAGATAATAAAATAAAAAATACATATAATCAAAGAAGAAGAATTCAGTAGATACTCACTCTCTCCAGTCTTCGACTTCATCTTGCGATTCGAAGACATGACGAGCTGCTTGCTCATATTGTAGGTTTGTGAGTTTCATCTCTTTAGGGTTCCCAAACGAAAATTCATCCTCAAACTCGTCAGGTTCCTCTATCACTCGTTCTCCACGAGGATTAAACCTCCTCACCTCTTGTTCTGGCATAAGTTCCCTAGCGTATAGCGATGATTCCACCGTTACGTATTCTTCAACAATCAACCCTCTAATATATTGTGTATTCTTTACATAATCTTTGAATGTTTTCATCAAGCGCTCAAAAGGATACATCCAACGATACCTCACAGTACCACATAATAAAGCTCCATCGCATAAATGCACAAGCAGGTGGATGCTGATATTGAAGATTGACATACGAAAATATTTCTCTAATACACAAACTGCCTTGGCTAAAGTTAATTTCGCAGCTTTAATGTTCCTTTTGTTTACCACTTTTGCACAAAGTAGGGTAAAACACAAACTGATTTGTATAATTTCCCAATAGAGATCTTTGTGTTCAGAGAAGCAATGCCGAAATAACAGAGGGATTAATTGGATGATTATGTTCCAGTCGTGAGACTTTCACTGTTTCAAGTCATTTTCTTGGTAGCTTACTACCCTATGTAAATTACTAGAATAACCGGTTTGAGTCTTCAAGTTGAACAACGTGTCTAAGAGGATCTTCTTCTCACTAGTTGTCAAAGTGAAATCAGTCGGGGGATAAAAATTCTTCCTTTCGTAGAATCATTTTTTAACCACAGCCTCTTCTTTATTTCATATCCTATAGATCTCGGTGGGCCTACTCTCTATCTTTGGAATGAGATCCACCCAGACATGTTCCTATCAAATGTTCTACAACATTATTCTCTGTGTGCATCACATCAATTATATGCCTTACACAATGATCTTTCCAATACGACAAATCAAAAAATATTGATCGCCTAGACCATGGCTTCGCTTTTCTAGGGCCATTCGGATCCCCCCTAGCTTTAAGCTTCATGTTTACAAACTGGGGATGTTTGCCTACGTACCTATTCCCCGCAGTCGTAGTCGTCGCCTTCTCCTCAATTTGCTGACCAGAAAGACGAACAGGTGTCATTCTGTGCTCATGACTGACGGGTAAAAAGTTAGACTTGTCATTCCTAAAAGGGTGACTAGTCGGCAAAAATATACGATAACTCGTGTAACTCATCTTACCACTATGTTTTAACCAACAGGCTTCAGTTTTCTCCCCACATATGGGACGACCATAATAACCATGAACATTACAACCGGACAAGGTCCCAAAAGCAGGAAGGTCGTGGATCTCCCACATCACTATTACTTTAAGTGTGAACTCTTCACCCTTATGAGAATCGAACTTCGTCACGCCTTTATCCCACAACTCTTTAAGTTCTTCGATTAATGGTTCTAATAATATATCAATGTCATCACTGGGAGCCTTCGGCCCGGGTATCAACAAAGATACCAATGCGAACTCCTTTCTCATGCATAATATTGAAGGGAGACTTAAAGGCTCCATGAGAACTGGCCAATAACTCTGACTAGTACTTAAATTACCGAAAGGGTTAAACCCATCGATTGAGATTACAATACGAACGTTACGCGGTTCCTTTGCAAATTCATGGTTTTGTGAATTTAAAATTTTCCAGATGAGTTAATCAACCAGATGATGCATCAAATTCCCACCCACCTCGCATCGAGCATGCCATGTCATGGCCTCCGCTTTCCACGGTACAGGAAAAAACCATTTTAACCGTGGACCAAGTGGAAAATACTTCAAAACCTTTTGTGGGACTTGCGAGCACTTGTGATTTTTTGCATGTTTGTCCTTTCCATTCTCACAAACCACATATCTAGGCTCACTGCATACAGGATATTCATCCTTCTCATCGTTCTCATTCTAGTACAATATGCAATCATACTTGTAAGCATGAATATATTTGTATTTCAAACCTAAACCCTTCAAAGTTTTCTTCATGGTAGGATAATTGTCTGGTAACGTGTTCTTTTTTGGGAGAATTTCTTTAACCCACTTAAGAATTTTGGTTACGTTGTTCCCAAACAAACCAAATTGACTCTTCAGATTATGCAAACCAATCATTGCATATAATACCGAGTGATCTTCATCGCAATATTTATATAAAGATTTAGCCGCATCGACTTTCAACCGTATGTATTCCTGATCTCCTAGTAATTCAGCATCAATTGTTCATTTACTTGGTCATAATGCGCATCATTTGTATCCATAGGTAAGTGGTTTTGATGGTTGTGGCGTCCGTAAGCATCATCAATTAAGTCGGTCAATATATAATGTGTTGGTGAATCATGTACCACTTCTACTCATTGGGGTTTCAATACACGGTCGGGTGCCGATAATTCTTTTGGAACATAAGGTATAACGTTTTCACCATGGTATGTCCATATTATATAGTCTTAACAGATTCCCCACTTTAGTAAATGCAACTCAACATCTTTCAATGACTTATATTTTCTGTTAATACAATGAGTGCATGAACATGGAATCTTCTCACTTTTAAGATTTTTGGAAGCGTATTTAACAAATTCATAAACGCCTTTTACATGATTATTTGATATTCGGTTAGTCTCTCCCATCCACTCTTTATATTGTGGGAAATCCATGTAATAATCTTCAAATTCTAGTCCTGTGGAAATAGGTTAAAAAATACTATTACAACTAAAACAAAAAGAATATTCTTACGACTGAAACAAAAAAAATATCATTACAAATCAAACAAAACCAATATTCTTACAACTGAAACAAACAAAATATCATTGCAACTAAAACAAAACCAATACTCTTACAAATAAAACAAAAAAAAAGTATTACAACTGAAACGAAAGAAAATATTATTACATCTTGGCCAACAGATAAACTGGCCAAGAAATAAAATATTTTTTATAATTCCTCAATTCCATCCCTTCCCCACTGTTAACGTACACATGTACATCTCCGTAGTCGTTGTATATTTCATCGACCATTATTTGAGCCTCACCCTTCTCCAAACGTCGGCCGTGTACTGGAGTTTCAGGAACTATGGAGATGAGTGTGAACACGCCAACAAACCTCGAATTTCTCATGTCCTTGATATATTACTCTTCTTCATAGTCACCGTGAGTTATTGACAATGATCCAAGTCCCGTGACTGGCAGAGGTGAAGGGGAAGGGAATGTTGGAGGATGAGGCATTTGAGAGGGGAATCTTGGAGGAGGAGGCATTTGGGAGGAGAATGTTGGAGGGGAATGATATGTGAAACCTTGAGTACGAGTAGGGTAAGGGTAACCTTGAGGAGTCATTGGGGGCCTATAACTTTCAAAAAAGTTCACAAGTTTCCCAATTTGATTCGTCAATAATCCCAGGGTATTTTTAATCTCATGGACATCCCCATCGGTCTTCAATTGGTGCTCTTTTTGGGATGAGATACAATTCTTGACCGAAGAAAGCTCGTCCATAAGAGGTAAAGCGTGTTGAAGTTTTGTTTTTAGCATATGTGAGCCAACACCTCTCATCCTCCCTCTTTTGTCCTTTCTAAAGGTCTGTGTCAGGGCATAATTTTCAAGGTCAAAGTCATCAGTAGGGCTCGAATCGGATTGAATGCTGATGGCCTCTATTGAATCCAGTGTCTTAGCCAAGTGGGTGGGAATTTATTATCTCTGTCCCGTCGATCATGAAGGAATAAGTTGGACCGATTTGGGTTTTTACCGACATCTGAACCATCATTTGTCCTACTCTCCCATTCATTCTTCAAATCCTCATATAATTTGGATCCCAGCCTATGGATATTAGTTTTTCGTTCCCTATTTTTTTATTTTGATCCCTCTGGACCAACTTTTTCTCCTTCGCCTCATTCTCTAAAAAATTATTCCAGTGTTCAATGGCATTTCAACATTGGGAGGCACTCTCTCTTTCAAAGCCAAAATATCTTAGCTCGCTGCTTCTTTTGGAAAATGTTTCTTCCGAAGGTTTCTCCTGTATGTCTCAATCCTTCAGCACCTGAGCTAGAACCCTATTCTTGGAACGATTAAGAAATGAGAAATTCTTACAAAGTTGGTCATGTATGTCATCTTTGACAACTTGATCAACAAGATTCCAATTGTCTATTTCACAGACTCCCACGTTCATTTTTCCCAGCGATAAACACCGGGCTTTAAAGCTCAGCACGTCATTCCTATCACCTGTCGGGTTATTCCCGAGAAGGGAGAACCCAATGGGCTTCTTTTCATTTGGGCGGGAGGCATCGAGAGTGCTGGATGGGGGCGTTGAAGCAACGGGAGTGATGGATTGGGGGGTAGAAGCACTTGGAGTTGGACTTGGTGTGGAGTGAACCATTGGTGGAGTTGTGAATTTCTCATCCATTAGTGTTGACAATTTCGATTCTGCATGAGATGGTGAACCTCATTGTGGTGTCACCTTGACACTTGGTGCCATTGGGTTATTTCCTCTCGACATTATCTACAAAAATGAAAACTATAAGTGACTAAATAATTATAATTATATGAAATTATAACTAATTAATCAAGCTTATGACTATATATATATATATATATATATATATATATATATATATATATATATATATATATATATATAGAGAGAGAGAGAGAGAGAGAGAGAGATACCTTTTCAGAGTAAGACTTTAGAATAAGTTAAATGTGTCTGATCTCCATCCATTCGGTATTAGTTTCTAAGAACCTATGAATTTTTGCACGTGGCCAACTAAGAGGAAAGGTATCTATGATTGATGTGTAGATGTCTGTGACATGAACTCAGAATCCCATATTTCTAAACTTGTTGGCAAGATTCAATTTTACATTCATGTGGTGCGAGACATCACAGTTTATGCCAATGCTCTCTGTACGCGGTTGTATCCATAACGGGCGGATTTTTTTTCGTCTTCTCTAACAACGTAACCAAGGTCAGGGCTATGTCAGGATTATGTGTGTGAAATAAATTTTGTATAATGTCATCCTAGTTTTCTGGTAGAGAAAATAGAATACAATCGAACAAGTAATCTTGCTGGAGATCAACTCCACGATTTACAAGGTAGTTAAATTGTTCGATCTTTTTATTTCCATACCTATAAATAGGAGTACCCTCTATATGACGCACACTAATAAAAGAGTTATGTGTGCAGTCTAATTGCAACCTCTCCCACTCTTGTTGACAATAATTATCACTGTGCCTCATTTTTCCTGAGAAAAGTATACGAGGGCGTGAATACGAGTCCTACTATTAAGGTTTGGGTTTGAAAGTTATGAGAGTTTAAAAGTATAAGTCAAATCCCAACAACAACCTGTCACAATTGTTTATAACACATTTTGTTACGGTTTATTATGAGAGAGTTTAAAAGTATATGTGTATTATCTATTCAATAAACATACAAACTGCAGAATCAACAGAAACACACACTGTACTTACACTCATATTGTAGTGCAAACAAACAACCGATGCATAAACACTAATGCAGAAGGTAAATGTAAAAAATCATATATTGTACTACTTACACACATATTGTAGTGCAAAAAATCATGACATGCATATAACCCCCAATAAAATCACGACAAGGTGGATGTAAATTTTTTTACTCATTAAAAATCCATTTCATTATATTTTGTCAAAAAAAAATACACACATATACATACACAAACATACAATTTAGGGTTTACTAAACCCTAATATTTTTTTTGACATAAATCTATACATACACACATATACAATCTATACATATACACACAATATAGGGTTTATTGACAAAAAAACAATTTATGTGTTCATAGTTACACACATAAACATACATATACACATAAATCTATGCATACACACATATAAACATCAATCAATACATACACACACATACACACATACAAACATAAATCTACACGTACATACATAGAAATTAGGACTTTAAATGGAAATCATGAAATCCAAATAAAATGAAAACGAATCTATACAAACCAAGGGTTAATCACAATGAAATCCAACTGAAATCCCTTTGGCCTTAGAAATCACACGAAATCACTTATCCCTTAGACACAACCCTTAAAAATTGTAAATGACCAAGCAGCGGGTTTTTTTTTCCTGAATCTGGTCACGACCTAGAGCCGTGACCCACTAAGCGCACGACTAATAAATAAAAATGAGGGTGTTGCTAGCTTTCACCTGGTCACTGCCCAAGTCCGCTACCAGTTGGTCGCGGACTTGGGTCATGACCAACTGGGGGTGACCATTCGCAGGATTTTATGTAGTGGAAATGCTCATAACGATTCTTAAAAATTGCCATGAACCATTATTTGAAAGTCGAACTGATGAGTTTGTGAATTAGGATAAATCTGAAGCCCACCATCTTTCACAAGATGCTTTCAGTAAGGCAAAGCTACATACTATCGGATATATCTACACAAGGTAAGAAGCAAGAGAATTGGGAATGGAAAAACGTATGAAGTTGTAATTTCTAGCAGAATGGGAAAGATATAAAGGGTATTTCTAGAAGAATGGGAAAGAGATAAAGGGAATCAAGTAATTATCATGATGTGTGGCAATCAAAGGCTAAGAGGTATGCATATTAGTCCAAGAATCGAATTCTTCGCCTCCGAAATGGCCTCCATATCACCATGAGAGGGCATCTCTCGATTGCAAGATGTTGCACTGTGTGCAGATTTGTCACACCAGATGATCAATTTTTTTCGGGCCTCAGTTGAACCGAAAAGAGGCTCTAAAGTTGACTAGAAGTCTGTTCCTTTTGACATAAGGAATATGGTAGAAGCTACATGACTTTTTTCAGGGCTATTTGGTAGGATACACAAACATAAAGACATTCGGGCTTTTAGATTTTAGTTACATCCACGTTGTTGTTGTTGTCGTTCTTCAGACAATGGTCATACACTGTTTGTTGTTGCTTCTCTTCAAACATTCCATAGTATTACATCGTATGTTGTTGTGGACTTACCTTGGTTTTAAATTTTTATGCATTGTAATGGTGGCATAATGTTTGGTATTCTAATCCTAAGAGCTTAATTCAGATATTGGCGAACTCTGATTATGCTGAAAAAAAGAAAAGTGGTTTCTCAATGTGTAGAGAGTTAATGATTTCTAAATGGGTCTCCACGGGTTTGGGTAATCTCGATATGTGCATCCATTTAATCGTCAAATAATCAGATTAGGATTTCAATTCGGGTATTTTTATTCACTTTCTTTATTTTATAATTTTAGATTAAAAATATATTTTAAAGGATATAATAGTTATATTTTAAAGTATATAATAGTTATATCCTCTAACCATTTTTCTTTTGGAACATTCAGAAATTAATATTTTTCGATTGAAGTTCATCTCTATTTGAATATTGATATCACAGAATTTCACAAATATTCAAGATTTGGTTGAACTATAGTTTTGGCTAAACATTCACAAACATTAATTGGGTGAACTTTGATTATTTCTAAAAGATTTGAGTGATATTTAATCTGAATGTTAGGCTAAACACCATTAATTGGGTGCAGAGAGTGGTTGTCTCGGTGCTGGCAGATGTAAGCCATTAAAGTTTGTTCCCCAAACCAGAGAAGAAACAAAAAGAAAAACAAAAGAAACTCCAAATTGTATCTGATTTGATTATGAAACAAAGCCGTATTGTGCTCCGAAATGTTGTTGTTGCATATGAGAAAGAGTATTTTGCAATCTGTTAGGAAGAACAATCCTCAATCCTAATGACAATAAAATTTGTTCTACGAAATGTTGCTGCTACATATGAGAAAGAGTATCCTCTTCCACACTGTGTTATGTTTTTTTACCAATAAAATTTTATGTTCAGTTGTATACAATTTTAGTAGGACTCCGTTATTAGATACTATAATTCTATACATATCTTACTGATATGCTACGTGTAGGGTTCCAATTATTAATATGTTATATGATGAAAAACTGTAACCTCCCTAATCACGGACATGTCATATGCATTAATAGATCGGGTGCTAAATTGAATCAACGCCTCAGGCTTGGTTTTCCTCTTTTACTCAACTTTCATATTTTTTTTCTAAGTTATTTTAACTATTGTGTTGGTTATTTTTTCTTTGAAATTTGAGTTCCTCACTTTCATTTGTTTCAAATTTCTCCTAAAAGTTATTTCTCGCAGTGCTATACTTAATTAATGAATGTGTAACAAGAACTAAATGATGCCCCCCCTCTTTGAAATCTTGCCTAAATAATTTATGTGGTTGATTACTAAATGTTTTCAGACTTTATTTCATTTCGTTTACTTTTCTTCACTTAATTTCATTTGACATCGTCTTCAAATGAAGTAGTGGTCCAACACAAGTTAAGTGTTTAGCCTTGCAACAGCTGCACTCTATAAAGGTGTTGGATCTGTCGAGGTGTTTGCCGACATTTTCTTCGACAAGCATAAGGCTTTGTGGTTGGATAAGTTCGATCATTGAACTAAGCACGGTAAGTATTTTCTAGCAACTAATTTAATCATAATTGCCTTGGGTATTTTTGGCCATAACACTTTGCCTTTGACATAGTATTTTGGCCTTGCTAACTGAGTTATGTTTCAATCTACTAATTGGCTCAAGAACGGGATCCAGTTTCAATAAACTTAAGTGGTGAGTATTTATCCATGTAATTTTTCAATTCTAAAAAAACTAGGTGTGTTAACGTTCAATAGCACATATGATTAGATTTAGGGAAATGCATTGCGTATAAAAAAATGTATTTGATATATTGATAAGATATAACTTGATATGTTATTTTAGATGTTGATAAGATATAACTCATTTTTTAATGTTATTTTAGGTGTTTCAACATGTCTTGAGATTTGTATCGCAGTCGAAGGCTATTTCACTTGACTAACTATATTTTTTGTTTTCTGTCGGATCACATTTTGAAAACTACAGACAATCATTACAGTGGAACACGGAGACAACCTCAATTGATATATATGTGATTTTTAAATAATTTTTTTTCATTGAAGTATTTGTTTTATGAATTTGGATTGTTTGAATATTGTACGATTGGTTGTTACCCCTTAAGTAGGGGGATAGTCCAATAAATAAAGGAGATTATGTCTATTTTGTTTAAATTAACACTTTGTTAATTGGATTCACAATGTGAATTCGATTGATGAATATTGTATATTTCATGTTATATGTGAGTTTATTTGAAGAATTTAGACTATTTGAATGTTATTAGATTGTTTAATATCGGTTAAGTATAGTGGATAGTCTAATAAACAAAGGAGATTATAGTAATTTTTAAAAAAAATACATTTTGTTTTATTGGGGAACGAAATTTTTGCCTTTTTGCAATTAAGTACTTTGAAAATTTTCTCCATTTTGCGATTATCAACATGCCTTTAGGCACTGGCATACCCTAGTATATATATAATTGTGTGCTCATTTAATATCCGTGTAAGATGTTTTTATAAATACACACCCTTCTAATGCTACCACAGGAGGATGTGCGATGTGGGTGAATCCCCTGTCTTGAGGAGCAGGGATAGTATAATCCCCAGGTCATAGCATCCATTATTTTATATTGGGATTCTTTTCGAGGTGAGACGCTTTGGGTATGATTTAGTCTCACATTCGGGGAAATGTGACCGCTTCCACTATGCTTATTATTGCCTGATTCGATGTGAGTTAATCGTCTCGTCGTTCGGATTGGATGAGTATACCCGTGGTGATATCATTTTAGAGAAAGAATTCGTTGAGTTATTACTCAGGAGGATGAATATACCTACGACATGTGTGTGAAAGTTGTAGTATAATGGTACGTATATAATAGTGTAGATATTTATATACGGGTGAAATAAATGAAGTGATATTGTATTAAGTATATCCGTATATAATAGAGTAAATATTTATATATGGGTGGACTACATGAAGTAAAATGATAGTACATGTATATAATTAGTGAGACTGTTATAAAGTTTTTTTTAAAATGATTAATTAAGTTAATGCGATAAATAACTTATGAATATACAGTATGCTTACTCAGGCTAGGGTAGTTTGTCAAGAAGTGTTCATAACAAGGCTAGTTAGAGGGGGTAGTACAACTAGGAGGGTTAGAAAAAAAGCGTTAGGTGTGCACTTTAGATGAGGGGTGAGTACGATCTCAAGGGAGTGCGACACTAGCTTAAATATGAAAAGTATATTTGCATCTTAATTACAGCAAACTTAATCACTTGCTAAATATTTTCAAAATGTTTTGGGTTCTAACATTTGCTGCAAATATTTTCAAAACCTTTTAGGTGTCCAGCCACAGGGACACCAGAATTAATTATCTATTCTAGGGACACGCAGCTGCAACACATGTGGATGAATGCAGGAGTTGGATTAGACACGTCGTATCTTTATTCCTAGATTAGGAATCTTATCTCAATTTCAATTTCATTTAGGGCGTATTGCCCATTTACTTATAGAGTCAGTATTTGGATTATTTATTTATCTGTTGGATTATGATTTTGGATTTGTTATTTATAGCCGATGGCATATTCGGCAAGTATTTTATTTATTTATTCAGTTTTTGTTTAGACCTGTGATTGTGTGTATGGATTAGTTTATCTTATTCTGCGTGCATTTATCTTTTTATGAAAGATAAAATTTGGCACCGGCTTAATTCACTAATAGGTGATTAGTAACTAATATGGTTTTCGACAGTGATGCGAAGAATAAACCAAATGAAAATCCTATTTTAATTTAATAAAGGCCTGATCACCCGATATTTAATTGGGCGGGGTGTCACAGTGCGTTAATAGGGTTTGTGGATCCTGAGAACTCTAGTGGGTGGCTCTTCTCAAAGTCACTGCTGGAGCGCTCCCTGGAATATGTGATATGCGATGCAGGTGCGGCCACAGGTGGTGGCAATGGTGGTTTCTCCTGGTGTAAGGCTTCCATGGTCGTAGCTACAGTCTATGCTATGATGGTAGCCAAAACAGTCGGTGCTATAGCTAGCGATTTTCCCTTCTACAGTGGCTAAAGTGGTTACTGCTACTGTTGAGGTCCCGCTACCTCTGACACGGCACTAGTGGTCGGTTTCTATCATATTGCTCATGGCGTGTGTTCATCATCTGAAAGATAGCAAACAAAAACGTGTGAGTATACATACAAAAATATAATACAATAATCTAAATGAGAAGATCTAACGTATCAAAGAAAAATACCTAGAAAATGATGGATGCACTCCAGATCCTTAGGACATTAGAACTTGGAATGCTCTGATACTAACGATGACATCCCATTAAATTTTAACAAGATTGATCAGGTCTAAAATAAATAAAACAAGAGTATAAACAATTTAGCATCATTATTATAAGGACATAATTTTATAAATGTTCGGGGTAGAATCAAGGAATTTTCTATTTGTCCTAGATCACAGTACATATATCTGATACCGTTACATTCGGCACGTCAACACGATCATCCTCGACGGCCTTGATCCGAATCCATGCATCCATCATCTTCACAAATGCATTATGCTTCATGCGACGTACTGCTCAACTCATTCCTACTACTCCAAATTGCGTAATTGGTAAAATGATTTATTAGAGTTGTTTATATTTGCATAAATATTTGGGAATTTTTTTAGAAAATATTTTTTCGAAGTTTGATTCGTTTTTATCAAAAGAATAAATTTTTCTAAGTGTAGAAACAGACTTTCTTCGGTCTACGAGCTCGCGAGATCTCGTATGAATGATATCTCCCTGTCGTTCAAGCGACATGAGGATTTCGCACGATCTCGTTCGAGCGACACGTGTCCTTCGTTCGAGCAACATGTGTATCTCGTTCGAGCACCGCCGTCGCCGCCTTGATTTTTGTATAAATATCTAGGTTTATACTACACATTTTTTAAGTCTTTTTCACATACGATTTCTGTGTTTTACAACCCGGAAAACAAACTTCATGTTTTAAGGTTTCATGCCTTCTTTATTCACATAAACACTCCTATATATGTATGTGAATCTTTAAACCTTCAAGAGGATCGTTTTTACTCATCTGGAGTAACTTATGGAGAAGCCGTCTCTTTTTCATTGCTGCCCATCTGGAGTTCTTGCGGGAGATTCCATCCGACGACATCGGAACCGACACCTGAGGGTATTTCGTATGTCACTCTTGTTTTCATTGTAATCCGTGTAATCCGTTCATTACAAATTATAGTGAAAATAAAAAATATTTTACCCCTTCGGGGGATTTTTCCTCATTTGTGTGTTTGTTTGTGATTGAATATTCTTGCATGATCATATCATCTTCAATCACACCTAGATGCATGTTTTAGGATTTAATTGAAAAAACTGAGTTTAATTAAATAATTTCTTTGTTTGAACAAAAGAGCACTCTTCAATTATAAGCATACCGTAGAGTAACTAATATACGTAAACTAAATTACTAGATATAACCAAAAGAAGAAGCTAATATAAATCTCTGATACCATTATCATACACACTGATAAAACCCAACACGGGAAGTATAACCATCTCCACATAAAAATAACTCTCCAAACAGAGTAATAACTACTAAATAGATGACACCACATAAATGTAAATAGGAATATAAAGAGTCATCATGTAGGCTCGACATCTACATCCTATAAGAGAAACAACCGAGAAGTGCAAGATGAAATAAAGGGTGAGGCTTCATCGACGACCTATATTCTGAAAAAAGAATTCAATAACAACATGAAAAGAAAGATCACAAAGCATAAGACTATAACTGAGTTTAGTCTATAATATAATTACGCATCTCCCTATCATATTTTAATTTCTTTTAAGTTATCCCAAACCAGAAAATCATATATATCACATACGTCTAACTTCCAGCCCATGTGAACCTAATGATTACATATTATTCATCCGAACTGAATATTGGCAAAGGTTCCATAATTGTTCCAGTCTTTACATATCAAGTATATGAACCTATAATGAAAGACAATATCTACTTCTAATATCACATAAGTATGATCTCATTTACTTACATCAAAAGGGCTAAGCTCATGCCCGCACACAACGAGTGCCCACCCCTATGGCTTCCTAGCATCTCTCGTGCATACTAGGCATAATAATAGGCTATCCCACTCCAATAAACTCAAACTATAAATAAGGAATAATCATTACGCGTGCACACCACTTGTATGGCCCCATACCCTAGGTTTTTATAAAATTTCCAAATTAGCTCTAAAAGAAGAATTAAGTTAACTTACACTTGCATTTATCAATTAAAACCCAACTTTCACTCAAAGTTTAACCAAATGACTTATATTTTATAGGAATATCATGAACGAATCCATTATATTTGAATAGTTGCATATAATCCCTCAAACTTTTACAAAGTAGCTTAAAAGCCCAACATTCTATACAAAAACTATCTAAGGACGTAAATCAAAAGCTAAACGTATTCATACTTGCTCCCCTGCTGACATGGGACTAGCTAGACTACCAACATGGCATGTACCATGTGGAGTAGCGTGGGTACCCATTTTTCATCCACATATACCATAGTGGAAGTTGTGCAAACTCAGCTGAAACTCACCCCCCAAACCAACCAATAAACTCCTCCCCACTAACCCTTATAAAAATCCATCTTCACCTCAGTAGAAACCTACAGTAGTTGAGAGCTTTTCCAATGTAAGTTTTTTTAGAGATTTTGCATTTTTGTTATTTTTTGTATGAATGTTTGTTTCTTCAATTTGGATATGTTTCTGCACTATATAGAATTGAATTATGTGTGTACATGTGTTAGTTAACATGTGAATGCATTAAAATAGCTCAAAAATAAAAATAAAACTCTATTGAAGCTTGAGCTTCAATAGTGGATTGTGCTTCCTTGACTTTGAACCAGTTTCAAAGTGAGGTAAGTTGAGCTTAGGTTCTTAGGAACCTAGGTTTGAGGATTAATTGAACCGAAAACAGGTTTTGATACCCCAAATCAAAGCTTGAAGTTTTCGAGGCTAAAATTTCACAAAACAAATTCACGAGTTTTACTCTGCCATAATCCCTCAAACCAGGCTTGTTTTGTTACATTTTCAATATAGAACAAAACCCTTATGATGCCGGAAGAAGAATCATATCTTTCAATTATTAATACTTAGTCAAAATTTTGTTATTTTTACAGAAACTCAATAGCTCAATTTAGCCGACCAAAATCCTTGAAACCAATATGGTTGGATTGCTCTTCAAAAGTTATGCATCATTGTTTTCAACGGGTTTTGTTTATTTCGATGTTTCCAGATGACCATCAAAATTTCGTAAAATTTTGAGCAAGAAAATGAAATGTCGCTGAAAACGTCCCTCAAAATTGTTTTCAATTTATCTTTGAACAAAACTGAATTAATTCATCCAAATCCATTATGAATTAAACCCTTTTGAGTAAAATCATAAAATATTATGGATCCAAAATCAATTTTAGAATTATGATTATGAAAAACATCATAAAGCATGCATAAAATTCTATATAGAATCCTAAAATCCATATGGGTTTTTTTCAGATCGTATGTATGACAAAACAAAATCATTCCCAATTCATAATCATAATATCAATCCCAATTATCTAATATGAAGTTGCTCTGATAGCACTTGTTGGGGTGGAATTCTTAATATCAACATATTAGATTATCAAGATTACATAATGAAATTGTTAAAAGTGGGTACCTGAATGTATAGTGGTGATTGAGACTTAAGGGTTTGAGATCTTTCACATACTAATCCCTCTCTCTCTTTACGAGTTCTCTCTCAATTATCGAAAATGAGAGTATATGAGTTCATTAATCTTGGAGGCCAGAACCCTTCATTATATAGGCATCTAATTATAACTCCATAAATTCTAATTAGGTGGCTCTTGAGTAACCATACGTTACAAATCCCATACTCATTTTCGATGCCTTATTGGGCTCTACTGATTAGACCACTTAATTAGTCCAATTAGAATAGAAACCTAAATACAATTGTTATTCAATATGTATGCCCACATTAAAATATTAAAATATTCCAACATGTTACTCTTAAATTAGGCGTATGTATGATTTTTAAAATTAAAAAATATATTATATACCTCTAATACAATAGTATTAGAGGTTAATGATACCCATTTAATGCTCCCCTTATATCTCAAGAGTCAATTAGTCACCTACCCCTCTCTCTTCTATTTCCCCACCCTTTGTCTTCTGCTACCCTTTACAAGTCATCCATCTTCTACAAACTCAAACCAACTACCGCACAAACCAAATCAGGAAAAAAAAGACCCCCATGAAACATGGAGATGAAAACCCAAGCCTCCTTCCTTCTTCAACCATGGAAGTTTTATTTCGGAAGAAAAATCCGAAACTATCATAGGTATGTTTCACCAACACGCATATAGGAGATTTGTTCTTTCCCAAATACAACAACCCGTTAAAAATTCAAGGCCAAAATTTAAGCCTTAAAACATATGTGGAGATGGTCACCGTCTCAAATGAAAATTATACTATCGCTTTGGCAATTGTTTCATCGGAAAAATCAACAATGGCGGTATAAACCCATTGTATCTGAAGAATGTGGTGGAGGAAAGATCAAGAGGTGGAAGAGAAAACTCAGGGAGAGACGCAAATATCACTTTTGTGTACAAACATTCTCACTCTTGAAATTGTATTTTCTATTTCAATTTTTTTCCAATTGATATTTTTGCATATGGTCTTTATGTCGTGTATTATAATTTAAATTTTGCAATCTTATATTATTTGAGAATAGAAATCAAATTTTAAATTAAAAAAAAAGAAACAAAAAAGAAAAAAAATAGTGAGGCGTGTTTTTTTGTTCTAGTTGTAGTTATAAAATGGGGTTTCCATTTTTTAGACTGAAAGATGTTTATAACGTCGGCGTCACAAAATTCTGTAAGTGCTCATAGATTTATGCTAAGAATCTTTCTTATGGAAAAATTATTTCATCACGGAAGAATCTTGAATAGTAGATGTGCAGTATATGAAGGTTTATTTATATGTTGTAAATTCTGGTAATTATACACATTTAAAAATTATGTATGGAAAGTTTATACCCAATTTTTTTTAAATGAAATGATAACCCCATATAACTTTGGGGGTTGGAAAAAAGTTTCATTAGTCTTTTCTACATCTGTGTAATTTAAAAAAAAACATGTTATAAGTATTTTCATCAGAGTTTTGTAAATACAAATTTTGTGTCTAGAAACTCATTTTTTGGAGTTAAATGCACATTTGAAGCACTCTGTTTTTCAATTTCTTTTTTGAGTTTGATTTCTAATTTGATATCAATTTTCGTTAACCATGTATTTGGATTTGTATTTTTATTTTGGTTGGTGCTTGGGGTCCATATTTTCTATTTATTCATATATACAAGTACAACTCAAGATAAAATGGTGATTTGTTCTCAATTGTTATATTATTACAAAATTATCTATACCATTATATAGTAAAATTTTTAATTTATTCTTCCAATAAATTGTGTTAATATACAAAGTTTTTAAAAATTAGTTATTTTTAAAATTATTTATATATCTCTTAATACTATAAAATGCAAAACAATGCATTTATTATGCTTTGCAATTAGCCTATCCACGTGGCACATCATTTCACTATAAATCTTCTGAGGATGACACGTGGCATTGACATAAATGCAAATCTATATTACTCAATTTCCTCCTAATTGCTACTTAAGAAACGTTGGAGATTGACAGTTAAAATAGATGTGGATGTTCAATGTACCACATAAAAAAACGTGGATGTGGGTGTTCAATGTATCGCAAAAAAAAAACGTAATAAATTAAATGCTCAGCCCCAAGTCACTTAAATATTAGTTAGGCTTTTTCTGAATGTTTACATGTCTATGTACTTCAAACCTTGCTCTTCATTGCTTTTGGGGAATATCAAAGGTAACACAGATTACCAAACAAATACCCAACTCATTCTTTAATTCTGCCCTTTCTCTTTCTTCAATAGATCCTTTCTTTTTCTAAATTAAAAATCACAACACCCCACTCTCTCCCCTATAAATTGATGGACGACCATCCTTTTTTACACTCTCTCTCTCTTCATTCTACCTATTTCACATCTTTGTTGGCAGTGCCTTATAAACTTGGAAAAAAAATTAAATGGATTTCTCGTGAGAGAGTCCTTTTATTTTCAATTATAATAAAGCATGATTTTTTTTCTTTCATATATTTCATCAATCCCATGTTTGTTTATAATATGGATATTTCTGTTTTTCACAGGAATGGGAGAAAGTGGGTTATAAAGAAAATGGGAGAAAATGGTTTTCACCTGATTTGTTTTCCATGTTTGTTTACACTACGTATCTGTTTGTTAATAACATCCATCTTTTTTGTTTTCACAGGTATGAAAGTCATTTTCTATTTTCACCGGAGAAAATGGTGCTTCTTCTCTCTCTCTCTTGCGAATATCTTCCTATTCTCCTTCCCATTGTTGGGTAGGTGAAGAGAAAGCTGTGAAAAGCTTTTGTATAGACTTGGGTGGAGTCTTTATATCTTTTGCAGTGAGTTTGTTGGGTAGCGAGTGAAGAAGCCCAGGGCACTTGAGAAAAAAACAGTCAAGCAAGATACAGAACTAAAAAAATTAAGTGGGTATTTTTTTTTTTTCATTTTACACTGTGTATGATTTTTTTTATTGCTTCAAATGTATTGATTTTTTTTTCTCACTCACCATAATATCTTAACATCCTAATATCATATGTTTAATATAATTTATAATCAATTTATAAATGGTGCTTTGGATTATTTTTCTAATTTCTTTGCTGCCTTTTCACATTATGCACTAAAGTGCTTTCTTAATAATAAAAAAAATAACATGTTGAATTGAGGGCAGTTTAATCTTTTTTTCTTCTGTAAGTTAATGTTTTAATCATATTTTTAAAGGTATTGTGTTAGTTGTGGTGGGTCAGTATTTCAAGGGGATCGTTGTCGAGTTTTTAAAATGAGAGAACCTATAAATATAAAATAATCTCAGGGGTTTATTGGTATTTACACTTATTTTTAACAAACATAAAACTATGTTAAATAAATTAAATCCATTAAACCCCAATATGACCAATTATCAAGCCGAATTATTATATTTTGTCGGTCATAATTGATTTTGTTTGATGGAGTACTTTACCCTCCACTACATGTAAAATAATTTTTATACTTATTATTATTATTATTTTGGTGCATATTTTTAATAGGCACTCTACTTCAGTAAATGTTATGAACAAATTGGAAACATTTTTCTATTTATTTATGTGCTTTTATATTTAACTCCCCCCATTCTCAGTGCTTATTTTCCTTTAATTTAGATTTATTTTTTTTAAATTTGATTAGGGAAATTTCTAATTTAACTTATCGAGTATAAGTTTTAGGATCATTCGATGAAAAGTCCATTAACATTTTTAAAAAACAAACTCACATTGAAACTAAACATGTATGCAAAAATTGTTATAATTTAATAGTATGCTATCTTGCCTCAGTAATGATGACACTTTTTCAAGAGAATTTTTATTTTTAACTTTGTATACACGTTCCCATAATTCGCGCATCGCGCGAGTTTACACCTAGTTTTTATAAAATATTATAAAACGCCCGCACAGGAT
The DNA here is from genome assembly GCA_949130495.1 of Sambucus nigra. NCBI lineage: Eukaryota > Viridiplantae > Streptophyta > Magnoliopsida > Dipsacales > Adoxaceae > Sambucus > Sambucus nigra. Next base: position 205,598,239 of record OX422217.1, read on the forward strand.
AAGGGTTATATGCTTAGTTATGTCTAAAAACGTTATTATCCGTGATTGAATGAAAATTACTCAAATTTTCACACAATGAAGTAGCTGAGAAACTTGAGACTCCGACAGCATCGGCGAGGTTCATTCTGCTCCACCACAATCAGTGGCGGATCCAGGATTTTTGGTTACGAGGGGCGAAAGTCTTGAGTGGTGTCGGGGGTTCGGGGGCGGGAGCCCCCGAGGCAAAAAAAATTTGGGTTAATACAAGTTTTATACAAATTTTTGATTAAAAAACAGTGTATGCAAGATCTCAGGAGGAGCCTCCCTTAAAAATTGCACCCCTAAAAAAAAAATTACACATTTTGCATACCTAAAATATATATTTTTTTTTAATCTCAGGGGGGGCCTCCGCCCCTCCTGGCACCCCCCTGCATCCGCCCCTGACCACAATGTGACCTTATGAAACTCCTCTCTCCCTCAAAAAATTACTAGTTTTACTGCATCTGCAAACCTTCATGGTTAAATTTATTTTTCTTGAAACAACCATATTCAACCAAACTCACATTTATCATCAATATACTATCAATTTGTTTCTCCTTGTTTTATTTTTGAAGGAAAAACGAACTCCCAACTAACCAACCTTTGTTTCTGAATCCCCAGTCAGACCCAATACCAGCAAACGAAAGCTCCATTTCACCACCGTCAACAAAAATCTCGTGGGGTTTATGAAATGGTCGACTACTTCAATAGACCACCGAGAAACAAGGGCCGGATGAGATTTTCACATGCTACATATAAACCCTTTTGCTACAGATATTTCAAATGGCTCCTCTGGTTCTCTCTTTCTTCATACTTTTTAATCTCTTTTCTCATCACCCACAAGCCCATCCCTCTCTCCAAAACCACCCTTTCTCTCACTCAACCCATCTTATCCTCTCGTGCCATCTTCCAACCCCACCACACCAAAAACAACTACGGTCTCCATCCTCTTACCTAAACTCTTAAATCGTTTATTTTTCTTCAATAACCACTTTACTAACAAACCATTATGTAACATTTTCAGGTTTGTTGAAGGATTTGAAGGTTTACATATACAATTTGCCACCGAAATATAATGCTGATTGGCTATTAAACAAACGTTGTGAAAGTCATCTTTTTGCCTCAGAGGTGGCCATACATAAAGCTTTGCTAAATAGTGTTGCACGGACAGTGGACCCATATGAGGCCGATTTTTTCTTTGTACCAGTTTATGTAACGTGTAATTTCAGCACGGTTAATGGGTTCCCAGCAATTGGCCACGCGAGGGCTCTTTTATCATCTGCGGTTGAACTTATCTCTTCAAAGCTTCCTTTTTGGAACCGGAGCCGAGGCTCTGATCATGTATTTGTTGCCTCCCATGATTATGGAGCTTGTTTTCACGCCATGGTTAGAAAACAAAACGATAACCAAAAACGTTTTATTTATTTATTTATTTATTTTGTTTGTTTGTTTGTTTGTTTCTGTGTGTGTATTTCTGACAATGCTTTTGGTTTTTGGTATTTCGAAGGAGGATGTTGCGATAGCTGATGGAATACCTGAGTTTTTGAAGAATTCAATCATATTACAAACGTTTGGTGTTAAATATCGTCATCCTTGTCAAGAAGTGGAGAATATTGTGATACCACCTTATGTTTCTCCGGAAAAAGTACGTGCAACGCTAACAAAATCGCCGGTCACGGGGAGGCGAGACATTTTTGCGTTTTTTAGGGGTAAAATGGAACTACACCCTAAGAATATTAGTGGACGTTTTTACAGCAGGTAATTAAACATTACAACATATATGTTGTTTTGTCTTGCTCTAAATTTTTAATAGTGCTTTTCTGTTTAAGCATTTTTCACTTTTTTTCAACCTTGCTCAAATTTCCTCCCCCCCCCCCCCCCCCCCCCAAATTTGAACATGATAAAAATCACATTTCTGTGTATAATAGATAGTTTAACTAATGCGTCACATGATTTGATACCATTAACTTTTAGATAATATATATAAAAACATTTAGGGTCCGTTTGATTTGCAACTATAATTTTTTTTTTGTGTTTAAATATAATTCCCATAAAAAATTGCGTTTGGAAACTTGTTTTTAAACGTTGAATTATAATATTTTTGTGTTATAATTAAGCTTTTCAGAAAACAAGTTGAGGATATTTTATAACTTTTATTTTTTATTTTTAACTCAAAATTATTCATTCTTAATATTTTAATGCATTTATACCTTAATATATAATATACATACATAATACATTAATACGTGAGTAATTCTTATAAATAAAAAATATATATGTACATGTACGCAAAATTACGTATGGAATAGTATAAAGTTAAATAATATTATTAATAGATACATGATACTTATATATAGTTTTATACATGTAATATTATTATATGGAATAATCTAAAATATAAATATGTTACATATGTATTAAAAAAATATTATCAATTCATGTATGTATATAAATTTTATAGAGAATTATACATGTAATATCATTATATATATATATATATATATATGTGTGTGTGTGTGTGTGTGTGTGTGTGTGTGTGTGTGTGTGTGTGTGTACGTTTACATTTGTATTATGTATATATGCTTATAAATAACTATATATAACTATATATAGTTATTTATATATTGTTGATACCAAATTTAGTCCGCTGACGTGGATCAATTAAGTGGAGACACGTGTCAATCTACATGGCACCTACAAACATTTCTGAGCAACACCTTGACTTCGAGGAACTCGACCTCCCCGACCAACTATGACACTCCGAACAACAAGTGCTCTGCGAGGAATTTCACTGTACCGAGTAGCTCATGAAGACCGAGCTACTTAGGCGGTCCGAGCTGCATCTCGTACAGAGCATTAATGACCGAGTTGCATCTCGGACAGAGCATTAATGTCAGGATAATCACAAGAGATACTGCGCATTAAATGCTCTTTATTATCACACAGACACATACGCCTATTGGACAGCTGTGTATTATTCTTTCATTCGTACAGCCTCAAGGCTATAAATACATTGTAACCTCCTCATTAGCAGGGGACTCGGAATTTCTTGGTAAAACCACTATCGAGAATTCTGGGCAAACAATCATCAATACAAAAACAGTGGATGTAGGTCATTCTCACAAGGCTGAACCACTTTAAAAATCATTATCTAAATATTTCTTTATTATTATTATCTGTGATTAAAAGAATTAGGTCAAATCTAATTTTTTACATCAACAGATTGGCGCCGTCTGTGGGAAACGACTGTAATTTTCGTTTTTCACCAAAAGCAATTCATCACCAATGGCTGACAATCCTGAATCCAGCAATCGAAACGCTGGAAACCCACCAAATCCATCCGCTCCTCCACATATCCAAGATCTGGCTGGAATCATGGCCAGTTTAGCTCAAGGTCAAACAGCCATACAAAAAACAATGTGGCAACTCATGCAAACTATCCAGGGTGGAGCATCAACCCATTCAGGACAGCGAAGTGTTTAAAGAAATACCCGTTTAGTTTCTTCTCGTCTTAGGCAGAGCGATTCACATCACATTGAGAGATATAATGATTTTTCTCATCAGCCTGGAAGGACTTCGTCGGTGCGAGCTACGGATACGCAACAAAATATCACTCTCTCTCCAGAAAGGACCAGTGCACTAGAAAGATTAAGTAAGGTCTCTCATTTTGATTGATTGGGCCCTAGAAAGAATAAAAGTCCTCCTAAGGCTGTGTCGAGAAACTTTCAACGTCCATTTGATCTAAGAGAGGGTTCCGCCCAATCACAACCAGTTGCTTGACAAGATAGATCCCAGGAAGCGAGTTCAACACGATCAATTGCTCGAACCAATAGGCCCGAGGAGGGAAATGATGCGTGGAAAGGCTCTATTCGAAGGTTGGAGGATAGACTAGGGGAAATGGCTAATGCCAAGAATCCTCTACAAAGAACTTTTGTCTAAGGGACACCTTTTGTCCAAGTAATTGTGGATTTTTTCACACCATCAAAGTTCAAACCACCTGTTGTGACTCCTAAATATGATGGAAAAACCGACCTTGTCCTTCATATAGAGCAATACCAAGCTGCTGCCGACATCTATGATGTGCCAGATGAGATGAGATGCAGGGCATTCTCGGGAACTCTTATAGGATCTGCTCAAATATGGTACAATAATCTTCCTCGGTGTAAGATTTCAACTTTCTTTCAACTGGCCGAGCTCTTCATTGGAAACTTCTGTTTTGGGGCAAAACCTGTTAAACAAGTAGCACACTTGTTAAGTGTTAGGCAAAAGGCAGGTGAGAGCACCATGGATTATATAACTCGTTTCAATAACGAGAAACTCGAAGTTATTGATTATGAGAAAAAGACAGCAATTACTGCTCTGATGAGTGGGTTGTTTCCCAACAAGTTGTACTACACTTTGGACAAAGATCCACCCAGAATCATGTCAGAACTAATGGCAAAAGCGGCCAAGATCATGAATGCCAAGGAGGCTATGGCTGCGAAGAAGAATATGGACACCAAAGAGACCAAGATGGAGGTTGATAAGGCTAAAAAGAAAGAACATAAGAACAATGGTGGTGACAAGTAATCAAAGGCAAAACCATCATGGGAAATATTGAAGAAATTTGAAAATTATACTCCTTTGAAAGTAGACATAAACCATGTGCTGGAGGAGATCAAGAACAGCCAGGAACTAAACTGGCCTGGGAAATTGAAGTCAGATCCCGATAAGAGGAATAAGGCCAAATATTGCGAGTTCCATAAAGACCATGGTCACACGACCAAAAATTGCATAGCTCTCCAGAATGAAATCGAATCACTCATCAGACGAGGAAAGCTGACCAAGTATGTTGATCGAAGAAATGAAAGAAAAAGCAACGACCAAGCAAGATAGAGGTCTAGATCTCCTCGTCGAGCAGAAGAAAACAAGAAAAAAGATCATGAAGACGATCCAGAAGATGACCCCGATCTCCCTAAGAGACCACGACAACCAGAACGTGAGGTATTTTCAATTCGTTTCGGATCATTTGATTGTAATGTTATTACAGGTGGAGATGCAGGAGGTGGGGACCTTACTTGCGAAAAGGAAAGCTTACCTCAATGAGGCTCAAGCTTGTTCATACATTCAGCGAATAAATCTAGCTGAGGATGATAGCCCAAGGAAGGTGAACAAAGAAAAATTGGTCATTGGTTTCTCCAAGAACGACCTCGCAGGTGTACTATATCCTCATGATGATCCACTGGTGATCAAAATGAGGATGAAGAAAGTAATAATCTCAAGAGTACTGGTGGATAATGGTAGATTGATAGATATCATGTTCTACTCATGCTTCGATAGTTTAAATCTAAAGTTTTCTCAGTTGGACCTTATCACAGGCCCCTCCTCGGGTTTGCTGGCGAGAAAGTCTTTCCACTTGGGACAATCAAGTTGGATATGTTCATCGGTACATGGCCTTCTTGTCGAACAGAAAGAGTACGTTTCTTCGTGATGGATAAGAATGTTCAATCAGCCTACAATATCATCATGGGAAGGGTAGGATTGAAGATTTTCGAAGCAATACCATCTACGTTACATCAATGCCTAAAATTTCCAACCAATTTTGGAGTAGGAGTGGTGAAGGGTGATCAAAAAGTAGCTCGGGAATGCTACTATTCATCTGTCGAGCAAGAAGAACTGGAGGAATCTAGGAAAAAGACTACGACTTACCAAGTGGATGAAGGTGCAGAAATTGAGACATTGGATCCTAGAGATGAGTCGCGGCTTGTGAAAGGTCAGGTGGTAGAAGCTACTGAAAATGTCATTTTGGACGACGAACACCCGGAACGAACAACTCAAATAGGTTCATCGTTAGATGCCTCACTGAAACAGGAATTGATAATTTTCTTAAAAAGCAGAAAACAAACTTTTGCTTGAAGCCATGAGGATATGCCAGGAATAGACCCAAATTTCTTATGTCACGAGCTCAATGTGAATAAGGAGATCAAGCCAGTGAAGCAGAGAAGAAGAGAGTTTAGCCCCGAGAAGAACCAAGCCATACAAGAGGAGGTCGAGAAGCTCCAGAAAGCTTGCTTCATTGAAGATGTTAAATATCCAGATTGGTTAGCCAATGTGGTGATGGTAAAGAAGAAAAATAACAAGTGGAGGATGTGTGTAGACTTCACCGACCTCAACAAAGCATGCCCAAAGGATCAATTTCCATTGCCCCGAATTGATCAACTGGTGGATGCTACCTCGGGACACGAGTTGCTGAGTTTCATGGATGCTTATTCTGGTTACAACCAGATTAAAATGAAACCTGAAGACAAGGAGAGTACTTCTTTCATTACCCCTAGGGGAACTTATTGTTATAATATTATGCCTTTTGGTTTGAAAAATGTAGGTGTAACATATCAGCGACTGATGAACAAGGTGTTTGCAGAGCAAATCAGTTGCAATATGGAAGTTTATGTTGAGGATATGCTGACAAAGAGCAAGAAAGCTGCTGACCATCTAGTTGACTTATGCCAGACCTTTGATCAATTAGATAAATATCAAATGAGGCTGAATCCCACTAAGTGCATATTCGGAGTACGAGAAGGCATGTTCCTCGGGTACATTGTTAACCAACGAGGAATTGAAGCAAATCCAGAGAAGATCAAGGCTCTATTAGGACTACGATCTCCAGCGACGAAGAAGGAAGTACAAAGTCTCACTGGGAGGGTTGCAGCACTTAATAGGTTTGTATCATGAGCAACAGATAGCTACCTCCCATTCTTCAAAACACTCCGAAAAACGTTTGAATGGATTGATGAATGCGAGAAGGCTTTTCAAGAGTTGAAGAAATATCTGGGAGCACCTCCACTGTTGTCCAAGCCAGTGATGGGGGAAAGATTGTATTTATATTTGGCAGTGTCGGAGAATGCAGTTAGCTCGGCATTGATAAGAATGGAGGATGGAGTGCAAAAACTGATCTATTACACTAGCAAAGCCTTCCGAGGAGCAGAGATCAGATATCAAAGACTGGAAAAATTGGCACTATCATTGATCGAGGCGAGTAGGAGAATGAGGCCATATTTCCAAGATCATACCATAGTCGTATATACCGATATGCCGCTGAGGCAAGCTCTTCATAAACCATAAAAATCAGGGAGATTGATGTATTGGGCAATAGAACTCGGTGAATATGATATAATTTATGAACCTAAATCATCACTAAAAGGGCAAGCAATAGCAGATTTTATAGCAGAGTTCACTTATCCTGATACCCCAGAGGAGCAAAGGCTGAACACCGACCAAGCTGTGGATGTTACAGGATCATCAAATTTAAACCCCGATCAACTTAAGTTGGTCGGAGAGCAAGAGGAGGAGGTCGACGAGCAGCGAGGTGTGGTAGAAATGGAGATAAAGGAGCAACAAATATTCCATCGAGGAACTTTGTACAATAAGAAGTTTGAGGACGAAATACCTGTATGGAACCTATATGTGGATGGCTCATCATGCACCTCAGGTAGTGGAGTTGGGATTGTATTGAAAAGTCCAGACGAGGTCGATATAGAATATGCCCTGCGCTTTCAATTTCAAGCTTCTAATAATGAGGCTGAATATGAAGCGATGATTGTAGGTCTTAGTCTGGCAAAAACCATGAATGCAGAGCAGGTAATCGTATGCAGTGACTCACAGTTGATTGTAAACCAAATGCTTGGTGTATATACAGCAAAAGGAGAGTTGATGATTAAGTACCATGCAAAGGCAATGGAATTGGTATCGGAATTTGTTACCGTTCAACTAGTCAGAATACCAAGAATGAAGAATGCAAGAGCAGACGCTTTAGCTCGATTAGCATCATCTACTCGTACCGAGCTACGAAGAACAATTCCAATTGAAATTCTAGCTGGTCGGAGCATAGATGAAGATCTGACAATGAATTTTATTACCCTTAATTTAAGGCCATCTTGGATGGATCCCATCAGGGCATATATTGAGGAGGGAGAATTACCGATTGACAAACTCGCAGCCAAGAAATTGAAGTTTAAAGCTGCTCGTTATGTACTGACTAATGGTATTATATACAGACGAGGAATTATAGCAGGTTTACAAAGATGTGTGCATCCCTTCGAGGTGAAAGACTTGATTGAAGAGGTCCATGAAGGGTCCTGTGGAGCCCATGTAGCAGGACGAATGCTTTTGCAAAGAGTGATGATGCAAGGATACTACTGGCCAACGATGAGGGCTGATTGTATAGCCTATGCTAAGAAATGTGACAAGTGTCAACGCTTCTTCGCTATCCGAAGAACTCCCCAAGCATTGTTGACACCCATTACTTCCCCTTGGCCATTTGCCATATGGGGAATTGACTTGGTTGGGCCACTTCCAACGACTAGAGGAAGATTTAAATATCTCGTCATCGCAGTGGATTACTTTACTAAGTGGGTTGAAGTCGAGCCTCTTGTCGACATGACGTATGAAAAGGTGTACCAATTTATTTGGAAAAATATCATTTGTAGATATGGTCTTCCCTATACATTCATCACCGACCATGGAACACAATTTGATAACGAGGAGTTCGCTGCTTATTGTCATCAGTCAAATATCTTAAAAATTCACTCGGCACCAGGCCATCCCCAAAGCAATGGACAAACTGAAGTGACAAACAGAATGCTGCTAAATGGCTTGAAGAAAAGACTGAATGATGCGAAAGCAAACTGGATTAACAATCTACATTCAATACTATGGGCTTATCATACTACTCCCCGAGCAGCAACTGGAGAATCTTCATATATACTGGCATTTGGAAGTGAAGTTGTTATACCTGCCGAGTTGGGCCTCCCAACACACCGAGTACTGAACTTCAACTCCCCTGTCAGCGATTTAATGAGAAGGTTGGACTTGGACATGCTCGAGGAAGTTAGAGAAGAAGAAGCCATCAGGAATGCTGCTTACCAGCAACGAACAACTTTGTTCTACAACAAGAGAGTGAAGAAGTGCGACCTGAAAGAAGGAGACTATGTGCTAAAGAAAGTGATTCAAAAGCACAACAAACTGGAAGCAAACTGGCATGGACCTTACCGAGTTACAAAAGTTGTTCGACCAGGAACCTACATAATAGAAACTTTAGAAGGGGAGGAGTTTAATAATGCATGGAATGCAGAGCACCTGTGCAAATATTATCAGTGATGTAAACCCTCATGTAATACAGTTTCATCAGTATGAATAAAATGTGAATATTCTACCAAATTCTCTCCTTTTGCTAAATTTTTTTCGTGGAATACTAGTGCTACACACTACTCAGCAAAATCCACCAACTCAAGTTGGTTGAGAATAGAAAAATATTTCCCAGAAATACCAACTCCGGTTGGTTGGGAAGAAAATCCACCAACTCAGGTTGGTCGGGAATAAAAAATATCGCCCAGAAATACCAACTACGGTTGGTTGGGAAGAAAATCCACCAACTATAAGTTGGTCGGGAATAAAAATTTCCCAGAAATACCAACTACGGTTGGTTGGGAAGAAAATCCACCAACTATAAGTTGGTCGGGAATAAAAATTTCCCAGAAATACCAACTTCGGTTGGTTGGCAAGAAAATCCACCAACTATAAGTTGGTCGGGAATAAAAAATTTCCAGAAATACCAACTAAGGTTGGTTGGGAAGAAAATCCACCAGCTAATGCTGGTCAGGAAAAATTTCCCAGAAATACCAACTCCGGTTGGTTGGGAAGAAACTCCACCAACTCAGGTTGGTCGAGAATAAAAAATATCGCCTAGAAATACCAACTACGGTCGGTTGGGAAGAAAATCCACCAACTATAAGTTGGTCGGGAATAAAAATTTCCCAGAAATACCATCTAAGGTTGGTTGGGAAGAAAATCCACCAGCTAATGCTGGTCGGGAATAAAAATTTCCCAGAAATACCAACTACGGTTGGTTGGGAAGAAAATCCACCAATTATAAGTTGGTCGAGAATAAAAATTTCCCAGAAATACCAACTACGGTTGGTTGGGAAGAAAATTCACCAACTAAAGTTGGCCGGAAATGAAAAATTTCAGAAAAATCACAACTTCGATTGGTCAGAAAATGGTGGAGAATGAAAATCTACCAACTAAGGTTGGTCGGGAACAAAAACCACCAACTCCGATTGGTCGAAAACAGTTGGGTAAACAAATGAAAGTCATTTCAGGGATTAAAATTAAAAAGTGATAAATTTTTTACTTATGACATTTTAGATTACCACCGAATTTGGTCGAGAAACAAAAATATCACCAATTCTGCTTGGTCGTCAGAACAATTCAACAATAAGCTTTTGCCAACTTTAGTTGGTCGACAATTTAAATATCACCAATATTGTTATCTTTTTAACGGATATACACAGTTGGTCGAGAAATAAAATGTCACCAAATCTACTTGGTCGGCAGGCAATCAATTCAGATAGTCAACAATAAATTTTCACCAACTCTAGTTGGTCGACAATTTGAATAACACAAAATATTGTTATCTTTTTAGCAGATATACATGCACAATCATTAGAAAATGTCTTACAGAATATTTTCAAGACAATGACAATCAAGATTACAAAGAAAATTATAAGTTTTTCATTAAATCCAAAACGAAATACATTGAGAATGAAATACATAGAAACCTATTCTATTGGCTTCTTCCCCTCTGCTTTTGAAACAGGTTCTTCACCAGAGGGAGGATCGTCTAAAGCATGGGGGGAATTTATAAAATTCAGATCTCTGAGCATCCTGACGTTCATTACTGATGGCCGAGCAAGTAAGTGCTCGGGGTGAGATCTCTAGAAGTTAGAATGGAGACTGTAGTCACCGAGGTACTTCGAAATCAGGCATCGAGGAATAGCCCGAGAAGGAATCCAGCTCATATCCAGTTTAAAGGGTGGCACTGGCAACTCGAGCAACCTAGGGTCATGGTAATCCCACAAATAGTGACCATGTTCCAACTGCAGCACACCTAAGGCATTCAACCATCCTTGCTTGTAACCCTCATTATTTGCATTTTGGATCCGATCATCTAGATGGTAGAGGGCTTCATTATAACCAGCCATCCAGAACTCCCTGGGCTGCTTGTGGAATTGATAGGTTAACCTATCCAGTTGCTCGTAGAGGTTCTTTGTTAAAAGTTCTTTACTCTCCAAGGTAGATTTTTGTGCAGATAGCTGCTCGCCCAGGTTCAGAATTTTCTTGGACATCTCTGCCAAAGCCTTATTCTTCGCAACCAGCTGGACTGCTTGATTTTCCAGAGAAGCTTGAGTTCTTGCCTCTTCAATGGTAAGCTGAGTAGCCCTTGCTCGTCCCCGAGAACCTCTTCCTCGTCCCCGAGCAGAAGTAGAAGACCCAGCCCTTTTTAAAGTCTCCAATTAATCTCTTAAATTGGCATTCTCGACTTCCAAGAAAGAGAAACCCTCGTCGTTGACAGGGACCAAAGTGCTCGAAGTAGATGCTTCAGACTTCAGCCAAGATATCTCTCCTCGAAGATTATTGTTAGCTCCTCTAATAATTGGGCGATATGCTTATGCTCTTCAACCTCTGTCTTCAAAGTCCTCTCCTTAATATCATAAGCAGTAATGACCTTATCATATCCTTTGTCAGCATTTAGTTGTTGATACCTTTTCTCATACCCCTGATGCAAAAGGGCAGAGGACTCCTTATACTGATGTTGAAGGTCTGCAACAATTCCTTGAAGATATTCAATCATCTCGTAATAAGCCACATTATTGCCTATAGCTCGGTTGAGCAAAAACTTCAGATATTGGTAAGCCTCCACTGCTTGTTCAGAGGCATCTGATCCCAGGATACCAAAAATTTGTGCTTCATCCAAGTTTGTATGGCCAGCTTTGAAATATTTATTACATTTTTTCATCAACTCAGTATCATGAGATGACAAGATTTCCATCCTGGCCATAAACTAGCAAAGAGATAGAAAGAATCAATAAAGTGCAGGCAGAACATAAAAGAATGAAAGAAGAGCAACTAAAGAAGAATCAACAGTATGAACAATCAAAAATTTCAAATTTTATTATATCATAAAGGAGGAGTACATAGTTCAGAGTTACATTTGACAAAAATAAATAGAGAGAAAAGTCCAAACAACTCTACACCTTCTCCTTGTCTCCCAAAACTTTCTCGGACAGCTAGGACGAGGAGGAAGGTTGCTCGGATGGCATAGAAGGTTACTCGATGGGTACTGGAAGCTGCTAGGCTGAAATGTTGGTTGACTGAAGATGCTCGGTAGGAGTAATAGTTGGTTGGGGCTGTTCGAAGCGAAGTTCAACAGTAGGGACCTGATCCCCAACAATCATAGAAGATTCCTCAGAGGCAACTTCATCATCTTCTTCTTCCCCAGGAGTAGGAGGGGAGCCAGGAATGTGTTGCTGAAATAGGTTGGAGCTCTCATCGACCTTCATCTTTTTCAGGGCAGCCACCCAGCCATCTCTGAAATATTTAAGGCTGCCATATTCCATTTGTGAAACCATGGCAGGCGAACCCTTATTCCACCCCTTATCCCAGCCAGCGCTGAAGGATTTCTTAACAGCTTTTCTTTTTTTTTCTCTCTCCGAGGAGGCCATCTCCTTGAGTTTCTCCTCGACAGCCTTCAACTTATTCTCAACCTCTTCTTTTTGACGACCAACATCACGAAGTCTACTCAGCTCTTCCTCGACAGATTTGAGCTTATTTTCAAACTCTCCAGCATGTTGGAGCTTCTCCTCGAGCTCTTTGTTTTTCTCCTCCAAGTCTTTTATTTTTTTCTCCAACCCCTTGGAGACTTCAACAGCCTGATCTCTTTCCGGCTCGGTGAAATTAAGCTGTTTCTCCCAAGAAGCTTTATCATCAACATACTTCTCACGAGAATCCTTGAGAGACCGCGTCAGACCCACCAAAGCTTCCTCTACACCTGACGAGGAACTTGAAGCTTTAATAGCTTCATCCTTCTTCAAAATTGTATTAAAACAGGTTACCAACTGGGAAAATAAAATAATAGCAAGTGAGTGCAAAGATATAACAGCGGAAAAATGAAAGTTTAGGACAATAATACTTACAGAAGCAATATGACGAGCAGCCAATGTGGTAACCATATCCCGAGAAAGATTTTCTTCCATACCTTGGATCTCGGGAATGATCCAAGATTTCACCGAGCTCATGGCAGTGCTCGGAGTAATGAAAGTGGGAACACCACTTCCAGTAGTTGGAGGCTGAGAGATGGATTCAGCCAAATTGACCGATGATCTCTTCTTGAGCCTCCTCTAAGGAACATCAACTGTCTCGACCAAGGATGTAGTCTTAGTCGGGGATATGACTATAACCTCGCTTGGAGTAGCGACCTTGCTCGGAGCCACTGGGGGCTTCTCGGCAACCTTCACAGTAACAGCCGGAGGAGGTGCATCGATTTTTCTTATCCCTTCTTCTGGGACATCATGTTTTCTTTTCTTTGCCTCTCCAGCAGTAGAGGCAGATTTTTCGAAGAGGGCAGGAGCTCTTCTTCTCTTCATTTCTTCACTCAGAGGAATATGTGACTCAGGTGAAGAACTTGCAGAAGCTGATACTGGTTCTACGTCACTTATCACCGGACGAGCAGTAAAAGACGAGGTGTAACTCTTGTACTGCAACAAGTATGAAGCTGATATGATGTGTTCGTCGGCAACAGTTTGATGCAAACCCCAGATAAGTTTCAGTTGCTTTAAATTAACTTCTGTCTCTTTTGGAGACCTTCTCTTGCTGTCAACTGCAAATAAATCAAAATTGAAATATCAGTGACACATTTTATCAAACACAAAGAAAGCATAATTTTAAAAATAAGGTAAAATGAAAAAAAAACCTATCCCATTTCCATAGGGAGGGCATCTGGGACCCTGATACACATCGTTTCCAGTTAAGGGAGCATGTTGGCAATTTTTTATAACAACACTGTGCTCGAAATGATCCGTATTGGCATCTGGGAGATTGACCACTAAAGCCCTATTTAAAAACCTAGTCTTCAAATAAAAAGTACTGTCACTAACAGCCCATCTATATCAAAACATAATCTCTGAAATTTCTAAACGGGTTCCATGAATCTGGTTTAATCTATGAACTCCATTAACTATTCTCCATGTATTGGGGGCTATTTTTGCAGGTACTACATCAAAATATTGACAAAATTCCAAACACAAGGGGTTTGGAGGAAAAGAAAAGCCACATTCAGCCACAAAGAGACTGGGGAACCAATATCCCTCAGCCAATCTGAAGGTTCAGAAAGTTCCTCCAGAACAACCCATGAAGGAATAGAGAAATCAGAACGAAACTTATCAAGTGACTCAACTAGGTAAACCATGATGAGTAAAGGAAAATAAAAGAGAAAGACGAAGATCTTATAGGAAAAGGATGGATTTGTTGACAACGAACGATGAAAGGGATGAATGCACAAGAGAGAGAGAAAATGGAAAACTCAAAGATACATATTTGAAAATGCAAGAGACGATAGGATTTTCTGCAACGCTTAAATACCTTACCTTGGGAATGGGTAAAAATAATGATTACGAAGAAAGACGTTTGCGCTACCGGCGGCTAAAAGGACAAAAAGGCACGGAGACCAAAGCGGTGGGAAAAATTCAAAAAGTCTGAATTCGAAAGGAAAAATTAAATACAAGGAAAACACTCCTAAAATTCAGGATAGCTATTTAATCCCGCCATATTTCAAGAAGAATGTTCCACACTCCTCAACCTCGAATTGTGAAACATTGGGGGCTTCTGTTGATACAAAATTTAGTCCGCTGACGTGGATCAATTAAGTGGAGACATGTGTCAATCTACATGGCACCTACAAACATTTCTGAGCAACACCTTGACTTCGAGGAACTCGACCTCCCCGACCAACTATGACACTCCGAACAACAAGTGCTCTGCGAGGAATTTCACTGTACCGAGCAGTTCATGAAGACCGAGCTACTTAGGTGGTCCGAGTTGCATCTCGTATAGAGCATTAATGACTGAGCTGCATCTCGGACAGAGCATTAATGTCAGGATAATCACAAGAGATATTGCTCATTAAATGCTCTTTATTATCACACAGACACATACGCCTATTGGACAGCTGTGTGTTATTCTTTCATTTGTACAGCCTCAAGGCTATAAATACATTGTAACCTCCTCATTCGCAGGGGACTCGGAATTTCTTGGTAAAACCATTATCGAGAATTCTGGGCAAACAATCATCAATACAAAAACAGTGGATGTGGGCCATTCTCACAAGGGTGAACCACTTTAAAAATCATTGTCTAAATATTTCTTTATTATTATTATTTGTGATTAAAAGAATTAGGTCAAATCTAATTTTTTACATCAACATATATAGGTTTACATTTGTATTATGTAAGCATAAATAACTATATATCACTACATTTGTATTATGTATATATGTATATATGCTTATAAAGAGGCAGGCTCTTGTGCACACTAAGTTTGCACACTAAGTTTGCACATTAAGTTTTTAAAGTAGTAAAAAAAATATTTTTGAGTGCTGGCGCACACCAATTTTTTTATGTGATATTTTAACATTTCAACGGACTCACATAAAAAAAATTAGCTCAAATTTTTTTTTTTTCAATTTTTAAAAAATCGGTCAAACTTTCGCAGTTTTTAAAGGGTTTAAAAGCATAGAAAGTTTGACCAATTTTTTAAAACTAGCAAAAAAAGTTTTTTTGAGCTGATTTTTTTATATTGGTTCCTTGAAATGTTTAAATATCACACAAAAAAAATCAACTCAAAAATATTTTTTTTACTACTTTAAAAAGGTAATGTGCAAACTTAGTGTGCACATGAGCCTGCCTCTGCTTATAAATACTAGTAATATATAATATATAGTTATATATATAAATAACTATATATAGTTATAACTATATATAGTTATAGTTATTTATAAGCATATATACATAATACAAATGTAAATGCGCACACACACACACACACACACATATATATATATATATATATATATATATATATATATATATATATATATATATATATATATATATAAACTCTCCAACATACGTTATTAAATTTATATAAAAATAAATGATATTAAATGTACATATATACAATTTATGATCTATGTATGTATGCATGCATGCATGCATGTAAATATATACTTTCATATATCATGTATGTATGAAAGTTTTATATATATATATATACACATACACACACATATATGTATAATATAAATATACATGTTTGTCAATTTTTTAAAATTTTTTAAAAAATTGTATTTAAAAAAAAAATGCACACCAATAATTATAAACACAAAATTGAATTTTAAAATTGTATTTAAAAACATCGTTTAAATCGAATTTTCTGAATACAGAACTAACCGGCTCCTTAAATTATTTTGTATTGCTCTCAATTTTTTACACCAGTTTTGTTTAAGCATTTTTCACTCTTTGTTTTTCACCTTATCTTTTCTGTGTAGAATGAAATGCCATTATAAATAGAAATAGTTTAACTGATAAAAAAAAATAGTAATAAAACGAGGAGCGTCAAAATGTCACATGATTTGATAACATTACATGACTCGAATGTAACGTGAAAAGACGAACGACTATTCTAGCAGATTTTGATTGATTTAAACTAATTTGAATTCTTGAAGGGTGGACATGTTTGCACGATAACTTAATAAATCTAACATAATCACAAAAGACCTAACTAACCGGGTTTGGTTGATTGAATGTGATTTTGACACAGTACAATTCCTTGACACCTTTAACTGAAACACATAAAACGTTTAAAATATAAACTATAACTTTAGTGGCCTACTGAAAAAATATGGTGAAAATTAAAAAAGTAAGCATTATAGACCACTCTCTCTCGTATATCCACAATTTATAAATATTAATGCATTCAACTATTCAATAATAATTGGGTATCTCATATATATATTGATTTTGTCTCAGGCGAGTCCGGACGGTTATCTGGCAGAAGTACGGGGGTGACCGGAGGTTTTACCTAAAGAGACATAGGTTTGGCGGTTACCAGTCAGAAATAATACGCTCAGTATTCTGTTTGTGCCCACTGGGGTGGGCTCCATGGAGTCCTAGATTAGTTGAGTCCGTGGTTCTTGGTTGCGTCCCAGTTCTCATAGCAGACGGTATCCGTTTACCCTTCCCATCCGCCGTAAATTGGTCTCAGATATCACTAACTGTGGCTGAGGAAGACATTGGAAAGTTGGGAGAGACACTTGAACACGTGGCAGCAACTAACTTATCTACCATACAACGTAACTTGTGGGACCCAAATACTAGGCGGGCCCTACTTTTTAATGATCAAATGGATGAGGGTGATGCTACGTGGCAAGTCCTATGTGCTTTATCGGAGAAGCTCGTGACTCACAATTGACGTCTGACACGTGAAAAAGCGTAATTTCGCTCACGTGGAGGGTAGAGTGTAAATATATGTACATGCAAATGGTTAACAGCTGGATTTGATGGGGTATCGAAATTGTACATATGCAGCGTCCATACAGTTGAGAGGTGATTGGTTTATTGTGCGGTTTGCATGTGAGAGGTAATATTTTTTGGTGGGAGTAAAATTGAATGTATCTGCAGGTTTATTTAACCCGACAAATTGTCCCTGTGGTCTGTCATTCACCTGGGGTTTGAGTAGGAATTTTACATACGTTGTTTAACTTGAGTTGTTTTTATCTAAGAGGGTAAGCATAGCCTCTATTTTGATACAGCTTAAAAACAGAGGTCGAAAGCATGAGTTAACACTAAATGCTTGAACGCTAATGGTGAATTTTCGGGTTAATATTTAAAAGGGGACAAGGTTAAATAAATGGGGATCATGACAGCTGGGGTGTGTCAGAAGTCAGCAAGGGTCACGGGTTCGTAATCACCAACAAACATACAAAACCGTCTTCATACCCATAACCTCAGCTACAATTGAGTTTACTAGTTTCAATTCCGCATTGTTATTAGCTAGTTTCTTTTATAAAAGGTGTATCAAGTCTTTTTTTATTATATATTATATATATTTAAGTAAATATATTCTAAGATATGCTTATTTTAAACTTTCTTGCTTTTTTTCTAAAAACAAATATATAATTTCATTATTTTTTTCTCTAACAACCCCACCTCCACCTCCACCTCCACCCATCTCCATCGTAAATTCGTCGAAAATAGTTTATCGAAAAATCTCATCGAAGGTGGCCGAAGGCCACCGAAGTCTCTCTTTCTTCATTTCTCTCTCTCTCTCTCTCTCTCTCTCTCTCTCTCTCTTACATCGTCTATTTCTTTGTATTTTTTTATCCGCGCCAGCAGCACCATCGCCCGAACCGGAGAATAAGAGTTTTCGCCAGAAAAAAATGATTTTTTCTCTAATAAAATTGAGATTTTACAAAAACATAAAATTTATCTGTTTCGATTTTTTTCCAAAAATGAATGTTGTTTGATAGATCACGAGTAAATTTCAAATATATAAATTTTGCATTTATGGATTTAAAGTTATAGACTTTTAAAAATTTGGTGGGTTTTTTTTTGCAAAAAACTAAATAACAACTGTCAAAGATACTTTAGTGGCATGTTTGTCATTTTCATGTGCTGAGTTGATGAAAATAGGACGTTTGATACCATTGACTTAGCCAAAGGATTTCGTGGAACATTGATCAAGTGAATGAGACTTGGTGACTATTACCCCTAATCCGGATGTTCGGTACTTTGACTAAACTTTATAGGAGTTTAATTTTAAAATTCACTTTCAAAAGGATCATGGTCATTCCTCACCTAATTTATTAAAATATTAAAATAATAATAAGTAATTGCATTAAGTTCTACTGTTTTTAGTATTTTAATTAATTCAGTGAGATGATCATTATGACTCACGCCAAATTTGAATTCACTTTTTAGCATTTGTTTGAAACATGTTGAAATAATTTATAATTTTTAAATACCCTACAATTGTATATGTATTAAAAAAAAGAATATATATCATTTTAGAATGCTAGAGTACTCATTTCTACTATATTTAACAACATTTTTTTTTTTTTGGGGGGGGGGGGGGGGGGGGGGATTGGGGAGTGACTTTAATAAATTACTTAAAAATAGTTTATAAATTCCAAAAATAAAAATATAGAGGCTTTATCTCTGACACTACTTGCGCCTACAAATCTTATTGACCTCTGAAAAATACCACTTAAGTTGTTTAATACAAGATTAAACTATCTGAGTAGCTCTGAAATATTTTTTGGGGAAACTCTTTTCTTTAAATCAAACTGTATAACACAAGATGTGTATAATCAATTTATGTACGAGATATCTTCAAGATTCTATAACTAGTTTTAAAAAATAAAACATAAAACAATTTAATTCAACACACCAACTAGAAGAGGATGAGATGATGTAGAAAGATTAAGTGCACACAATTTTTAACGTGGTAAACATCCACGGTGACTTCTAAGTCATAAACCAAAAATCAACTAAAATAAAATATTCAAGTTACAAGCTATTTAACACACAAGCAAGTAAATCAGACCTATACAAGTTTAGAATATATACCAACTCCACTGGCTTGATTCCTACTTCTCTGCAGTTCTAATGATGCTATGGCTTTCCCAATTTCGTAACTTCTCTGATTTTATTCCAGCTTTACGTCGACTCTTGAAGTTTAAGATATTAAATCCAACACTTCTTGTGTAATAATGTGGTAAGTAATTTGTGACAGTGTTCTAACACATGCATGTACACGCTCACACTTATTTATACAAACATATCCTATTAAATTACAAATCAGATCTAAATGATGTTAGGCTTTATGTTTCTCTCTTCTTTAAAGAACAAAAGACTTCTTGATCTTTCAATATATCCCAAATCCAAGGTTACCTTGCTCAGAAGATGATCAAGGTCTTAAACAATTTCAAGGGTTTTGAAAAAGATTTTTGAAATTGTAAACCACCGATTGCGATTTGAACTAGACTAGAAGTCTTGTTTTGTAAGAACTAGAAACAGAAATAAGATTTGTTGATTAAGAAGTTTTCAAAAACATTTACAAATCGAAATAATCAACAAATATGATTTCTCAAGATGAGAAACAAAATAATGAAGATCTACGTGATATATGACATAAGATAGTTAAATCTACAGATTCTATAAGAAGAAATAGAGATAAAAACCAATATGACTAAGTTAGAATGAAGATCTCAAACAACAGAGGATCAAACCACGAACAGGCTTCAACTAACTCAACAACAACTCTCAAAACACTCAGGATTTGGTTAGAGTTAAAGATATAGTGTTTGATCGTAAAACAGGTTAGGGTTTGCATGAAAGAAACAAAAGTTTTCTACTCTCTGTATAACTCTCTCTCTCTCTCTCTTCTGTCTCTCAAAAAATGAGGAAACCCTAAAGACGAAAACCAAAAACTAAACTGAGGTAAAAGGGATATAAACCTTATATATGAAGGGTATTTCACATGGATCACAAAAGAATAACATGCAACTATTGATAACCTCAAATGAACGAACCATATTAAGCAAAGGGTTCTGAGTCTGTGAAGAAACACAAATCGACTCGATATAAATGCAACACATGGATGGTCAAGATCAGTTTAAAATGCATGTCTTTAGAGTTTTAAAAATACAAATTAAGCCCACAAAAGTTTGTGCCGACTTCGATTTCTACCCAAAGCAGTTTTAAGGAGAAAAATATAATTACAAAACAACCACACAACTTTATTAAGAATAGATTCTAATTTCCAAAAAATCATTTAAAATTCTTAGGAAATAGTAAATAAATCACAAAAATTATTTAAAAGAACATATTAAGGGGATATAACTCACACATGATTATATCAAGACAAAATCAATATATGAATGCAATCATAGTGTGAGGTGTATGTGTTATACCTTCTTGAACTTATCAAGGAATATCAATGAAGCTATGAAAGTTCTAAGTATTTTTGGTTCAACTAGGGATAGACACACATTTGTCTCTATTTTCAAACTAGATGAACTCCTATATAATATAAACTCAAGTAAGTCAAAGATATAGGGTGCTTCAATCTCCCTCTTTGGAAATATGAGACAAAATCTCCTTTGAGTCTTCCAGGACTCGTAGGGATACGAAAAAGTAACAAGAAAAACCTATTCCTATACAAAATTCTATCCACCCAAGTCCTAGAGAGAGAAACGTACATAACTCAACTAATTACAAACCAATACCCTATCAAAATTCGAAGTACAAGGAATCAATATTGATACTTGTAAGATAAACAAGTAATATCAAGCATTTTTAGTTAAAATGGATTTAAGATAGACTCAAACATCTCTCCCCCATTTTGTCTCAAATGGACAAAGGGAAGGCAAATATATAACATGGATAATAAACAGTTTATTCAAGAGCAGTCATGTTAATAAACTTGCGTAAGCACTCAAACCTAATATTATCAAGAGGTTTGGTAAGTAAATCAGCTAATTGAAGTTCAGTAGGAAGATAATTGATATATAGTTCCTTAGTTTTGACAAGCTCTCCTATAAAGTGATGACGTATTTTAATATATTTAGTACGAGAGTGTTGAACTGGAATTTTAGATATATTGATCGCGCTTTGGTTGTCGCAATGGAGATACAATTTTTCTTCAAAAATGCATAATCATTTAGCATTTGTTTTAACCATAGTAATTGAGCACATCAGCTACCTGCGGCTATATTTTCGGATTCAGCAGTCGACAAAGAAGTACAGTTATTGTTGATACCAAATTTAGTCTGCTGACATGGCTCAATTGGGTGAAGACACGTGGCAATCTACATGACAACGATAAACACTTACGAACAACACCTCGACTCCGAGGAACCATACTACAACGAGGAACTCTGCTTCCCCAATCAACTCAGACGCTCCGACCTACAAGAACTCTCCGAGGAACTTTTGAGTACCGAGGAACTTTTGAGCACCGATGAACTTTTGGGTACCGAGGAACTTAGGCGGTCCGAGCTGCACCTCGAATAAAGCATTAATAGCAGGATAACCCAAAAGTTTGACTGCGCATTAAATGCTTATTATTGATATACCAGTATATACCCTCGGCCATGCCGAGGGCGCCCTGCACTTCATCAGGCTCCGGACGACCCCTCAGGAGCCCGGCCCTTCATCAGGCTCCGGACGACCCCTCAGGGGGCCGACCCTTCATCAGGCTCTGGACGACCCCTCGGGAGGCCGACCCTTCATCAGGCTCCGGACGACCCCTCAGGGGGTCGACCCTTCAGCAGGCTCCGGACTACCCTCCGAGGGTACGACAGTACGAGGCCCAAATTAGGTCAGACTCATTACCGGAAGGAACTTTTCCCTCGGCCTCATATCAAAGGCCGAGGGTGACATCATCACAGCGCGTGGTTTGGGAGACGCGTGGAACAATGCGCGTGAGTCTCACATGGCACATGGGAGACCGTTATAACAAAATCACACCCTCACGTGAGGGAATATTATGTCATCATTTGGCATCTACAGGTGTCAACAGGGGATTGGCTAGATCATCATTCACATGCACCATGCATATTTGGGGGGTACACTACACCCCCCAAGACCTATATATACTTGTCACCTACAACCCTACAGGGGATCGATCGATAATTGGAACCCTAGCAAAAACTCTTCTTGTACACACAGTAGAGAGAGAAAGTGAGCTTATATGCATTGTATCCAAGGCCATTAGTGCCCATACTTAGTGGATCACACACTCACAGTGGATGTAGGCCAAGTTGGCTAAACCACTATACATCATTGTCTTATTCCTCTTATACTCATCTCCTTCTACACACTTATACACTTACATCTCTATGGCCGCCATGGCTGCCATTGTTTGAGCACATCATCACTTATCCGGTGGTGCTAAATCTCAGCATCATCAGTTTGGCGCCGTCTGTGGGAATCGAGAAGACATCTCTTCCTTTGTACATCTTGACCTTACTGGGCACTCTGGTGGTGAACCAGTTCTCCCCCTGAGAGGAGATGTTTCACCATTGAAAGAGACCCACTAAGGTTCTCAAGATCACCAGTCTTTTTTCCAGTTCAGCTGTTCACAGCTCAAACACATGGCACCAGAGATGCCACCACCACCACTTCCCCCACCGGATGATAGGGGAGGACCCAGTTCCAGTTAGCCACCACCTTAGTCTGAGATGGCTGATGTGGCGGCAACCTTAAAGTCTCTGGCAGCAAGCCAACGGATGATGCAGGAGCAGTTCACAGCTCTAAGCCAGAACATGCTAAGACCACCAGGGGTTTCACCTGAGATGATTACTCTGGCAGAAGCTTCAGGACAGCATGAAGCCAGGGGACCACCCCAGGCACCACGGAAAGACCTGCCACCCCCTCAGCGGCGTAGGGATGTTGCTGACCCCCGGCGTCTAGGCCTGGGGAGGTAAGGAAACCCTTGTCCAGAGGACAGGTATGATGACCTGGAGGGAGAGGAGGCCCCTATAGAATGCTGGGAACCGTATGAGGTCTCCAACAATACTGTATGACCTCTCCAGGACAGTGGAAGAATGTGCGGAAGAACAAATCCTAATGATCGCCCAAGAGGCTCTACTTTTGATCTCTTGAGCAGGGGGTCAGCCTTTGAGTGGCTGGGCCCAGCAAATGACCTGCGGGAAAAATTATCCAGGTCAAGGAGTGCCGCGAGGTCTAGGAGGGAGGCAGCAGATGGCCGACCCCAAGGACGGGATGACGGTCAAAGAGAAGTAAACAACCGACACAGGCCTGCCGCAGCAGAACCCTCCGTCCACCTTAAAGAGGCGGCAGGGGATAACATCGGCCAAGCCGACCCTACGAGGCCTTGGAATGACTCGATCCAGCGACTAGAGGATAAGATCGGTGATATACTGAAGAGTCGGGACCCTCTTTAGAAAGGATACACCATAGGCTCACCCTTTGTGGCGAAGATAGTAAACTTCCCTACGCCATCAAGGTTCAAGCCACCTGTGGTCACCCCAAGATACGACCGGAGCACCAACCCTGTCCACCATGTTGAGATGTATCAATCAGCAGCAGACATATACTCTATCTCAGATGAGATGAGGTGTCGTGCCTTTTCTGGTACCCTGACGGGGGCTACACATATCTGGTACACGTCTCTTCCAAAAAATTCCATTGAAAACTTTAAGCAGTTGGCAGACCGGTTCATCCACAACTTTTGCTTTGGGGTGAGGCCACAGAAGAAGACCACCCACCTGCTCTATGTTAAGCAGGGGAAGAATGAGAGTCTGAGGGACTACATAGCCAGATTCAATAAAGAGAAGCTGGAGGTGGAAGACTATGAGGAGAGCATAGCTATGACAGCCCTGATTGGAGGACTCCAAAAGGGGAAGCTGTTATGGAAGCTTGCTAAAGACCCCCCGTAGGACGATGGCTGAATTGCTGTCAACATCAGGAAAGGTGATGAATGCCGAAGAGGCGATGGACGCAAAATGTGAAGACGAAAAAGGAGGCGCTAGTGGGGGTAAGTACCCTAAGAAGAACAAAAAGGGGAAGAAGAAGTCTACGGACGACAAGTTTGCTGGTTACACCCCTCTAATGGCCAGCTGTGAACAAATTCTCAATGAGATAAAGAGTGACCGATCCCTGAAGTGGCCTGAGAAGTTGAGGGCAGCCCCCAACAAGAGGAATAAGAACTTGTGGTGCGAATTTCACCAAGACCACGTCCACGTAACAGACAAATGCTTTGCTCTGAAAGATGAGATTGAGAAGATGCTGAAAGAAGGGAAGCTCAGAAAGTACGTCGACAAAGGTGCCTTCAAGAGGGTCCGAGGGGACGACCCCAGGAAAAAGCGAGGCGATGCATGCAGAGAAGGTCCTCAAAAAAGAGGGGACGACCCTTCTGACGATGAGGACAACCCTGACCTCCCGCCGAGAGATGACCAAGGCCTTGTCAAGAGGCTTAATATGATATCGCTCGGAGTGGGAATGATCTCCGTGGGTCTAGCAGGAGGAGGGTCTGAGGTCGCTGACAGGAAGGCCCATGTGACCGAGGCCAAGGCAGTGACGAAGATGGTACACTCAACCTCCCTGAAGGCCAAGTCAGAAAAGAGGAAGAAGGTTGATATGGACACCCTGATAGTGGGGTTCTCGAGAATGGACTTTAAAGGCCTTCTAGCCCCACACGACGACCCACTCGTCATCACAACTAGGGTGCATGGATGTGAGGTGCCGAGGATATTGGTCGAGGGGGCAGTTCTGCAGATGTAATGTTTTGGCCGTGCTTCAAAGCCTTAGGTCTCAGCCGTGCTAGACTCGTCCCATACCATCATCCATTGATTGGGTTCAGCGGGGAAAAGGTTCATCCCCTTGGAGTGTATGAGGCCGATGTCAGGATGGGGGACGAGTGGCTGAGATGGCTTACTAAGAAGGTCAGTTTCTTTGTGATGGATGAACATGTGTTTTCGGCCTACAACATCATACTGGGGCGTGTGGCCCTCAAGGGGTTTTAAGCTATGCCGTCTACGGTCCATCAGATGATTAAATTTCCTACCCCTTACGGGGTGGGGGAAGTTCAGGGAGACCAGACGACAGCACGAGAATGTTACTACAACTCCGCTGAAGAAAGAGAGGCACACAAGAGGGCTACAACCACTTACAATATTGATACCCTAGACCCCAGGGATGAGACGAAGCTAAAGAAAGGAGAGGCTGCGGAAGAGGTAGAATCCATCATCCTCGATGAGGATGACCCGAAAAAAACCATCCAAGTTGGCAAGTCTCTGAAGCCCAACATCATGGAAGACCTCATTAAACTGTTGAGGAGAAGACGAAGCGTCTTCGCGTGGAGTCATGTAGATATGCCAGAGATTGACCCTGAAATCATGTGCCACAAGCTCAATGTGGTAGAAGGAGTGAGGCCAGTAAAGCAGAAGAGGAGAATTTACTCTAGAGAAAAGTATGAGGTCATTAGGGATGAGGTCAAGAAATTAGAAGACGCTGAGTTTATCAGAGAGGTCATCTACCCTAAATGGCTGTCCAATGCAGTCATTGTCCCAAAGGCCAACGGGAAGTGGAGAATGTGTGTGGACTTCACCGACCTCAACAAGCACTGTACCAAAGACAACTTCCCTCTCCCCCGCATTGACCAGATGGTAGACGCTACCGCAGGCCATGAGCTCATGAGCTTCATGGATGTCTATTCAGGGTACAACCAGATCTTCATGAACCCTGAAGACTCGGAGAAGACAGCCTTCATTACTGACAAGGGGACATACTATTATAGGGTCATGTCCTTTGGCCTAAAAAATACGGGGGCAACATACCAGCGCCTCATAAATAAAATGTTCGAAGACCAAATTGGGAAGTCTATGGAGGTCTATGTAGATGAAATGCTGACTAATAGTTTGAAGGCAGAGGATCATGTAGCAGACCTAGAGAGGACCTTTAATACGATGGACAAATACTAGATGAAGCTTAATCCGGCCAAGTGTGTCTTCGGGGTCGGAGCAGGGAAGTTCTTGGGGTTCATTGTCAACCAAAGAGGCATCGAGGCCAATCCTGAAAAGATAAAGGCCCTTGTTGAGATGAAGACCCCCAAGTCCATTAAAGACGTTCAGAGGCTCACAGGGAGAGTTGTTGCCTTGAACAGGTTCGTATCTAGGGCCACAGACAGGTGTCTACCATTCTTCAAAATTCTCAGAAAAGCCTTCGAATGGAGTGAAGAATGCGATGAGGCCTTTAAGGAGTTAAAATCATACCTGGGGTCTCCCTTGCTGTTGTCACGGCCCGTGCAGGGTGAACGACTTTATGTATACCTCTCCGTCTCAGAGTCGGCCATCAGTGCATCCATTGTGAGAAACGAAGATGGAGTATAGAAGCCTGTATATTTTAACAACAATGCACTCCAGGGGGCAGAGCAAAGATATCCAAGGATGGAAAAATTGGCCTACGCCTTGATCCATGCATCGAGAAAGATGAAGCCATACTTCCAGTCCCATGTAATGGTCATCCTCACTGACTCTCCCCTTAGGTCGGTTTTCCACAAGCCTGAAAAATCAGGGAGGTTAATGGCCTGGGCTATAGAGCTGGGGGAGTTTGACATAGTGTTTCAGCCGAGGACGGCCATTAAGGGGCAAGCATTGGCAGACTTCGTGGCCGAGTTTACTTGGGAAGATGATGAAGCCGAGGGTGAGAGCCTCGGGAAGATAGATGCCCGACAGGGTGAGCTCACGGACACACCTACAGATAAGGATGAGACGAGCACCGCTAGAAGGAAAGTGGTTGAAAACGAAGAGGGAAGATATCTATTTAGACAGGGGTCACTCACCGAGGGAGGTTTCTCAGAAGAACACACCGTGTGGAATCTCTTCGTCGATGGGTCCTCTTGTGAAATCGGGAGCGGAGCTGGATTAATAGTATCAGCACCCGACGACACAGACATTGAGTACGCCCTGAGGTTCAACTTTAAGGCCTCCAACAACGAGTCCGAGTATGAGGCCTTGATAGCAGGCCTCTCCTTGGCCAGATCACTTAGTATCGGCCAGATTTTGGTTCACAGTGATTCGAGGCTAGTAGTGAATCAGATACTAGGAGCCTACGAGGCCAAGGACAAGAGGATGGATAGGTACCTTGAGAAGGTGAGTTCGTTACTGAAACTCTTCAGAGAAGTGAAGTTAAAGAGGTTACCTAGGCTCGATAATGGCCATGTTGATGCCCTTACGAGGTTGGCCTCGGCAACTAGGACAGACATCAGGAGGACGGTCCCAGTAGAAATTTTGTCTCGGCCAACTATTGAAGACGCTGAGGGAACACTTAGCAATTGCCTAAATGTTTCGCAGGAAGATTCGTGGATGGACCCTCTGATCAGATACATTAAGGAGGGGGAGATGCCAGAAGTAAGGCAAGAAAGGAAGAAGTTGAGATACAGGGCTGCAAAGTTCGCTGTCATTGGGGAGACCTTGTATAAAAAGGGATTTTTACTCCCCTTACTTAGGTGTGTGCACCCATATGAGGTCCCATCCCTTTTTCAAGATGTGCACGAAGGATCGTGCTCAAGCCACATTGGGGGCAGATCCTTAGCGAAGAGGGTGATCACCCAAGGGTACTGGTGGCCGACCTTGGGGAAAGACGCCGCGACATATGTAAAAAAGTGCGATAAATGCCAGAGATTTGCCACCATCCCTCACCAACCCCATCAGCCTCTTACCTCCATTACATCCCAATGGCCATTTGCAGTGTGGGGGATCGACCTCGTAGGACCCTTACCAAGAGCAGTCAATAACTATCGGTTCCTCATCGTAGCTATTGACTATTTCTCAAAATGGGAAGAGGCCGAACCGATGGTCACGATTACAGAGCAGAAGACCTTCCAGTTCATCTGGAAAAATGTTATATGCAGATATGGTCTCCCTAACACCCTCATCTCGGATAACGGGACTCAGTTCAAGAATACCTCTCTACAGAGGTACTGTGAAAGGGTGAGTATCAAAAAAAATTTCTCCACCCCAGGACGACCTCAGGCCAATGGGCAAACAGAAGTTACAAACAGGACAATCCTAGATGGAATCAAGAGGAGGCTTGAGGAGGCAAAAGGAAGATGGGTCAACGAGTTATATGCCGTGCTGTGGGCATACAGGACGACAGTG
Organism: Sambucus nigra; assembly: GCA_949130495.1. Classification (NCBI taxonomy): domain Eukaryota; kingdom Viridiplantae; phylum Streptophyta; class Magnoliopsida; order Dipsacales; family Adoxaceae; genus Sambucus; species Sambucus nigra. The sequence goes on from OX422217.1 coordinate 205,626,812, forward strand.
AGGACCTCTACCGGAGAGACCCCATTCATGCTAGCTTATGGCTCAGAAGCCGTCATCCCCACCGAGATTGGGTTTCCTACTCATAGGGTCCAAATGTATGACCCCCAGAGAAATACAGAAGAGAGGAGACTCGACTTAGAACTGATTGAGGAAAGGAGGGAAGACGCCGAGATAAGGAAGGCCGCCTACCAGCAGAGGACCGCAAGGTTTTACAATCAGAGGGTGAAACAGAGGCCAATCGCAGTGGGGGACTTGGTCCTAAAAAAGACTTGGCAAAAGCCCAACAAGCTCCATCCTAATTGGCATGGCCCATATAGTGTCATCGATGAAGTCGTCCCGGGGACCTATAGACTAGAAAACCTGGAGGGGGAACCCTTTTCCAACCCCTGGAATGCAGATCATTTGAAAAAATACTATCAGTAGTGTTATAAGGTCTTAATAGACCATAATTGTAATAGGAGTTGCTCCATCAGAGCACTTGGAAAATTAATAAGAAATATCAGTGTTTCCCCTCATCCTGTGTTTATCAGTTCTAGTACGCATGAAAACATCTTCAGAGAACGGCCCTCGGCTATAATGAGGGTTAATGGAGGGGACGACCCCACCATTGCCCTCAAGAAAGACGAGGGAATTCTTGATTAAAAACCATTAGTTTGGTTATTGGAACCCTCGGCTGTAATGAGGGTCAATGGAGGGGACGACCCCACCATTATCCTCAAGAAAGGCGAGGGAACACTTGATTAAAAACCATTAGTTTGGTTATTGGAACCCTCGGCTGTAATGAGGGTCAATGGAGGTGACGACCCCACCATTGTCCTCGTCTTTGCTATAATGAGGGTCAATGGAGGTGACGACCCCACCATTGCCCTCAAGAAAGACGAGGGAATACTTGATTAAAAACCATTAGTTTGGTTATTGTAACCCTCAGCTATAATGAGGTCGCATGGAGGGGACGACCCCACCATGGTCCTCAAGACAGACGAAGGAAAACTTTATTTAAAGCCATTAATTCGGTGATTATAACCCTCGGCTATAATGAGGTCGCATGGAGGGGACGACCCCGCCATGGTCCTCAAGACAGACGAGGGAAAACTTTATTTTAAGCCATTAATTTGGTGATTATAAGCCTCGGCTATAATGAGGTCACATGGAGGGGACGACCCCACCATGGTCCTCAAGACAGACGAGGGAAAACTTTATTTAAAGCCATTAATTTGGTGATTATAACCCTCAGCTATAATGAGGTCGCATGGAGGGGACGACCCCACCATGGTCCTCAAGACAGACGAGGGAAAACTTTATTTAAAGCCATTAATTTGGTGATTATAACCCTCGGCTATAATGAGGTCGCATGGAGGGGATGACCCCACCATGGTCCTCAAGACAGACGAGGGAAAACTTTATTTAAATCCATTAATTTGGTGATTATAACCCTCGGCTATAATGAGGTCGCATGGAGGGGACGACCCCACCATGGTCCTCAAGAAAGACGAGGGAAAACTTTATTTTAAGCCATTAATTTGGTGATTATAACCCTCGGCTATAATGAGGTCGCACGGAGGGGACGACCCCACCATGGTCCTCAAGACAGACGAGGGAAAACTTTATTTAAAGCCATTAATTTGGTGATTATAACCCTCGGCTATAATGAGGTTGCATGGAGGGGATGACCCCACCATGGTCCTCAAGACAGACGAGGGAGGGGTTAGTGATACTGTTAGTACAAAAAAATATACACAATGCAAATCCCATAAGAGGCGAGTATAGAAGGAAACGAGACATTATATTACAAAATATTGTTCGTTTTACAAAAATAAAATACAAAAATATTGATTACATTAAGAGGGTATGGGCTACAGACAACCTCCCTATGGAGCAGCATCAGAGGGCAGGGCCTCATCATCTATAAGAGGGGTTTCCTCAATGACCAAAACCGGTTGATCTTCAGACGTGCCAGCACCCTCAACACGCACTTGAAATTCCACCTGGGCTAAGGCCTCGGCGATCAGAGGGTCGTCCAGTTGGATTGCTTCAATGGAAGGGCTGACCGAAGAGACGACATCACCAAACTTGAGGACGACCCATCGACAGGCCGTCCTGATCCCTCTCTCCAAGTACTCAAGACCGAAGCCTTGGAACTCGTCTGAGAGTTTATAGGCCTCCACAGCATCGGCCCCTGCCTTCCTCACTGCCGCAGATAGCTCAGCCTTGAACTGAGCCCCTTGGTTGGTCAAGGCTTTATCCCTCTCCTTAATGAGCAAGTCTTTGGCCTTCAGGTCCTCCTCGTGCTGCCTCGTCAGATCGTCCAGAATTCTTGCATGTTCAGTTCTGGCACTCTCTAGCTCAGCCCTTGCAGTCTCTAAGTCAGTCTGCAGGTCGGCCTCATGCTGGATGGCCCTCTCGGCCTCATAAAATTTCTCTTGATTCTCCGCCATCCACTTGGTGGCCGAGGTAAAAGCACAAACAGACTGCATAAGAAAAAGATATTGTTAAGAGGCCGAGGAAACAGTTTGTGAAAGAATGCAGTTAAGGGAGTGAAGGAAGACAAGTACCTGAGCCAGGGCGTGCAGACCGTAGTCATAGACCTTTGCCGGAGGCATCTTAGATAAGAATTCGTAGTCGGCAGCCGAGGGAGCAGAAAACATCGACGCCTTGGCCACCCTCAAATTTGTGATAAGTGATGATGGCTCGGCCTTCAGAAGTGCCAAGTTCTGGGACCAGAAGGCCCCCATGCTAGAAGAAGAGGCGGATCCCTCAGACGCCTCAACCCTTGCCCTCGTCCGTGATCCTGGTCGAGGGTCTACGGGGACCTCGGGCTCTTTTCTATTCCGTCTGTCGACGGTCGTCTCAGCAGGTGTCGGCCCTGTGGCTTGCGTCTTCCTCGGAGCTTGCTGAGGCTCCTTACCTTTCTTCTTGGCCAAGCCTGACAATAAACTGGGAGCATTCATTTCCCAGAGATAGTCTAATATACCAGCAGGACGACTTGAAAAGAGGACGACACGTCAAAAAAGATGCAGAGACAAAGATGAAACACTTGAAAAAAGTAAAGAATGAGAAAAAATTAATGAAACTCACATAGCTCTGTCAGGGGGGCGACCCTCAGACCAGCTTCTTTGAGGAACTTGGGGGTCATTAGATCTTCAAATTTTGCAATCTCACCCCCTCTCCCTCGTTCCCTCAGATACTTAACTATATCTTTCTCATCCAGACTAAGTCTGGGATCAGACCTGGCCTTCATCGAGGGGTTAGACCATCTTCTAGGGACCCTCGAACCGTCAGCTACAAGTTGTGCCTCGGCAGAAAACTCCCATTCTCCGGAGACAAATAAGAATCTCTTCTTCTAATCATGGTTGGAGGTTTGTGCCACGTGGAGAAGTTTTTTGTCTGACCTCCTCGCTCCCAGGTGATAATACCCAGGCTGTTTGGACGAGGAGGTGATATTGTAACAGGCCAAGAATACGTCGGCCGAGGGTTCATCAGTGAAAGCATTTTTCCATAAGGAGACATAACCAAGGATCGTCCTCCAAGAGTTGGGTGGAAGTTGAGAGGGGGCAACGCCGAGGACTGACAAGATATCTACGACAATAGGATGTAAAGGGAGTCTGACACCTACCTTGAACATCTGTTCGTATACTGCAACCTCTCCCTCTTCACCCTCAAAGACCCTCTCGTCCTCAGAGGGAACCCTCATAGATATGGTGGGAGGAACACCATATGCATGCCTCCACAGAAGGAGGTCACGATCCCTTACCGAGGAAATATAAGATGAGGCGTGAGATGTGTCAACTGGGTCATCTGTGTCCTCATCATCCTCAGTCCCCTCACCCTCGGCCTCGGCCTCATCACCTGTCAGAGTCCCTAAGGGAAAAGCCATCTGGAAGGCATGTGGAGATAGAGTTGACACAGGGACAGCCTCGAAAGTGACCATACCCTCGGCCTGTCGGCCTAGGCTTAGGTCAGACGCCTCTCCTCTCCCAGAAGGTCCAGCGCCAATTGGCGACGACGATCTCTCATCCATATCACTCTCACTCGAACAACTCTCGGTTGGACGACAAGACGACCCACAAGACTCAGATGGCCTTACTGTGGCAAGAGGGATAGGAAAAATGGGTCGTACCCAATTAGGGTCGGGCCCTCGTCTTCTCTCCTCCTCTTCCTCTATTCATCTGATCTCTACGAAGAGCTTCTCTCTCAATAATGGGAACTCCTCGGCTAAACTGTAAAGCCTCCTAAACATTAAGGGGGAGACCCTACACTTGGATGAATTTCTAAGCTAACTACAAACAAGTTTGCAATTGACCAAACTGGACTTTTGGATTGAAACAAAAGAAACCAAGTGTTTTAATTAAGAACACTCAAGAACCAGTCGTCGGAAAAGATGCCGAAAAAGCTATGGAACAGCCTAAGGAAATCTAGCCCTATGAGCTTAAAACAAGAAAACAGAAATGAAGATAAGTAGGACACTAGGGTCAAGGTGTTACCTAAAGAGGAATGGCGAAGTTGCTACGCTTGAAGGTGCAAAAACTGCAGAAATGGCAAGAAGGCTGGAAGCGAGAGAGAGAGAGAGCTTGGGCGCGAAGAAGAAGAAGAGAATGAATGGTTTAAAAAATTTCTTATATACCTTAGTAATGAGTGGGACTATTACCCAAGCCAAAGCACAGCCCATGAGGAGGACATCATTAGGGCACAAAGCCCCAAGCACCATGCAGCCGCCATGCCTTGAAAACTAGAACGACATTGGATAAAATTTGACAGGTGTCACTCATCAAGCAGACCATACACTTAGTCTCAAAAGCAAAATTATCCCTCAGCCATCTCAGCATCATCTATGGCTAAGGGCTGGGAGGTGATTGATATACCCGTATATACCCTCGGCCATGCCGAGGGTGCCCTACACTTCATCAGGCTCCGGACGACCCCTTAGGAGGCCGACCCTTCGTCAGGCTCCGGACGACCCCTCAGGAGCTCGACCCATCATCAGGCTCCGGACGACCCCTCAGGGGGACGACCCTTCAGCAGGCTCCGGATGACCCCTCAGGGGGCCGACCCTTCAGCAGGCTCCGGACGACCCTCCGAGGGTACGACAGTACGAGGCCCAAATTAGGCCAGACTCATTACCGGAAGGAACTTTTCCCTCGGCCTCATATCAAAGGCCGAGGGTGACATCATCACAACGCGTGGTTTGGGAGACGTGTGGAACAGTGCGCGTGAGGCTCACATGGCACATGGGAGACCGTTATAACAAAATCACACCCTCACGTGAGGGAATATTATTTCATTATTTGGCATCTACAGGTGTCAACAGGGGATTGGCTAGATCATCATTCACATGCACCATGCATATTTGGGGGGTACACTACACCCCCCAAGACCTATATATACTTGTCACCTACAACCCTACAGGGGATCGATCGATAATTGGAACCCTAGCAAAAACTCTGCTTGTACACACAGTAGAGAGAGAAAGTGAGCTTATGTGCATTGTATCCAAGGCCATTAGTGCCCATACTTAGTGGATCACACACTCACAGTGGATGTACCACTATACATCATTGTCTTATTCCTCTTATACGCATCTCCTTATACACACTTATACACTTACATCTCTATGGCTGTCATGGCTGCCATTATTTGAGCACATCATCACTTATCCGGTGGTGCTAAATCTCAGCATCATCAATTATCATACAGATGTATATGCTTAAGAGGCATTTAATATATTACCCTTTCACATTACAGTCTTAGGGCTATAAATACATTGTATTATCCTCATTGTAAGGGGACCGGAATTTCTTGAGAAAACTTGTAATCGAGAATTCCCAAATATTCAGCAATAACAGAAACAGTGGACGTAGGCCATTCTTATAAGGATGAACCACTTTAAAAGTTCTTTGTCTCATTTTATTTATCTGTGATTAAATAATTAGATATAATCTAATTTTTTACATCAACAGATTGGCGCCGTCTGTGGGAAACGACTGGTAATATCGTTTTTCATCAAAAACAATTCATCATAAATGGCTGATATTCCAGAACCCAGCAATCGAAATGCTGGAAGCCCTCCAAATCCATCTGCTCCGCCAAATATTCTAGATCTAGCTGGAATAATGAAAAATCTGGCCCAGGGCCAAACAGTCATGCAAGAAACTACGCGACAACTCATACGAACCCTCCATGGCGGTGCACCAACCCACTCAGAATCGTGAAGTATTCAAAGAAATACCCGTTTACCTTCGTCGCGTACTAGGCGTACCGATTCATATCATACTGAGGAGTCTGAAGATTTTTCTTATCAACCTGGACGAACTTCATCGATACGAGCCACAGATACTGAACAACGTATCACCCTCTCTCCAAAAAGGACCAGTGCACTAGAAAGATTAAGAAAAGTATCTCCTTTTGATCGATTAGGTCCTAGGAGGAGCAAAAGTCCTCCTAGAGCCGCATCGAGGAGTTTTCGACGACCATCAGATTTAAGGGAAGGATCTGCCCAGTCACGACCAGCTGCTCGTCAAGATAGATCCCAGGAAGCCACATCAACGCGATCAGTTTCTCGAACCAACAGGCCCGAGGAAGGAAACGATGCATGGAAATGCTCTATTCAGAGGCTGGAGGATAGATTAGGGGAAATGGCTAAGGCCAAGAACCCTCTACAACGAACTTTTGTTCAAGGAACACCTTTTGTCCTGTCCATTGTAGATTTTCCAACACCATCAAAGTTCAAAGGACCTGTTGTGACCCCCAAATATGATGGAAAGACCGGCCCTGTCCTTCATATAGAACAATACCAAGCTGCAGCCGACATTTATGCTGTTCCAGATGAGATGAGATGCAGAGCATTCTCAGGAACTCTTACCGGATCTGCTCAAATATGGTATAATAATCTTCCTCGGGGTAAGATCTCAACCTTTTTTCAACTGGCCGAGTTATTCATTGGGAATTTCTATTTTGGGGCAAAGCCAGTTAAACGAGTAGCACATTTGTTAAGTGTTAGACAAAAAGCTGGTGAAAGTACTAGAGATTATATAACTCGTTTTAATAACGAGAAGCTCAAAGTCATTGATTATGAGGAAAAGACAGTGATTACCGCCTTGATGAGTGGACTACTGCCCAACAAGTTGTACTACACTTTGGCCAAAGATCCACCTAGAACCATGTCAGATCTGATGGGAAAAGCGGCCAAGATTATGAATGCCGAGGAGGCTATGGCTGCGAAGAAGAATATGGATGCCAAAGAAACCAAGGTGGAAGGTGATAAAGCTAAGAAGAAAGAGCATAAGAACAATGGTAGTGACAAACACTCAAGAACAAGGTCGTCATGGGAAGTATTGAAGAAATTTGATAATTATACTCCTTTGAAGAAAGACATCAACCACGTTCTAGAAGAAATCAAGAACAACGAGGAATTAAATTGGCCAGAGAAAATGAAGGCAGACCCTGACAGGAGAAATAAGGAAAAATATTGCGAGTTTCACAAAGATCATGGCCATATGACTAAAAATTGCATAGCTCTTCAGAATGAGATTGAAACACTCATCAGACAAGGAAAACTGGGAAAGTATGTTGATCGGAGGAATGATAGAAGAAACAACGACCGAGCAAGAGAGATGTCTAGATCTCCTCGTCGAGCAGAGGAGAACAAGAAGAGAGACCATGAAGTTGATCCAGAAGACGACCCCGATCTTCTAAAGAGACCAAGGCAGCCAGAACGTGAGGTATTTTCAATACGCTTTGGATCATTTGACTGTAATGTTATTACATGTGGAGATGCATGAGGAGGAGACCTTACTGTCGAGAGAAAAGCTTACCTCTTTAAGGCTCAAGCTTGCTCATACATTCAATGAATAAATTTAGCTGAGGAGGATCGCCCGAGAAAAGTGAATAAAGATAAATTGGTCATTGGTTTCTCGAAGAACGACCTCGCAGGTGTTCTATATCCTCATGATGACCCATTGGTGATCAAAATGAGGATGAAGGAGGTAATGATTTTAAGAGTACTGGTAGACAATGGTAGCTCGGCAGACATCATGTTCTACTCGTGCTTCGACAGTTTAAATTTAAAGCTATCTCAACTGGAGCCTTATCATAGACCCCTCCTCGGTTTTGCTGGCAAGAAAGTATTTCCACTTTGGACGATCAAATTGGATATATTCATTGGTACGTGGACTGCTTGTCGAACAGAAAGAATACGCTTCTTCGTGATGGATAAGAATGTTCAATCATCATACAATATCATCATGGGAAGAGTAGGATTGAAGAAGTTCGAGGCTGTACCATCTACGGTACATCAATGCCTAAAATTTCCAATAAATTTTGGAGTAGGAGTTGTGAAAGGTTATCAGAAAGTAGCTCGGGAATGATATTATTCATCCGCTGAGCAAGAGGAAATGGAGGAATCAAGGAAAAAGACTACTACCTATCAAGTGGATGAGGGTGCAGAGATTGAAACATTGGATCCTAGAGATGAGTCGCAACTCGTAAAGGGTCAAGTGGTGGAAGCTACTGAAAACATCATCCTAGACGACGAGCACCCTGAACGAACTACTCAAGTAGGTTCGTCGTTGGAAGCCTCACTAAAGCAGAAATTGATAACTTTCCTAAGAAGCAGAAAGCAAATTTTTGCGTGGAGTCATGAGGATATTCCTGGGATAGACCCAAATTTCTTATGTCACGAACTCAATGTGAATAATGAGATCAAGCCTGTGAAGCAGAGAAGAAGAGTATTCAGTCCCGACAAGAATCAAGCTATACAGGAGGAAGTCAAGAAGCTCCAGAAAGCTTGCTTTATTGAAGATGTTAAATATCCAGACTGGTTAGCAAATGTGGTGATGGTGAAGAAGAAGACAACAAATGGAGGATGTGTGTAGACTTCACCGACCTCAACAAAGCATGCCCAAAGGATCATTTTCTGCTGCCCCGAATTGATCAACTAGTGGATGCTACCTCGGGACACGAGCTGCTGAGCTTCATGGATGCTTATTCTGGTTACAATCAGATTAAAATGAAACCTGAAGACAGGGAGAGTACTTCTTTCATTACCCCTAGGGGAACTTATTGTTATAATGTTATGCCTTTTGGTTTAAAAAATGCAGGTGCAACATATCAGCGGCTGATGAACAAAGTGTTTGCAGAACAAATCAGTTGCAATATTGAAGTCTATGTTGATGATATGCTGACAAAGAGCAAGAAAGCTGCTGATCATCTAGTTGAATAAAGCCAGACCTTTGATCAACTAGATAAATATCAAATGAAGTTGAACCCAACGAAGTGCATATTTGGAGTACGAGAAGGCATGTTTCTCGGGTACATTGTCAATCAGCGAGGCATTGAAGCTAACCTTGAAAATATCAAAGCTCTGTTAGGGCTACAATCCCCAACGACGAAGAAAGAGGTGCAAAGTCTTATAGGATGAGTAGCAGCACTCAAGAGATTTGTATCGCGAACAACTAATCGATGTCTCCCATTCTTCAAAACGATTCGAAAAACTTTTGAGTGGAATGATGAATATGAGAAGGCTTTCCAAGACTTGAAGAAATATTTGGGAGCACCTCCACTGTTATCCAGGCCAGTGATGGGAGAAAAATTATACTTGTATCTGGCAGTGTCCGAGAATGAAGTTAGTTCGGCATTGATAAGAATGGAGAATGGAGTAAAAAAAATAATCTACTACACAAGTAAGGCCTTCCGAGGAGCAGAGATCATATATCCAAGGCTGGAAAAATTAGCACTAGCATTGATCGAGGCAAGTAGGAGAATGAAGCCATACTTACAGGCTCATACCATAGTAGTATATACTGATATGCCATTGAGGCAAGCCCTTCATAAACCAGAAAAGTCAGGAAGATTGATGTGCTGGGCAATAGAACTTGGTGAATATGATATAGTTTATGAACCCAGATCATCGCTAAAAGGGCAAGCGGTAGCAGATTTTATAGCAGAGTTCACCTATCCTGATACCCCCGAGGAGCAAAAGTTGCTCGCTGATCAACCTGTGGATGTTACAGGATCATCAAATGCAAGCCCAGACCAATTTAGCTTGGTAAAAGGGCAAGTAGATGTTACAGGGCAAGTAGATGTTACAGGATCATCAAATGCAAGCCCATACCAACTTAGCTTGGTAAAAGGGCAAGTAGATGTTATAGGATCATCAAATTCAAGCCCAGACCAGCTTAGGTTGGTAAAAGGGCTAGAAAAGATGATCGACGAACAACAAGAAATATCAGGAGATGGTGAAAGGAAGCAATAAATTTTTCACCGAGGAACTCTATCAGATCAGCAATTTGAAGACGAGTTGCCTATATGAAGTCTGTATGTGGATGGTTCATCCTGCACTACAGGATGTGGCGCAGGGATAGTCTTGGACAGTCCAGACGAGGTCGACATGGAATACGCCCTATGTTTCCAATTCAAAGCTTCCAATAATGAGGCTGAATATGAAGCCATGATTGCAGGTCTTAGTTTGGCAAAAACCATGGGGGCAGAACAAGTTATTGTTTTCAGTGACTCGCAATTGGTCATAAATCAAATGATGGGAGTATATTGTAATAACCCTCACTTATGAGAACGTATTTTATATTAATTACTAGGTATGGTAATTAGATATAAGTTTTGGATTATGAATTGAGTGCTAATTTAATGAAGAAAAGTTAATATTCACTATGAGTTTGCATATATACCATAACTATGGGTGAATATTGCTATGTTATGCTTATTAATATCATGTGAATTAAAATGATATTTGGCTTAATAATGAGACCGGAACTTAAATTGAATTATAAAATGTCCAAAAGATAATTTAGAGGCCGCAGTTGATTCCGGAACGTGCGAAATAGTCAGAAATTGTGCCATTATGTGTTTTGAGATTTTGGGCATTTTTGACTGATTATGCCTTAAATATGCAATTGCGTATTATTTTATTGCAATATTGATCAATTGAGTTGGGATTTTGGCAAAAGGCACGATTTATGTCTTGAGTGAATCACTATTCACCTAATTGTATTTTCTAAACCTAGAGAACTAAAGAGAGAAAGAGAAAGAGTAGAGAGAAGAAAGGATATTGAAGACTTGAGAAGGATTCTTGATCCCACACCAAGAAAATCTGCATTTTCTACATTGAGGCAAGTTTCCTACTTGCTATTTATGGTTTAAGTTAAATGATTGGTAGTGATAATGATGTATTGATCATGGTTTGATTAGTTTAGGGTTTTTTGTGTAATTGTTGGTCTTGAAGCATTGAAGAATAATTTGGATGATTCTTGATAGTTGGGGTAGTAGTTAATAGCATTTATGTTGTGTTGGTGGCAATACATGAGTTGGTTTGAATGGATTTGAGTTGGGAAGGAAATTGGAGTCCAAGACTCCATAAGCAAAATTAGGAATTTCTGCAGAACCGAATCGATTCGGCCCGGCCGAATCGATTCCCTGCGAGATAGTTTCCAGGGTTGGGTGAACCGAATCGATTCAGATGGTCCGAATCGATTCGGCAATTATGCAGAAACCCAATCTTCCTGACCGAATCGATTCGGATGGTCCGAATCGATTCGGCAACTATGTAGAATCCCATATTTTCTGGCCGAATCGATTCGGCTAAGGCGAATCGATTCGGAAACCCTGCACTTTTTCAATTTCTTTTCTTTTTCAATTTTAAACCTTTTCTCTAGGATTAGTTATTAAGGACCTTCTTGAAGGAAGTAAAAATAGTATCTTAAAGTGTTAGTTGAGTTCGGTCGACTCCCTAGACTCGAAGGGGTTCATCTAGGGTTCCTGTCAGGGGGGGGGGGAGATTTAAAGAAATGTTTAGGCATTTCTTCTGTCAGGTAGTTCTATAAGAGTCTAGGAAATCTTAAGGTCGAATTTGGAGACTTTAGGAGTAAATACGAACTAGATCTCATTTGATGGGTTATTATAAAGTACAAACAAGGACATTTGGAAGAGATATCTTGGGAGTTTAAATATTCTTCAAGGTTATTATGTTGATGTGAAGTACACCATAACGCATTTTGATAAAATGTAAAATGGATAAAGTAAAACATAATTTACTGAATCATAAAATGGAAGTTAATAAAATGGATGTTACACACCTCTCTCAATACCATCTTAAGGGAAGTCCGTGCGTGTGGTGAAGCCCCCTGGCTAATGAATGCAGGGTGGATATAGTCCTAGGCCATATGAGCGCTTGTTTTATATTTTTCTGCGATGGGTAGGAGATTCTGGGTGTGGTCTTGACTACCCCGCAGGCATATGACCGCTTCCCGACGTTGCGATAGGATCCCAGGTTGTCTTAGGTTAGGCCCTGGAAGATGATGGTTATTTAGGGGCGCACACAGTGGGGAAACCCGGACGGGCGGTCTTAGAATCGTTATACGTATTTATAACTATTCTAGTATCGAGTTGGACTTGATGTAACATTAATGCCATAAAGAGCAAAGTATATGCCACAAAGAGCATACTATTGAGATAAGTGCCATAAAGTTCACATAGTAATAATTGCATTCCTGATAAGGAATGGAAAGAAGACGGAAATGAAAATGAGGAAAGATGAAAAGGCTCTTAAGTACTTTTATTTCTTTGTATAATTGAATTTCATTTTAATAATCATTTAACTGTCTTAGTTCTTTATATGATGTTACCATGCTAGAATATCATCCATGCTTACCTGTCCATTATTGTCATACCTGTCATTTATCTAGTGATTATATAAAACCGGCCTCTGACCGGTTCTTCGTTTTCTTGTTATGTATGTATCTTCTATTTTTCGTTCAGGTGTTCCGCCGCAAGGTCGCCCGTAATGACTTTCTTTTCTCTAAGTCTTTTGAGGAGCCGTGACATTTTGCGGGTATCACGGGATATTTTGTGTAGACGCCTCTATTATTGTTTTTTAGCTAAGATCAGTCTTTATTCGGGCGTGTGGCCCAAATGGTGTAATTGTATAAATGATGTATTATGTAACACATGGAACTTACTGTGTATTGTATGGATTGTATCGACCGATGCCTTATTCGGTCCTTTCTTATCTATTGGATTACATATATATATGTTTGTGGGAGTTTCCACCCTCTTTTTCTATTATGGGTTGTTGAAAGTATTTTTTTTTTATTACAAACTAAAATTTTGATAAACCGTTTTCTGGAATATTGTGTGATTATTCCTGATACTTTGTATGATATTGTGATGCTGAGAATGATATCTATCCATGATTCCTGTTTCATCGGGGTATCGGGCTGGCCACCCTTTATTTCGGATAGCGGGTTGTCACATATATGCAGCCAAAGGAGAATTAATGATCAGATATCATGCAAAGGCGAAGGAATTGGTGTCAGAATTTGCTGCTGTTCAGCTGGTCAGAATACCAAGAATGGAGAATGCAAGAGCAGACGCCTTAGCTTGATTAGCATCAGCTACTCGTACCGAGCTACGAAGAACAATCTCAATTGAAGTTTTAGCTGGTCGGAGTATAGATGAAGATCTGAAGATAAACTTCAATACCCTTGATTTAGGGTCATCATGGATGGATACCATTAGGGCATATATTGAGAAAGGGGAATTACCAACTGACAAACTTGCAGCCAAGAAACTGAAGTTTAAGGCTGCTCGTTATGTACTGACTAATGGTATTCTATACAGACGAGGAATTATAGCAGGTTTGCAAAGATGTGTGCATCCAACCGAAGTGAAATATTTGATTGACGAGGTCCATAAAGGATCCTGTGGAGCCCATGTAGCAGGTCAGACACTTTTGCAAAGAATGATGACTCAAGGATACTACTGGCCGACGATGAGGGCTGATTGCATAGCCTATGCTAAGAAATGTGACAAGTGTCAGCGCTTCTCCTCCATCCGAAGAATTCCCCAAGCGTTATTGACACCCATTACTTCCCCTTGGCCATTTGCCATATGGGGAATAGATTTGGTTGGGCCACTACTGACGACCAGGGGAAGGTTTAAGTATCTCGTGGTCGCTGTGGATTATTTTACTAAATGGGTTGAGGCTGAGCCTCTCATTGATATGACATATGACAAGGTGTAACAATTTATTTGGAAGAACATCATTTGTCGATATGTCTTCCTCATGCCTTCATCACAGACCATGGAACACAATTTGACAACGAGGAGTTCGCTGCCTATTGTCATCAGTCAAATATCTTGAAGATCCACTCGGCACCAGGCCATCCTCAAAGTAATGGATAAACTGAACTGACAAATAGAACGCTGCTGAATGGTTTGAAAAAAAGACTGAACGATGCGAAAGCAAACTGGATCAATGAGCTACAATCGGTGTTATGGGCTTACCGAACTACTCCCCGAGCAGCAATAGGGGAATCTCCATATGTGCTAGAATTTGGAAGTGAAGCTGTTATACCCGCTGAATTGGGTCTCCCAACACACATAATACTGAATTTTAATTCCCCTGTCAGCGATTTAATGAGAAGGTTAGACTTGGACATGCTCGAGGAAGTTAGGGAAGAAGCAGCCATTAGAAATACTGCTTACCAGCAACGAACAACTTTGTTCTACAACAAGAGAGTGAATAAGTGCAACTTGAAGGAAGGAGACTATGTGCTAAAGAAGGTGATTCAAAAGAACAACAAAGTGGAAGAAAACTGGCATGGACCCTACCGAGTTAAGGAAGTTGTTCGACCAGGGACATACAAAATAGAAACTTTAGAGGGGGAGGAGTTTAAGAATGAATGGAATGCAGAGCACCTGCGCCAATATTATCAGTAATGTAAACTCTCATGTAATGCAGTTTCATCAGTATGAATAAAGTGACAATGTTCTGCCCAGTTTCTTTCCTTTTATTGGAAATTTTTTGTTGAATACTAGTGCTACACACTACTCAGCAGATCTCGGACTACTCAAATATATTTCTAAAAATGCCAACTTAGTTGGTTAGGAAGTAAATATATTCTCGAAAACGCCAGCTAAGGTTGGTCGGGAAGTAAAACTATTCCTAAAAATGCCAACTTGGTTCGTTAGGAAGTAAATATATTCTCGAAAATGCCAGGTAAGGTTGGTCGGGAAGTAAAACTATTCCTAAAAATGCCAACTTGGTTGGTTAAGAAGTAAATATATTCTCGAAAATGCCAACTAAGGTTGGTCGGGAAGTAAAACTATTCCTAAAAATGCCAACTTGGTTGGTTAGGAAGTAAATATATTCTCGAAAACGCCAGCTAAGGTTGGTCGGGAAGTAAAACTATTCTTAAAAATGCCAACTTGGTTGGTTAGGAAGTAAATATATTCTCGAAAACGCCAGCAAAGGTTGGTCGGGAAGTAAAACTATTCTTAAAAATGCCAACTTGGTTGGTTAGGAAGTAAGTATATTCTCGAAAACGCCAACTAAGGTTGGTCGGGAAGTAAAACTACTCCAAAAAGTGCCAAAGATTGGTTGGTAAGAAAAACCCACTAACTGTAGTTGGTCGAGAAGAAAAATTTATCGACCTTGGTTGGTCCAAAACATTTTATGAGTACGAGAAAGTGATCGAGCAAAATTTTGATACTCGTGACTTTTTAAATTACTACCAAGTTGGTCGAGAAACAAAATATCATCAATTTTGGTTAGTCATTAAATACCACAAATTCAAGATAGTCAACAATAAGTCTTAATCCAGTTGATCGACAAATAACACGATGTTGTTATCTTTTTAACAGATATACATGCACATATGAAAAGTGTTTTATAATTACAAGACACTGGCAATCAAGATTTGTAAATAAAATTATTTCATTAAATGTAGAACAAAATACATTAAGAATGAAATACAAATTTATTACATTAAGATTCCTATTCTATTGGTTTCTTCCCCTCTGCTTTTAAAACAGGTTCCTCGCCAGCAGGTGGATCATTTAAAGCATGAGGGGAATTTATGAAGTTAAGATCTTCAAGTATCCTGATATTCATCACAGATGGTCGATCTAGTAGGTGCTCGGGATGAGATATCTCGACATTGGAGTGGAGATTGTAATCGCTGAGGTATTTGGAAATCAGACACCGAGGGATGGCCCGAGAAGGGATCCAACTCATATCAAGCTTGAATGGTGGCACTGGTAGGTCGAGCAGCCCAGGATTATGGTAATCCCACAGGTAATGACCCTGTTCCAGTTGCATCACACCTAAGGCGTTCAACCAACCCTGTTTGTAACCTTCATTGTTTGCATTTTGGATACGATTATCCAAATGGTAGAGAGCCTCGTTGTAGCCAGCCATCCAGAATTCTCTGCGCTGCTTGTGGAATTGATATGTCAATCTTTCCAGCTGCTCGTGGAGATTTTTGATAAAGAGTTCTTTATTATCCAAGATAAACTTTTGCGCCGAAAGCTTCTCTTTCAGATCCCTGATCTTCTTAGACATCTCAGCCAATGCATGGTTCTTTGCCATCAGTTGGAAGGCCTGGTTCTCTAGAGCAGATTGAGTCCTCTGTTCCTCGACAGGAATTCGAGCAGCTCTTGCTCATCCCCGAGGAGCTCTTGCTCTTGCTAGTCCTCGAGTAGATGTAAAAGGGCCAAACCTCTTTAAGGTTTCTAACTCACCCCTCAGGTTGGCATTTTCGACCTTCAAGAACGAGAATCCCTCGTCAGTCACTGGGATCAAAGCATTTGAGGTGGAAGCTGCAGACTTCAACTGAGACACCTCTCTTTGCATGTTATTATTTTCTTATTCTAATAACTCAGCTATCTGTCTGTGATCTTCGACCTTAGCCTTCAACGTTCTCTCCCGCACATCGTAAGCAGCAAACCGTTTATCATATCCCTTATCGGCACAGATTTGCTGATACTTCTTCTCGTACCCCTCGTGCAAAAGAGCAGTGGACTCCTTATGTTGTTGCTGAAGTTCTTCAAGAGTGCCTTGGAGATCCTCAATCATACCATAGTATTCTACATTGTTAGCCACTGCACGGCCGAGTAGGCACTTCAAATATTGATAGGATTCAATAGCTTACTCTGAAGCACCCTGATCGAGGATGTCAGTAATTTGAGCTGCACTCATGTCTGTATGACCGGCTTTAAAATATTCATTGCATTGCCTTAACAACTTTGTATCATGAGCAGACAATAATTCCATCTTGGCCAGAAACTAGTAGAGGAAGAAAAATCAATAATCAATAAGAGTATAAATAGAGCATGAAGAAGAGAATCAACAGTATGCATAAGCAAAAGTTCAAATTTTATTACATCACAAAGTTCAGAAGTACAAAGTTCAGAAGTACAAGGTTCAGAGTTACATGTTCAGAAGTTACAATTGATAAAGAAAAATAAAATAAAGAGAGAAATCCGAACAACTCTACACATTTTCCTTGTCTTCCAAAACTTTCTCGGGAGGTTGGGATGAGGAGGTAGGTTTCTCGGATGGAGAAGAGGGTTGCTCGGGAAGTGCTGGAGGTTTCTCGGAGGAAGTAACAGGTAGTTGTAGTTCCTCATTAGGGGGCTGGATGGCTGGCGGATGAGAAACTTGATCTCCCATCACCATGGAAGACTCCTCAGAGGCAGCTTCGTCCTCTTCTTCGTCTGTAGGAGTTGGAGGGGGGCCAGGGATGTGTCGCTGAAATAATTCAGAAGTTTCATCAACCTTCATCTCCTGCAGAGCAGCGACCCACCCATCTCTAAAGTATTTGAGGCTGCCATATTCCACTTGCGATACCATGGCAGCCAAACCTTTGTTCCACCCTTTATCCCATCCAGCGCTGAAAGATTTCTTCACAGCCAATTTCCTCTTTGTCTTCTCCGAGGAAAGCTTCTCGTAAAGAAGATTGTCAGCAGCCTTCAGTTTATTTTCAACTTCCTCCTTCTGACGACTTGCTTCCCGAAGTCGACCTAACTCCTCCTCAGCAGCCTTGAGTTTATCTTCAAACTCCTCAGAATTCTTGAGCTTCCCTTCGAGCTCTTTATTCTTCTTCTCCAAATCATTCATTTTTTTCTCCAACCCCTTGGAGACCTTAATAACCTGAGCCTTCTCTTTCTCAGTCGAAGTAAGCTTTTTCTCCCAGACTGCCTTATCATCATCATATTTCTGATGAGAATCTTTCAGAGACTGCGCCAGGCCTACCAAAGCTTCCTCTACACCAGACGAGGATCTTGAAGCTTGAATAGCTTCATCTTTCTTCAAAATTGTATTAAAACAGCTCACCAACTGTGAAAAGAAAATGAAAGCAAGTTAGTGCACAGATACAAAAAGGAAAGAATGAAAATTTAAGACTATAAGACTTACAAAAGCAATGTGACGAGCTGCTAATGTGGTAACAGTGTCCCGAGAAAGGTTTTCTTCAATACTTTGGATCTCGGGAATGATCCAAGTCTTCACCGAGCTCATAACAGAGCTCGGAGGAAAAAAAGTGGGAACACCACTAATCTGGGGCTGAGAGATGGATTCAGTCAAATTGACAGAGGAGCTTTTCTTCAGCCTCCTCAGAGGAGCATCAACTTTCTCGACTAACGTTGTAGTCTTAGTCAGAGAAATGACAATCACCTAGCCTGGAGCAGCAGCCTTGCTCGGGGCCACTGGGGGCTTCTCGACCACCTTCACAGGAGCAACCAATGAATATGCATCAATTTTCTTTGTCCCTTCTCCTGGGACATCAAGCTTACTTATTTTTTCCTCTCCAGCACTAGAGGCAGGTTTCTCAAAAAGGGTAGGAGGTCTTCTTTTCTTCATCCTTTCACTCAAAGGAATATGTGACTCAGGTGAAGAACTTGTAGAGGCTGGTATTGGTTCTGCGTCACTTATTACCGGACGAGCAGTAAAAGAGGAGGTGTAACTCTTATACTACAGCAAATATGAAGCTGACCTAATATGCTCGTCGGCAACAGTCTGATGCAAACTCCAAATAAGTTTTAAATGCCTTATATTAACGTCTACCTCCTTTGGACACTTTCTTTTGTTGTCAACTGCAAATAAATCAAAATTAAAATATCAGTGGCACATTTTATCAAACACAAAGGAAGCATAATTTTGAAAATGAAATAAAATAAAAACAACCTATCCCATTACCATAGGGAGGACATCTAGGACCCTGGTAAACATCATCTCCAGTTAATGGAGGGTGTTGCCAATTTTTCATAACAACCCCATGCTCAAAGTAGTCCCTATTGGCATCTGGGAGATTGACTACTAAAGCTCTATTTAGAAACCTAGTTTTTAAATAAAAAGTATTATCACCCACGACCCATCTATAACAAAACATAATTTCAGGAATTCCTATACGGGTTCCATGAATTTGATTTAATCTATAAACACCGTTAACTATTCTCCATGTGTTAGGGGCTATTCGTGCAGGAACCACGTCAAAGTATTTACAGAATTCCAGACATAGAGGGTTTGGGGGAAAAGAAAAGCCACACTCAGCAACAAAGAGACTGGGGAACCAATGTCCCTCAGCCAAACGAAAATAGTCTGAAGGCTCAGAAAGCTCTTCCAAAATAACCCATGAGGGAATGGAGAAATCAGAGCGAAACTTATCAATCGATTCTACAGGATAAACCATGATGAAAGAAGGAAATCAAAGAGAAAGAAGAAAATCTTACAGGAAAGGGATGAGTCTGTTGACAACAAACGATGGAAGAGATGAACGCACATGAGAGAGAGAGAGACGTTGGAAAACTCAAAGAGACAAATTTGAAAAAGGAGAAGACGATGGGATTTTCTGCAACGTTTAAATACTTTGCCTTGGGAAAGGGTAAAAGTAATGATTACAAAAAGAGCCGGTTACGTTACCGGTGGCTAAACAGACAAAAGGGGTGCGGGAATCGAAGCGGTTAGAAAAATTCAAAAAAGACTGATTCTACGAATTTGAAAGAAGAAATAAATACAAGAGAAAATACTCCTAAATTTCAGGATAACCATTTAAAACCGCCATATATCGAGAAAGAATGTTTCACACTCCTCAAATTTCTAACTATGAAACATTGGGGGCTTCTGTTGATACCAAATTTAGTCTGCTGATATGGCTCAATTGGGTGAAGACATGTGGCAATCTACATGGAAACGATAAACACTTACGAACAACACCTCGACTCCAAGGAACCATACTACAACGAGGAAATCTGCTTCCCCGATCAACTCAGACGCTCAGACCTACAAGAACTCTCCGAGGAACTTTTGAGTACCGAGGAACTTTTGAGCACCGAGGAACTTTTGGGTACCGAGGAACTTAGGCGGTCCGAGCAGCTTAGGCGGTCCGAGCTGCACCTCGAACAAAGCATTAATAGCAGGATAACCCAACAGTTTGACTGCGCATTAAATGCTTATTATCATACAGATGTATACGCTTAAGGGGCATTTAATATATTACCCTTTCACATTACATCCTTAGGGCTATAAATACATTGTATTATCCTCATTGTAAGGGGACCGAAATTTCTTGAGAAAACTTGTAATCGAGAATTCCCAAATATTCAGCAATAACAGAAAAAGTGGACGTAGGCCATTCTTATAAGGCTGAACCACTTTAAAAGTTCTTTGTCTCATTTTATTTATCTGTGATTAAATAATTAGATATAATCTAATTTTTTACATCAACAGTTATATGTTTTACTATTCCAGCCCACCAAGTTATTACCAATTTAGTAGCAAGCTCCTGAGGTGCTTTTACTATCATCTGAGCAACCTGCCCAGTCTGCGTCGGTATATCCTATGATGGTACTGTTGTCAAATTTTATTTGTTAAAATTACTTCATGTGCACGGGCTATTGAAATATAACGGGTGTAAGTACGGGTCGAACCCACAACGATTATGATCTATTTATAAGGTACCGATTTTCCAACTAGACAAATGAGTGTAAAAATGTGTTTTGAGTTTTTAAACTAAATAAGAGCAAATTAAATAACTACAAGTGAACAAATGATTATATCAAGTATGGGAGAAAACTAGGATGTCGGATCCATTTATCAATTTTAATTAAAGTCGCATGTCAATTTAATTATGTACTTTTTCGACTTTATAACTCAAAATATACTGACTCTCGTCGCGCATATTTCGGAAAATAAAACATTACATGTTCTCAAAATATTTTTGTGTCTCTTAAATTAGACATCTTAAATCCTTATTCCCTAAAAAATATCCCTTTTCAATTTTTAATGTGTATTTAAGCATGAGATATTAAAACAATTTAATGTAAGCATAACCCATCAAAAATTATAACTTTAAACTCTCAAAATGTGATTTGTCAAATAATTTCAGAGGCTTAAAACATACTCTCGTGTAATTTTAAATGAATACCGAAATTTTATTTTTAATTAATACATGTCGGGAATAAATAGTAGATTAAATTGAAATGCATAGATTAATTAATCATGATAAACTTCACCTAGTCCTAGAAATAAAACTACTCACACATCATACATGGAACATAAATATTGCAAGATGAAATAATAATTTTCATTAATAATAATCAATTTAAAAATTTTGATGCAAGACTTTGAGCTCCAATACACAATATGCTCCCAAGTTGCACAAAATGATCTTCCAAATACCCCAAAAATACACACAAGGTACAATATTTTTTTGGGTGTTTACAAAATTAATTATGTCTAAACAATGCCTTATACACAAATTTATCTCTCCCAGTTAATTCCTCGTCCTCTCCCCTATCAAGTGCCCCTTTTATAGTTGCAAAATTAGGGTTTTTGGCTACTTTGGTAATTTTCCAAATTTAAATAATTATGGAATTTAAGGCGTAGGGCTGCTGATTAAAAGAGGCATGGGCTGTTAAATATAATAGGTTTTCTTTTTAGAAAAATAAAAAAAAGAATGGGCTTAAAAGGTTTTAAAATAAAGAAGTTACTAAAGAAAGAAGAAGCATGGGGTTGGAAATAAAGAAAACAAAACAGCATGGGTTGAAGAGAATCTTGAGAAAAGCTGTCGTGTGTGTGAGCGCGTGGTAGGAAGATGGACTTGCACTGATCCGACGGATCTTGGGCAACCATGTGCGCTGCTGGGATGGCGACACATGGCACCCAAGATTAAATAGCAAAACTAGTGGCAGAATCCCTTGCCAGCGTGAATCGTACACAGGACCTTCCGGATTGAAAAACTCGCTCATAACCAGTTGAGCTAACTAGCAACTGATTAAGAGTATTGCACACATTAAATGATAACCCAAATAAAGTTCTTATTTTTCCTTAATTACATAAAGACCCAAATCTTCATATCTTCTTCATACGACCTCCAAATTACGAACCGCAAAAATCGACATGACCCTCAATTCGGGACCAAAAATATTTCAATAATGTTCGGGTCTCGGGGTTGACTTCGGGCATTGACTCACAGCTTTGACTTTGACTTTCTTTCGAATCTGAACTTTGTATGGCCATAAATTCTTCGTTTCAACTCTGATTGATACGCCGTTTAAACCCAGGTGTCCCTTGATTCGAGGCCTTCAATTTTCGCATTTGGTCCCAGTTCGAAATCAGTCATTTGAATTTACAATTTTGCCCCTGATGGTGCAAAAGTGACCTTTTCATGCTCAATTTGTGTCCGAACTTTACCGATTTCTTTTTAAATCTGTCAATACTAAAAAACAAACTTGCAAAAGAAATTAACAATATAAGATGTGAGCGTAAAGTACTCAAAAATTGCATTATTAACCCCATTTATTATGAAATTTGTATTTTTCTTTTAAATAATAAAGATAACTCTAAAAGTTCTTTATTTATGATGTAAGGGGACTAACAAGTCCTAGATTTGGGTGTAAATAATACAAAATAATGCACTCATCAAATACCCCCAAACCTAAACCTTGCTAGTCCACGAGCAAGACTAAAATTTTAAAATCTAACTCACTTTTGTAGGAATCACGATTGCATTTAGCATGTGCAACAAGCCGTTAAATCCCTAGGTTACCCTAGAGGATGAGTTTTATCTCGTGAGGGTTTGCAGTGAATATACCCGCAAAATTAAAAAATATATATATATATTTGGAAACATTCCTCTACCAAAATAAATATTTTAGTAGTTAAATATGAAATTGATAAATAAAAGTATGGCTTAAGATTTGATAGTTTATTATTGAAAAATTAAAGATTAGGAATCATTCTTCAACAATTGAATTTCGTAGCCAATAGATCTCGAGGGAAGGTACAATTTTTGTATCTACAAGTTTCTATTTATAGAATTGGCAACGAAATGTAGACATTTAGCAACAAGATGTTCAACAATTAGCTACAAAACAAATTATAAACTTCGTAGCTAAAAGTTTCTAGCAGTAGTTTACATATAGAATTGGCAAAGAAATTAAGATATTTAGCAATGAAATGTTGAACTTTTACCTACGAAATAAATTGTAGCCTAAATATGATAATTATCCACGAAAATAATTTCATGGAAAATGACCTAAACAATTGGCAACAAAAGTTAATTTCGTGGCCATATACATTTAGCAACGACCCTTTGGCCACGAACTTGTTACGAAATAATTTTCGTTGCCAAAAACTATCAGCAACGAAATATGAACTTTTCGCAACGAAAAATTTCGCAGCTAAATGTGTAATTTGTTGTAGTGTTGACTCAATTTACAAAAGACACAAAGGTAATATAACCAAGTCTTAAATGCAAATTTCATAAATATAGTAAAAATTAACTTATCAATCTCAACTTATTGTGCGTATGTGCATAGCCAATATAATCGTCCATTTCAAAAGATTTGATCGTTACTGTGACGACCCGGATATGATCATGATAAACCATGTTTAAATCATGCTTACAGTATGGGATGGGGATAATCTATTATTAGAATATATATTGTTTCGTTATTGTATTTAGTCTAATTCTACTTTCATAATCTATGAAATATTGAATTAGTCACAAACCCAAATTTGTGAAGTCTTCGGTAGGAACATGCGAGTTCGGGACTAGTTTTTGCCACTATAATATAATAATTGACTTGAGAAGAAAACTAGATAGTTTTATATGTATGAGTTAAGTTTGTAACACAACAAACGGTTTGTAAAGCAGAGGTCCGCGTAAGAAGTTATGTTGGAATTACGAAGCAGAGGCAAATCTGTCCATTCGTTAAGTGGTATTTTGTCTTATATGTATAACAAATGGATGAATCTCATTGGTTGGAGGGGGTGGGGGGGAAGCTTGGCTGACTTAAGCCCCTTGACCAGGCTTCCTTCAGCCAAACTGATCCATTTGAGAGTTTGGCCTAAAGAGAGAGAACCGGAAGGCTTAGGAAGAGAAGGACGAAGAGAAGTTGGAGAAAAATTCTTAGAAAATTACGTAAACGTCCCTTAGGTAATTCTATCCATAAATTTTTGTTTTTTTTATATTAATGATTGAAAGAATATAAATCATCAATTGTTTATTAAAATTTCATGCCTTTGTGGGTATGCATGGATGGGTACACGTTTACAGAAAGCCGAAGGTGTAAATCATTTAGATGGCCTTGTTTAGAACCCTTATGTGTTCAAACTTCCATATCTTTTTGTATGTTTACTGGAATTGATTTATTCAAATTGGAGATTAAGAAGGACTCATATGTGTGTCACATATCCAAAAATGATGTGAAAATACCAAGAAATGAGTCTTTGGTGAGAGTTTGAAGTTCAGGTATGAAATCTTCCCCAAGAGTGAAAGTATGCCCGTCATGTGTTCGATGTTTTGGTTGACATAGCAAATGAACTTTAAAAATTATGAAACTTTAATTTTGTATTTTTTCATATGTTTATGGATGGTGGGTGAAATATCAAAGGAATTTATGATGCATAAAAATTATGAAAATTCTTTGAAGTTGAGTGAACGATAAAAGAGTCTATAGGGTAGATTTGATGTGTAATAAAGAAATGGACACATTTTGCTCTAGGAAACTTGAAATGATGTGTTGTCTTTTATGTTGGGAACCTTATATGATAATAATTGGATTACTAATAGTAAATTAAAGAATTTTTGGGCTATGGATTGGATATGTTAAATATTTTAACATGAAATTTAATGAGACTTCATTTATGATAAATGATTAGAATGGGATGCTATGATGCTTATGAATTCGGTTAAGGTTAAGTTACTTTGGATTGTTAACATCCTTATGATGACACTAATATTATAAGAATTAATATTTGGAAGGTAAGAATAACTGGTTGAACCAATGGCAGACAAAGGCAAGGGAAAAATACATGGAGTGGCCAAGGTGAGTGTACTCACTAGTAAGATGTATTTATACATGATTATGGATATTATATGTTGTATTTATCGAGTTGATTATAAATATGAGATGTGGTACTTATTGAGATGATTATGGATATTATATGTTGTACTTTACGAGTTGAATATAAATATAAGAGGTTGTAATTATTGAGATGATTATGGATGTCAACTTGGTATGAGAGCCTAAGTTTTAGAGATTCTGGGGTGAGGAACGCCCAGATTTGACAGTGGAAGTAGAAATTGTTTTGAGTCACAAGTAAATTGGCTTTTTGTGACTAACAATTGTTAGTTATACATACATATTATTGTATGAGATGTGAAATGCAAGGATCTTGCAGGAAAGGAAATAAGATGTTGAGGTTTATTCGGGGATGACAACGAATTCAGGTATTTTTATATGAATCATTGCATTGTTTTATTTGTGGTATGGACAAACATGTCATTGAAGGAAATTTTTAAAGACAAAATGTGGTATACGAAGATTGTGAAGTATTGGAAGTAATCCCTTCTTATACTAGAATATGTAAACTTGAGTAGTGTCACTTATTAAGATATGGTTTGGTGTGTGCCCATTTATGTGGGAGTGTGAGGTACGGGAACCCATATTCCGTTAAAAGGATGAGATGGTAAATTGTTAGAGTGTGAATCAAATGAAGATTCACATGGTAAAGGTGAAGTGAGAAGATTAATAGTTCTATATGTTTAAATTTAATATATGAAATGGTCTGAAATTCAATTACTAGTCAATATATCACAATTGATCCGAATATGGGTTCATACTGAATTATGATAAGTAGAATAAAAGAGTAATACGAATTGAGATATATATATATATATATATATTTATTTTGTATGCGTATATGTAGAGAATATTCCTCCTGGGATGTTTTGAAATGCTTATATGAATAGCAGAGTTGAGACGAAGTGTTAAAGAGTTGTTGGCGGAGCCCTTTTAAGTGTATGTGTTGTTTATGAGTAAGGGAAAGATGTTAATTGGGTTGGAATATCGACAACTGGTTGGTGTTGATATTAAGTTGTATTTGTCATTGTATGTACGTGTTATCACTAAGAGTATGACATATAATGAATATGCTTGACATTATATGGAGTCACCAAGAAGTATGTGTAAGGATAAGATGTTATGTGAGATACCATAATGGGATACATTAAGGTATTTGTTGAAGTTATTTGAAATAAATACGACATATAATAGATAAGATAAGTATTATGGGGTTGGTATGTGTGGTTAAAATTTTCAGTGGTGATGTTATGTTTAATGTCCATGTTACCAAACGGGTAAGATGAGTGTATTAATGATATTTCATAATAATATCATGTTAATAAACATTGGGGTAAGATTATGGTTGTAAAGTTATTGTGCCAAATAAATGACTTTGTAAATTCATTGTACGTTTAGTTAAAGAACAATCATACGATACTGAAGAGGGTAATATAGTGAGAAGTAATATATGAGTTGGGTATTGTTTATCATGAATAAAAAATTATTAGATGATTATTCTTACGGGTAATGATAAGGATACTGAAGTTATTATGAAAGAAGATTTGTTATACATCGAGAAGACAGTTGAAATTCCTGGTCTAAGGAGAAAGTATTAGGGAAGAAAGTTAACTCCGTAGTTAAAGTGTTGTGTAGGATCCATGAAATTAAATAAATAAATTGGGAAAGGGAATATGGAATGAGAAATTAGTATCCACAATTGTTTGATAAGTGAAATTCATCCTAAGTTTCGGGGACGAAATTTTCTAAGAGGGGAAGGTTGTGACGACCCGGATATGATCATGACAAACCATGTTTAAATCATGCTTACAGTATGGGATGGGGATAATGTGTTATTAGAATATATATTGCTTAGTTATTGTATTTAGTCTAATTCTACTTTCATAATCTATGAAATATTGAATTAGTCACAAACCCAAATTTGTGAAGTCTTCAGTAGGAACGTGTGAGTTCGGGACTAGTTTTGGCCACTGTAATATAATAATTGACTTGAGAAGAAAACTAGATTGTTGTATATGTATGAGTTAAGTTTGTATCACAACAAACGGTTTGTAAAACGGAGGTCCGTGCAAGAAGTTATGTTGGAATTACGAAGCAGGGGTAAATTTGTCCATTCGTTAAGTGGTAATTTGTCTTATATGTATAACAAATGGATGAATCTCATTGGTTGGAGGGGGTGGGGGGAAAGCTTAGATGACTTAAGCCCCTTGACAAGGCCTCCTTCACCATCCAAACTGATCCATTTGAGAGTTTGGACTGAAGAGAGGGAACCGGAAGGTTTAGGAAGAGAAGGACGAGGAGAAGTTAAAGAAAAATTCTTAGAAAATTACGTAAAAGTCCCTTAGGTAATTCTATCCATTAATCTTATTTTTTTTATATTACTGATTGAAAGGATATAAATCATCAATTGTTTATTAAAATTTCATGCCTTTGTGGGTATGCATGGATGGATACACGTTTAAAGAAAGCCGAAGGTGTAAATCATTTAGATGGCCTTGTTTAGAACCCTTATGTGTTCAAACTTCCATATATTTTTGTATGTTTAATGGAATTGATTGATTCAAATTGTATATTAACAAGGACTCATATGTGTGTCACATATCCGAAAATTATTTGAAAATACCAAGAAATGAGTCTTTGGTGAGAGTTTGAAGTTCGGGTTTAAAATCTGCCCCAAGAGTGAAAGTATGCCCGCCATGTGTTCGATGTTTTGGTTGACATAGCAAATGAACTTTAAAAATTATGAATCTTTAATTTTGTATTTTTACATATGTTTATGGATGTTGGGTGAAATATCAAAGGAATTTATGATGCATAAATTTTTTGAAAATTCTTTGAAGTTGACTGAACGATAAAAGAGTCTATATGGCAGATTTGATGTGTAATAAAGAAATGGACACATTTTGCTCTAGGAAACTTGAAATGATGTGTTGTATTTTATGTTGGGAACCTTATATGATAAGAATTGGATTAACAATAATAAATTAAAGAATTTTTTGGCTATGGATTGGATATGTTAAATATTTTAACATGAAATTGAATGAGACTTCATTTATGATAAATGATTAGAATGGGATGCTATGATGCTTATGAATTCGGTTAAGTTTAAGTTCCTTTGGATTGTTAACATCCTTATGATGACACTAATATTATAAGAATTAATATTTGGAAGGTAAGAAGAACTGGTTGAACCAATGCTAGACAAAGGCAAGGGAAAAATATATGGAGTGGCCAAGGTGAGTGTACTCACTAGTAAGATGTATTTATACTTGATTATGGATATTATATGTTATATTTACCAAGTTGATTATAAATATGAGATGTGGTACTTATTGAGATGATTATGGATATTATATGTTGTACTTGACGAGTTGAATATAAATATGAGAGGTTGTAATTATTGAGATGATGATGGATGTCATACCTTGCACTTACTGAGTTGACTATAGATATGATATGTGGTACTTACTGAGTTGAATATGGATATGATATGTGTAGTTAATGAGTTGAATATGGATATGATATGTGTGGTTGCTGAGTTGAATATGGATATGTTTACTGAGTTGACTATAGATATGATATGTGATACTTGCTGAGTTGAATATGGATATGTTTACTGAGTTGACTACATATATGGTATGTGATACTTACTGAGTTGAATATGGATATGATATGTGTAGTTAATGAGTTTAATATGGATATGATAGGTGTGGTTGCTGATTCGAATATGGATATGTTTACTGAATTGACTATAGATATGATATGTGATACTTACTGAGTTGGATATGGATATGATATGTGTAGTCACTGAGTTGAATATGGAGATGATGTGTGTGGTTACTGACTTGAATATGATATGTTATACCTACTAAGTTGAATATACATATGATATGTTTTTTTAGTGAGTTGATTTTGGATATAATATGTATGTGTTATAAAGAGATGTTATGGCTTATCAACAGCCAAGAGATGTTATGGCTTATTGTAGCCAAGAGATGTTATGGCTTATTTATAGCCAAGAGATGTTATGGCTTATTATATCCAAGAGATGTTATGGCTTATCAACAACCAAGAGATGTTATGGCTTATTATATCCAAGAGATGTTATGGCTTATCAACAACGAAGAGATGTTATGGCTTATTGTAGCCAAGAGATGTTATGGCTTATTTATAGCCAAGAGATGTTATGAATTATTATAGCCAAGAGATGTTATGGCTTATTATAGCCAAAAGATGTTATGGATTATTATAGCCAAGAGATGTTATTGCTTATTAAAAACCAAGAGATATTGAGATGTTTTATATTGTTACATAGATACGACTTATTGCATTTAATTTTATGCTCTAGTATAGTAGTGATGCATTCACTGGGCTATTTTGCTCACGATTACTATGGTTATGTGTTTCAAGTAACGTGATATCACTTCCAAATCTAGGAGGTCAGGTTGGGTTATCAAAGGATGCATAAAACCATAATTTTGATCAAATGGAAAAGGGGTAATTTAAACCTACTTATCCTTTAAGCAAGTTTGAATAAGCATAATTAACTTAAAATTTTGAAAGGTTCTAATTTTATTGCTTCGTGTTAATAATTGAAAAAGGATACTCATGTTTATGATTTGATTAAGGTAATTATGATTTGACTCACTTTGACTTTCAAACTTAATTATAAGTAACTGAGTTGGGGTGTGTCAATTACATTTCTTATTCGAAAGTTCGTTTTGATTTCAAAATCTCACGGAATGCACTCACAACCGAACACTCGGAAACGGGTAGTTTATCTCGATATATATGAATATAAGAGTAAATTTAATGAGAAACTTCACATATATAGCATGAAAGATGAACATTTTATAATGAATGATTATGATCTCGTGAATGGAAGATCAATTACTATGAAAACAATGAATCACACAAAATGTCCTATTCATATTCTCTCCACACTATAATTAATTTCAGTTGAGATCCATTAGGACTTTCTTTCGGTTGTATTGTAGGCTTGGTTTTGTCTAGAAAGAACGGGGTTTTGGAGTTTTAAAATTTTCTGAAATCATAGAGGTTATCGGTATTTTGACTTTTTAGGCACTTTTTCTAACTTCTATTTTCTTTCCTTTTCTTTTTCTACTCGTATACTCATTTTTCTTCTTTTGTCTTTCATTTTTGCATTCTTTCTATCTTCCCTTTTCTTATTTTCTTTTCACATATTACTATAGCAAATATTCTTCGTTTGACCTTTTACCCTGATATTCTCAGAAAATGAGTATGGATTTTTGGGTTTTCAATAACAGACTCATTTTCTTTTTGGCACAAATGGGATTGCAATGAAATAGTGTATAAAGGTCTGTTTAAGCTTAATTTTTTGGGCTCTCAAACGATGGCCTAATGTCATTTCTCAAGTTCCGTGTTACTTTTGTGTTTCCGGTCAACTTATTAAGATATTTAGTGTCCAAGATTCACATTTTGACTTTTTGTTTTCGGTAATCGAGGAAAAAAAAGAAATTGAGATCATCAACGAATTTTTCACTGAAGGAAAGTTTGCGTTATTTGAACTCGGATTGATTTAAATCTCTCAAAAACGGTGAATGGCACAAAAATCTCACCGGGCTATAATCTCCACATTTATTCTTTAAGCATATTAACTCTCGCCTCAATATCCATTTTTGATCATATTATATGGCTAATGTGTAAAAATTTCATAAGTTGAGAGGTCCATGAATTAATTATATATTAAGAAATCATTTCAAAACTCAATTATATTGAAAATATTTTTGGATTTTTGAAATTTTTCTGATTTTTTTTATTTACAAAAGAAATACCATCCTTACCCCCTAACCTAAATATTACATTTTCCTCAGTGTATGCTCAAACTAGAAATATGGGCAAAGTAAATAAAGCACATAAGTAAAAGGACGTTATTACCCGTGAATTTCCACTTGTGTTACCAACTTCCAACTAATCTCACATTACTTTCATCATAAATAAAAAGTTTGAACAATTGAAAGTCAACCCAATCGACAAAGTATACGCATGAATGCACATAATGAATGTTGTGAGTGAAATTATCAAAATGCGCAATCACATTATAACAGAGATGGTTAGTCTCGCAGAGACTATCATAATGAAATTTTGAATGACACGTTAAGCCTAGGTTTCCCTCAAACTCGATAATGAATAGATCAGGCTCTAAATCGGATGATCCTCTACTCATTTCCTCCATCTCATCCAAACACTCAAATGACACAGGTGGACTTGGTGGAACAGGACAATACGACCTCACAAAACATGCGTCAGCGGGTGGAAACGCTTGAATGATTTTTTCAATGTCATCACTAGTAGATAAAATCTCATATGCCAGCATACACTCAAAAGGATCGGGCTTGTGTTCACAGAGAAGCAATTGGTCTATGTTATCTTCCCAGTCTCTTTCCTCTAAGTAACGAAATGAGTCCAACAACGATTGGACTTCAACAATAAGATCCTCATCAATCGGACCGAATTCTTCTTCAAAATCGTCAAGACTCATATCTAGAGACAAGTCAGGTGGCCAAGCACGTATATCGGTTGGGTTACTATCCCGGGAGCAGTGACATAGTTCACTTCTTGAACGTACTTGACTTCATTCTCTCCCTCATCACACGATGACCTCTCTAAATTAAAAACATTCAAATCCATTATCATGTCCCCAAATGATAGGTTCAGTTTCCCACTACGACATCGAATGACAGCGTCGAAGGTGGCCAAAAAGGGTTGATCGAGGATGATCGGGATTTGCGTGGATCAGTTTAGTATGTGTTGCGTGTCTAAGACCACAAAGTCTACCGAAAAGATAAACGCATCAACTTTAATTAATACATCTTCTACAACACCTCTAGGCACCTTAATGGATCGATCGGCTAAGGACAAGGTCATCTTAGTGGGATTTAACTCCCCCAAACCTAGTTTCGCGTACACAATATATGGCACAAGGTTCATGCTTGCTCCTAAGTCTAAGAGGGCTTTCTCAAAGTGATGCTTCCCTATCTCAATAGAGATCGTCGGTGTCTCGAGATCCTTGTACTTGACAGGCGTTATATAGGAAATGATCGAGATTACTTGTCGGCGAGAAAAGCTTTCTTGGGCACGTTGGTGTGTCTCTTGAAGGTAAAAAGGTCCTTCAAAAATTTAGCATAGGATGGGACTTGTTGTATAGCGTCAAGAAATGTGATATTGATTTTAACTTGCTTCAATACTTCCAACATCTTATCAATTTGTGCCTTTTTCTTTTGGGGCACCAATCGCTGGGGAAATGGAGATTTTGGAATGTAGGACTCTATAGATGGATATAAAGATAAGGGTAGGGAGGAAGTTGGATCCACATTATAGACACCCCATTCTGTTACCTCCTAACTCTCCTTAGGTCCCTAGTACCTCCCTTCATCATTATAAACCCAGGTCACATCCCGAGTACTGACCTGGAAGCCATCGGGCACTCCCCGGCTCAGTTTGACCCAAACGTCAAACTCTTTGTCTTGACCAAGACTCAATGAATCTTCGAAGGATCTGAATACCCTTTCCAACGGTCTGCCCCGTGCGTGATTCTGACTTACCATCAGACGAACGATCCATTTGCGTCCGAAACTTGACCTAGAGGCCACCGGGTGCTCCCGGGCCCTGTTTGACCTAAGTCAACTCTTAAGATCGACCAAGGCTGAATGAATCTTCGAAGGTCACTGAATACCATTTCCAATGGTCCACCCCGTGCATGATTCTGACTTTCCATGCGGACGAACAATCCGTTTGACTCCGGGAGGTCACCGAATGCTTCTCGGGACCGGTTGACCAAAGTCAACTCTCCAAACCGGGTCAAACTCTTTGTAATATCGAAGTACATCTCCTAACCTTTCCAACGGTCTACCCCGTGCACGATTCGGACTTACCACGCGGACGAACGATCCGTTTGCGTCCGAGCGATCCCCCGTTCAATGGACCGACAAACGCTTCCGAGCCATATTTGACCCAAAGTCAGCTCCCAAACTCGGGAGAAGTCCAAAGGACTTTAGAAGGTCTCTGTATTACCCTTCCAACGGTATGCCCTGTGCACGATTCTGAACAATGGTTTGCCCTCGGCGACCAATTTTCTGAAAACCCCTGAAGCGCACTGCCAAATGGCAGGTTCCAGACCCTACCTATCGGCACCTGCCGATAGGCAGGAACAGTTCTATGTCGATCGGAACCTACCTGGGCCTATAAAAGGAGGCCTTCACCTCATTTGCAAGGGGACCACAGATCTGATAAAAATCTCTCTGAACGAATCCCAAAAACCTCTCTCGAAGGCAGTGTGATTTCAACTTCCAAATCCATTTTTTACTTCCACTTTTCATCATCCTTTTCATCAAACTTTGTGAATTATCCACTCTCCATCATCATCCAAGTGCAAGGGATGCTCTCCAACATTCAAGATCAAGCTCAAGATCTTCAAGAAGGTCCAACTTTCTCAAACTCTCTCTTAAATTCTTTTAAATTCCCAATAACTTGTTTTCTTATTTAGCACTTTTTATCTCATCTCACACATCCTAATATACTTTTTATTTTGTATTATTGTACATCTTTTATTTTCATAAAACCCAAAAAATGAGAAAAAGAGGGTTTGCTCATAAATTCCGAGTAGGGATTCTCACACTTTTTTCACACTTTTCTCACAACTAAAACACTTTTTATACACACACACACACACACACACACACTTACAAATAACAGATTCCCCATTTGGATTTATGGGATAAACCCCACCCCTCTTTTTGTATGCGAACTACGTGGACTTTGATGCCTTTATAGGCTACGTAGGCGTCTCGGGGTAAAACTCGAGACTCTAGTCATTTCTCTCACTTTTTCTCTAATTTTCTATCTTATCTAAATCCATTTTTCTTATATTCTATATACTTGCCCTTAGTGACACATTACTCCATATGCGTTATCGTTCCCTTATAACGATCAACGTAGGGGTAATCGCGTAAATCTTATTTTTCTAATATTACTTTTATATCTTCCTACGGATGACTCGCTTTATCTTTTCCATGATACAAGTCGAGGATTCCTACCTCCATTCTATATATACACATGCACACATATCACGGGGGGAAATAAAAGGAAAATAGAAAATATTCATGAGAGATCGAAAGGGCAGAATGGGTGCCTAACACATTCCCATTTCGTAACTCAGCCTCCGAACTCTTCTCGAATCATCTTGGTTTCGCACGCACCAGTATGTCTTTGGATGCCATTCTTCGGGGTGGTTTCCCCTTTTTCTTTTGTCTATTTTGAGTAAAATAGACTAGCGACTCTGAATCTCTCTACATTTTTACCACATCTCAAACGACGACGGCCGAAGCACTCCAGAGAGGGATGCGCGGGACCCTAGGATCCTTCCCCCGCGCGCCCGCCCGTACGGCGAGGATCGGGGATGGACACAGTGGCGACTCTGCTGGGGACAGTATTTGTTTTGAGGTCTTGACTCTATTTACATGAATGCTATGTTTTCTTATGTTTCCCACCATATCTACATGTTCCCCTTTCTCATATGTATCCCGTGCTTATGCTTATGTTCACACACTTGTAGAAATTTCTCCATGTACACTTCACACCACGTGCACCTAGGATCACATATATCCCCATATTGCACGCATCACCCATCCATACTTGGTGTACCCTTTGGGGTACTCGTACTTGGCTCCCTGTTTGGCATAATCAAGAAAGGAATTCTAATCATCAGATACTAATAAGAGAATCATGCATGATTCACACGACATCACCAAAGAGCATTGTTATTGACCAAATTTTACCCAGTAACTGGAGGGTCACTTCGTGATGGGCGCTGGTCTGTCAAGTCGCAGTTAGCCTAAGCAATATGACTCTCACCTTCCATTGGCCAAGTACCTTCGACGTATATCGAACGATTCCCCCGCATAGTACCGCTTGACCGAAGTCATGACGGGAGGTATATCGCTGGGAATTCGTTCACATACGTCGAGTATATCGAATTCAGTCTCACACATACTATCCCCATGAGGTATATGGTGAGGCAATTCACGTACACTCAGGTATATCAAATGGCTTATCCACGTGTACCTATTGCTCGCAAGAGCAAATACGTATATCGTGGAAGTCACGCCAAAGGGGGGAACCCATGCCGATTCACCCAACCAACTGCATACCCGCGTATAGGTGTCAGACCTAGGACACACACTCTAACTTGCCGGTTTTAACCCGAAACTCTGCCGAAATTCTGGGTCGGCCTGTCACCCAATTTTTTGCGCATTTTTAAAATGGGGCCCTGTCCGTGAGCTTGATTACAACTCCAAACCGTAGCTTTGCATATATTAAGACCCCCACTTTTCCAGGCTCGGGTCCCGAACGGCATTGCATTTAGGAGAATTAAATACAAGTGAAAACATAATAATCATGCTGAGTTCAAAAATCCAAAAACATTTCTCCCTTCTTTATCAAAAATCCAAAAACATTTCTCCTTTCTTTATCAAAAATCCAAAAATATTTATCCCTTCTTTATCAAAAATCCAAAAATATTTCTCCCTTCTTTATCAAAAATCCAAAAATAGTTCTTCATTTTTTCTCAAAAATAAATCTCATCCTACGCCTTCTCAGGTCGATTGTAATCCCCTGGCCTGACTCCCTATTGGCTTCGTTCTTCAGTCAAATCACCCAGGAGTTTCATCCGTTCTTCTACTTCTTCTTCCGAGTCTGGAATCCATCCATCTTCCATGGAGAATAAAGATCAAGCATCAGTCATACGGCCGGATTTGACGATAGTCCTAGCTCAGCTCGTGTCTAAGATTGATAACCTCCAAATCGAGGTTCGAGAGATGCAACGAAACTAAGTTCCCATTCCTCAAGATCTCGAGGCCCTATTCCCTCATGCTATGGGTCCACCCGAGCCTATCTGGGTTCCTGAAGAATATCAACACGCTCCACATGCCCCTCCTGTCAATAGGCCGCCGCTTGCCCAACTTCCAATGCCAAACATTGCCCAACCTGTGGCTAAGCTGCCTGTGGTCACTGATCCAAAAGAGATGGATTTGAATAAAGTCAAGGAGGATCTCAAGATGCTCACGAAAAAGTTTGACTAGGTCAGGATCTCTGGGAATTACATGGACTACACCCACATGTCTCCTTATCCTAAGGCGAGGTCACCCGAGAAGTTCAAGATGCCAAATATCGAGAAGTTCAGGGGGAGTTGACCCCCAATTGTTCATCTTCGTAGTTATTATCGTTCCATGACTCTACTAGGGGATTCTGAAGAAGTAATGGCCCAATTGTTTCAGAAAACTTTGAAGGATAGCGCCCTCCGATGGTTTTTATCTCTTGAGGAATCTAGAATCCGTAGCTGGGAGGAGGTAGCCTGAGAATTCATGTCGCACTATAAATAAAATGAAGAGCTTGAGGTCACCCGTCGTGATTTAGAGCTGCTCAAACAGAATCCAGGAGAATCAACCAGTAACTTCATAACTTAGTGGAGGGAGAAGGCAGCTACCATGACCAATCGACCATCCGAAGAAGAACAAGTCAACATAGTGAAGAAGAACTTCTTGCCCCATGTCCGAGCGATGATGGGAGGACAATACTATCCCCACTTCCGAGTTCTCAGAGAGGATGGAGTGGAAATCGAGGAAAGCCTCGTTAAAACAGAGGTTGAACCGAAGAAGGTGTCCGGATAGTTCACCCCTAGAAAGTATGACAAGCCTGCCAGTGCTACCATTTCGACCATCAATAACTTCTCTTAACCAACCACATCATGGGCACCAGAAAGATGCCCTGCCCCCATCTGAAGGGAATACGCTGAGCTCCATGTTCCCCTCTCTAAAGTTTACCAAGCCCTGTTAATCCGAAACCTCATCAAACCTTTAGATCCACGTCCATTGACAAACCCACTTCGGAGAAACTTCAAAACGGATGCTCACTGTGCCTTTTACCAAACTGTCGGTCATACCACCGACCAATGCTTTCACCTCCGGAACGTAATCCAAGATCTCATTGACCGGGGTACCATCGCCCCACCAGCCAATACTAAGCCAAACACTACTCACAACCCACTCCCAAATCACACCAACGCCATCTTCTTAGAAGAAAACCCAGATTTCTATCCCTCAACTCAAATCACACCCATATACTCTCCCAAACCTCTTCAAATTTGACCATATTTCCTCCTACACACTACTAGCCTTGCTAATCAGGCACTGTCTCTCCTTACCAGAGCATACATCACTGTTCGTACCCATTCTGAAAATGGAGGTATGGAATTTCCAGAAGTGTTAAACCAACTCATAGAGTTCGGGATGAAATTGCCCTCACAGATGGTCATCGATTGCCAGAGATTCAGTACACTGTTTTTAGAAGCACAGAAATGGGCCTGAGATTTAGATAGATGGGTGGTACCAACCGACGAAGTCAGCCTAGATGATGTTGTCCAGACTATAGGATTATTTGAGCAAACCAACAGCATTAGCAGTATCACCGGGTAACTTGACACTTTGAAGCTACAAGGGCATTTGGTCCCTTTAATCGCACATATCCCCGCAGAATGGGAGAACCTGTATGAAGAAGCCATTGAAGTTATGGAATTCATCGACTTTACATGGAAAGACAGAATTGTTACCACCGGATGGGGGGAAGAATTCGAAGATTCGAGCGAAGAACAAGCTTCAGGAAGAGCTGGCCCAGTAGCCGACATATGTGGGATGATATCATTTGAAGAACTCCTCGGAGAAATAAATAGGGTGGCAGAATAACCTAAGATTGATGAAATAATGGGATTCATGTTCTTTCCTTCTTTAGTAAATCACATGACCAGATCAGGGAGACATTAACAGGTTCCCAGCTCACTACCAGCAAATGACAAGGGGAAGGGCGTTGAAAACCTTCCTATGCTAGAGATGACCATTAAGGAAAGCAAGATCCTCGATCAACTGAAGAAAACTCAAGCTAACATCACTCTATGGGGATTTTTCATGTCTTCCCAGCTACACAGAAATGCTTTAATCAAGCTACTCACTGGACCTATAGTTCCTCCCTCTACCACACCATAAGAAGAGGTGAATCTAGTCGGATCCTTGATCTCTACCCGAATGCTATCATTTTCTGAAGAAGAAATCCCCAGAATTGGGCCGAATCACAATCATGCACTCAACATATTCATCGAAGTTATGGGAAAGGCCGTGCCACTCTCTCTTGTCGATAACGGATCCGCCTTAAATGTTTGCCCATTGAGAACCTTCAAGTGTTTAGGCCTGAAAGAAATCGACCTCGCTCCAACCTCCGCCGCTATGCGTGCTTATAATAATACCCGCCGAGAGGTGATGGGCTCCATAAAACTTGTAATAGGGGTTGGCCCTATAAACCCTGTCATTGAATTCCAAGTCATAGACATCCCAGCTTGTTTTAACCTGTTGCTCGGACGCCCCTGGCTCCACAAAATCAAGGGTGTGTCTTCTTCACTCCATCAGAAATTGAAGTTCTTCGTCGACGGGGGAGTCATCACCATTTTGGGAGATGACGAAAATGTTGAGGGTGCAAACACTAGCAGTCCAATCCTTGAGATACAGCACAAGTCGAATGATATGCTCCTATCAGGATTTTGAGTCGAGCCACTCCTACTCCCGGCAGGGGACGGTTTCAAAGAAAGGGTTTGTCCAGAATATGACCCTCATGACAATGTCAATGTGATTCAGATGTTAAGAAACATGCACTGCATGCCCGGACGGGGGCTAGGACAAAGGCAACAAGGGATACTTGAGCCCATCGAACTGAAGAAAGCTTTCCCTCCTTGCGGCTTGGGGTATGAACCATCAGAACAAGAGCTCAGAATAATCCACCAATCTCTACCAAAGAGAAGATTAGACTACATCCCGACTATCTCAGGAGACTCCCTAAATGGATGATTCATCAAAGAAGGCGAGGACTTCCCCTTTTGCAGTGTTCCAGAACCATGGTATGACCACAGACACAAGAAGATGAAGTCTGGAATGGAGATCTTTTTCCAAGATAGCTACCCATGGAACGAGAGTTTCCCACACCAAGTACAATCGCTCATCAAAGATACCGAAGAGACTGAGGAAAGTGATTCCGAAGATTCCTTCAACTTACAGATACTGGGGCTGGCACTCTGCATGGTTCATTCAGGCACTACATCAATGGACCCATCCCGTCTGATTAAAGCTGCTGATACTCCTCTTTTCAACTGGCATGTTGCGCCTGTTCTACCCCTTGAAATCTCCCCTAACCCCAATGTTTATCCTATTTCTTCTTCTGTTGTCTATCCTTCCTCAAATGTAATCGAGACCTCTTTTGACGAGGTTCTCAATGCTATTTTTCCTATCAATGAAATAAACGAAAATTTTGAGTATCTTGCTGTGCCTTACATTAACTGCTTGGATTCTAATCAAACTTTTGATGATGATGATTTTACAAATGAATAATTCTTAACTGATCTAAATAAGGTTAATAATAAACAACATAACCGCCTTCAAGTTAATGAAGAAGAGACTGTTGTTATTAATCTCGATTCTAGTAGCCAACTGCACGAGATTAGGATAGGGGCCATCCTTGACGAGCATGAGCGTGCACAACTCGAAGAATTGCTGAAGGAATTCGTAGATGTCTTCGCATGGTCCTATGATGATATGCCCGGCATCGATCCTGAAATAGCCCAACACGAGATCCCCACTCTCCCAGATTACAAGCCGATTAAACAAAAATTGAGAAAACTCTGCACCGAATGGTCGCTCAAGGTCAAAGAGGAGGTGGTCAAATAGTTAAACGTGGTTTTCATTCGGGTGATCGAATATCCCACACAGTTAGCCAACATTGTACCTGTACCGAAATCAGGAGGGAAGGTTCGAATGTGTGTAGATTACCGAGATTTAAACAAAGATTCTCTGAGGGATGATTATCCGTTACCCAATATCGACATGATCGTGGACAACACAACCAATCATGCTCTCAAGTCATTTGCTGACGGGTTTGTCGGATACAACCAAATTAAGATGCACCCCAACCACCAAGAAAAAATCACATTCATCACCCCATGGGGAACCTTTTGCTACACCGTCATGCCATTTGGTCTCCAGAATGCTGGGGCTACCTACCAAAGGGCTTCCACAACCATCCTGCACGATCTGATTCATAAGGAGGTCGAGGTTTATGTGGATGATATGATTATCAAGTCCAAAACTAGAGAAGGTCACGTTACCGCTCTCCGGAAGTTCTTCGAACGACTACTTCAGTATCAGATGTGACTTAATCTATAGAAGTGTGTCTTCGGCGTTACAAAGGGAAAAATCTTGGGATTCATGGTCAGCGAAAAGGGGATAGAAGCAAATCCTGCAAAGCTGAAGGCCATACTTGAGATGCCACCACCCCGAACAGAGAAAGAAGTCCGAGGTTTTCTTGGGAAATTGCAATACATCAGCCGGTTCATCAACCAACTAACCTCCATCTGTGAACCAATCTTCAAGCTCCTCCGAAAGGATTCAACTAGGATTTGGAATGGGGCCTGCCAAGAAGCTTTTGACCGAATCAAATAATACCTGACCCAACCTCCAGTGCTCATGCCACCACAGTCTGGTCTTCCTTTGCTCCTATACCTAACCATAACCGAGACTGCAGCTGGGGCTTTTCTAACCCAATACCTTGAAGACTCGTACAAAAAAAGAGCCATCTATTATGCCAGTCAGAAATTGTCCGGGTATGAGGTCAACTACACTACTTTAGAAAAGGCATGTGTCGCACTTGTCTGGGTCACCCAAAAGTTGCGACACTACATGTTCGCCTTCCCCATCAAACTTGTATCCCGAATGGATCCCATAAACTACCTGCTTGAGAAACCCGCCTTATCCAGTCGAATGGCCCGATGGTTGATGCCCCTAACCGAGTTTGATATCGTGTACATCGCACAGAGAGCCATTAAAGGAAGAGCCATCTCTGACGACCTCGCCGATTATCCCATAGACGAAGCAGATGTCCAGATCTACGAATTCCCAGATGAAAATGTCCTCTGCACCACTCAAGACCGCCTTCGATGGAAAATGTTCTTTGACGGCGCTGCCAACAAAAAGGGATATGGCATTGGGATACTCCTGATCTACCCAGATGACTCCCACACTCCCATCGCTATTAAATTTGATTTCCATTGCACCAACAACATGACGAAATACGAGGCATGCACAGTGGGCCTCAAGGTTGTTCTCAAGAAAGGTATTCAATACCTTTATGTCTACGGGTATTCTTCCCTTATCATCGGTTAAGTTCTTAGAAAGTGGAAAGTCAAGGACGAAAAGTTCCAACCCTTTCATGCCCAATTAGAAGAGTTAGCCTCCCGATGCTGAGATATCGCCTTCCATTACCTACCCCGAGCAAAGAATAACCTAGCTGATGCTCTCGCCACCTTAGCCTCCATGGTCGACATGCCCGAGGGAATAACAATGACCCCCTTCCTAGTTCAAAAGCAAGACAAACCGACCCATTGCTACCATGTGGAGCTTGTCTTCACCAAAGATCCCGAACTAGCCAATTGTCGGTACTATGATATCTGGTGCCTCCTTAAACATGGTAGGTATCCCGAGGGTTCCAACAAGAAAGATCGAATGACCCTCCGAAGACTGGCCACCCATTACATCTTCTGTCATAAAGCTCTACTCAAGAGGAACTTCGATGGAACTCATCTACACTGCATCGCAGGGGCTGAGATTGAGAAAATAATGCAGAAAATCCACAACGGGGAATGCGGACCCCACATGAATGGTCACATGCTTGCCAAGAAGATTATCCGATATGGCTACTACTGGACCACCATGACCCAGAATTGCATCGCCTATGTCCAGAGATGCCTCAAATACCAACGATTCTCCAATCTTCAACACCTACCTCCGCGAGAGTTATACAACATGACCTCTCCCTGGCCGTTCTCCACTTGGGGTGTCGGCATCATAGGGAAGGTTACCCCAAAGGCTTCAAACGGACATAAGTTCATCCTGGTCGCCATCGATTACTTCACCAAATGGGTCGAAGCTGAGTCATACGAAGTGTTGAATGCCAAGAAAGTGGCCAAATTCCTCAAAAAGAATATCATCTGCCGATATGGGGTCCTGCATGAGCTAGTGTCAGATAATGGGTTGCATTTTGAAGCAGAAGTCACAGAAGTAGTCAAACAGTATGGGATTCAGAGAGACAAATCTTCTCCTTACCAACCTCAGACCAATGGTGCAGTTGAAGCCGCCAGCAAGAACCTCAAAGCCATCATCAGCAAGATGACCGAAAGTTGTAAGGATTGGGCCGACTGGATCCCGTATTCCCTCTGGGGCTATCGAACCTCAATCCGAACCTCCACTGGGGCTACCCCTTACTCCCTAGTCTACGGTATGGAAACAATCCTACCTGTGGAGATGGAAATACCCTCGTTACGCGTCATGCTCGAAAGAAAAGTTAGTGAAGAAGACTGGTGCCAAAGTCGTCTTGATGAGCTAGCCCTCCTAGATGAAAAAAGATTAAAAGATCTTTACCACATACAGGGGTACCATCGCCGAATAACGCTATCATTCAACAAGAGAGTCAAGGACCGCGGTGTTTGGGAGGGGGATTTAGGCCTCAAGGAGATAATAGAACCCATCTGGGACCCCAGAGGGAAATTCAAGACCAATTGGTGCGGCCCCTACATTGTGAGGAAAATATTATCTCGCGGTGCCGCCATGCTCACTGACCTAGATGGGGAAGAGATGGCTCGTCCAGTCAATCTGGACCGTTTTAAGAAATTCTACCCCTAGTCCAAAATCTCGGCGCGCTATGACTCTTCTCATCCCCCTTCTATTCTTAACAAAAAAAAAACTCTTCATTTCTCTTTACCCAGAACTACGTGGGCCTGATCCTCTACAAAAATTATTTTAAAACTTTAAAAAAAACCCCAGAGGTAAGTAGGCAACTCATACTCCTCAGATGAGCGCGACCATTTCTTTTTCACAAAGTACTATTCTTTTCTTACCTCTGAGAATGGCGGTTCATTCTAAAATTATTTGAACAAAACAATTATGTATGCCTTAGCGATCAGTACAGATAATTCAAAACACAAAACTCATCAAAA
Organism: Sambucus nigra; assembly: GCA_949130495.1. Lineage (NCBI taxonomy): Eukaryota > Viridiplantae > Streptophyta > Magnoliopsida > Dipsacales > Adoxaceae > Sambucus > Sambucus nigra. Next base: position 205,670,085 of record OX422217.1, read on the forward strand.
GGCACAGCTGGATGATCAGAAACTTATTTATTTCATTAATAAGAAAATTCAGCACGGATTATATAAGAAAAAGGAACGGATAACCCCCTTCCCCCTACTACCATAAAAAGACAAATAAAATCCCCACATACATTCCCTATTACATAAATAAACTCTCTAAGAGTCCTACCCACAGCTACCAGAGGAGCCTGCACCCTCATCATCCACGTCCTGAGGACCCCAAGTTTCCCCTGCCTGAATAGAGTGCCGTAAACATTCCATGGATCGATGAGCCTTAACCATCTTCGAAAAAAACCACAACACCCCCTTCCATGGAGTCAGATAAAACAAACTATATTTCTTCAGTCTCTACTGCCAACATCTTGTTGACTACTTTCCTCCACAACAACTTCATATAATCTTTGGGGACATAGCAAACCTTCCCGATAGACTGAGAGGGACGGGTCGATGGATGCCGATTTTCCCACAGAGACCCAAGCAACAGACGCAGACACTCAGTCAAATCCTCTACCGAAAAGAAATTTGAGATCCAAGGTGGCACGACCTGTGCCCAGCCGAATTGGCGTAAAAGCCGCCAAGGGAAATAAAAAGAGGTATGTCTGAGACCAACCAGCCGCACATATGAATACCCTCCTAGCTCTAGAACAGGCTGCAACTGTCCCCACCAAGGCACTGACCAATACAACCCACAAGCCCCATACTCCACAAACCAATTCTCCCAGTTCTCGACATACAGTCCAATGCGGATGAAGTCGCGTGGAAAGAAGTTGGGAACGGCCGACAAAGGATATTCTGGAGGAGTCGACAAGCGGAATATTTCATACAATCACATAAACAACATCATGGGGCTACCCCTCAAAAATTTAGAACGGCCTTCTCTCTAGGCATCCAGGCCATTCAGAGTCTCCGCCAATATCACCGCCGCGGGATTGCGACGGTATGACATCCATGAGGTAATGGCTGTAAGTTGTGGGTCCACTCGCACTTCTCCAGTCACCAGCAACAATTTTGAAACCAGACCTAGAATAACAGCTCCAGCATAGCCAGCATCACCTACTTCCCGCAGATGTACAGACTGCAGCACCGCCGGGAGGGAGATCATTCCGCCAGCAACCAATGATCTGGCCGTCGAAGGAAAAATATGAAGAAGCCCGACCAACAAATCCCTAGGAAAATGGGAAAATTCGGGCAAAGCCGCAGCAACACTAGGATTTACACCCAGCATGGTAGAAAATGTAATAACCCGCGTAATTTTGGGCTATTTTAATTAATTTTTGGAAAATGGAGGAAAATAAAGTTTTTGATAAAATTATTTTTATTGCTCAAATATGTTAGTTATTATTTTTAAAGGCGATAATTTCAAACGGTTTCGAAATCAGAGTTAAAACGGATTTTAAAATGATTTTTAAATATTTTTAACTCTTGGAGTTGTTTTGACTTCGAACTCTTCATTTCTTTGCCTTATTTAAAGGAGTCTTTTGGATTCCAACTCTTCATTTCTTTGCATTATAAAAGGAAGTCATGGGCAACCTTTTTAACCTACTTCTGGCACAAATTTTGGCAGCAAATATATTTTATATTCCTCTTCTTTTTATATACACATTGGCCCTTGAGATTTGTGAGTTCCAACCTTAGATTAGAGGTGTTCTTGGGGCTATTTTTGTTGGAGGTTCTTGGAGGATCTTTTGTAGATCTTTTGAGTTGATCTTGAGGATGTGATCGTTGGTTTCTCATGATGGCTTGAGGTATGGAGTTTTACACAATATGCTCCTTAAATCTCGCGAGTGTCATTCTCTTTGATTTCTTATTAATTGAACTCATATTTGAATTGTTAAATTCATTGAAATCTAGAAAATAATTCTTGAAATTATTTTGATTCATGTGGTATCATTATATTGTTGTTGAGCATGTTGTCATGAGATTTTAATATGGCACGGATGTTGGGCACCCGCCAAAATTCCTGTTTTCCGGGCTATGGCTTGATAAAGCATATACTGATGTGGTGAGGCCTGGTGACCCAGTTAAAGTGTTGTTGATTATATTGATAAATGCTTTGAGATTTGCATTTTGATTTGTATTTTGATTCGTACTCGCTTTTTTCATCGTTAATATAATTGTTGAGCATCTTTCTTGTCGTATTGTGTACTTTCCCATATTTTCTTTTAGTGGCAGGTTAGCGCGGATTTTGGGGCGCTATGGAGAAAGATTTGTAATATTTTGATGTATAGAGCTTTGGAGATTTGTATTTTATTTTCGAGTTAGTTGTTGTAAGTAATTCGAGAGATTTGGTATTTAATTTGAAGAGATTGAGATTTGTAGTTTGATATTTTGTTGTTGTGGGACTTAGATGCTCTATACCTTGTCACTTGTCACTTGTGGATTTGGATTTATTTTATCGCATTAGCGCTCCGTTCGCTCTCCTCGGGCGGGCGGAGTGTTACTGAAAATTTTTTGTAGGTAGGACAAACTTCTTCCAACCCAAAGCGGAATACATGGTCTTCGGGGTACCAGAATTGTACTGCCGCCACCAGCACGTTCCACTCAAAAAGCCGATTGCGCTACAACGAGACTCGACGCATGTTAAAAGCATCATAGTCGACATTATAAGAGCACATAGTTTCCAAGGTTTCAAGGTAGTTGGCAAACTCAATGCTACCAGGGAGAGCCATCTTGCAAGGCTAAGAAATAGTGGGCAAGTAGATAAGAATGCAAAGGTGTGATGAAAACACTCCACCCTTACCCCCGTTTTATACTTGAAAACCCTCACAAGGCACATAATTCCTGCAGAAATCGTAGGGAATCCAACCCCACAAGGTACCAAAGGCTGAAGAGGGTACCATTCAAAGCTTTGAATTTATGGGACTGGAATGAACTGCCGATAGGCAGGTCAGAGTGCTTGCCGATCGGTAACCCCCCCATTTTTAGAAATTTCCCTCTTTTCCTCTTTTGTCAAATCAAGAAAACTCAATAAAAATAAATTGATATTCTCAACAGAATTTTAAAATCCCTTTAATTTCCCCTTTTTTAGTAAAAAACTTTCCTTCAAAAAATTCCAAAAATATTTTTTTTACGGTCTCAGTAGTAAAGTAAAAAGCGCATGTGCATGCATTCATTCATCATAAATAAAGGATAAAAAAACCCCACTGCATTGCATATACTTGTGTTCTGTGTTACATCAATTTTGTAGGAAATAAAAAGAAAAGACAAAAACAACGGGACTCAGCCCGAACCCACATTTCATTCTCTGTCTCTCTCAAGAGCTTCCACCCCTACGACGCGCTCTCTTCCCCCTACGGCGAGACGACGCACCACCACTTCCCGAGCCAGAGTCCTCTCCAGACGAGGCAGACGACACCAAGGAAGAAGGAACAGGAATCGCATCCCGAATATGGGCAGTCGTCGAAGATATCCAGTGTCTGATGTCCCTTAGCCAAGTGGTCGATACACGAACTTGCTTCAAGGACAGGTGAAATCAGTATCAAAGCATAAATGACCAAAACAGAAAAGAAAGAAGGAGAAGAACAGAAAGGTATACCGCATGTCAAAGGACCTCCTCTATCAAACACAACTCCTCCGGATCCATCGCATGAGGATGGTGCAGCATAGGCACCATCCCTCCATCAGCCCGCCGAATGTTGTATAAAGGGGTATGTAGCCGTATAAAAGGGACCTCCGAGGTCGCCGCAGATGCAAACGGACCACCACTGCTGTGGGAAGATTCCACCGCCCGACTCGAACCTGCCGGAGGGAAGGACAGTACATCATGTATGCTGGGCGCCATCAACCAGCTCGTCACAAAATCCATATAGACACACGGCGCAACCGTATCGGTGTATAGCAAGTAGGACTCGTCGATCATCGCCATGATCCTCTCATCCTCCAACATCATTCGCTCCTGCCTCATATACGTAGGAGGCTGCGCGGGTGGCACCACCACTTCCTCCTCAACAATCTGACGAACCACCCTCTCCCCGAGATACCAGGAATGGCCGAACTCATGCGCCAGCAAATGCCTCATCCGCGCATTCACCCCGGTCACCACCGCATCCTGAATGGCTATCCCCCACGGGATAAAAGGTCACCTAAAAATATCCAAGCGAGCATAAATCAATTCAAGATCAGAAGGTGCAAAAACTAAGACTAAAATGGAAAGAGTCTTACCCTACCACTGGTCAGGTCATTCAAGACCTGACGGACCGCCTCCAGGGAGAGAGATCCCTTCGACTGTCAATTGGCCTTATGCCATCGATACAATCGACAGAAGTCCCGAACAGTGTCGTCCTTCAAAGCAATCAGCGGGGTGTTTCACCCAATCCCCTCATAGAACCACATCTGAATTCACAAGGAAAAAAGAGACGCATAAGGAAAATGAGAATGCATGAAAGGAAAATGCGAATGCATAAAAAGAAATGCGCGGGTAGCCCAAAAGTCCGTACCACTGCCGAATGGCACCCTTCATACCATGCCGATCGGTACCCCCCTTAAATTTTGTACATAAATTCTCGAAAAATACCAGAAAACCTCAAAAAATCCCCCAAAAATCCTAGGAAGGACCTAGAGCCTTATTACCAAGAAAATTTCGCGTTCCCTCGAGCAGAAACCTTCTTCCCCAGCGGAATCTTCAAAAACCAAGTGAAAACTCCTCCCAGAAAAGGTCTGGAGGATCCCTAAGAATCACCTGATCACTTTCCCAGTGGAATTCTCCTACAGCACCCAAAATAGGTTGTTCCCCCCCGCGAGTTCTCCTAAAAGTTTCCCCAGCTATCAACTCCCCAGCTCAGATCAATATCATAAAGCTCTTTCTCCAGCAGAATCAAAATCCAATCTTTATCCACTTTTGGGTCAGAATTGGCCCCGGTCTTGGATCGTCACCTGAGTTAGGTCAGAAATGACCTCAGTCCTCGGTCGTCACCACTCTTGGGTCAGAATTGGCCCCAGTCTTGGATCGTGACCTGAGTTAGGTTAGAATTGACCTCGGTCCTCGGTCGTCACCACTTTTGGGTCAGAATTGGCCTCGGTATTGGATCGTCACCTGAGTTAAGTTAGAATTGACCTCGGTCCTCGGTAGTCACTACTTTTGGTTCAGAATTGGCCCCGGTCTTGGATCGTCACCTGAGTTAGGTCAGAATTGATCTCGATCCTTGGTCATCACCACTCTTAGATCAGAATTGGCCCCGGTCTTGGATCGTCACCTGAGTTAGGTCAGAATTGACCTCGGTCCTCGGTCGTCACCACTTTTGGGTCAGAATTGGCCCCAATCTTTGATCGTCACCTGAGTTAGGTCAGAATTGACCTCGGTCCTCGGTCGTCACCACTTTTGGGTCAGAATTGGCCCCAGTCTTGGATCGTCACCTGAGTTAGGTAAAAAATGACCTCGGTCCTCGGTCGTCACCATTCTTGGGTCAGAATTGGCCTCGATCTTGGATCGTCACCTGAGTTAGGTCAGAAATGACCTCAGTCCTCGGTCGTCACCACTCTTGGGTCAGAATTGGCCCCAGTCTTGGATCGTGACCTGAGTTAGGTCAGAATTGACCTCGGTCCTCGGTCGTCACAACTTTTGGGTCAGAATTGGCCCCGGTCTTGGATCGTCACCTGAGTTAAGTTAGAATTGACCTCGGTCCTCGGTCGTCACCACTTTTGGGTCAGAATTGGACCCAGTCTTAGATCGTCACCTGAGTTAGGTCAGAATTGATCTCGATCCTTGGTCATCACCACTCTTGGGTCAGAATTGGCCCCGGTCTTGGATCGTCACCTGAGTTAGGTCAGAATTGACCTCGGTCCTCGGTCGTCACCACTTTTGGGTCAGAATTAGCCCCGGTCTTGGATCGTCACCTGAGTTAGGTAATAATTGACCTCAGTCCTTGGTCGTCACCACTTTTGGGTCAGAATTGTTCCTGGTCTTGGATCGTCACCTGAGTTAGGTCAAAATTTACCTCGATCCTCGGTCGTCACCACTCTTGGGTCAGAATTGGCCACGGTCTTGGATCGTCACTTGAGTTAGGTCAGAATTGACCTCGGTCCTCGGTCGTCACCGCTCTTTAGGTCAGAATTGACCTTGATTATTAGACCTTTACCCTAACCCATAGATTCGGCTTTGATCCGCATAATTGATCATCCCCAGTACACTCGTTAGGTCCTCAGAATCGACCTCGACCCTCTGAATCGGTCATAATCCCTCAAAAGCATCATGTGGTGTCTATTCGATAGTCATCATTTGTTCCAAACTCACCCGTTAAGGGGCTCTATAGACACTTCATTCGGTTACCTCCTAACTCTCCTTAGGTCCCTAGTACCTCCCTTCATCACTATAAACCCATGTCACGTCCCGAGTACTGACTTGGAAGCCATCGAGCACTCCCCGGCTTAGTTTGACTCAAAATTCAAACTCTTTGTCTCGACCGAGACTCAATGAATCTTCAAAGGTCACTGAATACCCTTTCCAACAGTCTACCCCACGCGCGATTCTGACTTACCATGCGGACGAACGATCCATTTGCGTCCGAAACTTGACCTAAAGGCCACCGGGGGCTCCCGAGCTCTGTTTGACCTAAGTAAACTCTTCAGATTGACCGAGGCTGAATGAATATTCAAAGGGAACTGAATACCCTTTCCAACGGTCTGCCCCGTGTGCGATTCCGACTTTCCATGCGGACGAACGATCCGTTTGACTCCGGGATGTCACCGAATGCTTCCCGGGCTCGGTTGACCAAAGTCAACTCTCCAAATCAGGTCAAACTCTTTGGAATGTTGAATTAAATCTCCTAATCTTTCCAATGGTCCACCCCGTGTGAGATTCAGACTTACCACGCGGACAAACGATCCATTTGCGTCCAAGCGATCCCCGGTCCAATGGACCGATAAATGCTTCCGAGCCATATTTGACCCAAAGTCAACTCCCGAACCCGAGAGCGGTCCAAATTAATTTCAGAGGTCTCTGTATTACCTTTCCAACGGTATGCCCCGTGCATGATTCTGACCAACGGTTTTCCCTCGGCGACCAATTTTCCAAAAAACCCTGAAGCGCACTACCAAATGGCAGGTTCCAGATCCTGCCTATCGACACCTGCCGATAGGCAGGAACAGGTTTATGCCGATCGGCACCTACCTGGGCCTATAAAAGGAGGCCTTCACCTCATTTTCAAGTGGACCCCAGATCTGATAAAAATCTCTCTAAACGAATCCCAGAAACCTCTCTCGAAGGCAGCGTGATTTCAACTTCCAAATCCCTTTTTTACTTCCACTTTTCATCATCATTTTCATCAAACTTCGTGAATTATCCACTCTCCATCATCATCCAAGTGCAAGGGATGCTCTCCAACATTCAAGATCAAGCTCAAGATCTTCAAGAAGGTCCAACTTTCTCAAACTCTCTCTTAAATTCTCTTAAATTCCCAATAACTTGTTTTCTTATTTAGCACTTTTTATCTCATCTCACACATCCTAATATACTTTTTATTTAGTATTATTGTACATCTTTTATTTTCATAAAACCCAAAAAAAATAAAAAAGAAGGTTTGCTCATAAATTCCGAGTAGGGATTCTCACACTTTTTCCACACTTTTCTCACAACTAAAACACTTTTTCTACACACACACACACACACACACACACTTACAAATAAGAGATTCCCCATTTGGATTTATGGGATAAACCCCACCCCTCGTTTTGTATGCGAACAACGTGGACTTTGACGCCTTTATAGGCTACGTAGGCGTCTCGGGGTAAAACCCGATACTCGAGTCCTTTCTCTCACTTTTTCTCTCATTTTCTATCTTCTCTAAATCCATTTTTCTTATATTCTATATACTTTCCCTTAGTGACGCATTACTCCATATGCGTTATCGCTCCCTTATAACGATCAATGTAGGGGTAATCGCGTAAATTTTATTTTTCTAATATTACTTTTATATCTTCCTACGGATGACTCGCTTTATCTTTTCCATGATACAAGTCGAGGATTCCTACCTCCATTCTATATATACACATGCACACATATCACGAGGGGAAACAAAAGGAAAATTGCAATTATTCATGAAGACCGAAAGGGCGGATCGGGTGCCTAACACCTTCCAATTTCGTAACTAAGCCTCCTAACCCTTCTCGAATCATCTTGGTTTCGCACGCACCAATATGTCTTTGAATGCCATCCTTCGGGGTGGCTTCCCCTTTTTCTTTTGTCTGTTTTGAGTAAAATAGACTGACGACTCTGAATCTCTCTACATTTTTACCACATCTCAAATGACGCCGCCCGAAGCGCTCCCGAGAGGGATGTGCGGGACCCGAGGATCTTTCCTCCGCACGCTTGCCCGCACGACGAGGATCGGGGATGGCCACACACATGTGGATCTTTATTCTCCTTAAATTTATCGGATTCACTCTCGATGGGTGGTGAGACATTATTTTCGACTTCCTTACCAGACTTAAGCGTGATGATTGCTTTTACATCCTCCTGAGTTTTTGATGAACCGACATTATCTTGCACAAAATATTGACCTTTAGGTAAGTTACCTTTAGGATTAGGCTCAGGTTAACTTGGGAATGTTCCCTTGTTTCTCTCACTCAATGCGTTCGCTAATTGACTCACATGAACCTCGAGTTTGTTTATAGATTGAGTGTTTGCATGCAAGCTCTGTTGGGTGGATTGGAGGACATTTTGAGTGGTTTGCTAGAATTGGAGTGTACTTTGAGCAACCAAATTCATCGTATCCTCTAAAGCTTGGATCTTTTAAGAAGAAGGATACGATGGTTCGGGGGCATTCTTTTGGAAACCCGAAGGTGGATTACCAGAAGATTGAGCTCCACTTTCTTGGTATTGACCCTTGGATCATGAAAAATTGGGGTGGTCCCTCCACCCCGGATTGTACGCATTGGAATATGGGTCATACTTTGGCCTATTTTGGAAAAGGGCATTGGCTTGCTCGGTACGTGCCTTGTGGGTTGGAGGGCGGGACAATTTTCGATTAAGTGGTCGAATGCATCGCAAAGTATACACATAGGGGATCCTACATGTTGAACGGCCGCAGGTACGGTTCTATTTCCCTCTTTGATCGTCTCTAAAGCTTTTAAACGTCAGGACAATGTGGCCACTTTGACATTTAAATCATAACTCTATTCGACTTGGTAAGCGAAAACCTCGTTGGACATGGTGGACCTAGATTCTCTTTTGGGTGCCCATTACTGGGGTTTTTTCGCTATGGCTTATAGGAATACCCACGCGTCAACCTCACTTTTCTCTGTAAAATCACCGTTACATAGAGACTTCAGCATAGTCTGAGTATTATAATCAAATCCCTCATACAAAATTTGAACTTGGCGTCCCATCTCAATACCATGGTGTGGACATTGCAGTAGCAAGTCCTTGAGATGGCATGACGTATCGATGTCGTCTTTGGTTGGGGAAGAATTTTTGCAGGAAAGTGACACTCATTTGGTTCCAAGTGGTGATCGATTTGGGTGTTAACGAGTTAAACCAACTCATGACTTTTTCTTTCAACGAGAAAGAGAATAATTTAAGTTTGACAATCTCATCGATGAGTTGTTGATACTTAATGGTCCCACATATCTCCTCGAATTCCCGAATATGAAGGTAGGGATCCTCTTTGTCGGTACCTCGAAACACATGCAATATTTCGATTGTTCCATGATGGAATAGGAAATTATTCACAGTGTGATTGGGTAGACGTATGCACGAAGGTTGACTAGACCTGGTCGGGTAAAGGTAATCTTTAAGGGCACGTGGCGCTAACTCGCCTCCCATTTTGGTGAAAATCAAAAATCTACCTATGTAAGTATCGGGGAAGCCAGACTCTACACTAGACAAATGACCGGTATGATCTCGAAAACAACTTTGCATACACTGTGCTCACTCTATTATTTTTGTAATATGGAAAGCAAATAATCCGACACAGGACCAAAAAATTCCTAAGCTCACACAAATTAATTTGGAGTTTATCTCAATTAGGTGAGGGAAAGTTCAATTTTTAAGATCTAGTTCCCGAGATTATTCGACGACAATGGGTCTCCCAAATAATCTCCCTAATTAAAGAGCTCCTAATTCTTGACGAGTGAGAATTTAAAAGACCACCAAGTCCCGACTATCGCTTCAATTACCAAAATTTTCCTCCAGGTAGGTGGTCGGTACGAAGACTCATTAAAAACCACCAATCCTAGTCAAGTTCAAAATGGCATCGATTTGAAAATTCCATGTTTAGATTAGTTTTTAATCCTAGCCTTGAAAAGAATATTCCTATGGCCAATGTCTAATAAATTTTAAATTAAAATTATGGCTTGGGTTATGCAGATGATGGGGTAGTGACGCGACTAAGAATGTGTCTCAGAAATGCGTTCATTCTAGGCTCAAGTGCAAGCCTGTCGCATTAGTAATAAACCCGGTATGTCGGGATCGTATCCACAGGGAAACAGGACAACGAAGTTGTAACGATGGGAAAATACGAAGGAATCCTAACTTTGACTCTAAAAAGAAAGAAAAAATGATTTGGTTTCGAGAATTGACTACAACTAAGTGCAATTATGAAATTATGAAAAGGTACAATTATATTAAATTACCTAGAATGCTAATGAAAACTGGTTTAAAACTTTAAACTATGTATGCGAAAAACAGGACGAGAATACAATCCCTTAACCCTAGTGTATTGCAGATATAATACTAATCGTAAATTTAAATGATTAATTTGACCTAGAATTTAGTACTCCCAAGCATTACGTATATGAGGTTCAAGCCCGCGTCATACTTAATCTGAGGACGAGTAAATCGGTATCGCGATACTGACAATCGAATTGCATTCTAAATCATCCCGGTTACCCAGAGGCAAACGAGATATAAAGATCTACAATTGTTGTGTACCTATGCAATACGGTCGTGATCAATCACTAAATTCAGAGGATTAATGTTATACACATGCAACTAACACATCAGGCTGGGTTCATGTATCCCGGCCGTGGGAAATATAGCCTAGCATGGTGAAATAATAATAAAAGTGCTGAAAATAAAAGTTACCAAGATTGAAGAACAAGAACATGCAAGAAGAAATCAAAGATTAAAATTAATGGTGCAAAATATGTGAATCTTTCTCCTAGATGTTCCTACTTGTTACGGAGCTTTTAAATGAATGAAATCTGAATAAAAAGAGTCCTAATGACTAAATATATAGGCTAGAGGTCTTTTAGAAGAGTCCCCAAAACATAAAACTCTTTTGGCTAAAAGATAAGCATAAAATAAAAATCCCGTATCTGTCAATTTGTCACACTTAGAAAGCGTGACTAATTTTGTAACGGATCTGGAGCGTGACTAATTTCGTAACAGATATCGTGCGTGACAAATGGGCGAACCGGCTCGGGTTCTGGGTGTACCGGTTAGGATGAATTCGCTGGTTTTGGGCCTCTTTCAACACTTAGAATATTTTCCAACTTTCTTCTTTTCTTCCTTGGATTTTTTCTCAATTTCAAATGATCATAACTCCTTCACCGTAGCTCGGATTTGGGTACCGTTTTTTCCAGTATTCTCATTGTTTCGAGATATTCAATTTTCCAGAAGACCCCACCTCCAAAATCGAGCTTCAGAATTATGAAAATGCCCTTGAACTTGCCTTCCTAGCCTTTCTTCTATGATTTTTCCTCAACTTCAAGGGATCATAACGCTTTCACCGTAGCTCGGATTTGGGTGCCATTTTTTCCAGTGTTCTTCTAATTGAAATATCTTCAACTTCCTACTTGTCTCCACCTCCAGACTAAGGCTAAAAAATTACAAAAATGCCCTTCAACTCCCCGCTTCTTGATTTCTTTCACTATTTTGAGTTCTCTTTTCCATTTTTCTTGCATGAAATTCCTGTAAAACACATAAGAGATACACAAAATATGAACACTTGCCAAAAAGGGGTAGTAAATATGAGACAAATTCAAGCTATTTACACCGCACGTGATCATAAAAATACTGAAATTAAGGGGATAAATATGAAGAATTTATGCCTAATCAAATCCCCCTAACTTAGAACTTTGCGCGTTCCGAGAAATGTAAAAGAATGAGAGTATGATTTAAAGACCCTTCAAAAACTTTTATTGGGATAGACTACCTCTTTCGCGGGCAAGCGATTGCATTTAGCGTATGCAACAAGCCTTTAAACCCCTAGGTTACCCTAGTAGGACGAGTGGTGTCTCGTGAGGGTTTGCAGTGAATATACCCACAAAATTCGACTCAAGGAGAATATCAAAATACTTAAAAATTGTACAATTCAAACTTTCCCAGAAAATAGTCATCATCAAGTCATATTTACAAGTCTCAAATCATAGTGTGCGTGTGTGTGTGTGTGTGTGTGTGTGTGTGCGAAGCCAAAAATCGAACCGCTAACTTCCACCGATTGATCATTACGTTACTTATTCGAAAATTTGTTTTGATTTCAAAATCTCCCAGGATGCTCTCTCAAACGAATCACTCGGAATGTGGCTATTCTCTCGGTATGCGTGATATAAAGAGTAAATATAATGGACGCAAAGTCACGCACACCAGTAGAAAGATGGAAATTTAATAGTGATAGGATCTCATCAACGGAATACGGTTTAAAAAAAGGGAACATTGCCTCTTTTTCGCGCATTTGATCTTCTTTTATTATCTTTTGGTGTATTATCTCTCCACGCGGTAACCAATTTTACAATTTAGACTCGGTTAGGACTTTTTCGGATTTTAAGGTATATGGGGTAAAATGACAATTGTAGGGAGGTTGGAATTGAAAAAATTATTAGTGAGGTCCATTTGTGCTTTTCCTAGGCTATTGCTCATTTTTTTTCTTCTTTTTCTATTTTTTTTTCTGTTTTTCACTTCTTTTCTTTTCTTGCTATTTTTGTTGAGCATATCTATTTTTTTTTCTTGCCCCTTTTTATTGCACTTTTCGGACTTAAATTCTGAATTTTTCCATTTTTCACAATTCCAGGCTATTTGGGTTTTTCGGGTTGTCAAACGAAAGAAAAAATTATTCGCCTCAAATTTGGGTTACAAAATGGATGATTTTTCACAATTTTTTATAGCCAATATTTTTGGGTAACAAACGATGGCCAACTTCATTGTCCGAATTACTTATTGCGTTACCATATGCGTTTCGAGATGAATTAACTTTAGATATCTATTTGACACGTTTTTCAAGGCAATATCACACATGTTTTTCATAACCGATCAAAATAAAAGTATTGAGATCCTCGACGACTTTTTAGGCGCTGAAAAGAACGTTGAGTTAACAATTAACTCAGATTGATTTAAAAACTCGCAAAAAGTGATAGGCTCGAATCTCATCGGGTTTGTTAATCTCCACACTTATTCGTTAAGCCGTCAATTTTCGCTCAATTTCCATCTTTAGTCAATTTCGGCTTTGTGTATGTTTAATTTTTACAACTTGAGACTTTAAACCGACTCTTAATGATATTTTTGAAAAATTTGAGTTCCAATTTTTATTTATTTTGAAGAAAAATATTTTTGGATTTTTTAAAGTTCTATGATTTTTTTGAGATTTTTGGGCATTTTGAAAATTTGTGAAGTTTTAGAAATACGCACTTGTGACCCCCCCTAACTTAGATTTTTGCATTGTCCTCAAGAAAAAATGACTAAAATCTAACTCAAAGCGAATGAAAAGTGCGGAAAAATAAAACAAACAAATATTAAAATGCAACAAGACACTATATGACACTCATGCATGACTCAAAAATACACTAACAATCACTCCATATGCGTCGGGGGTGCGACGACCTCTCATCTCTCCACGAACTCACCCGACCCCACTCACGGGGTTTGATGCTCTCCTTGTCACTCCCGTCTTCCTATCATATACTAACAACCGGAATAAGTTGGGAACTTGCCCATAGATAAAGGATAGACCTGGAGACTCATCGTGACTAATATGAAAGGGATCCTCGTGATGCTTACTCAAAGCATAGCTTGCGTGCACTGACTCGGAGGGAACTCCTAATTTTTGTTCAATTTTTGGAATGCATGGGTCGGGCTCTAAGTCGGATGAAACACACCTTTTCTCCTCACTCGCCTTCGGGACCTCTAGTGGTATGGGTGGATGGTCACAAAGAAGGAATTCATCGATTTTATCTTTCCATTCACTTTCTTCTAGGTGACTAAATGAATCCAATAGAGTTTGGACTTCATCGTTTAGGCTCTCATCCACCGGACCGAATTCTTTTTCAAATTCTTCCATGCTCATGTCCCCTAGCTCTCTCTCCCGAGTAGTGCCTACATCCTCTCTTACTTGCTCGATCTCTAACTCCATAATTTTTCTTTCTTTTAACCCCTCTCTCTCTTTCAATTTCAGTATAAGTTCCCTCGCTCTCATGACTAGACACTAAACAAGATTCTAAGGCGTCTCCACATAAATTTTCCTCAATGTGCTCTTCTACGATCTCATAAATTAGGCTCACCGTGTGAAGATTATCTTCTTCCCCCGTATATTGGGCTATATGGAAGATGTTAGTCTCTAAGGTCATGTTCCCAAAGGTGAGTTGCATTCTCCCATTCCAAGTATTGATGATTGCGTTAGCCATAGCTAAGAACTGGCGCCCAAGGATGATGGGAACATGGTTGCTCGAGGTGAAGGGGGGCTCCGTGTCCCAAATGACAGAGTCTACTGGGAAGTAGAAAGTGTCAACTTGGACGATCACGTCCTCAACTACGCCTCTTGGGATCTTCACGGTTCAATCCGCTAATTGGAGAGTGACTTTTGTGGGCTTGAGATCACTCAAATCAAGTTTCCTATAAATGAATAAGGGAGGATATTGACACTTGCTCCCAAATCAAGTAAGGCTTTTTCGATTTTATTTTCTCCAATGATGCAGAAAATGGTGGGTGCACCAGGATCTTTAAATTTAGGCGGGAGGTCGTTAAGTAGAATGGAGCTCACGTTCTGTGCTAGAAAGACATTTTTCTTTACCTTCATCTTTCTCTTTAGTGTCAACAAGTCTTTGATGACTTTTGCATAAGCTGTAATTTTCTTAATGGCATCGAGGAAAGGTAAGTTCATCTTTACTTTCTTTAGCACGTCTAGAACTTCATCAAGTGGGTTTCCTTTATGTGAAGGAATCAACCTTCGAGGAAATGGTGCCGCGGTGGGTGGTTTCACTACTACCTCGGGCTCACTAGTGTCGTCTTTATCACTCTCATTCAAGGGGACATCTTCGGCCTCTTTCGTGCCGGGCGAAATATCCTTGTCTTTAGGTACGTCTTGTAGGGGAGGTGACAAGTCAACTACTCTCCCACTACGTAGAGTGGTAATCGCGCTATATTTCTCAGGAAGGTCATGGGGTATCGAGCTAACACTAGTTTGACCTTGGAGAGGTCTTTGGCCCTGGGCAGGAAACTTGCCCTTCTCTTGGACGCTCAACGAGGATTGTGTCTTTGACAGATTTGCGTTTATGTCGTTGATCAGGCGATCATATTTCGCGTTGGTTGCAGTCTGGCTAGTGATAAATTGATTCATAGTATCCTCGAGAGTTCTCCGCGATGGAGGGATACATGCTCCTTGAGGTGGTGGTGCTTGCACATGTCCTTGCATGTGTGGAGCTTGTTGAAAGTGTTGTGGTCGAGGAGGGGCAACATGTGAAGTAGGGTTCATCGCATCATGTTGTTGCCCATAATGAAAACCAGGATGGTTTTTCCATGAAGGGTTGTAAGAATTCCCGTGCGGTGCATCGAAATTGCCCTTAAATCCTCCTATACCACTAACTTGCTCCTGAAGCATTACTTTGTAGGCGGGTATAGCCGGGCATTCCTTAGTTGAATGACCCGCCTCACAAATCGCACACACCTTCTCGACTCGGTTTTGTATGGATCCAGCTGGTCCTTTTCCATATATCTCGCATAGGTCTCGAAATCCTTTCTCAAGGGTATCCAATCGACTATCCGTCATAGAATTCTTATCTACGTGAAATAGGCCGGACGCCGATGGAGTGGTGGTCACTTGACGATTTCGATTTTGAGTGTTAGTATCAGAAGTATCCCAGGATTGGGTAGTCTCGGCGACATACCTCAGGTGAAGATCAACATCGTGGGCATCTAAATCGACAAACGGACCACTTCCCATGGTTTCAACAAGTTGCTTGGAGTTAAGGTTCAGCCCATAATAGAGAAAAGAAATGATTTGTGATGCATCAAATCCATGATGTGGGCATGAAGTAACCAACCCATTGAAACGCACTTAAAATCGATGAAATGGCTCATTCTCAGATTGTCTGAAAGCTTGAATTTGAGCCTTTATGGAGATTGTTCGATGTGGAGGGAAGAATTTCTTGAGAAATCTAGATTGCAACTCGTTCCAAGATGGAATCGAGCTTGGAGGCAAAGACCATAGCCAGGTCTTAGATTTATCTTTGAGCGAGAAGGGGAAGAGCTTGAGGCGGATCACCTCTTATGTGCAAGCTTGATCATTGAGAGTATCGCACACATCCTCAAATTCCCTAATGTGAAGATATGGTTTTTCAGAATCCATACCATGGTAATGAGGTAACATCTGGATCATCCCATTTTTGAAATGTAATTTCCCGGCATTATACAGGATTATAATGCATCCCGAAGTGACAGTGCGCTCGGGATATAAGAATTGTCTCAGCGGGCGGTATGGGGCCTCTTCCTCACCGGCGACTGCACTACCGTGTTGCGACATATCCCTCTCTCTTAATGACTCGGTGCTCTCACTTGGTGTGCTCGAAGTGTGCTCGGAGTGTGTCCTAAGAAGGAAAACGGAGTGTTATTGGAGATTGAGTGTGATAGTGTGGGAGGTAAGATCCAAAACTGTGGGGCGGTAGGAGTGTGGGGACTATCTGGGTTGTACTCAATGATTGGATTTCCGTGAATGCTGGTTGGAGTATTATGGGGTGTGGGAGTGAGTTCATAATTTTGCATTAATGGCTTGTGAGAGATGATGGTGAATCTTTGTTTGAATTTTTTTTTGAATTTTTTTTATGTTTTTGGATTTTTGGAAATTTTTGGTGAAAGTTTTGGATTAACTCAATCTAATCCTAAGTCTACCTAGTTCCCCGAAAACGGCACCAAAAACTTGACGCGATTGAAAATGTGTCTCAGAAATGAGTTCACTCTAGGCTCAAGTGCAAGCCTGTCGCATTAGTAATAAACCCGGTAAGTCAGGATCGTATCCACAGGGAAATAGGACAACGAAGTTGTAATGACGGGAAAAGATGAAGGAATCCTAACTTTGACTCTAAAAAGAAAGAAAAAATGATTTGGTTTCGAGAATTGACTACAACTAAGTGCAATTATGAAATTATGAAAAGGTGCAATTATATTAAATTACCTAGAATGCTAATGAAAACTGGTTTAAAACTTTAAACTATGTATGCGAAAAATAGGACGGAATACAATCCCCCAACCCTAGTGTATTGCAGATATAATACTAATCGTAAATTTAAATGATTAATTTGACCCAGAATTTAGTACTCCCAAGCATTACGTATAAAAGGTTCAAGCCCGCGTCATACTTAATCTAAGGACGAGTAAATCGGTATCGCGATAGTGACACTCTAATTGCATTCTAAATCATCCCGGTTATCCAGAGGCAAACGAGATATAAAGATCTACAATTGTTGTGTACCTATGCAATACGGTCGTGATCAATCACTAAATTCAGAGGATTAATGTTATACACATGCAACTAACACATCAGGCTGGGTTCATGTATCCCGGCCTTGGGAAATCTAGCCTAGCATGGTGAAATAATAATAAAAGTGCTGAAAATACAAGTTACCAGGACTGAAGACCAAGAACATGCAAGAAGAAATCTAAGATTGAAATTATTGGTGCAAAATATGTGAATCTTTCTCCTAGATGCTCCTACTTGTTATGGAGCATTTAAATGAATAAAATATGAATAAAAAGAGTCCTAATGACTAAATATATAGGCTAGAGGTCGTTTAGAAGAGTCCCCAAAACATAAAACTCTTTTGGCTAAAAGATAAGCACAAAATAAAAATCCCGTATCTGCCAATTTGTCACACTTAGAAAGCGTGACTAATTTTGTAACGGATCTGGAGCATGACTAATTTCGTAACAGATATCCTGCGTGACAAATGGGCGAACCGGTTCGGGTTCTGGTGTACCGGTTAGGATGAATTCGCTGGTTTTGGGCCTCTTTCAACACTTAGAATATTTTCCAACTTTCTTCTTTTCTTCCTTGGATTTTTTCTCAATTTCAAATGATCATAACTCCTTCACCGTAGCTCGGATTTGGGTGCCGTTTTTTCCAGTATTCTCATTGTTCTGAGATCTTCAACTTTTCAGAAGTCCCCACCTCCATAATAAATCTGAAGAATTACTAAAATGCCCTTGAACTTGCCTTCCTAGCCTTTCTTCTATGATTTTTCCTCAACTTCAAGGGATCATAACTCTTTCACCGTAGCTCGGATTTGGGTGCCGTTTTTTCCAGTGTTCTTGTAATTGAAAGATCTTCAATGAGTGTAGAAATATGTTTTGAGTTTTTAAACTAAATAAGAGCAAATTAAATAACTACAAGTGAACAAATGATAATATCTAGTATGGGAGAAAACTAGGACGTCCGATCCATTTATCCATTTTAATTAAAGTCGCATGTCAATTTAATTATGTATTTTTCCGACTTTATAACGCAAAATATACCGACTCTCGTCCTGCATATTTCGAAAAATAAAACATTACACGTTCTCAAAATATTTTTGTGTCTCTTAAATTAGACATCTTAAATCCCTATTCCCTAAAAAATATCACTTTTCACTTTTTAATGTGTATTTAAGCATGAGATATCAAAACAATTTAATGTAGGCATAACCCATCAAAAACTACAACTTTAAACTCTCGAAATGTGATTTGTCAAATAATTTCAGAGGGTTAAAACACACACTCGTGTAATTTTAAATGAATACTGAAATTTTATTTTCAATTAATACATGTCGGAAATGAAAGAGTGAGCATGCATTCAAATAAAGATATTATTTAATTAAACACAATTTTTTTCAATTAAGTCCTAAACATGCATCTAGGTGTGATTGAATAAGATGATGAAGCAAACAAGAACATTTAAACACACACAATTGAGGAAAAATCCCCCAAAGGGGCAAAACCATTTATTTTCATTATAATATTGTAACACACAATTTCTCGGATTACAATGAAAATACAGTGACACAGAGTTACCCGCAGGCGTCGGATCTGTAGTCGGCGGCTGGAAGTTTCCCTTTCCAGGAGGGCATCAATGAAGAAGAAGAGCGGTCTTCTCCACAAGGATATGAACAGACACACAAATGTGTTCTTAGGTTGCAAACAGATTCACAAGGGTTTGGCTATGTGGTATGAATCAAACAAGAGTCTTGGGACTCAAAAGATGAAAACTTAGAGTATTTAGGACTCTGAAAATCGTCTCTGAAAAGTCTTACTAAACAAATCCCCGAAGTTGGTTTATAAAAGAAAACCTGGCCCTAAAAAATCTGAACACGATTTGCACGATTTTATCCCAGGCAGACCGGTCCGGATCTGAGGCGGATCGGTCCGAGGTCGGATCGGTTCCTTTTTTAATAGGGCTTCTTCGGTTCACAATCAGTCCGAGGTATACTGGATTGAAGCATAGCGAACCGGTCTGACTTTAAGCGGACCGGTCTGGAGGCGGACCGGTTCTTTTTCCAAAACAGCGGATCGGTCCGTGGCGAACTGGTTCCTTTTTAAAATAGGCGGACCGGTCCAGCTGTCTAGAAAACTTGATTCCTTGATTACTTTTGATATTCGGATCCGTTGATGACGATGAGATCTTGAATTTCTTCAACGATGTAACGTCTTATGACATATACATAAATGATGGACAAAATGCCCTTACAAATCTTCTCCTATGTCTATGCCGGTACAAACATAAAAACATTCGAATTATCAAAAAAAAATTGCGTATACAAATCTACCCTTCCATGAACCCAATACTGAAAAGGTAGAATTGAATAAGATTTCTTTATTTGTTCTTCAACTCTTCAGGAATCTCAATGCTTTTCTCATCAGGGTGTGCAATTCAGAGATCATCAAGGAAGTACCTACACACATGAGACAAAACAAAATACCACGTGACATATCAAGTTTGAAATGAGCTAAACATAGATACCAATTTAAAAATAAATCCTCAAACTCAAAACTCTCCCATAATATGATAATTCTTTCTCCCCCTTTTTATGATGTCCCCAAATAGACAAATATGAGAAACAGAAAAAGAGGTACATGGAGAATGTCACAAGGTAATAAATCACTATTTTTGAATTTTTCAGAATTTTTCACACAAAGAATATAAACAAAGAAGTACACCATGAACGAGCATAAAACAACCAAGTCGATGATAGCATAAATGGATGAGTGTGAACAAATTCGATAGGAAAATCAATTCATACAAACATGACATATGTGCACGATGAATATCGGATACTCCTAACGAATGAAATCAAAATCTTCCTTTGGTGTAAAAAAATGGAAATATGAGACATTGACTCAATCAAATCAACAAATCAAAGTGCAAAGTGATTTTCACACCAATAATGTCCAAAACAATTTCATGCTTTTTCAGGACTTTCAAGGAAGTGCAAACCCATTTTAAATACTCCAACCAAGCTCCCTCTGTTGATACCAAAATTAGTATACTGATATAGACGAATAATAAGAAGGCACGTGTCGATCTACATGGCACAAGAATAGCGAGGAAGGGTATTTCCCCGACCAAGTCATACTCACTCCGAGCAGCAAGTGTACTCCGAGGAGCTCTAATACTCCGAGGAACTCTAATACTCCGAGGAACTCTAATACGCCGAGGAACTCCAACACTCCGAGGAACTCCAACACTCCGAGGAACTCCTGAACAACGAGCAACTAAGGTGGTCCGAGCTGCATCTCGGCCACAGCATTGATTGCCAGATAATCAACAGTTCAACTATTCATTGAATGCTTATCATATAGACGTACACTCTTAAAGGGCATTAATTGTTTACCCCTTCACATGTACAACCCAAGGGCTATAAATACATTGTATCACCCTCATTCAAGGGGGCCGGATTTTCTTGATAGAATTACATATCGAGAACTCCAAAACACTTGGCAATAACAGAAACAGTGGACGTAGGCCATTCTTATAAGGCTGAACCACTTTAAAATTCTTTGTCTCATTTATATTTATCTATGATTAAATAATTAGAAGCAATCTAATTTTTTACATCAACAGATTGGCGCCGTCTGTGGGGATCGACTGTTGTTATCATTTTTCACCAAAAATCATTCATCATCAATGGCAGATAATCCGGAATCTAGCAATTGAAACGCTGGAAAAGTTGGAAATCCTCCAAATCCCTCTGCACCTCCAGATCTAGCCGGAATTATGACGAATCTGGCTCAAGGACAAACCGCCATGCAAGAAACAATGAGGCAACTCATACAAACCCTTCATGGCGGTGCACCTGCACGTTCGGGACAACGAAGTGGTCAGAGGCAAACCTATTTACTCTCTTCACGATCTAGGCGCACTGAGTCATATCGTAATGAGGAATCTAATGATTTCTCTTATCAACCTGGGCGAACTTCGTCAATACGGGCCACAAATACTGAGCAACGTATCACTCTCTCTCCAGAGAGACCCAGTGCCTTGGAAAGATTGAGCAGCGCATCTCCTTTCAGCCAATTAGGCCCTAGGAGGAATAGGAGTCCACCTAAGACCATGTCGAGAAGTTTTCGACAACCATCAGATCTAAGGGAAGGATCAGCACAATCACGACCAGTTTCTCGTCAAGATAGATCTCAGGGGGCCACGTCAGAACAATCAATTGCTCGAACTAATAAGCCCGAGGAAGGAAATGATGCGTGGAAAGGTTCTATTCAGCGGTTGGAGGATAGATTGGGAGAAATGGCTAAGGCGAAGAATCCCCTACAATGAACTTTTGTTCAAGGGACACCTTTTGTCCAGGCCATTGTGGATTTTCCTACCCCGTCGAAATTTAAAGCACCCGTGGTGACCCCCAAGTATGATGGAAAGACAGATCCTGTTCTTCACATATAGCAATATTAAGCTTCTGCCGACATCTATGCTATCCCCGACGAGATGCGATGCAGAGCATTCTCAGGAACTCTTACTGGATCTGCCCAGATATGGTACAACAATCTTCCTCGGGGTAAGATTTCAACTTTCTTTCAGTTGGCCGAATTGTTCATCGGCAATTTCTGTTTTGGAGCAAAGCCAGTAAAACGAGTAGCACACTTGTTAAGTGTTAGACAAAAATCTGGTGAGAGTACTAGAGATTACATAACTCGTTTTAATAACGAGAAGCTGGAAGTCATAGATTATGAAGAAAAGACAACAATCACCGCCTTGATGAGTAGGTTGTTGCCTAACAAATTGTATTACACTTTGGCCAAAGATCCACCTACAACTATGTCGGAGTTGATGGAAAAAGCGGCCAAAATCATGAATGCCGAGGAGGCTATGGTTGCGAAGAAGAATATGGATAAAGAAACCAAGGTGGAAGTCGACAAATCTAAGAAGAAAGAGCATAAGGGCAATAGCGGTGACAAGCATTCGAAGAATAATAAGTCGTCATGGGAAGTCATGAAGAAATTCGATAATTATACTCCTTTGAAAATGGTTATTAATCATGCCTTGGAAGAAATCAAGAATAACGAGGAAGTCAGGTGGCCAAAGAAACTGAGGTCGGATCCTGACAAAAGAAATAGAGATAAATATTTCGAGTTTCATAAAGATCATGGTCATATGACTAAAAACTGCATAGCCCTCCAGAATGAGATTGACACGCTCATTAGACGAGGAAAGTTGTCAACGTATGTTGATCGTAGAAATGAAGACCGAGCAATAGAGAGATCCAGATCTCCTCGTCGGGCAGAAGAAAACAGGAAAAGAAATCATGAAGATGATACAGAGGATGACCCCGATCTTCCCAAAAGGCCAAAGCAACCAGAACGAGAGGTATTTTCAATACGTTTTGGAGCATTTGATTGTAATGTTATTATAGGTGGAGATGCAGGAGGAGGAGATCTTACTGCAGAAAGAAAAGCTTACCTCGGTGAGGCTCAGGTTTGCTCATACATTCAACAGATAAATTTGGCTGAGGAGGATCGCCCGAGGAAGATAAACAAAGAGAAGCTAGTCATTGGTTTTTCAAAAAATGACCTTGCAGGTGTTCTTTACCCTCACGACGACCCTTTGGTGATTAAAATGAGGATGAAAGAAGTAATGATTTCAAGGGTTCTGGTAGATAATGGTAGTTCGGCAGACATCATGTTCTACTCATGCTTCGACAGTTTAAATTTAAAATTATCTCAATTGGAGCCTTATCACAGACCTCTCCTGGGTTTTGCTGGCGAGAAGGTTTTTCCACTTGGGACGATCAAGTTGGATATATTCATTGGAACTTGTCCTGCTTGTCGAACAGAAAGAATACGCTTCTTTGTGATGGATAAGAATGTGCAATCAGCTTACAATATCATCATGGGAAGAGTTGGTTTGAAGAAGTTCGAAGCAGTTCCATGTACAGTACATCAGTGCTTAAAATTCCCAACAAATTTCGGAGTGGGAGTTGTGAAAGGTGATCAAAAAGTAGCTCGGGAATGCTATTATTCATCTGCCGAGCAAGAGGAGCTTGAAGAGTCAAGGAAAAAGACTACTACCTACCAGGTGGATGAATGTACAGAAATTGAAACATTGGATCCCAGAGATGAATCCCAACTTGTAAAAGGACAGGTGGTGGAATCTACAGAAAATGTTATTCTGGACGACGAGCACCCTGAACGAATAACCCAGATAGGTTCGACGTTGGATGCTTCTATAAAATAGGAGTTGATAACTTTCTTGAGAAATAGAAAGAAAACTTTTGCATGGAGTCATGAAGACATTCAAGGAATAGATCCTAACTTCTTATGTCATGAGCTCAATGTGAATAAGGAGATCAAGCCTGTAAAGCAGAGAAGAAGAGTATTTAGTCCCGAGAAGAATCAAGCTATACAAGAGGAGGTCCAGAAAGCCCAATTCATTGAAGATGTGAAATATCCAGACTGGTTAGCAAATGTGGTGATGTAAAGAAGAAAAACAATAAATGGAGAATGTGTATTGATTTCACCGATCTCAATAAGGCATGCCCAAAGGATCACTTTCCATTGCCCAGAATTGACCAACTAGTGGATGCTACCTTAGGACACGAGCTACTCAGCTTCATGGATGCTTACTCTGGCTACAACCAAATCAAAATGAAACCTGAAGACAGGGAAAGTACTTCTTTTATTACCCCTAGGGGAACTTATTGTTATAATGTTATGCCTTTTGGTTTGAAAAATGCAGGAGCGACATACCAGCGACTGATGAACAAGGTTTTTGCCGAACAAATCAGTTGTAATATGGAAGTCTATGTCGATGATATGCTGACAAAGAGCAAGAAAGATGCTGATCATCTAGTTGACTTAGGTCAGACCTTTGATCAACTGGATAAATACCAAATGAAGATCAACCCGATGAAGTGCACCTTTGGAGTACGAGAAGGAATGTTCCTCGGGTACATTGTCAACCAGCGAGGCATTGAGGGGAATCCAGATAAGATCAAAGCTCTTTTAGGGTTGCGATCTCCAACGACGAAGAAAGAGGTGCAGAGTCTTACAGGACGAGTTGCAGCGCTCAACATATTTGTATCCCGAGCAACTGATAGATCCTCCCATTCTTCAAAACACTTCGAAAAACTTTCGAGTGGAATGATGAATGTGATAAGGCCTTTCAAGACTTGAAGAAATATTTGGGAACACCTCCACTATTGTCCAGGACAGTAATGGGAGAAAAATTGTTCTTGTACCGGGCAGTATCAGAGAATGCAATCAGCTCGGCATTGATCAGAATGGAGAATGGAGTCCAGAAGCCAATTTATTACACAAGTAAGGCTTTTCGAGGTGCAGAGATCAGGTACCCAAAACTGAAAAAATTGGCATTGGCATTAATTGAGGCAAGTAGAAGAATGAGGCCATATTTCCAGGCCCATACTATCGTCGTGTATACCGACATGCCATTGAGACAAGCCCTTCATAAGCCAGAAAAATCAGGGAGATTGATGTACTGGGCAATAGAGCTCGGTGAATATGATATTGTGTATGAACCCAGATCATCATGAAAAGGGCAAGATGTAGCAGATTTTATAGCAGAATTTACATATCCTGATACCCCCGAGGAACAAAAGTTGCTCGCTGATCAACCTGTGGATGTTACAGGATCAACAAACACAAACTCAGACCAACTCCGGTTGGTAAAAGGGCTCATGGATGTAGAAGGATCATCAAATTCGAACTCAGACCAACTCCGGTTGGTAAAAGGGCGAGAAGAGATGGTCGACAAAGAGCGATAAATACCAGGGGAGGATGAAAGGAAACAACAAATATTTCACCAAGGAACTCTGTCCGATAATAAATTTGAAGACGAGTTACCTACATGGAGATTATATGTAGATGGGTCATCTTGCACAATAGGTTCTGGAGCAGGGATTGTTTTAAACACCCCAGACGAGATTGACATGGAATACGCCCTGCGATTCCAATTCAAAGCTTCCAATAATGAGGCGGAGTATGAGACCATGATATCAGGTCTTAATTTAGCAAAGATTATGGAAGCGCAACAAGTGATGGTATTCAGTGATTCTCAATTAATTGTGAATCAGGTGATGGGGACATATGCAGTTAAAGGAGAATTAATGGTCAAGTATCATGCAAAGGTGATGGAGTTGTTGGCAGAATTTGATGCCATTCAGTTGATCAGAATACCAAGAATGGAGAATGCACGAGCAGATGCACTGGCCCGACTAGCATCAGCTACTCGTACCGAGCTGCGAAGAACGATACCAATTGAAGTATTAGAAAGTCGGAGCATAGATTAAGACCTGACGATGAATATTATTACCCTTGATTTAGGGCCATCTTGGATGGATCCCATCAGGGCATATATTAAGGAGGGAGAATTACCGGAGGATAAGCTCGCTGCCAAGAAATTAAAGTTTAAAGCTGCTCGGTATGTACTAACTAATGGTGTTTTGTATAGACGAGGAATTATGGAAGGTTTGCAGAGATGTGTACATCCCTCCGAGGTGAAATAATTGATTGAAGAGATCCATGAAGGGTCCTGTGGAGCCCATGTAGCAGGTCGGACACTTTTGCAAAGGGTGATGACGCAAGGATACTACTGGCCGACGATGAGGGCTGATTGTATAGCCTATGCTAAGAGATGTGATAAATGCCAACGTTTTTCCTCCATCCGACGAACTCCACAATCATTGTTGACACCCATAACTTCCCCTTGGCCATTTGCCATGTGGGGAATTGATTTGGTTGGACCACTGCCAACGACCCGAGGAAGATTCAAGTACCTCGTCGTCGCAGTGGATTATTTTACTAAGTGGGTAGAAGCTGAGCCACTTATTGATATGACATACGAGAAGGTGTACCAGTTCGTTTGGAAGAACATCATCTGCCGATATGGTCTCCCTCATGCCTTCATCACAGACCATGGAACACAATTTGATAATGAGGAGTTTGTCGCCTATTGTCATCAGTCAAACATTTTGAAGGTTCATTCAGCACCAGGCCATCCTCAAAGCAATGGACAGACTGAAGTGACGAACAGAACATTATTAAATGGTTTGAAGAAGAGGCTAAGTGAGACTAAAGCTAATTGGATTAATGAGCTACAGTCAGTATTGTGGGCTTACAGAACAACCCCCCGAGCAGCAACTGGAGAATCACCATATATGCTGGCATTTGGAAGTGAGGCCGTAATACCTGCCGAGTTGGGTCTTCCAACACACAGAGTGCTGAATTTCAATTCCCCAGTCAGCGACTTAATGAGAAGATTAGATTTGGACATGCTCGAGGAGGTTAGAGAAGAGGCAGCCATTAGGAATGCTGCTTACCAACAACGAACAGCTCTGTTCTATAACAAGAGGGTGAAGAAATACGACCTAAAAGAAGGAGATTACATGCTAAAGAAGGTCATTCAGAAGCATAATAAGTTGGAAGCAAACTGACATGGACCTTACCGAGTTACAGAAGTTGTTCGACCAGGAACTTACCGAATAGCAACTCTAGAAGGAGAGGAATTTAAGAATGCATGGAATGCTGAACACCTACGCAAGTATTATCAGTGATGTAAAATGTAAAGCAGTTCCATCAATATGAATAAAACGATGATATTTCACCATCTTCTCTCCTTTTATTGAACTCAGATAGTTCGAACTCAGATAGTGGACATGATAGTTCGAACTCAGATCAACTCCAGTTGGTAAAAGGGCGAGAACAAACCATACTCCTTTGGTTAGGAGGCTGACACTGGCTCAGACCAATTTTGGTAAAAGGGGAAGTGGAAAAGATAATTTCAAACTCAGACCAACTCCGGTTGGTAAAAGGGTGAGAACAATACTCCTAAAAATGCCAATCTCGGTTGGTTAGGAAACAAGATATGCTCTCAAATACCAACTTATGTTGGTCGGGAGGTAAGATTATTACAGAAAATACAAAAAGTTCCTCGTAGAACAAAATATTCCAAACTGTACCAAGTATGGTTAGTCGGGGATAAAAACCCACTAACTGTAGTTGGTCGACGAGGAGAAAATATTCCAAATAGTACCAAGTATAGCTGGTCGGGGATAAAAACCCACTAACTGTAGTTGGTCGACAAGCACAATTTAACAACCTTGGCTGGTTGGAAAAAATTTCAACATTTTTATTCTCATTACTTCATTATTAAGTGATCGAGCAACATTACTAATACTTGTAACTTTTTTATTACTAAGTTGGTCGATGAACCACACAATATTGTTATGCAAGCACAAATATAAAGTGTTTGACAAGTACAAGACAATATCAATACAGATCTGCAAACAAAAATGAAAGTCTTTCATAAAATTCAAAATAAATTACAAGTTACATTGATAATTACATGGATATGTATACTAACTGTTACATCAAAATTTCCTATTCTACTTGTCTTTTCCCTTCTGCTTTTGAAATAGGCTCCTCGCCAGCAGGATGATCTTCCAGGCAAAGGGGAGAATTAATGAAGTTTACATCTCGAAGCATTCTGACGTTCATTATTGAAGGTGTGTCCAGTAGATGCTCGGGACGAGATACCTCGATCTGAGAATGAAGATTGTAATCACCAAGGTATTTTGCAATTAATCTCCGAGGAATGGCACGAGCTGGGATCCATTCCATGTCCAAATTATACGGTGGCACAGGCAAGTCAAGTACCCCAGGATCATAATAGTCCCATAGGTAGTGTCCTTGTTCGAGATTCAGCACACCCAAGGCATTCAGCCAACCTTGCTTGTAGCCCTCATTATTGGCATTCTGGATACGATCATCCAAATGGAATAGTGCTTCGTTGTATCCAGCCATCCAGAATTCCCTGGGGTGTTTGTGAAATTGAAATATTAACCTTTCAAGCTTCTCGTGAAGACACTAGATGAAAAGTTCATTAGTCTCCAACGCTGATTTCTTTGAAGAGAGTTGTTGTTCCAGTTCTCTAACTTTCTTGGACAGTTCAGACAAGGCTTGATTTTTTGCCATCAATTGGAATGCTTGGTTTTCCAACACTGATTGAGTACGAGCTTCTTCAAGAGTACGACGAAGAGCTCTTGGTCGTCCCCGAGCAGGTTGAGTATTTTGTTCCTCGTCAACATTTTGAGCAACTCTTCCTCATCCACGAGGACCTCTTCCTCGTCCCCAAATAGCAGTGGAAGGCCCAACTCTTCTCAAAGCCTCTAAATCTTGCCTCAATTTGGCATTCTCAACCTCTAAAAATGAAAATCCCTCATCAGTCACTGGGATTACAGCTATTGAAGAAGAGGCTGCAGACTTAAACTGTGCCAGCTCTTTCTGCAAATTGTTATTATCTTGCTCCAGCAGCTCGGCAATCTGTCTACATGCTTCAACTTCACCCTTTAGGGTTCTATCCCTAACATCATATCCAGCGATGAGCTTCTCGTAGCCCTTCTCGGAAGAAAGCTGCTGATATCTCTTCTCATACCCCTCATGCAACAGGGCAGTTGATTCCTTGTACTGATTCTGAAGCTCTTCTAGGGTACATTGAAGATCTTCAATCATTTCGTAATAAGCCACATTATTGGCTACATCACGATCAAGAAGACATTTCAAGAACTGATAAGCTTCCACTGCTTGTTCTGAAGCATCATGACCAAGGATGTTGACAACTTCTGATGCACTCAGGTCTGTGTAACCAGCCTTATAATATTCATGACATTACCACATCAACTTTGTATCATTAGCAGATAGCAGATCCATCCTGGCTAGAAACTAGCAGAGAAAGAAAAAGTAATCATCAAAAAGAAAATCAAGACAAAGTACAGATAGAAAAGAGACAATCGTATGGAAGAAAAGAACTCAAATTTTATTAGATCATAGTGCAGAGTTACAAAGATCTTGGTTACACTTAACAAAGAAGAAAAATAGAAAGAGAAAACCGAAAAACTTCACACCTTTTCCTTGTCTCCCAAGACTTTCTTGGGAGGCTGGGACGAGGAGCTTGGTTGCTCGGTGGGAACAATGGGTTGGTCGGTTAGAGCTGGAACTTGTTCAGGTGGAGCAGGCAGAGATGAAAGCTCCTCGTCGGCAGGTTGGGTAAGGATTGGATCACCCACTACCATTGAAGATTCTTCGAAGGCAGCTTCGTCCTCTTACCAGAGAGGTGCTGTTGAAACAGTTCCGAGTCGTCATTAATCTTCAATTCTTGCAGGGCCACAACCCAACCATCTCGAAAGTATTTAAGACTCCCATATTGCACTTGAGTCATCATGGCTGCTACCCCCTGTTCCATCCTATGTTCCAGCCGGTGTTGAAGGACTTCTTTACTGCCATTTTTCTTTTTATTTTCTCCGAGGAGAGCTTCTCGGATAGAAGATCCTCGGTGGCCTTCAACTTAGCTTCCACCTCCTCCTTCTGGCGATTCACTTCTCTCAGAAGGGACAATTCTTCTTCTGCCTTTTTCAACTTATTTTCAAGCTCCCCAAAGTTCGTGAGCTTCTCGACATACATCTTTTTCTCTTCCTCCAAATCTTTCACCTTATTTTCCAAACCTTTGGAAACTTCAACGAGCTGCATCTTCTCTGCCTCAACTGCAGCCAACTTCTTCTCCCATTCAGACTTATCCTCGTCATATTTTTGACGGGACTCCTTCAAAGATTTGGTCAAACCCAGTAAAGCATCCTCCACTTCGGACGAGGAGCTAGAAGCCTTGATCGCTTCATCCTTCTTCACAATGGTGTTAAAGCAACTCACCAGCTGAAAAAAGGAGATAATGATAAGTCAGCACAGAGATACATGTATTGATTGAAAGAAAGAAAATTCAGAATATAAGAAACTTACTGAAGCAATGTGACGAGTAGCCAGAGATGTAAGCATATCCCTAGACATATTCTCCTTAATTCCTTGGACTTCAGGAATGGTCCAAGTCTTTACCGAGCTCATTGCAGAGCTCGAGGGAATGATAGTTGGAACACCAGCTCCACTAACTTGGAGCTGAGGAATGGATTTAGCTAAATTGACCTAGGAGGATTTCTTCAGTCTCCTCGGTGGCATTCCAACAGTTTCAACCAAAGAAGAGCTTTTGGTGACCACTTCCACAGGAGCATCCTTCTTGCTCGGAGCCACTGCGGGCTTCTCGGCAGCCTTCTGAGGAGCAACAGAAGGGGAGGCATCTACTTTCTTTATCCCCTTTGGGACGTCAGTCTTGTTCCTTTTTCCATCTCCAGCAGAGGTAGTCTCCTCAAAGATAGCAAGAACTCTTCTTTTACCAATTTTCTGGCTCAAAGGAATATGAGAGTCTGGTGAAGAATCCTCAGGAACTAGCGCTGGTTCACCAGTACTAATTACAGGGCGAGCAGTGAAAGAGGTTGTATAACTCCTATACTGCAATAAATATGAAGCAGACCTGATGTGCTCGTCTGCAACTTTTTGATGCAAACTCCAGATTAGTTTCAAATGCTTAATATTTACTTCTGATTCTTTTGGAGTATTTCTTTTGCTATCAATTCCAAACAAATACATAGTGAAATATCAGTCATACATTTTATCAAACATAATGAAATCATAATTTCAGAAATAAAATAAAATGAAAATAACCTATCCCATTGCCATATGGAGGGCATCTGGGACCTTGATACACTTCATCTCCAATCAAAGGGGCATGTTGCCTGTTTTTAATAACTACCCCATGTTCAAAATAATCCCTATTGGCATCAGGGAGGTTGACTACTAAAGCCCTATTCAAAAATCTAGTTTTTAAATAAAAAATATTATCTAGAACAACCCATCTATAACAATACATAATCTCAGGAATTCCTATACGGGTTCCATGAGTTTGATTTAACCTATACACCCCATTAACTATTCTCCATATGTTGGGGGCTATTTTTGTAGGAACAACATCGAAATAATGACAAAACTATAAGCACAAAGGGTTTGGTGGAAAAGTAAATCCGCATTCAGCAATAAAGAGGCTGGGGAACCAATGCCCCTCAGCCAAACGAAAATTATCTAAAGGATCAGAAAGATCCTCCAGAGTCACCAAAGATGGAATAGAAAAATCAGAGCGGAATTTCTCAAGAGATTCAACAACATAAACCATGGCGAATAAAATAAATGAAGAAGAAGGAAGAAGATCTTACAGGAAAAAGGGAGATCTGTTGACAATGAACGAAGAAAAGGATGAACGCACTAGAGAGAGAGAGACTATGGAAAACTCGAAAGCAGAAATTGGAAAAAGTAGAAGACGATGGGATTGCCTATGAACCTTAAATACTTTGCCTTGGGAAATGGCGAAAGAAATGATTACAAAAAAGAAACTATTACGCTACCGGCGGCTAAAAGGACAAAAAGTGCGCGAATATCGAAGCGCTTATAAAAATTTAAAAAGGCAGATTCTGCGAATCTTAAAGGACGTCCGAACACAGAGAAAATGCTCCTAAAAACCAGGAAGGTCATTTAATATTGCCATATACCGAGAAAGAATGTCCCATATTCCTCAAAGTTCGAAATATGAAACATTGGGGGCTTCTGTTGATACCAAAATTAGTATGCTGATATAGACGAATAATAAGAAGACACGTGTCGATCTACGTGGCACAAGAACAACGAGGAAGGGTATTTCCCCGACCAAGTCATACTCACTCCGAGCAGCAAGTGTACTCCGAGGAGCTCTAATACTCCGAGGAACTCTAATACTCCGAGGAACTCTAATACGTCGAGGAACTCCAACACTCCGAGGAACTCCTGAACAACGATCAACTAAGGCGGTCTGAGCTGCATCTCGGCCACAGCATTGATTGCCAGATAATCAACAGTTCAACTAATCATTGAATGCTTATCATATAGACGTACACTCTTAAAGGGCATTAATTGTTTACCCTTTCACATGTACAGCCTAAGGGCTATAAATACATTGTATCACCCTCATTCAAGGGGGCCGGATTTTCTTGATAGAATTACATATCGAGAACTCCAAAACACTTGGCAATAACAGAAACAGTGGACGTAGGCCATTCTTATAAGGCTGAACCACTTTAAAATTCTTTGTCTCATTTATATTTATCTGTGATTAAATAATTAGAAGCAATCTAATTTTTTACATCAACACCCTCATAGATATTTTCTTGTAGATGTAATCTAAATTCTCAAACTTTGGAGAATTGATGATGAAACCTAATGGCCCATATTTTGGCATATGTTGATTTTTATTGCCTTTAAATGTTTTCGGGCTCTTTTGACCTCTTTGGACCTCGGATAATAAAATTCCTCCATTTTTTAGGTCCTTCTTAACGGTGGCTTAGAATCGCAAAGTCTAAGTGAACCTTTCGCAGCCCTTCCCCGTTGGCCAATAAACACACAGTCTCACCAAAAACGGTTTTTACATGCATTCCAATCATGTCAAGTCTTATCGCATATTGTTAGTTGTATAGATAAAATTGAGATGGAAACACTCAAGCCAATATATGATAGACAAGTACAACAATCAAATATAGCCGTGCATGTGTGCAATAAAGGAGATAGGAGTCAAACATGTAGAAAGATATCACTAATCACATCTCAAGGACTCCAAACAATGTAAAGCACATGGATGAAATATTGTAGCGTCTCAAATCTCTATCAAACAGTCACATGGATAAATGGAATGAAATTATGACTCGGCTAACTGAAATGCTCATCCATAAAAGGAGTAAAAAGAATACAAAAATCTTTTTGAGCTTTTCTAAAAGTTTTATAAAAAACGAAAATCTTTTTGGAATATTTAAAAGAATAAATAAATAGCTGTACAACAAAACAATAATACATATAAAATATGCTAGCAATAGGAGGCATATGATAAGAACAAGAAGAAGCATCCTATCCTAGACATAGACCAACCCCTCAGTCAACTGTCCAAATCTCCAAAGACTACCTAAGACTCTCAAATCTCAGGGTATCTAAAGGTTTCGAAAAAATATCGGCTAACTGAAGGTCGGTGGGTACGAAACTCAGGGATACGACTTTCTCCTCAACTAACTGTCATATAAAGTTCTCGCGTATCCTGATATGCTTTGTGCGCGAATGCTGGAATGGGTTGCAGGATATGTGAATCGCGCTCGTGTTATCACAGGAAATGGTCACGGTGTCCTGCGAAATCCCATAATCCTCCAGCATTTGCTTCATCCACAAGAGTTGCGTGAAACAACTCCCGACGGCGATGCAATCAGCCTCCATAGTGGAAAAAGAGATGGAGTTTTGCTTCTTGCTCAACCAGGAGACAAGAGCAGACCAAAAATAGAAACACCCACCAGAAATGCTCCTACAACCATCTACATCCCCAGCCCAATCAGCATCTGAATAGGCAAACAAACGGTTATTGGTATCAAGGGAGTACCAAATACCATATGAGAGAGTCCCACTCACGTATTTGATAATACGTTTTAGAGCGAGTAAGTGTGACTCTTTTGGGGATGCCTGATATCGCGCACAGACTCCAACACTAAAGGCAATGTTGGGATGACTGGCAGTCAAGTAGAGAAGACTACCTATCATACTCCGATACAAGGTTTGCCCCACATCCTTGCCTGAAGTGTCCTTACTAAGCTTGATAGAAGTACTCATAGGTGTACGTGCATGCTTAGCGGAGTCTAAACCAAATTTCTTCACTAGGTCTCGCGCATACTTGGATTGGGAGATGAACATCCCATCCTCTAGCTGATGAACCTTGAGACCGAGGAAGAAATTAAGCTCACTAACCATACTCATCTCAAACTCACTTTTCATCTCATTCTTAAAATGATGAGCATGTTGGGAGCAAGTGGATCCAAAGACTATGTCGTCCACATAGACCTGGGAAACCAAAAAACCACCGTCATCTTGCCTGACGAACAACGTCATATTAACTCCCCCTCTCTTGAAGCCACGAGCTAAGAGATAGGAAGTAAGCCTTTCATACCAAGCACGGGGTGCTTGCTTCAAACCATACAAGGTTTTCCTTAGATAATAAACGTGCTCAGGTTTCTTGGGGTCTTCAAACCCTTTTGGTTATTCCACACAAACTTCCTCCTGTAGAATGCCATTCAGAAAGTCACTCTTGACATCCATTTTATATAACTTAAAGCGCAGATGACATGCGAAGACGAGTAGTAAGCGGACGGACTCAAGCCTCGTAACAGGAGAAAATGTCTCCCCAAAGTCTACACCCTCTATTTGTGTGTAGCCTTAAGCGACCAACCTAGCCTTGTTTCTGATTATATTACCATTTTCATCCATTTTATCTTGAATATCCACCTGGTACCTATCACATTAGTCTCACTAGGTCGGGGGACAAGTTCCCAGACATTCTTCTTTTTAAACTGAAGTAACTCATCCTGTATAGCAGATATCCAGTGTTCATCCTTGAGTGCTTCGTTGTGATTCTTGGGCTCGACTTTGGACGTGTAGCAAAAGTGGCTAACGACGTTCTCTAGTTGAGCACGAGTCTTGACCCCAAGAGTGGGATCACCTACAATGGAGGCAGGATCATGACTCTTACGAACCTAAGCAGGTGTGTCCCCAAACACAGGAGTAGGGTCCACTGAGTGTGGGTGAGGGATAAGTAAATGACTGCCCGAAACATCCTCATCCTCACACGGAAGGCTATAATCAATACACTCCGAAGGTTCGTCATCTTGCATGGTGACGTTTATTGACTCCATAACCTTAGAGCTCTTCAGTTTAAAAACCCGGTACGCTCTACTATTCGATGAATACCCTAGCAATATGCCCTCGTCGCTTTGGGAGTCAAACTTTCCTCATTGCTCTCTATCCCGTAGGATGTAGCATTTACTCCCAAAAACACGGAAATATGCAAGGTTGGGTTTCTTGCCAGTCCACTATTCATAAGTCGTCTTAAGTGTGTGTGGACGTAGGTAAACCCTATTCACCGTGTGGCATGCAATAGACACTACCTCTGCCCAAAATCTCCTAGAAACATTACGACCTAGAAGCATAGATCTAGCCATTTCGTGGATCGTCCTATTCTTTCTCTCAACAATCCCATTTTGCTGAGGAGTCTTCACAGCAAAAAACTCATGTTTGATCCCTAAGTTATCACAATACAGATCTACTTTTGCTTCCTTAAATTATGTGCCGTTGTCACTACGGACCCTATTAATAGTGAATCCGTGTTGATTTTGTAGGACACGTCACTAAGTCGTTATAAACTCAATAGCATCGGATTTCTCCCTCAGAAAGCCTACAATCGAGTATCAGGAGAAATCGTCTACCATCATGAGGATATACCTCTTACCACCTAAACTCTCAGTACGAGTAGGACCCATAAGGTCCATGTGAATCAGCTCAAGTACTCGGGAGGTGGTAATGGAATGCAACTTCATATTAGGGCTTCAAATTTGCTTTCCCAATTGACAGGGTCCACAAACCGTGGAAGTTGACTTTCCAAGAGATGGTAAGCCACATACTAGGTCATTTTTGTCTAAACGAGTCAAATCTCTAACGTTCACGTGACCTAGACGTTGGTGCGACAGAGATATAGGAGTGATCGTGGTGCTGTTGCAGACAAGTGAGGATGTGGGCTCAGTCCCATAGCAATTATCCTTTATCCTCACCCCTTGCACTAAAAGTTTACCGACTTGATTATAGACCTTACAAGCGTCCCGGTCAAACTTTACGGCAAAGTCAGCGTCGCACAACTGGCTAATGCTGAGAAGGTTTGCTTTCAAACCTTTGACGTACAAAACATTCTCCAGCTTAGGAAATCCTGGTAACTCTATTGTACCTCGTCCTACAATACTAGACTAGCTCCCATCTCCAAAGGTGGCCCTACCATCATTATAATCCTTAAGGTAGGTAAAAAATGAGGCATCACCTGTCATGTGTCTGGAGCACCCACTATCAAAATACCACTGTGAGGTATTATGAGCTTTGAGAGCGACATGGACAATAAGGGCTTTCTTATCTATCTTAGGCACCCAAGAAGTGGTAACCTTTTGTTTACCCTTGTTGATGTTGGTTTTATCCGGAATGTGAGAAACATTTAAAGACGGCAAAGACATCCGTCGTAATTTCTCCATCAAACTCTGTGATGTGGCAGCTAAAAACTCAACACGCTCTCTCAAACTAGAAAATTCATCAGTATGACGTGGTGGAGTAGTAGTACGTCGTGTCCGACCCAAACTATAGCAAAACTCCCTGAGGTGGCCTTTTCTTTTGCAATATGTACAAAAGAACACAGTCAAAGGCGGACCTTGGTTTGCTTTTCTTGGTCGAACTCTCTTTCGAGGTTTTTGACGATGGCCATAAGGAGTCGTAGTAAACTCAGGAACATGTCTAGGTGCAATTTGGGACGTGGAGGCACCATCACAACCTATTCCCTTCCTATCACCAAAACCTAAAGCGGGGCTGAGGAGCATCTTTCCCATCTTTCCAGTTCTGTCCTCGATTTGAACCTTGACTTCCCGTGCTCTCTCAAGATCATGAGTAATCTGGGCAGCAAAGGCTTTAAGTTTCTTCCGAGTCTCCATGGAGGAATGAAGCTCACTCGTAAGACTAGCCACATGTTTAGTCAAGTCCCCTCTCTCTTTCTAAAAACACTCTTCTCTCTCTCTAAACAAACTCTTTTTCTCATCACAGGCAGATTCTCGCTCTCTTAAGGTAGTGCAGGTGGAGGACTCTCTCTCTCTCTCTCTCTCTCGCTTTTTTTAAGTCTTCCTCTAAAGCGGTGATCCTAAGAACTAACGCTTTATTACGCTTTTTAGTTTTGAATGACTCAGAATAAAGCTCGGCGTAGGCGCGTTGGAGATCACTCTCGCTCTCACTTGTGTCATCCTCCTCCTCACTCACATCGATCTCACTGTCGAGGTGTCCCTGTGAAGCAGCATCCTCATCATCGTGAGGAGCACTAAAATTACTCACATGACTAGCCATGAATGCGATGAAGTTACACTCATGCGGTGACTTATCTCCAGAATCCACCGACTCGACCTCACTGTCGTCACTAAGGGTAGCATTAAGGAGAACTTTGCCCTTTTCTCTGTTCAGCCTAGTAGCGCACTCAAAGGCTCTATGACCCCTACCGTCACACTCAAAGCATCTCTCACTTTCTTTCCTAGGAGGATCTTTAAAAACTTTTTCATTTTTCTTTTCAGACTTATTTTTATCAAATTTCCTTTTGTCTTTAAAATTACCATTTTTCTTGAATTTGAGAATTCTTTTGAAGTTTTTAGCAAACAGGGCTAAATCATCTAGATCAAAATCACACTCAGAATCTAACGTATCAATCTCTATTTTTCTAGATGACTCTCTCTTTCTTACCAACCCCTCACCTTTTCTCTCCTGGGCATTAAGTGCAATTCCCTTATCTTTAGACTTGACAGATTTAGGGAACATATCAATCTCATAAGTTTGCAAATCTCCTACAAGTTCCTCCAATTTTAGCGTATTTAAATTACCCATTGAATTTAGCACAATGACTTTAGGGATAAAATTCTTAGGCAGAGAACGAAGAATCTTTTTAACAACTCTAGGATTAGGAATATGTTCACCAAGATTAAAGCTAGTATTAACAATGTAAGAGAGCCTAGCATAAAAGTCATCAAAACATTCAGTTTCATGCATGGTGATGGTCTCAAACTGAGTTGTTAAATTTTCAAGTTTAGACTCTTTCACAGCATTCGTACCTTCATGGATAAGTTGCAAAACATCCCATGCCTCTTTTGACGTGGTGCACGTCATTATGCGTTTGAACTCATCAGGTGTAACAGACCCAGAAATAGCACTTAGACCCTTAGAATTAAAAGATGACCATTTAAAT
This sequence comes from Sambucus nigra, assembly GCA_949130495.1. NCBI lineage: Eukaryota > Viridiplantae > Streptophyta > Magnoliopsida > Dipsacales > Adoxaceae > Sambucus > Sambucus nigra. The sequence goes on from OX422217.1 coordinate 205,708,451, forward strand.
TTTTCTTCAGTCCAAGAGGTGACAGGTTTTAAATTGGTCACATTTTCAACAGTGACGGAGGGAGGTATCCACCCTATTTCAACCAAAATCCAGACACGTTCATAAATGGATTTTAATGCAGATCTCATGCGGGCTTTCCAATATGCATAGTTTGTCCCATCAAAAACTGGCATTTTATTATATAATTTCTCCATTATGAACACACTCGTTTTCAAAAGTCAATTTTTCTGAAAATTGATATCTTAGAAAAATTTTGCGGAAAATTACACGGTAAAGTTGTGTAATTGGCTCTGATACCAATTTGAAAGAGTGCGCGTGCATTCAAATAGAGATATTATTTAATTAAACATAGTTTTTATCAATTAAGTCCTAAACATGCATCTAGATGTTATTGAATAAGATGATGAAGCAATCAAGAACATTCAAACACACATAATTGAGGAAAAATCCCCCAAAGGGGAAAAACCATTTATTTTCATTATAATATTGTAACATACAATTTCTCGGATTACAATGAAAATACAATGACACAGAGTTACCCACAGGCGCCGGATCTATAGTTGGCGGTTGGAAGTTTCCCTTTCCAGGAGGGCATCAATAAAGAAGAAGAACGATCTTCTCCACAAGGATATGAACAGACATACAAATGTGTTCTTAGGTTGCAAACAGATTCACAAGGGTTTGGCTATGTGGTGTGAATCAAAAAAGAGTCTTGGGACTCAAAAGATGAAGACTTAGAGTATTTAGGACTCTGAAAATTATCTCTGAAAAGTCTTACTAAACAAATCCCCGAAGTTGGTTTATAAAAGAAAACCTGGCCCTAAAAAATCTGAACACGATCTGCACGATTTTATCCCAGGCGGACCGGTCCGGATTTGAGGCGGATCGGTCCGAGGTCGGATAGGTTCCTTTTTGAATAGGGCTTCTTCGGTTCGCAATCAGTCCGAGGTATACTGGATTGAAGCATAGCGGACCAGTATGGAGGCGGACCGGTTCTTTTTCTAAAATGGCGGATCGATCCGTGGCGGACCGGTTCCTTTTTAAAACAGGCGGACCGGTCCGGTTGTCCAGAAAACTTGATTCCTTGATTACTTTTGATATTCGAATCCGTTGATAATGATGAGATATTGAATTTCTTCAACGATGTAACGGCTTATGACATATACATAAATGATGGACAAAATGTCCTTACAGGGAATAAATAGTAGATTAAATTAAAATGCATAAATTAATTAATCATGATCAACTTTACCTAGTCCTAGATATACAATTACTAACACATCATACATGGAACACAAATATTGCAAGATGAAATAATAATTTTCATTAATAATAATCAACTTACAAATTTCGGTGCAAGACTTTGAGCTCCAATACATAATATGCTCCCAAGTTTCACAAAATGATCTTCCAAATATCCCAAAAATACACACAAGGTACAATATTTTTTTGGGTGTTTATAAAATTAATTATGTCTAAACAATGCTCTATACACAAATTTATCTCTCCCAATTAATTCCTCCTCCTTACCCTATCAAGTTCCCCTTTTATAGTTGCAAAATCAGGATTTTAGGTTACTTTGGTAATTTTCCAAATTTAAATAATTATGGAATTTAAGGCATGGGGCTGCTGATGAAAAGGGGCGTTAAATATAATTGGTTTTCTTTTTAGAAAAATATTAAAAAAAGAATGGGCTTAAAAGGTTTTAAAATGAAGAAGTTATTAAAGAAATAAGAAGCATGGGGTAGGTAATAAAGAAAACAAAACTGCAGGGGCTGAAGGGAATCTCTAGGAAAGCTGTCGTGTGCATGAACGCGTGATATGAAGATGGACTTGCACTGATCCGACGGATCTTGGGAGACCATATGCTCCGTTGGGATGGCGACACGTGGCACCCAAGATTAAATAGAAAAATTAGTGGCAGAATCCCTTGCCAGCGTGAATCGAACACAGGACCTTTCGGATTGAAAAACTCGCTCATAACCAGCTGAGATTGTCAGGACATTTTTGTCCATCATTAATTTGTTATGTCGTACGCCGTTACACCGTTGAAGAAATTCAAGATACATATAGTCATCAACGGATCCGAATATCAAAGAAGAGGAGGAATCAGAATTCTGTACAGCCGGACCGGTCCACCCAAAGAAAAAGAACCGATCCGCCTGCGGACCGGTTCACCCCTCAGCCGGACCGATCCGCTGCTGAAAAGCCAGTACACCCCGAACCGGAAGCAAATCGAAGAATCCAAAATTAAAACGAACCGATCCGCCTACCCGGACCGATCCGCCTCAAACCCGGACCGGTCCACCTGGGATAAACACAAACAGATCGTGTTCAGATTTTTAAGGCCCAGAACTTCTTTTATAAACCCACTACGTGGAGTTGGTTTCTAAGACTTATTCACACGATTTTCAGAGTACATAAACCTTAAAGTCTTCACTTTTACGAGTTTCAAAACTCATGGTTTGATTCACACAACTGCTCATACATTTGGGAATCACTTTTGGTAAACTAAGAACACAAACCCAGTTTCTCTTCAACCCTTGTGGAGAAGACCGTTCTTCTTCTTCATTGCAGCCCTCCTGGAAAGGGATATTTCCAGCCGCCGACTACATAATCCGACACCTGAGGGTAATTCTTAGTCACCTGTATTTTTCATTGTAATCCGAATTTGTATGTTACAAAGTTATAATGAAAATAAATGGTTTTGCCCCTTTGGGGGATTTTTCCTCACAAGCATGTGTTTGAATGTTCTTGCTTAGTTCATTATCTTATTCAATCACATATTGTTGCATGTTTAGGGTTTGTTTGGGTTAAAAGGTGTTTAATATATAATTTCCTCATTTGAACGCAAGCGCATACTCTCTTAGAGATAACTAGCAACTGATTAAAAGTATTGCACATATTAAATGATAACCCAAATAAAGTTCTTGTTTTTCCTTAATTACATAAAGACCCAAATCTTCATATCTTCTTCATACGACCTCCAAACTACGAATCGCAAAAATCGACATGACCCTCAATTTGGGACCAAAAATATTTCAATAGTGTTCGGGTCTCGGGGTTGACTTCGGGTGTTGACCCGAGCTTTTGACTTTGACTTTCTTTCGAATTCGAACTTTGCATGGCCATAAATTCTTCGTTTCAACTCTGATTGACACATCGTTTGAATCCGGGCATCCCTTGATTCGAGGCCTTCTATTTCCGTGTTTGGTCCAAGTTCTAAATCAATCATTTTAATTTACAATTTTCCCTTGATGGTGCAGAAGTGACCTTTTCATGCTCAATTTGCGTCCGAACTTTACCGATTTCCTTTTAAGTTTGTCAATACTCAAAAAAAGCTTGCACAAGAGATTAGCAATATAAGATGTGAGCGTGAAGTACTCAAAAATTGCATTATTAACCCTATTTATTATGAAATTTGTATTTTTCTTTTAAATAATAAATATAACTCTAAAAGTTCTTTATTTATGATGTGAGGGGACTAACAAATCCTAGATTTGAGTGTAAATAATACAAAGTAATGCACTCATCAGGTACTAGACATATCTTTAGTGTACCCTAAACCTAGGTTGAGAGTACTTTTCACATATTTAATGATTCTTTTCACACAAATAAGGTGGCTCTCTTTAGGATTACATTGGTATTGTTCATAAACACACACGACATACATAATGTTAGTTCTGGAAGCATTAAGATATAAAAGACTTCCAATCATGCTGCGATATAAGGTGGAATCGGTAGGTTTCCCATTTTCACCTTTGGATAATTTTACTGACGTTCTCATGGGAGTCCTAGATTCTTTAGAATTCTCTAATCCAAACTTTTGACTATCTATAGAGCATACTTAAATTGCGATACGAATAACCCATCTGAATTTTGCTTAACTTGGAGTCCTAAGAAGAATTGTAACTCCCCCATAAGCGACATTGGAAACTCATTATGCATGATATCTGAAAATGTTTTAGCTTCGGTAGGAGACGTGGATCCAAATATGATGTCAACGTACACTTGGGCTATTATAATATTTTTGTGAATTTTCTTCACAAAAAGTGTTGAGTCATTCCCTCCTCTCTTAAAACCATTATTTAACAAAAAAGAGGAAAGATGCTCATACCAGGCTCTAGGAGCATATTTTAACCCATAAAGTGCCTTCTTTAGACGATACACATGGTTTGGATTGTGTGGATCTATGAATCCTTTTGGTTGCTCTACATAGGTCTCCTCAGTTAAGCTGTAATTAAGAAAGGATGATTTAACATCCATTTGATAAAGTGTAAATTGCAAATAATAAGCTATTACAAAGAGTAGTCGTACATATTCCATACGAGTGACAGGTGTAAAAGTCTTGTTGAAATCTTCTCCTTCAATCTGAGAATATCCCTGAGCTACTAACCTAGCTTTGTTTCAAATGACCATCCCAGTCTCATCAATTTTATTTTTAAATAGCCAACATGTTCCAATAACCTTTTTATTATTGTGCCTGGGAATAAGATTCCAAACATCATGAATGACAAATTGATTAAGTTCTTCTTGCATAGCAAGTATCCACATAGATTCATTCAAAGCTTCATTTACATTCTTTGGTTCCAAGAGGGAAACAAAACATGCGAAATGAGCTAAATTGCGAACTTCAGATCTTGTCCTCACAGGCTCAGTAAGGTTACTAATAACACTATCTACATGATGGTCTTTTGAAACCCAGTTAGGTACTTCAGGTATTTCAATTTGTAAAAGATCATCTATCACTGAGGAGTCGAATGTTAACAAATTATCATAATCATTCACGATAGTTGGCCTTTTATTAATACTCTCTACATTAGTGTCACTTACAACTACATTAATGGATTCCATAAGAGTCTTAGTGTTAAGATTATACACATGATAAGCACGACTGCTAGGATAATATCCTAAAAAGATAGCTTTATCTCCTCTAGATTGAAACTTAGATAGGTGTTCTATATCTTTACAGACAAAGCATTTACCACCAAAAGTCCTAAAGTATTTCAGGTTTGGTTTTTTATTGTACCAGAGTTCATAAGGAGTTTGTTTAGTGTTTTTTCTGAGATATACTCTATTGATTATATGACAGGCTGTTCGAACAGATTCAACCCAAAAGTATTTAGGAAAATCTTTAGCATGGAGCATGACACGAGCCATCTCCTGAATAGTGCGATTCTTACATTCAGCAATCCCATTTTATTGGGGGGTCTTAGGTGAACTAAACTCATGTTTGTAGCCATTATAATCACAGTATTCAATCGCTCCAGAATCAATAAACTCACCGCCTCTATCACTTCTAGTCTTATTCACTTGGGAATCCTTTTCATTTTCAACGCAAAGTAAAATTTTCAGAAATTTCCTAAAATTTTTAGATTTATGTTTTATGAAGGCAGTCCAAGTGAATCGAGTGAAGTGGTCAACCATAACAAGAATATAACTATTTCCACAAAGGCTTACAGTTCGAGAGGGACCCATTAAGTCCATATAGATGAGTCCTAGAGGTCTAGTGGAGAGAATATCCTTAATCTTCTTGTGAGGGGCTTAATCATTTTTCCTATTTGACATGGTCCACAAGTTACGTTGGAAATAGGTTTGATCTTAGGGATACCTCTAACTATCTCTTGAGAAGACAACTTGCTTAGGCTGTCGTAATTTATGTGACCCAATTTGTTATGACATATCTCATTGTCATCTAATCTGGCAATGTTACAAACTTCAGTACTCGACTTAACAGTATAACAATTTTTTTGGAGTACGAAGTCTTGTAATAATGCACTCACCATTTTCATTTAAAATTTTGCAGTTATTCTTGGAAAAGGTGACAGTATGATTTGAGTCATGAAATTGCGAAATACTAAGTAAGTTGGCTTTGAGACCCTTAACTAATAGCACATTTTCAAGAATAGGAAGACCTTTTTCATGGAGTGTTCCTTTACCTATGATTTGGGCTGATATACCATCTCCGAACATGACACTTCCATCAGAGAAATTAATTTTATTTGAAAGTTTGGTATCATCCCCAGTTATATATTTAGAACAACTAGAATCTAAATACCATCCAGATGATGTTTGTTGGTCTTTTAAAGCATTGATAACAATGTTACACTTCATCTGAGGTACTGGATCATCTTTTCTAATCCAAATTGCTCCTGTCTTCAAAATCATGCTCTTATTTGCTCTCATTTGGCAAAACTTACGAGCATTAGATTTTTGTTGAAAAATGTTTTGTGCATGCCTTTGTATTTTATGAAAAGGTCACTATAGAAATATTGATTTTTCTCGGCACAAATTAAATGCCGAGAAAAGTACTAAAAATGCCAGGAACACTTTTGGCAGCATTTCCACTAGTGCGGTAATAGCCAATGTGGTAAAAACAACGACATTTTAAAAAATGCCGCAAAAAGTTAGCAGCATTATTTAAATTGCTACAAAAAAAACTTTGGGGGGCATTTATATTAATGCTGGTAATAATATTTTTGCGGCATTAAAAAAATATTGAGAATAACCTTTTGCAACATCTATATAATGTTCAACACACTTTTGGCGACATTAAAAAAATGCCGAGAATGATAATAGCGGCATTAAACAAAATGTTAATATTATTTAACAATATTGACTGGGAACAAGTGTTTAAAAAAATCATTTATAACAAGTGTTGTATTTATGTGAAAATACACTACCATAACATCAAATTAAGAGAGCGGCAATCAAATTAAAACGTCATTAAATTGAAACCAATAACATTCATCATAAATAAACATAATTGAGCTTGGAACAAGTATGCATCCACAAAATAAAATGTATTACATGTCCAATAATAAAAAACAGGGAAACATGAAGCGAAACAAAATTTTATATAATGTTCCTTGTCCATCAAAGTCAAACATCATCTTCAACCTACAAATAAAAAAGTCAATCGTTAGTCATTCATACTTATTCTTTAGTATTTTAATTAAAAAAATTAAAATTAAAATAAAAAATTAGTACATTAGCAATATGCCACGCTACGGTTGAATGATATGCATCTCTAAATGTGGACTCGTATTCATAAGGTCTAGGCAATGGTTCATTTATTACAAATGTTTTCTCAATATATACTTCCCTAAAGTCTTCACCCAGTGGTGTACCACCTACTTTTGTTGAAGGAGTCCTTGCTCATAATGAATCCACGTGCCACAACCACTTTTGGATGTCCGGAAGTAATAAGGTCTACAATTTTGGGAAGTGCATTATTTGAGTCTCTTTGTCATGATTGATTGTACTTCGTCTTCTTCTTTGATGGTTCTTTCTACAAACATGATGAATATGTCATCAACCATGTATTTCTGGAAAAAATTGACAGAGTTTTATTTATTTTTAAGATATCCCAAAAATTTTAGGACTATATACAACCAAATAAACCAACAACCTAATGTCAAGTATACATAAACTCCCCAAGGAAGCGCAGATATATTGTGCCCTTTAAAATTCTTTAAATTAGTAACATACCTGGATTAAAGTAGCATTAGTTTGTTCACTAACACGAGCAACAGTCTCGGGGGCAGGAAAGTGTTGAGAATTTGTAATCTACAAAAAATGAATTATTTCAGTCATGAAAACGTGAAGTCTTAAATTATGATTTTAAAAAGTAGTTTTCTACTTACCTATTGAGATGGAGCTAAATGGTGATTTGATTGTGGTACCACTACAGGCTAAAATTGGTTGGTTTTTTCTAATTGTTGCTTGAGTTTCAAAATAGATTATATGATGATATGGTTTGATCATTGGAGGATTGAGGAACCTGTTAATAGCATGATTTAATATTAGAACATACATAAACACACACACACACACACACACACACACATATATATATATATATATATATATATATATATATATATATATATACACACACATGATAATTCATGCATAATATTTTTGTACCATTGCTTCAGCGGAATCCTTATCGATGGCTGAGTCATCGCTCCTCTCGTGTGTTTTGATGTAAACATCAACTAACGAAACCTTTTTCCCTTGATCAACCTCCATCTTCATAAACTCAATGACTTGTAAGTCGTTACATAAATAAGTTTGATAACATAAAATAATATTCACAATCAAAATATTTTATAAAACACCTTATGAGCAACATTCGCATGACTTTCTTCCGAAAGTATATGGTGTTCTTTGAGTAGCTGAACATTTTTCTAAACATTTTGGGTCGTTGAGGTAGTGAACCAAAGTAGTATAGCTAATTCTTTGCTGCATAAAAGGGAATAAACTACATATCGAAGAGTAATTATTTACACATTTTCAAAAACCTCGTATTTAGTGAGTTTGGTAGCATCACACAATACTAAAAAAACTTCAGATAATAAAGAGAGGCAAGCATTTGGTTACCTCTTTTTTTTTAAGCCCTGAACCTCCACACGAACGAGCCCTTTGGACTCCCTCGTGTTTGCTAAACAGGGGGGTGCAAGTGCCAGAGCCACCTTAACACACACCCCAATTTAAATCTGGCACCCGAGGGGAATCGAACCCAGAACCTTACGGCATACCCGCACTGCTCAAAGCCCGACCTTACCCTCAGGGTAGGTATCCGTGGGGAGGGATCGAACTCATGACCTATGGTCTAGAGCGAAACCCTCCTTACCAATGTATTGCCTAAAACTGCAACAAACCGTACACATGGTCTTGAACTCTATGGGGACCTCTTGTCATGCGTATGATACAATAGATTCATGAGATACAAGATACCATAAATTCATAAAATTGAAAAAATGTCCCAATAATAATTATTATCTCATCATACAAAATTGATACTCATAATTACAAAGAGATGAGTGCAAAAAAAGTTTTGAGAGTTGGAGTGGTGGGGAATCCTATTGAAAATTTCTACTCCCAAACATTAATATTTAGTGACCTACAACATGAACTTAAATAAACGAGATTAGATAATTAATTAGAAATACCTTTAACTACTAAGTCGCAAAGAACAAACTATCAAGAAGTAAGGGATGTAATGGGAAAAGGAAATGCTAACATAGAAGAGCAAACATAAACAGAGGATAGAGAGAGAGACCATAATTATCATCGCATCTCTATTGCTATGTAGTATACTGTATTATTTGAATAAAATTATTATACCAGTTACGGTTATTTTTTATCAAGATTAACGGTATGGAAATGGTTAATTAAGTTCAAATGGGTTACGCATGCTTTTTTCTAATAACTCTCAAGTAATTATGTGGAGAATCATTACCAAAGTTTTTTTCTAATAACGCTCAGGTAATTATGTGGAGAATCTTTACAAAAGATTTTTTTTCTAATAACGCGCATTTAATTTTGTGGAGAATCCTTTTGATCGGGGTAACTGACTTAGATCAATCAACTGATATGGAGAATCCCAATTAGACTCATTGTGATCGGGGGCAATTAACATGGGTATCTAAGTCATTTTATAAGTTTTTTAATTTAATAATTGAAACATATTGATGGGGGTTGTTTACAGGAAATATGGGTTTATCAAAAAACACCCTTTTAAAGAGGTATCAAAGTACTCCCCTCTCCCTTAGTACATATTATAGATGATTTGTTCTCAATTTAAGAAAAGAAAATCAAAAACCTATTTGTACCTCTCAGCAAATTGAGCAAAACCATATCGTTTGCCTACTGGTATTTGCACATGAACTAACTGCATGTACTGGCTGAAAACTTGCCTCGGATGGTCATCCGTAACATTAGCATCCAAGGCACCAACAAATATCTGCAATGAAACTTGAAGACTCTTGAGCATTATATTCTTAATAAAAAAAAGGAAAGAAAATCAGTTGTTTATACCATATAAAATACTGACAGTTGTATTATTGGGATCCTCCTCACTCTAAGTTCCTTGAGTGTTCTGGTATGAACCTGGAAATAGAATAAATACAGGTAAAGATAAGCGAAAAGGAATTGCTAAGTAATAATGCTTCTAGTTCAATATTAGAAGAGCGTAGATCCATTAATGCAGAACCCTTGATGGAGATTTGTAGGATGTAGCAATATCATAGATAAGATTATTGTAATAATATCAATCTTTATATAGAAAATTAGTTCATTTCATTTTATTCAGCTCGTATTTGACAGTGATGTATACTAGCTGACGCGGAATATTTTGTAGTAAGAAATTACGTAGGTGTCTTGTAAATTCTTTATAATAGAGTTTTCTGCACTTAAGAGGGGTTGGGGGTGCTGGTTGGGTTACAAATAAAAATCGTCGAGAGAAGTTTCTTGCTAAAACTATGTAGTACAAGGGATTTTTCCACACTTTTTCTCAAAATATTTACTTCATAGAATAATTTCCTCTGATATTTTACTGGTATTGTTTACTTGACCACAACATTTTTCATTGCAATTAGACAAGCTTGAGAGTAATAACAAAATGACCAAATTTGGATGGAGCCTGTATCAGTGAACTAAAATGCGCCTATTTAGATATATGCAATAGCTGAGTGCTTAATTAACAATCATAAACTCGCTCCTCTGTTAAAATTTTCGGTTAAGTGATACAATTACACTGATTCAAAGCAGTATTTCTATGTAATTACAGGCCTAATGAGATATGTTTTTTACTATTTAAATCAGGTCATCAACCATTTCTCTATTGCAGAAGATACAACATATAGGAGGCATAAAAAATATATGTGCATTAGTACTCCTCGTACAAAAATCACAACCGGAGTATATACTTTTAGCAGTAAGTTTGTTTCTCCAGTTAGACATGCTGGTAAGTTGTTATTTTTGTAGTTGGGTGATCCCAGAATCACTAGGACAACCTTTCATCTCTGGTAAATAATAGAGTTGGTCATAAGAATTTAGTTATTTAACCTTTAGTCTCATTGTTATGTGCATTGTGAATTTGGTACGTAAAGTTTTGCATAATACAGATTATGCACTCAAAATTGTCATATATACACTTATATAAATCTCACCAATTTAGTAATACAAGAAGACAAAAAAGTGATTACTGATGTAGCTAGATGATGAACAAATTTCAGGAAAACTCTTGTGGTAAAATTGTGTATAGAGAAGAAGCAGTGGAGGCTCTCCTTGAGTCACTGACATGTGAAGATAACTCTGCTGCACAACAATTATCAGCATTTATTTTATCAAACCTTGGTGGAACTTATGCTTGGACAAGGGAGCCATGTACAATAGCATGGTTGGTGAAAAAGACTGGTTTGACCTCGCTGCATCACAAGAATATGATAAGAAACTTTGATTGGTTAGATCAAACCTTACAAGTGAGATATCATAATTTAAAAAGGAAAAAAAAGAATTTGGGGAGAGGGGTGAGGGGTCAATTAACTGTCTTTCATCTATTAAACATGTTTTGTGGAATTGATTCATGTTTTCAAGGGCTATATCTCTAGTTTTGTATTTATTACAGGAGAATTGCGAAATTTGTAGGATGCCGGTACGAATACTTGGTGCAACAAAATAGCAAGATGCATCTTAATGTTTTGGACTCCTGTATTTGAAGAATTGGAGAAGGGACTGAAGAGCAAAACAAAGAGGGGTTCTCTAGACTGTCTCACAGCTATCGCATGGCTTGGCTGCGAAATTGTGAAAAGTGTAGATGATTTGAGACATTATGCGTGTGAGATATTACTACGTACAATTGAGCAATATGTACATCCCGAATTGGAGCTAGAAGAAAGGCTTTTAGCATGTCTATGTATCTACAACTGTAGTTCTGGCAGAGGTAATTAATTTCTATAATAGATTTAAGGTAATTTTGACTTGGATACTTCATTATTGGTTTAAATTACATTTTTTGTATTATAATAATACTTTATGACCCCAGAAACCCAATTCATAATTGTTTACTACTACCACCACAATTATGATAGTACGAAAATATAATTTAAAAAAAAAACACTTCATTTTTGCATTCTTCACAGGTATTCATTCATTTTCTTAATAAGTCTTCAAACATGTTATTTTTTTCTTAAATATCTTTTTAATTTATTTATATAAATTTAGAATTATATTTATTTATCAGTGTGTTTCCATCTTATAGTTCCCTAATTGAAATTAAGATACAAAAAACACACATGATTAGGATTTTCCCTCTATCTCATTCTCATCCATCAAGTCATTATTAAAAATAAAAGAGGGAACATAATAAAGGTCAAGGTACTTTGACTAATAGTAAGTAACACTAATAGCTAAATAGACCTAACTACCCCAAAACACTACTCTGGAATATTAATAAGGAACAATTATTCTAATCTTCTAGCTAAGTAAACGTGTAAGATTGGACCTGCTATCCTGGCTATGTCATTGTGTGCATCTCTGAGGCTTTCTAAGAGGTTGTGGTTTAATGGAACAAGAGAGATTAGCTATATTTGGCATCATAGGTGTTGCTTACTCTCACTTAATATCTGATGGTGGTAACTTATGCATTTACTTTAATACAATTAAAACAAAGTTTATAGGTTAGTTCACGGATTTAACATTCAACAGAAATTCAAATGCTCTAAGCCATATGAAAGGAATAAAGAGTCATACAGATCTCATCCTATATTGCAAAAAGGTAAAAGAAAGAGGTCGTCTGATCCAGGCAAGCTGAGCCTGTACTACCACATGAATCAAAAAATAGTGAGTAATGGAAATAGATTGAAAATATCATTAGGAAAAATAGATAACATTTCCACAGAGGGGAGGCTGAAATCGAAGTGAGCATTGATAGTGTCTGGGTAAATCTGAAGTGTCATACCATGTTACAAACATTTGATGTCAAATTTATTGTTGCATTTCAACTCATGGTTAATGTAAAGGCTGAAACTGAACAGATACACCCGCGATGGCTTGGTTTCAACTTTCGGTACCAACTAAACCAAAATTGTCACCCATGCCTATATTAGTGAAATCCACTCAATTAGGCTTGACTCGCCATGTTTGATAGAGAAACGATGGAGACAACACCAATTTACCGAGCCAAAGAGTCTAATTATTTTTTCATACTTTTTATTCTTTATATAAGGTATCACTCGTCTCTCTCGAATCCGATACCGGGTAAAAAACTGGACTGACCGAGTGTTAGGCCAAAATCATGCCAAATACACCCAAGATGACTTGGTTTCGGTACCAACTAAACCAAAACCGTCATCTATGCCTATATTGGTGAAATCCACTCAATTAGAATTGACTCGCTACATTTGATAGAGAAATGATGGAGACAACACCAATTTATCGAGCCAATAAGTCTAATTAATTCTTCTTACTTTGTATTCTTTGTATAAGGTATCATTCGTCTCTCCCCAATTCATTACCAAGTAAAAAATTGGACTGAGCGAGTGTTAGGCCAAAATCGTGCTTTTGAACAATTTGGATTTAATGTAAATACACAACACTAAGACCTGCCAAATTCCTAATAAAGAGAGAGAGAGAGAGAGAGAGAGAGAGAGCGAGAAGTTGACATGCTAACATATATAATTCCCCCATTTCGTAAGAAATAAAATATCTCCACAATAAATACATTGAAATGGGTAAATAAAAACTATGGTCTATGAGAACAAAGTTATAAACGAAAGGAACAGAACATCTAAGGATAACCTAATCTAAGAGTGCTCAACTTCATGGCAACAAATATAACTAAAACCATGCCTGATGTATGCAATTTGAAGCAACTGTAATAACATTGACACCTGCTCTCTAAAGAAATGCTTTTTGGCACACAATATAAGTCCAAAAACAAGCATGAGACGTAAACTTGGAAAAAGACATGTAGTAAATTCCATTTGGTACTTTTACACTCATGGAATTAACTGCTCTATCATTTCTAAAATGGAATAATGTATCTCAATTCTAGTGCATCACCCAAGCTTGTAAAAACATTTCAAAATGTCTATTGTTTAAGAAAAATGCACTAGAAATGAGAGAATTTATCTATGGGATTATATACCCAATGAAGCCACTAATGTAGCATGGGTCGTGGGAGGGGACTTTAACACTGTAACCATAACCAGTGAAAAGGTTGGTGGCAATTAATTTAATCTAGTGTTTGCCAATGATGTTTTAGACCGTGTCGGGAATGCTGGCTTAGTTGACTTGGGTTACTACGGGTCAAAGTTTACTTGGTGGAACAAACGGAGTGGGAGTGCTTCTATTTGGGAAAGAATAGACATAATAGTAGCTAATGTGGAGTGGCAGAATATGCTTAGGGGTATAAAAGTAGAACATTTATCCAAAGTGGCTTCGGATCATTCTCTTCTCTTAGTCTCCTTAAATACAGTGTTGAATGAGGCTCCTATATATGGTTTATTTTCCAGAATTTCTGGATGAAACACTCTTCTTTCTTGGAGTTAGTCAAGAATAATTGGGAGCCCTGTGTTGGAGGTAAACCTATATATGTGTTGGCTAATAATCTTAAAAAGATGAAGACAATTCTTTCTAGATGGAACAAAGAGACTTTTGGCAATATCTTCCAAAATCTTATTGAAGCAGAGGATGAGATTTTAAAAGTTAAAACTGAATTTGAAGAGAGTCTTACTATGGAAAATAGAACAATTATGTCAGTTGCAGTGGCAAATCTCAATGAATATATGAATATTGAAGAAGAGTTCTGGAGGTGAAAATGGTGTGCAAAAAATGGTGTAAAGCTTCTTTTTAGGCTTGGAACTGCCTAAAATCATAACCTCTACAGCGATTGTCCTCATTCCCATAACCGAGAATGTGTCTAATTACGGTGATATGCAGCCTATAAGCCATTACATTATTTTTGAATAAAATCATCTCGAAGACTCTTACTTCTAGATTGACTACTATACTTCCTAAGATCATCTCTCAAAATCAAAGTGGTTTTGTTAAAGGGAGGGAGATTATGAATAATGTGCTATTGACTCAAGAAATGATTTCCAAGTTGAATGCTAAAAATAAAGGAGGTAACATTGCAATTAAACTAGACATGTCCAAAGCATATGATAGAGTGAATTGGTTCCGGCTTATCAAAATGTTAAGATGGTTTGTATTTAATTAAGGTTTAATTAACATGATGTGGAGGCTTATATCAAATGTTTGGCTCTTGGTGATGGTTAATGGAAAGGCAAATGGATTCTTTAAATCTACTAGGGGGTTGAGGCAAGGGGACCCTCTCTCCCCGAGCCTTTTCATTATTTCCACTGAATTGCTTTCCAGGAATCTTGATGTCATTTCAAGGGAGACCAACTTTAAATCTTTCAAAAGTCCTATTGGTTGCCCTATCATTTCCCATTTCTCATTTGTTGACATCATCATTTTGTTTTCTTCAGGAAAATATCTCATCTATAAAGAAGTTGCATATGATTGTTAACAAATATGTAACCCTATCTGGCCAACCGATCAATTCTGGAAAAAGCTCTATTTTTTGCTCCAAATACATTGACACGGGGAGAAAAAGAAGGATTCCAAACTTAATGAAAGTTGATGTAAAAGAAGACCATTTCTTATAATTGGATTGTCCAATTTTCATAGGAAGAAAGAAAAGTGTTTTGTTTGATGATTTAGTCCAGACAATAAGATCTAAGTTAGTTGGTTTGTAGGGTAGATTCCTCTCAATGGGTTCTAGACTCATTTTGATCAGCCATGTCCTTCAATCTATTCCAATCCACTCCATAGCAGCTATCAACCCTCTTAAGATGGTCGTCCACAGTATATAAATGATCTTGGCAAATATCTTATGGGTTCTATTGAGGGAAAACATAAGCACCACTTGGCTAAATGGAAGTATATATGTGGTCCTATGTACGAAGGTGGCTTTAACATTAGATCAATGTATGACTGGATTACTTATTTCAACACAAATCTTTGGTGGAAATTCAGAGAATACATGTTGAAAAAATATTACAGATTGAAACACACTTGGCTTATGGATTCTAAAGGGAGGTCTACCCTTTAGAGAAGAATGATAAAGGGCAGAGAAGAAGCTGAATATCACTCACGGTGGCTTATTGGCAAAGGAAATATTTATATAAGTTGGGATAATTGGATAGATGATGGTCCTTTAGCTCTAGAAGGGTGACATGTTAATTGTTTAGTTAAGGAGATATTGGAAGTCAATGGGGAATGGAATATTTCAAAATTATCCATTAGCATACCTCAACAAACAGTGTACAAAATAGCATCTATGCAGACCTTGGGTATGGAATTGGACCACACTTTAGTTTGGAACAAAGATCGGTCAGGTGCATTCTCTAT
Source organism: Sambucus nigra (assembly GCA_949130495.1). Lineage (NCBI taxonomy): Eukaryota > Viridiplantae > Streptophyta > Magnoliopsida > Dipsacales > Adoxaceae > Sambucus > Sambucus nigra. The sequence goes on from OX422217.1 coordinate 205,724,657, forward strand.
GAAAACTTCTTGGCAATCTATTCGAATAAACATGGTGAGATCATGGAATAACTCTCTAATTTGGAACAAAATTAGTCTAATTAAAATCTCTATTCTCCTTTGGAGACTTTTGAGAGACAAACTTCCAGTTGATGTAGCTATTACGAAATTGGGGATCATAGGTCCATCTATGTGCGGTTCTTGCAAAGAATACAAGGAAGAAGACTCTAATCATCTATTTGTAGAGAGTGACATGGCCAAGGAAGTTTGGTATCATTTTAATTTTCTTTATATTGTCCATACCATAAATACTTCCATCAGGGGCAGACTGATTAGTTAGGGGACTGGTCTTATTAAAGACTCCCCTATAACTATTATAGACGCCTTTATCATTTGGGGAATGTGGATTACTAGGAACAAAGCCATGTATGAGGGAACCATAATATCTATTCATATAGTTGTGTAGCACATAAAGTCCTTATTAGCCCTCTTTTATAACAATATTGAGGGGCATTCTCTCAATAGGAGCCTTTTCACTCAGTAAGTCATTAAAGTCTGTTGGGTTCCCCCTAGGGGTATGGAGATGAAATTAAACGTTAATGGGTGTGACAAGAAGAATCTTGGACATAGTGGAATTGGAGGAGTTCTGAGAAACGCTAATGGCCAATTCTTGAGAGGTTTTGCTAGATTATTGGGTGAAAAATCTAATATCGAAGCTGAAGCATAGGCGATCTTAGTGGGTTTTAGGGAATGTAGGGACCTCTTTCAGTATGGCATCATAGTTGAATCAGATTGTAAAGTGCTAGTAGATATTATGCAACAAAAGACTTCTTGGCGTGGGTCTATCAAAATAACTCTTCAAAAAGTTTTGGACACCATCAAAGGCCACAATGTAATTTTTACTCATATTTTCAGAGTAGGCAATAAGATAGCTGATCTTCTTGCTAATTTTGGATGCTAAAGCAGGAAATCTATCGTCCCCGATGAGATTCATAACTTCCCCAAGGAAATACATGGTTTACCCAGATTGGACCAGCTCGGCATGCCTACCCTCGGAGTTAAAAGAAATAAATTCTCAGTAGTTGGGGCTTCTTTAGCTCTTCTTAGGCCTTGTTCTTTCAATCGTGTATGTATCTTCTCTTTCTTGTGAGCCGACATGATGGGGCTTTACCATCCTAGTTTTGTTATATTACTCTTGGGGGTTCTGTCCCCCTTATATTAAAAAAAAAGTATAAAAGATACTCGTATTAAAATAAGGGGTGGAAATTCGGGTTACTCGTGTCATTATTGTGTTGTTTAGTTTGGATTTGAGTACTAAGTTTTTGTAATAATGAATTTAAAATTAGATCTTTTATTAATCGTGTCACCTTGCGGTATTATAATACGGTTGGCAAAAATGTGTTATTACATAAAAAATTATCACCACCTAAATAAAACCATCAATGTTGTCAAACTATGATGTTCGAATCGAAATGGAAGTGAATACGAAGTGGCTGTAATTCTCCACCAATTATCCTCCGATTTGCGCCCACCGCAAATAAATTTTTTTCAATTAAATTTAATAACAGATTCTTCATGTAGTCTACAAGAATCCTGATTTTCGAAGCTTAACCAAGCTTGGTTATATTTTTCGGATCAACATCCTTTTTGTATGAGGATATATATTCTATATTCGATGGAACTTTGAGATCGAGAGAGGATTAGAGTTGGCCCGAGATAATAAGAGATTTGAGATTCGACATTTCAACATCTTCTAGACTTAAGTTTCAGAATGACATATACAAGTGACTTTTGAAATGTTTGACGCGTGTTTAGATTTTACGATATATGAAATTATGTACTGGGGAAAAATATTTTTTTGCAAATTATATAATCACTTACATCCTACATTCTTTTTTATGGTCAATTATAATTATGTTGAAGACAAATGAAGGTAGTTATTAATTCATACAAAACCCAATGTATCATCTACAAAAAATAAAGGAACAATATAATTTATTTTTATATAATTAATTTATTTCTCAACGCACTCGAATCCTGCATTTTTAAAGTCTCACTTGTACCTCTTCACATCAAATTTACAACTGTGTCAAATTTCACGAATCTCCTCCACGCGCTTTTTTTAATTGTTGAAGTCTGTGAGAACCATTTTGTAGACTTGATCCATTAAATCAACTCTTGAGAACCATTCTTTAAAACTTGATCCCTCACATTACTGATGTTTTATCATTTTTCTCTTATCTCGTAAGGAAATATATATTTTAGAATCACTAAAAAAGGAGAAGAAAATATTCTTGAATTTAGTCTTTAACAAGAAGTGGATTGAAAAGGGAAGAACATTGATGAAGGAACAGACAACAATGGAGCTATCAAATACAAATAACATACCTTTAAACTTGAGAAAAAAACTCCCATTTCTAGAATCTCACAAATCTTATAAATATCTGTTGACCTATACACAAAATTTCATTACACAATCTCAGCCTTAAAAAAATAAATTGACATTAAGAAAAACAATTGGGTATTATCTCACAAAATAAAGACACAAATAATCAACTTGTAACTCAAGTACAAATAAATTGGTGAAGCAAAGGAAATAATCTTTCCTTTTCAATGGTGTAAAGAAATTTATATGTTCCAAACATACTCACACATCATACATAAAAACATTGACGAAAATACATAAACAAATATAATCAGAAACACAAATCAAGTTAAGAAACAAGAATGGCACCTTCAAGTCAATAAAACCTGTGATAAATTTAATCAATATTTAGTTTTTTGTCTTGGATCGCACCAAAAAAAGAGGAGAAAGGGTAAGAACTGTTACCTCAACGTCATACACAAAGTAGTTTCATATTTTTCTATTTGATATTTTGGAAGAAGAGTAGAGATCGCACAACACTTGGAGGATTGGGTTGTCAATTTGATATGTTCGGAGGTATCTGGTAGGTCGATTAGGGGATGCATTAATTTTGGGGTGAAAAAATGCGCGGGATAGAGAAAACACTAGGGCGCCAATATTATTAGCGAAATATCGGGCGTTATTTTTTCTTGAATTTTTTTTAAATGACATAAATTTCCAAACATTTTATAATAATTCCCATATATTAAGAGCACTAGATAAAAATCCCATAAATTTTCAGCACTTGATTAAAAATGCTGGCAAATATTTTGTCCCGACATTTTTAAAAAATGCCGCAAAATAATTGTCGAAAAAACTCAGTTTTCTTGTGGTTTGTTGATCATATAGAGCAATAGGTTTAGTAAAGAATCTCGAATTCTTATTTGATGATGTCCTTTTAGTATTGGATCTTCTCTTCCTATTACGATAGTTAATATTCCTATCAGGCTGTCTAGGTAAGACATAGTGGTTTCGATTCTTCCTAGAATAGTTGAAGTTCTGGTTTATAGAGACGTTTTGAAAAACATCCTTCAAGTGAATGTCCATAAACATCACAATATGAACAGTAGAGGTTATAAGTAGACTGATTTTCCTTAGGAAAATTACTAAACATAGGTATAGGACTAGTTTGAACTCTAGGTTTGTTTTTATTAACCACTAGCTGAAATGGAGGTACAAAACGTCTTATAGGAGGACAAACATATTTGGCCTTAGGTTCAAATTTTTCTTTGAGTTCCTTGACTCACCAAAGTCTAGAATTTTATGTTTTGTCTCAAAATCATTTTTTAAGGACTAAAAGTTTGGACAGACTTCCATAGGTATTTTCCCCCCAAATACAAACTTAATATTTTCAAACATTTTAGGTTGTTTGTCATCTTTGGGACAAAATCCTATTCCAGTCCGATCATCAGAATTGGTTTTGCTATCAACAATAAATTCCTCAAAACATTTTGAATTATTTTCGAACTTAGTATATTTTTTGAAAATAGTTGAGGTCTTTTCCTTTGTTTGTTCCAATTCCAACAAAGTAGCTTTGTATTTTTTCTCCAGAATTTCATTCTTTTCGGACAATTGCTTGAATTTTTCAACAAAATTTTTTATTTGATTTTCATAAACTAGACATTGGGTGGTGTACTCTTCAGCATTAAGTTTAACCATTTGGCTCATGTCATCTAGTTTCCTAGTGAGGTCTTTGAAAACTTTGTCAAGTTTGGAGCTTTTCTTTAGAGTCATAGCATACAGTGTGTGTATATCAGGGAGGTCTTCATTATCTGAATCACTATGTACATAGTGTGTAGTGTCCCTTGGATATTCAATTTTAGGACTCACACACACATTGGCATCGACATTATCGCTTCCCATTTGACTCAGATAGCCCCCATTAGCATCAACAATATTATCAAGTATTAAAGCATCCAATCTAGTAATATGATTATTCACTATAGCATGAGTAGAACTAATAGTATCAAGTTCAGTCAGAGATAAAGGCAGATCATCGTTGTAAATGATTTTAGCAAAGAATAACATACAGGGGTCAATAGTGTTGGGTGACTCAGGCTCATCATTTTTAGAGTCACTTGAGTCATCCGATGTCTTGCATAGGTTAGCCCTAGTATGTTTATGGTTCTTATTCAAATTTACTCTAAAGTCTTGTGCCATATGTCCTAACATTTCACATCTATAGCATTCAACATTCTTGAGATCTCTCACAGGTCTCTTGGGATTATGGGTATTATGGTTTTCATATCTCTTCTCACGAGGTTTGATAATGGAAGGATTTTAATAATTTGGCTTGCCTTGTTCATTTGCCATTTTATTTCTAATCTTTATCAACTTTTTAAAATTGTTTAGACATCAAGGCAATATGATTTTCAAGACTATCCAAGTTACATTCCTCATCAGATTCTAAGTCAAGAGTAGGTATAGACAATTCAGGTTTTATCAACTTAGAGGAGAAATTCAAATTAGAACTGGTCTGTTTCCTATGGGACTGAGTTAATTTCTTCTTGAATTCTAGTTCAATTTTCACAGTTCTCAATTTGCTGCTGAGGAGTTTAGGTGTAAGATTTAGATCACACATCTCCTCAATTGCATACCTTTTGCTATCAAATTTAGGTGGTAATGATCTTAGAATTTTAGATACAATTTCACTCCTATCATAAGTAATACCATTTGCATGAAATTTGGTCACAATGTCAGTTCATTTGATATAGAAGTAATCAAATGACTCAGAGTCTGCCATAATTAGTGAGTTATATAGCTGAATGAACCTCTGTGTTTTAGCAGCCTTAACTCTAGTATCACATTCATGTGCATTCATATGTGTATCCTAACCTTCCTTAGAAGTGGTACAAGATGAGATCCTTTTGAACTCATGTTCATTTATTAACATAAAAATGGCATTCTTGCCTTTGTTATTGTTAAGAGAATCTTGCTTCTCTGAAAATCTCATTCTTCTCGTGTTGGCTCAATCTTGGGACAAACAATTTTTATTTATATGCTCCTGCATTTTTATGTTTATTAAAATCTATTTTTTATATCTTAAATCATATTTTCCTATATTGATTTATTATATAAATTATTTTTTTATAAAAATAATTTTTGTGGAGTGTATAATTTATTTTTGTCAAATTACAATTTCTTTTGTACTTTTTGTCAAGCATTTTTTATATTCTCATAATCTGGGTCAAATATTTTCTTGGTATCTTTTTTATCCTACTTGACTCGTTGGATAAATTTTCTTAAAAAAACATATTCGGAATGTTTTTTTTGTTTGTTTGTTACATTAATTTTGTAGTTTCATTTTATGTTTTATTTTTTTATTTTCGAAAATTTTATTTTCTTTTTGTGTTAAGTTTTGAGCTTTAAAATGTGTGGGTTTTGGAGAAGCCTTTTAGTTTTTTTTTTGTTTAGTTTAAAACTCTCTCTCTCCCTCATTTTCCTCTCCCTCTCTCTCTCTCTCTCTCTCTCTCTCTCTCTCTCTCTCTCTCTCATTTTTTTGGCTACTAACATCTCTCCCTCTCTCATTTTTTTTTTGCCGAACTGCTCTCTCTCTCTCTTGCTCGTTTTTTTTTATCTTTTTCCCCATTTGAGAGTTTGTAGGTGGAGTTTCCGGTTTTGGGGGTTTTCGTTTTGAGATAGGAGGTGTTTTTTTTTTGTTGACCTGGTCCGGTGGCAGTTGCGGTGTAGCGTTGCCGGTGGTATGTTTTTTTGTGCTGGATGGTGGTCCCTGCTCCGGCGTCCCTTGTTTTCGCTGGTATGAATTTTCGGCCTGTTTTTTGGGGTGCTTTTCGGCTCCGGTGGCTGTTCAGCGCCTGCGTTTTTCGGATATGAGTTTTTCCAGTGACAGTAGATCGGAGCGTGGCATTGTCTCTGGTGGACTCATGTTTTCGGCGACATATTTTTTTTGGTAATTGCTCTCTCTCTCTCTCTCTTTATATATATATAGGGAGAGGTTCACAAGTGGACCAAAAGAATGGACACTTTAATGGACCTTAACAAAAAACACATAATAACACATTAATTTTAATTCCTATAGTGTATTTGGTCTGCGCCAGCGGCACCAAATACGCATGTCGATCGATCCCCCACCCCCCACACGCCCCCACCCACCCCACCCCACCCCCCACCCTCCCACCCCACCCCCATGGCAGCCCTGCTGTCAAAAGGGCTGCCACAAGGGCTGCTATGGTGATGTGGTGGGTGGTGGGTGGGGGGGGGGGGGGGTTGTGGGGGGTGGGGTGGTGGGGTAGTGGGGTGAAGGTGTGGTCTCGGGTGCCGCTGGCGCGGACCAATTACACTATAGAAATTAAAATTAATGTGTTATTACGTGTTTTTTGTTAAGGTCCATTAAAAAGTCCATTCTTTTGGTCCACTTGTGAACCTATCCCTATATATATATATATATATATATATATATATATATATATATATATATATATATATATATCTGTTGTCTAGAGAATAAATTTTTTATCTGAAAAATTAATTTGTTGTCTTGTTCAGATCTGGATTTGTTTTCTTTGTTGAGATCTTTGTTGATCTAATTTTTATTTTTGTTGTGTTGTTTGGTACTTACACCTATAGACTAAACTGACCATTTTTATCTGTTTTGAGTAGTTGGTGTAGAGACTTTCCTTGGGTGAAATTTTATTTTGGATCAAATTTTATTTGGATAAATTTATATATATAAAAATATTTCATATTTGGTTTTGATTTAGGTTTGAGACTTTATCTTTTCTTTATTCAAACTCTACTTGATCAAGAGGCTTTTTAGTGTAACGCCGCACCGCGATTGTTTATAGGACTTATTGAGAAGCGTGAGAGGCTTGGATTTAGGAGATTGTAACTCTCGGATCTTAAACCCGGTTCAAGTTTATATTTGGACTGAAATATTTAGACTAAAACATTTGTACCAAAATTTTATTTGATCTAAAATTTGCTTGGACTGATTTAGTGGGCATTTTAGATCTTGGATCTTTGGTTGGGTGTTTGTTGTTGTACTCTAATTTTTTGACCCAACTCATTGTGTGTGCACACTTTTGATATTGGACTTAAATTTGACTTCAGATTTTTTTGTGCCACACATTTTTTTTATTATTAAAATCTGATTTGATTGATTTGGGTTTAAAGATAAATATGATTTTTGACTCTAACTAGTTATACCCTCTAAGTTGAACTTTTGTGTGTTCACTTTATTTAGTTGGGTTTAATTAGTGTGTAGACTTTAATCATATTAATCTTTATTTGTTTAATTTTATTTTAGTGAACCCCATCCTATTTTAGTGAGTCGAGTGCTACACTCTTTATCTCGCACTCATTTGACTTGGATTGGACCATTTGTCTCATACACTTTTTATTGTCCAAGTAGAATACTTTTTGTTGTATTCTTTTATACTTAGGTGATGCTTGTGTGTGTATGAGATTTTGATCCAAACCTTGATATAGTATTGGTTTGAACTAAAATTGAAATTGAAATTTGTTACTTTCCTTTTACTAATCTTATTTAAGTCCCAATTTGTATGAGCTAAGTGCTACACATATTTATCTTTTTCTCATTTTAGTTGGACTTAATAATTTAACATAACACCGGTTCAAATTGATTCATATTATATTTGGTGTTAAGTTAATTTTTATTTTAGTTGTGTGACACAATTGCTGGAATTTATTTCCTATTTTATTTTTGGTCATTTGCATCAACTAAATTTGTTTTAGGATTAATCTTTACTTGAATATTAATTATTAAGGAAGACTTTGTTTGTGTCTTGTGACTTAATAATTAATCATTCTTTTTAGTATTGATTAATTCAATATTTTCTTACTTTTCACTTGGTCACTGATTGGTAATTTGCCTTGTCACTTAAAATAAACTTAACCTTGGTTGTTTGGTCTATTTTACTTAACAATATTATTTTGTTGTTTTCATTAAAACAAACTTTATTATTATATCTGTTTTGCACATCTACATGGGGTCTCAGGTTTGAGTGTATAGTTATGTGTGTGTCTCACGCTTTCACTACCTGGATTGTTTAGTTAGAATTAGTATTGTGGGGTTGTTTAGTTTGTGCTTGGGTGTACTGGTATTGTATTGTCCTAACTATTTCATTTACACTGAATTGCTGAATTCTTTATCTAAATATTGGTATTAGTGTTGCATGTGTTGTGAGTGAGTGATAGTCACTATTACCGGGGTGTTATTGGGTTGACTGATTTTCAGTCAAGTTGGGTTATTTTAGACTAGGCTGGGTGTACGAGTTTGTATTTGCCTTGTTTAATTCATTGTGGACTTGGAGGACTGCAATTTGTAACATGTAATTGGTAATAGTGGACTTGGGTGTGTGCGCTGTCCTGGGACTAGGGACACGGGGTTTACCACCATAGTGGGTTCCTCAAGAACAAATATTGTGTAACACTCTACTTTTCCTCATCTCATTCTTAAAGGGAATTATTCTTTACATCTAGCATCACCGCCGTTTACTTACTAATGTGCGTGAGTATTTTCTCACTTAAAATTTATAACAGATTTTGTATTAAAGATTTAAAAGAGTTGGAGAATTTTTAAATAACCTAATACACATTAGCAAGTACCATTTGGTTCTTTTTAGTGACCCTTAGGTCTTTTCATTCTCTTCTTTAGTGAGTTCACTTATAATTTTCTTAATCCTCTCAGTGCTTCCAGCAGTGGCTGGTTTTGTAGGATACATGTATCCATTTTCAAGAATGTCCCAGACATCATCTCCCAAGGTTACTTGTATGAAAGCAACCATCCTTACCTTCCAGTAAGGAAAGTTATTTCCATCAAAGAGGGGGTCTGGACAAGTTTCCAAATCTTTCAAATTTCTTGTCCATTGTTTGATTTCAAGAAAATAATTTCAGAAACACAAGATCTTAAAGAATATTTACCAAGCTCTCATACCAATTAAAAAATACCACTTAAGTTGTTTAATGCAAGATTAAACTATCTAAGTAGCTCCGAAATGTTTTTTGGGGAAACACTTTTCTTTAAATCAAACTATATGACACAAGATGTGTGTAATCAAATTATATATCTTCAAAATTCTATAACTAGTTTTGAAAAACAAAACTTAAAACAGTTTAATTTAGCACACCAAGTAGAAGAGGATGAGATGAAGTAGAAAGATTAAGTGCACACAATTTTTAACGTGGTAAAACCTCACCCAACTGAGGAAACATTCACGGTGACTTCTAAGTCACAAACCAAATATCCACTAAAACAAAACATTCAAGTTATAAGATATTTAACACCCAAGCAAGTAAATCAGACCTGTACAAGTTTAGAATATATACCAACTCCACTGGCTTGATTCCAACTTCTCTGCAGTTCTTATGATGATGTGGCTTTCCCAACTTCGTAACTTCACTGATTTTGTTCCAACTTTACGTCGACTCTTGAAGTTCAAGATCTTAAATCCAACACTTCTTGTGTAGTAGAGTGATAAGTGTTTTGTGACAATGTTCTAACACATGCATGTACACACTCACACTCATTTATACAACCAGATCCTATCAAATTACAAATCAGATCAAAATGATGTTAGGCTTTCTGTTTCTCTCTTTTTTTAAGAACAAAATACTTCTTGAACTTTCAATATATCCCCAAATCCAAGGTTACCTTGCTTAGAAGACGGTCACGGTCTTAAAAAATTTCAGAGGTTTTGAAAAAGATTTTTGAAATTGTAAACCACCGATTGCGATTTTAATTAGTCTAGAAGTCTTGTTTTGTAAGAACTAGAAATAGAAATAAGATTTATTGATTCTGAAGTTTTCAAAAATAGTTACAAATGGAAATAATAAAAAAATATGATTTCTCCAGATGAGAAACAAAATAATGCAAATCAACGTGATATATGACATAAGATAGTTAGATCTACAGATTCTATAAGAAGAAATAGAGATCAAACCAATATGACTAAGTTGGAATGAAGATCTCAAACAACAGAGGATCAAACCATGCACAGGCTTCAACTAACTCAACAACAAATTTTAAAACACTCAGGTTTTGGTTAGAGTTAAAGATATAGTGTTTGATCGTAAAACAGGTTAGGGTTTGTATGAAAGAAACAAAAGGTTTCTACTCTCTCGCTCTCTCTCCTTTGTCTCTCAAAAAATGAGGAAACCTTAAAGACGAAAACCAAGAACTAAACTGAGGTAAAGGGATATAAACCTGATATATTAAGAGGATTTCACATGGATCACAAAAGAATAACATGCAACCGTTGATAATCTGAAATGAACGAACCAGATTAAATAAAGGGTTCTGAGTGTGTGAAGAAACGCAAATCGGCTCGATATAAATGCAACACATGGATGGTCAAGATCAATTTAAAACACGTGTGTTCAGAGTTTTAAAAATACAAATTAAGCCCACAAAAGTTTGTGACGGTTTTGGTTTCTACCCAGTGCAGTTTTAAGGAGAAAAATATAATTACAAATCAACCACACAAATTTATTAAGAATAGATTTTAATTTCTAAAAAATCATTTAAAATTCTTAGGAAATTGTAAATAAATCCCAAAAATTATTTAAAAGAACATATTAAGGGGATAAAACTTACACATGATTATATCATGACAAAATCAATATATGACTGCAGTCCTAGTGCGAGGTGTATGTGTTATACCTTCTTAAACTTGTAGAGGAATATCAATGAAGCTATGAAAGTTCTGAGGCTTTTTGGTTCAACTAGGGATAGACACAATTTTTTCTCTATTTTCAAACTAGATGAGCTCCTATAATACACTCAAATGAGTCAAAGATATAGGGTGCTTCAACCTCTACCCACTTCCCCCTGCCATAAAAATTGGATTTGAACACACACCACCTCCGCCCATAACCCTCACCACTACCTTCCACAATCCATTTGTTAATCCCGTAGCTAAAATTTCAAATTTAATTTCAACTCCGCAAATCTGTGACCTCCACCCACCTCATCAAAAATCGCTAAGCGTGGTCTTCTCTTTCCACTAAACTTTCAATCAAAACCATAAATATGAAATCGATTTTTTAAAAACCCACCTCGTTAATGATGGGGTATAGGGGTGTGTGTGTGTGTGTGTGAGTGAGTGAGAGAGAGAGAGAGTGAGAGAAGGGGAGATTATAATGGAGGATTCGGGGTGAGAAAAGATACATAAATAAATGAGAGAGTTGGGGAGGGGGTTGGGGTTGTGGATGCAGGGGGTCAAGTGGGTGCTTGTAGGAGAGGAAGGGTTGGAAGGGTGGGTTTTCTTATTTTTTTATATTTGATTTTAAAAATATATTTTAAAAATTATTTTAATTTAAAATTCAAGCCCACCCATATGCAATTTTAATTGAGGACTCCACTCTTAACTAACTCTCGAGAAAATACTTCTCATGTTGTTGTCAATTGATTCCCATAAATTTCAAACACATAATAGTAGGATTTTATATATTGTGCTTTGTTGGTTCAACCATTAGTTTGAAGAGGAGGAGTCTAAGTTTGTAATTGGTTATTGTTGTTGTTGTTGCCATCGCCGCCGTCGTCATTGTTGTTGTTGTTGTTGTTGTTGTTGTTGTTGTTGTTGTTGTTGTTGTTGTTGTTGTTGTTTTTGTTACAATATATACTTTTCTTGGAGAAGAAGATGAAGAAGGGAATAATAAAAATGGGTGCTGGGGGATTACATGTAGGACCATTGTTGCTGTCATAGATGTTTTTTTTTTTGTGGTGGTGGTGGTGGGGGGGGGGGGGGGGGGGAGGTTAGAGTTGTATTTTGATTTTGGGAAGAAGATGAAGAAGGGGGTATTTTTGTCTAAACAATATAAGAGGTAGGTCAAAATAAAAATAATTGATATTTTTAAAATGCAATTAGTTAGATTAAAAACTAATTTTATCAATAAATAAAGTAATTACTTTAAAATTATACAATATAAAATAATTATAATTTCAATGTTACTATGATTTTATGTATTAAGAGCCACATCGTGACCTAATTATATTCTAAAATAATATACCATATTGGTAAAAATTGTAAGAAATTGAGTAAAATGCATACTATATAAAATTAAAAAAAAATCATTTGGAAAATTTTGAAAGTTGAGAGGGCCATTATCCCTTATAAATGAGTGGCTTCATCCCCATTAAAAATCATCAATAAATATTGTACGAGCAAAATTTTTAATTGCTCATAATATTTTTAGTTTGTCTTTTTTCGTTACATCTCACTACACCATCATGTACATTCTCAAGGCTTCAATTGAAGACAAGTTATTCCGTCACTACAACATACGTAAAAGGTATATGAGGTTGATTTTATGTAAAAATTATTGTTGATACCAAATTTAGTCTGCTGACGTGGATCAATAAAGTGAAGACATGTGGCAGTCTACGTGGCAACAATAAACACTTCCGAGGAACTCACACGCTCCGAGGAATCATACTACAACGAGGAACACTGATTCCCCGAGGAACTCGTACGCTCCGAGGAACGAGAACTCTCCGAGGAACCCTTGAACACCGAGAAGCTTAGGCGGTCCGAGCTACACCTCGAACAAAGCATTAATAGCGAGATGATTGTTCATTAAATGCTTATCATTCAGACGCATACGCTTAAGGAGCATTGAATGTATCACCCTTTCATATGTACATCATTTAATGTATTACCCTTTCACATTACCGCCCCAGGGCTATAAATACATTGTACAATCCTCATTGTAAGGGGACCGGAATTTCTTGAGATAACATGTAATCGAGAATTCCTATACAATCAGCAATAACATAACAGTGGACGTAGGCCATTCTTATAAGGTTGAACCACTTTAAAAATTCTTTGTCTCATTTATTTATCTGTGATTGAATAATTACATATGATCTAATTTTTTACATCAACAGATTGGCGCCGTCTGTGGGAACGACTGGTAACATCATTTTTCATCAAAAACAATTCATCACAAATGGCTAATATTCTAGAATCCAGCAATCGAAACGCTGGAAGCCCTCCAAATCCATCTGCTCCGCCAAATATTCCAGATCTGGCTGGAATAATGACAAATCTGGCTCAGGGCCAGACCGTCATGCAAGAAACTATGCGTCAACTCATACAAACCCTCCATGGCGGTGCACCAACTCATTCAGGGTTGCGGAGTATTCAAAGAAATACATGTGCGCCTTCTTCGCGTACTAGGCGTACCAATTCATATCGCAATGAGGAGTCTGAAGATTTTTTTTATCAACCTGGACGAACTTCGTCAGTGCGAGTCATAGATACTGAACAACGTATCACTCTCTCCCCAGAAAGGACCAGTGCGCTAGAAAGATTAAGCAGAGTATCTCCTTTCGATCAATTAGGTCCTAGGAGGAGCAAAAGTCCTCCTAGAGCCCCATCGAGGAGTTTTCGACAACCATCAGATTTAAGAGAAGGATCTGTCCAGTCGCGACCAGCTGCTCATCAAGAGAGATCCCAGGAAGCCATTCGGCCCGAGGAAGGAAATGATGCATGGAAAGGCTCTATTCAAAGGCTGGAGGATAGATTGGGGGAAATGGCTAAAGCTAAGAACCCCCTACAACGAACCTTTGTTCGAGGAACACCTTTTGTCCAGGCCATTGTAGATTTTTCAACACCATCAAAATTCAAAGCACCTGTTGTGACCCCCAAATATGTTGGAAAGACTGACCCTGTCCTTCATATAGAACAATACCAAGCTGCAGCCGACATCTATGCTGTTCCAAATGAGATGAGATGCAGGGCATTCTCAGGAACTCTTATCGGATCTGCTCAAATATGGTATAATAATCTTCCTCGGGGTAAGATCTCAACTTTTCTTCAACTGGCCGAGTTATTCATTGGGAATTTCTATTTTGGGGCAAAGCCAGTTAAACGAGTAGCACATTTTTTAAGTGTTAGACAAAAAGCTGGTGAGAGCACCAAAGATTATATAACTCATTTTAATAACGAGAAACTTGAAGTCATTGATTATGAGGAGAAGACAACGATTACTGCTTTGATGAGTGGACTACTGCCCAACAAGTTGTACTATACTTTGGCCAAGGATCCACCTAGAACTATGTCAGACCTGATGGGAAAAATGTCCAAGATTATGAATGCCGAGGAGGCTATGGTTGCGAAGAAGAATATGGATGCCAAAGAAACCAAGGTGGAAGGCGATAAAGCTAAGAAGAAAGAGCATAAAAACAATGGTAATGACAAACATTCAAAAAATAGATCGGTATGGAACGTGATGAAGAAATATGATAATTATACTCCTTTGAAGAAGGATATCATCCATGTTCTAGAGGAAATCAAGAACAACGAGGAACTAAACTGGCCAGAGAAAATGAAGGCAAACCCTGACAAGAGGAATAAGGAGAAGTATTGCGAGTTTTATAAAGATCATGGCCATATGAACAAAAATTGCATAGATCTTCAGAATGAGATTGAAACACTCATCAGACGAGGAAAGATGGCAAAGTATGTTGATCGTGGAAGCGAAAGAAGAAACAACGACCGAACAAGAGAGAGGTCTAGATCTCCTCGTCGAGTAGAGGATAAGAAGAAAAGAAACCATGAAGTTGATCCCGAAGATGACCCCGATCTTCCCAAGAGACCAAGGCAAACAGAACGAGAGGTATTTTCAATACGCTTTGGGTCATTTGACTGTAATGTTATAACAAGTGGAGATGCAGGAGGAGGAGACCTTACTTTCGAGAGAAAAGCTTACCTCTGTGAGGCTCAAGCTTGCTCGTACATTCAACGAATAAATCTAGCTGAGGAGGATCGCCCGAGAAAGGTGAACAAAAGAGAAATTGGTCATTGGTTTCTCAAAGAATGACCTTGCAGGTGTTCTATATCCTCATGATGACCCACTAGTGATCAAGATGAGAATGAAGGAGGTTATAATTTCAAGGGTACTGGTCGATAATGGTAGCTCGGCAGACATCATGCTTTACTCGTGCTTTGATAGTTTAAATTTAAAGCTATCTCAACTGGAGCCTTATCATAGACCCCTCCTCGGTTTTGCTAGCGAGAAAGTATTTCCACTTGGGACGATCAAGTTGGATATTTTCATTAGTACGTGGCCTGCTTGTCGGACAGAGAGAATACGTTTTTTCGTAATGGATAAGAATGTTGAATCATCATACAATATCATCATGGGAAGAGTAGGATTGAAGAAGTTCGAAGCTGTACCATCTACGGTGCATCAATGCCTGAAATTTACAACAAATTTTGGAGTAGGAATTGTGAAAGGTGACCAAAAAGTAGCTCGGGAATGCTTTTATTCATCCGCCGAGCAAGAAGAACTGGAGTAATCAAGGAAAACGACTACTACTTATCAAGTGGAATAAGGGGCAGAAATTGAAACATTGGATCCTAGAGATGAGTCACAACTCGTGAAGGTTCAAGTGGTGGAAGCTACTGAAAACATCATTCTGGACGACAAGCACCCTGAACGAATTACTCAAATAGGTTCGTCGTTGGAAACCTCACTAGAACAGGAATTGATAACTTTCCTTAGAAGCAGAAAGCAAACTTTTGCGTGGAGTCATGAGGATATGCCAGGAATAGATCCAAATTTCTTATGTCACGAACTCAATGTGAATAAGGAGATCAAGCCAGTAAAGCAGAGAAGAAGAGTGTTCAGCCCCGAGAAGAATCAAGCTATACAGGAGGAAGTCGAGAAGCTCCAGAAAGCTTGCTTCATTGAAGATGTTAAATATCCAGACTGGTTAGCCAATGTGGTGATGGTAAAGAAGAAAAATAACAAGTGGAGGATGTGTGTAGACTTCACCGACCTCAACAAAGCATGCCCAAAGGATCACTTTCCACTGCCCCGAATTGATCAACTAGTCGATGCTACCTCGGGACATGAGCTGCTGAGTTTCATGGATGCTTACTCTGGCTACAATCAGATTAAACTAAAACCTGAAGACAGGGAGAGTACTTCTTTCATTACCCCTAGGGGAACTTATTGTTATAATGTTATGCCTTTTGGTTTGAAAAATGCAGGTGCGGCATATCAGAGGCTGATGAACAAAGTCTTTGCTGAACAAATCAGTTGCAATATGGAAGTCTATGTTGACGATATGCTGACGAAGAGCAAAAAAGCTGTTGATCATCTAGTTGACTTAAGTCGGACTTTTGATCAACTAGATAAATATCAAATGAAGCTGAACCCGACGAAGTGCATATTTGGAGTACGAGAAGGGATGTTTCTCGGATACATTGTCAACCAACGAGGCATTGAAGCAAATCCTGAAAAGATCAAAGCTCTATTAGGGCTGCGATCTCCGATGACGAAGAAAGAGGTGCAAAGTCTTACAGGACGAGTAGCAACACTCAACAGATTTGTATCACGAGCAACGGATCGATGCCTCCCATTCTTCAAGACACTCCGAAAGACTTTTGAGTGGAATGATGAATGTGAGAATGTTTTTCAAGACTTGAAGAAATACTTGGGAGCACCTCCACTGTTATCCAGGCCAGTGATGGGAGAAAAATTGTACTTGTATCTAGCAGTATCGGAGAATGCAGTTAGCTCGGCGTTGATAAGAGTGGAGAATGGAGTACAAAAACCAATCTATTACACAAGTAAGGCCTTCCGAGGAGCAGAGATCAGATATCCAAGGCTGGAAAAATTAGCACTGGCACTGATTGAGGCGAGTAGGAGAATGAGTCCATACTTCCAGGCTCATACCATAGTAGTATATACTGATATGCCATTGAGGCAAGCCCTTCATAAACCAGAAAAATCAGGGAGATTGATGTACTGAGCAATAGAGCTCGGTGAATATGATATAGTTTATGAACCCAGATCCTCGCTAAAAAAGCAGGCTGTAGCAGATTTCATAGCAGAGTTCACCTATCCTGATACCCCCGAGGAACAAAAGTTTCTTGCTGATCAACCTGTGGATGTTACAGGATCAATAAACACAAGCTCAGACCAACTCCGGTTGGTAAAAGGGCAAGTGGATGTTACAGGATCATCAAATTCGAGCTCAGAACAACTCCGGTTGGTAAAAGGACAAGAAAAGATGGTCGACGAAGAGCGAGAAATATCAGGGGAAGATGAAAGGAAGCAACAAATATTTTGCCGAGGAACTTTGTCAGACCAGAAGTTTGAAGACGAGTTACTTATAAGGAGGCTATATGTAGATGGCTCATCTTGCACAACAGGCAGTGGGGAAGGGATGGTTTTGAGCACTCCGGACGAGGTTGACATAGAGTACGCCATGCGTTTCCAATTCAAAGCTTCCAATAATGAAGCTGAGTATGAGGCCATGATTGCAGGTCTTAATTTGGCAAAAATTATGGGGGCGCAACAAATTATTGTCTTCAGTGATTCTCAATTAATTATAAATCAAATGTTGGGAATATATGCAGCCAAAGGAGAATTAATGATCAAATACCATGCAAAGGCAAAGGAGCTGGTGTCAGAATTTGCTGCTATTCAGCTGGTCAGAATACCGAGAATGGAGAATGCAAGAGCAGATGCTCTTGCTCGATTAGCATCAGCTACTCATACCGAGCTACGAAGAATAATCCCAATTGAAGTTTTAGCTGGTCGGAGTATAGATGAAGATTTGGCGATGAACTTTATCACCCTTGATTTAGGACCATCTTGGATGGATCCTATCAGGGCATATATTGAGGAGGGAGAATTACCAATTGACAAGCTCGCAGCGAAGAAATTGAAGTTTAAAGCTGTTCGATATGTATTAACTAATGGTATTCTTTATAGACAGGTTTGCAGAGATGTGTACATACCTCCGAGGTGAAAGAATTGATTGAAGAGATCTATGAAGGGTCCTGTGGAGCCCATGTAGCAGGTCGGACGCTTTTGCAAAGGGTGATGACGCAGGGATACTATTAGCCGATGATGAGAGCTGATTGTGTAGCCTATGCCAAGAAATGTGACAAGTGCCAACGCTTTTCCTCCATTCGAAGAACTCCACAAGCATTATTGAAACCCATCACTTCCCCTTGGCCATTTGCCATGTGAGGAATAGATTTGGTTGGACCACTGCCAACGACTGGAGGAAGGTTCAAATACCTCATCGTCGCAGTGGATTATTTTACTAAATCGGTGGAAGCTGAGCCTCTCATTGATATAACGTACGAGAAGGTGTACCAATTTATTTGGAAGAACATCATTTGTTGATATGGTCTTCCTCATGCTTTCATCACAGACCATGGAACATAATTTTATAACGAGGAGTTCGCTGCTTATTTTCATCAATCAAATGTGTTGAAGATCCACTCAGCACCAGGCCATCCTCAAAGCAATGGACAAACTGAAGTGATAAACAGAACGCTGCTAAATGGCTTGAAAGAAAGACTGGATGATGCAAAAGCAAATTGGATCAACGAGTTACAGTCAGTACAGTGGGCTTACCGAACTACCCCCCGAGTAGCAACCGGAGAATCACCATATATGCTGGCGTTTGGAAGTGAAGCTGTTATACCTGCCGAGTTGGGCCTCCCAACACACAGGGTACTGAATTTCAACTCCCCTGTCAGCGACTTAATGAGAAGATTGGATTTAGACATGCTCGAGGAAGTTAGAGAAGAAGCAGCCATCAGAAGTGCTGCATACCAACAATGAACGGCTCTATTCTACAATAAGAGGGTGAAGAAGTGCGACCTGAAAGAAGGAGACTATGTGCTGAAGAAAGTAATTCAAAAGCACAACAAACTGAAGGCAAACTGGCATGGACCATACCAAGTTACAGAAGTTATTGGACCAGGAACTTACCGAATAGCAACTTTAGAAGGGGAGGAGTTTAAGAACGCATGGAACGCAGAGCACCTACGCAAGTATTATCAGTGATGAATAAAATGAAGATATTCTTCCGAATTCTTTCTTTTTATTGAAAGTTTTTCGAGAAATACTAGTGCTACACACTACTCGGCAAAGCTCAGACTACTCAATTTTTTTCTCGAAAATGCCAACTAAGGTTGGTCGAGAAACCAATATTCCTCCGGGAAGTAAAGCTACCTATATTCCTCCGGAAGCTACCAATATTCCTCCGGGAAGTAAAGCTACCAATATTCCTCCGGGAAGTAAAGCTACCTGTATTCCTCCGGGAAGTAAAGCTACTTGTATTCCTCCGGGAAGTAAAATTTGTATTCCTAAGGGAAATATAACTATATGTTTCTCGGGAAATAAAAGTATTCCTAAAAATGCCAACTTATGTCGGTTAGTAAGTAAATATATTCTTGAAAATGCCAACTTGAGTTGGTCGGGAGGTAAAATTATTTCAAAAAGACTAACTATGGATGGTCGGGGATAGAAACCCACCAACTGTAGTTGGTCGATAAGGAAAATTTACCGACCTTGGTTGGTCGGAAACATTTAAGAGAAAAATCTACCAACTATGGCTGGTCGGGGATAAAAACCCACTAACTGTAGTTGGTCGACAAGTAAAATTTAAAGTGATCGAGCAACATTTTTTATACTCGTAACTTTTTAATTATTACTAAGTTGGTCGAGAAACAAAATATTATTTTTGCCAAATGACTACCACAAGTTCAAACTACTCGACAATAAGTTGATCGACAAACTACACAATATTGTTATCTTTTTATCAGATACACATGCACAAATATAAAGTGTTTTACAAGACAATAGCCGTTAAAATTGCGAACAAAAATCAAAGTCTTTCATTAAATCAAAGAATAAATTACATTGATAATGAAATAAAAGTTACATTGATATTGAAATGTATACTAACTATTACATCAAAATTCCTACTCTACTAGTCTTTTCCCCTATGCTTTTGACACAGGTTCCTCGCCAGCAGGCGGATCATTTAAAGCTAGGGGAGAATTTATGAAGTTGAGATCCTTTAACATCCTGATATTCATCACGGATGGTCGATCTAAGAGGTGCTCGGGACGAGATACCTCGGCATTTGAATGGAGATTGTAGTCACCGAGATGTTTGGAAATCAAGCATCGAGGAATGGCCCGAGCAGGGATCCAACTCATATCCAGTTTGTAAGGTGGCACAAGTAGGTCGAGAAACCTAGGATCATGATAGTCCCACAGGTAATGACCATGTTCAAGTTGCAACACACCTAAGGCATTCATCCAGCCTTGCTTGTAGCCCTCATTATTGGCATTCTGGATACGATTGTCCAAGTGATAGAGAGCTTCGTTGTATCCAGCCATCCAAAACTCCCTGGGCTATTTGTGGAATTGATATGTTAGTCTTTCCAGCTGCTCATGTAGATTTTTGATGAAGATCTCTTTATTCTCCAAGGTAGACTTCTGTGTGGAAAGCTGCTCTTCCAGGTCCCTGATCTTCTTTGACATTTCAGCCAATGCCTGGTTCTTCGCCATTAACTGGAAGGCTTGGTTCTCTAAGGCAGACTGAGTCCTCTGTTCCTCGACAAGAATCCGAGCTGCTCTTGCTCGCCACTGAGGAGCTCTTGCTCGACCACGAGAAGGTGTAGAAGGGCCAGACCTCTTCAAGGTTTCCAACTCGTCCCTCAAGTTGGCGTTCTCGACCTCCAAGAATGAGAATCCCTCATCATTCACTGGGATTAAGGCGTTTGAAGTAGAAGCTGCAGACTTCAACTGTGACAACTCTCTTTGAAGAATGTTGTTCTCTTGCTCTAACAATTCAGCTATTTGCCTGAATTCCTCAACCTCACCCTTCAGAGTTCTCTCCCTCACATCGTATCCAGCAAAAAGTTTCTCGTAACCCTTGTCGGCAATGATCTGCTGGTACTTTTCTCGTAACCCTCATGCAACAGGGCAGTGGACTCTTTGTATTGTTGCTGAAGATCTTCGAGGGTGCCTTGGAGATCCTCGATCATGTCGTAATAAGCCACATTATTGGCCACTGCTCGATCAAGTAGACACTTCAGATATTGGTATGCTTCAACTGCTTGTTCAGAAGCATCTTGGCCGAGGATGTCGATGACTTATGCTGCACTCAGATCTGTGTGAACAGCTTTAAAATAATCATTGCATTGTCTCAGCAGCTTGGTATCATGAGTAGATAATAATTCCATCCTGGCCAGAAACTAGTAGAGAAAGAAGAAGTAGTAATCAATAAAAGTACCAACTAAGTATGCAGAAGAGACAAGAGTATGCAAGAACAAAAATTCAAGTTTTATTATATCAAGGATCAGAGTTACATATTCATGGTCACAATTGACAAAATAAAAATATAAAGAGAAACCCGAACAACTCTACACCTTTTCCTTGTCTCCCAAAACCTTCTCGGGAGGCTGGGACGAGGAAGTAGGTTGCTCGGAGGGAGTAGAAAGTTGCTCGGGGAGCGCCAGCAGTTGCTCGGAAGAAGTAATGATTTGCTGAGGTTCCTCGTTAGCAGGCTGGATGGCTAGGGGATGATCTCCCATCACCATAGAAGACTCTTCGGAGGCAGCTTCATCCTCTTCTAAGTCTTCAGGAGTTGGAGGAGGACCAGGGTTGTGTCGCTGAAAGAGTTCGGAATTTTCATCCACTTTCATCTCCTGAAGAGCAGCGACCCATCCATCCCTAAAGTACTTGAGGCTTCCATAGTCCACTTGCGACACCATGGCAACCAATCCCTTGTTCCACCCCTTGTCCCAGCCAGCACTAAAGGACTTCTTCACAACCATTTTCCTCTTCAACTTCTCTGAGGAAAGCTTCTCGGATACCAGGTTATCAGCAGCTTTCAATTTATTCTCGACCTCCTCCTTTTGACGACTTACTTCCTGAAGTCGACTTAACTCCTCCTCAGCAACCTTGAGTTTATTTTCAAACTCCTCAACATTCTTGAGCTGCCCTCCGAGCTCTTTATTTTCCCCCTCTAAATCCTTTATTCTCTTATCCAACTCCTTGGAGACCTCAACAACCTGAGCTTTTTCCTGCTCGGTGGAGGCAAGCTTGTTCTCCCAGATTGCCTTGTCAGTAGCATATTTTTGGCGAGAATCTTCCAAAGACTTCGTCAGGCCCGCCAGAGCTTCCTCCACACCAGATTAGGAGCTTGAAGTTTTAATTGCTTCATCCTTATTCAAAATTATATTGAAGCAGCTCGTCAACTGTGAAAAGAAAATGAAAGCAAGTCAGAAACAGAAATGACAAGGGAAATATGAGAAGTTCAAAGTAAGAAGACTTACAGAAGCAAGGTGGCGAGAAGATAACGAAGTGAACATGTCTCAAGTAAGGTTTTCTTCAGTACCTTGGACCTCGGGAGTGATCCAAGACTTTACCGAGCTCATGACAAAGCTCGGAGGAACAAAAGTTGGAACACCGATTCCAGTAACTGGGGGCTGAGTAATGGTGTCAGCCAAATTGACTGAGGAGCTGTTCTTCAGCTTCCTCGGGGGAACAAGGATTGATTCAACCAAGGAGGAGCCCTTGGTCGGTGATATGACAATCACCTCGCCTGGAGTAGCAGCCTTGCTCGGGGCCACTGGAGGCTTCTCGGCAACCTTCAAAATAGCAGCCGAGGAAGGTGCATCAATTTTCTTTGTCCCTTCTGGGACATCAATCTTACTTCTTTTAGCCTCTCCAGCACCAGAGGCAGGCTTCTCAAAGAGGGTGGGAGGTCTTCTCTTCTTCATCCTTTCACTTAAAGGAACGTGTGACTCAGGCGAAGAGCTGGTAGAAGCTGGTACTGGCTCTGCGTCGCTTATTACTGAACGAGCAGTAAAAGAGGTAGTGTAGCTCTTGTACTGCAGCAGATATGAGGCTGATCTAATGTGCTCGTCGGCAACACTCTGATGCAGACTCCAGATAAGTTTCAAATGTCTTATATTTACATCTGCTTCCTTTGGACACTTTCTTTTGTTGTCAACTGCAAATAAATAAGCATCACAATATGAGTGGTACATTTTGTCAAACACAGAGGAAGTATAATTTCAAAATAAATAAAATGAAATAAAAATAACCTATCCCATTGCCATAGGGAGGGCATCTGGGACCCTGATAAACTTCATCTCCAGATAAAGGAACATGTTGCCAATTTTTTATGACAACCCCGTGCTCAAAATAATCCCTATTAGCATCCGGAAGATTGACTACTAAGGCCCTATTCAAAAATCTAGTTTTTAAATAAAAGGTGTTATCACTAACTGCCCATCTATAACAAAACATGATTTCTGGAATTCCTATGCAAGTTCCATGGATTTGATTTAACCTATAAACCCCATTAACTATTCTCCATGTATTTGGGGCTATTCTTGCAGGAACAACGTCAAACTATTGACAAAATTCCAGACATAAGGGATTGGGTGGAAAAGAAAATCCACACTCAGCAATAAAGAGACTGGGGAACCAATGTCCCTCAGCCAAACATAAATAATCAGAAGGCTCAGAAAGCTCTTCCAGAACAACCCATGAGGGAATAGAAAAATCAGAGTGAAACTTATCAAGATATTCAACAGGGTAAACCATGATGAATAAAAGAAATGAAGAAGAAGGAAGAAAATCTTACAGAAAAAGAGTGGATCTGATGACAACGAACGACAGAAGAGATGAATACACAGGAGAGAAAGAGAAGACGGAAAACTCGAAGATACAAATTTGAAAAGGTAGAAGACGATGGGAGTGTATGTGAAGTTTAAATACCTTGCCTTGGGAAATGGTAAAGTAATGATTACAAAAAGAAACAATTACGCTACCGGCGACTCAAGAAATAAAAAGGGCGCGGCAATCGAAGCGAGAAGAAACGATTACGCTACCGGCGTCTAGAAGGACAAAAAGTACACGGAGATCGAGGCGATTATAAAAATTTAAAAAAGCCTGATTCTACGAATTTGGAAAGAGAAATAAATACAAGGGAAACACTCCTAAAAATTAGGAGGACTATTTAAAGCTATCATATTCCGAGAAAGAATGTTCCACACTCCTCAAATTTCGAACTATGAAACATTGGGGGCTTCCGTTGATACCAAATTTAGTCTGCTGACGTGGATCAATAAAGTGAAGACATGTGACAGTCTACGTGGAAACAATAAACACTTCCGAGGAACTCACACGCTCCGAGGAATCATACTACAACGAGGAACACTGATTCCCCGAGGAACGAGAACTCTTCGAGGAACCCTTGAACACCGATAAGCTTAGGCGGTCCGAGAAACTCAGGCGGTCCGAGCTGCACCTCGAACAAAGCATTAATAGCGGGATAACCAACAGTTTGATTGTTCATTAAATGCTTATCATTCAGACACATATGCTTAAGGAGCATTGAATGTATCACCCTTTCATATGTACATCATTTAATGTATTACCCTTTCACATTACAGCCCCAGGGCTATAAATACATTGTACAATCCTCATTGTAAGGGGACCGGAATTTCTTGAGATAACTTGTAATCGAGAATTCCTATACAATCAGCAATAACATAACAGTGGACGTAGGCCATTCTTATAAGGCTGAACCACTTTAAAAATTCTTTGTCTCATTTATTTATCTGTGATTGAATAATTACATATGATCTAATTTTTTACATCAACAATTATGTTTAGGGATATTTTTAAAATGTTTTAAACATAAAATATTTTTCAAATTTTTTCAATCAACACAAGTGTTTGTTAAGGCATTGTGACTCCCGGCTAATTAAATACTGGGTGATCAAGCCTTTATTAAATTAAATCAAAGTGTCCAGTTGGTTCATTCTTAGCATGACTGTCGCAAAAAAAAATTCTTTATTAATCACCTAATAAATAATTAAGCTAAGTGTCAAAATATTTTATTTTATAGATTAAGTCCCAACGATAAGAATTTTACACATAAGCCATTTAAATGGAAATAATTATAATACGGAATGCCAAACCATTCAACGGAATCAAACAGGTTGGAATAACATCCCAATAAAATATCTCAAGTCGGAGTACAATGCAATAATGAAAACAATCCCAATGAAAACTGAATACTGAAGTAAATACCGAGTGCAAGGTCTCCCTGAAATAATTAGAACTGGAAATGGGCGACACATGGCCTCTCTAAAATGACTAAGTGAGGCGCTGAGATGATAAGGGTGAAGTCTTCTAAATGTAGGGACCTCCAACTCTCACATTTGCTGCAACACGTCAATCGTCCAAAGATCTAAGTCCAACACCCCGATGGCTGGGCACCTATAATACATATTTATATACAAGAAAATGAAGAGATAATAAGAAACGGGTCAGAGCCCGAGTGTAAAATAACTTTAAAATAGTTTAGCAAGTATTTAAAATGCTCACCAGTTGATATTACATATATGTTAGTATTTCAAGACTCACTTGAGAATTCTGACCTCTCAACTTATGTTCACGCCTAACGTGCTACTGAATTATACTAGATGAAGCTAACCCAATTCACTTGTTTCACCCAATCTCCCCTTTTCAATCCTAATTCATATGACCGTGTAACTAGGATTTATATAAGCAAACCTTACTTGTGAGTTTACCAAGTTGTCTATATACATCACAATATAGCTTTAAGTTCCCAGACACTTAATTTGTTTAATATCAATTAATCCATTTTATCTACTTACAAGCACATTAGATGAATCAAAGGTGTATATATATATATATATATATATATATACAAATCAGGAACCCCATATAAAATCTATGGTGCTGGCATACTCTCCTATCAAGTCCCCGTATCTCTCGTACAAAAAGGGAAATATTAGTTCGGAATCACTCTCAAACTGTATTGACAAAAAATAGACATATTGGAGGCGAAACATAGTTCCAAGTCACTAAGAGGTCAGAACATACCCTCACGTCTCTTAGGATCATCTAACTATCATTCTCAGATATGTTGTAGCAAGGATCCTATGTTCAAGGGTACAAGTCAATATCCCCCATAAAGGCCCAATCAAGATAAGACCGTCCCAGCGCGGAACCTCCGAGATAGCAAGTAGCGTGAGTATGATTACACACAAATATACAATATTATATATATATCTATATAATAAGGAGTAAAAAAAATTTCACTATTCCATAAGATGATAACTTAATCAGGGGCTAAGATTGAGCCACCAATGCAAGAATCCAAAGGTTGAAATTAAAATAACCCTCTTACCATTTTTGCCCTTTAAACTTTTGGTTCCCCCTCTTTTAATACACACTACTTTATTTTCCCCTTTGTTAAAAATTCAAAAACAAGGGTATAAGGGTCTCTTACTAAGAATGATTCGGATCTCAAACTCTCCCTCACTTCCCAAGACGTCATTCATATGTCTTCTTCCACTCAGATCTCAAACTCTACCCACCCTTGGTCTCTCCGTCTCTCATCCGTCTTCTTCCCCTCTCTCATCCGTCGTCCTCCCAGCTCTCTACATGTAATCTTCCCGATTCTCTTACAATAACACGAACGCACATAGGGCTTTGTTCTTAGGGATTTGTTGATCTTAAAATATGGGGTGATTTAGGGATTTGATTTCATTTAAGATCTTATTACATTTATTTTTATGTTTTCGAATCTAATTAGTTTTTGTGTTTTGCTATTTATTTTTTGTTTTGCAGGTGACCAGATTAGAGTTGAAAACCCTAAACAGGTATACTCCTTTTTTTATTGTGTCTATTTATATATTTTAGGTTTGGTGTATATGAAGTAATATTTTTAGTTGTTAAAGACATTTCTAAGCATATTATTCATGTTTTATTACATGCATAGTTTTATTTGACTTTGAAGTACAATTATTTAGGTTATATGAGTCATTATTTATGCCATATTGTAGGTACTATGCATTGATAAAATGCCTCACTCATTGTTTCATATAGTTTCATATAGGGTGTTTTTTGTTTTGATTTTCCATGTGCTAAAATAGTAAGGTTTCATTTTTTTTTGAATTGCATTACTTTTTATGAATTGCATTACTTTCGGTTGTCAATTTTTATACATGTTTCTATTTCGGGCCAATTGGTTGCAGAATATAATTGGGGTTGATTGGTTGCTGTTTTTATTTAGGGTCAATTTCTATACCTGTTCGGTTAGTATCCATATAGACAATTGGGGCTGATTTTTATACATGTTTAATTTGTTCGATTCTCTGGAAAATGAGCTTCAAGTTTGATATTCTCAATGGAATTTAGGATTTTTTTTTCGGCACATCTGTTTCATAATTTATTCTTCACACATGATTACATCTTTACGTGGGTAATATGTTTGAAGAATTTCCTACTTGAGTGCTTCACATGTATTGCAACTATTATTTGGGGGTTTTCAACTATATTTTATACAATTAACATGACATTAAAGGCTTCGCTTCTACTTGGGGGTTTCAATTTAGTCGTGTATATGTTTATAATTCGTTCAGTTGATTCATGAAACTATTATTTGGGGGTTTGAATTGATTCATGTAATTTTCTTTTACATAGCAGTATGAAAAGGATAGTCATAAAAGTACAATCAAAGCTCAATTAGAATCATCAGCAACATCGGTGACACCGACCCTACTATCACAACATCGGTGACACCGACCCTACAATCAAAGCTCAAAAGGATATTCATCAGCTATGTTTAACTGCTGCATTATCCTCACTACTTGAGTTAGCTTTCATGGTTGAGTTTTACATACTGAGTCCATACCTATAGTAGGGTATGTGTTTTAGTTAAACATAGCTGTGAATTCTATATCCGAAGTGTTAATATTTTCAGTGCTTGGTTTAGTAGTGAAATTCATTTATTTTTAAGGCATTGTTTGGCTTCATGAAGAAGTTATTGAAAATGAATTACTGTCCCTAGCTTTTAAATTGGCTCTTAAAACTTCAGTGATAGTTGTTTCCACTTTCTTTGGGGAAAAATATCTATGAAAAGATAATGTCTTTTTTGCTCTCAAGAAGTTCCAATCCCGGCCATAAATTATGTCATTTCATATTTTTAGTTTTATGAAGAAATTTTTGAACTACCTTTACTGTATATGGGACCAATTATATGTATATCTATGTATATAATGAGTTAATGTGTGCGTGTGTGTACATATATGTATATCTATGTATATAATGAGTAGTGATGTATAAATATACTGAGTTATTTCCCTAAATTAATGCCTTTCACTGAATTTCTTCAGGGCTAAGGGGCGAGAGAAGATCAGATGAGCATTACTTCAATGTAGGCTGGTGATGCACCTGTGTGTCTCACAACAGTAGAGTAGAATGAAACCGAAGTCTTTTATCGGGTAGTTCAATGGTAGAGCACCAGGACTAAGGTCCCTAAGTGATGGGCTTGAATCCATTTTCGACTGGCAGAGACCAAACACTGCACTGGACTCAGTAAACCAAGGAGGATCAATTCTATTGGAGTTTAGAGGTGGAGAATGGAAAGAGGCTGTTAGGCTACAACCCGACCAAGTGAAGGTGGCATGTAAAGCAGAGGCCGCGGACACTGCACTGGACTCACTTTCTACAAAATTGACGGGGTTATATGTTGAATATAATTTTGAGCAACTACTTATTTGTAAAAAATCTCAAGCAGTGTTGAGTTTTTTTACTTAAAAAACTAATAAAACTAATTTTTTTCTATTTTTGGCAGTTATTTTTTACCGTGGCATCAGTGATATTTTTTACCGTAGTGGAGAGGCATGTTTTTACAGTGACGGGCACCAGCATCGATGAAGTGGCGATCGAGTAGTTGGTTGAGACAGGGTAGCGAATAGATTTTTTAGAAAGAAATTTGGATAAGCCATCGAGGAACACACTATATGAGCCAAAGAACCACCGAGGTAAAAACTGAACAAAAATCCATCCGTTCTCATCTTTCCAACAATAAACTCAACAAACCGTGGCATCAGTGATGGTCATCCATGGTATATTTTTGTACAGTATGCTTTTTTTGGATTCGTTGTGATGCTTTCGGCTGGACAAGCCTGATTACCACACACACGCACACATTAACTCATTATATACATAGATGGTCACACACACATCAGTGATGGTCACACACACAAGGTGATTACCACACCTTACCATGTAGACAGCCTGTAAATCTCTGTTTTTCTCAATGTTCTTATAATTTCATTCTTCTTTTTTGGTTTCTTTTCATTGTGCCATAAACGTGTAATCTAATGTATATATAACCTTTTGGTTTTAGGTGATAGATCGGATTTCTCCTTTTTAGGTTATTTTTTAGTGAATTGGAGTAGAGAAGTGAGGAGTTGTGTATGTGTTTTTGGTGAAGTTATTAAAGATCTATTGATTTTGACATTGAGAAGTCGTGTATGTGTTTATTTTGTGAAACCACCATTATGGATAAGTCATACCAGTTACCAGCATCTAATTCAAATCAATTGTTTTTTTATGAGGAAGGTATTCCAATGTTTGCCTTCTCTAATAATCTTAAGAAGATGAAAATAATTTATATAGAATGCAACCGAGCTATCTTTCGAAACATTTTTCAAAATTCATTTAATGCAGAAGATGAAGCTTTAATAACTGAGAAGATTTTTTAAATTGATCCTTTTGACTCAAATAGAATTTTGATGAATAAGAGAAAGCACTGTCCGAGTCTGACACATATACGACTCTAACTATGGAAATGCTGACACTGTCCTAGCAAGCATTGTCCGAGTCTGACCCATCTTCCCTCGCCTCCATGCTCCAACGTTGCTTATCTCACTTAGTTTTGATTTAAGTTTTTGTTTGCAGATCTATATTCAACTTTTAATTTTGTTCATGTTTTATTAAGTGACTCAATTCATGTTTTATTAAGTTTTTGTTTTTGTTTTTGTTAAGCGACTCAATTAACCATTACTCGAGGAGACGGAGACTGCGGTTGAGGTGCTCCAAGTGTTTTGTGAATTGTGGCTCCTGTGGTCATCCGGACTGGAGGTGCTCCAAGTGCAATCTGGAAGTCAAGACGTCAAGCAAGCATTGCCACTGCTACTACCCCCTGGTTAGTATCGCCTCAATGCAAAGTTACAGGGTGGTAGTATTGCATATGTGCATTTTATATTAATGAGCTAATGTTGTTTCAACTCTAGGTAAACAAAACATAGCAATATAAAATGCACATATGCGATACTACCATGTTATTATGCACATTGATATGAGATTCAAAATTTGCACATTGCTTCATTGCTATGAGATTCAAAATGTGGTGTAAACCTGTAACTTTGCATATTCAAACCATAGCAATGAAGTGGTGGAGTGGTGGAATAATATTACATTTCTCCTTATAAAGAAATAATATATATAATGGCATTATTTTGATTTCTTCTTTCTATGTAAATAGGAGAAGGTACAGACAGTATCGTGTACCGTGCACGTGATGTTGAACTGGTCAGATGGTCGCCTTAAAGAAGGCACGGTTTGATAATTTCCGACCTTAAAGAAGGCACGGTTTGATAATTTCCGACCATAGACAGTAGCTGTTGTTGCAAATAAAGCTGACACTAAGAAAAATCTCAATTGACGGTATGGAGAAACATTTATTTTTATATATGGAGCAACACTTATTTCTAGGTAATTAATGTTTTATTTAAAACTAACAAGTGAGCTAATGAAACTGTGGAAATTGATTTGAAATATTCAGTTCTTAGGTGCAGCGAAGGGTGGCCTTTTACCGCAAAGTTAGGCAGAGTTTTGGGATTTCTGGAATGAGAAGCCTGCAGTTACTAAAGGAATTGTCCGATGAAACAAAGGGGAATACGGCGGTTCTGCTATAGTCTTTACTGAAATATGGATTAGAAGTGTAAACACGGTTCCATCGCCTATCATTCACAGTCTTTGCCAAAAACATCAATTGTGCTTCGTACTGTTTCGGGATGGTTGGTACGATTATGGTGTAAATTAGAAGGTGGGTACCGTACAATTTTGTTCCAGAAGGTTGGTACAGTTTTGAGAAGGTGGGTATGATTTTTTTGTTTGAGACTTTTTTTTCCTTAGTTTAGCTAAGTATCTATTTTTATTTTCTTAGATCATGTACCCCGTCAACAATAGGTTCTCAAAAATATGTAGCTTGGGGACTGTATCTGCCTTAAACAGTTTTTTGTCAAGAAAATAGAGAGGCTATGTCTTAATCACCCATTTAATATAGGGTTTATGTTTGATTTTGCAAATCTGCCAACATAAGGTTTACTCACTTTTTAATTTCTCTGTTTGATTTTTTCTTGGTTTTTCTTTGTAGTTCAAATCTTCAATCTTAGTTGATTTTGTTCACTAACACAGTGTCCCATTGTTTGTGACATTGATCCAGGTTTTAGTTTCTTTCTCACACGATTCTCTTTCTTAGATGTTTGTTTCACGTTTTTAGAGGACTGAATGCATGTACATAATTGAATGATAAGTTTCCAACTTTTACCAGTTTTTATAAAACTAAGTTTATACATTAAATGCTTAGTCACCAAACCTGGATCAATGACGTGAAAAATCAAAAAAATTTACCTAATTGCTGCCATTATAAAAACAGAAAAGGAAAATAAAACATCGCTGAAATTATGTGTGATTGCATATTCAACTGTTCCCAAAGCTACCTTTTGTTAAGTTGCAATTCCGCAAAAAGCCCATTCGTTATTGGAAATCGAGGTTATGCAAGATTCCTCGCACTCCATGGACAAAGAGAGCACCACCATTCAAGTTTTGCGTCGTGAGCTGGTGATGAGCAAGAACGAACCAAGCTTCCAATGGCTCATCGGCTCTCCCTTCTTTCCTCCACTCACAGTCGTCTCCACCTTCAAATGCATCCACACTCCACATCAATTCAAAGAATCAAGTACTCATTTCTTCATTATCTATTTACAACACTGTTTAACTCTTTGCTGATTTCACCTGAGCAGATGATATTCCGACACTGCTATTGAAAGGATTCGATGTAAACAACCCTGATTTGGAGCGAATAGCGGGTGAGGCAGTCGAGGCCACGCGTGAATTAAGTTTCCTATTTATTATCCTCTAAATAGACCTAAAGATTCGGAGGATATATTTACACGTGCAACTGAAACTGTTGCTGCTAATTTTAGAGATCCAACAGTCATATACATAACAAAAGCATTAACTGAACCCTCAATTAAAGCACCACGACCTGCCGTTCTTCGAGGAGTGTAGTTAGATCTCCAAGAAGAGCTCTCAAATGCTGGAATTTCAAACGAGACGACTCAAGAATATGATGCAAAGTCTTTATCATGTTCACATTTTTGCTTAAAAAGTAGAGATATCACATCTTACTTCTATTGAGGAGGTAAATTTCATATATGATTTTACTTATTTGTTGTGTTCAGAATTTGAACGGGTTATATAATGAGCAATATTTAAACTAAAAAAAAGTTTATATATTATAGATGATACAACAAGCTAACTGAATATATGAAGTTTGGGATTAATCTCATTCTCTCTTTTACTCCAGGTCCAATCAACTACTCAATGCCCAAATATTTAGCAGGAAAACAAATCAATGTGTGTATGTCTGTTGTCTTTTCATACACGTGTTGTACACAGTTTGCGATTGTATAAATCTATATATTTAATATAAAAATTTATTTTTGTTCTTTTAGGGGTTGAATCTTTCTGTAGTTGGATTGGGCCTGTGAATCAATTGGAGTGTAATATGGATCAGTATACATGTTGAACATATGCACTCTGTTTTTAGTTCCCTAGAACAGTAATATTATAGTTATATGAGATTTTTTGTTCACTTGGTTCACAAATCCCTTTCACCGTATCAATATTGAGATAATTGTGTTAA
This sequence comes from Sambucus nigra, assembly GCA_949130495.1. Lineage (NCBI taxonomy): Eukaryota > Viridiplantae > Streptophyta > Magnoliopsida > Dipsacales > Adoxaceae > Sambucus > Sambucus nigra. Next base: position 205,757,622 of record OX422217.1, read on the forward strand.
ATACATTAATTAGGATACGTTTTTGTTTGCTTTATTAAACTTTCAACTAATAGTGATTAATATTTACTTCACTTAAGTTTCATCTTCTACCTTGGCTCTCTTAGAAGCAAGAGTCATAGCCTTTTTTATTATTTTTTTTTCAGATTCAAAGATAGCATATCAAATGTATGTTTTCCGTTAGGATACCTAATTTCAGTTTGTAGATCTAATTAACATTCCTCAATATCTTAAATTCCACAATTTTAATATATTGGCCTCAAATTATTCTTTTATTCCCGTCTGGTATGATTTCGGATGATGATTGAAATGAGGGTTTTGGCTTTTAAATTTATTAGTTCCCACATGAAAGTATAATTTATTATTTTACAAAACTTTTATTTTAAAATGTTTATGTAACTGTTACAATTTACACAACTGTCATTTTATTACAGTTCAAGCTGCCACAAATCTTCTTCGAGACCTCTGTGTTTACGGTTGCAGGAGTTGTTATCTTTAAGGTGCAAAGAAGTTACAGAGGTGAGTTACTTCAATGCATGATTCAAATAAATGCAGGTTTATTTTATGGAGGTGGGTTACTTCAATGCACGTTTCAAATAAATGGTGGTACTGATAGCAAACCAGAAAATGGCACTCCATTATTCAAATAAATCATGTTTTACAGAATCTTTATAGATTCACATTTTTTGATATTTTACATATATTAAAGTTCCACAGGCATTTTCAGTAGATACACATCTTTAATCAACGAAAATTTTCACCGTGCCTTCAGGCACGGGTATTCCACTAGTATATATATATATATATATATATATATATATATATATATATATATTTATATATACAAACATGCACCCATATATATATTCACATTATTCAGTTAGGTACGCCCACGACCCATAATATATTCGAACCATGTGTGGCACATAACGCCCGAGTTCTACGTATAGTTAAATCATTCTTTTTATTTTCACAATTATCGTAAATCCTTAAGTGCTTCTCGACTCTTGAAGTGTACCCTCTTGATAAATATAAAATCAATAGGTGTACACTCACTACCCTACTGGTCTAAGTCCTCAATTCTCGCAAGAACTAATTTAACGTACGCACGATTTCCCACTAAATTTACACCCAAAAAATCCCTTGGTTAAATCTCATAATAAAATTGTCTTATCCGGACCCTACTTATACCCTACTAGTCCTTTTCAAGTCCCATTATGTTACTTAAATTATGACCAAAGATCCTTACACCTCGAGATTGGATTAACATTTAAAAGGAGAAGAAAATCTCATTTCCAGGAGGAGTCAATCGATCGATTAAAGGGAGTCTATCGATCGATCTAGCCTATCGATCGACATGCTTGAGTCGATCGATCGATCGAGCCGTTCTTGGACCAGATTCAGCAATTCTTTACCTACGGGTTTCCTTAACATAAATTCTCATAACCTCTATTAATTCTTCCCAAACTCCTAACCAATCTAACCAACAATTAAATTATTCTACATACATGATTCCTAACGTAAAACATATGCAAATTCATCAAGGGCCATCAATTTAAAGGGTTAATTCAAATTAATACATAAAGAACCCTATTTTTATTATCATGATCAATCCTAATTCTTCCAGAATTTAATCTCTACTTGTCATCAATTTCGTAATCAATCATATACATATAACAATAGGGTTGTCCTAACATGATTTCCATTTATAATTTCAATATACATCTCCCACATATCATTTATCTTTCATGAAAACATCAATTATTATCTCCTACACTAGCATGGATGTGTTATCAACTAAAGAACAACAAGTTAGATACTTACTTGGAAATCAAAGGTCTGATATGATGAATTAAAGAGGTATAGGAACGATCCCCTTCTTCCGATCTACGCGTTGGTGGTTGAATTGGTGAGGGTGGTGTAGGGTTGGTGGCTCTCCTCCTTGGAAGCCTTCTCTCTTCTCTCTTCATTAGCTTCTCTGAAACTCCAATATTCCTTACCCCTGAGGATTCTAACTCTCATTAGATATAGCACTTCAATTTTGGTCCATAATTAAGGCCTAAAATTAGAAATTACTAAAATGCCCTCCCGAGTTATCGATTAGGCCTAAAAAATTCCTACCCAAACTAAACCCCCGGGTACACTTTTCTGACTATATCAATCCTTACGTACACATTGGCTCACTCAAAATGACCATACGAGCGACTTATAATTAATTTATGTTTTATTCCATTAATTTAGTCCCGACACGACACACGCGCATCCCGACTTAATTTCTATAATTGCCTTATTATTCACTCGCGAAAATTTTAATAAATTCAATCTTATATATTACTTACTCAATAAGTAATATTCAACATAATTGTTATCAATAATTACTAACTTTTTTCACGCTAGTAAATATTCAATTTAAAATCTGGATTAAAATTAAATTAATTTATCCCAATTAAATTTAAAAAATCCCATAATTAAAGGCTATAAAAATACGAGGTATTTCATACTTCCCCCTAACAACAGAATTTCGTCTCGAAATTTGGAAAATAAGGCCTACCTGCTAAAACAATTCTGGATACTTTATCCGCATGCAAAACCAACTTCAGAGTAAGGCCCTCAATCACTATAGCCCCCGCCTCACAGCAAGCTTGTTTAACACTCTCAACACTTTATCAATTATAGGGTCACACCTCAATAATAAAACTTCACATTGTGATCCTACCCGAAGACATTTGGATAATACGAGCCTATACATCATTGGACCCCATTATCTCAATATTATTGGGAGGCCTTACCTCGCTACGTTTTAACTACTCGTATTCATCTAAACATAAAACTCCCATCCTGAGAGATACCATATGAACATTTGATCACTCATGTCAGTTATTTGAATCTCGATTTCCAGCAACGTAACTCTTACGATAGTCAAAATCCACCAAACACAATCTGTGGTAATTCCACTATAGTCATCGGACTCTAACTCGACCAATCCAAAATTCTGATTATCCGCTCACCTCTAAACAACCAGAGGGAGAATAGTTAAGGTTTTTCCACACAAAATCTCAATAAGCACTTTTTCCACAATAAACAGGTATTAATGCTTACACACAACTCTACCATTTGGTAATATCTTCTCCTAAGAACCGTAATATACTTCACTTTATAGTTATATCCATTATGGAAATGAAGTGATCAGAATGAGTCCAAAATTACATTTGTACAACTCCACTAGTCATTTATCACCTTTTTGCCTACTCCTCGGGCTATCGGTGATACAGCCTGCTCAAAATGAAACATTATCCCCACTGCTTACTGAAATCCTGTATTGAAGGTGGGGTTTCGGGGATCTCATCCTAGTTCAGAACAATATCGAGCAGGACCACTTACTAGCACGATCCTTCCTTTCAAAGAAGGACTATGGCATACTGTCTAATAGTGTAAATCACCCAAAGGAGTAACATTTACTTTCTTTTAGGTCAAGTTATTCCACACATTCGAAGGGACTCATGACATTGTCTTGAGGTTGCAACCCATCAAAGAAATTTACCAAATTGACTGCCCTTTTCCATTACAGGAATCGTCGGCTTGCTACAAAATTATCTAACTGATCCTCTTGCGCCAACCGATTTTTATCTATGAGTGGTGAAAGTGGAGACTTCTCTCTATGTCCTTCCTAACATCGACTCCCACTTGTAATGTCTCACATTAAGATATACTTAATACTTCCCTTCTTTCTTCGACGTATACCGAAAGTTTTGACCTATGCACTTTTCTCCACGATGTGCACTTTTGGACTTTTTATACCTTACTACCATCATCATTCTATCTACGCGTAAGTCGCTCTCATTATTTGACTAGGAAAAACTCTGCTCCAAGTGTTTTCCATAATAGTTAAAATTTACCCTTCTCAAGGAATACCCCTTTTTAAATGGCTTCCCATAGCCTTTCAACCAAGTTCGGGTGTGCTATTCTAATTTCACACGTATATATGGATTATTGTGCTTCTCACACGATGCTTAATCCACTTTACCATTTCTACTTCGTTATATTAGTCCCTCGGGCATATATTTCACACATCTATTGCCATGTTCCTTTAACCCGAACGATTCTGACCTCAGCTAACTAGATGCCCACACAACCTATAAACCGTGCATACAGGCATAAACATCACATACACTTCACACATAACACTCAATTTTTACTACCCCTGAATTGACAATGTGGATGTAACACTTGGGTATTCCTAATCACCCCAAAAATCAAAATTTTAAATCCTCCTTATCATCGTTCCACCCTTCAACTCATGGTGATAAAACAAAAGCTTTAATACTTCCTTACCATACAACCGTCTCCACTGGACTTAAATAATAATTTAACTTCCAACTTACAGTGATAAATACTTGCTCCTATAAAGACCAAGGTACTAGACTCATGGACAAATGACCAACCGTCTCCCTACTTCTAACCTTACGCTAGGTTTCATGCCTGGGATATCTCGCAAAGCGAAATCCAAATAAGGAACCCCCCCGAGACACTACTACCTAGCATTCTTGATTATCGAAATCCTTTAGGTCCTCTGTCTATAACATGTACCCCTATATTCCCGTCTCTTGACATAAAAGCTACATCTCCTCCCGCAATTACACTTGAACAAAGAACCTTTTCGCCAATTGCACTATCGCTCAGCATTGGTGTTAATCACATTCCATAAACCTCGTACACATACAATCGGGACTCTCGAAATCCTTTCCCCAAACATATGAATATAAGTCTTAACTCCCACGTCTCTGAAGGATATATATAACAATGTGCCCTTCCTATCACTAAGTCCTGAGCGCTAAACATAATAATGAGTTAAATCTTTTCGCTCACCAGTAAACCCAGTACACACCAAATCATGACAATAAAGTCCCTACTCACCCCAAGATTAAACATTTTGATACCACTATACCATTCCAAGTCTCTATAATATATGATATAAATGCGATCCTGACCCTCTCGTAGGTGAGGCTTCACTAGAACAAAACATCCTGCACTACTGCAGCAACCCCAATAAACTTGCAATATCCGTCTATAACAACCTGCCTTTTTTGGAGACAATTAAATTTCATGATTAAATATAAATTTGGAGATTTGGAGAATTTCTCGAAATAGTGATTTTGGGGATTATCAAGGATTTAATGAGTTTCGATGGGTGTTGTAATTTCTTTTGGGACTACATAGGTCGCAATAATTTAATTATATGTCGCCGTGGAGAAAATTGACAAAAAGGTAAGATTTTAATTGGAAAACCCGCATAAAGTTATTTTGGGTTAGAATAGTGATTTGCGGTCAAGTACATCGGATGGGAATTTTGACTGCGCCATGAGTCTCGAAATGTCCGAGATAGTCGGAAAAGAGTGTCCGATTGTCGAAATTGAGTTTCGAAAAATTTTAGAGCTAAACGGGCTCGTAATTGAGTAAACGAGTCGTTTTTGGGTTTTTAAGGGTTAAACCCTTTTTCTTTCTTTATAAAGAGAGGGAGAGGGAGAAAAGAGAAGAGAAGAGAAAGAAAGGAGAGAGAAGAGAGAGAGGAAGAAGAAAGAGGAGGAGTAAATGGAGATTTCGGCCAAACTCCGCGGGATTCGGCTCGAGGTCGTCGGATTTTATCCACGAGGCAAGTGTTTACTTGCTTTATTTAATTTTGAGCATTAATCTCATATCATAGTTTGGTATAAACAAACCCTAAATATTTTGGGTTGGGTATTCGTGAATAAAACGGGTTTTTGGGAGTTAAAACGAATAAACCCGTAAAATTTTCTAATTGGAGATACATAGAAATTTATTTGAAACTAATTGGTGGTTTTGTCTTCTAGGATGTGTAGAACCTTTAATATATGTGTATTTGTAGTTGGTTGAGGTTGTAGGACGTTGGGTGAGGCGACAAAAGCTCGGGAGAAGCTTTAATGGCTGAAATCGTCTCGGAGAAGATGATGACTAGTTGACCTCCGTCTTTCCGAATCGATTCGGCCCTGATTCGAATCTATTCGGTTCTTGGTCCAAAAATAAAATTTGTATATCTCTTCGATGTGGTCATGTGGGCTCCAACCGCGTATTTTTCTGATTTTTTTTGGATTTATAGTGATTTTTCTACGGAAAGCTGTCTGAGATTGAAATCATTAGTTGTAACTTATTGGAGATAAATAATAGGGGTTCTCAAAAGGATTTTTAGGACCTCTAAAGAATTTGAGGAGATATTAAAACTTTGGGTTTGTAGGAATAAATCCAAGTTAGGATTTAAATGGAGATTGGATTGAATTATGGGTATTTTGGAGATTGAAAAATTTCCCAAACAGTGCCCCTCGAACATGCCGAATCGATTCGGGTCTAGACCGAATCGATTCGCCTAAGGGGATCTGGGTTTCTGCAGTGGGCCGAATCGATTCGGATCTAGACAGAATCGATTCACCATTAAGGTCCTGTTTGCAGAACACTTTCTGAATCGATTCGGAATGGGGGCCGAATCGATTCGCCCACCCGAATCGATTCGCAATTTGGGCGAATCGATTCACTTTGGTTAGAATGTACAGTTTTCTTCCCTTAAGAGTTTGGGGAGTTAAATTTTGATTTGGGAATATAGGTATATATTCGCTTAGTGAGAAACAATATAATTGGAGATATCTAATAAATCCGTAGATGGGATTTTGGTATATATTACTTATTAAAGTAAGAATATACTTTGGGATTAGTATCATGCATATATGAATGCATGATTATGATTCTTTGAGAGAATCTTTGGTATTATTGGTCATCGCTAGATGAGATTGGCAAATATGGCCATTTATATATTCTAGGAGGAATATATGGTTTATGTATAGACTATGTGATTAAAGTATATATATATAATTTGAGATAAATGATTTTGAAAATATATATATGAATATCTTCAAAAAGGGAATAAGGTAAATGATTTTCATAATTGATAAATTATGGTTACACACCTCCCTAAATCGCTATCATAAGGGAAGTTGCGTGCGTTATGGTGATGCCCCCTGGCTAATGAATGCAGGGTGGCTATAGTCCTATAGGCCATATGGGCTATTATTGTTTACTGCGCTGGTTAGGGGATTATGGGTGTGGTCTTGACTTTCCCGCAGGCATATGGCCGCTTCCCGACGTTGGTAGGTTCCTAGGTTGTCATGTTTGATAGGCCCTGGAAGATGATAGCCATTTAGGGGCGCGTCTGGTGGGGAAACCCGGAGGGGCGGTCTTCATTTTATTAAAGCAATTTATTATAATAAATTGTCTTTATATTTACATTTTCTAAGTGTAAAAAGGGAAATGGGATAAAGGTTTTGGCTTCGGTAACACTCCCGGATGGAAGAAGGGATGTGAAAGCATATGTTATGATCAAAGCATTTTTACGATAATGAAAATGGCTTTGAATACATTTCCTGAGTATAAAAAGGGAAATGGGATGAGATAAAACGGAAAATCATTTTTATGATAATAAAACTGGCTTTTAAAAGTATATGATTAGTTAAAGCAATTCATGATAATGAATTGGATTTTATATTTGCATTTCTTGAGTATAAAAAGGGAAATGGGAAGTTTTGAGAAAATGAAAGTATTGATAAATACTTGATATATGAATCCTCAGTCCGGGAGATAGATCCGGATGTTTATGGTAAAATGTATATATATATGGATGAATCAAGTACCGAGGGTCTAATGGATCCCGACGATCGACCTTGCCGTGTAGTAGTGTATCGGGGGGGTTCCTTGTTTGGATTTCGCTTTGCGAGACTCCCCACACACGAATATGGCATAGTGTTGAGACTGGGGAGAAGTTTCATCCTTAGTGCTGTTATATTGATATTTATTATATTATGGTATATATACTTATATATATCTTTCTGTACTGAAGGACTGGTGGATCTCGACGATCAACCGTGCCACGTAGTAGTGTATCGGGGGGGTTCCTTGTTTGTATTTCGCTTTGCGAGACATCCCACGCACGAACATGGCATAGCGTTGAGACAGGGGTGAAGTTTGGCCCTTAGTACATTGCTTGGACTATCTAGGGTTGATAGTGGTTGGATGATAGACTAGTTTAGCAGGGTAGCTTGACTAAGATGTTTAGAGGGATGCGCTAGGAGTGCACTGTTAGTGGAGAGGTGAGGGATATCTCATGGGAGTGCGATACCAAACTTAAATATGAGATAAAACCTTTTTCTAAAAATAAGGCATTTATGCACTTGCTAAATATTTTCAAAACTCGGGCTCTGACCCGTTTATCTACTTTTCCTTTCTTGCTATATATATATATATATATATATATATATATATATATATATATATATATATATATATATATATATATATATATATATATATATATATAGGTGTCCAGACACAGGGACGCCTGGATGGCACTTCTTTCGAGTCAGACGTAGGCTGCAGCAGCTGTGGATGCGTGCAGGACTTTCAGTAGACGCTTCCCTTCTTGTACTCTAGATAGGAGGTACTGTATACACATCCGGGCCAATGCTCCAACTGCATTTATTTATTCTTTTAGAGCATTCAATATGGTTGTATATTTTGACCGAGTGTTCGGTTATTTTATTTCATTTTAGTTTCATTTACGCAAAAACTGTGTGGATGTTTTTATTCGTTGTTGTTAAAAAAAGAGTAGTTAAGATAAAATTTTGACACCGACCTAATAGGTTATTAGTAATTAAATGGATTTTCGACACTGATGCTAAGAATGATCCATATGAGACTCCTGTCATAATTTAATATTGGAGTGATCGCCCGATATCTTATTAGGCGGGGTGTCACAGATGGTATCAGAGCATCAGGTTCTAGTGTCCTTAGGAATCTGTGCGGACGTACTACGCTTTCAGCGTTGCTCTCATTTGTTATGGAGCCTCAGGATTAGGATTATTGATTTCTCTGGTGAGATTTCATTCTCCTGCCGTATTATAAGATTATAGAAATCTTTTGCGCGCTCGTTTGAAAATCTTATGCGGAGATGGGATGGTAGCAGGAGGTGAGGCTTAGCTGGTAGAAAGTTGGGGACAAGGGCCTTAGTAGAGGTCACTCTCCTTGTGGAAATTGCTAAGGATTTAGGTGGCGATTACTAAATAATAGTAGTTATGAGTACCGCAGTACCATTGAGGTAGAGAGTGGTACTAAAGTTGAATTCCTCATTAAAGTTGAGGGTTCGAAAGGGCTCTTACGGATAGTTTTAACCGTGAGTCCCCATGATTCAGCATGAATGAGAAGAATGTTGTTCTGGATTATTCACATAAGGGTCGGCCAGAGGCTGACAGTGGATAAATGCGAAGATGTTGTTATGAGTTTTACCTCAATAAAGGAGGTATATTTGGTGTGACTAGATAAAGTCGCGGTGTTTGTTAGCCCTAGACTCGTGTGTATATTTTGAGTTTTGCGGCGACCTCGATAACATTATAATGTATGTCTACGTGTTTTCCGCGATAGGGGAATTTTATTTTTTCTTCATTCGCCATAGAGGCGGGTGTCGATATATTGTATATAAATATATATATTTGGGTTGTGATACTCGTTTTATACGTCTATATGAGTATGGTGATATGATGAGTATATATGTATTTGTATTTTCGAAGCGATAGCAGGCTAAGAATGGCAAGTCTATCGTGTCCATGGTTCCTTGAGGGAACGGGTCGTTGTTGTGGTGTCTCACCTAGTTATAGGTTGAGTTCACCTTATTTATTATGGGTAGATGGAACTTCAATGAGTAGAGGTTTCATTATCGTGAATTGTGTATATGACGACCTTATATGTATGATTTAAGGCCGCAGGATTATTGTTGAGCAGAAGATAAAGCTCATTATTGTTTGCGCAAGGACTTAAAAGTAATGCGAACGCAGGGTGGTATGACTCTTAGTTAGAGATAGGAGTTCAGACCACCTTTTTGTTGGATTAGGGGATATGGATATCCCGGTTGCATGTTGAAATAATGGAACTCCATAACTGACGAAGTCAAGTGTCAATGTGTGGAGGGGTTCCTTGTTTGGATTTCGCATTGCGAGACACTCCACACATGACTCTTAACGACGTCGGGAATGGAGAGCGGTTATAGGATGCAAGGATGTTGATTTTGTGGAAAGGTCTTATAGTGTGGATGAACCACTATAGGCTATAAGCCACATGATGTAGATATACTTATGGAAATACTGTGCTATGAAAAAGCACTAAAGTGGTTCCCTCGCCACAAGTGGGTGGGTGAGGTTGGACTTAGAGAAATTGATTTAAGGATAACTGTCAAGCCTTAATGAAAAGGCAAACTTTGATGAATTATGTTTCGGGTATTATGTTCGTGACACTTTCTACAGAAAGTGGGCACTTTGATTGGTTAGGTTTCCTTTCGTATGGGCAGAAGGATAAGATAGTAGAAACGCGTTCGTAGTTTAGCGTAGGCAGGATTTAGGATGTCCCGCTGGTGTGCCTTAGGTCGCTATATCTCGATGACCGACTACGCGAGGGAGTAGTGTAACGGGAGGGTTCCTTGTTTAGATTTCGCTTCGGCGAGACGTCACACGCACGAAACCAAGCAATTATCGGTAGTTGAGAGAGGCCTTGGGAACTAGGGACATACTTAGGATTATATTCGTTTCACGTAGGTAGGATATCACATAGATCGTAGTATTATTTAGGATGTAAGTTTAGTAAAGTTAGTGGCACCGAGGTTAGGAGAATTGAATTTCGCGGGTTGGGAGGACCCATAGATGAGTTTTACACCGAGGAAAGGAGACCCTTATTGGGAGAGAGTGTTACGTGTCTGACGTTCATTATAGTTGGGCAGATGTGCACAAGTTAGAAAATTGTATGGGCACCTTAGTAAGTTGGTTTATATACCGCCTGAAATAAGTTGGTTAGTGTCGTTTACCTTTGAGGTATTAGGATTTGGAGCGATCCTAGTTTGTTGATGTAGGTTGTATCCGAATTTTGAGGACGAAATTTCATTGTAAGGGGGGGAGTATGTAACAACCCGCCTTTTTTGGAGATAATTAAATTCCATAATTAAATATAAATTTGGAGATTTGGAGAATTTCTTGAAATAGTGATTTTGGGGATTCTCAAATATTTAATGAGTTTCGATGGGTGTTGTAATTTCTTTTGGTATAGGTCGCAATAATTTAATTCTATGTCACCGTGGAGAAAATTGATAAAAAGGTCAGATTTTAATTGGAAAACCAGCATAAAGTTATTTTGGGTTAGAATAGTGATTTGCGGTCAAGTACATCGGATGGGAATTTCGACTGCGCCATGAGTCTCGGAATGTCCGAGATAGTCGGAAAAGAGTGTCCGATTGTCGAAATTGAGTTTCGGAAAATTTTAGAGCTAAATGGGCTCGTAATTGAGTAAATGAGTCGTTCTGGGGTTTTTAAGGGTTAAACCTTTTTTCTTTCTTTATAAAGAGAGGGAGAGGGAGAAAAGAGAATAGAAGAGAAAGAAAAGATAGAGAAGATAGAGATGAAGAAGAAAGAGGAGGAGTAAATGGAAATTTCGGCCAAACTCCGCAGGATTCGGCTCGAGGTCGTCGAATTTTATCCATGAGGCAAGTGTTTACTTGCTTTATTTAATTTTGAGAATAAATCTCATATCGTAGTTTGGTATAAACAAACCCTAAATAAATTGGGTTGGGTATTCCTGAATAAAACGGGTTTTTGGGAGTTAAAACGAATAAACCCCTAAAATTTTCTAATTGGAGATACCTAGAAATTTATTTGAAACTAATTGGTGGTTTTGGGTTCTAGGATGTTTAGAACCTTTAATATATGTGTATTTGTAGTTAGTTGAGGTTGTAGGACGTTGGGTGAGGTGAAAAAAGCTCGGGAGAAGCTTTAATGGCTGAAATCGTCTCGGAGAAGACGATGAATAGTTGACCTCCGTCTTTCCGAATCGATTCGGCCCTGATCCGAATCTATTCGGCTCCTGGTCAAAAAATAAAATTTGTAGATTTCTTCGACGCGGTCGCGTGGGCGCCGACCGCGTATTTTTCTGATAATGAAAATGGCTTTGAATACATTTCCTAAGTATAAAAAGGGAAATGGGATGAGATAAAAGAAAATGCATTTTTATGATAATAAAACTGGATTTTAAAAGTGTATGATTGGTTAAAGCAATTCATGATATTGAATTGGATTTTATATTTGCATTTCCTGAGTATAAAAAGGGAAATGGGAAGTTTTGAGAAAATGAAAGTATTGATAAATACTTGATATATGAATCCTCAGTCCGGGAGATAGATCCAGATGTTTATGGTAAAATGTATATATATATATATATATGGATGAATCGAGTACCGAGGGTCTAATGGATCCCGACGATCGACCTTGCCGCGTAGTAGTGTATCGGGGGAGTTCCTTGTTTGGATTTCTCTTTGCGAGACACCCCACGCACGAATATGGCATAGTGTTGAGACTGGGGAGAAGTTTCATCCTTAGTGCTCTTATATTGATATTTATTATATGATGGTACATATACTTATATATATATATATATATCTTTCTGTACTGAGGCACTGGCGGATCTCGACGATCAACCGTGCCACGTAGTAGTGTATCGGGGGGGGTTCCTTGTTTGGATTTCGCTTTGCGAGACACCCCACGCATGAACATGGCATAACGTTGAGACTAGGGTGAAGTTTGGCCCTTAGTACATTGCTTGGACTATCTAGGGTTGATAGTGGTTGGACGATAGACTAGTTTAGCAGGGTAGCTTGACTAGGATGTTTAAAGGGATGCGCTAGGAGTGCACTGTTAGTGGAGAGGTGAGGGATATCTCATGGGAGTGCGATACCAAACTTTAATATGAGATAAAACCTTTTTCTAAAAATAAGGCATTTATGCACTTGCTAAATATTTTCAAAACTCGGGCTCTGACCCGTTTATCTACTTTTCCTTTCTTGCTATATATATATATAGATTATATAGGTGCCCAGACACAGGGACGCCTGGATGGCACTTCTTTCGAGTCAGACGTAGGCTGCAGCAGCTGTGGATGCGTGCAGGACTTTCAGTAGACGATTCCCTTCTTGTACTCTAGATAGGAGGTACTGTATACACATTCGGGCCAGTGGTCCAACTGCATTTATTTATTCTTTTAGAGCATTCGATATGGTTGTATATTTTGATCGAGTGTTCAGTTATTTGTTTTCATTTTAGTTTCATTTACGCAAAAACTGTGTGGATGTTTTTATTCGTTGTTGTTAAAAAAAGAGTAGTTAAGTTAAAATTTTGACACCGACCTAATAGGTTATTAGTAATTAAATGGATTTTCGACAGAGATGCTAATAATGATCCATATGAGACTCCTGTCTTAATTTAATATTAGAGTGATCGCTCGGTATCTTATTAGGCGGGGTGTCACACCTCCACAATCAGTCTAATTATTACTATAAAACCATAATCAAGATAATATCGTACTCGTATAACACATCACTAAAATGAGTAATCTCAGGAAGGTATATGCCACTAGCAATACATCCATTCATCCTCCTGGGATAACACTAAAGATAATCCCGCTATACTAGGGAAAACATTCACATAATACTAACATTATCGATATATGCATTAAACACGTCTCATGTGGAAATGTATCAATAATAAAAATATAGTGACTCGCTCGTGTCACATAAAACATGTCTCATCCTCCGAGGGTAAAACTCACACTTCTACCTTTCCAATTGCCCTGACAGATCAAATGGTTTCCAGACATAACATCGCCTATCCGAACCAAAACAAAAACTACTTTAATCATTTCCCCTCACTAGGCACCATACTCTTATCCCTTTACTTGCTTCAGGAAAATTAACACATGTGATTTCACTCTACACAAAATACCTCTATGCATAATCAACTTATCATCGGTCATACTGACCATATTAGGGTTGTCCTTCTCTCGAACTTTGGTAGGCTCGATCCTGATGGCTACCCCCGTTGTTTTCTTAGCTTTGTTGGCCCTAAGGAACACACTACTGGCTTCGAAAACCCTTACTGAATTCACCATTTCTTGGTAAGGATTCCATTGCCCGAATCATTTAAATGGGTCCCCTGATGGGTCTTCCCATTACGGTGTTTCACTAACTGCGTTTCATCCAGTCTTACTCCCTAACTAAATCTTTTGATTCCTTTATCTACCTTCACAAAGAAGTGTTAACATCTCTACGGACAATGCGTGACATTGTCACCACATGGATCGAATGTCCAGTAGAATTCCCTTTAAATGTTGTCAACTTTGCTTACGAGTCAATTTCCCACTTGAAATCCTCTTCTCCAGTTGTATCTACTTTATCCAGCACAAGATTTGCTAAATAATTAAATTCATTTTCACACATGGACCTCTGTCCGGACCTCCTGTGATGAGTTCAGAACAACATTCACATCTTAACCTGAACATCTGATGAAAGAACTTGCGATCATACCGTAAACCGAACCTAAGATCCTTCCATTGACACAACATTCCACTTTTAAATGTGGTGGTTGGCTCCCACTATTATAACTTTGCTCCAACGAGTTTAGAAAAATTCTACCCTACATTTTCACATCCGATTAACCACACTCCGCCATACGCCCAAGCCTTTGGATATTTTTCCTTCGTTAGTTAACACACATAATTCGCGCATTTCTAGAACTTCCACTGATGTTTTTTCTCAATGCTTCGTCTGACTCTCTCCCAGTCCTACCATGTTGGGTGAGTCTAATTTGGCACCACTTTTGACTGTAGCATCACCTGGAAATCATAACATGCGCCCTAGTTGTCTTTACAGTTGATAAGCACCCAAAACTGTACAATTTATACCCTGAATAGACGTACTTTAGTTACTAATTCTCGGCAATATTGGTCTTATGTGCTTATTTGTTCAATATGCAGGCTTAATTGTGCATTGCAGAGTTCAAACGCTTAAATCAAGACAATTATGTGCAAAATGGAGCTAAATACCCAACCCCGTAACCTTACCTGAGCCTAAACCTAGCATAAACCTACCCCGAACCCCGTGTGTGTCTAATTTGTCCCTTTTTATATTTTTTTAGATTTTTAGTTTGAGTTATTTTATTTTTTAGGATTTATTTTAGATTTATTTAGAATTTTTAGGATTTATTTTCCAATTTTTTATATTTCTTTTTATTTAGTATTTTGATTTTTAATCTATTAGTTTTTAGTTTTAGTTTTAGGTTTATTTTTATTAGGATTAGAATTTTTAGGATTTCATGTATTTTTAGTTTTATTAGATTTTGCATTTTCTTTTTAGGATTTTAATTTTAACTTTTATTATATTTTCTTTTTATTTTTTAATTTTATTTCTTTTTAGTTTCAATTTTTATTTGAGTCTTTGTTTTATTTTAGAATAGGATTTTATTTTTTAGGTTTTTATTTTATTTTATTAATTTTATTAGTTAGTGTTATTTTTAGGCGTCCAAATTAAACACACACACACTTATCTTAAACTCACTCACACCCACCAACCATACACTCACCCACACCTAACATAATACCCCACCCTCACCTTACAACCATACTCCCTCACACTCCCAATCCTTTCCACATCATCTTCCCCACCAAACCCATCTTCCCTCTCTCTCCAACCACCATTAACACCAAAACCCATCTCTAAACTAGTCAACCACCTTACCCATACCAACAATCCACCCATTCCCCTCCGGGGCCCTTAATTAGGCGACGCCCCTATCCACCATCCCGCCGGAACCCAACCGGCGACGAATGACCCCATCACTCACACCCACCTGCCTCCGGTACGAACCCCCACCGCGACAGACCAACCTCCGACAGCAACGCCCTTTCCCTTCCCACCTCTAACCGGCGCATACCTCCAGCCCCACTCCGGCCAGCAGCCCTAGACCCGACCCCCTCTCTCCCTGCTACTCCGGCGACAGCCCAAAATCCCAGCCGTCGGCAACTATGACGAATGCGACCTAAGTCGGCGACTCGACCCATATCCGAGTCTGCCCTGCTCCGATCTCAACCCCAACCGGACCTCTTCAACCTCATACCCATTTCCTCAAAAAGCCAACAAAACCCATGTCCAACTTTAACCCATCTCTAAGCCCTTGCACGATTTCTCCACTTCCTGCCAAAACAAAACCAAACCTAATCCAAATAAAAGACCAAATCAAAATGCCACATGTTTAATACCTTCTACCCCTTTTTCCCTATTATACCCCCAACCTACTCTTGTACCCCAAAACCCCAAAATACCCTCATAACTAAATCAGATTTTTATTCCTATCCACTCACCCACTTATCCCCTCATTCACATGACCTCACACCATATCCACATGCACCCCCTAGCCATTTACCCAATATACCCCTTATCCCCCATGCTTCATGTGCCTACTATAAATGAAGATTTAAAGAAAGACTCATCATCAAATAGAGAGAAAATTCTAGAGAAAAGTAGAGAGTTAGGTTAGAATAAATTAAGTAGAAATATTTGTAAATAGTTTTATTTTCTCTTTTTTTTTTAGATATTTGTGAGTGACAATGTGTGAAATTCAATTGAGTTGATTATTGTAGGATGCTCATATTGGATGGATTGTGCTTAATTTCCAAGAATAGAAGTTCAATTTCACATCAAGAGATTGGGGTTTGATTGTTCTTTTCTCTTCTCATTTATTTTATGCCTTTGATTATTAACTTGTCATATTTCATATCATGTTAGGCTAAAACCCCTTTCAAGGGGTGGGGTAAAACCCTTATTTGATGTTATTTTAGTTTAATTAGTTTGATTACTTGAAATTTCCCTTTGAATGTAAATTTTGATCCCCCACCCTTAAATTTACGCCTCGAGAGAGGGTAAATGATTTTCGAGAGAAAATCAAAATTCTAGTTATAATACCCATTTTAGATTCGAACTAGAGATATGGGTTTCTTAAGTGGGGTATTATAACTTGAATTTCAACTCTAAAATTATTTTCTAAGATTTACATGAATTTTAATCGATCGATCCTAGCGGGTTATTAATTAAAAGGAGTGTAGATCTAATTTTCTAGAGTTGTGGGGTGTTAAACTTAATTTTCTAAAAGATTAATATTATAATTACACTTGCAATGAGAGTTGGTTTGTAATTTTGATATTAATTTGGGAGAATTCAAATAATTAAATTAATTTATTAGAATAACTAAAATTTGTGGTGTAATCTCATTCCTTGATTATTCTCACAATTATTTACCTCACTTTATCTCTTATTTTAGTGTTAGACTTTGTTTTCATTTTAGTCACTTTCTAGTTAGTTATTTTCATCTTAGTTTAGTTTAGTTTAAAACCTCACCTCACCCTATTGTTTTAATATTGAAAAAGCTAAAAAAAATTTAGAAAAAGTGAAAAAGCACAAAAAGAAAATAAAAAGTGAATTATAATTTTGTTCCCTTTGCTTTACAACCTTGCAAGTGGATTGATACCCTTACTTACCTCTACACTTGAGTTTATTAATTTTGTAGGTATTTGAGGTTTTGATTGGAAGGACTTTTCAAGCAACGACGAATTATACACCGAAAAGTTCTTTCTATCAAATGGCGTCGTTTGATAACTATGCTTTTTGGGTAATGTCGTTGTTGAAAGCCAAGTTAGTCAAAACCTCAAATACCTACAAAATATAATAATCTCAAGTGTAGCGGTAAGTAAGGGTATCAATCCACTTCCAAGGGGGTAAGCAAAGGGAACAAAATTGTAATTCACTTTTTATTTTCTTTTTGTGCTTTTTCACTTTTCTACTTTTTTTTTTGCATTTTCAATATTAAAACAATAGGGTGAGGTGAGGTTTTAAACTAAACTAAACTAAACTAAGATGAAAATAACTAACTAGAAAGTGAGTAAGATGAAAAATAAAGTCTAAACTAAAATAAAAGATAAAGTGAGGTAAATAATTGTGAGAACAATCAAGGAGTGGGATTACACCACAAATTTTAGTTATTCTAATTAATTAATTTAATTAATTTGAATTCTCCCAAATTAATATCAAAATTACAAACCAACTCCCATTGCAAGTGTAATTTTAATATTAATCTTTTAGAAAATTAAGTTTAACACCCCATAACTCTAGAAAATTAGATCTACACTCCTTTTAATTAATCACCCGCTAGGATCGATCGATTAAAATTCATGTAAATCTTAGAAAATAATTTTAGAGTTGAAATTCAAGTTATAATACCCCACTTAAGAAACCCCTATCTCTAGTTCGAATCTAAAATGGGTATTATGACTAGAATTTCGATTTTCTCTCGAAAATCATTTACCCTCTCTCGAGGCGTAAATTTAAGGGTGAGGGATCAAAATTAACATTCAAAGGGATTTTTCAACTAATCAAACTAATTAAACTAAAATAACATCAAATAAGGGTTTCCCTCACCCCTTGAAAGAGGATTTAGCCTAACATGGTATCAAACATAATAAACAAATATTCAATAGGCATTAAATAAATGAGATGAGAAAAGAACAATCAAACCCCAATCTCTTGATGCTTAATTGATCTTCAATCCATGAGTTCAAATTCACATCCCTTAATTTGAATGATTCAAACACAATTACATCAAGAATATCACTCAATTTAATCCTCACAACAATTCATTTTCTCCTCACTATCTAAAAATAATAAAATAAAAATTCTAATCTAAAACTACACTAAAATGGTATTTTCTCTCTCTACAAATTTCTGTCTAAAAGCTTCTTTCTAAATGGGGTCTTTATCTTCATTTATAGTAGGCACATGGAGCATGGGGGATAAGGTTTATACTGGGTAAATTACTAGGGGGTGCATGTGGACATGGTGTGAGGTAATGTGAATGACAATAAAAATCTGATTTGTGTGCACATGGGGGTAGTTTGGGAAAAAGGGGATAAGGGTTAGTTGGGGGGTAAAATGGGTAAATGGTACTAAGTGGGTTTAAGTGGCACATGGGTTTATTTGGTATTTTGGTCTTGGCTTTGGTTTGCATTTGGTTTATTTGGAATTTGAGCAGATGAGGAAATCGTAGAAGGCATTTGGGATGAAATGGGAAGTGGGTCTTTGTATGGTTTGAAATGGGTATTGGCTTGAAGATGAAATGGGTTTTGGACTTTCATTTGGGGGGCTTTCGGTTTGGGGGGTTTGGCTGGACGGGTAAGAGAGTCGAATAGGGTCGGAGGTTCCAACGGACTAGGGCGAAAGTGGGTCGCGGCGGGGCTGTCCGCCGGCGTTTGGGTGGTTAGGAGCGGGGTAGAGGTGATGACGAAAGGTGAGAGAGGGGGCCGGATGGGTGCGGCTTCGGTCGGAGGTTTCCTCCCAAGGCCGGCTGGCAGGTTCGCGAGCAGGGGACGTGGGGGTCGGGTTTAACTTGGTGCTGGGTTAGCTTGGGATTGGGTTAGAAAGGGGATGAGATTTCTGGACATGGGTGATGAGGTTTTGGGGGTATAAGGTTTAGTGGTGGAAAGAGAAAGAAAATGGGATGGTGAGAGGTTGATTGGAGAAGATGAAGTAGGAGGGTGTAGGGTGTGATGAGGGTGTATAGGATTAATGTGTGGGTGGGGGTGTAGGGTAAATTAGGTGAGAGTTAAGGGGTTGGTTGTATTAGGGTGTAAGAGCGTGTATAGAAGTAGGGTGTGTGTGTGTGTGTAATTTGGACACCTAAAAAAAACTAAAACTAATAAATAAATAAAAAATCTAAAAGATAAAAAAAAAATCCTACTAATAATAAAATAAAGACTCGATTAAAAATTGAAATAAAAAATAAAAATAAAAATAAAAATAAATTCTAATAAAACTAAAACCATAAATAAATGTAAAATATAATAAAAGTGAAAATCAAATCCTAAAAAAAATCTAATCCTAATAAAAACAAAACTAATCAAAATCAAAGTAAAATAAAATTATACTAATAGAATATAAAATATAAAAATAGAAAATGAAACCTAAAAATTCTAAATAAATAAATCTAAAATAAATTCTAAAAATAAAAATGATTCAAAACTAAAAATCTAAAAAAATAATAAAAGGGCACAAACAAACACACACAGGCTTGGGTGACAGTTTGGGCTAGGTTTAGGTAGGCTAGGATACGAGACAAGGGTATTTAGCTCCATAAAACGCACAATTGCCTTGAAATATAGCTTTTGACACCGCAACGTGCATTCGGCCTACAAAATAAACATTTAAGCACATAAGACCCGTATTGCCGAGAATTAGCAACTAAAGTACATCTATTCGGGGTATAAATTGTACAGTTTTGGGTGCTTATCACACCACCCCCAAACAGAGCGTTGCTAGTACTCGAGCAATAAGATAGAGAGAAAGAGAAAGATAAGTAACCAAAAGTGTACCACTTTCACGGGCACTTGCGATTGCACTTAGCATGTGCAACAAGCCTTTAAACCTATAGGTTGCCCTACAGGACGAGTTGTGTCTCGTGAGGGTTTGCAGGGAATATACCCACAACATTCTTATTTTGCAAAAATTTATTGAAATGTAGTCAATCTCTTATTAGACATAGAATGATCGCACAATCCATCACATGTGAAATATTTTCAGAAATACAAGCTAGAAGTGCATGAAAAGTTTAGCTAAGTCAATACTCAAGGCACATCCTTCCTAAAACTCAACGTGTGTAGTGTGAATCAGTCAAAACGGGTCAAGTATCACAAGAGTATTTCCTAGATGGCCTCTTCGGAATCAATGCTTCAACTTCAAAATCTCACTACATTTCTCTCAAACGAACTCTCGAGATTTGGGTAAGTGTATCGCTCTTGTGTGTGAGGAGGTGAGTAAATTTAAGAAAGTTCAAACGTCTCACACACATATAAGAAATAACGAATAATTAAAAAGAAAATTGATCTCATGAAACAATGCTAATCACTATAGTGAGAACGTCGAGTTATTCACCACGTCGACATTCATTTGACCGAACACCGAGGGGAAATAATGATGTTTATGGGTGAGGGGGAAATTAAATGGGATATGTGGGATGAGGTGAGATAGGATAGGATGGGATGATGATATGATGGATGGATGGATGGTGGATATTTGAGAAGAGTGTATCACTCATAGACGAACAAATGTCTTTATTTCTTGACTGCAACTTTCTCTTTTTCTTCTTTTCCAAATACACATCAATGTATGAGATAAATCTGCTAAAAATACAAATAACCCCAACATAGATTTGTATTTAATTTTTCTCTATCTTAATCGGCTTTGGGACAGATACCTGCTAAAAATGCAAACACTCTCTATGATAGATCAGCTCCCTTTTTTACTTTCTTTTTTTTTCTATATTTTTTTCCAGATACGCATCAATGTATGAGATAAATCTGCTAAAAATACAAATAACCCCAACATAAACTTGTATCAAATTTTTCTCCATCTGAATTGGCTTTGGGAGAGATATTCGCTAAAAATGCAAACACTCTCTATGACGGATCTTCTCCTTTTACTTTCAACACTATTCTCTGCGGATATGGAAATGGGCGGTATGGTATATGGTGATCATATGGAAAATGGAAGGTGTATGAATGTATGATAAATGGAATTTGGTTGGTGTATGAGTGAAGATGTGGCGAAAACCTAGTGATCGGAAAAAATTTCAAGACACGTGTTTCTTACGACTCGAAAGTGATGTCGTTCTCGGTGATCAAGCCAAAATTTTATGAAAGATAATGAGATCATACAACAATTAAAGTGCGGACCCAAACGAAGTTGAATCAACTTGTGACTCAGAGATTGCGTAAAACTCTCTGAAAGGGTGAAAGGCATGAATCTCACGAGCTAAAGTCTCTACTAGTGATCCTTAAGGTTCTCTATAAAATTGTAGTACTCCTCAACTCTAAACCGTATTGACATGATAAGTGCGCAAATTTTTGTTGAGTCTAGGAATTCATAGTGCAAAGTGCCTTGTTGTGTATTACATAAGCTATTTAGAAAAATATTATCTAGCTTGATTCCTAGACTTTAAAAGATGGATGATTGAAAATTCACATCAATGAGTGAGATGAAAGAAACTGCACGAAATTTTAAAAATCAGGTTTAAAAATCAAAATTTTTCAAAAGAGGCACGATTTTGATAAAATTCCCCACCCCCAAACAAAAAGGAACATCGTCCTCGATGTTAAGTAAAATGATTTTTAAAATGGAGAGCAAAAGGTAGGAAAGAGATTACCAGAATGAACCGCTAATGAAGTGGAAAGATATAGCCAAGAATAAACGTGAATAAATAGTGATAAAAAAATGTGTACAAGTCTATAAGCATGATAAAGAATAGGGTGATGTGAAACACCATCCCCAAACAGGATAAGACTAGTACAAGAAATGCGGGCTACCTCCCGATAGAGCTAAGTTTAATATCTTCAGCCAGACCGAACCATTCTCACCCTAAGGATAAGAACAATGATGGCGCGGGGCGGCAAAAAAATTGGGGTGATGAGAATCACCCCCAAATAAGACTAAAGCGCCAATCTTGTTGAAAACGGGTTAAAGTGGTCAATGCACTTGTATTGCAAAGTGCATCACGCGATGCAAAGCATCGGTGGACCTGATGCACCTTATACCTTTGACTTGCTTAAGTCTACATTGTATAAGTGCTCAACTAATTTGGAAATATTGACAAAATTGGTAGTCCATCCTAGAAACCAAAAAGCCTCAGAACTTATTTCTCTAATCCTCTTCAATGATCCATGATGATATAAAATGAATCACACTACACACAATTAGAAGTGCATACATGTGTTCATATTGCTTAAAATTGAGTGTGTGTTTACTTCCCCTTGTATTGGAGCTTTAATAATTTTTTGGGAATTTTTATATATTTTTTAAACCTTTTTAAACATTTTTTAATAAAGGTTTTTATTAATAAAATGGGTTAATATAATGTGTGGGGTTAATATACTATTATGAAAACTTCATTTTTCACTGAAATGTTTGGTTGGGTACGATCTCAAAGCGCTAGAGACTTCAGGGTGATGTTTTGTAATTAGTTTGATGCGCGTGTGAGAGCCACTCACAAGCCAACACTTGTCATCCTCCGGGTGAATGTATTTGTGTTTGTTATTTGAGAGGGCTGGATGGATGTTTGATGAACGTTGGATCTTTCCTAATCAAGGGTCTTCATGTGTTCTTGGTTAATCCCGGTGCTAGCCATATGAACCAATCAGAATTATTTTAATCCACCGCTGTTTTATAACCTTTGGATCAAGTCAAACCTTGCAAGACTTGATCACAGCCCTTGATTTCCCTCGAATATCCAGAACCTTCCCTAATCCCTATAAATACCTTCCTCTTCTCAGCCTTAGAGAACTTTTGGGCATTCGTCTTTCTGAGAGAAAAAAAAAATAAGAGAGAAGAGAGAATAGAGAGAGAAGAGAGAAAAGAAAAGAGAGAAGAGAGAGAAAGGGAAACCTATTAGCCAAACCCTAACCCTAAACAGTTCATCTTCTCAGAAACAAACCTTCGTACATTCAATCCCAAACACAACCTTGAGTGTTTGTGAGAGAGAGTGGTTTGTTCTTCTGTTGCTGTAACCTCTTGATCTTTAGATCTTGTACACAACTTAAACATTCGTGTGAAGATCTAGTTTCTCTTTCATAGAAACGTTAGATCTACATACTATATGTCACATTTTCACTAGATCTGCATTTTTTATACTTGATTTAAGAAAATCTTACTGATGTGGTTTTTAAAATGTTTTCTGGTTTCTTTTCTTACGAAACTTAATCCTGACCTAGTTGGATTCACACTTGGAGGGTTTTCAATCTCATAAATGTTTTCAAAAGAGATTGATTAAGGTCTTGACCGATTTCTGAAGCAAGATCTCCGTGGAATCTGGGTTATCTTTAAAGGTCAAAAGGATTTGAGTTCTGTGAGAAAGAACTAAATTAAAATCACTGCATATAGACTTTATATGTAATTTACTAGGACTGTTTGTAAATCTAAGTGTGTGTGAGTTCATGAATGTGAATAGGAATCACTACACAAACACTTAACACACTACTACACTGGAAGTGTTGTGTTTAAGATCTGAAATCATTGAGTCGACGTAAAGAAGCTAAAGCAAAGGAAGTTAGCAAACTGAAGAACATCATCAACAAATCAGATCTATGAGAAGTTAGAAGGACACTAAGGGGGTATATTCCTAAACTTAGAATAGGTTGATTTGTGTGCTTTCATGTTGTATTGTTTGTAACTGATTTTTGTTATTGGTGGATTTTTTTGCTTTTGTGACTTAGAAGTCACCGTGGATGTTTCCTCTGTTGGGAGAGGTTTTACCACGTTAAAATCTTTGTGTTGATTATCTTCATCTACTCATCTCATTCTATAAGTGTGCTGAATTTTTGAAACTGCCTTTGTTTTAAAAACTAATTACACAATCTTAATTACTCTCGTACATAAGTTTCTTTGTAAACACATCTTGTTTATAATTTTTTTTATTTTCAAAAGAAAAGGGTTTCTTCAACAAACATTCGGAGTTGCTTATACAGTTTAACCTTGTGTTAAACGGCATTAGCGACATTTTTCAATTGGTATCAGAGCCCTGTTAACTTTTATTTCAAAAGATCTTGTGTTTACGAAATCGTTTTCTGAAAAATATAACTATGGACGAGAAGAATGAAAGGTTTGGTAATCTGTCCAGACCTCCACTCTTTGATGGAAACAACTTTGCTTACTGGAAAGTAAGAATGGTTGCCTTCATCCAAGGGACTTTAGGAGATGATGTCTGGGACATTATCGAAAATGGATACACTTATCCTACTAAACCATCCACTGAAGGAAGTGATGAGAGGGTAAAGAAAATCTTGAGTGAATTTACCCAAGAAGAGAAAACCATTTCTCGAAATAATAATAAAGGCAAGAATGCCATTTTTATGTCTATTAATGAGTATGAGTTCAAACGAATCTCATCTTGTGCCACTTCTAAGGAAGCTTGGGACACATTAATCACTGCCCATGAAGGAGACTCAAGAGTTAAAGCTGCTAAAACTCAAATGCTTATCCAGCAGTACAACTCTTTGATCATGACTGATTCTGAGACTTTTGATGATTTTTAAATGAACTTAACTGATATAGTTACTAAGTTGCATGCTAATGGTATAACTTATGATAGGAATGAAATTGTCTCTAAAATTCTAAGGTCATTACCACAAAAGTTTGACAGTAAGAGGTATGCTATTGAGGAAATGAATGATCAAAACCTTACCCCTGAGTTACTCAGTAGCAAACTTAGGACTGTGGAAATGGAATTAGACTTTAAGAAACAATTAAATCATTCTCAAAGAAAACAGCCCAACTCTAACTTGAGTTTTGCCTCTAAGATACCCAAACTTGAGTCCAATTTGACCAACTCTGACTCTGATGAGGAGTGTGATATAGACAAACTAGATAATCAGATTGCCTTAATGTCTAAAAAATTTAAGAAAATTATCAAATTTTGAAACAAATAGGCAACTAAACAAGGCAAGCCTAATTATCCTACTCTGTCTAATCCCAAACCTCATGAGAGAGGTCTTGACAAACATCCTAAAGACAACAATTCCAGACCCACTAGAGACCTTAAAAAGATTGAATGTTTTAGATGTGGGAAACTAGGTCACATTGCTCACGACTGCAGAGTTAATCTGAATAAAGCCAACACAAATAATAGAGCCAATGTCTGTAAAACTTGGAATGATTCAAGTGACTCTGATGAAGAGGAACTTGAGTCATCTAATGTTCTTAACCCTTGCATGTCCTTTTATGCTAAGATCATTTACAATGATGATATGCCTGTGTGTGATAATGATGCTCCTACTCTTGCTTGTGTGAATACTCCTTTGATTGGCCTAGATGCTTTATTGTCTGAAAATGTTGCTAGTTCTAGTTCCGTGTGTGTGAGTCAAAGTGATCTCGATAATGACGATGCAAATGGGTGCGTGAGTACTAAAACTGAATCGTTAGGGGTCACTAAACACACTTCACTTAGCGACTCAGACACAGATGACCTCCCTGATATCCATACTTTGTATGCTAAAACTCTTAAAAAAGGCACTAGATTGGAGAAGACTGTTAGAGACCTGACTAAGAAATTAGATGATCTAAGTCTTATAGTGAAGTTGAATGCTGAAGAGTACACTAACCAGTGTCTGACTCATCAATCTGAAATTGAAACTTTTGATCAGAAATTAAAAGATTTGACTAAAATTAATGAAACCCTGGAAATTAAATACAAGGGAACATTATTAGAGCTGGAGGAAGCAAAAACAAAGACAGCTACTGTTTTCAAAAAAAATTCTAAGTTTGAAAACAATTCAAATTGTTTTACTGACTTTGTTGTTGACTCCAAGACCAATTCTGATGATAGAACCGGTATTGGATTTTGCCCTAAGAACAAACCACAAACTACTAAACTTGAACCTATTAAGTTTGTGTCTGGGGGCAAAAGACCAATTGAAACATGTCCAAACTTTCATTTGATTAAAAATGAATTTGATCAAAAGCAACAATAGAAAGACATTGGAGAGTCTAGTACTTCTAAGGCTGACACTGCACTTAAGACTAAATACGTCTGTCCTTTGATCAGAAAGGCTGATTCTACCTATAAGACCATACCTCCTAGGAATAACACTTCTGAACAGAATGCTGTCAAACCTATCTTTAGAAGTTTTCCTAAGGAAATTCATTCCTCAAGCAATCAATATTGCTCCTACTGTGACATTTATGGTCATTCCTTTGAAGGTTGTTATGCTAGGCGTCTAAATACCCCTATTTACAACACTTCTGTCTACAAGAACTTTAACTATTCTAGGCAAAGTCGTAACAATTATGTCCTTCCAAGACAACCTGATAAGAACTCTAACTACAGAAATAGAAAGACCAAAACTAAGAGTTCATTTAAGAGAAAGGCTCCCAGAAACTTTCCTAAACCAAAAGCTCAACTTTTTCACAACAATCAGTTTGCTGCTCCAAATGTTTTTCGACAAAAAACTGTGTCTCGAAAATTTTATCAAATGAGGGCAAACTTGCGCAAAATTAAAACTAGAGCTATTTGGGTTAGAAAAGATGATCTTTTACCACAAATGAAGTGTAACATTGTCATCACTGCTTTAAAAACTGAACACACTTCATCTGGTTGGTATTTAGATTCAGGATGCTCCAAACATATGACAGGAGATGAAACCAAACTTTTAAACAAAACCAGATTTGCTGGTGGGAAAGTAGTTTTTGGTGATGGTGTTTCATCTCAGATCATAGGTAAAGGAACCCTAAAAGAAGAAGGAATGCCTATTCTCGAAAATGTTCTATTAGTTAAAGGACTTAAAGCCAACCTCCTAAGTATATCACAATTTTGTGACTCTGACCATACTGTCACCTTTTCAAAGAACAATTGTAAAATTCTAAATGATAAAGGTGAATGCATTATTACAGGATTTAGAACACCTGACAATTGTTATACTGTCAAGACTAGTTCTGAAACCTGTAACATTGTCAGAATGGATGACAATGAGATCTGGCATAATCGTATGGGTCACTTAAGTTATGATATCCTTGGAAGATTGTCTAGTCAAGAGATAGTTAGAGGTATTCCTAAAATTAAACCTATTTCAAGTGTTGTCTGTGGTCATTGCCAGGAAGGAAAAATAGTTAAGACTTCGCATAAAAAGGTTAAAGACATTCTCACCTCTAGACCTTTAGATCTCATCCATATGGACCTCATTGGTCCCTCTAGAACTGTTAGTCTTTGTGGACACAGTTATATCCTTGTCATGGTTGATGATTTCACATGATTCACTTGGGTTGCCTTCTTAAAACATAAATCTGACACATTTCAGAATTTTTTGAAAATTCTTCTAAGAATTGAAAATGAGAAGGACACACAAGTCAATCGCATTCGTAGTGATAGAGGGGGAGAGTTCATAGACACAGGAATAGTTGAATATTGTGACTAAAACGGTTACAAACATGAATTTAGTGCCCCTACAACTCCTCAGCAGAATGGCATTGCTGAAAGGAAAAACCGAACTCTTCAAGAGATGGCACGTGTCATGTTGCATGCCAAATCCCTACCTAAATATTTTTGGGTAGAATCCATTAGAACTGCCTGTCACATCACTAATAGGGTCTATCTTAGGAAAAACTCTAAACAAACCCCTTATGAGTTGTGGTACGGTAAGAAGCCTAATCTGAAATACCTAAGAACCTTTGGAAGTCAGTGTTATGTCTGTAAAGATAGAGAACATCTGTCTAAATTCGAAACTCGTGGTGATAAAGCCATCTTCTTAGGATACTCTCCAAACAGTCGTGCTTATCGTATATACAATCTGCGTACTAAGGCTCTTATGGAATCGATAAATGTAATTGTAAGTGACACTATTGTCGAAAATAAGATATCTGAATCACCTATTGTGGTTGAATCTGAAAATGATTTCAAAACTGATTCACCAGAAATAGATGACTCATTACCTATTGAGAGTCTAGAAGTACCTGACTGGGTATCTAAAGATCATCCCATTGACAACGTGGTCGGTAATCTTAATGAGCCAGTTCATACTAGATCCCAGTTAAGAAATTATGCTAATTATGCATGTTTCGTCTCCCTTGTGGAACTGAAAAATGTTAATGAAGCATTGAATGACACACACTGGATTTCTGCTATGCAGGAAGAACTTTTATAATTTGTCATTCACGATGTCTGGTATCTTGTACCTCGGCCTCAAAATAAAAATGTTATTAGAACACGTTGGATTTTCAAGAACAAATGTGATGAAAATGGGGTGATTCTTAGAAACAAAGCTAGACTTGTTGCTCAAGGTTACTCTCAAATAGAAGGGATAGATTTCAACGAGACATTTGCCCCTGTCACTCGTCTTGAATCTGTTCGACTTCTTTTTGCCATAGCTTGTTACTTAAAATTTACACTTTATCAAATGGATGTCAAATCTGCCTTCCTAAATGGAATTCTGTCCGAAGAAACGTATGTAGAACAACCCAAAGGGTTCATTGACCCTAAATACCCTAACCATGTCTTTCGTCTAAAAAAGGCTTTGTATGGCTTAAAATAAGCTCCTAGAGCTTGGTATGAACGCCTTTCCAACTTTTTGTTGGATAAGGGTTTTAAGATAGGAGGAAATGACCAGACTCTCTTTGTCAAACATTTTGACAAAAACATTATTATAGCCCAAGTCTATGTAGACGACATCATTTTTGGGTCAACTTCAAACTCTGAAGTTAAATCCTTTTCTGCTATTATGCACAAGGAGTTTCACATGTCCCTTACGGGGGAGCTACAACTTTTCTTAGGATTTCAAGTGAAACAGAATTCAGATGGTCTTTTTGTATCTCAAACCAAGTATGCCTTAGACCTTGTTAAGAAATTTGTCTTAGAGAATGCTAAAGTTGCCAAAACACCTATGAGTACTACTGTTAAATTATGTAAAGATGAACATGGAAAGTCAGTTGATTCCACTCTTTATCGTAGTATGATTGGTAGCCTACTCTACCTAACTGCCTCACGACCAGACATAATGTATGTTGTATGTCTGTGTGCTCGTTACCAGAATAACCCTAAAGAGAGCCATTTATTGTGTGTAAAACGTATAATAAAGTACATAAACGGCACTCTTAATCTTGGACTTAGGTACACTAATGATACCTGTAGCACCATCATAGGGTATACTGATGCTGATTGGGCCGGGTGTACTGATGATAGTAAAAGTACATCAGGTGCCTGTTATTATGTCGACAATAATTTAGTTGGTTGGAGTAGAAAAAAACAGAATTGCACATCATTATCTACGGCTGAGTCCGAATATATAGCAGCAGGAAGTTGCTGTGCTCAATTGTTATGGATCAAACAGATGTTAAGTGATTATGGGATTAAAGAAGAGCAATTACAATTGTATTGTGACAATCAAAGCGCCATTAACATATCTAAAAACCCAGTTCAACACTCGCGAACTAAGCATATTAAAATCAGACATCATTTTATACGCGAACTTGTTGAAACTAAGGAATTAGAAATTCATTACCTGCCTACCGATCTGCAACTTGCAGACATGTTCACTAAACCTCTGGACTATAACAGATTTCTGTATTTGCGTAATTCTATAGGCATGGTATGCGCTGATTAAACTCTCAAGACTTTGAGTTTTACCCTTTGTCCATTTGAGACAAAATGGGGGAGAAATTTGAGTTTTATGAGTTCATTTTTTGTTCACTTTTCATCTAAACTGCTTGATCTTAGTGTGCATATTTGCAGGAATCTCTTCTTCTGATTGTCTACCGTTTCTAGTGCAAAAATTTGTAAATAGTTGAGTTATGTAATTTTTGACTTTCTAGGAATTGGGTAGATAGTATCTTTTGTATAGGACTAGGTTTTATTTTTTTTGGTTCCCTACGAGTTTTAAACTAACTCAAAGGAGATTTTGTCTCATATTTCCAAAGGGGGAGATTGAAGCACCTTATACCTTTGACTTGCTTAAGTCTACATTGTATAAGTGCTCAACTAATTTGGAAATATTGACAAAATTGGTAGTCCATCCTAGAAACCAAAAAGCCTCAGAACTTATCTCTCTAATCCTCTTCAATGATCCATGATGATATAAAATGAATCACACTACACACAATTAGAAGTGCATACATGTGTTCATATTGCTTAAAATTGAGTGTGTGTTTAATTCCCCTTATATTGGAGCTTTAATAATTTTTTGGGAATTTTTATATATTTTTTAAACCTTTTTAAACATTTTTTTAAACATTTTTTAATAAAGGTTTTTATTAATAAAATGGGTTAATATAATGTGTGGGGTTAATATACTATTATGGAAACTTCATTTTTCACTGAAATGTTTGGTTGGGTACGATCTCAAAGCGCTAGAGACTTCAGGGTGATGTTTTGTAATTAGTTTGATGCGCGTGTGAGAGCCACTCACAGGCCAACACTTGTCATCCTAAGGGTGAATGTATTTGTGTTTGTTATGTGAGAGGGCTGGATGGATGTTTGATGAACGTTGGATCTTTCCTAATCAAGGGTCTGCATGTGTTCTTGGTTAATCCCGGTGCTAGCCATATGAACCAATCAAAATTATTTTAATCCACCGCTGTTTTATATCCTTTGGATCAAGTCAAACCTTGCAAGACTTGATCACAGTCCTTGATTTCCCTCGAATATCCAGAACCTTCCCTAAGCCCTATAAATACCTTCCACTTCTCAGCCTTAGAGAACTTTTGGGCATTCGTCTTTCTGAGAGAAAAAAAATAAGAGAGAAGAGAGAATAGAGAGAGAAGAGAGAAAAGAAAAGAGAGAAGAGAGAGAAAGGGAAACCTGTTAGCCAAACCCTAACCCTAACCCTAAACAGTTCATCTTCTCAGAAACAAACCTTCGTACATTCAATCCCAAATACAACCTTGAGTGTTTGTGAGAGAGAGTGGTTTGTTCTTGTGTTGCTGTAACCTCTTGATCTTTAGATCTTGTACACAACTTAAACATTCGTGTGAAGATCTAGGTTATCTTTCATAGAAACGTTAGATCTACATACTATATGTTACATTTTCACTAGATCTGCATTTTTTATACTTGATTTAAGAAAATCTTACTGATTTGGTTTTTAAAATGTTTTCTGGTTTCTTTTCTTACGAAACTTAATCCTGACCTAGTTGGATTCGCACTTGGAGGGTTTTCAATCTCATAAATGTTTTCAAAAGAGATTGATTAAGGTCTTGATGGATTTCTGAAGCAAGATCTCCGTGGAATTTGGGTTATCTTTAAAGGTCAAAAGGATTTGAGTTCTGTGAGAAAGAACTAAATTAAAATCACTGCATATAGACTTTATATGTAATTTACTAGGACTGTTTGTAAATCTAAGTGTGTGTCAGTTCATGCATGTGAATAGGAATCACTACACAAACACTTAACACACTACTACACTGGAAGTGTTGTGTTTAAGATCTGAAATCATTGAGTCGACGTAAAGAAGCTAAAGCAATGGAAGTTAGCAAACTGAAGAACATCATCAACAAATCAGATCTATGAGAAGTTAGAAGGACACCAAGGGGGTATATTCCTAAACTTAGAATAGGTTGATTTGTGTGCTTGCATGTTGTATTGTTTGTAACTGATTTTTGTTATTAGTGGATTTTTTTGCTTTTGTGACTTAGAAGTCACCGTGGATGTTTCCTCTGTTGGGAGAGGTTTTACCACGTTAAAATCTTTGTGTTGATTATCTTCATCTACTCATCTCATTCTATAAGTGTGCTGAATTTTTGAAACTGCCATTGTTTTAAAAACTGATTACACAATCTTAATTACTCTCGTACATAAGTTTCTTTGTAAACACATCTTGTTTATAATTTTTTTATTTTCGAAAGAAAAGGGTTTCTTCAACAAACATTCGGAGTTGCTTATACAGTTTAACCTCGTGTTAAACGGCATTAGCGACGTTTTTCAGGACCATGGGCGGGTAGGTATGAGGGTAAAGGTGAGGGTCGAAAGGGTGAAGTGGTATCGCCCAGCGCCGTGTTGAGCTTAAAGGTGAGGGAAACTAGGGCCCTATAAGAATGGTGCTCAAGTTGGTGAGGGAGGAAATATGGTGGGTAAAGTGGAATGGGACGGGCCTTATGAAAAGGACACGACCGTTCTATGAATGGGCGATGATAATGGTCGCACCGTAACACGCCAGGGAGCTGTCGATGGGAAAAGTCAACACCACAAGAGAGTGGAAGGCATGGAATAACAAGCTCGGTGTCACGGAAGTGGAGAGTATCACCATATATACTCTCGTAGATGGTGGATAGCTTCAGGTGAGGATCTAAAAATGTAGATGGAAACTTGAAATGTGTAAAATCAAGATCCAAACTAGGTGATGGTGTGGAAGGGACAATGGGTGGGTCGAGTGGGATAAACGTTGGAGGAAGATGATCCAACTCAAGGGTGGGAGACACACACTCATTGGGATGAGTAAATTAATACTCACAAGGGAGTGTGGTTTCTAAAGATGGAGTTGTCAACTTCTCCATAAGAGTAGCATCGGTAAATGGGGTGGGTGGGTAAGACAAGGCACCAATGTTAGAGATAGAGGAATCACTATAAATATCGGGCTCAAAGGGATCCATGCATGGTGGGATTTCATCCATATCCGGATAGTTAGGAACTATCACGGATTCTATCTCGGAAAAATGGTGAGCACTCAAGCCGGAGCTAACCAAGGATAAATTGGTTCCTCAGGAACACAATGGTGAAGCTCGATAGGTGTAGACTCGAGCACTGTTTTGGATTCAGCGGGAAAGGGAATGGGAATATGAACCTCAAAGTGGGGTTCATGATGACATGGTAGGATTTGATCAGGCTCACTATATAAAGGTAAGTCAACAAAATTGTCGACTTGGGGCCCGGACCATGGAATGGTCTCAACTTCAAGATTCTCGGGGTGGTAGGGTTGGTCACACTCAAATTTCATGTCACAAGAGGACACATCATCGTCACACTCGGTGGCAAAGATGGGTGGGGCCATGGGAATGTACGACTCTCTCGCACACTCTAATTCATTTAACCTTTGTTCAAGCCTTTGGAGAGTTTGAATTTGAGTGGCTTTCGCTTGCTCAAGTATGAACTTTTGCAAGAGGGTTTCGAGAGCGGATGTGGATGAAGGTGTTGGTGTAATGATGGGTGGTGGCGGTGGTGGAGGTGGACACAACACGCTATTATCGTGAGTGTATGGAGAATACTCAAAGGAAGTGTGTGAAGTGGAGCCAAGTTCATCATACACAAAAGGATCATTTTCGTGATGGACAATTGGTTGATACTCACAGGGTATGTAGTGAGGGAACTGTTCGTGAACGGGTGCACAAGGTTGCCATGATGACTGTTGGAACGCGTGGGGATCCACAACATCGGGTTGGTATTTGTATTGCGTGGAAGGGTGATCAAGCCTCCACGAATAGCTCGGGTACTTACAGAACTCGGGATTAGGTGTATCAGGATAGTAGGCCGAGGTGGGTTCCGGAACAGTGTCATATGGATACACATGTTCCAAGGTGGGTGCGTAGGGATATGAAGAGTATGGGCACTCATGGGACATGTGATCGGCATAAGAACAGTGGGTGCACAACAAGGGATGCAGCACGCCGATACTTGACACCGAGGGTGATGGAATAGGAGGTGCGTGCATGGATGGGTCAAGAGTACCAACGGTACTCGTGAGAGAGGTGAAACAATTAAGGATATTGTAAAGAGACGGCTCGGGATCACTCTCACACGTGTCGCGTGTCAATGGAAAATGACCAAAGTAGTCCCGTAATGGACGTTCTTCGGCCATGAGGAGAGAAATATTTTTTTGGATTTTGTAAATTTTTTCAAAAGGAAAGAAAAATATTTTTGGATTTTCTAAAAATAATGGAAGAAAATATTTTGGATTTTTCTATAAAAATAAAGACTTAAAATATTTTTGGATTTTTGTGAAAAATAAAGGAGGAAAAATATTTTTGGATTTTTTTGGAAGAAAAAGGTGGGGAAAAATATGGACTCTTTGAATTTGGACGAACCAACTAAAACCGACTACCGAAAAATGAATTGAACACACACACAAGTCAAGAAAATTTCCTAACTAGCACATAGCCAATTTTTATCTTTAAATTTAGTGAAAGGGGGTAGTCAAATTTTAATTAAGTCCGTGGGCGATAAAAAAAATCACGAAAATCTTAGTGATCGCCTTTTCAAAAATGTTCTCCTAGTGGGATACCTAGTTGATTGATTTTAAATTTAGTGATGGCTAGGGTAGGACACAATGGTAAGCGAGTGAGTCGGGTGATGAAATCCCTTCTCGTGAGTGATCGAGTGTAGGTCTTAGTAATTGAATTCATCACACCATTCAAAAATAAATGCGAGAATCAGAGCACATAAGAGCACACAAAAGAATTGGCTCGCTAACAGGAGAGGCACGAGTGTTAGAGAAATGTACCTCCCACGGTTTTTACGCCGTGGGGTGCCGAAAAATTTGAGTCGACCGGGGGGAGATCACGCCTATCTCAGTCGTCCCCGGGAGTCCTACCGACCCAAGGTAGATAGGTTTCTTTTCCTCGCCTTTGGACGCCCTCTCTCTACCTTGTCCGGTTTCCCTATCACGCTTGCTTTGATTATTACAATTTTAAAATGCAAAATAAATGGTGTCCTATGCACCGCAATACAAGCCAAGAATAGAATAATCCTAAATACAAGCCTTCTAAAAATATAAAAAATGGTACTAAAATGCAAAAATATACAAAATAAATGAACTACAAAATTGAATCAGCCTCGAGTGCTTCACGCTCCCAAGAATGGCAACGACGCCATTTGATAGCTATGACTTTTTATCTCCCCGGCAACGACGCCATTTGATAACTAAAAAAAGTTTCCTTTAATGTAGATTTTTGTCGTTGTTGCAACTTCTTTCTATCAAAATTCCCTTGAACCTACAAAATTATAACAAAACTAGTGTAGAGGGTATAATGGGTATTGGGGTTAAAGTTGGTAGTTGGGGGTATAAGGGGTAAAAGAAATTAAATGGGTTTAATACACATGTGGCATTTGGGTTATATTTTAGTGTGCCTTTTTGTGTTTGTTGGCAGGTAGAAGTCGTGGGTGAAAATGGTTTGGAGAATGGATTGGAAGAAATGGGTTTGAACTTTGGAAAAGGAAAATGGGATGGTGCAAAGTGGGTCACGGGTCTGGAGGTGAGGATCTGGGTTGGATTTTGACTGGAGATGGGTTCGGTTCAGGTCGCCGGAGTGGCTCGATTTTCTGCGGGTGATGCGCCAGAATTTTGGGTCTCGCCGGATGAGATTTGGTTCGCCGAGAAACAGGGGCGTCGGAGCTGGGGGCATCGCCGGCGGTGACGGGGCTGTGCCGGCGGAGGGGGTAAGGGTTGATTTTTTGGGTTGGAGGTTGGGTTGGTTGGCTATGGGGTGTGGAAGTAAGTGGTTGGTGGTGGTGTAAGAGTTGGGTGATGAGAGAGAGTGAGATGGAGTTTTGGTTATGGAGGAGAGAGAGTGGTGGAATGTTGAAGATGATGTGGGTTTGTTATTGTGTGGGTGAGGGTGCATGGATTAAGTGTGAGGGTGAGGGTGTAGGATAGATTAGTTGAGTTTATGATAAGTTTATGTGGGTATAAGGTGTGTGTTTAACTTGAACCCTTAAAATAAAACTAACTAATAAAAAAATAGAATCAATAAAATAAAATAAAAACCTAAAAAATAAAATCCTATTCTAAAATAAAACAAAGATTCAAATAAAAATTGAAACTAAAAAGAAATAAAATTAAAAATAAAAATAATAAAATAAAAATAAAATCTAATAAAAATTAAAATTAAAATCCTAAATAAATGTAAAATCAAATAAAACTAAAAAATCAAATCCTAAAAAAAATATAATCCTAATAAAAACAAAACTAATCAAAATCAAAGTAAAATAAAATAAAATTATACGAATAGAATATAAAATATAAAAATAGAAAATCAAACCTAAAAATTCTAAATACATCTAAAATAAATTCTAAAAATAAAAATGATTCAAAACTAAAAATCTAAAAAAATAATAAAAGGGCACAAACAAACACACACGGGCTTGGGTGAAAGGTTGGGCTAGGTTTAGGTAGGTTAGGATACGGGACAAGGTGTTTAGCTCCATAAAACGCACAATTGCCTTGAAATATAGCTTTTGACACCGCAACGTGCATTCGGCCTACAAAATAAACATTTAAGCACATAAGACCCGTATTGCCGAGAATTAGCAACTAAAGTACATCTATTCGGGGTATAAATTGTACAGTTTTGAGTCCTGGGTTCTCGTGCCAAAATAGGGGCGATCTCAGCTACGGTCATCATCCTCGAATATACTCTATAACCTCAACTAATCCTTGCCTCCTGTTGTCCGTCCAACGGCCCTCTCCTGTCATACTCCGTTGCTTAAACACGACCGAATGAAAATTAGATTCACTAATGTATATACATTATAGTAGGAGAACAAAATATCACCAAAGAAATCAACAATCCTAAACATAGGGCTCTATATCAAATAAAGCAATGCTCGAAGCAGAATAATCCGTACAGATGCTAAGGACACTAGAACCTGATGCTCTGATACCACCTGTGACACCCCGCCTAATTAAATACTGGGTGATCATTCCTTTATTAAATTAAATCAAAGTGTCCGGTTGGTTCATTCTTAGCATCACTCTCGCAAAATATTTTTTTTATTAATCTCCTAATAAATAATTAAGCTAGTTGTCAAAACATTTCATTTTATAGATTAAGTCCCAACGATAAGAATTTTACACATAAACCATTTAAACAGACACAATTATAGTACTTAATGCCAAACCATTCAACGAAATTAAACGGGTTAGAATAACATCCCAATAAAATATCTCAAGTTAGAGTACAATGCAAAAATTAAAACAATCCCAATGAAAACTAATTATTGAAGTAAATACCGAGTACAAGGTCTCCCTGAATTAATTAGAACTGTAAATGGGCGACACATGCCCTATCTAAAATGACTAAGTGAGGAGTTGAAATGACAAGGATGAAGTCGTCTAAATTTAGGGACCCGTAACTCCCACACTAGCTGCCGCACGTCAACCGTCCAAAGATCTAAGTCCGACGCCCCTGTGGCTGAGCACCTGTAAAATATATATATATATATATATATAATGAGTAGAATAGTTACACTATTTCATAAGTTGATAAGCTAAGTAGGGTTTGTGATGAAGCCACCAAGGCTAGAAATTAAGGGTTGAGATTGATTTACCTTTCGTACCAATTTTACCCCTTAAATATTTGGATTCCCCCTCTTTTTTCCTCACTAATTTATTCCCCCTCCCACACATTCATTCAAACACAAGGTTATTATAGTAAAAGCACCTACACTTCACTACACCTTCGAACTCAAACCCAACCTCAACCCCCCCGTTCCCAAACAAGGTGCCCTTTATCTCTCTCTCTACTCCTCCCAACACAA
Organism: Sambucus nigra; assembly: GCA_949130495.1. Taxonomy (NCBI): domain Eukaryota; kingdom Viridiplantae; phylum Streptophyta; class Magnoliopsida; order Dipsacales; family Adoxaceae; genus Sambucus; species Sambucus nigra. Next base: position 205,795,577 of record OX422217.1, read on the forward strand.
ACCCTCCTCCTCCTCTGTGCCGCCGCCCCTAAGGTAATCCCCCTCTCTTTTACACACACAAACACACAATCACCCTTAATTTCTGATTGTGCAATTTCTTAATATGTGATGGTGCAGATTTTTTTAGCAACAAATCTGATGGTACGATTTATTTCACGCACACACATATGATGGTGCGATTTGTTAATATTCATGCTACACATTGAATGATTCAAGGTGAGTATTCAACCCATGTCTATCGTTTTTGCATGTGTATTATTTTACATGTGTGTTATTTTGCTGTAGGTATTACGGCTGATTTATAAGATCTTACACGACCTGTTATTCACCACAATCATTTTTTTTCTATGTTTTATTTACATTCGATTTGTTTCGAATTAGGGCTTTTATGATTTTGGATTCAAATGGAGATTTGTTGTTTGGTTGGTTTTGCAGATCTACATGGAAGGTTTCAAATGGAGATTTAAAATACACAAGGTATACTTAAGGTCAAATTAATTTCTATAAGATCTTATAAATCAGGTCAATGGGGATTTATAATGGAAGGTTTCTTTTATAAGTTCCATTAGGTCAAATTAATTTCTATAAATTGCAGTTAACATTAAATACTTGCTCAACTAACACCATTTTATTTTTCAAGAACTCATCATGGTTTTGTGTTAATTAACATATAGAGTACATGTTTGGTAGTTATGGGGAATATGATTTCAAGAACTGACCACAAATTTATAGAATTTAATTATTTTAAACAAATCATAGTTTATGTATGAGTGTTGATTAATTTCCTACTGACATTGTGATACACACACATGGTTCAAAAACACATCAAAAGTCTCACATGAATATCTTCAGCTTTATATTTTTGCAATTTTCAATTCTTTAGGTAATTAAAATTTTCTTATTATTTGTATTATGGTTTCTTTTTTAGATTTGGTTCATGAAGAAAGATATTATTTAGTGATATGTTATGTTAGTTAAGCTCTTATTGTTTCCCCAAATCCATTTTAATTGTTTTCATCATTGAAAGGGTTAAATCTTATAACTGATGATCTAACTATTTAGTTGTTTATGTTATCAATACGTGTGTTAATAATATACCTAATGCTTTTTGCTGTAGGATCAGAATAATTTATGAATGAGATGAAGACAAATGACTGAGTTCAAAATTTGGAAACGTATGTAAAAGTTATTGTAGTTTGTACTCCTTCTCCATGTGTGAGATGGCTGTCTACATCTGTCATTCTTTTATCCAAACATATCTTATATTTTTATCCAAAACATATATCAAAACATACAATAATTTTAATAACTTCCTAAATGAAACTCTGTTTCTATCTCAAGCTCTCTATCTGAAACTATGTTTTCCATATTATATACTTTTGTGATTTTTGATTATTAGGAGTAGTTACTTGTGGCACACCTCAATTAAAATGACGTGAAATCAGTGTTTCATGCCAAGCACTTGAAGAGGAAGTGAAATCTACCTCCCTAAATCAAAATGAGAGGCAAACTCTGTATTGTTTTATATTGATTTCTACTAAAACATAAGTATTCGTGTTGTATAATCATTTTCACTCAGTCATACACATCTAGCATTGAATTTCTTTTAAATGTCTAACATTTATCTATTGCTGTTCTAATTTTTAGGGGTTTGGTTTGTACTTGATTTTTTATTTGACTTTCTATTTGATTCGATTTTACTGGTTTTCCTTTTGCTTTTGAATATTTTTTGTTTTATTGGAATATTATTTTGATTTTGCGTTTTGATATGTTTTGCAGATTTAACCATTAAAATTTGCAAGTATCTATATCAATAATATGTATTCAACGTCACCAAATCGACTTCTCTCCTGATGACGCCAACTCAAAGTTAAAGCTCACATCAGGACTTAGTTTCTCTACCTCGCCAGGACTACAATTCATCTCTCATGTTTGCATAACTATAACTGCACAATTATATGCACATATATATCTGGAATGGAATTTACTCAGAAGCATTGTTCTTTGCATGTTAGTTGTTGAAACTGTATTTGTGATGAATATATTTTATTAGGTGTTAATGTTGTTGATAGAATTGTGTATGCAAATTGATGCAGTGGTTGTGTTTATTATAAATAAATGGTTATCTTATGCTAATTTTTTTTTGGAGATGTGAATGCAAATTCGTGCCAATGTTTACTTAAAAGTTGGTCAGATTTTGAATCAAATGAATGGATTATTTTGCAATAGAAAAGGTAGTGTAGATGTTGATTCTTATTAGTAATTTTGTGTCCACAGGTAACAGAGTCATGTTTTGGGGAGCATACTTTTTGGCTTAAATATAATGTGTGTGTTATTTTTCCGTTTCATGAACACCCTAAATATTTGAGCATTAGTTGTATTTTTCTACAGACGTACTAAAGCCAAAGCCTCAAAACCCTCCTGACTGAAACTCTCACAAAGTTGTTGACAGAACATGGCTTGGGTAGGTAGTCCCTCATCATATATGCTTATATGATGCATATATGCACAACAGCATATATGCAGCAACTGTATGCATATATGCCGCATATATGCACAACAACATATATGCAACATGATGCCAATTCGCCAGTTTCTTAGTCATTTCAGGTTTTATGTTGGGAAGGAAAACTGGTGGCCGACGTTCACGGGTTGATTTATTAATCACATTGGTTTTTAATCTTGAGAAAAGTGAAGTTCAGGTTTCATGTATGACTTCTCTGAATGTTTTTTTATCTTTTTATTCATGAAGAAGTCAAATTTAATGGTTATGTCTTTTATATTTTATCAGTTGTTTGTGATGTCCTTTTTATTACTAATAATGTATTTCCCCTAATGTTAGGTGATGGAGTGAACGTCGTTACATTGAAAATTTTGTGACGTTAACAATACCAAGATAATCAGACATCTTGGTATTATTCATAGCATAAAATTTTTGATACAACTAGTGGATCTAAGGCAGTAGTCTCAGCTAAACCAAAACAAAGTGTTTTTAGGTGGGAGGGTTGCCTTAGATCTGATAATAATAGTATGCAAAATCTCCTATCCATTTTCCACCCCTATCAGATTCTTTTACAGTCCCAACCTTTACATTTTTTATTAGTAATTTGTATACCCACAAAAAATGATAAATAACTCAACCGGAGAAGGTTAAAAACTTTTACGTTTCTATATTAGAAAACCGTATGTATAGAATTGTCCGTTAAGGATGGCATTACCAGTGCCAAATCCATGAAACTAGAGGATCAGTGGTATTATTACTAGATTACTGGACTGTACACCACCAACTCTGGATAATCAATATAATCCGGTTGATAAAACCAGATTCATTTAGAGGTATCCAGGACATCTCTCCATGTATTATACCAATAAAGAAGCCACCAAGGTTTACCAATTCAATTTAAATATGTCCGGTAAACATACTATGTCAAAGGTAGATACGAAATAATGATGGTTGATATACCCATATATACCCTCCAACCAGACGACTCCTCAGGGGGCCGACCCTTCATCAGGCTCCGGACGAACCCTCAACGGGCCGACCCTTCATCAGGCTTCGGACGACCCCTCAGGGGCGGCCGACCCTTCATCAGGCTCCAGGCAACACCTCAAGGGGCCGACTCTTCATCAGGCGCCGGCCGACCCCTCAGGGGGGGCCGACCCTTCATCAGGTTCCAGACGACCCCTCAGGGGGCCGACCCTTCATCAGGCTCAGGAAGACCCCTCAGGGGGCCGACCCTTCATAAGGCTCCGGACGACCCCTCAGGGGGGCCGACCCTTCATCAGGCTCTGGACGACCCCTCAGGGGGCCGACCCTTCATCAGGCTCCGGACGACCCCCCAAGTGTACGACAGTACGAGGCCCAAATTAGGCCAGACTCATTACCGGAAGGAACCTTGCCCTCGGCCTCATATCAAAGGCCGAGGGTGACATCATCACAGTGCGTGGTTTGGGAGATGCGTGGAGCAGTGCGCGTGAGGCTCACATGGCACATGGGAGACCGTTATAACAAAATCACACCCTCACGTGAGGGAATATTATGTCATCATTTGGCATCTACAGGTGTCAACAGGGGATTGGCTAGATCACCATTCACATGCACCATGAATACTTGGGGGGTACACTACACCCCCCAAGACCTATATATACTTGTCACCTACAACCCTACAAGGGGATCGATCAATTTATTGTAACCCTAGCTAAAACTCTTCTTGTGCACACATTAGAGAGAGAAAGTGAGCTTATGTGCATTGTATCCAAGGCCATTAGTGCCCATACTTAGTGGATCACACACTCACAGTGGATGTAGGCGAAATTGGCTGAACCACTATACATCATTGTCTTATTTCCTCTTATACTCATCCCCTTCTACATACTTATACACTTATACATCTCTATGGCTGCCATGGTTACTACTGTTTGAGCTCATTATCACTTATCCGGTGGTGCTAAATCTTAGCATCATCAGTTTGGCACCATCTGTGGGAACGAGAAGACATCTCTTCCTTTGTACAGCTTGACCTCACTGGGCACTCTGGTGGTGAGCCAGCTCTCCCCCTGAGAGGAGATGTTTCACCATTGAAAGAGACTCACTAAGGTTCTCAAGCTCACCAGTCTTTTCTTCAATTCAGCTTTTCATAGCTCAAACACATGGCACCTGAAATGACACCGCCACCGCTTCCCCTGCCGGATGATGGGGGAAGACCCAGTTCCAGTCAGCCGCCACCTCAGTCTGAGATGGCTGATGTCGCGGCAGCCTTAAAGTCTCTAGCAGCAAGCCAGCGGATGATGCAGGAGCAGTTCACAGCTCTAAGCCAAAACATGCTAAGACCACCAGGGGTTTCACCTGAGATGATTACTCCGGCAGCAGCTCCAGGACAACATGAGGCCAGGGGAACAACCCAGGCACCACGCAAAGACCTGCCACCCCCTCAGCGGCGTAGGGATGTTGCTGACCCCCGGGCGTCTACGCCTGGGGAGGCAAGGAAACCCTTGCCCCGAGGACAGGTATGACGATCTGGAGGGAGAGGAGGCCCCTATAGAATGCTGGGAACCATATGAGGTATCCAACAATACTGTACGACCTCTCCAGGAAAGTAGAGGAAAGTGCGGGAGACCAAATCCCTATGATCACCCGAGAGGCTCTGCTTTTGATCACTTGAGGAGGGGTTCGGCCTTTGAGAGGCTGGGCCCAGTAAATGACCTGCGGGAAAAATTTTCCAGGTCAAGGAGTGCTGCGAGGTCCAGGAGGGAGGAAGCAGATGGCTGACCCCAAGGACGGGATGACGGTCAAAGGGAAGTAAACAACCAACACAGACCTACCGCAACAGAACCCTCCGTCCACCTTAAAGAGGCGGCAGGGGATAACATCGGCCAAGACGACCCTGCGAGGCCCTGGAATGACTCGAACCAGCGACTAGAGGATAAGATCGGTGATATACTGAAGAGCCGGGACCCTCTTCAGAAGGGATACACCATAGGCTCACCCTTTGTGGCAAAGATAGTCAACTTCCCTACGCCATCAAGGTTCAAGCCACCTGTGGTCACCCCAAGATACGACGGGAGCACCAACCCTGTCCACCATGTTGAGATGTATCAATCAGCAGCAGATAAATACTCTATCTTAGATGAGATGAGGTGTCGTGCCTTCTCTGGTACCCTGACTGGGGCTGCACATGTCTGGTACACGTCTCTTCCAAAAAATTCCATTGAAAACTTTAAGCAGTTGGCAAACCTGTTCATCCATAACTTTTGCTTTGGGGTGAGGCCACAGAAGAAGACCACCCACCTGCTCTATGTTAAGAAGGGGAAAAGTGAGATCCTGAGGGACTACATATCCAGATTCAATAAAGAGAAGCTAGAGGTGGAAGACTATGAGGAGAGCATAGCTATGATAGCCCTGATTGGAGGACTCCAAAAGGGGAAGCTGTTATGGAAGCTTGCTGAAGACCTCCCTAGGACGATGGCTGAATTGCTGTCAATAGCAGGAAAGGTGATGAATGCCGAAGAGGCGATGGCCGCAAAATACGAAGATGAAAAAGGAGGCGCTACTGGGGGTAAATACCCTAAGAAGAACAAAGAGGGGAAGAAGAGGTCTACGGACGACAAATTCGCTGGTTACACCCCTCTAACGGTCAGCTGTGAGCAGATACTCAATGAGATAAAGAGTGACCGGTCCCTGAAGTGGCCTGAGAAGCTAAGGGAAGCCCCCAACAAGAGGAACAAGAACTTGTGGTGCGCATTTCACCAAGACCAAGACCACGACCACGTAATAGACAAATGTTTTACTCTAAAAGATGAGATTGAGAAGATGCTGAAATAAGGGAAGCTCAGAAAGTACGTCGACAAAGGTGCCTTCAAGAGGGGCCGAGGGGACGACCCAAGAAAGAAGCGAGGCGATGCATGTAGAGAAGGTCCTCAAAAAAGAGGGGACGACCCTTCTGATGATGAGGACGACCCTGACCTCCCGCCGAGAGATGACCAAGGCCCTATCAAGAGGCTTAATATAATCTCGCTCGGAGTGGGAATGATCTCTGGGGGTCTAGCAGGAGGAGGGTCTGAGGTCGCTGATAGGAAGGCCCATGTGGTTGAGGCCAAGGCAGTAACAAAGACGGTACACTCAACCTCCCTGGAGGTCAAGTCAAAAAAGAGGAAGAAGGTCGATATGGACACTCTGATAGTGGGGTTCTCGAGAATGGACTTTAAAGGCCTCCTAGCCCCACATGAAAACCCACTCGTCATCACAACTAGGGTGCATGGGTGTGAGGTGCCGAGGATATTGGTCAACGGGGGCAGTTCTGCAGATGTAATGTTTTGGCCATGCTTCAAAGCCTTAGGTCTTAGCCGTGCTAGACTCATCCCATACCATCATACATTGATTGGGTTCAGCGGGGAAAAGGTTCATCCCCTTGGAGTGTATGAGGCCGATGTTAGGATGGTGGCCGAGTGGCCGAGATGGCTTACTAAGAAGGTCAGTTTCTTTGTGATGGATGAACATGTGTTTTCAGCCTACAACATCATACTGGGGCAGTGGCCCTCAAGGGGTTTGAAGCTGTGCCGTCTACGGTCCATCAGATGATTAAATTTCCTACCCCTTACGGGGTGGGGGAAGTTCAGGGAGACCAGACGACAGCGCGAGAATGTTACTACAACTCCGCTGAAGAAAGAGAGGCACACAAGAGGGCTACAACCACTTACAATATTGATACCCTAGACCCCAGGGATGAGAAGAAGCTAAAGAAAGGAGAGGCCACGGAAGAGGTAGAATCCATCATCCTCGATGAGGATGACCCAGAAAAAACCGTCCAAGTCGGCAAGTCTCTGAAGCCCAACATCAAGGAAGACCTCATTAAACTGTTGAGGAGAAGACGAAGCGTCTTCGCGTGGAGTCATGTAGATATGCCAGGGATTGACCCTGAAATCATGTGCCACAAGCTCAATGTGGTAGAAGGAGTGAGGCCGGTAAAGCAGAAGAGGACAATTTACTCTAGAGAAATGTATGAGGTCATTAGGGATGAGGTCAAGAAATTAGAAGACGCTGAGTTTATCAGAGAGGTCATCTACCCTGAATGGCTGTCCAATGCAGTCATTGTCCCAAAGGCCAACGGGAAGTGGAGAATGTGTGTGGACTTCACCGACCTCAACAAGCACTGTCCCAAAGACACCATCCCTCTCCCCCGCATTGACCAGATGGTAGATGCTACCGCAGGCCATGAGCTCATGAGCTTCATGGAAGCCTATTCAGGGGTCATGCCCTTTGGCCTAAAAAATGCGGGGGCAACGTACCAGCGCCTCGTAAATAAAATGTTCGAAGACCAAATTAGGAAGTCTATGGAGGTCTATGTAGATGACATGCTGACTAAGAGTTTGAAGGCAGAGGATCATGTGGCAGACCTAGAGAGGACCTTTAATACGATGGACAAATACCAGATGAAGCTTAATCCGGCCAAGTGTGTCTTCGGGGTCGGAGCAGGGAAGTTCTTGGGGTTCATTGTCAACCAAAGAGGCATCGAGGCCAATCCTGAAAAGATAAAGGCCCTTGTTGAGATGAAGACCCCTAAGTCCATTAAAGACGTTCAGAGGATCACAGGGAGAGTTGCTGCCTTGAACAAGTTCGTATCTAGAGCCACAGACAGGTGTCTACCATTCTTCAAAATTCTCAGAAAAGCCTTCGAATGGAGTGAAGAATGCGATGAGGCCTTCAAGGAGTTAAAATCATACCTGGGGTCTCCCTTGCTGTTGTCACGACCCGTGCATGGTGACCGACTTTATGTGTACCTCGTCATCTCAGAGTCATCCATCAGTGCAGCCATTGTGAGAGACGAAGACAGAATACAGAAACCTGTGTATTTTAACAGCAAGGCACTCCAGGGGGCAGAGAAAAGATATCCAAGGATGGAGAAGTTGGCCTGTGCCTTGATCCATGCATCAAGAAAGATAAAGCCATCCTTCCAGTCCCATACGATGGTCATCCTCACTGACTCTCCCCTTAGGCAGGTTTTACACAAGCCTGAAAAATCAGGGAGGTTAATGGCCTGGGCTATAGAACTGGGGGAGTTTGACATATTGTATCAGCCTAGGACGGCAATTAAGGGGCAAGCATTGGCAGACTTCGTGGTTGAGTTTACTTGGGAAGGTGATGAGGTCGAGGATGAGAGCCTCGGGAAGATAGATACCCGACAGGGTGAGCTCACCGACACGATTACAAATAAGGCTGAGACGAGCACCGCTAGAAGGAAAGTGGTTGAAAACGAAGAGGGAAGATATCTCTTTAGACAGGGGTCACTCACCGAGGGAGGTTTCTCAGAAGAACACACCATCTGGAGCCTCTTCGTCGATGGGTCCTCTTGCGAAAGCGGGAGCGGAGCTGGGTTAATAGTAACAACACCCGACGGCATAAACATTGAGTACGCCCTGAGGTTCAACTTTAAGGCCTCCAACAATGAGGCCGAGTATGAGGCCTTGATAGCAGGCCTCTCCTTGGCCAGATCACTTAGTATCGGCCAGATTTTGGTTCACAGTGATTCGAGGCTAGTAGTGAATCAGATACTAGGAGCCTACGAGGCTAAGGACGAGAGGATGGCTAGGTACCTTGAGAAGGTGAGGTCATTACTGAAAGGCTTCAGAGAAGTGAAATTAAATAGGATACCTAGGCTCGACAATGGCCATGCTGATACCCTTGCGAGGTTGGCCTCGACAACTAGGACAGACATCAGGAGGACGGTCCCAGTAGAAATTTTGCTTCAGCCAACTATTGAAGACGCTGAGGGAACACTTGGAAATTGCCTAAATGTTTCTCAGGAAGCTTCATGGATGGACCCTCTGATCAGGTACATTAAAGAGGGGGAGATGCCAGAAGCAAGGCAAGAAAGGAAGAAGTTAAGATACCGGGCTGCAAAGTTCACCGTCATTAGGGATACCTTGTACAAAAAGGGATTTTTACTCCCCTTACTCAGGTACGTGCACCCATCTGAGGTCTCATCCCTTTTGCAAGATGTGCACGAAGGATCGTGCTCAAGCCACATCGGGGGCAGATCCCTAGCGAAGAGGGTGATCACCCAAGGGTATTGGTGGCCGACCTTGGGGAAAAATGCCTCGACATATGTATAAAAGTGTGATAAATTCCAGAGATTTGCCACCATCCCTCACCAACCCCATCAGCCTCTTACCTCCATTACATCCCCATGGCCATTTGCAGTATGGGGGATCGACCTCGTAGGACCCTTACCAAGAGTAGTCAATAACTATCGGTTCCTCATCGTAGCTATTGACTATTTCTCAAAATGGGTGGAGGCCAAACCAATGGTGATAATTACAGAGCAGAAGACCTTCCAGTTCATCTGGAAAAAGGTTATATGCAGATATGGTCTCCCCAACACCCTCATCTCGGATAACGGGACTCAGTTCAAGAATACCTCTCTACAGAAGTACTGTGAAAGGGTGAGTATCAAAAAAAAATTCTCCACCCCAGGCCGACCTCAGGCCAATGGGCAAACAGAAGTTACAAACAGGACAATCCTAGATGGAATCAAGAAGAGGCTTGAGGAGGCAAAAGGAAGATGGGTCGATGAGTTATATGCCGTGCTGTGGGCATACAGGACGACAGTGAGGACCTCTACCGGAGAGACCCCATTCATGATAGCTTATGGCTCAGAAGCCGTCATCCCCACCGAGATTGAGTTTCCTACTCATAGGGTCCAAATGTATGACCCCCAGAGAAATACAGAAGAGAGGAGACTCGACTTAGACCTGATTGAGGAAAGGAGGGAGGACGCTGAGATAAGGCAGGACGCCTACCAGTAGAGGACCACACGGTTTTACAATCAGAGGGTGAAACAGAGGCCAATCGCAGTGGGGGACTTGGTCCTCAAGAAGACTTGGCAAAAGCCCAACAAGCTCCATCCTAATTGGCATGGCCCATATAGGGTCATCGATGAAGTTGTCCCTGGGACCTATAGACTAGAAAACCTAGAAGAGGAACCCTTTTCCAACCCCTGGAATGCATATCATTTGAAAAAATACTATCAGTAGTGTTGTAAGGTCTTGATAGACCATAATTGTAATAAGAGTTGCTCCAACAGAACACTTGGAAAATTAATGAGAAATATCAGTGTTTCCCCTCATCCTGTGGTTATCAGTTCTAGTATGAGTGAAAACATCTACTAGAGAACTACCCTCGGCTATAATGAGGGTCAGTGGAGGGGAAGACCCCACCACTGTCCTCAAGAAAGATGAGGGAAGACTTTATTAAAAACCATTAATCTGGTAATTGGAACCCACGGCTATAATGAGGGCCAGTGGAGGGGACGACCCCACCACTTTCCTCAAGAAAGACGAGGGAATACAGTGTTTAAAACCATTAATTTTGTGATTAACCCTCGGCTATAATGAGGGCCAGTGGAGGGGACGACCCCACCACTGTCCTCAAGAAAGACGAGGGAATACTTTGTTTAAAACCATTAATTTGGTGATTAACCCTCGGCTATAATGAGGGCCAGTGGAGGGGACGACCCCACCATCGTCCTCAAGAAAGACGAGGGAATACTGTGTTTAAAACCATTAATTTGGTGATTAACCCTCGGCTATAATGAGGGCCAGTGGAGGGGACGACCCCACCACTGTCCTCAAGAAAGACGAGGGAATACTTTATTTAAAGCCATTAATTTGGTGATTAACCCTCGGCTATAATGAGGGACAGTGGAGGGGACGACCCCACCACTGTCCTCAAGAAAGACGAGGGAATACTTTGTTTAAAACCATTAATTTGGTGATTAACCCTCGACTATAATGAGGGCCAGTGGAAGGAACGACCCCACCACTGTCCTCAAGAAAGACGAGGGAATACTTTGTTTAAAACCATTAATTTGGTGATTAACCCTCGGCTATAATGAGGGACAGTGGAGGGGACGACCCCACCACTGTCCTCAATAAAGACGAGGGAATACTTTGTTTAAAACCATTAATTTGGTGATTAACCGTCGGCTATAATGAGGGCCAGTGGAGGGGACGACCCCACCACTGTCCTCAAGAAAGACGAGGGATTACTGTGTTTAAAACCATTAATTTGGTTATTAACCCTAGGCTATGATGAGGGCCAGTGGGGGGGATGAGCCCACCACTGTCCTCAAGAAAGACGAGGGAATACTGTGTTTAAAACCATTAATTTGGTGATTAACCCTCGATTATGATGAGGGCCAGTGGGGGGGACGACCCCACCACTGTCCTCAAGAAAGACGAGGGAATACTGTGTTTAAAACCATTAATTTAGTGATTAATCCTTAGCTATAATGAGGGCCAACCCATGGGACGACCCCTCGATTCACCCTCAAGAGAGACAAGGGAGAGGTTTGTAGCAGTAACAAAGATTCACAACACAAATAATGCAAAAGGAAAAACATGGAAGACAGCAAAGGAGATGATAGTATAAATGAAATATCAAGTGTTATACAAGATTGAGTACAAAAATGTTAATTACATCAGAAGGGTGTGCGCTACAGACAGCCACCCTATGGGACAATATCAGAAGGCAGGGCCTCCACATCCACAAGAGGGGTTTCCTCAATGACCACAACTGGATGATCTTCAGACGTGCCGACCCCCTAGACTTGCACTTGGGATTCCACATGGGTTAGAGCCTCGGAAATTAGGGGGTCGTCCAGTTGAACGGCCTCCAGAGAGGGACGAACGGAAGAGATGACGTCGCCGAACTTGAGGATGACCCACCGACAAGCCGTACTTATGCCTCTCTCCAAGTACTCAAGGCTGAAGCCATGGAACTCATCGGAGAGTTTATAGGCTTCTACAGCGTCTGCCTCGACTTTCTTCACAGCCTCAGATAGCTCAATCTTAAACTGGGCCACCCGATGGGTCATGGCTTCATCCTTCTCCTTCAGAAGCAAGTCTTTGGCCTTCAGGTCCTCATCATGCTGTCTCGTCAGCTCGTCCATAATTTGTGCATGTTCAGTTCTGGCACTCTCTAGCTCAGCCTTTGTAGTATCTAAGTCAGCCTACAGGTCGGCCTCATGCTGGATGGCCCTCTCGACCTCATGGAATTTCTCCTGATTCTAAGCCATCCATTTAGTTGCCGAGGTAAAGGCGCATACAGACTGCACAGAAAAATAAACAGATGTCAAGAGGCCGAGGAAACACTTGGTGAAAGAATGCAATAAAAGAAATGAATCAAGACCAAAACCTGGGCTAGAGCGTGCAGATCATCATACACTTTGGCTGGAGGAATCTTTGACAGAAATTCGTAATCAGCTGCCGAGGGAGCAGAAAACATGGATGCCTTGGCTGCCCTCAAATTTGTGATGAGCGATGATGTCTCGGCCCTAAGATGTGCTAAGTTCTGGGACACGAAGGCCCCCATGCTAGATGAAGAAGCAGTCCCTTCAGATGCTTCGACCCTTGCCCTCGTCCGAGAATCTGGCCGAGGGTCAACAGGAATCTCAGGCTCTTTTCTTTTGTGGCTATCAGCTGTCGGCTCAACAACCATCGGCCCCATGACCTTCGTCTTCCTCGGAGCTTGCTGAGGCTCCTTGCCTTTCTTCCTGGCCAAGCCTGACAATAAACTAGGAGCAGTCATTTCCCAGAGAGAATCTGATATACCAGGAGGACGATCTGAAAAGAAGATGACACGTCAGAAAAGTATAGAGATGAAGAGGAAACACTTGAAAAAAGTAAAAAAAAAATTACAACTCACATAGTTCTGTAAGGGGGCCAACCTCCAGACCAGCTTCTTTGAGGAGCCGAGGGGTCATCAGATCTTCAAACTTTGGAAGTTCACCCCCTCTACCTCGTCCTCTCAGATATTCAACTATATCTTTCTCTTTCAGGCTAAGTCCGGGGTCTGACCTGGCCTTCATTGACGGGTTAGACCATCTTCTGGGGACCCTCGGACCATCGGCTACAGGTCTTGCCTCAACGGAGAACTCCCACTCCCCTGAGACGAAGAAGAATCTCTTCTTCCAATCTTGGTTGGAGGTTTGAGCCACGTGGAGAAGTTTTTTCTCAGACCTCCTCGCCCCTAGATGATAGTACCCAGGATATTTGGACGAGGATGTGATATTGTAGCAGGCCAAGAATACGTCAGCCGAGGGCTCATCAGTGAAAGCATTCTTCCACAGGGAGATGTAGCCCAAGATCGTCCTCCAAGATTTGGGAGGAAGTTGAGAGGGGGTAACGCCGAGGGATGAACAAATGTCTACGACGGCCGGATGTAAAGGGAGTCTGACACCTACCTAGAACATTTGTTCATATACTACAACCTCACCCTCTTCACCCTCAAAAACCCTCTCGTCCTCAGAGGGAAACCTCATAGTTATGCTGTGGGGCACCCCTAGGCATGCCTCCACAATAAGAGGTCGCGATCCCTAACTGAGGAGATATAGGATGAGGCATGAGAGGTATCAACCTGGTCATCTGAATCATCGCCCTCGTCCTCAGTCCGCTCTCCCTCGGCCTGAGCTTCTGCCAGAGGCCCCTGGGGAAAGGCCATCTGAAAAACATGTGGAGATACGGTCGTCACAGGGACAGCCTCAGAAGCAACTATACCCTCGGCTTGTCGGCTCGGGCTTAGGTCAGATGTCTCTATTCTACCAGAAGGTCCAGCGCCAGTTGGCGAGGACGCTCTCTCGTCCATCTCACTTGAATGACACTCGGCTGTACGATGGGATGACCCACAAGACTCAGACGGTTCAAATGGTTTTATTGTGGCTAGAGGAATGGGAAAGATGGGTCGTACCCAGTTAGGGTCGGCCCCTCTTCTCCTCTCTTCCTCTATTCGTCTGATCTCTGCAAAGAGCTTCTCTCTCAAGGATGGGAATTCAAATGCTAAAATATAAAGCCTCCTAAGCATTAAAGGGAAGACCCCACACTTAGAGATTTTAACTAAGCTAGCTACAAACAAGTTTACAGTTGACCAGGTTGGACTTTTGGATCAAAACAAAATAAATCAAGGGTTTTACTCAAGAAAGCTCAAGAACACTCAAAAACCAGTCGTCGGAGAAGATGCCGGAAATAATATAAAACAGCCTAAGTCTGACCATACAAGCCTAAAGAAAAGAAAGAAATGAAAGTAAAAGAGGACACTGGGGTAGAGGGATTACCTGAGGAAGGAGAAAGAGGGTGCCAAACTCGAAATTTCGAAATGTGCAGGTCTGTCTGTTGGAAATCTAGAGAGAGTGAGCTTGGGCGCGAAGAAGAAGAAGAGAAGGAAAGGTTTCAAAAATCTCTTAAATACCTTAGTAATGAGTGGAACCATTAACCAAGGCAGAGCACAGCCCACGAGGAGGGCATCATTAGCGCACAAAGTCCTAGGTCGTGTGCAGCCGCCACACCTTAGAAACTGGAACAACAACGAGTATCTGCCCAGGTGTCACTCATCCAACAGACAATACACTTATCTCAAAAGCAACATTATCCCTCAGCCATCTAAGCATCATCTATGGCTGAGGGCTGGGGGGTGATTGATATACCCATATATACCCTCCAACCAGACGACTCCTCAGGGGGCCGACCCTTCATCAGGCTCCGGACGAACCCTCAACGGGCCGACCCTTCATCAGGCTTCGGACGACCCCTCAGGGGCGGCCGACCCTTCATCAGGCTCCAGATGACCCCTCAAGGGGCCGACTCTTCATCAGGCTCCGGCCGACCCCTCAGGGGGGGCCGACCCTTCATCAGGTTCCAGACGACCCCTCAGGGGGCCGACCCTTCATCAGGCTCAGGAAGACCCCTCAGGGGGCCGACCCTTCATAAGGCTCCGGAAGACCCCCCCGAGTGTACGACAGTACGAGGCCCAAATTAGTCCAGACTCATTACCGGAAGGAACCTTGCCCTCGGCCTCATATCAAAGGCCGAGGGTGACATCATCACAGCGCGTGGTTTGGGAGACGCGTGGAACAGTGCGCGTGAGGCTCACATGGCACATGGGAGACCGTTATAACAAAATCACACGCTCACGTGAGGGAATATTATGTCATCATTTGGCATCTACAGGTGTCAACAGGGGATTGGCTAGATCACCATTCACATGCACCATGAATACTTGGGGGGTACACTACACCCCCCAAGACCTATATATACTTGTCACCTACAACCCTACAAGGGGATCGATCAATTTATTGTAACCCTAGCTAAAACTCTTCTTGTGCACACATTAGAGAGAGAAAGTGAGCTTATGTGCATTGTATCCAAGGCCATTAGTGCCCATACTTAGTGGATCACACACTCACAGTGGATGTAGGCGAAATTGGCTGAACCACTATACATCATTGTCTTATTTCCTCTTATACTCATCCCCTTCTACATACTTATACACTTATACATCTCTATGGCTGCCATGGTTACTACTGTTTGAGCTCATTATCACTTATCCTGTGGTGCTAAATCTCAGCATAATCAATGGTGGAGTTATTTTTTTCACTTTAAAAATGTCCCAACAACTCTTTTAAAAGTGTACAAGATGTTTGGCTATAGTGGAGTAGTTTTATATTTGAAATTTCTATTGTCACAGGTCTCAAAAATTAGATTGTTTCCATTGTCCAACAACTTTTAACCTCTACCAACACACTGTTCAGCTAATGAATTTATATGATTAACATGAATTGATTTGAAAAAGGTCAAAAGTACATTGATAATAAGAACAAATTAAAGTGATTTTTTTCTCTCAATCACGTGTGTTTGTCTTCTGTATGTTTTTACTTTTCTCTCTTCCCATTTTCCTGTTCAACCAAACACATAATACTGATGACGGCTAACCAATAGTTATTATTTTGGGTTGCATATAAACACAATACTTAAATGGATTTGTTCCATTTATCTCTGCATTTTGGATTTCTTCAGTGTGAGTTGTATTGGACTGATGTTGCTTTGTGATGTAACTACACATGTTCAATCTGTTTGTTCTGAAATTTAATATTGATTTAGTTTTTTTGTATCCCATCGAATTTTTATCCATCCATATTTTACTTCATTCTGATGAGTTAAATTTTCTACACACTAGATTATCACAATGTTTGAAATTTATTTAAATTTAGTCTGATTACATTTGCAAGACTCCCACTTTAAGACACATAAATAGGGACACATTCACACAACTAGAAAAGGGGTCATAGAGAAGCAAAATGAGTCAAAGTAGCATAAAATCGATAGAGAATTTGGGGCTTCCCTCATTACCACCATTGAGAGAACCATAAGCTTTGTTTTTATCATTCATGCCCTGTTTTGCAATTTTTTTTCATGTACAGTGGTGGACGAAAAGGTTGAGGTACCGTGATGACTAAATCTCAAGTTAAAATTCGTAGAAGTGTGGTGATGATGTTGAGTAAGAAAGAAAGAGGTGGGGTTGGGCCTTTTTTTCTTTTTCAAAGGGTCTTTTTGTAACTTCACTTGAATGATGTGAATTAGACAGATAATGCTGGTTAATTAACGGCCTAGATAAAAGTGATGGTATAATTATAGAAACCAAAATCCATTAACCCTAACTATGTTACTTTATTTTTTATCCCTGCATTGCTTAAATAGTTAACTACAGTGCAAAGTTATCGAACTGAAATTTGACATTCATATGCCATTCATTTGGAGGTAAGAATATCATATACCACTAATATGACATTCATTTGGATAAAATGATAGGCCATGATAGGTCTGATATTATAAATTTATCATATTTAGTGATTTCTATTTGTTCTTTTGATTGTGTAAACTGTTTGTACCTGTGTTAATTTTTACTCCTTCAATTGTGTTATTGAATGTAAATACACAATTCAAATAAGAATTGAATTGTGTATGTTATAAACTATTTAGTGATTCCTATTTTTACTACTTCAATTATGTTGTAGGTATCTTTATTGTTCTTTATTGCTGATATATTCAGCTATTTGTTCAGTTAAACATCGTTCCAAATGAGTTTTTGATTCTATTGATGTTGGCGAGAGGAGTACTCATGTCTATTCATTTAGAATGTTAGCTGTGTAGTATTGGTCATTTAAATGAGTTTTATGAACTGTTGGTATGGGGATTTTGAATATGAAGAATCTATCGAAGGCAGATGTGCATTAACCTATTATGAGGTATTCAAGCATTTTTATTATTTGTCCATGGGAATATCGTGTCCAGCTATTTGGATCAACTTTGGTCTTTAAAAAAGGCCAGGGTAAATCTGCATTAGTTTGTTGTTTTTTTTACCAGAATTGATCATTATTTTGAATGTTATTACAATCCTTTCAATTGTAAGTGATTTTTTATTTAATTTTTGCATAGACGCAGAGGACATTGAGAGATTATCAAAAACTCCTTCCATATACTTATTTAGCAGTAAGAAATTACAGACCGAATCATATTTGACCTGCTGCATTTTGATGAGTTGACTGATATTTTTGTTAGTTGAGGAACCCATGAATATCACTCTTTAATGTATCAAGTGTACCATGAATATCACCCTCCGTTTTCTCAGATGTTAGAAATTTTATGATTTCATAGCTTACACCGGAGCTTGTTCTGGGTTCATTCATTTTTATTTTTGATGAAGGAAATTACAACAACATTTAATTGTGTATCATCTACATGTGTGATATGATTTGGTTGTTTTTGTTAAAAAATTTTAGTTTATGGATGACAAACACCAAGGATGTTAATTATTCTTGGAAAATGTAAACTATATGACTTGCCAAAAATTGGACCAAAATCTAACTGTGTTCTCTTTCCGTGGTAGATGCGAAGACTCCTGAAAACTGGAACTGTTTTTTTGTTTGTACTGAAATATGTAGTCTTAACATCTAGCCAAATGATTGACGTATTACGGGCTAAGATGATGGAATTGTTCTATACACGATGAGTTGATTCTGATCAGTGGGTAATAAAGTTAACACCATTCTGATCAGTGGGTAGTAAAGCTAACACCATCTATGGATAAAAATCTACAGAACGAGGCTTCAAAAGCGCACTCATTTCCAGTAATACTCTCAGAAGGTAGCAACATTTCAAGTTCGTAGTTAATCTATTGAGGTAGTTGATGTTGATCATTGGAATTGTAGCTGCAAAGTATGGTAGATTACTGGATTGCCTTGCTGCCATGCTTTTGAAATTTTTGAATGTAATGATAGGAGCTCATAAAACTATTGCTCCAGATATTTTACAGCTGAGAGTTACGACTTAACATATGCCGAGTCAATTCACCCAATACCTAATATAGGTAGATCATTGAAGAATAAACTGACCCTGGGAATAGTCACTGTAACTCCTCCTCCAACTAAACACCCACCAAGACGTCCAAAGATGAAGCACATGGAATCAATGGAGGTTATGAAACGGCAACTCCATTGTAGCAAGTGCAAGGGCCTTGGTCACAATAAAAATAAATGCAGGGACAGGATAGAGGAAGATGCACGTAACAATCGAAGAGACATAAAGTAATGACATGTTGTTTGGTATATTCTTTTCCAATGTATTTAATGTTTCTTCTGTTATTCACATAAGTGATAGCCCATAAAGCATGATATTTAATTGAGTTTATGGATAAGTTTAGATATCAAATTGCTCAGACCCTCTGTGGTTTGTTTCATTAGTAAAAACAAATAAAACACAAAAAAATTCCTTTATTTAATAATTCTGTTACTGAATAGTTTGCCATACCATGAAAGAAGTATTGGAGGTGTAACTTTGAAAGCTGCCACCATTACAAATCAATCAAGATGAACATTATGCACTAATACTATCTCATCTTTGTACTTTGACTATAATATACATTTACTGATATTTAATGTTTAACATTTTTCTATACTTCGTCATCACAGATTCAACGCATATGAAGAAGAAACATTGGTGGTGTGATTCACAATGAATCAAAACTTGAACATTTTTCGTCATCTATGGCCTTTTGTCAACTTGAGTTTTTTTTGAAGAAAGAATGGTGCGCTATGATTCCATTATGAGTTTTTTTTGTTGACTTTATTATCATTAAATTTATATAAAAAAAATTATGTTCCCTCTCGATTCTCATTATTTTTATTCTAAATCTATAGTGAAGGTCATGTGTTAGATGTGAATGAGATTTGGCCCCTTAATTATTTGTTTACACCATGTCTTTGTTAAAATGCGTGACAACGTTTTGAAATTGTTATAACGGATTTCAGTTGTTCCTGCCAAAAAGTAATGCCCTACCATCGTGATGCAAACTTCAATGAATGTTTCGCAAAATGTGTGGCTATAAAAGGAAGTTAATTTCGAGCAGGAACTATTAATGATATGGGATTTAGATGGAAACTCATTTTTGTTGGATGACACTTCTAGGTATAATCTTGAAAAATTATAAGTACTCATTTTACAATGAAATTGTATTCTATATAATTTACTAATTGCGCCTCTTATTTACATCATTCCATTCTCTCTCGATGACATTAGAGGTTCCATAAAAGAGAAAGACTTCTCAGATGTAAATCCCGCTCCTGATCTTCTCAAAAATCCATCCTTCTAATTTTTACAAGAATAAGGTAGTGGTTATTTTAGCAATTTTACCTTTCTATGGTGTCCAGTAGATTTTCTAAGATGTGATGGATATTTCTACTTCAGTCAATGCCTTGATGTATATTGTCCCCTCATTTTTAGATATGGTTCTCATTATTCTAACATCCACTTCCCTGGTTGTAAATCATTTATGTTAGCTTTGTAAAGTTTATAGGTCTGGGAAGATAGATAGAAGAGGACGTGACTGATTTTCATGCTATAGTCATTGTTTTGTTCAAAACTCTTTGTATTGTACAAAACTCATCAATACAAAGTGTTGGTTTGTTTCGTTAAATGTAATTGGTTCTATAGTTTGTGTGTCCTGATATTTATTTTAATATCAAGTTTTTTCTTGGACTTTGACGTTATTTTCAAGATTCATTTAATGTATTCAAGGTAATGGGAGTAATTTAAGGCAAAGTGTGAATTTGGTTGATAAATATTATATACTTCATGTTATGTATAAGTTTGTTTGACGAATTTAGACTATTTGAATGTTGTTGGATTATTTTTTTTTTTAAGCAGGGTGAATAGTCCTATAAAGAAAGGAGATCATGGACAATTTGTTTTCAAATTACACTTTGTTTTTTTGGGGAATAAAATTTTTACCGTTTTAAAATTACGTACTTTGGAAATTTTCACCCTGCCTTCAAGCACGGGCATTCCACTAGTATATATATATACAAGAGCAGGAAGAGATAACAGGAAACAGGTCAGAGCCTGAGTGTAAAATAACTTTAAAATAGTTTAGCAAGTATTTAAAATGCTCACCAGCTGATATTACATACATGTTAGTATTTCGACACTCACTTGAGAATTCTCACCTCTCAACTAATGTGCACGCCTAACGTACTCTTGAATTACACTAGATGAAGCTAACCCAATTCACTAGTTTAACCCAATCTCCCCTTATCAATCCTAATTCATGTGACCGTGTAACTAGGATTTATATAACCTAACCTTACTTATGAATTTACCAAGTTGGATATATACATAACAATATAGATTTAAGTTCCCAGAAACCTAATTTGTTTAATATCAATTATTCCATTTTATCTACTTACAAGCACAGTAGATGAATCACAGGTATATATATATTCATCACTCATATAATATATATACAAATCGAGCACCCCACATAAAATCTATGGTGCTAGTATACTCTGTTATCAAGTCCCGTATCTCTTATACATAAAGGAAAATACTAGTTCGAAATCACTCTCGAACTGTATTAACACAAAACACACATATTGGAGGCGAAGCATAGTTCCAAGTAACTAAGAGGTCAGCACATACCCTCATATCTCTTAGGACCGTCTGACTATCATTCTCAGATAGTCTGTACCAAGGATTCTCTGTTCTAGGGTACAAGTCAATATCCCCTATAAAGGTCCAGTCGAGATAAGGCCGTCCCGGCGCAGAACCTCCGTGATATCAAGTAGTGCGGGTATGATTATGCACAAATATACAATATTATATATATATATATATATATATATATAAACATGAACTCATATATATATTCACATTATTCAGCTAGGTACGCCCACGACCCATAATATATTCGAACCATGTGTGGCACATAACGCCCAAGTTCTACGCATAATTAAATCGTTCTTTTCATTTTCACAATTACCATAAATCCTTAAGTTCTTCTAGACTCTCGAAGTCTATCATCTTGATAAATATAAAATCAGTAGGTGTACACTCATTACCCAACATAATTATTATCAATAATTACTAACTCTCGTCACGCTAGTAAATATTCAATTTAAAATATGGATTAAAATTAAATTAATTTATCACAATTAAATTTAAAAATCCCATAATTAAAGGCCATAAAAATATGGGGTATTACAGGCATCTCGTTACAAGAGGTACTAAGGGTCATTCAAATGAGTTTCTTAAACTCGTTGGAAATCATACATTCGAATGAAACTTTTAATGAACCAATTTCCATGTCGTGTTGGAATATCGTTCGATCTCTCGTTCGATGTCGTTTGAACAACTTTGCATAGGTTGTTCGAACAAGATATTGTTCATTTGAACAAGCCTGGGAAAAAATATTTTTTATTTCGTTTCAAACGCAATCTTTCACGTTTACCTCTTGGATATTTGTCTCCGTATTTAAGAGGTACGGACTTGCACTTATTTTCAATCTTTTTTTAACCTATTTTATGATCAAACACTTTGGTATTACAAATCCAAACCCCTTGGATGTTTTGTGTTCACTTTATTAATGATTTAAGAACACATCTCTTGTTCTAATCCTTGTGGAGTTCATTATTCACTACTGAAGATAGAAAAGGAGTTTTCTGAGGCTGATCGGTGGATACCGAGGCAAGTGGAGCTTTTTGTGCAGAGTTATTAGGTATGCACCATTTTTTATTATCAATAAGGAAGGAGACATAATTATGATACTTGTCTAAGTTTGTCTGTGTCGTTTTGTAATACCTTAGTTATAACAGTAAAAAAAAGGGTTTTTTAGGATTTTTTCCTCATATCTCGTGTTTGTGGTTTGTTTGATTCGATTTGGATTCATTTTCTTACATGTTTAGTTTCACCTAATTATTCTAGATAATGTTAATTTTAGCTTGTTTGTGACCTAATCTACGGATTTTACATTTGGCCATATAATCGCACCACTCTAAATATTTTTTAAATTTGTATCAGAGCTTATTTCTACTAGTTATTTAGATGATTCCTAAAGGTTATATAGAGAATTCGTACAATAGGCCCCCTTTCTTTGATGGAACAAATTATGCTTATTGGAAAGATTGAATGAGATCGTCTCTAAAATCGATCGACGAGCCCATTTGGATACTATTGAAAGGGGGTAGAATCCTCCTACTGTAACTAATGAAAATGTTATTAGTCTCAAGCGAGTCGCAATTTTCACTGAAGATGACTTTAGATTGAGTAATTTTAACTCTCATTGTTTGAATTCTCTCTTTTGTCCTATCACACATGAAGAAATTTATTGTATCATGATATGTACCAAGTTTAAAGAGATGTGGGATATCCTCCACCTCACACATGAGAATACTAATGTTGTTAAAGCTTCTAAGCTTCAAAACCTCACCACATAATTTGAGACTATAAGCATGCTTTAAACGAAAACTTTTGATGAATTTTATGCTCATATGTCTGATATTGTGAATTCCTATTTTAATTTGGGCGAGCAAATTCCAAAAATGGGACTTGTAAGGAAAATTTTGAGATCTCTCCCGTCTCACTTTAGGATGAAAGCGAACATCCTTAACTATTTGGGAAATATAAACACAATTAGGGTAGAAGAGGTCATAGGTGATCACAAGACTTACAAATTAGACATGTTCCCCGAAACCCAAAGGAAAAAAGGACTAGCTTTACAACCTAAATCGAAAAATGAGGAGGTTCCTAACTCTGATTCTAAATTTAATCAAGATGATCTTTCCTTATTCAATAAAAAACCAAAAATTTTCAGAAATTCATAAATCAAAATTCACCCAAATTGAAAAATCAAAATTTTGAAAAAAACAAAAATTACAATGCGGGTAGGAATTCTTTTGAGAATGATTAAAAGAAACATCGTGATGAGTATCCTAAAAAATATGAATCGTAGAGGTGTTATAAGTGTGAGGGGAAAGGTCATAAAGTCCATGAGAGTCCCGCTAGGCTTAATAGATAAGACAAAGGCAGAGCCGCATATAATACCGCTCTAAGTGATAGTGATGTTGAGTTAGTGGATTTCGAAGATTAATGACTTCATGGACGTAACTTCACTGAGTTTATGGCTAGTCTCGTTAGCACTTCAAGTACATCTCATGCCAATGAGGAATTTTTTAAACGTGATGACATCCATAATGATTCAAATCATTCCAGATAGTTTACGGGTGATGATTTAAGTGAGGGAGAACATGGTGTCGAAGATGCATACTCTGAACTTTACACTGAGTTATTAAAAACTAAAAAGAAAAATAAGAATTAAAATCTTAGGGTGTTGTCTTTAGAGAATAAGTTCAAAGTTTCTAGAGAGAGTGAGGCCTCAGTTATAATTTCTTTGAGTGAAAAAATTATTTCGGTGGATAAAAAAAATATCAACTATACAAACAAAGTGGATATTCTTAGCAAAAATATTCAAGCATCATTGGAGATTTGTGAGAAACTTGACAAACAAATCTCAAAACTTAATAAAGATCTCGAACGTGCCTTGGAAATTAAAGTCACGTTACAGGACTATAAGGATAAATTTTTAATTGAGTCAATACATATGTAATTAGCTTAATTTTGGATAAACATTTGAGTCATAGGTTAGTCTTTGTGTTTTAGATCCCATAAGCCTATGACGTGTTTGATGAAGACATAGCATTCAAGCTTTAAATATTCGAAACATGTGTTTTGTTTATCATGTCAAGTTTGCCTTTATGCCTATAGAGGATTTCGTAGGTATGAATGCATATTGAATATGGGTCCTTGGATATATTAAGGTTGTTTTTTTTAACTCAAAATCATTAGAACTAAATTGAGTTTTTGTTAGAATGACTTCTGATCTCATCAGAACTAAATTAAGATCTCATTAGAATGTCATCTAATGACCATCGAATGAGAACCCTCTGCCAAGGATTGCACATATCTTTAGAAGCTCATTAGAAGGACGATCGAACGAGAAAGTTGTTTCGTTTGAATGAAATGGAGTTTTGTAAGAATGAAAAGTTAATCTCGTTCGAACAACCTTATATTTTTCTTCGAACGAGATCATCACCTCGAAATTCGTGTTTTACTATTTATAGGCATATTGGACTCAGATTTTTCAAGAATGTTTGGCAAAAAAACATTTTCCTATTTGTTTACCAAAGTTCCCAAAACATAGTTTTACCCTTTGAGTTTGAAGATCCATGTTCCTCATATTCATATGGTTTATGATACTTAATTTGGGCACCAATGTTTGATTCTCTATATCTGAAGAGAACCTGTTTCGTGCGGTGGATTCCATACTTATTGTTTACACGCGGTGGACTTCGTGTTTATGGTATTATAATAAAGAAGTGGTATATTCTGTGTTCCTATTTGTAGATGATTATTGAGCATCATCGGTGGATACCAAGACGTGTATATAGTCATGAATTATGGAAGTTTGTGTGGGTGGGCTCTTGTGTTGCACTGTAAAGGAGAGGTTGAATAAAAAAGAGCATCAAAGATTATGGGGATCTAGTCATTGTGTAAGTCTATTGTCTATGATTTATACAAATGTATCATAGTGATCTGTTGGTTGGGCCGTTCGAGGTTTTTCCATTTGTGGTTTTCCTTGTACATGGGCGTTTTATGTTTGGATTTATTTAATTTATCTGCTTATCACCTAGATGCGTGCTTTAGGGTAAAAAGATAAAATTGGATAAATTGAGTTTTCATAGCAAATTGATTTTAATTGGTGAAAAGTTTAATTTGGTCATTTTTTTTAAGTTTCATTCTTTGAAAATTGAAAAATCTAAAAATTGGAATTTTTATTTATTGGGACCATCTTTGCCTGAGCTGACACTGTAGGGTCATTCTTAAATTCGTATTAGAGCGGGTTGTGCTAAATTATTGTGTTTGATCCCGTGTTTTAGGCTTGAATTTTGGAGGATTTGATGGTATTAGAACCCCGATGTTTAATGGGTCGAACTACACATATTGCAAAATGCATGTGAAATCAGCAGTAAAGGCTATAGATGAACGAGTGTGGTTAACTATTGTTAAAGGTTGGTTTCCACCTGTCACTAGAGATTGTGAATAAATTCATTTAAAACCCATAGAATCATGGAGTGAGGCTGAGCATAGAAAATATTAATTCTCAAGGTTTAAATGCTATGTTTTGTTTTATCACCCCAAAGGAGTTTCACTGTATTATGACTTTTGAGACATCTAAAGAGGATTGGGACATACTCCAACTCACTCATGAAGGAACTATTATTTTTAAGGCTTCCAAACTCCAAAACATCACCACTTAGTTTGAAACCATTAGGATGTTGGAGAGTGAAACATTTGATGAATTTTGTGCTAGATTGTCCGATATAGTTAACTCGTCATTTATCTTGGGAGAAAAGATACCCAATATTCGTGTTATGAAGAAACTTTTAAGGTCATTGCTTGAAAGATTTAACCCAAAAGTGACTGTTTTGAATTGTTTAGGTACTTTAACTCGAAGATCTTATAGGAGACTTACAAACTTATGAGGTTGATATGTTTACCTCTAAGAATGTGTCGAAGAGAGAAAAAGGCATTTCTTTGAAAGTTCGAAAAGAGAAAACACAATTTTGGATTATGAGTCTGACATCTAGTCCGAGTATTTGGCCATGTTGTCAAAGAAATTCTATAAATTTCTCAAATTCTAAAAGAAATCGAAAGATGCTAAAAGGTTTTAGAAAAATATGCAAAACAATGTGAATCAATTCATTGAGAATCGAAATGACTATTTCAATAGGGAGGAATCGGAGAGATGTTATGGTTGTGAGGATTATGGCCATAGGGTAGCTGAGTGCCCCACTATACTAAGGAAGGAGGGAAAGAAACTGATATCATTTAATGCCACCCTTAGTGATAGTAATTTGAAAGAGGGAAATTATTCCCATATTGAGCGAAACTTTACCTCGTTCGTATATAGTCATGTGATCTTTGATCCCATAAAGATATTTCTTTGCATGACACTTCCGAGGCCATAGTTTGTGGATCCTAAGTGATTGATGGTCGTGTGAGGGGAGATGAGAGTGGGGATAAAGAAGAGGAGGAGGAGGAGAGCTAACTCCAAGTTTCTTTTCATGAGTTGCATGTGGAAATTTTGAAGGTGAAAAAATCTAACTTGAAGTTGAAAGCTAAATTAAAAGAACGAGCCATTGAGAACAATGATAGTATTTTGATTGAGGATCTTAAGTCACGTGAGAGGACTCTTCAAGAGAAGCTAGGATACTTTGATGTTGAGAGAGATAGTCTTCATGGTTTGATGGAGTCTATAAAGAATGAGGTTTTTGAGTTTGAGGAGTCTAGAAATTTACTCGAGTCTGTGATAATTAAGATAGAGGAGAGAATAAGAGATTCGATTCGTGTCAAATTTGAGTTGGATTCTAATTCAGAAAAGTTGAAAAAAATGTTAGGCATCGTCCAAATCAAATGTGAGAAGTGTGTAATTTGCTTCGATGATCACAATGCTTTCGCGGCCAAAGTCAAAACCATGCGTTTGAGAGATTCGACTAGGAATGTTAGGTAAGGTCAACCCTTAGGTAACACCCTTTTCTATGTTTTCTTGAGTTAGAGTTTGCTTTTAAAAAATTGGTATTTTATTTTGAATTTTTTTAGAAAAACTCAAAAATATTTTCGATTTGTGTGTATTTTAGTTTTACACATTTGGTGTGGAATATTGGTGTGTTTGAATCCAATTCATTCCGTACTTTCCAAGTGGTTAGGACATTTGGTTATGGATGTAAATACTTAAATTCTTCTTAACCATGCTTTCATGGAGTTATTTTGAACTTGATTTATTTTATGGATTCAAATTTGTATAGACCTCCACACACGCATGCACGAGCTTTTGGAATGTTAACATCACATGTATATTTGAGATTTATGATATGTTCTCTCATAAATCTTGCCATCTACATATTTTGTGACTATGGGAGATTTATGCATATAAGAATCGTTGACCACGAGAATGTTTAAAATATATGAGGGTGCATGAAAAAGGGATACGAAAGGAACAAATATCCTTTGCGGGAAAACCATCATTGGCAAGAGCCTAATCACAAGATTAAAGGCAATAAAAACTAAAACATTGCCAAAGGCCAACATAGTTTAGTTTCTTTCATCTTTCAAAAGCATTGAGAAAAGAGAAGAAAATATAATACGATATATGCTTATCTTTTGAGGGTGTTTATTTAATGATCAACGGGTTGCATAATGAATCCTAGTTATCCTTATTTTGTCATGATGCTTTAGATTTCTAGAATCATCAATATTCTAGGCTTGTGTGGATTGTGATTGTTTATTCATAAAGATCATTTTATCTTGTCACTTGAGGCAAAATCTTAGTCTGATAAAGTTTTACAATCAATTATAACTTCTTTAACATACTTGAGTGTTTGGGTCATAATTAATTTATATCTAGTTCACACCCATTCATTCCGTTCCACATGTTTAGACACATAGATACTATGCTAGTATTTAAAGCTTATGTGTTTTGTGTCGAATTTTATGGTTGTTCATACCTATATACATGTGCCCAGTATTCATTGGTATATTTTCCATATTTTATATATGATATTGTGTCTTAAGTCTTTGCGATTTTCATTTAGTCCATGTTTTTCGTATGATTTATCATTGGATTTTATTTGGCATGCTTTATGACCTTATTGATGTCTCTCATTATGTTCTTTGAAATTTGTTTTCTCACTTCGGTTGTTTCAAAATTGGTATATTGCTTCATTATTTATTCATATTGGTACCTTTTTGTATTGATATTGTTTGATCATTGCGTGGATTATTTATGCTTGTATTGCCATGTTGTGCATTTGTTGCACTTTACACCATCGTATGCTTTATTCCATTCTCCCTATGTTTAAAATTGGTGTCTTATGACCACATAATTAGGGTGAGATTTTTTTTAAGGGGGAGTAATTGTTTTATGATATCTTGCTTCGTCTATTCCCGGACAAAAAGGGGGAAACAATATATTTCTTTGCATGATTAAGAAATCTTTATCATAGGGGCGAGATGTCTTACCTTGGTTGATATTGTTCTAGACATTGTTATATGTTTATTAATTTGTGGGTTTATACTTGTTATATTATCTTTTCATTTGAAGGTGTGTTTAAGTGTGAAGGTTTACAGGTTTTCAACAACATGACAGAGTTTTCAAGCAAAGCAAAGCTACTCAGTTTGTGCGTCTATCAAGCATCTATACACTTTTTTTCTTTTTGGGGTTGGAAATGAGTCTTTTTAGAAAGCTTGATGGCCCATAGAATTTTTATTTTAGTTTTTTCCTAGAATAGCCAAAGGGGAAGATTTGTAAGGACAAATTTCCAATAGAGTCAATTTATATGTAATTGGCTTAATTCTAAGCAAAACATTTAAGTCATAGGTTAAGTTTTGTGTTGTAGATCCTATGAGCCTATGGCGTGTTTGATGAAGACGTAGTGGCCACGATTCAAAGATTGGATACATCGTGTTATGTTTGTCATGCCAAGTTTATCTTCACATTTATCGAGAATCCCGTAGGTATGAATGCATATTGAATATGGGTCCTTGAATATTTTTGAAGGTGTTTTTCTTAACTAAAAAGTATTTGGAACTGTTTTTTTAAATTTTTTTAAGAAAAATATATTTTTTGATTTAAATCTCATTAGAACAAGAATTGAACTCATTAGAACGACATTGAGTTTTCGTTAGATGATTTTTGATCTCATTTGAACGAAATTAAGATCTCAATGGAACTCCATCTAACGACCATAAACCAGAATCCTCTACCAAGGATTGCACACCTCGTTAGAAGCTTGTTAGAAGGGTGATAAAAGGAAAAAGATATTCCATTTGAACAAACTGGAGTTTTGTTAGAGCGAGATCGAATGAGAAAGTTGGTTCATTGGAACAAGATCATCGCCTCAAAATTCGTATTTTACTATTTATAGGCATATTGGACTCCATTTTTTCTAGAACTTTTGGTAAAAAAAATATGTTTCTATCTGTTTACCAAAGTTCCAAAACCCTCGTTTCACCCTTTGAGTTTGAAGATCCAAGTTCCTTAGATTCATATGGTTTTTGATCTTTAGTTTAGGGACCAAGGTTTGATTCTCTACATCTGAAGATAACATGTTTCGTGCGGTAGATTTCGTACTTACTATTTATAATAGATGGACTTCATGTTTATGGTGTTGCGATGAAGAAGAGGTGGATTTTGTGTTCCTATTCGTAGATGGTTGCTAAGCCTCATCAGTAGATATAGCTATGTGCATGGACTCGTGCGTTCTGGCAGCTTGCCTGGGTGGACTCCTACGTTGCACTATAGAGGAGTGGTGGAATATAGAATAACATCAAGGCTTGCGGGGATCGAGCCGTTGAGTAAGTCTATTGTCTATGGTTTGTAAAGTTTTATCATAGTTATCTGTTGGTCGGGGCGTCCGAGGTCTTTACGTTATGAATTTCCATGTACATCGACATGTTGTATTTGGATGTATTTAATTCACCTGCCAATCACCTAGATGCATGCTTTAGGGTAAATATATGTAAACCGTGTAAATGCGGTGTGTGATACCGATTTAAATTAATTCACAAGTTTCCAAGTAAACCTTATTTAATCAGAGTCTATTTTTAAACCAAATTCATTCTGCCCCTAAACATGCACCTACTTGTGTGCGTGTGTCAACCCATAAATAAATAAAGCATGTGACACAAAATTCATGAAAAATCTCCGAAGGGAAAAACCTTTTTATTTCTAGAACATTGAAAAGTTTACAAGAACATTGACTTACATACAACCTGATAATCTCCCACAAATGTAACACACGGTGCCTTCGTCAAACCTTCAAAGCAACAACTAGAAATGTCGTCGGCTGGAATCTCCCGCAAGAACTCCAGATGGTCAATAATGGAAAAGAAACGGCTTCTCCATAAGTGTGAATTTTGTAAGGACTCCCTCCACAATAGCCCGTAGCTCTTCGATTGTAGAGTTCTCCCCACAAAGTTAAATAAAAGCAAAAGTGTGTTCTTCAACACCAAAACAATTCACCAAAGCATATAGGATTTTTTGTGAATTGTAAACAAAAAGGGATTAAACCCTAAAGGATGAAGTCAAAAGGATTATGCTATTTCACAGTTTTCTGTCTTTCAAAATGCTGGGACTTCTTGATGAAAACGAAACCATTTAATGAGTATTTATAAAAAAAATGCATCGCCTCGGTATTAGATCTCGTTCAAACGAAACAACAATCTCGTGCGAACGGAGTACATATTTCATTCAAACGACATCGCGTGACATCCATATGTCGCTCGAACGAGATGACCATCTCTCTTGAATGACCTGGGCATCAAAATCGAGGTACGCTTCTGGACTTAGAAAAAATACTCGTTCTCAAATTTTGACAAAAAAGTCTGCTCCAACACTTAAAAAATATTTTATAAAAATATCCCAAAAGCTCTAAGTGGAAAGTTAAGGTATTAAAAACATAACCTTACCAAAGTAAACTTCGCGGAGTCTTTTTAATGAAGAACTTGATATTCGGCTCCGTCTTTGATGCTTGAATGTTCTTGAATACTCTTCGACGGTGTAGCGGTATATGACATAATAAATTGGTAACACACATTTATAAAATATGTCCTTACAAAAGATAAAATTGGATAAATTGGGTTATCACAAAAAATCAGTTTTTGTTGGTGCAAAGTTCAATCGGGTTAATTTGTTTAACGTTTCATTCTTTAAAACTTAAAAATTTCAAAAATTGGATTTTTTGTTTCTTCAGACCATCTTTGCCTAAGCATACATTATAGGGGAGTTCTCAAGGAAAAATCCAATAAAGTTGGAAGGATGTTCCTACGTCCCGTATTAGATTTTAAAGAGAGGCAATTCATAGGTTATGAGGGTGCATCCACTTTCAATATTGCACCCGAACCGGTTATCAAGTTCGAATTTGATCTTTATGGGACTCCACCTAACCCACTAAGGAGAACTCGTCCTAAACGTGTTAACTATGGTCGACCCAAAAAAATCTACGTTTATTCCCATTGCAAATGAACATGTCACCTTAGGGAGTTTTGTTAAAATCTAGGAAGAGTCACTCACACACATACTCTCACGCACCGCTACGGTGACCTTGCTAGACTTAAAGATTAAGTTTAATTTCTAGTAACTGCTTCTAAATATTTAATGGAAGAATTTCAAAGGATGCCTACGCTTCATGAGATCACTTCCAACACAATGACTAGTACTAATAATGATAAGGGTAAGTAAAAGGTTACCACCACTTGGGAGTCTAAAAGAGACATAAAAGGTCTTATTATTCCCGTTGCTCTTAAGGTTCAAGATACTTCACAATGGTATTTTGATAAAGGGTGCTCTAGGCACATGACTGGTGATAAATCTTATTTTACCAACCTTGTGGATTGCAAGGAAGAAAAAGTCTCCTTTGCAAATGGGAGTCGAGGATGCGTGGATATTTTTTAATTTCCTAAGATATACAATGTGTTGTATGTTGAAATATTGCAGGTTGTCTTAATAAGCATAAGGAAATTTTATGATGCTAACTTTATGGTAAACTTTAATCGATTAGAGTGTCATGTTTGTGATTAATACAGTAAGATTTTTCTACAAGGTGTTAGGACTATCGACAATTTCTATGGTATCATTCCCAATTCCTCTTTTGTGTTTAATAGTACTAAGGTCTCCACTATAGACATTTGACAAATGACGAGGTCACATCAATTTTAGATACCTTTCAAGTTTAGTTAAGAAAGACCTATTTCGTGGCTTACCATCACTTAAAAAACCAACTTCCTCAGTTTGTGGTCCTTGTCAATAAAGGAAACAAATCAAGAGTTCCCCGTAGGAAGTTTCATACTATTACCACCTCACAGATGTTAGAGTTAATACATACAGATCTTATGGGTCCGATGTGCACCGAGATAATTGGTGGTAAGAAGTACATTTTGGTGATGGTCGATGGCTTTCGAGATATTCCATCATTAGATTTCTTGGGAAAAAGTCTGATGCTTGTAAGTTCCTTACAACCAAGTGCCATCTACATCAAAATCAACACAAAATTTCCATCAATTGATTGAGAAGTGATAATGTCATGAAGGTTATCGACATTGGTGTTTGTGCACATCTTGATGGTATAGGCATCAAACACAAGTTTTTGGCAGTAGGCATGCATCAATAAAATAGGATTGTTAAGAGGAAAATAGGACTATTAAAGAAATGAAGCGATTTAGGACCCTTAGTAAAAATGTGCGTAGATAAGTTTTTACGGAGGTGGTTAACACTGCATGCCATATGATGAATAGAATTTATCTCCATCAACACACTTCAAATTCCATATGAGTTGTGGATCGATAAGAAACTGAACTTAGAATGCGGGTTCGTATGGATAGTTCGTATATTAGGTTAAGCAGGAACAAATTCAAATTTTAACCAAGTTTTATCTTGATTACCTATTTGGTGTGCATGCAATATAATGTCCAAATTAGTTATGCCAACCCATGAAAATACTCAAACCAAACAAACACATGAAGAAGATTGAGAAAAAAATCCTTTTAGGCAAAACCTAGATTTCAACACTGTTTAAGAAATGGACAGACTCAATGACTTATAGACTACTTAGAGCTCCACTAAGTATAATGCACATTCTTCAATTCTTTAACGACTATGGTACAATAGAACACTTTCCACAAGAAGTTCTCTTCCCTTAGTATTCACCAAGTAGCCTCAGGATGTACGATCGTATCTTCTTCAGTAGTCGAGCCTCCGCTCCATAAATAAGTAGTAGAGTGTAACTCCATAAGGGTTTTATGCAAGTGTATAGAAACTTGGGTTTGAAAAAACTCAATAAATCATATTTGGGATGAATGATTTGAAAAAGAAAAGTATTTTTTTAAAACACAAATATGAGAACTTTTGCTTCAGATATTGAGAATTCATTTTCGCCAAAAGTCTTAAGAAAATCTTAACAAAATAGGTTCTTATAGAAAAAACACAAATTTGAAGGCATCAGTTTCATTCGAATAAAAATGGACCTCATTCGAACGAAAAATAAATAAAAAATTAAAAAATAAAATTCGTTCTAACGAGATTAGGTCTCGTTCGAATGACAACTCATTTTTATTCGAACAAATTTCTAATGATCTTCCAACGAGAGTGTTCCTATTAAACAAAGGATTCTCATTTGATGGAATTCGAAGCTCGTTCTAATGAGAACCAACTTTGGTTCTAACGAGATCTTAATCTCCTTCGAAGGAGATAAAAAAGTATTTTACTTATAAAATCTATTTTTTTAAAAGCCTCAATTTAAAAAAAATAAACATCCCTGAATAAAATTTATATGAGAAAGAAAAACCACAAGTCGTACACCTCCATAAAGTGTCGATGACAAATTTGAAAACGGTGCTCGATTAATAACATATCTTCGAATGATCGCGGAGGCAATGTAGATGTAGTATTCGATTTGAAACTCTGGCTTGTAATAGGATACGCTAAAGATAGAAAAAATCATAAGCTATGAGAAACTATAAAATCCTGGTCTTAGAGATTTCGCCCTTTGGCTATCCTGGTACAAAAAAACAAAGCCAAGTTACAGTAAAACCCCTAAGACAATGTAGCGTAATGTCCTCCCAAATGCAAACAGAATGACGTTTGAAACTTTATCTTCAATTGAATTTGTTCTCCCTTTGGCCCACTTCATCTTTACCTTGTGTATTCCATGAGATTATCATTAAAGCGGAAGAGACCTACACACATGAAATAAAAAATACCATGACACATACAAGCATAAAGAAAAAATAAAATCCCCCTCCCCTTTTTTGTCCATAATAGACAAAAGGGTTAGAAACTAAGAATGAATTATAATTATCACATGAAGAAGCAAAGATATCATAACAAATATAATTGATAAAGAACAAGTAATGATAATCTACGGTACATACTAACTATTTGTGAAATTTTTCAAAATTTCCAAGTATATGGTATATTGATACCAAACATTGTCCATCTACATGGACCATTTAGATACTGACACATGTTGTATAGTGGAAGATTAATCCTAGTCATCAAGGATGAAATACCGACCAACACCAGGGATACCGACCAATAACCAGGGATGCCGACCAATGATGACAGGAAAACGCCAACAGTTGTATACATTAATGATTGTACATATGTAAATGTCTACAATATAAAAACATTCCATCCTTTGATATTCCATCTCATGTACACCCCCGGGGACTATAAATACATTGTAAAACCTACATACAAGGGACACGAAAAGAGAGGCAATTGAAAAATCCTCAAAACAATACACAACAGTGGATGTAGGCTCTTCCCTCAAGACGAACCACTTTAAAAATCTCTTGCCTTTTTTTATTTCTATTTATTTGTGATCAACTAATTAGCCTAGTCTAGTTTTTTGCATCAACAGATTGATGCTGTCAGTGGGAAAGATTTTTCTAATCGATCTCATTCAGTTAACTATCTAAATGGCTGATATTACTGAATTAAGTATCAGGAACAAAGGAATTTCACCTACCCCTTCAACTCCTCCATCTGCAAATAATTTAACTGAGATTCTCGCAAGTCTTGCAAGAGGCCAAGCGACTATGTAAGATATTATCAGCCAACTTGCACAAACTTTTCAAGCCGGGTCACCTGCTCTATCTTCTCAAGGAAATATGCCACCACTCCCACTAAGAGGTGGTTGGTGCAGCCACTCGATATCGGCAGGGGATGTCTCTTACCATCTAAGGTCAACTTCATTACTCAGTACATCAGAATCTTTCCACACGTAGTCTTATTCTACAGAAAGTCCAAGTGCCTTAGAGATATTAAGTCGTGCTTCTCCCTTTGATCATTTGGGACCTAGGGGGAACATAAAGTTTCCTAAGGCAAGATCTAGTAATGCTCGATGACCATATGATCTAAGGGAAAGCATAGCTCAATATAGATCAAATGCTCGACGAACATCTACTTCGATCGAGTAACGACTTTAGGAATAAAGCTCAGTAACTAATAAAGTTGCAATGAATACAAAGATTGGAAACGCTCCATACAAAGATTGGAAGACACATTAGGAGAAATGGCGAACACAAGAAACCAACTACAAAGAAGTTTTGTAAAAGGGTCTCCTTTTTCTGAAAGCAGTTGTGGATTTCCCTACTCCAGCAAAGTTTAAGGGTCCAGTGGTAACACCCAAATATGAATGAAAAACTAATCCAGTCCTCCATATAGAATAATACCAGGAAACTGCTAATATTTACACCCCTCTCGATGAAATGAGATGCAGAGCATTTTCTGGAACCATTACTGGATCTGCCCAAATCTAGTGCAATGGTCTTCCTCGGGGACAAAATTCTATCTTTAACTAACTGGCCCAACTATTCATTTACAACTTTTGCTTTGGAGAAAAGCCTATGAAAAGGGTGGCACACTTACTTAGTGTGAGACATAAAGAAGGAGAGAGCACCAGGGATTATATCACTCAATTTAATGACGAGAAACTTGAAGTCATAGATTATGGGGAGAAGACTGTAATAACTACCCTTATGAGTGGATTGCTCCCTGAAAAACTGTATTACACTCTTGCCAAGGTCCTCCGAAGATAATTGAAGAATTGATGGCTAAAGTAACAAATATCATGAATGCTGAGAAATAATACCAGCCAAGCATAGCTCAGGAAAAAAAGTTGATGGAAAAAATGATAAAAAAGATCATAAAGACCCCAAAAAACACATGGAATCAAAACAGAAAGGAGTTTTAGATAGAATCAAGAAGTACAATGACTATACTCCATTAACCATGGGAATTCACCATGTTTTGGAAGAAATTAAGCATAATAAAGATGTGCATTGGCCTGATAAGTTGAGAAGTTCCCCGACCAAGAAAGATAAAACTAAGTACATCGACTTCCATAGGGATCATGGTCACACGACGACACATTGCATAGCTTTTCAAAATGAGATTGAAACTCTCATCCAAAGAGGAAAGCTGAATTAGTATGTTAATCGACAGAATAACGAGGGAATTCGGTAAAGATCAAAATCTCCTTGCAAGCCCAGAGAGGAGAAGAAAATAACTCATGAAGATGACCAGGATAATGATTCCAATCTACCTAAAAAACCAGCAAGCAGAACGTGAGGTATTCAGTATAAATTTTGGTTCCTTTGATTGCCAAATGATTACAGGTGGAGATGCAGGAGGAGGAGATCATATAGCTGAGCGAAAAGGTTACCTCCATGAATCACAAGCTTGCTCATACATACAAAGGATCATCCTTACAGAGGAAGATTGACAAAGGAAGGTTAAAAAATACAAGCTAGTAATTGGTTTCTCTAAAAATGACCTTTCAGGAGTACTGTATCCTCACGATGACCAATTAGTAATCAAAGTCAGAAAAGAAGAAATCATTTTCTTTAGAGTTATAGTAGATAATGGCATCTCGACAGATATCATGTTCTATCCTTGTTTCAGCAACTTGTATTTTAAACTTATCCAATTAGACTCTCATTATCGATTACTAATAGGCTTTGAAGGTGAGAAAGTCTTCCCTTTGGGAACCATTAAAATGGAGGTGATGATAGGCACCTGTCCAGCTAGCCGAATAGGAAATATCCATTTCTTTGATGGATAAAGACGTCCATTCAACTTATAATATAATCATGGGAAGAGTATGGCTAAAGAAGTTCGAAGAAGTACCATCCACTGTTCATCAATGCTTAAAATTACCAACTAACTTTGGTGTGGGAATTATGAAAGGTGATCAAAAAGTAGCTCGGGAGTGTTACTACTCTTCTACCGAGCAAGAAGACTTGGAAGAAATAAAGAAGAAAACCACCACCTACCAAGTGGATACTCTTGAGCTTGATGAAGAATCTAAGGTTAAAACCTTAGATCCAATAGAGAAAACAGAGATGGTAAAGGGACAGATTGTGGAAGCAACTGAAAGTATTGTTTGAGATGATGATAAACTGAAGCTCATCACTCAAATAGGGACAACATTGGATCTTGTTCTTAAACAGGAACTGGTGAGCTTCCTTAAACAGAGAATGCATGTGTTTGCTTGGATTCATGAAGATATGCTTGGGATAGATCCCAATTTACTTTATCATGAGCTCAATGTAAACAAAGAAGTTAAACCAGTAAAACAAAGACAAAGAGTGTTCAGCCCCGAGAATAACCAAGCCATATAGAAAATAGTCAAAAAGCTTCAGAAAGAAGCTTTTATTAATGAAGTAAAATACCCAGACTAGTTGGCCAACGTAGTTATGGTAAAAAAGAAGAAGAATAAGTGGAGAATGTATGTAGACTTCACAGATTTAAATAAAGCATGCCCAAAGGATCATTTTCCTTTGCCCCGAATAAACCAACTCGTGGATGCAACACCAGGACATGAATTACTCAGTTTTATGGATGCTTATTATGGTTATAACCATATAAAAATGAAACCTTAGGACAGGAAAAACACTTCTTTCATCACTCCCCGAGGAATATATTATTATAATGTTATGACTTTTGGTTTGAAAAATGAAGGTGAAACAAATCAAAGGCTGATCAATAAGGTGTTCGAGGAGCAAATAGGCAAGAATATGGAAGTCTATATGGATGACATGCTTACAAAAAGAAAAAAGTCATCCGATCACATTGCCGACCTCAACCAGACTTTTGATCAACTTGAGAAGCACCAGATGATGTTGAATCTGACCAAATGCATTTTTGGAGTGCAAGAGGTAATATTTCTCGGGTACATAGTAAATCAAAGGGGAATTGAAGAAAATCCAGACAAGATCAAGGCATAAATTTAAATGCAATCTCCAACTTGCAAGAAGGAAGTACTAAGACTGGGGTGATCAGAAAAATATTTTAATGGAACGAAGAATGTGAAAAAGATTTTGTGGAGTTGAAAAAGTATTTGGGGTCACCTCCATTACTTTCCCGACCAATCACAAGTGAAAAATTATACTTGTATTTATCTAGTTCTGAATCAGCTATGAGTTCTGCATTGATTCGAGAAGAGAATGGAGTTTAAAAACCCGTCTACTATACTAGTAAGGCTTTCTGAGGAGCAAAAATCAGATACCCCATCTTGGAGAAATTGGCATTAGCATTGATTGAAGCATCCAGAGGCATGAAACCCTATTTCCAAGCCCATACTATCATAGTTTACACTAATATGCCTCTAAGACAGGCTTTGGATAAACCAGAGAAATCTAGTAGATTAATGTACTGGGTTGTGGAATTAGTAGAGTATGATATCATATATGAGCTAAGGTCTTCTTTGAAAGGCCAAGCAGTGGAAAATTTCATAGCGTAGTTCACCTACTCTGAGGACCCCGAGAAACAAAGTGAGTAGGCAGAACAAGAATCAGGAGAAAGTGATGTTAACAAAAAAGCTCTCGAAGAACATTCTTCAAAAGAAACGATTGCATACCTGCCAGATTCCTCTTCCAGAGCACAGGAGATGACCAAGAAGTATGAAAAATCCAAAGGAAAAATATTCCACTATAGGAATTTAACAGACCAAGCATTTGACAACAATGCCCCAATATGAAATTTATGTGTTCATGGATCATCTTATTCAACCGACAGTGGAGAAGGTATAATACTTAACACTCTTGATGGTATTGATATTGAGTATGCACTATATTTTCAATTTCAGGCTTCAAATAATGAAACAGAGTACGAAGCTCTTATTATGGGCCTAAGTTTAGCCCACTCATTGAGTGCCGAGCAAGTTGTGGCACACAGTGACTCTCAGCTAGTAGTAAACCAAACACTAGGTTTATATGGAGCTAAAGGAGAATTAATAACTAGGTATTTATCCAAGGCGATGGAATTCATTACAAAATTACCAACTATTCAGATGAACAAAATCCTAAGGCTGGAAAATACCCGAGCTGATTCCCTTGCTCGACTAGCCTTTGCTACCAGATTTGAACTCCGATGAACTATCCCTATTGAGATTTTGGCCGATAGGAGCATAGATGAAGATTTGATGATAAATTTTATTGCCATAAATATGGGGACATCATGGATGGACCCCATCAGAGCATACATTAAAGAAGGAACTCTACCAATAAATATGGTGGAAACAAAGAAGTTGAAATACAAAACAGCTCGGTATGTATTAGATAAAGGTGTTTTGTAAAGTAGAGGACTAATAATCAATTTGCAATGTTGTGTTTCATCAGAGGTCCAAGATCTAATTTAGGAGGTGTATGGAGGATCATGTTGAGCTCACATAGCAGGGAGAACACTTCTGTAAAGAATCAGTACTCAAGGGTATTACTAGCCAACAATGCGAGCAGACTGTGAAACTTTTGCCAAGAGGTGTAATAAATATCAAAGATTCTCTACTATTAGAAAAAATCCACAGGCTACTCCTACTCCAATCACTTCACCATGTCCATTTTCATGAGGGTTATAAACTTGGTCGAACCACTACCAAACACCCGAGGAAGATTTAAATACTTAGTTATCGTCGTGGATCATTTTATAAAATGGATTGAGTTAGAGCCTTTGATAGACATGCCTTATGAAAAGGTCTATTAGTTTATATGGAAATGCATCATTTCTAGGTACGGGATGCCCTATGATTTCATTACTAACCACGGAACACAGTTTGACAATAATGAATTCGCAAATTAATGTTCTTAGTCCAATGTTCAAAAATTGCATTCAGCTCCAGGTATCCTCAGAGTAATGGAAAAACTGAAGTTACGAACAAAACCTTGCTTAATGGGTAGAAGAAAAGGCTTGATGATGCCAAGGGAAATTGGATAAAAAATCTACACTCTGTCTCGTGGGCATACCGAACAACACCAAGAACAACAACGGGAAAATCCCCATATATGTTAGCATTTGGGACTGAAGTTGTCATTTCTGCCAAGCAAGCCTTACCATCCCATAGAGTTTTAAATTTTAATTCTCTTTTAAGTGACCTAATGAGAAGGTTGGATCTAAACATGATGGAAGAAGTAAGAGAAGATGATGACCTACGAAATACAGCCTATCAATAGAGAATAACCCATTTTTATAACAAAAAGATGAAACTGACCAACTTGAAGGAAGGAGATTATGTGCTGAAGAAAGTGCTGCAGAAAAATAACAAGCTTGAGGCCAATTGGCATAGGCCATATCGTATTTCATCAGTGATCCAACCTGGAACCTATCAAATTGAAACCTTGGAAGGCGAAGAATTCAAAAACCCATGGCATGCAGAGCATCTCAGAAAATATTATCAATGATGTTATAATCAGTTTGTAATCAATTTGCAGTATTAATAAAATCTTCAGTTCCTTCCATTTTTTTGTTAATTTTTTTTGGGAGTAATAGTCTTATGCACTACTCTAGCTAATTGACAAAAACTTATAAATTATTGCTCGACTTAGAAAATTATTTCTCGGCTTAGAACATATTGCCGTGAACGTTGCTCGATAGAAGTAATAAGTTGTTCGGAGCATCCACAAACTTGATCATTGATACACAAAATCCATGCCAACAGGATATTAAATCCTCAAGAAACTTGGTCCCCAAATATAAGGACAAAATACGATCTTTATCCGACTAGGCAAAGTATAGGCAGAACGTTGCAAAGATTCATCAAGAGGAATGTAAGCACATATTCAGGATGTTAAATCCTCAAGAAACTTGGCCCACAAACGTAAGGATAAAACAAGATCTTTATCCTACCGGAAAAGGTACAGGAAGAACGTTGCAAAGATTCTTTAAAAGGAATGTAAGAACATATTCCACAAACTCTTGGTCACACCACTGGTATTTAATGCAAAAATCCAATACTTGGGTGCATTAGTAAAACCTTTGGAGACACATGGGTAACTAGCTCTAAATTTAGAGTTTAATCTAAGTATGTAAGTAAAACCTATGTATTCATCTAACTAGCTCTATATTTAGATTTTAATCTAAGTATGCTAGTATAACATTTGTACTCATTGGTCATTGATACTCAAATTAATCAAAGTGTATAATAGAACTAATGACAAAGAAAGGGTTAATATTCAACATAAGATAAGTTGATCAAATTTTCATTTCATTCAATCAAATTAATTACATGACTATGTTAATAAAACAAAATATAAAGATACATTCTCCAAGACATTTCCCTTCAGCTTTGGAAACATAATCCATTCCAGCAGGAGGCTCATCCAAAGTATAAGGATAATTAATGAAGTTATAATTCTGAAGCATTTTGGTATTACTTCTACTAGGATGATCAAGCAGGTGAGGAGGTATGGCAATTTCTAATTCATCATGAAGCTCATAATCTCCCAAGTATTTTGAAATCAAGCATTGAGGAATACGATGGACTGGAATCCAATTAACATCTAATTTAAAAGGGGGATTGTCAAGCTCAAGCAAGCCTGGATCATACCATTCCCACAATGAGCTATTTTGATCCACCTTCATCACTGTCAAAGCATTCATCCAACCCCATTTATAGCTCTCATTCTTAGCTTGTTCAAGCTTATCATCAAAATTCCCCAGAGCTTCATTATACCCGTCCATCCAGACTTCTCTTGGTTGTTTATGGAATTGAAAGGTCAATCTGTCAACTTGGTAATGCAGTTTCTTCAACACTCCATCCTTAGCTTGTAATTGAGAAGATTAAGTGGATAGTTGTTCGGATAAGGCCTATAGCTTCAGGGACATCTGAACAATGGCTTGATCTTTGTCTTTTAATTATGCAGCTTGATTGGTAAGGGCATGTTAGGTCCTGACTTACTCTGTAGTACCTCGACTAGGTTTGAGTCTAACTCGGGAAGATGAAGAGGAATGTTTTAATTTCTTCAGATCCTCCAACTCCTAACTCAACCTTATGTTCTCAGCCTTCAATAAGGAATAACCCTCATTTGTAGTAGTAACAATAACAGTAGGTGATTTCAGGGCATTAAGTTCACCTCTCAAGTTATTATTCTCTTCCTCTAGAAGCTTGGTAATGTCCCTTGCTTCATCCACTTTACGTTTGATCATGAATTCCTATCTTCAAAAATGAGATATAAATTTATCCAACTTTTGCGCAAAACCTCAACCTTCACTAAGGGCCTGGAACTTCTTTTCAAAATCCTCATGAAAAAGTGCCCTAGCTTCAGTATGCTCCTCCTACAACTCTTTAATCATTTCATAGTAGGAAATATTATTGGCCACTGCCTGATCAAGAAGACACTTTAGATGAACATATGCCTCTTTATCTTGTTTAGATACCCCTTCCCCGAGCAACTTTAATAGGTCGGCGTCAGTCATAGGTAAGTGACCAGCTTTGAAAAGTTCATTATACCTCTGGAGTATCTCGGAGTCGGTAGATGTGAAGTATTCCAATTGATCCATAAACTATTAAGAAGAAGAAAGTCATCAATCAACAAGGTATAGAGTATTTAAAAACACAAGCAGAGGAAACAAAAATATTTCTCTTTTCATTAATAAAAAAGGTAAGTATAAATACATCTTCAAAAAATAAAAAATTACAACTACTGAAAAAGGAAAAAAAAAGTTTCTCAGTTTTGCACATTCTTCTTATGTGCCTAGGGATTAGCTGAAGAAGAAGCAGGAGCAAAAGGAGGAGGAGGATTAACTTTGGAATGATAAGTAGAATCAACATCCTTGTGTTTATCGACAGACTCCACCACGATCAAGGATTCACTGGAATCCCCATCATCAACATCCTCATCCAGGTTTTGAGGAGCACCACGATCATATCGCAAGAATAACTTGGAATCTTTTAGAGTGACGACCTCCACCAGAGCAACCGACCTTCTATCCTTGAAGTATCTCTTCTTCGCAAACTTAATCTGTGAAAATCTGCTCTAATGGACTTATCCTAGCCTCTATTGAAGCCTGCCTCTCTAGCCTTAACCCTCTTCACCTTCTCAGCACCCAAGTCATTCTGTGGCTGGGCAAACTTGACTTTCTCAGCATCTAAGTCTTTCTGCAACTAGCCAGCCCGATCCTAAGCAGTTTTAGCAGCTCCTTTATCAACTTTAATATTCTCCTCCTATATCTTTTGTTCATTTGCATATGCTTGTTGGGAATCAAGCAATGACTTCTTCAGCTCATTAAAAGCTTCTTCAACTTGACCAGAGGAAGAAGCTCTCAAAGACTCGTCTTTCTCTAACA
Source organism: Sambucus nigra (assembly GCA_949130495.1). Lineage (NCBI taxonomy): Eukaryota > Viridiplantae > Streptophyta > Magnoliopsida > Dipsacales > Adoxaceae > Sambucus > Sambucus nigra. The sequence goes on from OX422217.1 coordinate 205,839,411, forward strand.
TATTATTGAAGTTAATGAGGAACTGTACAAGAGCAACAAGGAAAGGCAGTATTATAAATAATAAATCAAGAAATAAAAAAAATAAAGAAGGCAAATGAAATATATACCAAAGCAAGGCTTTGACCAGCCCTGACAGAACTTTTGGAATGAGGTAATGTAACTGCAGCACCCCTGTTGTCTGGCAAAGTCTTAGACTTTATTAGTTGTCTTACCAATCCAGGGCCAAGGACCACTAGAGAGGCAGGAGAAGATATATCGATCAACCCACGCAGGTCGGGAAGAGCAGAAGAACCTTATGCTAACTTAGAAGGAAGCCCTTTATTTATTATTTTCAGGGGGATATCTTCAATTTTCTTGGTTGGGGGCTTCTTCCCATTCTCATCTTTATTTTTCACCCTTTGATCAACTTGTTTGGAAGGGGTATTGGAAGATATGTCTCCCAAAATGTTGGGAAACTTCCTTTTTCCCATGGATACAATAAGGGAAAAATTTGAATCTAAAGAAGAGGGGGAAAGGGCAGCAAGATCACCACTGCCAGATGCAGTAGTTGAGGAAGTAGAAGGAGGTTCTTGCTCAGGTGAATTACAGGGGAAGGGGTAGGATGAGCAACAAAAGAAGAAATTGTATTCTTGTACTGCAAGAAATATGATGCAGACCTGACGTGCTCCTCACCAATCCTCTATTGAAGTCCCCAAATAAAATTTAACTCCCTCAGATTCACTTCACTTCCCTTTGGGCAAATTCTCTTCTGATCAACTGCAATAAAAATTTACAGATAAATAATTAGTGTTTCATTTAAATAGATATGTACATGGCAAAATAGTTAAATGAGGAATAACCTATCCCATTGCCAAAAGGAGGGCATCTAGACCACTGGTACTCAGCATTTCCAGTTAAAGGGGTGTATTGCCAATTTCTACAACAACTCCATGCTCAAAATAATCCCTATTGGAGTCTGAAAGATTAACTACTAACGCTTTTTTTACAACCCTAGTTTTTAAATACAAAGTGGTGTCACTAGTCACCCACTTATAACAAAACATCATTTCAGGAATCCCTAGATGGGTTCCATGAATCTGATTCAACCTATACACTACATTTAGGACCCTACAAGTATTGAGGGCTACCCTAGTAGGGACAACGTCAAAGTATTGAAAAAATTCAAGGTCCAGTAGATTGGGAGGAAAGGTAAACACATACCCAGCTATAAAAGCAGAGGGAAACTAGTAACCCTTAGTAAGTGAGAAAAAATTAGCACGTAAAGTAGCGTGTTTCAAAACAAAATAAGAAGGAATATTAAATTCATTATTGAATTAATCAAGAGAACCAATAGAGTAAACCATGATGAAGAATATAAGAGAATAGAAAGAGTTCTTACATGAATTAAGGATTCAGCAAGAACTGAAGAACAAAAAACGATCACACAAGAGATAGAAAGAAAGCTTGAAGACACTGTATCCAACAACACTCAGAAAATTTGAGGTAATGAAACTTCGTGGCTTTTCCCTCTCTTTATAGGTTGCCTCAAAAATGGAAAGATAATGATTAAAAGGCAGCGTCGATTGAACTGGTGGCGGCTAAAATAAGAAAAGACGGATTTGCCCAAAAATGATTCGTTAAAGTTTGGGGTAATTTCAAAAATGCCAAATTCATTATATTTCCATAATTAAACCCTAATCTTTTACAAGTATGGGAGTTTAGCAACTGACTATGCCTAAAATTATTGCCCAAGCAACTTTAAGAGCCAAATGCTCCATACTCTTATGAAAACTTCAAGCATGAAACATTGGGGGCTTATGTTAATACCAAAAATTGTCCATCTATGTGGACCATTTAGATACTAACACCTGTTATACAGTGGAAGATTAATCCTATTCATTAAGGATGAAATATCGACTAACACCAGGGATACTGACCAACACCAGGGATGCCGACCAACGATGACAAGAAAACACCCACAGTTGTGTACATTAATGATTGTACAAAAGTAAATGTTTACGATATAAAGACATTGCATCCGTTGATATTCCAGCTCTTTACACCCCTTGGGGCTATAAATACATTATAAACGTTACATCCAAGGCACATGAAAAGAGAGGCAATTGAACAATCCCAAAAACAATACATACCAGTGGATGTAGGCTCTTCTCTCAAGCCGAACCACTTTAAAAATATTTTGTCTCTTTTATTTCTTTTTATCTGTGATCAACTAATTAGCCTAGTCTAGTTTTTTGCATAAATATGGTATAACAAATACATATAGGTACAAAAACACATATTCACCATGGAATAGCACTAAAATACCCAAATCATGAAAATGGCATGAAATTGTTATGACACCGCGCATATTCTAATCCTGGGTGATCAGTCCATTATTAAATTAAACAGGATTTATTAATGGTTTCATTCTTAGCATCGATGTCGAAAAACGTTTTAATTACTAATCAACTATGTTAAGTTAAGCCGATGCCAAATTTTACCTTTTATTATGAACACATGCGGACAAAAAATAAATGAACCAAACCATTCACACCTGAATTTAGTCTGAACCATCACACGACAAATATATAAAATAAATGAGACCAAATAAGCCATCAGTGCTCTAAGTACACAATTCAACCACAATAAGTAATACTGAAATGAAATACAGTCTGAGGCATAACTAAATAAAAGAAATTGTCCGAAGGCAAAACACTCAAATGAACTTATAATGAACCTCCTATCTAGAATGAAAGAGCTGAAGCGTCTAAAAAAATCTCCTGCAAGCCTCCACAATGCTGCAGCCACGCGTCTCTAGATAGGATGTCTAAGCTTGGCGTCCTTGTGGATGGACACCTAAAATGTTTTGAAAATATTTTTGACACGGGTCATAGCCCAAGTAAAACAATTTGAAAATGTTTAGTAAGTATTTAAATCACAATTTAAATTAATTTACACATGTAAAATTCACGTACACCCACTCTAGATCCTCACCTCTCAACTAATGTGCACGCCTAACATATTCTCTCTAACTAGTATTACCTTCCCAACTAGTTAAGGTATCTGACTACACTTAACAAGTATAGTTATCTTGTCTATCCGCATCCAATATGTTACTACGATTTCAGTAATAATTTTTTTATTTCCATTTTATTATTGAGTCAATTATTTAAGTTTCACGACTTAAAGTAATTTAGATATACATCATCTATCAATTCTGTCGTCTCACATAAGTAGGTATATCATATCTGTATATATTCATCACACATATAATATATGCACAACTATACCATCCACGGATTGACCCCTCGTGATGCTGGCATACTCTGCTCTCAAGTCCATGTACCTCTCGTACTTAATCGAGGACTATTGGTTCGACATGTTCGCTCGAACCCAACATAAATCAATATAATAATGGAGGAAAATATGGTTCTAAGACTTTGGGAGATGCACATACCTAATGTTTCTAAATGACATGATGATCCCACTAATAGACGTCACTTAGTGAACCGGCCTAAGTTCCATACTCTGGAGCACACATTAAGACTTCACTGGAATCGTAATGGTGGGATCGCCCTCTGCGCGGAAACCTCTGTATAGTAGGCAGCGTATGTATGTTCACATACGTAGTTAAATCATATTTACAGGTATTCACACAATCTATATACATATATTATTCAGTAGGTATGCACACAACCCAATTATATCTACTCATACGTAGTATATATCACTCGCATTTTCAGCGTACTGTTAATTTCAATTACCAATTTAATTCTAATAATTTTGAGTATCGCTCACTACTATAAGGGTCCTATTTATTCCTAATGTAATACGTAGTTATTCCCATCGTGTACTACTGGTCATAAACATAAGTTCACTCCTCACTCCGTGACGTGTCTCAAATTTCATTTATTTATCAATTTGGATATTTTCTCAATTATCCTAATACTTAACTAGTCTCAATTTATGTAAACTTAATCTCCACTTAAGACCTTATTTCATTTTTTTTATTTTTCCCTCTATAGTTTAAAATTATCCCAAAAGTCCCCTCACAATTTATCCATAATATTAGGGCTTAAAAAGGAAATTGTTCAATTCTGGGCAAAATCGAATCGATTTTCCCAATGGCCAAATCAATTCACCCTTAGGACGAATCGATTCGAATCATGTCAAGGGTCTTCTACTCCAATTCACTGTTACGATTTTCTACACTCAAATTCTTCAAACATTTTTACAACAATCCCAAACTTGTATTTAACCGAACTAAAAATCAAATATACAAGCAGGTATGATTTCTAACGTAAATTATGTATAAAATCCATACCATTTCATCCAATATCAGATCAAAACTCCATTGATAATAAACCTTACAATTTTGTGTTCTTCACTGAGTTCATAAAAAATCCACATTTATTCCATACTCTTAATCCCGGAACTCTAAATTGCATTTTATCTATATAAGTGGATTCATTATACATGAAATCATATCCCAATTATGAGTTTTGTTCATCAAATCACAAGAATAATATTAATTTTCCTTTATTTAAAGACCCTACTCTACATGGGTATTATAACTCATAAAAAAATTGCAAGATAAATACTTGCCTTGTATGGGAGTTATCTGATTTCATTTTCTTAACGATGATTTCCTTCCAATCCACAATCCAAGAATGGTTGTGATGTATGAACAAGGGTAAATTCTCTCAGAATCCTTTCCTAAGCTCCAAGAAAGCTCTTCCTCTCCACTCTAATGGCATCCAAGTGTTTTATATTCCATTTACCCTAGCCTCTTACAAGTACAAGTTTATATAACCTTTGGAAATTCGTACCCCCTTAACACTGGGCTACCAAATGACCAAAATGCCCTCTCAGGGTGTTAGTTTGGTCTAAAACTGTCCTAGGACCCAAACTATACCCCCGAGTATACTATTTTGACTATTTTGAACTTCCGGACTCAACCGTAACCTCAAAATAATCATTCAAGTTATTCACAAATAATTTCCTATCTCAACCTCACTTATTCCACACATTATGCCCGAATGAGATAAAATATTGTTACATCACTATCACTCGTTATGATGCCAAATACATAGTTACTATTCACTTAGTAATTTTATTTGATAAATCTTAATCATTTATCTACGATTAATAATTTAATCATCCATAATATTTAATTTCCATTAAATTACATCACACGTGTCATTTAAATTTGAACCAATTAATTAAATTTTAAATTTTAAAAAATACGGGTTGTTACATACTTCCCCCCTTATAAGGAATTTTGTTATCGAAATTGGAATGTACCTGCGGTGAATAACTCTGGATACTTCTCACTCATGTCATCGTTCCGCTCCCATGTCGACTCGTCCACATTGTGGTTCCCTCACTGAACTCTAACCAAGGGTACCACCTTTAATCGTAGTTTATGCTCACTACAATCCAATATCGTCATTGGTCTCTCCTCGTATGAGATATCTAGCTGCAAGTTGATCTCCCCTAATGGAACATGCCAAAAATATCTCTCACTCCTATGGTATCTCTTCAGCGATGATAGATAAAACACGTCGTGAATCCTCTGTAGGTGCTAAGATAATACCAGTCTATAAGATACTGGTCCCACTCTCTCAATGATCGGAAATGGTCCACATATCTTGGTGCCAATTTCCGGTTCTAGACGAACCTCATAAATTATTTCATAGGAGATACTCCCACCAACACCTGGTTACTAACCTCAAGGTCAATGTGACTTTTGTCTGCATCATCGTAACTCTTCTACCTATCTTGAGCCTATCCGGATGCGTCCTCGAATCAGCTCAATCTTAGTAGTGGTGTCCTGAATCATCTCTAGACCTAATAACTTATTATCCCCTAACTCTAAAAAAGAAGTAGGTGAATGATAAGGCCGAACGTATAGGGCCTTAAATGGTTCCATGCCGATGGTGAATTACTAAGAGTTAGTATACGCAATCTCCACTAATGGAAGGTACTTATCCCATCCTCCCACAAAGTCAAGTATGCACATCCTCAGCATATCCTCAAGCATCTGATTAAACCTCTTTGTCTTCCTATTTTTTTTTTGGGTGATATGCTATACTCAACTATAAATCCATGCCCATCACCTCCTGAAAACCCTGCCAGAAATGGGACACAAATATATTGTCCCAATCGGACACAATATTAATCAGAACCCCAGGTAATCATACTATCTCGACTATAAATAACTGTGTGTACTATTTCATCTCAAAATTCATACGAATTGGAAGAAAATAAGCTACCTTGGTCAATTGATCCACTATCACCCATATGGATTCATGACATGTTTATAATAATGGTAACCCGGTAATAAAATCGATGGAGATACGTCCCTATTTCAACACGGGAATATCTAGTAGCTGTAATATTCTTATCGATATTTGGTGGTCTACCTTCACTAGTTGGCAGGTAGTACACTTTAAGACAAAATCCTCTATGTCCCATTTCATTCTTGACCACCAATATTGTCTGTGCATATCCCGGTACATCTTATCCCCACTAGGATGTATCATAAATAAGTACCCTTGAGACTCTGACATCACTGCATGCCTCAAGTCATCACTCTCTGGGACCAAGATTCTCCCGTAAAAATGTTGACCACCCTCTAAACTGATCTAGTACCTATCTGCCCCATCAACTAATAACTGACGAACTCTGACCTGACAGTACTGGTCCTTTGCCTATGCTTTCACCAACCTCAATACGATCTCGAGTGTGACAATTAATATGGACAAATAATCCATAGAAATATCATTATAGTGTCAAATTTCCCTCCACTTCTCTTTCCAAACTTCTGCTAGCTCTCATGTAGGCCTTTGGCTTAATGCGTCTTCAACCACATTAGCCTTCCCAGGATGATACCGAATATTAAACTGGTAATATTTCATGAAATCCAACCACCTCCTCTATTTCATGTTCATATATTTCTGTGTGAACCGATACGAAAGCGATTTATGGTCTGTGAATAAGGTAAACTGCTCTCCCAACAGATAATGCCTCCAGATCCTCAAGAAAAATATGAATACGGCTAACTATAAGTCATGTCTGGGGTAATTCTTCTGATTTGTCTTAATCTTGCGAGATGCATACGCTATAGCCCTTCCCCCTAATGCAATACACACCGAAGTCCCTATAAGGATGCATAAATGTAGATGCAGTACACCATTCACCCCTTAGGGAGTGCAAGTACAGGTACTGAGTTCAGTTTGTCCTTTAGGTCATCAAAAGCTAGTTGACAATGGCCGTCCTAAATAAAGGGCACCACTTTGGGGTTCAAATTGGTCAATGGACCCACAATCTTTGAGAAACCCTTAATAAACCTCCGATAACCCCAAAAATTATGAACCTCGATCGGTGTGGTGGGATGGCCCCACTCCCTCACTGCTAATACCTTACTCTGATCATCAATGATACCCTTATTAAATAAAATATGGTCCAAAAACTACATGTCCCAAAGCCAAAACCCACATTTACTAAATTTTGTATACAATCGATGCTCTCTAAATGTCTGTAAAACCTTTTGTAAGTTCTCAGAATGCTCATCCTCAGAGCAAGAGTAAATCATAATATCACAAATGAACACAATCACAAACTGGTCGAGAAACTCTTGAAAAACTTGATTCGTTATATCTATGAACACTGTTGGCATATTAGTGAGTCCAAATGGCATTACCTTAAACTTGTAGGACCCATATCATGTCAAAAAAGCAGTCTTAGGAACGTCCTCCTCCCTAACACACAACTGATAATAGCCTAACCTTAAATTTATCTTAGAGAAGTAAGTTGCTCCCCTCAGTTGATCGAATAGATCATCGATACGAGGGAATGGATACTTATTTCGGATCGTGACCTTATTCAACTCTCTGTAGTCAATACACAATCGAAGTGACCCATCCTTCTTTTTGACAAATAACATTGGTGTGCCTACGATGAAGTACATCATCTAAGAAAACCCTGACCCAGAAGCTGCTGAATGTGCTCCCTCAATTCTTGCATCTCATATTGGGCCATACAATAATACGTTTGAGCTATAGGTCTCATACTAGATGCTAGGTCAATAACAAAGTCAATTTATCGATTAATTGACAACCCAAGTATGTCCTGAAATACATCCTAAAATTCCCTCATGTCTGGAATCGATACTAACGTAACAACTACCTCTTGTGAGGTCTCCTCTTTAATGTAATATAGATGTGTGCTAAACCTTCCCTCAGGCTGAGGCAACTCCACTAAGAACATCTCCTGACCTGGAATTGAGAATACAATAGTCCTCCCAAAGCAATCCACCATCGTGCGATATCCAGCTAACCAATCCATCCCTAAAATAATGTCATGCCCCTCCATGTCTAATATAAGAAGATCAATAGCTAAACGTCGTCTACCCACATCCCAGCAGATCGAGTGGATAAGTGACCAACTACCCATTGATGACTCACTCACATAAGAAGACTACCAGTTGTCTCTAATAGGCCGGTAGCTCGTGAAAATCTAGTCTCTATGAGTGAATGTGATGCCCCAGTATCAAATATAATACTACCCATAATCTCATAAATAGGAAATATACATGCTACTGTTGGTGGTGCCTGTGGGACCTTCTTTATGGTGGCATCTCTAACGTTATAAACATGACCGTACTGTAACTATCCTTGCTGTGGTGGCGTGGGTAGGGTTGGTGCCATAGGTGGATTATGTGCCTACTTCTCCTACGAGGCTCCCTGATATTGCAGAGCTCTCCCCTACTGTGGGAAATCCCTCCTCCCGTGGCTTGTTTATCGATAAATAAAGCACTTGCTTGGAAACTCTCTCTGTTGTTGGACCTTATTACCCTAAAGGTACTGACCATGCTATTGGCCCTGCTGATCTCCCCCATTGTTTCTTTAGCACTAGCGACCCTGAGGAAACTATTGTTGCTACTAACCCTACCTGAAACTGCCCTTGAGTAGATAGCCCTTATTTTTGAACTTCTTGGTCTGATCCCCCTATCAATAATCCATCCCCTAGTGTCTACCTGACTCCTGTTACTGTGGTGCTCCATTAGCACTACTACCTCCCATCTTGCCCAGCTGGTTGGTCTCACCTCCTCTCTTACTTCCCTTCACATGGAAATGATGATCCTATCCTTATAACAATGCGGCATTGATGACATTATTATAAGTCACCAATGCTAGATTGTCGATCAAATACTGCCTGATAGTCCAGGCTAAACCATCCATGAACTGCGCCTTCTTCCTTTCTTCATTGTTCACCTTGTCTGGTAGAAAAAAATCCAAACGAGTGACATCCTCCTCATATTTGGCCACAAAATTCTCACCTTGAGTCACTTCACTGAACTTATTTTTCATCTCAGTCTCTATGGACGGTGGAAAGTATTTACAGTTAAATAATGCCCAAAATTCAGCAATAGTCATAGTAACCCTCTCTACAATGGTGATCATCGAATCCCACCACTACAACGCTTCTCTAACCAACCTGAAAGTGGATAGCATCTTATTCTGTACCTCACTACAGTAAACCATACGCGAGTGGCACTGTAAGTCATTCTTCCACTGACACGCCGTAATCATATCTGAACTCCCATAAAATTATGGTGGGTGGACCTTCGAGAAGGCCTCCCTAACCTTCTGCCACTCCAACAGTTATGGTTATTCCTGAAAAACTAGTGACACTGGTTGTGGTGGGTGATGGACCTAAGAAAAATGCTGAGGCATGGCAGTCATTTCTACATTATCTGCCTGTGCCACGATTGCTGACACTGACCCCTGTGGTGGTTACGGTTGCGGTGGCTATGGCTCTGGATGAGCCTCCCCTACATTAACCCTAGTTGCTTCTCTTTTTGACTGTCTTCTCCTAGGTGGCATCTGAAATAGATTCGAATTGTGAGATTTAAAAATCAACACAATTATAATGGGAGAAGAACGAAACTCAAATGCGTAATCATGAATGCAAAAACCCTAATAATAGGTCTCTAGGTCAAAGAACGATATGCTAAAATCTTAGTAAGTTGTACATATCGTATGGAGACTAGAACCTGATGCTCTAATACCATCTATGACACCCCGTCTATTCTAATCCTGGGTGACCAGTCCATTATTAAATTAAATATGAATCATTAATGGTTTTATTCCTATCATCACTGTCAAAAAACTTTTTAATTACTAATCACCTATGTTAAATTAAGCCCGTGCTAACTTTGATCTTTTATTATGAATACATTCGGACATAACTTATATGAACTAAACCATTCACACATAAATTTAGTATGTACAATCACACGACAAATATATAAAATAAATGAGACCGAATAAACCATCGGTGCTCTAAGTACACAATCCAACCACAATAAGTAATACTGAAATGAAATACAGTCTGATGCATAACTGAATAAAATAAATACTCTGAAGGCAATACGCCCAAATGAACTGGTAAGAAACCTCCTATCTAGAATGAAAGAGATGAAGCGTCTAAAGAAATCTCCCTCAAGCCTCCACATTGCTACAGTTACGCATCTCTGGATAGGATGTCTAAGCTTGGCGTCCATGTGTCTAAACACCTAAAAGATTTTGAAAATAATTTTGACATAGGTGAGAGCCCAAGTAGAATATTTTTAAAATATTTAGCAAGTATTAAGATCACAATTTAAATCAATTATTTATTACACGTGTAAAATCCACGTACACTCACTGGAGATCCTCACCTCTCAAATAATGTGCACGCCTAATGTATTCCACCTAACTAGTATTCCCTTCTCAACTTTATAAGGTATCTAACTACTCTCATTAAGTTTATTTCTCTCATATATCCCCATCCAATACGTTACTACGGTCTCAGTAATAATTTATTTATTCCCATTTTATTATTGATTCAATTATTTAAGTATCACTATATACATCATCTATTAATTCTACCGTCTCACATAAGTAGGTATATCATACCGGTATATATTCATCACACATATAATATATACACAACTATAGCATCCCTGAAATAGTCCCTCGTGATGTTGGGATACTCTGCTATCAAGTCCATATAACTCTCATACTCAATCGAGGACTGTTGGTTTGGCATGTCTCCTCGAACCCAAAATAAGTCAACATATGAATGGAGGTGAATATGATTCTAATACTTTGGGATACGTACATACCTAATGTACCCAAACAACACGACGGTCCCACTAATACACATCACCTCATTGGAATCGTCAAGGTGGAATCGTCCTCAGCATGGAAACCTCCGGATAGCAGGCAGCGTAAGTATGTTTACATACATATTTAAATCATATTTATAGGTACTCACACAACCTATATACATATATTATTCAATAGGTATGCACTCAACCCAATATTATCAACTTTTACGTAGTATATATCACTTGCAATTTCTATATACCATTAATTTCAATTACCAATTCAATTCTTATAATTTCGAGTATCAGTCACTACTCTAAGGGTCCTATTTATCCTTTATTCCCATCGTGTACTACTGGACATAGACATAGGTGCATTCCTCACTCTCGTGACCCGTATCAAATTCCATTCATTTATCAATTTGGATATTTTCTCAATTATTCCAATACTTAACTCATCTTAATTTATGTAAACTTAATATCCACTTTAGGCCTTTTGTCATTTTTTTTTTATTTTTCCCTCTATAGTTTAAAATTATCCCTAAAGTCCCCTAAAAATTAATCCATAATTTCAGGGCTTAAACAGGAAATTCATCAATTCTGGGGAAATTCAAATCGATTCTCCCAATGGCTGAATCAATTCGCCTTACCGAATCGATTCGAAATGTATCAGGGGTCTTCTTCTCCAATTCGCTGTTATTATTTTCTACACTCAAATTCTTTTAACTTTTATACAACAATCCCAAACCTCTGTCTAACATAACTAAACATCAAATATACATTTAGGTATGATTTCTAACATAAATCATATATAAAATCCACACAATTCCATCAAATATCAGATTAAAAATCCATTGATCATAAACCCTACAATGTTGTGTTCTTCACATGAGTTCATCAAAAATCCAGATTTATTCAATACTCTTAATCCCATAACTCGAAATTTCGTTTACTTTATAATTGGTTTCATTATACATGCAATCCCATCCCCAGTTATTAGTTTTGTTCATCAAATCATAGGCATAATATTAATTTTCCTTAACTTAAAGACCCTACTCAACATGGGTATTATAACTCATAAAAACTTGCAAGATAAATACTTGCCTTATATTAGAGTGATCTGATTTCATTTTCTTGATGATGATTTCATTTTAATGAACACTCCAAGAATGGTTGTGATGCAAGAACAACGGTAAATTCTCAAAGAATCCTCACCTAAGCTCCAAGAAAGCTCTTCCTCTTCTCTATAATGGCCTCCAAGTGATTTCTATTCCATTTACCCTTGCCTCTCACAACTAAAAGTTTATATAACATTTGAAAATCCGTAGTTCCCTTAACCCTAGGCTATCAAATGACCAAAAAGCTCTCTTAGGGGTTCGGTTTGGTCTAAAACGGTCTCAGGACCCAAACAATACACCCGAGCATACTATTTTGACTATTTTGACCCGTTCTGAGTCAACTGTAATCTCAAAATCTACATTCGAGTTATTCACAAATAATTTCCTATCTGAACCTTACTTAGTCCACACATAATGCCTAATTGAGATAAAATACTATTACATCACTATCACTCGTTATGACGCCAAATACATAGTTACTATTCACTTAGTAGTTTTATTCGATAACCATTAATCATTTCTCTCCGATTAATAATTTAATCAAACCATAATATTTAATTTTCATTAAATTACATCACACGTGTAGTTTAAATTTAAACTAATTAATTAAATTTTAATTTCTCAAAAATACGGGTTGTTACAATTGTGTGAACACTTTCCATAGGCAAATCAACACAAGCATTAATAACATTGGTGCACAAATTCAAAGAGGTACTTCTAAAGAAAGATCTCAATTTTAACCTTAGGAGTAAAAGTATTGAAATGAAATGAAATAGACTTGACTAATGTAATATGCCATGAATTTAAATGATTTTCAAATCCATAACGCCAAACTATTGATTATTTTTCAAAAGAGGCCGTTCTACAAACCCATTTATCTTCTACTTTATAACACCCTCAAAGTTTCACACATATAATAATTCACTCTCAAATATTTTAAAGATATCATATTGCTCGTATGTAGCGAAGCATCAATGAGTATAAAATAAATAGCCTTGATAATTTTATTTTGTGTGCCATTTATCTTTTAGGATCTTTTTTTAAATGGTGGCTTTTAATGCAAAGAGAATTTTTCTCTTTCATAGCCCCTTTCCATTGCTTAACATAAAAAAATATTTCTAGAGAAACGAAATTCGGGCAATGGTTATTACAAGAACAACTTATCTCTTTTTATATTGGGTTAGTTATTAAGTAGGATTTTGATGAGAACACCGTATTTGTCACATGATAATCTAGTAAATTGTTAAAAAAGTTTGTGCATGTGTGAAATAAAGGTGATAAAGAGTCTAACATGTAGAAAGTAACCATTAATGATCAAAGAAATGTTATCCACACATTATTAAGCACAATAACAAAACGAAGCCATGTCTCAAAGCACTATGAAAAATTCAGTTGAATGGATGGAATGTAGAGTTGATCCGAATATCTTAAATGAACATCCACATATGGTGAGAAATGAAAATACAAAATCTTTTTGTCTTTTTGCAAATTTTTATCAAAAATAAAATCTTTTTCAATTCTTCAAACTTTCTCTTAATAATCAAGAATTTTTCAAAATATATCAAAAACAAAACGTATAAGAATGAAATATAAGTATAATATAGTAACAGGGATATAAGATATAATCACGATAAATATCATAAATTAGATAAAATACTCGAACCCATTCAATGGATAAAATACCCAAAGACTTCATAAGATTCTCAAATCTAAGTGTATCTGAAGTTTTCACGAAAATATAGGCTAATTTACGTTCGGTGCTCACAAAGCTCAACGGCACGACCTTATCATCAAGGATATCATGAATGAAATGATAATGTATCTTAATATGATTTATACTGGAATGTTGGACTGGATTATGGGATATATGGATCGTACTCGAATTATCACACAAAATAGTCATCGTGCCTTGGGAAATTTGTTAATCTTCCAACATTTGGTTCATCCATAAGAGTTGCGTGAAACAAATCCTAGAAGCTATATACTTAGCCTCCGCCAAGGATAAAGATATAGAGTTTTACTTCTTACTCAATCAAGAGACAAGAGCACTCCCAATGTAAAAACACCCACCCAGGGTTCTCCTACAACCATCAACATCCCCTACCCAATAGACATTCGAATAGGCAGAAAAATGGTCACCAGTATTGAAGGAATACCAAATACCATAGGAAAGAGAACCACTCACCTTTTTATGATACTTTTAAATGCGAGAAAGTGAGACTCTTTTGGTGATGCTTAGTATCGCGCACAAACTCCAACGCTAAAGGCAATGTTGGGATGACTATCAGTAGATTAGATAAAACTACCTACCATGCTCCTATAAAGGGTTTGCCCTATATCATTGCCTAAAGTGTCTTTGGTAAGCTTAATCGATGTACTCGTAGCGGTGCGTGAGTAATTAGTAGAGTCTAAACCAAACTTATTCACTGGGTCCTTAGCATATTTGGATGAAGATATAAATATCCCATCATCTAGTTAATGCACCTGGAGACCTAAGAAGAAATTAAGCTCGCCAACCGTGCTCATCTCAAACTCACTCTTCATCTCCTGATCTCATTGAGAGCACGTGGATCAAAATACTATGTCATCCACATAGACTTGGTCAACCAAGATAGAACCACCCTCTCTCCTCACAAACAACGTCTTATCCACTCCCCCTTTCTCGAAGCCACGAGCTAAGAGAAAAGAAGTGAGCCTTTCATACCAAGCACGGGTGCTTATTTCAAACCATACAAGGCCTTATTAAGATAATAGACGTGTCTTGAGTGCTTAGGATCTTTGCACCCCTTTGGTTATTTCACATACACTTCCTCCTGTATACCAAGCTCGGGTGTTAGGATGATGCACCCCTTTGGTTATTTCACCAACTGGTCCATTTGGGTAATACAAGGAGTGATGTGATCGTTACCGAGGTGCATCATCATCACACTCGAGATTAGGGTTAATAGACATCGATAGATTGTTGTCTCTAATCGTGACGTGTATTGACTTATAACCTTATAACTTCTAATGTTAAATACCCTATAAGCCCTACTTGAAATTGAAAAGTATAAAAATAACCCCTCCTCTCTTTGGGAGCCGAACTTTCCTAATTTCTCTTTATCTCTCAAGATGTAGAAAGTACTCCCAAAGACACGAAACTATGATAGGTTGGATTTCTTCCCTATCCACAACTCATAAGGCATGTGTAACATATGTGTACAAAGATATACCCTATCTACCGTATGATATGAGTTACTCACTGCCTCTGCCAAAACACATCTAGGCACTTTACTTCCGAGAAGCATAGATCTAGCCATATCATGAATCATCCGGTTCTTCCTATTAACTATCTCTTTTTGTTGAGGAGTACTGTAATACCCCGTATTTTTATGGCTTTTAAATTTAGGGATTTATTAAATTTAATTGAGATAAATTAATTTAATGTTAATCCGGAAAGTTGTTTTAAATATCTACTAGGGTGACGAGAGTTAGTAATTATTAGAAATTTGTTGAATGTTACTGGATGAGTATATTAATAAATGAGATTGATTTTATAAAAATAGTCACATGTGAATAAAATGACAATTTTGGAAATTTAGGTCGGGACGCGCCCGTGTGGTGTCGGGACTAAATTTTGATTAATAAATGTGAATAAATTATAAGTCACATGTATGGTCATTTAGAGTGAGCCAAAGTGTCCTAAAGGGTCGAGATAGTCAAAATAATGTACCCGGGGGTTTAGTTTGGGTCTTGGGGCGTTTTTACGCTTAATTAACACCCTGGGAGGGCGTTTTAGGCATTTTGTATTTTTGGGCTTGGAAACCTACGAATTTTCTAGGTTATATCAGATGCTTAGTGTTTTATTCTAGGGTTAACACAACCAAAAACAAAAGACGGCCATTGGATAAGGAAAGGAAGATCTTACCAAGGAGTTCTAGGCCAAGAACCCCTCCGTTTGCACCGCCGTCACCGTCAAACGTTAGATCGCGCAACAATGATCACCACCACACTGATTTCATCCACAAATTAGAAACAAATATTCCCAGGCAAGTATTTATCTTGCTTAATTTAGTTAATGCTTCATTAATATTAGTTTAGGGTTGATTAGGATGAGTTTTTATGAAAGAAAACCTATGTTGGAGGTTAGAAATCGCATGCTGTAGAGATATAAACATCATTCTGGAGATTCCATTCGCATGTAGAGGTTGAACTACGAATTTACATTGGGTTATAAGTAGAAATTCTGGAAAAAGAATGAGAATAATTAAGTTAAAGAAGTTTTTACGGTTCATGAGGATTATATAAATTTTGGCCTTTTTATCCATGATACTTGATGAAAACTCGCATGCCTTATGTAGAATATTGTTCATTTGGGTTTATAATTATTGTGGTATAAATTTCTGGGAGTTTGGGAGTTAAAAACTTGGATTTGGATGATTTTGGATTATAATTACCGTAACTGGTATTCTGCAGTTTTCGCCCTACCTGCTTGATCGATCGATCGATCGACTGTTCGATCGATCGACCTCTTTCTATCGATCGATCGACCCCTCCTGGGAAAAAAATTATTTTGCCTTACGTTGACTTAATCCGATTAAATATGTAATAGATCTTGACTAATGTTATTAGGACATAATGAAACATAATAAGGACCAGTAGGGTCAAGGTAAACCCCGTTTAGTGGAACTTTAATGGAATGGGAAATGAAGGGTAAACGGGAAAGATTCATACCCAAGAAATTTAACGTGTGTAGGCTTAATAATGGAAATGTCTAGGAGTTGGATTAGAAGGTAAGTGAGGGCCTACTGAATTTGTACTTAGCTAAATAAAATACTTCGAGAGAGGAGAAGTGAGTTGGAATAAATTAAATTTCGAAAATAAAAATGAATAAGTTCGTTATAAGAAATAATCGAATAAACATGTACCAAGAATGGAATAATATAATGTTGGGCCGTGGGCGTACCTAACTTATGAATGTGAATAGTTATATATCTATATGTCTCTGTGATTGATCATATATTTTATTTATGTGTAAAAATCATGCCCGCGCTACTTGCTATCCCTGAGGTTACCGCGCTGGGACAGTCTTATCTCGATGGGACCTTTATGGGGGATATTGACTCGTACCCTAGAAGATAGAAATCCTTAGTACATGCTATTGGATCGATAGTCAGACGGTCCTAAGAGACATGAGGGTATGTGTTATCCTCTTAGTGACTTGGAACTATGCTTCGCCTCATTTTGTATGTGTTTTGTGTTAATACAGTTCGAGAGTGATTCCGAACTAGTATTTCCCTTAGTACGAGTGATACGGGGACTGGATAACAGAGTATGCCCGCACCATAGATTTTATGTGGGGTGCTATTAGAATATATATATTATATGAGTATTTAATATATATATTTAAATCTGGAATTTGGGAACTACCTGCTGTGATTATGGTATGTAAGAAAAGAATAATTATCTCAACTTGAGAATAAGTGTTTGGAAAGTATGATATATTACTGAGGAACTTTATTATCAAATAAGGCTTATGTAAGAATTGTACTGTTAAATAAGATTAAACTCCTTAACATTTGATATCGTCAGCTTGAAATCTTACGAGTAACTTAAGATAAAATAAGTTAAACTGTTGGGAAGATTAGTGCGATAGGTGTGCACACTACAAGATAGGTGAGATGTTCTCAAGAGAGTGTCGTTACTAATATGTTGTTGAATTAGCCAGTAAACATTTCAAATACTTGCTAAACTATTTTAAAACTGTTTTACAATCGGGCTCTGAACCACTTGCTGTTATCTCTTCTCTCTTGTGTGTGTATATATATATGTATTATAGGTGCCCAGCCACAGGGGCGTCATGTTTAGGATTCTTTGGATGGAACGTGTTGTAGCTTTTGTGGGAGTTGCAGGCTATTGCTTGGACGACCTCATTGTTGACTTCACTTCTAGTTCGGTTTTATCCAGTGGGGCATGTGTCGCCTTTTCCATTATTCAGTTGGTTTTTTCAGAGATTGTAATTCTTTTACTTTCGGTATCTTTACTTCGGGATTTATTACTATCAGGATGTTTTCCTTTGGTGTTTTAAGGTTGGGGTTTGTTATTTGATTATTAAATTCTTGAATGTTCATTTACAGTCTTACTATTAATGTGTGTCTCTTAAACTGTTAATTGTCAAAGGTTTTATAATTGAATTCAATAAAAATGGAAATAAGGTTTTAAATGGTTTTGACACTTAGCTTAATTATTTAGGGTGTTTAATTTGAAAATTTTAATTTGCGACAATGATGCTAAGAATGAACCAACTGTTCACCTTGATTTTAATTTAATAAAGGTTTGATCGCTCGGTATTTAATTTGGCGGGGTGTCAGGTGGTTTCAGAGCATCAGGTTCTAGCGTCCTTTAGGATATGTGCAGCTTATTATACTTCTAGCGCTACTTTCTTTGATATAGAGCTCTATGTTTAGGATTGTCGAATTCTTTGATGAGATTTTGTTCTCCTGCTATAACGTATGTACATTAGTGAATTATAATTTCGTTCGGATGTGTGCGTGTGCCGAGCGATGACGGATGTCAGATGAGGGACGTTAAGAGAACATCAGGAGGCAGGGATCAGTAGAGGTTGTAAAGTATATTCGAGGATGATGACCGTAGTCGAGGTCACCCCTATTATGGCACGAGAAGACAAGACCAAAAAGGTGACTAAGGCGCAACTATGATTTCCAAATGCTGCTATAGTCGAATGAGGTGCGAGGGTAAACTCACCCAACGTGTTACCGAACGTGTAGAGAACTGTCAGTGGGAATTTTAAAAATGCAAGAATTGTGAGTGTTTACCAAAAGAGGTAAAGTACCCAAAGGTTTAGATATAGGACGGAGGGTGTCTAACTGAAAGTGAAAATTTAGAGAAAATTCTTCTTGGTTTGTGGGAACAAAGTTATAATGATGGGACTCAAATACAAATTTTAGAAGTGGAATGCTATGCCTATAGGAGAACCTTAGGTATAGTGTTGACCATATGTTCCTTCATCAGATGTTCAGGATTAGAAGTGAACATTGTCCTGAACTCATCACAGGGGGACGTGACAGGGGTCCATTTGTGAATATGAATCTTAATCGTTAGCAAATTTTGTATCGAAAGATGTAGATACAAGTGGAGGAAACGAATCCAAGTGGGAGATCGACTCGTAATAATAGTTGATAACACTCAAAGAGGAAATTCTGATGGACGACCGATTTAGAGGTTGACAATGTCGTATTTTGTCAATAAAGGTGATAATGCTCCTTTGTGAGGGAAGCTAAAAGAATCGAAGAATTTAGTCTAGAATAAAGCTGAATACAACAGTTGTGGTGTAGCACCACATAGGGGTGTGGATACACATCCGGGGACCCATTTAAATTATTCGGGTAGTTGAATTCTTACCAAGTGATGGTAAATTCAGTAAGGACTACTATAGACAGTGATATGTTCTTTAGGGCCTAAAAGGCTAAGGGAATAACCGGGGTAGCCAATAGGAATCGAGTCTACTAGAGTTCGAGAGAAGGACAATCCTAACATGGTTAGTAAGACAGGTGATAAGTGGATTATGTGTTGAGGTATTTTTTGGGGAGTGAAATCGCACGCGATAATATTTTTCGAAGTGAGTAAAGGGACAAGAATACAGTGCCTAGTAAAAGACAACGATTAAAGTAGTTTTGGTTTAGTTTGGGCAGACGTGTTACGTCGAGAGACCATTTGTGCAGTCGAGACGATTGGCAAGGTGGAAGTATAAGTTGCATCCTCAGAGGATGAGGCGTGTTTATGTGACACGAGTGAGTCACTATATTTTGTTCATTGCTAGATTAGCATGTGAGACGAGTTTAATGAGTATAATTGTAAACGTTATTATTATGTGAATATTTTTCCCTAGTGTAGCGGGATTTTTCTTTAGTGCTATCCGCGAAGGATGAATGAGTATATTAACAGTGTTATATACTTTATTAAGGTTACTCGTTGTAGTGATGCGATATGCGAATATGATATTATCTTTGTTACAACATTATAGAAATGGTTAGTACGATAGTGGGCAATTATTGCAAGGTTATCGGAGTGGTTGCATTATTGCAACATGAATTTGTTCTGGCGAGGATTCACTTGCAAGAGGGTCAGACTCGCACTTATATTATCTATCCTACAGACTTCGGAGGGGATAGTGGGATCAAGATATTCGATACCGATGTATGTATGGACTTTGTCATTATGATTCAGTATGTATCGGGTTTACTGCTGACCGAAAAAATTTAACTCAGTATTATGTTTAACACTCAGGACTTGGTGATAGGAAGAGTGTATTTTTATATTTTTCCTCTAGAGATGTGGGAGTTAAGAGTTATACCCCTATAATTAGGGAAAGGGATTTCGAGAATCTCGATTGTATGTATTCGAGGTTTATGGAATGCAATTACCACCAACCAATAGTGACCGATAGTGCAATTGGTGAAATGTTCTTTGTTAAGTGTAATTACGGGAGGAAATGTAACTTTGCTGTCAAGAGACGGAATAAAGGGGTACATGCTACGGACGGAGGGCCTAACGGATTTCGATAACTGACAATGCTAGGTAGTAGTGTATCGGGGGGGTTCCTTGTTTGGATTTCTCTTTGCGAGACATCCCACGCATGAAACTTAGCGTAAGGTTGGAATTAGGGAGATGTTTTGTCATTAGTCCGTGAGTTCGGTACCTCGGTATTACTAGGAGTAGGTGATCATATCTATAAGTTAGAAGTTGAATCATGACTTAAGGCCAGTGGAACCGGTTATGTGGTAAGAAAGCATTGAAAGTTACCCCCACGAGTTGAGGGGTGGAATGATGATAAAGATGATTTAAAAATTTCGATTTCTAGGGTGATTGAGAGTACCCAAGTGTTGTAACCGCGTTCAGAACACAAGGTAAATAAAGAGTTGGGATGAAATTTAGCGTGGATTATCTGGAAAGAATTTTTATTGTACAAAAGAGATGACTTGTATTTACTTTGATGAATAGAGCGTTAGTGATTTAATTTGGTTGTTGTATCTATTCGGGAAAATTGTTGTACTTATCTAAAGAAGTTTGAGATTTGTTGTTCCTCTTTTGTTGTCATGGAATTTGAATGCCCTATTCCTTATATTTTGTTGGATTTAGTTAGTTCTACAGGTGAGTAGCGCGCCGTTCGCTCTCCCAGGGCGGTCGAGGTCTTATAAAATGTGGGCATCTTGGTTAGCTGATGTTTAAAACCATCGAGTTGAAGGGACGTGGTAATAGACGTGTGAAATATATGCTTGTGGGACTAGCATAATGGGGTGGAAGTGATATAGTGGATTAAGCGTCACATGAGGGGCGATAATCCATACATAAGTGTTCAATTAGAATATCACACCCTAATTTAATTGGAAGGCGGTGGGAAGCCATTTGAAAAAGGGGTATTCCTTGAAAAGAGTGGAATTTAATTATTATGAAGAACACTCGGAGCGGAGTTGTTATTAGTCAAGTGTGAGAGCGACTTGCGCATACATAGAGTAATGATGTTGGTATGGTATAAAAGGTCCAGAAGTGCACTTTAAGTGTCACTTAACGTGAGACATTTCAAGTAAAAGTCGATGTTTAGCATGACATAGTGAGGGGTCTCTGCATGCACCCCTCATAGATAGAGATCGGTTGGAATAAGAGGATCAATCGAAAAATTTTGAGGCTATCAAAAATTCTTGTAATGGAAGAGACAATTAAAGTCGGTAAAGTTTCTTGGATGGATTTCCATCTCCAAGACAAGATCAAGGGTTCATCTGAGCAGGTGGGACAAGTCGCCCAAGAAGGAAGTGATTGTTATTCCTTTGTAGTGATTAACAATATTTACTAGTGGCCCAGTCTTCCTTTGAAAGGAAGGATCGCGTCAGTACGTGGACCTACACGGTGTTATTTTCTGAATCGAGATGGGGTTGTTGAATCCCACCTTCAAGATGGGATTTTAGGAAGCAGCGGGGATAATGATTCGTTTGAGTAGGATGTACCACCCGTAGACAGGGAGTAGGCGCACGGTGACTAGAGATTAGTGGATCCACATGAAGGAAATTTAGGAATCTTGGTACGGTGATTTCAGGAGTGCTCTATAGAAGCACTCGTACCTGTTTATTGTGAACAAGGTGCTTATTGAGATTTTGGTGTGGAAGAACCTTGGCTATTCTCCTTCCGTATGTTTAGAGGTGAGTGGATAATCAGAATTTTGGATCGGTCGAAAATAATCCGATAACTATGGTGAAATTCCACGACTGTTTTAGGCAAACAAGGGTGGTCAAACGTTCATATGGTTTTTCTCAGAATGGGAGTTTTGTATAGAGATAAATCCGAGTAGTTGTCATGTAGTGAGGTGTGGCCTCCCAATGATAGTGAGGTAATGGAAATTTATAATGTATAGGACTGACCTATACGAATGTTGTCAGTTAGGAGCACCATGTGAAGTGTCTCCAATGAGAATGTTAAACAAGCTTGCTGTGAGGCGGGGGCTATAGTGATTAAGCACCTTAATATGTAGATAGTTTGCGTACTAAAAAGATATCCGGAATTTTTTTACCAGGTAGGCCTTATTTTCTGAATTTCGGGGTGAAATTTCGTTATTAGGGGGGAAGCATGTAATACCCCGTATTTTTATGGCTTTTAAATTTAGGGATTTATTAAACTTAATAGAGATAAATTAATTTAATGTTAATCCGGAAAGTTGTTTTAAATATTTACTAGCGTGACGAGAGTTAGTAATTATTGGAAATTTGTTGAATATTACTGGATGAGTATAGTAATATATGAGATTGATTTTATAAAAATTGTCACGTGTGAATAAAATGACAATTTTGGAAATTTAAGTCGAGACGCGCCCGTGCCGTGTTGGGACTAAATTTTGATTAATAAAAGTGAATAAATTATAAGTCACATGTATGGTCATTTAGAGTGCGCCAAAGTGTCCAGAAGGGTCGAGATAGTCAAAATAATGTACCCGGGGGTTTAGTTTCGGTCTCGGGGTGTTTTGAGTCTTAATTAACACCCCGGGAGGGAGTTTTAGGCATTTTGTATTTTTGGGCTTGGAAACCTACGAATTTTCTAGGTTGTATCAGATGCTTAGGGTTGTCTTCTAGGGTTAACACAACCAAAAACAAAAGACAGCCATTGGAGAAGGAAAGGAAGAGCTTACCAAGGAGTTTTAGGCCAAGAACCCCTCCGTTTGCACCGTCGTCACCGCCAAACGTTAGATCGCGCAACAAGGATCACCACCACACTGATTTCATCCACAAATCATAAACAAAAATTCCCAGGCAAGTATTTATCTTTCTTAATTTAGTTAATGCTTCATTCATATTAGTTTAGGGTTCATTAGGATGAGTTTTTATGAAAGAAAACCTATGCTGGAGGTTAGAAATCGCATGTTGTAGAGATATAAACATCATTCTGGAGATTCCCTTCGCATGTAGAGGTTGAAATACGAATTTACATTGGGTTATAAGTAGAAATTATGGAAAAAGAATGAGAAGAATTAAGTTAAAGAAATTTTTAGGGTTCATGAGGATTATATAAATTTTGGCCTTTTTATCCATGATACTTGATGAAAACTCGCATACCTTACGTAGAATATTGTTCATTAGGTTTATAATTATTGTGGCATAAATTTCTAGGAGTTAAAAACATGGATTTGGATGATTTTGGATGATAATTCTCATAACTGGTAATCTGCAGTTTTCGCCATACCTGCTTGATCGATCGATCGATCCAAGAGCTTCGATCGATCGACTGTTCGATCAATCGATCGACCCCTCCTGGGAAAAACTAGATTTTTCCTTACGTTGACTTAATCCGATTAAATACGTAATAAATCTTGACTAATGTTATTAGGACATAATGAAACATAATAAGGACCAGTAGGGTCGAGGTAAACCCCGTTTAGTGGAACTTTAATGGAATGGGAAATGAAGGGTAAACGGGAAAGATTCATACCCAAGAAATTTAACGTGTGTAGGCTTAATAATCGAAATGTCTATGTGTTGGATTAGAAGGTAAGCGAGGGCCTACTGAATTTGTACTCAGCTAAAGAAAATACTTCGAGAGAGGAGAAGTGAGTTGGAATAAATTAAATTTCGAAAATAAAAATGAATAAGTTTGTTATAAGAAATAATCGAATAAAAATGTACTAAGAATGGAATAATATAATGTTGGGCCGTGGGCGTACCTAACTTATGAATGTAAATAGTTATATATCTATATGTCTCTGTGATTGATCATATATTTTATTTATGTGTAAAAATCATGCCCGCGCTACTCGCTATCCCCGAGGTTACCACGCTAGGACAGTCTTATCTTGATGGGACCTTTATGGGGGATATTGACTCGTACCCTAGAAGATAGAAATCATTGGTACAGGCTATCGGATCGATAGTCAGACGGTCCTAACAGACGTGAGGGTATGTGCTATGCTCTTAGTGACTTGGAACTATGCTTCGCCTCATTTTGTATGTGTTTTGTGTTAATACAATTCGAGAGTGATTCCGAACTATTATTTGCCTTAGTACGAGTGATACGGGGACTGGATAGTAGAGTATGCCCGCACCATAGATTTTATGTGGGGTGCTGTTAGAATATATATATTATATGAGTATTTAATATATATATTTAAATCTGGAATTTAGGAACTACCTGCTGTGATTATGGTATGTAAGAAAAGAATAATTATCTCAACTTGAGAATAAGTGTTTGGAAAGTATGATATATTACTGAGGAACTTTATTATCAAATAAGGATTATGTAAGAATTGTACTGTTAAATAAGATTAACCTCCTTAACATTTGATATCGTCAGCTTGAAATCTCATGAGTAACTTAAGATAAAATAAGTTAAACTGTTGGGAAGATTAGTGGATAGGTGTGCACACTAGAAGATAGGTGAGACGTTTTCAAGAGAGCGTCGTTACTAATATGTTGTTGCATTAGCCAGTAAACATTTTAAATACTTGCTAAACTATTTTAAAACTATTCTACAATCGGGCTCTGACCCGTTTGCTGCTATCTCTTCTCTCTTGTGTATATATATATATGTATTACAGGTGCCCAGCCACAGGGGCGTCATGTTTAGGATTCTATGGATGGAACGTGCTGTAGCTTTCGTGGGAGTTGCAGGTCATTTCTTAGACGACCTCATTGTTGACTTCATTTCTAGTTCAGTTTTATCACGTGGGGCATGTGTCGCCTTTTCCATTACTCAGTTGGTTTTGTTAGAGATTATTTCGGTATCTTTACTTCGGGATTTATTAGTGTCAGGATGTTTTCCTTTGGTGTTTTAAGGTTGGGATTTGTTATTTGATTGTTAAATTCTTGAAAATTCATTTACATTCTTACTATTAATGTGTGTTGTGACACCCCGCCTAATTAAACATCGGGTGATTAGGCCTTTATTAAATTAAAACAGGTTTCTCAAATGGTTCATTCTTAGCATCACTGTCGAAAACTTTTTAATTACTAATCACCTAAGTGAAAATTAGACTGGTGCCAAATTTTATCTTTCTTAAAATAGATAAATCAACCATGCGGAAAATAGTAAGACAATCACTATGTACTAAAACCCAATCTAACAAAGTATAAATACAACAGAACAAGAGTATTACCGAATAAACCATCGGCTAAAAATCCCAAACAACAATAGAATAACCACTAGTCTGAAACTAACATCTGAGACTGATGCCGGACCACAAGTCCATACATAAAATAGTGTTTGATCCTGTACTAGATCTGAATAAGAGACATCGTCTGGTCAAAATCCTGTAAGCATCCACTGTACTACAGCTTCGAGTCCCTGGAATGAAATCATCATATATGGCGTCCCTGTGTCTGGACACCTAAAAGGTTTTGAAAATATGTTATAGCAAGAGTTAGTACTCAAAACATTTTGAAAATTTTTAGCAAGCGTTTATCACAATATAAAATGCGGTTATTGATTACACATGTTAGGTTCTCTTACACTCTCTTGAGTTTACTCACTCATCATCTATTGTGCACACCTAACGTTCTCCACTTAGCTTACCTAGCCATGTACCCCAAGTTAACTAGGACTAAGCAATCATCTGAACTTATCTATACTTAAGTTCTCGTAATGCCCACACAGTACATTCATTTCATTAACATCTCGCAAAGGTTAATTATTACTCAGATAACATTTTACCTATGTTATGCTTCAAAGCTTCTCATTTAGTTTCACTACTAAATTTCTACACAATTTCTATCTTCCCACTTTTGTAATTAAGTTTCACTACTTAAATTACTAGATAGACATTATCTATTTAACATTACATTTCGTAATCAAGTTTCACTACTTAACTTACCAGTTTGATATGTATCTTTAAATACATAATATCTATCAATCTACTAATACACAGAAGTAGAATATCATTAAGTATATATTTCACACACAATATATACTAAATATCAGTCATTACTATTTTGTCCTTTTTACACACATAAAGGACTCTTGGTTCGGAATGATTCATCGACCCCAAGTAAGAATTGGTTCGGAATGATTCATCGACCCCAATTATTTACATACACAAATTCTGGCTCGGACTCTTTCATCACGCCACCAGTTCAAAGGTTTGGTTCGGCTTTTTACATCGACCCCAAACATATAATAACCCTATGTTAGTTCGAAATATCTCATCGACCCTAACATAGGTAATTTAGGTATGCATCTCTCAACCTAATAGTTCATACAATTTAGTAGGTACACACCTGACCTATCAATCATACTTGTACGTAATATAGTATACTCTTATATTAACAATAATTGTTTGCTTTACAAATTTATTTCACTTTCATATTAATTCGAGTATTCACACAACTCTAAGGGTGCTAGTTACCCCTTGTTAACCTACTGACTCAATAAATTTAAGCGCGCTCACGCTTTTCCATAATCATATTCTTATCATCTCGAATTAGAATACGTCACAATCAAGCCTATAAATCTCCACTTTAATTCTCTCACAAAATTAAAGTCCAACACTCAATCATAGACCTACTTCCGTATCATTATTCCATAAATATATTTCATCAAGGTCCCAAATACTTCCCCGATAAAATTTTAGGCATTTGAGTCTTAAAAAGAAAGATCTTACATTTTCTCGTAGCCGAAACAAATCATAAATTTTTCTGGCAGATTAAACACCCTCTAGTAAAATTTCGATTTCTCCCTCTACAGAACTCCGTTTAACCTGATTTCAAGTTTGTGGGAAATCTAAGAGATAGACCTTTCCATACATATATGATTCACACTCTAATTCGAACTACAACTCAAATCGTACATGTTTGAAGTCACATTAAAATTCTGGCAGATTACTATGCTGGCAGATCAAACACCCTGTAGTAACATGTTGATTACTCCCTCTACAGAACTCCGATTGACATGATTCCAAGTTCATTGGATATCTAAGAGATATGAATTTCCATACATGTATGTTTCACACTCTAATTCGAAGTAAAACTAAAATGGCATACGTTTAAAGTTATGTAAAAAATTCTGGCAGGTTGACATCTTGTGTTCATCAATTTAACCCTAAGTCATTCAAGATTCATGTTCTTTAACCAAGAACTCATAAATATTCTATGTTAATCATCAAATATATTCAAAATTTATTTCATCTTTACTGAGGGATTCATTCTACATGCAATCCTACCCAAACATAAGATCAATTCATACATTTAATTCAAGGTTTTTCAGTAGAATCAAACAATTCTTAAAACTTCCTACACATGGGTATTATAACTTGAATTTGATTTGTAATAAACACTTTCCTTGATAAAGAGAATCTGATTTCGTGGAGTTGATGATGGATTGATGCTTCTCTTCTTCAATCCTTCCTCCTTTGGCTCCTAGGGTGCAAGATCTAAACCCAACCTCCTCAAAAGCCTCTTCTAAGCCTTGAGACTGGTTTTCTCATTCTCTCTAATGGTATTAGTGTTTTCATGGGTTTTTCTAACCCTTACCCCTCTTTCATACGGCTGATAAAAAGCTCTCAAATTCGTAGGTCTCCATACTCTCTCATATTAAAAGACCAAAACGCCCCCGAACGGTCTCGGTTTGGTCCAAAATTACCCCGAGACTCAACTAGTACCCCCGGGTATACTATTTTGACTAATTTGACCCTTCCCGAATCATATGTGACCTCTAAATTATCATTTGAGTCACTTAAAATTATTCCTCGTTCTCACCCCAAAATGGTCTAGATGCGTTGAGTAACTATTTACTACTCGCACTAAGTAAATATAATGAGGCAATATAAATCGGTATCTATCTCTCGATTAATATTCCATAATTACAAATTTTTAATAACTCTCATTAAATTACTCCTCTTACGTAATTTAAATTAAGCCATATTTTTTCATTTAATTCTCCAGTTTAATTAAATAGAAATATTCAGAAATACGGGGTATTACATACTTCCCCCCTTACAAAGGAATTTCGTCCTCGAAATTAGGATATGACTGGCGTTAAGGCTAAGGACCTTAAACATCACTCATAAGTAGAAAATTATAATGTATATATTTCACACACAATATATATTATGAGGACAATTAGTCCGGCAAAATCATCGGCCCCAATCATCCTATCACTTACATTGGTTCGGAAATCCCTCGACCCCAAGGTAAATTTAATACATATGTTGGTTCAGACCTTCCATCGATACCAATAATTATCATCGATTTGGTTTGTAAAAATCATCGACCCCAAATTGATCCCTCATGTATTGGTTCGGAACATCATCGACCCCAATACAGAGATTAAGCACACTTATCATCGCACATAAGTAGGAAAATCAATAGGTATATATTTCTTACACATAACATATACTATCAACACTTGTTTTTATAATCACCCCCCTTTTATAACACTTTTGGGGTTATTATCTCGGAATTCCACCTCAATCACCAATAGTGATTAATTATATTGTCTCGGAATCACATCTCGAGCACCAATATATGTATATATCACATCGTACATGAGTAGACAATTTGTGAGTCGTATATTACACATTTCATATACCCTAAAATGTCATACTCCCATAGAATGTCCTCATATCACGCGTTAAGGACTAAGAGTTCGAAATGTCTCCTCGAACCACCCTCAAAGTACATATAAGTTCATAATAGGTACCCAAGAACCTAAACCTTATGTACAGTCCATATAGGCACCCACACTACCTATGAAATATGCTCATATGGTTATACATTCAACCTATGAATTGATCAGTGGTTTCTTCCAAAACTCCACTATTGTTAGGGCGTAGTATCTTCCTTCCTCACAATAATTGGGTTATAGGCGACACAGCACACCCAAAATAAAACGTTATCTCCATTCCTCCCTGACCATCTCTCACAGGGTGGGATTTTAGGATTCCATCCTGTTTCACAATAATTTACAGCGGCACCTTGCACTTGTGCACTCTACCTTTTAACGACATATTAGTCCATCGCATTCAACCCATTTCGCTAACCCAACGAAATGTTGACTTAGTTATGATGCTCACATTCCATCCATAAATTATGAGTCTACCTACGTATCACATCACTAGAAACGTAGGTTCACCACCGAATTCCAGTTGCTCATTTCGCGACCGTCTTTCTGTATTAACTAGTGGTTCGTCTAGAGAAAATCTCACTATATCTCTTCCGCAACACTGCTTCCCACTTACGTCATCTTTCCTCAAGTGGTATTCTATTCCCTGTTCTCTCCGGGTATTTTATACTTTACAATCTGTGCGCTCTTCGTAATTTGGTGCACCTTTAGGTTGGTTACCTTATAATAATCAACATTTTAGTAACGTATAAGTCACTCTCAACTCTCTGTTAAGTAGCACCTTGCGTCACTTCTTCACAACATTAAGGCCTCCCATATCAAGAGATAACTTTTGAATGGCTTCCCACCGACTTTTATCCCTTAGGGTGTGCTGGAACTCTCAGCACATATAGGCTTGGAACATAGTCTATCTCCCATGACGTTCAATCCATTTCATCGATACGAATTGCCTTATAAATTCCTCATCGGCACACTTATCAAATATAATTTTATCTGCATCCCTCTATCTCGGATGACTAAGAAAGCCAATTGACTAGGGTGCCCATACACCCTTTCCTCCGTGCACATTTGCAAAAACATTGCAACTATTGCACTTGTGACACGATTTTCCTCAACTCTCGCCTTGTCTTCACGGTGTGACTATAATCTTGCGGGTATTCTCAATCCCCTATAGACCAAGAATCAATTTCTTGCCCACAAAGTCCCACGTATCCCTTCGTGGTGAAATAATCCTTTCAGTGTTTCTCCACAACACTACCAGTCCCACTAATGCCGTAGTATCCAACAACGTCTCTTCTCCTGATGTGTATAAAAATCCAGTCGTATACCCTCCTCGCAACCGAACTTAAACAAGGGACTTCTCCCCATGCAATCTTACTGAGCATTATTGGAACAATACATAGTCGAGATACTCAAATTCCATTCCTCGATAATATGTGCAACCATACTCCAATATCTCTAAAGGAGTCAAGTGGCCCTGCACTTATACTATCACTAAGTCCTTAGCACTAATTCTAACAACGAGCTCGATCTCTCCGCTCAGCGGTCATACGATATACCTTGAATCATATTATTAAGGTTCCAACACACCGGAATCAATAACTATGAGACATCCAAAATCTCTGAAGTCTCCACGTACTGATGAATAATACGAGATCGACCCTCTTTCAGGTGAGGCGTCATCAAATACCTAATTCACTTGAGGCTAAAACTCATGTACTTTCTTGCCCATCACACTGGTGGTTCAAATGGTTCCCGTACATAACACGCTTGTCCTTTCCGGAATGCAAAACTTATCGAAGTTACTATTTCCTTAAATAACTTCGGGCTAGATCAACATGTGTGGTCTTACGCCCCACCTAAGACATCTTTTCATAAATCCCTTTATTCCAGGCCACACAGACTGGTTTAAGGTGTCCTTCCTCTCGGAATTGGCAGCCTTGATTTTGTTAACACTATCATCATGGTTCCCTTAGTTTCGCTGACCAAGGAACGCACTATTAGACTTAACAGTCCCGACTTAGGATCCAATCAATGAATCCCTTAGTGGGTTTCCACATATGGGTTGCACTAGCCCCATTACATTCAGTCTTACTCTTTGACTAAATCCTTAAACTCTTTTAGCTCCACCCACCTAGGAGCATTTACCTCAACCTTGTAAGAAGCACAATACTGCCTTCTTACACATAAGTCGTCCAAGGAGATTTTTTCCAAAATTGCGGGTGACAACAACTCGTGAGTCCATTCTCTCAAGGGATCTTTTTCCTTTGTACCTGTTTCATCGGTTACAAGTTCACTTCAACAGATGAATTTCTTTCTCACGGTTGGCCTCTACCAGGCTTTCACGTGATGGGTTAAGAAATTTCCATTCACTTCGCTTCTGAACCATCATTGGAGAAATTTGCGGTTAAACTATACGTAAGGTCCCTCTATTTGTATACTAACCCTCGGTCCGGATGGGGTGATTGGTATCCCCACCACATTGCCTCTATAAAAAAAATTTACTTAAATTTTCACTTCTGAGTATTTCTACTCTATCCTTGATGCCAAAACCTCTTTACATTCTACTTCAATTGGTTAACATGCACCGTCGTCGTTTTATCAAATTTTTACGGTTCGTTCTCATCAAAAATATCCTCCAGACCTCCTCCCACTATCACTGCATTGGCCGGTCTAGATTAGCCTCACCCTTTGTCGTCGCAGTACTTAGAAAATGTCTGATATGCCCCAACAGTCCTTGCAGCATCTACTTCCATTACACACTAGGAGTGACCTCGACAAAGTCATCTCTCCCATGATTACCATCCTCGAACACTCCATGCTTCATGTCGAGCTCCTCCATCCTGTAGTCCTTCCAACGCCAATGTTGATCCTACCGCCTTGTTCGACGTACCATGCCCAATCGAACTCGTATATATAAGACTACATCTACTAAATAGCCGGAGAACGTAAACTACGTACGTAGAGGAGTACAACAATCCTAAGATAGGGCTCTATATCAATCAAACGATACGCTGAAAACGTAATAAGTCGCACGGATCCTATGGACACTAGAACATGATGCTATGATACCATCTGTGACACCCCGCCTAATTAAACATCGGGTGACCAGGCCTTTATTAAATTAAAACAGGTTTCTCAAATGGTTCATTTTTAGCATCACTGTCGAAAACTTTTTAATTATTAATCACCTAAGTGAAAATTAGACCGCTGCCAATTTTATCTTTCTTAAAATAGATAAATCCACCATGCGGAAAATAGTAAGACAATCACCATGTACTAAAACCGAATCTCACAAAGTATAAATACAACAGAACAAGAGTATTACCAAATAAACCATCGGCTAACAATCCCACACAACAACAGAATAACCACTAGTCTGAAACTAACATCTGAGACTGATACCGGACCACAAGTCCATACATAAAATAATGTTTGATCCTGTACTAGATCTGAATAAGAGATATCATCTAGTCAAAATCTTGCAAGCATCCACTGCACTACAGCTTAGATTCACTGGAATGAAATCATCATACATGGCGTCCCTGTGGCTGGACACCTAAAAGGTTTTGAAAATATTTTAAAGCAAGAGTTAGTACTCAAAACATTTTGAAAATATTTAGCAAGCGTTTATCACAATATAAAATGCGGTTATTGATTACACATGTTAGGTTCTCGTACACTCTCTTGAGTGTATTCACTCCTCATCTATTGTGCACACCTAATGTTCTCCACTTAGCTTACCTAGCCATGTCCCCCAAGTTAACTAGGACTAAGTAATCATCTGAACTTATCTATACTTAAGTTCTCATAATGCCCACATAGTACATTCATTTCATTAACATCTCGCGAAGGTTAATTAATACTCAGATAAAATTTTACCTATGTTATGCTTCAAAGCTTCTCATTTAGTTTCACTACTAAATTTCTACAATTATCAACATTTCTATCTTCCCACTTTTGTAATTAAGTTTCACTACTTAAATTACTAGATAGACATTCTCTATCAAACATTACGTTTCGTAATTAAGTTTCACTACTTAACTTACCAGTTTGATATGTATCTTTAAATACATAATATCTATCAATCTACTAATACACAGAAGCAGAATATCATTAAGTATATATTTCACACACAATATATACTAAATATCAGTCATTACTATTTTGTCCTTTTTACACACATAAAGGACTCTTTGTTCGGAATGATTCATCGACCCCAAGTAAGAATTGGTTCGGAATGATACATCGACCCCAATTATTTATATACACAAATTCTGGCTCGGACTCTTTCATCACGCCACCAGTTCAAAGGTTTGGTTCGGCTTTTTACATCGACCCCAAACATATAATAACCCTATGTTAGTTCGAAATATCTCATCGACCCTAACATAGTTAATTTAGGTATGCATCTCTCAACCTAATAGTTCATACAATTTAGTAGGTACACACCCGACCTATCAATCATACTTGTACATAATATAGTATACTCTTATATTAACAATAATTGTTTGCTTTACAAATTTATTTCACTTTCATATTAATTCGAGTATTCACAAAACTCTAAGGGTTCTAGTTACCTCTTGTTATATCAATTCAGTAGTTACCCTTGTTAACCTACTGACTCAATAAATTTAAGCTCGCTCACGCTTTTTCGTAATCATATTCTTATCATCTCGAATTAGAATACGTCACAATCAAGCCTATAAATCTCCACTTTAATTATCTCACAGAATTAAAGTCCAACACTCAATCATAGACCTACTTCCATATGATTATTCCAGAAATATATTTCATCAAGGTCCCAAATACTTCCCCGAAAAATTTTTAGGCATTTGAGTCTTAAAAAGAAAGATCTTACATTTTCTCGTAGCCGAAACGAATCATAAATTTTTCTTGCAGATTAAACAACCTCTAGTAAAATTTTGATTTCTCCCTCTACAGAACTCCGTTTGACCTTATTCCAGTTTGATGGAAATCTAAGAGATAGACCGTTCCATACATCTATGATTCACACTCTAATTCGAAGTACAACTCAAATCGTACATGTTGAAAGTCACGTCAAAATTCTGGCAGATTACTATGCTGGAAGATCAAACACCCTGTAGTAACATGTCGATTACTCCCTTTAAAGAACTCCTATTGACCTGATTCCAAGTTCATTGGATAGCTTAGAGATATACCTTTCCAGAAATGTATGGTTCACACTCTAATTCGAAGTAAAACTCAAATGGCATACGTTTAATGTTATGTCAAAAATTCTGGCAGATTGACATCTTGTGTTCATCAATTAAACCCTAAGTCATTCAAGATTCATGTTATTTAACCAAGAACTCATAAAGATTCTATGTTAATCATCAAATATATTCAAATTTTATTTCATATTTACTGAGGGATTCATTCTACATGCAATCCTACCCAAACATAAAATCAATTCATACATTTAATTCAAGGTTTTTCAATAGAATCAACGAATTCTTAAAACTTCCTACACATGGGTATTATAACTTGAATTTGATTTGTAATAAACACTTGCCTTGATAAAGAGAATCTGATTTTGTGGAGTTGATGATGGATTGATGCTTCTCTTCTTCAATCCTTACTCATTTGGCTCCTAGGGTGCAAGATCCAAACTCAACCTCCTCAAAAGCCTCTTCTAAGCCTTGAGAATGGTTTTTTCCTTCTCTCTAATGGTATTAGTGTTTTCATGGGTTTTCTAACCCTAACCCCTCTTTCATACGGCTGATAAAAAGATATCAAATTCGTATTTCTCCATACTCTCTCATATTAAAAGACCAAAACGCCCCCGAACGGTCTTGGTTTAGTCCAAAATTACCCTGAGACTCAACTTGTACCCCCGGGTATACTATTTCGACTAATTTGACCTTTCCGGACTCATCTGTGACCTCTAAATTATCATTTGAGTCACTTAAAAATATTCCTCGTTCTCACCCCAAAATGGTCTACATGCGTTTACTATTTACTACTCGCACTAAGTAAATATAATGAGGCAATATAAATCGGTATCTATCTCTCGATTAATATTCCATAATTACAAATTTTTAATTACTCTCATTAAATTACTCCTCTTACGTAATTTAAATGAAGTCGTATTTTCTCATTTAATTCTCCAGTTTAATTAAATAAAAATATTCAGAAATACGGGGTATTACATGTGTCTCTTAAACTGTTAATTGTCAAAGGTTTTATAATTGAATTCAATAAAAATGGAAATAAGTTTTTAAATGGTTTTGACACTTAGCTTAATTATTTAGGGGTTTTAATTTGAAAATTTTAATTTGCGACAGTGATGTTAAGATTGAACCAACTATTCACCTTGATTTTAATTTAATAAAGGATTCACCGCCCGGTATTTAATTAGGCGAGGTGTCACAAGTACGAACATAAAAAAACTCATGTTTGATGTCCACTCCATCATAATAGATATCCACTTCGGCTTCTTTTACTTCAGTGTTGTCTCTATGCATCCGATTAATGGTGACACCGTGTTGGTTTTGTCGAACACGACATTCAGTTGTTAAGAACTCAATTGCATCGGACGTTTCCCTAAGAAACCCCATTATAGAGTATCTTGAATAGTCATCAAACATCACGAGAATGTATCTCTTAGGACCTAAACTCCCCGAACACGTAAGATCCATTAGATCCATGTGAATCAATTCCAAAACACATGTGGTGGTAAGGGTATTCAACTTTTGATTGGGACTTCGAATTTATTTTCCTTGTTGGTGAGGTCCAAAAATCAAGGAATTTAGTTTCCCAAGAGATGGTAAGCCACAAACTAGGTCCTTTTTCACTAATCTCTTAAGATCTCTAAAGTTCACATAACGTCGTCATTGATGACAAAGGTACATAAAGGTGATCGTGGCATTGTTGCAGACAAAGGAGGACTTGGGCACGATCCCATAGAAATTATCTTATGTTCTCACTCCTTGTAGAAAAATTTCACTACATTGATCATATACGTTAATTTTGGACCGGTCAAATGTTACTGCAAATTTTGCATCACATAGTTGGATTATGCTAATTAAGTTTTCTTTTAATCCTTTTAGGTATAACACATTGTCTAGTTTAGGAAATTTGAGTATATCAATACATCCATGTCCTAAAACTATAGACCTACTCCCATCTCCAAAGGTTATTTTTCCTTCCTTATGATTCACAAGGTTGGTAAAAATGATATATCACCGGTCCTGTGCATAGAGTACCCACTATAAAAATAACATTGGGAAGTATTTTGAACTTCGAGAGCAATGTGAACAACAAGGGCGTTGTCGTCTTGCTTAGGTACCCAAGTGGAGGTAACCTTTTGATTGCCCTTATCATTGTTGGATTTAATCGTCGCATTAGAAGCGTTCTCACACAACATAAACATCCATTGAAATTCTTCCATTAGGCATTTTTAAGTTACGACTAGGAACTCAACTTTCTCTCTAAGACTATCAAAGTTTCCATAGTGGTCCGCAAGAGTATGTGTACATTTAGTTCTTCCTAACTTGTAGCAAAATTTCGAAAGGTTACCTCTCGTCCTGTAATAGGTGCAAATATAGACTTTTCTGGGTCTATATTGGTTCGATCGTTTAGGTTTAACTCTTTTTGGTGGCTTAGGTCGAGGCCCATATGGATCCACTACAAACTTAGGAACCGGTTATGATGCATCATGAAAAATATATGCACTATCATAATATATTCCTTGCCTCTCCTTAAAACCTAAAGTGGGACCGAGTAACATCTTTCCAACCTTATTCGATGTATCCTCTATAGAAACCTTAAACTCCCGGGCATATTCAATATCTTTCTCGAGTTTGGATACAAGGGCTTCAACTTTCTCATGAAACTCTAATGAAGCGTGAAGATCTCGTGTAATACTATCCAGTTTGTTATTTAAGTCACCAATTTATGTCTACACTAAAATTATTCTCTCTCCAAAAGAAACTCTCACTGAGGACTCACTCTCTCTCGCCTATCTCAACTCCTTCTCTAAACCTAAAACCCTAACTACCAAACTCTTATTTTGACTTTTCATTTTGAATGAACTCAGCATAAAGCTCAGTGTTAGCACATTAAAGATTACTCTCTCCATCACTTAAAACATTATCTCCTTCACTTTCTCCAGAATAACTAGACTCACTATTGAGGTCATCATGTTTAGTAACTTCCTCATTAGCATGAGGTGTACTCGATGTACTAACATGACCAACCATTAACACGTTGAAGGTTTCTTTTCCTTTGCCTTGTAATTTTAACCTTGTAGACCACTTGTGATATTTGTGACATGTACCCTCGCACTCACAACATATTTCTTCATCTTGGTTAGGGTGCTCTCCTCTTTCTTTTTCAAAATTTTTCTTACCTTATTTATTCTTTTTATCTTTCTCAAAACTTTTTTTTCTTTGGAAGTATTTTCATTTCTTATCTTGAGAAATTTTTGCTAAAAGGGGGAAGATCATCGAGATCAAAATCACATTATGTTAAAAAAAACATCCTCTTTCTTTTTTTATTGAACTTTTAGGGAATTCCCTTTTCCTCGGGTTTAAAAGTTTTGGAAAAAAAGTTGATCTCATAAGTTTGAATGTCTCCTACAAGTTCTTATAATATAAGCGTATCTGAAATTCCCAGCGAATTAAGGAGAGTAACCTTAGCAATAAATCGGGATGGAAAGGATTTTAAAATATTTTACACTATGCACGTCTCAGGAATTTTCTCACCCAAATTAAAAGTAGAGTTGCAAATATAAGGTAATTGTATATAAAATTCACCAAAAGACTCGGACTCTAGAAAGGTAATAGTCTCAACCTGTATGGTCAAGTTTTGAAGCATAAATGCTTCCTTAGACATGGTGAGTGTCCAGATGCGATGGAACTCGTCAGGAGTGATGGCTCCAAAAATGAAACTTAAACTGCATGCACATCTTATATCATCCTCCGTCCATGAGGTTATAGGTTTAGGACCTATGACATCACCACTGGTCACAGTGGGTGGTATCCACCCTCTTTCACACAAAAGCTGAACTTGCTCGTCAATTGCTTTTAAAGTCGATATCACTTGACCTTTCTAGTAATCATAATTAGACCTATTGAAAACTGGAATCCTATTATACAAATTATCCATAAATCCGACAACTTTAAAATATCACACTAAAACTTTGTGTAAATGGCTCTGATACCAATTTAAAAATGCGGGTTCGTATGGATAGTCCATATATTAGATTATGCACACAAAAATTCAAATTTTAACAAAATTTTATCTTGATTAGCAATTAGGTATGCATGCAATATAATGTCCAAATTGATTGTGCGAAACCACACAAATAATCGAACCAAACAAACACATGAAGAAGATTGAGGAAAAATCACATTCGGGCAAAACCTAGATTTCAGCACTGTTTAAGAAATTGGTAGACTCAATGACTTATAGAATATTTTGATCTCCACTAATTATAATGCATAGTTTTCAATTCTTTAATAGCTATGGCACTATCTAACACCATCAATAGGAAGCGGTCTTCCCGCGGTATCCACCGATCAACCTCAAAATGAACGATCCTATCTTCTTCAGCAATAGAGCCTCAACTCCATAAATTAGTAGTAGAGTATAACTCTACATGGTTTTGATGCAAGTGTATGAAAACTTGGGTTTGAACAAACTCAACAAATCATATATGGGATGGTTAATTTGGAAAAGAAAAGTGTTTTTCTAAAACACAAAGATGAAAATTTTTGGTTCAAACATTGAGAATTCATTTTTGCCAAAAGTCTTAAGAAAATTAAAAAAAAAAGGTTTTTATAGAAAAAAAAATAATTTCGAGCTAGCGGTCTTGTTCGAACAAAAATGGCTTCTCGTTCGAATGAAAACACCAGTTTCGTTTTAAGGAGATTAAGTCTCATTCGAAAGAGAACTCATTTTTGTTCGAATATACTTCTAACAACCTTCCAATGAGAGTGTACCTATTAAACAAAGGATTATCGTTTGATGGCAGTCAAAGATTATTCTAATGAGAACTAGCTTTCCTTATAACAAGATCTGAATCTCGTTCCAATGAGAAAAATAAAATTTTACTTTTACAATTTGCTTTATAATAAGTCTCGATCTTAAAAAATAAAGATCCTAGAATGTAATTTATATGAGAAATCAAAACCATAAGTCGTATACCTTTATTAAGTGTCGATGAAAAATCCAAAAAACGGTGCTCGATCACAAACATATCGTCGAATGATTACAGAGGAAATGCATACATAGTGCTCAGTGATGGTACAAATATAGCACCATGCCACGGATGGTATTCTTATATATTAAGTACACGGCCATACCTCATAGGTCGTGGTGGGAGCGGACAGATCACGCATAGGGAGCGGCATGCCGTCCAGATGCCACGGAGATGGTTGACATAGGCTGCGACACATAGTAATTATTCCCCAAGAAGAGGCCGCGACACTTCTCCATATGATGCGCGGCACGCCTCTAGCAGCTTGATACAACACTGCTTGCTTTGCAGGCCGCATCCCCTTCATCCGCAACTACTCCAGACTCGATATAAGTCACCTGCTTCGGGCACGTGACACAACACACTTACCTCATATAAATAGAGGACCATACCTCGAAAGAGGGGGATAGATTCCACACACACCCGGGGTAGGTTCTAAAGTACCGATTCTCTCTACACAACCTCAGCAGACAGTTTGAGGACTATTCATTCACATCGCAGCTACCTCTTCGGCACACCAGAATCCTCAGTCATCATATATTCTCCTTTATTTTCATACATGTACGCCTCTTTAGGTATGATTATATTGTACAATACCATACATATAATGAGAATGGAACAACACAGTGGACGTAGGCCCATTTTAGGGGCTGAACCACTCTAAATCCTGTTTTCTCTCTATTTACTTGCTTTACTTGTTTATTATGCACTTTACACGTGATTTTTTGATGCGAGAATGACAAGTGGACGATTTCTCGTATAAAAAATTTGGCACCGTCTGTGGGAAACGAGATATTTCAATCTTGTTTCTCTATATATTTGAGTTCTTAACACCTTATTCGATCCCTGAGGGTCTTCTGGGTCATCATCTCATGAGTAAATTTTGGTTATTGAGCTCTATTTTATACTTACACCCTTAAATGGGTATTTCGTACCTTTAGATCTGTTCTCGGGTCTCCATTTTATTACGTTAGATATATTTTACATACCCTTGTGATATCACCCCACCTAGATAAAGCTGGAAGGCTTGATGGGCTTTAGCCCCTTAAAGGTGGTTGATTAGGGAAGAGTTATATTTACTCCCTTTTTGTTGTCATCGACCTATGATCTAGGGTTTATCATTGAAATCGTGCAATTTTGCGCACCGCAAGGGACCCTAGTAGGTTTTCATCACGTGTTGGGGGAGAAAAAATCAGTTTCTGGGTTCCTGTCTTGGGATCTCTCCACTGCCTAGACAGGGGTGCGACCTGTAAGTTCAATAGCCTCTCGTGCTGCGACCCCTACTAGTGCGGACCTGTTACAACTCAATCACCATGGGAAGAACTTGAGTGGCCTTCGGATCAAACTTGGTAAATAACATTCAAGGGTCGCGGCAGTGCACTTGTGTGCCATACTGGCCGCGGCCTCGTCGATATATCATGGAGCAGTTCAAACCTTCCTTCCCAATATTTTTGTGATTACTCACTTCTGTTAGTTTTGTCTCAGATTCTATATTCTTTATAAAGACTAACAAAAGCATAAATGGAAGGAGAATCCAACCAGAGCGCAGAAGTCAAGGATGAGATTATGCAACTGTACAATTACCTTAATCACCTCTATGACAGCCATGCCTCAGTTCAGACCCAGATTCATTATCTAACTCAGAGGCTCCTAATGTTAGAGGTTGTGGCCTCTCCAAGTGTGGGTGCGACGCCTATGAAAATAGCTCCATTATTCTCTACCGCGACAGTTGAAGAGGATCCGGATGCGGAATCGGTCGACAGGAGCCAGAAAAGGAGGGTGGAGAAGGCAGAAAATAAATCAGGGGCCTACAATCCGTTGACCTTCCCGATTGAAGATATCTTTGAGTTCATTAAAGAAGACAAGCTATTGAAGTGGCCAGAAAAGCTGAGAGCTCCACCCCACAAGAGGAACAAATCTACCTGGTGCAAATTCCACCAGGACCATGGCCATGAAACTAAGCAATGCTATGCCCTGAAGGATGAAGTTGAAAGGCTAATTGGTCAAGGGATGTTGCAGTGATTCCTGAAGAATGCATAAAGAATTCAGCCAAACCTGACAGAGGCTGCATACCGCATCTCGTCCTTAGTTTTTCCAATTTCAACTATTTCTATTTATGTTTTACGAGGATCATTATAGTCCTAGTATTTAGGAATTTAGGTTTATTAACAAAGTCATTAGCTGGAGCATATATATAAAAATATATGAATTAGAAAATTTTTCCATATCTGATTTGGCTCTTGTCTCCATAATCTGTCATCTTACAAAAAGACCTTTTGTCTTAAAACAGATTCCAAAAGAAGAATGACAAATTGTCCCGAAAGATTATTACGGGATGCACCTATGGAGGGATTGCAATCTTAATTAGGCCAGAAGCTCCCCTCACGATGCGCAACTATATCTTATCATATGATGATCATATTCGTGAAAGCATATGAGGATTCAAGGAGCTTTAATCAGCCATGGGGGCTTACAATGACCGTTCTTAGCTTTTGGAAAGCGTAATTAGCCAGAGGGGCTCACAATGTGCTCGTTCTTAGCTTTCGGGAAGCGTCATCGAGCCGAGAGGCTTATAATATCTAGCCAGGGATGGATTTATATATATCAGTAGCTGTGGGTGGCTTAATAACATAACCCAGCCTGAGGAGGCTTGAAAATATCCTATATATTAGCTGTGGGTTGCTTAATAACATAACCCAGCCTGAGGAGGCTTGAAAATATCCTATATATTAGCTATGGGCGGCTTAATAACATAACCGAGCCTGAGGAGGCTTGAAAATATCCTATATATTAGCTGTGGGTGGCTTAATAACACAACCCAGCCTGAGGAGGCTTGAAAATATCCTATATATTAGCTGTGGGTGGCTTAATAACATAACCCAACCTGAGGAGGCTTGAAAATATCTTATATATTAGCTGTGGGTGGCTTAATAACATAACCCAGCCTGAGGAGGCTTGAAAATATCCTATCTGATAGCTGTGGGTGGCTTAGTGATGTGACCCGGCCCGTGAATTCTTGAAAATACTCATTATGTCTACAGAGGCACATTGTTCATATGCAAGGACCAGAAATGTGTCGCAGCCCACCAATATGGTTGTAGATCTCCAGGGGCCATTCGTTCATAAAAGTGCTAGGCACTTCCATCTTGAAGCACTGGGGAAAATGGCCTTCTCAACATGTTCCATATTGGTTATGGGATTACAACTAAGCGGTTCAGGCAACCAAGTGCAATGAAAGCAGCCTATGATCAGTTTACAGGACGCGGCCCAAGAAAGGGCCGCATCTCGAATGTATCAGCCTTGAAGCAGCATAGGGCCTCAACTCTTGAGGGTGACGTAGCACTGTTTATGTGGACGCGGATAATAGTAGTTCATTATATGAAGAAATCGCATGCTATCCGCGGACGGAAAATATTATGTTCACCCAATCAAGAATGCATTTTCAAGTATGAGAGCGGTTACGTTCAAGAATTCATTAAAGCAAGCAAAGTAAGAAAGCAAAGAGTTTCAAGCAATAAAATATGTACAAGGCATAAAATATGGCCGCAGCCTTGATATTAGCAGTTATTACAGAAAAGTAGGCCGCATCCACAACGGAAATAAAGTAAAAGGAGGGACGCAACCCTATATTAATGATGAGAAACTGAATACAAGTTTAGAAAGTTACGTTATCATGTTCATCACCATCCTCGCCTTTCATGGTTGTCTCAGTTTCTCCATTCGCGAACGCTTCTGCTTCAGCTATCAGCCTCGCTCTCTCTTCGGTCGCGGCCTTAAGCTCACCGATGCATTCTTGGTGCTCGGCATCACTTAGCTTCCACCCAAGAACATGATCCTTGGCCTCAGGGAAGTTTTTAATGAATCTCTGACGAAATTCCTAATAGCTGCGGAGGTAAGCCATGTTGTTGATAATAAAGAAGTCCTTGGAGCCTTTGAATGACTCCACGGTGTGGTCTATGGCCAGTTGGAGGGCGTCCCTATGATCAGCCTCCATCTTTTAAATTACCGCGGCATGCTCTTGGGCTTCTTGAGCAGACTTGGCCTCTAGCTCTTCATACTTCCGCTGGAGGAGGGCGAGCTTGTTATTTGAAATTTCCACGACACGAGCGGCTTCAGTAGTCTGGGCTTGGGAGGCTTTGAGAGAATTTGCGGCCTATTTGAAGTTCTCTTCCTCTTCCTCCCTCGCCTTGTTCACTTTCTCTAGGTCCATGTGGGTTTCCTGAAGAGCTGCTGCAGAACATTTCTTACCAGCTTCAAATAACGAAGTCTGTTCAGCTTCCAGATCAGAAGTATGCACCCTATCTGTAGCCTCTTTCAGTTTGTAAAGGGCTTCATACTTCCTCTTCAGGGCCACCATAACATCTGTGTCCTGAAATAAAGCAAGTTAGAAGCGAAGTATGGGATACAAAAAAGTT
The DNA here is from genome assembly GCA_949130495.1 of Sambucus nigra. Lineage (NCBI taxonomy): Eukaryota > Viridiplantae > Streptophyta > Magnoliopsida > Dipsacales > Adoxaceae > Sambucus > Sambucus nigra. Next base: position 205,883,391 of record OX422217.1, read on the forward strand.
AGTAGGAAAATTAAAGAATGATGGTAGCACTTACCCTCAGAAGGCTATGGAGACCACAGTCCTCCAAGTCATCGTGGTCTACGCCCACCAACCTGTCCAGGTCTGCGGCATCAGGAACTCTTTTCATTCTACGCGCAGCCTTTGCGGTGGTGTCCCAAGAGGACTCTGGATCAGGATGCCTCAATTGGGGCCGCAGTCTACCGTGAGGACTAGCACCGCCGTGGAATTGGGGAGGTGCCAGGTTTGCATTTATGGCAACCACGGGTGGCGGTGGTGGAGATGCAGATTGAAGGGGGACGTCGGTTGACATCGAGCCCGCCGCAGCCAAGTTTACTCCTATTTCATCATCAAACTCGTCCTACAGAGGGTTCTCATTATTTTCCAATGCTTCTGTGACAGGAGTTGTATTTCTATCTACGGGATGAGCCGTGACAGGAGTAGCATTAATTTTGGTGGAATGAGTCGCGGCAGGTGACTTAGCTTTGGACCTTTTTCTCTTTCTTCTCCGTGTAGTGTTGTTAAGAACGACAGCGTCCTCGTCCATCTCCGCTAGTTGCGCGGCCAGCAATTCTCGCTCAACTTCCTCACCTGAAAAAGCAACAACAAATATTAGGAAAGGAATTAGGATCATAAATAACCGCGGAATAAAAATCATAGAAAGTTGAATTACCTTCCGCACCGATCTGTTGAGGAATGGATTTGTTTGGAAAAAACCCTGCTTCAAATATGGTCACTGAGGTAACAAGTATGCTGAACTTTTTATGGTCAGCAGGAACTGCCGCGGTCTCAGCATCTCTCTTTTCCTGCCGCTTGTTCAAATGCAAATTGTCAAGAGCTGCAAAAAAGACAACAGTTAGTGGAAGTTGATATGCAAAATATGATGAAAGGGCGTGACTATGGTCTTAGTACCTAATTTAAAGGGAGACCCCATTGCCACGGCATTCTATACGACCTTTCCTTCTCATTCTCCTCGGGGTGAATCTCCCAGCCTTCATCGGAGATGTAAAAATATTTCCCCTTCCAGTTCTTCACACTGGTCGGCCTTCCAGTGTAAAGGGTCTCGTCCCTGCCGCGGACAGAGAAGTAGTAGTATCCTGCGAACTTCACCGAGTTCTCCTTTGGGTGGTAGAAGTGAAAGAATTCCACTGGAGTGATATCCTATTTGAGCAAGTTCTCCTAAAGGACAACCGCGACAAGAATGGCTCTCCATCCATTAGGGTCTAACTGGGCTGGGACCAGTTTCATTGCCTGGAAAAGGCGATGGATGGGAATAGGAACAGGCAGTCGTAGCCCGTAAATAAAGGCGTGGAGTGGGAAGCAAACTCCATCGGCCAAAATCATGAAAGGTCTTTGGTTCGCGGAAAGTGCTGAGCACATCAAATTTATTGGAAATTCGAAGGCCTCAGCCACCTTCTCAACCCAGTCTTGGGTTATGGCGCTGCGGATATCAAGCGCAGCTAGGGGTCTCTCAGCCCTCCCATATGTTCCAGTTGGGTTATCTCTAACATCTGTGGCATCATGTACTCCACCCAATGGATGATTACTTGAGTTGGCTTCTTCTTCCATTGACGCGGATTGAAAATCCTTCCCAAATGCAGAGCCCGCGGAGTCTGAGTCAAGTATCACGCAGTTTGGGAAATCTTTTAATTTTCAAGGCCCTATTAATCTTAGAGGGGGCACGGAGGTGGTTCAAGAGGAGAGGTTCCAAAGTGCTTTGCCCAAAAGCCTCTCAGGAACTCGTCTGGGTCAAAACTCATATGGCTACAGCAGTACCTGAAAAGCAGAGTTCGCGGTTAGGCGCCGCAGCCAGTATGGTTTGGGAAAGACTTCAAGAAGTCACGGAAGGATTATTTATAAATAGTAAATGTGTTTAGAATTATTTCCCTAGCGTAGTTATTAATGGACCAACTCTACTACTTGAAATTATAGGATCGTACTCTGGCCCTACTAGTCGCGACCACCTACATATTAACAGTGGAATATATACTGCCGTGGTTATAAGCTCGAATTTCTTTAAGAGATTTCTGGCCACGGTCATTCCTAAATTTGCTAAAAGTCAGGCTGTTCAAAATAAGGGTGGTGATTCAACGTCGCGGATGATAATTTAAGGATCAAATCAGTTCAGGGGAATGGATTATTGAAACCAGATCATGCCGCAGCCTCTATCCTAAATAGTTGATTATCTAACTTTTAATCATTTGTAAGATCAAACGCACAGAATATGAAGAGTTTGACTATGAACACCAAGAACAGATACATGTTTTTCATGGTGTTTGGAAGATCAAGGGTCATGTGTGGCAAATGAGGGAAATAGCAAAGTGTTCAAACAAAACCCTAGATTTCTGTCAAGTAACCCAGAAAAATGCAAGTGTCGAAGATCATGTGTTTGTGTACTTAATGAAAATTATGAACTTCAAGGGATATTCAAAAAGGTGAGTGGTTGAAAAATTACCTGGAAAGGAGGGAGCTTGCAATGCTCAGCTTAAAGTTGCCTCACACCAGCTTGGAACCACCACACACAACCTCGAAGGGTCATCGGAAAACGAATAAAGGAGGATGCGCAGAGGTTTGCTCTCGATTTTCTCTCAAAGGTTTGGAAACGTAATGAAGTCCACGGCCAGGAACAATTTATATAAGGGAGCGCGGAAGACGAATCGTCGCTTTGGAAGCACCGTGGCACATAAGCTACTGAGCCGCAGCCCCAATTAATTTCTCTTGGCACTACGGCTTGGGGGCTTATTGATGGTACAAATATAAAACCATGCCACGGATGGTATTCTTATCTATTAAGTACACGGCCATACCTCATAGGTCATGGTGGGCGCGGATAGATCACGCATAGGGAGAGGCATGCCGTCAAGATTCCACGGAGATTGTTGACATAGGGTGCGGGCCTGACCATTATAGGCCGCGGAATATAGTAATTATTACCCAAGAAGAGGCCTCGACACTTCTCCATATGATGTGCGACACGCCTCCAGCAGCTTGATACAACACTGCTTGCTTTGCAGGCTGCATCCCCTTCATCCGCAACTACTCCAGACTTGATATAAGTCACGTGCTCCGGGCACGTGACACAGCACACTTACCTCATATAAATAGAGGACTATACCTCGAAAGAGGGGGATCGATTCCACACACACCCGGGGTAGGTTCTAAAGTACCGATTCTCTCTACACAACCTCAGCAGAAAGTTTGAGTACAATTCATTCACATCGCAACTACCTCTCCGGCACACCGGAATCCTTAGTCATCATTTATTCATCTTTATTCTCATACTTGTACGCCTCTTTAGGCATGATTATATTGTACAATGCCACACATATAATGAGAATGGAATAACACAGTGGACGTAGGCCCATTTTAGGGGCTGAACCACTCTAAATCATGTTTTATCTCTATTTACTTGCTTTACTTGTTTATTACGCACTTTACACATGATTTGTTGATGCGAGAATGACAAGTGGACGATTGTATTGGGATACATCAAACATTGTAAAAAGCCTAAGCTATGAGAAATTATAAAACCTTTCTCTTACATGAACCTATCGTATTCTAAAGTTTTTAGGAGTCCTTATTATATCCTTAGGTCATATCCAATGGTCATTTATATCTTTATAAATTTCTATGCTAGAAAAAAAACATACTCCAATGAGATTTCCTATGCCTATTTCTAGATGATGTGGAGAGTCAAGGGATAGAAATTTCCAATGATAATTTCTACATATAAAAATTTCTAATAGGTATTTCTATATGACGTGGACAAATATAATTGGATCAACACATTTTCTATAAATACTCTACTATTTACACATAAAATACAAAAACTTTTAGAAATGGTATCATTAGAGATACATTTTAAAAAAAGGTTTCTATTAATATAGAATTAATTGTGAAATCCCATAGAAATCTCTAAAAACAATTTGACACGTAAGATAGAAAAGATATCTATTGGAGATGGACTTAGAGATAGAGAGAATTTAGGGAAATTTGACTCTAGAAGCAATGAACAAATATATTTAAGATATTCATGGACTAGTAAAGCCTATAGGTTTTATAACCTTAGAAGTTCTAAGGTTATGGAATCGATAAATGTCACGATTAGAGATGATGCACCAGCTACATTTATTGATCATAATATTTTGTGTTAGAACGACGAACCCCCCAATGAGGATCCAATTATTCCCCACACCACCACGGTTGGCCTCTCTCTTAAAAAACCCTCTTGGGTTTGAAATAGTCATGGGCTTACTTACATTGTTGGTGATCCCACACTAAATGTTAAGACCTGCGCTCAAGTTGAGAATGTGGTTAGCTAGTTTTTATACACTTTCATAGTGAAGCCTACGAATTTTAAGGAAGCACTCAAGGATGAGAATTGGATAAGTGTTAAGAAATATTAGTTATTTCAATTTTGAAAGAACGATGTTTTGGAATTAGTCCCCAGACCTAGCGAAACTAATGGGATTGGTACTAAGTGGGTGTATAAAAACAAGATGGATGAGAATGGTATCATCATTCACAATAAATCTAGGTTAGTCACTCAAGGTTACATAAAAATTAAAGGTGTAGACTTTGATGAGCCATTTTTCTCCTATTGCTAGGATTGAGTCCATCCACTCACTACTGACCATAGCATGTCATCTACGATTTAAGCTATACAAAATTAAGGTCAAGAGTGACTTTCTCAATGACATTGTTTAGGAGGAGGTTTATGTGGAATAACGAAAGGGGTTTGAAGATACAAAGCACCCAGAACACGTCTTTTATCTCAATAAGGACTTGTATGTGTTGAAGCAATGACCCCGTACTTTGTACGAAAGGATATTTTCCTATATCATAGCTCAGGTCTTCAAAATAGGGGAATTTGATATCACATTGTTTGTTAGGAGAGAGGGTGGTGCTATCTTGGTTGCGCAAATCTATGTGAATGATATATTCTTCGGATCCGCGTGTTCCTAACATGCTCACACTTTTTAGAAGGACATGACAAGGGAATTTAAAATGAGTACGGTTGGTGAACTTACTTTCTTCCTAGGTCTCCAAGTGCATCAAATCGAGAATGGAAAATTTATCTCTTAATCTAAATATGATAGGGACCTACTAAAAATGTTTGGTTTGGACTATGCTAGAACTCTATCACACCTATGAGTTCCTCAACAAATCTTAATAAAGACACTTTAGGTAAGGAATCAAGGCAAATACTATATAAGAGTATGATATGTAGTCTTATATACTTCACCACTGGCCATCCCGATATTGCCTTTAGGGTTAAAGTTTGTTCACGGTACCAAGCATCCCCAAAAGATTCACAATTTCTTTCATTTAAACGTATCATCAAAGACGTGAGCGACACTCCTTCTTACTGCATTTGGTATGCTTTTGATACGTATGCCCATTTATCATCTTATTCGGATGTCAATTGAGTTGGGGATGTTGATGGTTATAAAATCACATCAGGTGGATGATTTTAATTTGGGTGTGCTCTTATCTCATGGTTGAGAAATAAGCAAACTCTATTTTTTGTCCACGACGAAGGCTGAGTACATAGTCTTCAGGAGTTATTTCCCAAAAATCTTATGGATGAAACAAACGTTGGCAGATTATGGGATTAATCAAGACACGATGATTGTTTCTTGCGATAATACGAGTGAAATCCACATTTCTCGTAATCCCATTCATAATGCCCATACAAGGCATATTAGGATTCAGGAGTACTTTATTTGTGAGTACTTTATTGAGTACTTTATTCATGATGTTAAATTTGAGAATCTTAGGAAATCTTTGGATATTTGTTCCATTGATTGAGTTCATGATTTGTTTCTAGATTAAGGTTATTTTTATATTGCTATTATTTGCCCATATAAATAGATTGTATTCTTATATTTATAAATTGGAAAATTCCAAAAAGATTTTCTTCTTTTAAAAAAAAAATTCCTAAAAAATAAAAAAGATTTTTTTTGATAAAAATTACAAAAGATTTTGTACTTTGTTTTAAACCACATATTGATGTTCATGTAAGATGTTTGAATCACAATGTCATTCCATTCATTCACGTAACTTAATAATGATGTTATTATGCTTGGGTATGTTTTTTGGTTATTAATAATGCATGTTTAACATTCCATCATTCATTATTGATTACTACATTCAAGATAAACTCATTATATTGCCTTGATTGCACCTATGCACAAACTTTTGAACATTGAACTTGCTTGTCATATGTTGAATAGGATGTTCTCATCTCAATTGGGCTTAATAACAAACTAAACATACTAAGAACACTTTATGCATGTAAAAACCATTACCTGTATTATTTTTACCAAAAAATGATTGATATATGTTTAACAATAGAAATGGGCTAAGAAAGAAGTAGTCTTATATGCATTAAAATCCACCACTGGCCAAAGCCTAAAAGATGTATTCGTCACAAAAAAACAGGAGTGGTAAAGAAAATTTAGTTTCATTGATGCTTCATTAAATTGGAATAATATGATTCCTTCAAAACATTTAAGAGTTTATGATTAAAATATCAGGTTTTGAGAGTGTTATTAGTTGAATATCAATGGGATTGTACAATAAAATTCCTTTAAAAACATTAAATAGTTTGGATTTATTGACTTGAGAAGCATTGAAAATCATTGCATTTTGTCTGAGTTGAGTCAATTTTACTTTGCTCAATTTTTTTTACCCAGAATGTTGGATTGAGTTCTTTCTTTACATGTTCCTCTTTGACTTTGTGCACCATTGCTATGTATGCATATGTTAAATTTTTTGTGCATTAAGTTTGCACAGATTCATTCTATTTTTTATGATTCATATGTTTTCATGCTATTCCATGGTGTGATTATTAATATTTATTTTTGAATATTTGTACTAAAAAATTTCAAAAATAGTTTATTGGTTTTTCGAATTTCATCGCATAATCTTAATTGTCTATACCTTGTGATGTTATTTCAAATGTATATGCAGGTGATGCTAACCTTTAAGGTTTAACTACTAAGCCTTTCTCTATTCTGGACAAAAAAGAGGAAAACAAATTAAGGGAGAGTTTTGTTTTCTTCAAACTCTATGTGTCACGATATTTTTCTTTGCTTTATATGTGCAGTTCTTTTTCCATATTAATGATATAATGGACTACACTATAAATACCTTCAATAGAGACAACGGTACATGTGTCTATTCCTTTTTGGGTTTGGGAAAGACACTAGTTAAACTTGTCATAGGGATTATTTTTCTCGAGTTTGTGTTTTGTACCAGTATATTGATTTGTACCAGTATAGCTAAAGAGAGATATTTGTGAGAGAATTATTTATGATTACACATTATGTTTTAGTTTGTCAAGTTCCATTACACCCCACTACACCGTCGTGTACATTCTCAAGGCTTCAATTGAAGACAAGTAAGTGACCAACCGCAACAATCGAAGATCAAAGAGTTGGTCTTGTCACCATCACATATGAAGATGGTATATGATGTTGATTTCATATCGACATTATGTCCAAGGGCTATTTTACAAGTATTTGAAACATAGAATATTTTTCAAAATTTTTTAATCAAAAAACCATTTTAAGGCATCTCATTAGAATAAGGTACTAAAGGTCATTCAAACAAGTTTCTTAAACTCGTTGGATATAAGAAATTCGAACAAAATTTCAAATGAACCAATTTCCTCATCATGTTATAATGTTGTTCGATCTCTCGTTCGATGTCAATCAAACGACTTTTCATAGGTCAATCGACTGAGGTATTATTCATTCAAACGAGCATGCAAAAAAATATTTTTTACTTGGTTTCAAATGAAATATTTTCAAGTCTATCTCCTCGAGATTTTTCTCCCTATTTAAGAGTTACAAACTTGAACTTATTTACAAGATTTTGTTTTCACCTATTTGGAAATCAAACACTTTGGTTTTCCAAATCCAACCACCCTGTATGTTTTGTGATCACTTTATCATATCTTGAAGAATACATGTCTTATTCTAATCCTTCTAAAGTTCATCCTTCACTGCTAAAGATAGGGAAATAGTTTCCTGACCCTCGTTGGTGGATGCCGAGCCAAATCAAGCTTGTTGTGGAGCGTTGTTGGATATGCATCACTTTTTGTCATCAACAAGGAAGGAGACATAAATGCGATACGTAGTGGAGTATAAGTCTGTAAGTCTGCATTTGTCGTTCTATAATACCTTAGTTATAATAGTGCTGAAAAAGTATTTTTTCCAATATTCGATTTATATTTATTTTCGTGCATGTTTAGTTTCACCTAATTAATCAATATATAATTGGATTAAATTGATTTCCGATTGTTTGTGGCCTAATCTACAACATTTACATTTGACCATATAACTAGACCACCCTCCCCATTTTTTAATCATGAAATGATATAATGTTAATCTATAGTGGTTAAAGTAAAAGATGATGTAATAAATAGGGGTATAAGGTGAAATTACCTCAAGATTTTGTTGATAATTACTTTTGAATATCATTGATAAAGATATAACATATTTAAAAGCATATAATGTTTTCTCATAAAATTTATTATTCTATTACTAATTTAAGAATGCCATTTTATTTTATACTTCATAAGTTTTATTGTGATTTTATACAACTTATACAGTTTAATTTGATTAAATTCAATTCTAGTTTAGTTTTTATTTGTACTCTATAAAGTGAGTTGACTTTGTTGATTACTTTCTTCAACAAGGCCACCCATGATGGGAAAGTTGAAGTTGGGAATTTTAGCCTCATTTACTCCATGACTTTCCTAGTGGAGAGTTAAAAAATATCCTTCTAAACTAAACTATTTTAAGCGTCAATGGGAGAAAATTTGGGACACTAAAAAATTAGGGCGATAGAGGGAATGCGTGGATTATAATATTTGTCTCGCATAGAAAATATTTTAGTGCTCCAACCTTCTGGCGCTAGGCTTTTTAGTTCTACAGTAATTTGATTCTAGTTATTCAAGGGCCATAATAAAGGTAACTTTATTAAGCCCCTACCTATAATACCTCATGATTTTAGAGTATTTAAATTCAATTTATTTGAATTTAATAATGATGACTAAATTTATTTGTTAAATTTTAAATTATCTGGGTGTGTGTTAGATTAATTAAATTTATATCAAATTTCTTGTGCATTAATGATATTACACGTTCCTAGTCTAATGTTAATTTGGTATTACATGTTTCTAATTGTATTTACACGGGGATTTTTTTTTGAATTATTTTCCAAACGTACCAGGTCTCACCGATTGAAAGTTGATTTTTTATAATATCAAGTTGGTTGATTTTTTATGTATCTTTTATTACGTGACATTATTTTCTTCCACATTATAGTATCGAGTTATAATTTGTGATACCCCGACTAATTAAATACCGGGTAGCTACTCCTTTATTAAATTAATACAAAATGCCAAGTTGGTTCAGTTCATAGCATCACTGTCGAAAACGTTTTAACAATTACTAGACACCTAATATTTAAAAAGTGAGTTGTCAATTTTAATGAAATCCGATTAACATAACCACCACAACATAATGACAATGTAATAACCATAAAATAGAAATGAGTTTGGAGGGATACTCCTCACAACAATCCAAATACAGGAATAAGCAAATACTAAGTCTGCATCACTAAATTAATTACAACCCAAAAATCTGATATAATTGGATAAATAAAGTGTCTAAAAGAGATGGGTCGACATGCCCAACAGATGAGGAACATCTAGTAACATAGAGTCAAGATCGAAAGTGGAGGCGTCTACTGTCAAAGTCCTGTAACTTCCAGGGCAGCTACAGTCCGTCACCTGAATGGAAATCCTATGCATGGTGTCCTTGTGGCTGGGCACCTAAAAGGTTTTACAAAAAATAGATTTGAAAGCAAACGGGTCAGAGCCCGATTGTGGAGAAACAGTTTAAAATATATCAAGTGTTTAATATCATTGAACAGTGAATATAAAGTACATGATAGTGTGTGCACTCACATGAGTTCCTCACCTCTCAACTAATTGTGCACTCCTATCGTACCCGTACCTATTGTAGTTATTCCCATATTTAACTAGTCCAATACAAAATCTAACATTACTATACGATTCCCAATTATATTCCTGACATCTTATTTTAAACAGAGTGTTTCACTTTACTACACAGTTTCCCATATTAGTACTATTAATTATTAGAGATCTTCCATTTTATCTTTACAAAACGTTGTTATTATTTATACTCACATTTATACATGACAGTTCAATTCAATTAACAGTATATTATACTCATCATAAATATACAATACTAGCACCCCGGGACTAAGCTGTGGTGCACACATACTCTGCTATCCAATCCCGATACGTCACGTACATAAGGACCACGCATTCCGAATCTCTCAGGAATCGTTCTCAATTAACAACAATCACACATAATGGACGATAACATAGTTCACATCACATGGGTTACGCACATACCTACGCTCCCATGATCAGCAGACTTATTAACTTCTCAATAAGTCCTTCTTGGACCTATGTCATTGAGGTACCAATCTAAATCCCCCCGTAGGTACACAAAGATTAGATGGCCCAGATCGAACGCCGACCTCCCATGATAGCAAGTACGGCAGGTATGTTATACACAGATAACTACATATACTAAGCATCCGCACATCTTAGATATCTCAACATATTAATAGAGGTATACTTCTCATTCATGTATCATCATTTAATATCATACTCTTATAATCTCCCGGTTTATATACATTAAAGTTGTCAACTTTTCTCACATCGTAATTAAGTACTCGTTTCCAAATCCACAACGGTCATCCGGTTTACTATAAGATCCTAAGTTTTACTCCTCAACGTAACCCAATTCTCACAACTATACCCATTAGTTAATAGGGGAAGGTTATCTCTCCATTTAAATAAGTCTACGAGACATTTGAAATAAAAACAGGCCAAAAAGGCCATTATGTCAACTCGTTAGAAGTCTCGTTCGAACGAGGTCGTTCGAACGAGTGTCGTCCGAACGAAAGGCTTCGAACGAACTACCAACTCGTTAGAAGGGATACTGTCATCTCTTTAGAAGCTCGTTCAAACAAACTGGGCAGGTCTTCTAACGAGATGGCAGTTTAAGACCAAAAATCCCAAAATCCGTTTTTCTCAATTTTTCTCTTCTCTAAATTCAACCTAAGACCATCCAAATAGTGTTTTAACATTTATAAACCATTTCTAATCACCCTAGACCATCCTTTAACATAATTTAGGGGTCAAATCTTACAAATTAACATGCCAAAATCATAAATCCCCAATTCTTGTCCCCAAACCCTATTAACTTGAAACCAAAGTTAACTTTCATAAAAAGACTCCTTATTAATCCGTTTTCAGATCATCAAAAGTTCTGCTTGTATATTGAATTCGTCCATCATCATTCTACATGCAAATTCCTATCCAAAACCACGAGTTTCACAATAATTCCATTGGGTGTTCTTCATCAAAATCACAAGATATAAACAGTTTTCTACACTTCACATGGAGGAAATATTCAATGAAAATAACGACATCAAAACACTTGCCTCAGATTTGTTTCTTCTGGATTGATGTTGGTGAATGAAGGTTGATTTCTCCCCTTTCTCTACAGAATTTTCCCAAGGATGGTGATGGTGGTTGGAGGCTTCTTTTGGAGCCTCTTCAAACTCTCCCTTTAACTCCCGTAGCCCTCTAACTCAACTAATGCTGATAATGGACTTAGTGGGTTCATTAGTAATATATTATTTAACCCTAAAATTCTTGGGTTTTAATTCCCCTATTTTTAAAATTACCAAAATACCCTTCTAGGTTGTCGGTTCGGCCTAAAAATGACCCGGGACCCAAACTAAACCCCGACTAGTCTTTTCTGACTATTTCGACCCTTCCGGACACGTTGGCACACTCAAAATGACCATTTGGTTGATAAAAATAAAATTCACTTTTTAATTCAAATAATTACATTCTTGACGCGACTGACACGCGCGTCCCAACTAAATTTCTCAAATTGTCGTATTTCAGTCTCGTGACAATTTTAATATTCAGTACTCATGAAATTTTCAATTTTAACATCATTATCAAATACTAACTCATATCTTGCTAGTATTTATATCCGGATTAATTCCCAATTAATTGTCATTTAATTCAATTAATCCCTTAAATAAAAATCGATAAAATTACGGGGTATTACATACTTCCCCCCTAATAACGGAATTTCATCCCGAAATTCGGAACTAAAGAGTACCTGGTAAAAATAGCTCTGGATAACGCTCGCGCATCTCATCCTCACGCTCCCATGTGGATTCCTCGGGATTATGATGCCGCTACTGAACACATACTAATGGTACTATCTTTGACCTCAGTTTTCGCTCGCTTTGGTCCAAAATAGCAATCGGCCCCTCCTCGTAGGAACTATAAGGCTGAAGATCGATGTCCTCTATAGCAATGTGGGTATGGGACAAATCATCCCTAAGATATTTCCTTAGGGAGGAAATATGGAACACATCATGAATCATATGCAAGTGCTCCGGTAACCCAAGTCTATACGCAACTGGCCCAATCCGCTCGATGATAGGAAATGTCCCCACATCTCGGTGCCAGTTTCCCCTTCTTCCCAAAACGCATAATCCCTTTCATAGGAGATACTCTAAGTAACACCTGGTCCCCCACTTTAAATTCTCTTAAGAACCTCTTGGCATCGGCATAGCTCTTCTGCCGGTCCTGAGCTACTCGAATTCGACTTCGTATCATCTTTATCCTTGTCGAAGTATCCTGAATCACTTCCGGCCCAAGGAGTTTTTTGTCCCCCACCTCTAACCAATATGCTGGAGAACGACAAGGTCTACCGTACAACGCCTCAAATAGAGCCATACCAATGGTGAACTGGTAGGAGTTGTTGTAAGCAAACTCCACCAGTGGAAGGTACTGCAACCAACTCCCTCCAAAGTCTAGGATGCACATACGCAACATGTCCTCCAACATCTGATTTGTCCGCTCGGTTTGCCCATCAGTCTGCGGGTGATAAGCCGTACTCAACCACAATTCAGTGTCCATTGCCTCCTGGAAACTCTCCCAAAATTATGAAACAAATATCTTATCTCGGTCAGACACGATATTTAGAGGCACACCGTGAAGTCTCACTATTTCCGTAACGAAAATCTGGGCATACTGTCCCGTAGTGTAGTTTGTCCTTACGGGTAGAAAATGAGCAACTTTGGTCAACCGGTCCCCAATTACCCATATGGAGTCGTGACCCCTCTACGACGTAGGTAACCCCGTGATAAAATCCATGGATATGCTCTCCCATATCCACATCGGAACATCTAATGGATGTAGAAGTCCTGCCAGTTTCTAATGATCCACCTTTACTAGCTGACAAGTGGCACATTTAGAAACAAACACGGAAATATCTCTCTTCATCCCGCTCCACCAATACTGTCGTCTCATGTCCTGGTACATTTTATCTCCACCAGGGTGAACCACGAACCGTGAGCCGTGCGACTCTGCCATTACCTCGTGTCGCAAGTCTTCCCCTTTCGGAACAACCAGTATCCCATTGAAGCGTAATCCCCCATCTGAGCTAACGGTATAGGACTCGGCTCCCTCTACTAGTAATCGAACTATCTGCTCCTGATAGAACGAGTCAATTTCCTAGGCCTTTATCACTCTCGTAACAATCTGGGGTGTAATAGTCGTCACTGACATGAATGATCGGTCCACTGCATCCTGGTGTCCCAAATCCTTCCATTTAGCTTTCCACACCTCGGCCACTTCATCAACTGGCCTACGGCTCAACGTGTCTGCTACCACGTTAGCCTTCCCTGGGTGATATTGGATATTGAACAGATAATCCTTCACAAACTCAAACCACCGTCGCTGATGCATATTCAACTCCTTCTGCGTGAAGAGGTACTGTAGAGATTTGTGGTCCGTGAACAACCAAAACTTCTCCCCCAGGAGATAATGCCTCCAAATTCGAAGGACAAATATAACTGCCGCTAACTCCAAGTCATGGGTGGGGCAATTCTTATCGTGAGGCTTTAGCTTACGGGAAGCATAAGCTATGGCCTGACACTCCTGCTGCAATACACCTCCAAGTCCTTGTAAGGACACATCGGTGTAGACTAGATACTCAACTCTCGATCTCGGCAATGCTGACGCAGGTGCTGAGGTCAACTTGTCCTTCAAGTCATCGAATGCCAACTGACAGGCATCGCTCCAGATGAATGGCACACCTTTGTTAGTCAGATGTGTTAAAGGACCAGCTATCTTTGAGAAACCCCGAATAAACTTCCTGTAGTATCATGCTAGGCCCAAAAAACTACGGATCTCAGTCGGTGTCGTGGGCTGTCCCTTCTCCCTCACTGCAGATACTTTCCCCGGATCAACAAGTATCCCCCGGTATGAAATGATATGCCCCAAAAACTGAACCTCTTTCAGCCAAAACCCACACTTCTCATACTTTACATAAAGCTCGTTCTGACGTAGCGTCTGTGATTAGGCATATATTCTTCACATTTATCCCCTTAATTGCGGTATTTTTATGATCCCGTGCAGTGTAAATAGCTTGGATTTGTCTCGTATTTATTCTACTAACCTCTTTTGGCAACTATTTCTTGTTTTGTGTATTTCTCATGTGTTTTACAGGTATTTCATGCAAGTTAGTGCGAAAGAGAACTCAAAAAGAAACCAAGAAATGGAGAGTTGAAGGGCATTTTCGTAATTTTACAGCCTTAGTCCGGAGATGGGTCCAACTAGAAAGTTTAAGAGTTCTAAATTACAAGAATACTGGAAAAAACCTCACCTCAATCCGAGCTACGGTGAAGAAGTTACGATGTTTTGAAGTTGTGCGATAATGAAGAGTCTGGATGTGCGGATTTCTGTAATTAATTATGCATTTAATGCAGTGCAACTCTTGGAAAACTTGTGCCACAAGCGAAATTTGATGCCAAATTCATGCAACTTGGTGCTATAAAAGACCAAGCCCTACCTCATTTTCAAAGGGAGTAGAATTCTAGAGAGAGGGAGACTCTAAATTAGAGAGAGAAATTCATTTTTTAGAAATCCTTTTTAGTTTTTCATACTCTTAGAAAAGCCCTAATTTGTATGTTTGAAGATTAAAGTTCATCTAGTGCAGATTTCAAGTATCAATTCTTCAATTCAATTCAAGTATCAAATTCCCTTCTCTTATTTAATCTCAATTCTATTTTCAATTTTCAATTGTTTTGCAATTTGTTATCAATGTGTTGTAGATCCATAATTTTATATGTGAATTTATTCTTGCACAAAATCATGAGTAGCTAAATTCCCAAGGGTTGGGGTACATGAACTCAATCCAAGGCAAATTATTTATGTAGAAAATAGAGGTTAAATTAAAATATTGATTGAATCGTGAATGAAAATCATACAAACATTGTCAATCTTTTAATCTCTCTTGCCCTAGGTACTTGAGATGTTTAAGAACGCTTTGCGAGTATAATTTATCATTCACCGCTTTATATCTATCTTTGATTTCATATGATGCGGGCTAGATCCCTCATATATGTAATGCTTAGAATTTATAAAGACTGGATCTAGTCAATAATTTTAATTTACAATTCTAGTATTCTATACGGTAATTTGTTAAGGATTGAGGGATTGTACCCTACCCTGTTTTCTCCCATTTGATTAAAAAGTTTTTCCTGCAATTTTTAGTCTGTTTTCATTAAAATTTCCAGTTTGCTTTTGTTAAGAAAAGATTTATTTCGCTAGAAATCTTCCAAAATCATTAATCACCTTTTTGTTTATTTTAAGAAATCATTTTCAGATCTAATAATTTTCCTGATTACTATTTGACATTTTCCTTCCCTGTGGATTCGATCCCGACTTACCGGGTTATTACTTGAGCGATAGGTTTGCACTTGAACCTAGAGTGAACGCATTTCTGAGACAAATTCTTAGTCGCGTCAAGTTTTTGGCGCCGTTGCCGGGGATTGAAATTGTTAAATTTTCAAGAAAGTTATTTTTATCTACAAGTGATTTGTAAAAAAAAAAAAAAAAAAAAAATATTAATTTCATCTCTTATGTGCTTATATGCATAATTTATCTCCCACCCAAGTTCACGAAAATCCTATTGCCGAAGCCAGTTCTGAAAATTCTGAGTCTCCTCATTTTTGGGTTCCACCTCCTTCGCCTAATAATTCCATCACAAGTCGTTCTTTGAGTCAAACCCTGAGTGAGAATTCTGAACCTTTCGGTAGCGATATGTCGGATCATGGTAGTGTCGGTGTTGGTGCTGGAGAGGATGAGATACCCTATCTTCCCATGAAAGATCTTTTATTTCCGGAGAGAACTGTTACCCCTGGTTGCATTTTACTCCCGTATAATGCCGGTCAGTTCCACTTTCGGAATGGAATGATCCAAATTCTTCCTACATTTCATGGGATGGATTCGGAAAAACCATATCTCCATATTCGAGAATTCGAAGATACGTGTGAGACATTTGGAGACCAAGCTTGTCCACAAGAGGTAATCCGGTTGAAGCTCTTTCCTTTTTCCTTAAAGGATAAAGCTAAAACTTGGTTATGGTCCTTGCCCCCAAATTCTGTTTTATCCTGGAGAGATATGCAAAACAAGTTTATCTAAAAAAAAATTCCACAACACAAAACCAATTATGTTAAAGCCCAAATCCAAGATTTTCGTCAAAATGAGAATGAGGCTTTTGATAAGTGTTGGGAGAGATATCAGGAGTTAGTTAATGCGTGCCCCCATCATGGTTTTGAACCTCATCATCTGATTTCATTTTTCCATCAAGGCCTTATTGTAGCGTCTAAACAACTTGTTCAAACCATATGTGAGAGACCTTTTTGGGAGTTAAGTACGAGCGATGCTGAGGCTCATTTGAAATATGTGGCAGAAACTACCCAAGCATGGGATACTTCTGATCCCAATAGTCAAAATAGAAATCGACAAGTGTCCAACTTGCCTGCTGCGTCCGGTATTTATCACTTGGACAATGACACTTGGTTAGATCATAAATTTGACCAATTGAAGATGAATTTCAGAAACATGCTTGAAGTGAAATTAAGAGAAGGAGCTGGACCCGTGCAAATAGGAAAGGAGAAAGTGTGTGCCATTTGTGCTGCTGGTCATTCTACCGAAGGATGTCCTACCATCCCTGCTTACAAGGCAATGAACACTGAGCAAGTAGAGGCGATAGGAGGGTTTCGTGAAAATTTTAATGCACCTCAAGGGAATGCATATAATCAATCTTGGAGGAATCATCCTGGTTTCAACTATGGACAACCACAAGGGGGGATGGTGCCTCATCCACTTGTGACTTTGCCACAAACCCCTCCTCAATTTCAGCATATGGCTCCTCCAATGCAACCTCCTTTGCAGACACCACCTCCTGGTCCGTATGTTACCCCTCCGAGGCGATCTCTTGAAGACAACATAAATCACCTCATTCAATCCCAAAAGGAGAGCACTGCTAAGTATGATCGAATGTTCGATGAAATGCATACTAGCATCTCTAGGTTGCAATCTGTAGTGAATACTCAGGAGAAAGGTAAATTCCCAGCTCAAGGCCAAAGACCCCCTCCCCGAGGACAAACCAGTATTGGCACTACATCCCTCGACCATCGAGAGAAATATAGCGCTATTACCACTCTCTGTAGTGGGAGAGTAGTTGATTTGTCACCTCCCTCACGCAATGCATCTAAAGATAAAGAGGTTTCGCCCGGCACAAAAGAGGCCGAAGATGCCCCTTTAATTGAGAGTGAGGAGGAGGAAAACACTAGTGGACCCAAGGCCATCACCCCCACCGCTGCCCCATACCCTCAACGATTGGTCTCTCACTCCAAAACGACCTCCCGTGATGAAGTTCTGGAAGTCCTTAAGCAAGTAAAAGTCAATTTACCTTTTCTCGAGACTATACAAAAAATTCCCGCGTATGCTAAGTTTATTAAAGACTTACTCACGGTGAAATGCAAGCTAAAGGTAAACCAGAACGTCTCTTTGGCCCAAAATGTCAGCGCAGTCTTGTCGAGTGAATTTCCATTAAAATATAAAGATCCGGGTGCACCCACTATTTCTTGTATCATGGGGAAGAACCGAATTGAGAGAGCTCTAATAGATCTCGGGGCGAGTGTTAACATTATGCCCTATTCCATCTATACGAAACTAGAACTGGGGGCCCTTAAGCCCACAAAAATGACTCTCCATCTCGCGGATCGTTCTGTGAAGTTTCCTCGGGGAATTATTGAGGATGTGATTGTTCAAATAGACACTTTCTACTTCCCGGTGGATTTTTTCATTTGGGACGAAGAACCCTCCGTTCTCCCAAGTAATCATGTTCCTGTTATCCTTGGCCGTCCATTTTTAGCTACTGCTAATGCTCTTATCAATACCCGAAGTGGGCGTATGCAATTAACTTTCGGGAACATGACCCTTGACAAAAATATCTTTAATAATTCCAAGAGAGAGGATGATGAAGAGGAACCGCGGGGGTTGGATTTTTTGGGGGAAGCACACGAGCAAGAAAGAACTTACAAGGGAGAGCCATTAGGGGAAGGTTGTGTTGCGCCCAGTGAGTGGAGTGGTTACAATATTGAGAGCAAGGTAGGGGAGGTATGTTTAGTTAATGCATTCGAGAGCACGAGTGAGCCCATGAACAAGAGTGAAAGAGGCGATTTAGAGTGTGTCGGGAGAGGCTCTATCAACCCACCCACACCACCCTATCATTCGGCGAGTGAGCACGAAAGGCAGGTTGAGGACACCAAGCAAGAGAGAGCGCTAGAGGAGTTGAGCCTAGAAGAGTTTGAGAGAGAGTTTGGACAGGTGGATGAAAGCCCAAATGTTGAAGTCCAATCTTTCTGGGCCTCATTTCGTCATTTAGACGAAAGTGAGTGGGACAATAGCATTGATGAATTTCTCCTTAACAAACCTCCACCCATACCATTTGAGTCTTCGACGGTACTTGAAGATACGACTCAAATCTCGTCCGACTTAGAGACCAACCCACGTGCTACACAACAAGAAGATCCTTTTCCGGTTAATCATAATGCATCTCCCGGTCTTTCCTTTATCTATGGGCACGGGCCCAATTTGTTCCGTCTATTCACTTATGATGGTAAGACGGGAGCGACGAGGAGAGCATCGTACCCCGTGCAAGGGGTCGGGTGATTTGTAGAGAGAGATGAGAGGTCGTCGCACCCCCGACGCGTATGGGGTGATTTTTGTTGTATTTTTGAGTCATGTATAAGTGTTATATAGTGTCTTGTTGCTATTTAATAATTTGCTTGTTTTATTTATCGCACTCTTCATGTTGTCTTCCTTATTTCTCTTATCCATTTGATTGAGGACAATGCAAATCATTGCGTTCGGGGGGATGACAGGTGCGTATTCATAAAACTTCGCTTATATTCATATATATGTGTATTTAAAAAAAAATTGAAAAATTTTGAAAAAACCAAAAAATATTTTTCTTCAAAATAAATAAAAATTGGAATTTAAATTTTTCAAAAATATCACCTTTATTCTGTTTAAAGTCTCAAATTGTTAACAATCAATATGCACTAAGCCAAAATTGACCGAAGATGAAAATTGAAAGAAAATTGACGACTTTACGAATAAGTGTGGAGATTGATCAAACCCGGTGAGATTTTGAGCCTTTCAATTTTTTTTTGAGTTTTTAAATCAATCCGAGTTTATGATAAACTCAAAGTTCTTTTCAGCATTTTAATAAGTCGTCGATGATCTCAATCCTTTGTTTTGATCGGTTATGTGAAATGTGTGAAATGTTTTCTCGAAATTCGTGGTAAATATATCTCTAAACTTAATTAATCTCAAGATGCATATGGTAATGTGATTAGCAATTTGGACAATGAAGTAGGCCCTCGTTTGTTACCCAAAAATATTGGCCATAAAAAGTTGTGAAAAACAAAATTATCCATTTGCAACCCACTTTGAGCCGAATAAAATATTTTCCTTTCGTTTGATAACCCGAAAAAACCAAATAGCCCGGAATTGTGAAAATTGAGAAAATTCATCAAGTAAGTCCAAATTGTGCAATAAAAAGGGGCAAGAAGAAAAAAAATAGAAATGCTCAACAAAAAAGAAAAATAGAAAAAAAAAAAAAGAAAAAAAAAATAGAAGAAAAAAAAAAGAAAGAGAAAAATGAGCAAATGCCCGAAAAAGCACTAATGGACGTCATAAGGATATTTTCCAATTCCAAACAATCCATTTATTCCCAATTTTACCCTTTACACTTTTTAACCCGAAAAGTCCTAACCGAGTCCAAATGGCGAAATTGGTTACCGCGTGGAGAGCTAAGACATGAAAAGATAAAATGAGAGATTAAATGGTGTGAATTAGAGGTGATGTTCCCATTTCCTAATAATTGTACTCCGATGATGAGATCTTTTCACCATATATTTCCTTCTTTTCAATTTTGTATGCTTGAATTTGTGTCCATTATATTTACTCTTTATATCATGCATACCGAGAGAAAATAGCCGCAATCCGAGTGATTCGTTTGTGAGTGCATCCGTAAGAATTTGAATCAAAACGAATTTTCGGAAAGTAACGTAATGCTCAATCGGTGGAAATTTGAGGTTGAATTTTTGGCTTTGCACACACACACTATGGTTTGAGACATTTGAATATGAATTTATGGTGATTATTTTTCGAAAAGTTTAAATTGTACAATTTTTAAGTATTTTGATCTTTATTTGAGTCAATAAAGAATTTTGTGGGTAAATTCACTGCAAACCCTCACGAGACAAAACTCGTCCTACTAGGGTAACCTAGGGGTTTAAAGGCTTGTTGCATACGCTAAATGCAATCGCTTGCCAGCGAAAAAGGTATTATATCCCAATAAAAGAATTTTCAAGAGTAGAATTTTGGCTAATTTCATTTACATTGCTCGGGACGCGCAAAGTTCTAAGTTAGGGGGTGTGATTAGGCATATATTCTTCACATTTATCCCCTTAATTGTGGTATTTTTATGATCCCGTGCAGTGTAAATAGCTTGGATTTGTCTCGTATTTATGCTACTAACCTCTTTTGGCAAGTATTTCTTGTTTTGTGTATTTCTCATGTGTTTTACAGGTATTTCATGCAAGTTAGTGCGAACGAGAACTCAAAACAGTGATAGAAAGCAAGAAATGGAGAGTTGAAGGGCATTTTCGTAATTTTACAGCCTTAGTACGGAGATGGGTCCAGCTAGAAAGTTAAAGAGTTCTAAATTACAAGAATACTGGAAAAAACGGCACCTCAATCCGAGCTACGGTGAAGAAGTTACGATGTTTTGAAGTTGTGCGATAATGAAGAGTCTAGATGTGCGGATTTCTGTAATTAATTATGCATTTAATGCAGTGCAACTCTTGGAAAACTTGTGCCACAAGCGAAATTTGATGCCAAATTCATGCAACTTGGTGCTACAATCCAAATACAGGAATAAACAAATACTAAGTCTGCATCACTAAATTAATTACAACCCAAAAATCTGATATAACTGGATAAATAAAGTGTCTAAAAGAGATGGGTCGACATGCCCAACAGATGAGGAACATCTAGTAACATAGAGTCAAGATCGAAAGTGGAGGCGTCTACTGTCAAAGTCCTTTAACTTCCACGGCAACTACAGTCCGTCACCTGAATGGAAATCCTATGCATGGTGTCCTTGTGGCTGGGCACCTAAAAGGTTTTACAAAAAATAGATTTGAAAGCAAACGTGTCAGAGCCCGATTGTGGAAAAACAGTCTAAAATATATCAAGTGTTTAATATCATTAAACAGTGAATATAAAGTACATGATAGTGTGTGCACTCACATGAGTTCCTCACCTCTCAACTAATTGTGCACTCCTATCGTACCCGTACCTATTGTAGTTATTCCCATATTTAACTAGTCCAATACAAAATCTAACATTACTATACGATTCCCAAATATATTCCTGACATCTTATTTTAAACAGAGTGTTTCACTTTTCTACACAGTTTCCCATATTAGTACTACTAATTACTAGAGATCTTCCATTTTATCTTTACAAAACGTTGTTATTATTTATACTCACATTTATACATGACAGTTCATTTCAATTAATAGTATATTATACTCATCATAAATATACAATACTAGCACCCCGAGACTAAGCTGCGGTGCACACATACTCTGCTATCCAATCCCGATACGTCACGTACATAAGGACCACGCATTCTGAATCTCTTAAGAATCGTTCTCAATTAACAACAATCACACATAATGGATGAGAACATAGTTCACATCACATGGGTTACTCACATACCTACGCTCCCATGATCATCAGACTTATTAAATTCTCAATAAGTCCTTCTCTGACCTATGTCATCGGGGTACCAATCTAAATCCCCCCGTAGGTACACAAAGATTAGATGGCCCAGATCGAACGCCAACCTCCCATGATAGCAAGTACGGTGGTATGTTATACACAGATAACTACATATAGTAAGCATCCGCACATCTTAGATATCTCAACATATTAATAGAGGTATACTTCTCATTCATGTATCATCATTTAATATCATACTCTTATAAGCTCCCGGTTTATATACATTAAAGTTGTCAACTCTTCTCACGTCGTAATTAAGTACTCGTTTCCAAATCCACAAAGGTCATCCGGTTTACTATAAGATCCTAAGTTTTACTCCTCAACGTACTCCAATTCTCACAACTATACCCACTAGTTAATAGGGGAAGGTTATCTCTCCATTTAAATAAGTCTACGGGACATTTGAAATAAAAACAAGCCAAAAAGGCCATTATGTCAACTCGTTAGAAGTCTCATTCGAACGAGGTCATTCAAACGAGAGTCGTTCGAACGAAAGGCTTCGAATGCACTACCAACTCGTTAGAAGGGATACTGTCATCTCGTTAGAAGCTCGTTCAAACGACCTGGGCAGGTCTTCTAACGAGATGGCAGTTTAAGCCCAAAAATCCCAAAATCCGTTTTTCTCAATTTTTCTCTTCTCTAAATTCAACCTAAGACCATCCAAATAGTGTTTTAACATTTATAAACCATTTCTAATCACCCTAGATCATCCTTTAACATAATTTAGGGGTCAAATCTTACAAATTAACATGCCAAAATCATAAATCCCCAATTCTTGTCCCCAAACCCTATTAACTTGAAACCAAAGTTAACTTTCATAAAAAGACTCCTTATTAATCCGTTTTCAGATCATCAAAAGGTCTGCTTGTATATTGAATTCGTCCATCATCATTCTACATGCAAATTCCTATCCAAAACCACAAGTTTCACAATAATTCCATTGGGTGTTCTTCATCAAAATCACAAGATATAAACAGTTTTCTA
The DNA here is from genome assembly GCA_949130495.1 of Sambucus nigra. Classification (NCBI taxonomy): domain Eukaryota; kingdom Viridiplantae; phylum Streptophyta; class Magnoliopsida; order Dipsacales; family Adoxaceae; genus Sambucus; species Sambucus nigra. Next base: position 205,906,729 of record OX422217.1, read on the forward strand.
CACTATACATGAAGGAAATATTCAATGCAAATAACGACATCAAAACACTTGCCTCAGATTTGTTTCTTCTGGATTGATGTTGGTGAATGAAGGCTGATTTCTCCCCTTTCTCTACAGAATTTTCCCAAGGATGGTGATGGTGGTTGGAGGCTTCTTTTGGAGCCTCTTCAAACTCTCCCTTTAACTCCCGTAGCCCTCTAACTCAACTAATGATGATAATGGACTTAGTGGGTTCATTAGTAATATATTATTTAACCCTAAAATTCGTGGGTTTTAATTCCCCTATTTTTAAAATTACCAAAATACCCTTCTAGGTTGTCGGTTCGGCCTAAAAATGACCCGGGACCCAAACTAAACCCCCGACTAGTGTTTTCTGACTATTTCGACCCTTCCGGACACGTTGGCGCACTCGAAATGACCATTTGGTTGATAAAAATAAAATTCACTTTTTAATTCAAATAATTACATTCTTGACGCGACTGACACGCGCGTCCCAACTAAATTTCTCAAATTGTCGTATTTCAGTCTCGCGACAATTTTAATATTCAGTACTCATGAAATTTTCAATTTTAACATCATTATAATACTAACTCGCATCTTGCTAGTATTTATATCCGGATTAATTCCCAATTAATTGTCATTTAATTCAATTAATCCCTTAAATAAAAATCGATAAAATTACGGGGTATTACATACTTCCCCCCTAATAACAGAATTTCATCCCGAAATTCGGAACTAAAGAGTACTTGGTGAAAATATCTCTGGATAACGCTCGCGCATCTCATCCTCGCGCTCCCATGTGGATTCCTCGGGATTATGATGCCGCCACTGAACACATACTAATGGTACTATCTTTGACCTCAGTTTTCACTCGCTTTGGTCCAAAATAGCAATTGGCCCCTCATCTTAGGAACTATAAGGCTGAAGATCAATGTCCTCTATAGCAATGTGGGTATGGGACAAATCATCACTAAGATATTTCCTTAGGGAGGAAATATGGAACACATCATGAATCCTATGCAAGTGCTCCGGTAACCCAAGTCTATACGCAACTGGCCCAATCCGCTCGATGATAGGAAATGGCCCCACATCTCGGTGCCAGTTTCACCTTCTTCCCAAAACGCATAATCCCTTTCATAGGAGATACTCTAAGTAACACCTGGTCCCCCACTTTAAATTCTCTGAATAACCTCTTGGCATCGTCATAGCTCTTCTGCCAGTCTTGAGCTACTCGAATTCGACTTCGTATCATCTCTATCCTTGTCGAAGTATCCTGAATCACTTCCGGCCTAAGGAGTTTGTTATCCCCCACCTCTAACCAATATGCTGGGGAACGACAAGGTCTACCGTACAACGCCCCAAATGGAGCCATACCAATGGTGAACTGGTAGGAGTTGTTGTAAGCAAACTCCACCAGTGGAAGGTACTGCTCCCAACCCCCTCCAAAGTCTAGGATGCACATACGCAATATGTCCTCCAACATCTTATTTGTCCGCTCAGTTTGCCCATCAGTCTGCGGGTGATAAGCCGTACTCAACCACAATTCAGTGCCCATTGGCTCCTGGAAACTCTCCCAAAATTATGAAACAAATATCTTGTCTCGGTCAGACACGATATTTAGAGGCACACGGTGAAGTCTCACTATTTCCGTAGCGAAAATTTGGGCATACTGTCCCGTAGTGTAGTTTGTCCTTACGGGTAGAAAATGAACAACTTTGGTCAACCGGTCCATAATTACCCATATGGAGTCATGACCCCTCTACGACGTAGGTAACCCCGTGATAAAATTCATGGATATGCTCTCCCATATCCACGTCGGAACATCTAATGGCTGTAGAAGTCCTTCCAGTTTCTAATGATCCACCTTTACTAGCTGACAAGTGGCATATTTAGAAACAAACACGGAAATATATCTCTTCATCCCGCTCCACCAATACTGTCGTCTCATGTCTTGGTACATTTTATCCCCACCAGGGTGTACCGCGAACCGTGAGCCGTGCGACTCTGCCATTACCTCGTCTCGCAATTCTTCCCCTTTCGGAACAACCAGTATCCCATTGAAGCGTAATCCCCCATCTGAGCTAACGGTATAGGACTCGGCTCCCTCTACTAGTAATCGAACTATCTGCTCCTGATAGAACGAGTCAATTTCCTGGGCCTTTATCACTCTCGTAACAATCTGGGGTATAATAGTCATCACATACATGAACGATCGGTCCACTGCATCCTGGTGTCCCAAATCCTTCCATTTAGCTTTCCACACCTCGACCACTTCATCTACTGGCCTACGGCTCAACGTGTCTGCTACCACGTTAGCCTTCCCTAGGTGATATTGGATATCGAACTGATAATCCTTCACAAACTCAAACCACCGTCGCTGACGCATATTCAACTCCTTCTGTGTGAAGAGGTACTGTATAGATTTGTGGTCCGTGAACAACCAAAACTTCTCCCCCGGGAGATAATGCCTCCAAATTCCAAGGGCAAATACAACTGCCGCTAACTCCAAGTCATGGGTGGGGTAATTCTTATCGTGAGGCTTTAGCTTACGGGAAGCATAAGCTATGGCCTGACTCTCCTGCTGCAATACACCTCCAAGTCCTTGTAAGGACACATCGGTGTAGACTAGATACTCAACTCTCGATCTCGGCAATGCTGACACAGGTGATGAGGTCAACTTGTCCTTCAACTCATCGAATGCCAACTTACAGGCATCGCCCTAGATGAATGGCACACCTTTGTGAGTCAGATGTGTTAAAGGACCCGCTATCTTTGATAAACGCCGAATAAACCTCCTGTAATATCCTGCTAGGCCCAAAAAACTACTGATCTCAGTCGGTGTCGTGGGCTGTCCCCACTCCCTCACCGCAGATACTTTCCCGGGATCAACAGATATCCCCCGGTATGAAATGATATGCCCCAAAAACTGAACCTCTTTCAGCCAAAACCCACACTTCTCATACTTTACATAAAGCTCGTTCTGACGTAGTGTCTGCAAAACCTGCCTCAAATGCTCGGCGTGCTCCTCTTCTGTCTGGGAGAAAACCAGAATGTCATCAATAAAGACAATGACAAACTGGTCTAGGAACTCTCTGAACACCCTATTCATTAAGTCCATAAACACGACTGGAGCATTGGTCAATCCAAAAGGCATAACCCGAAACTCGTAGGAACCATATTTCATCGAGAAAGCAGTTTTCGAGACGTCCTGCTCCCTGATACGCAACTGATAGTATCCCGATCGCAAATCAATCTTTGAGAAGAACGAAGCTCCTCTCAATTGGTCGAATAAGTCATCGATTCGGGGCAACGGATACTTATTCCGTATCGTGACCTTATTCAACTCTCGGTAATCTACACACAACCTCAACGATCCATCCCTCTTCTTTACGAACAACACAGGGGCACCCCACGGCGAAGTACTCCTCCGAAAAAACCCTTGACCCAACAACTGCTCTATCTGATCCCGTAGCTCTCTCATCTCTGCTGGAGCCATACGATAAGGTGCGCGGGCAATAGGCCGAGTGCCCGGCATCAAATCGATCAAAAAATCTATTTCTCTACTCGGAGGTAGTCTAGGTATATCTAAAATTCATCAAAAAAATCCCTAACAAACTGGAATCTCATCGAGTGGTATCATCACTTCCTTAGAGGTCTCCTCCTTTATATAGTACAAGTGAGTGGACGATCCTCCCTTGGGGCGAGGCATCGCCACTAAAAACATCTCCTGCCCGGGAATGGAAAAAGTAATACTCCTACTGAAACAATCAATCATGGGTCGGTACGTAACTAGCCAATCTATATCAATAATCGCACCATACTCAATCATCTCTAATACTAACATATCAGCGGGTAAAGTAAACCTCCCGATCTCTATACCCACACCTCTACAAATAAGTGAAATCACAGAACCCCTACTCAATGGTGAATCTACACAAGTAGTCATGCTCTCTGCAGTGTCTAACACCCCAATAGTGTGTGAAAATCTCATGGAAATGAAACAATGTGTGGCCCCCGTATCAAATAAAATACGCCCCATAGTCCCCTGAATAGAGAACATACCCTCAATGGCAGGTGGATCATGTGGGACTGTGGCATGCTGGAGTTGATACACTTTCCCATACTGAAGCTGTCTCTGCTGAACTGGGACCACTGGAATGGGTGGTAATGCTGCCATCTGTGGTGGTGCTGGGAGGGCGGCGGGAAACATAGGCCTCTATGGCTCGTGTCGAGCACCCTGCTGCTGCTGTTGTGGAGCCCTGCCCCTATCAGGACAATCCTGGCGTTTGTGGCCAATCTTTTCACAAAAGAAGTACTTCCTCGGGAAGTTTCCCCCCTCACTGTCTCTGCTGCCCATGGCCCTGATGGCGGTTACCATTTCTCCCCTGGCCGTGCTGTCTCTACTGAAACTGATGGTGTTGGCCCTGCTGGCCCTGATGGCCATTACAAAAACCTCCCTGTCCATTTTTGAAACTCCCAGATCTGAACCTCTTAGAATCCCCCTGCTGGGAACCCTGATCTCCCTACTTATGCTGAACCTGAGTAGATTGTGCCCCTCTGGCACCATTTCCCCCTATCCTGCCCTGATGGCTGGACTCTCCTGATCTCTTACTCTCAGTCATGTGAAAGCGGTGATCCTAGCAATGAAGTAGTGCCGCGTTAACCACATTAGAATAAGTGGCCAACGAGAGGTTTTCCAATAAGTGCTGACGGATCCTCCAAGTCAATCAATCCATGAACTTCTGAATCTTCTTCTCCTCAGTCGGAATCTCATTGGGAAAAATGTTCAAGAGATTAGTGAACTCGGCCTCATACTCAGCCACGGTCTTCCTCTCCTGCTTGAGGTTCATTAACTTTCTCCTCATTTCGGTGTGAACAGCTGATGGAAAATATTTGCAGTCGAACCGCACCCAGAACTCCTGAATAGAAAGGGCGTCTCTCTCCTCCATGGTGGTAAGGGACTCCCACCACTGCAATGCTGATCCTAATAGCTTGAAAGTAGCCAGTATCTATTTCTGAACATCCATCCACTCGTACATCCTTAAGTGCCTTTGAATATCCTTCCCCCACTGACAGGACACAATAACGTCGGAGCTACCTGCAAACTCCGGAGCATGTGCTTTTTGAAAAGCATCACGAACACGTTCCCAAGAAGATGGGAATGTATGAGCCTAAACTGGCGCAACTATGGGCGCCTGGGGTGGTGCCTGCTCCATAACTGCGAGGGCGGCATTTACCGCTTGGGCTACAATAGCAGCAACCTCTGCGGCATTCATGGTGCCCTGAACTGGTGCAGGCTGTGGCTCGGGCTGAGCATCCCTAGGAACTCGCTGTGCACGTTGTGGAGGCATCTGAAATGAGAGTAAAGTCTTATAAGTTCTCAGTTATTATCTCAAAATAGCTGAAGAGCGAAGCAAATACAAAATAATATAACAGTCCTAAAATATAGGGCTCTATATCAAAGAAAGCTCAGCGAAAACATAACAAGCCGTACAGATCCTAAGGACACTAGAACATGATGCTCTGATACCACCTGTGACACCCCGACTAATTAAATACCGGGTAGCTACTCCTTTATTAAATTAATACAAAATGCCAAGTTGGTTCAGTTCATAGCATCACTGTCGAAAACGTTTTAACAATTACTAGCCACCTAATATTTAAAAAGTGAGTTATCAATTTTAATGAAATCCGATTAACATGCAATAATTAAATTATGAAATGCTAACATAACCACCACAACATAATGACAATGGAATAACCATAAAATAGAAATGAGTTTGGAGGGATACTCCTCACAACAATCCAAATACAGGAATAAACAAATACTAAGTCTGCATCACTAAATTAATTACAACCCAAAAATATGATATAACTGGATAAATAAAGTGTCTAAAAGAGATGGGTCGACATGCCCAACAGATGAGGAACATCTAGTAACATAGAGTCAAGATCGAAAGTGGAGGCGTCTACTGTCAAAGTCCTGTAACTTCCACGGCAGCTATAGTCCGTCACCTGAATGGAAATCCTATGGATGGTGTCCTTGTGGCTGGGCACCTAAAAGGTTTTACAAAAAATAGATTTGAAAGCAAACGGGTCAGAGCCCGATTGTGGAAAAACAGTTTAAAATATATCAAGTGTTTAATATCATTAAATAGTGAATATAAAGTACATGATAGTGTGTGCACTCACATGAGTTCCTCACCTCTCAACTAATTGTGCACTCCTATCGTACCCGTACCTATTGTAGTTATTCCCATATTTAACTAGTCCAATACAAAATCTAACATTACTATACGATTCCCAATTCAATTCCTAACATCTTATTTTAAACAGAGTGTTTCACTTTTCTACACAGTTTCCCATATTAGTACTACTAATTACTAGAGATCTTCCATTTTATCTTTACAAAACGTTGTTATTATTTATACTCACATTTATACATGACAGTTCATTTCAATTAACAGTATATTATACTCATCATAAATATACAATACTAGCACCCCGAGACTAAGTTGCGGTGCACACATACTCTTTTATCCAATCCCGATACGTCACGTACATAAGGACCACGCATTCCAAATCTCTTAGGAATCGTTCTCAATTAACAACAATCACACATAATGGATGAGAACATAGTTCACATCACACGGGTTACGCGCATACCTACGCTCTCATGATCATCAGACTTATTAACTTCTCAATAAGTCCTTCTCTGACTTATGTCATCGAGGTACCAATCTAAATCCCCTCGTAGGTACACAAAGATTAGATGGCCCAGATCGAACGCCGACCTCCCATGATAGCAAGTACGGTAGGTATGTTATACACAGATAACTACATATACTAAGCATCCGCACATCTTAGATATCTCAACATATTAATTGAGGTATACTTCTCATTCATGTATCATCATTTAATATCATACTCTTATAAGCTCCCGGTTTATATACATTAAAGTTGTCAACTCTTCTCACATCGTAATTAAGTACTCGTTTCCAAATCCACAAAGGTCATCCGGTTTACTATAAGATCCTAAGTTTTACTCCTCAACATACCCCAATTCTCACAACTATACCCACTAGTTAATAGGGGAAGGTTATCTCTCCATTTAAATAAGTCTACGGAACATTTGAAATAAAAACAGGCCAAAAAGGCCATTATGTCAACTCGTTAGAAGTCTCGTTCGAACGAGGTCGTTCAAACGAGTGTCGTTCGAACGAAAGGCTTCGAATGCACTACCAACTCGTTAGAAGGGATACTGTCATCTCGTTACAAGCTCGTTCGAACGACCTTGGCAGGTATTCTAACGAGATGGCAGTTTAAGCCCAAAAATCCCAAAATCCGTTTTTCTCAATTTTTCTCTTCTCTAAATTCACCCTAAGGCCATCCAAATAGTGTTTTAACGTTTATAAACCATTTCTAATCACCCTAGATCATCCTTTAACATATTTTAGGGGTCAAATCTTACAAATTAACATGCCAAAATCATAAATCCCCAATTCTTGTCCCCAAACCCTATTAACTTGAAACCAAAGTTAACTTTCATAAAAAGACTCCTTATTAATCCGTTTTCAGATCATCAAAAGTTATTTTTGTATATTGAATTCATCCATGATCATTCTACATGAAAATTCCTACCCAAAACCACAAGTTTCACAATAATTCCATTGGGTGTTCTTCATTAAAATCACAAGATATAAATAATTTTCTACACTATACATGAAGGAAATATTCAATGCAAATAACGACATCAAAACACTTGCCTCAGATTTGTTTCTTCTGGATTGATGTTGGTGAATGAAGGCTGGTTTCTCCCCTTTCTCTAAAGAATTTTCCCAAGGATGGTGATGGTGGTTAGAGGCTTCTTTTGGAGCCTCTTCAAACTCTCCCTTTAAACTCCCGTAGCTCTATAACTCAACTAATGCTGATAATGGACTTAGTGGGTTCATTAGTAATATATTATTTAACCCTAAAATTCGTGGGTTTTAATTCCCCTATTTTTAAAATTACCAAATTACCCTTTTAGGTTGCCGGTTCGGCCTAAAAATGACCCGGGACCCAAACTAAACCTCCGGCTTGTGTTTTCTGACTATTTCAACCCTTCTAGACACGTTGGCGCACTCAAAATGATCATTTGGTTGATAAAAATAAAATTCACTTTTTAATTCAAATAATTACATTCCTGACGCGACTGACACGCGCATCCTAACTAAATTTTCCAAATTATCGTATTTCAGTCTCGCGAAAATTTTAATATTCAATACTCATAAAATTTTCAATTTTAACATCATAATCAAATACCAACTCACATCTTGCTAGTATTTATATCCGGATTAATTCCCAATTAATTCTCATTTAATTCAATTAATCCCTTAAATAAAAATCGATAAAATTACGAGGTATTACATAATTATTTTGATTTTGATTCGAACTCAAAAGAGGTTCTGAGTACCTATTGATATGTTAAATTAGGATTGGGTGTTAAGTTTCCCATTGAACTATGTTTGGAGTTACCTAAGCTATGATTTGGGTCCTTTAAGGTAAATTTCCACCTAACATTACGAAAATCTACAAAACTAACAATCTAAACCTCAAATATTATTTCATTAATTAGCCTAATCACCTATTATCAAACTCTAGCCACACTTGTGAGATTCTAGATATTTTTTATTACAAATAAAGTTTTTCACCTATACCAAAATTTGATTTTACTGAATAAAATTATTTAGTCTAAATTACTTGAAGTTAATGATTAATAAAAGAGGCAATAAATCCAATCACACAAGGATTTATAGTGAAGACCCTTATGATTAAATCCATTATCACCCTAATCCACTTATAATAGCCCTAGTACTTAAACTAATGTTTACATGTCTTATTAAGGACATGTGCATGTCTTACATATATGATGACGTTTTGTCCCATTTTGTCACTCCCTTGCATTATGCCCCTCTACCTCTACCCGTAACAACAATAATGCTTATGTCCCAGAATTAGATGCACATTCTCAAATGCCTCAGTATTTAGTGATCTTAATTGATGATGATCAGCCGATATGTAATCAACGTGCTATCTTCTTAGATGTAGAAGATCTCACAGTGTTTTTAAACCTAAAGTCTACTTTGATTGCATGGAGTTGATATGATCTCACAAACAAAAGTGATTATTTGAAAACTAAATTAGGGCTTTGGAAAAAATAGGCTTCATACTTTAAAAGATGCATTTCAAAATGTATGTAGAGTTTAGAAATAAACGAGGTTTAATTAAATACATTTTTCAAGATAAAGTATCTCATTTGTACTAGGGAGCCATCGTTCGAATGATAGGTGCTCATTTATTTTTATCGAGGCTCAATATTTGAAAAAATTTATCCCTTGTTTGAACCCAACTTCGATAGGGGTAACTTCATTTGAAGCTTATTTCGATCGAGGTAATAAATTCAAAGACTCTGCGACACAAAGTTATGTCCCATTTTTGTTTTTATCCCGAATATCCAAAGGGGGTATTTGTAATGATATGTTCTACATCAATCTACCTGTCCCAATATATCAATACCACAAGCCCCATATGTACTGCACAGTTAAACACATAACTCGTGAAGTCCTAAAGGTATATATATCTATATATATATATATAGAGAGAGAGAGAGACAGACTCTCACTCACATAATAAGTTTACATACCGATTTTTTTTAAATAGTAAAACAATTACTTTTGAGTTGAATTTTTTATATGTTATTTAAACATTTCAAGGGACCCATATAAAATAAATCAACTCAAAATAACCTTTTTTTGCTATTTCTAAAAATTTGGTCAAACTTTCATAGATTTTAAAGTACTTTAAAAGTTGTGCAAATTTGGCCAATTTTTTAAAAATAGTAAAAAAAGATTATTTTGAGAAGATTTTTTTATATAGCTCCCTTGAAATGTTTAAATATCACATAAAAAATTCAACTCAATTTTTTTTAATATTTTATTAAAATAGGTTTGTACCAGCAAGTATATAAACTTGGTATGTATGAGAGTCTACCTCTCTCTCTCTCTCTCTCTCTCTCTCTATATATATATATATATATATATATATATATATATATATATATATATATATATATATATATATATATATATATATACTCCCACTAAATATATACTCCCTCTCTATCCCGAAATTTCTCCCTATTTATGTCTCAAATACACAAAATAAGATAAAAATAACTATCACAAACCAATCCAATCAGGCAAATACAAATTGTTAATATGCTTAATGAGATAAGTGATAGAAAATCATAGATATACGAACATGGTCAACCATAAATCAATATAGAATATGTAGGAGGGTACTTTAGATTATATATGGAGGCGTAACCCCTATTGAGTATGGTAATGACAAGTTAATTGGCCAAAGCATTGGATTAATGATGGAACACATAAACATGAACCCAATGAAGATAGACTCAGCGTAAACTCACAAAGCTCTCGTGTCTAACTTAGGAAATAGTAATGAACTTTAGAAGTAACTTAGCTAGAGGGAGAGAGAAGTAAGCACCCTAGATACACCTTGGTAGGCAGGTAGAAACACACCAAAACACCCTCAAGAATCTCTGTCAAGTATTAAAAGCTTCGTAATAAATAACAATGGTGAGTGAGTAAACTCTATGGTTTACAATAACTCTCTCTGGTGTGTATTCTCTCTCGCAATAACTTCTGAACTCTCCAAAAGTTCCTTCTTTCCTCTAAGGTGGTTGGGGTCCTTAAAAAGCCCCCCACACCACACCCGAGGCAACTCAGTCATTAAAACTATGACAAGACATCCCTCATACTTTATGTCACAACACTAAATACCTGATGCACAAGCTGTCTCCACGTCATAAACATTAAATTGCAAGACATGCCTTTTGCCTAACCACCGTGTGTCAGGGGACTGTTGTCGCAGAGGTGGCTTACCAACTGCCTGACAGCCCCAAATACCACGGTGGTCTACTCAAGTGCATGTCTGACATTGTTTAAATGGCTAGTGACATCACCCACAGTAGATGTGACATTAAGTAGAGGGTTGTTTGGTCCATAACTCAAATCCCGATGGAACTCCAAGCTACTCCGCTTGAGGTTCCATGGTCAGGGTCCTTCGGTGTTTTACCAGATGTATCTAAGATTGTCAGGACAAGCCCCAACGGTGCCTTACTTCTCAATCCTCCAAACCAAGTCCCTCTAAAGTTCCCACGGTGAGGTCATTCGATAGAGCATGACAGCTCTCCCAGGCCCTCCCAAGTCTGGTCTCTCGCAAGTACCGTTTGACTTCACACTAAAACTCTTTATTATTCTCGTTAAATCATTACAACCGTTATAGCTTACAGTAAATGTAACCAAAGATACAATATGACTAACACAACAAGCTGAAGTATGAGTTGCCACGCTTGAGTTGCCACGCTAAGTTGCCACGCCAAGCTGCCTCGCTAAGTTGCCATGCCAAGCTGCCTCTATTGCGTTAATCCTCAAACACTATTGCTAATTAGGGAATTATCCCTAATCTCAGGATTACCTTCAAGCCCCCTCTACAGAATATCATATTAATATCCTAACATGACCAAAACAAATAGAAATATATAAAAACAAATACAAGTGGATAATAAGTGCAGCATAACGTCAAATCTATGCACTCTCACACATGATATCTAAACAGAATATGAATGAACTCAAAGCACAGGAAAGTTGGTTAAAACCCACTTATGTTACATACAAACCCTTTTATGCAACCCATAATTGATAATAATTAAAAGTCAACTATAATGTAAAATGTTGATTGTTCATAAGTTCATGTCGATTAAGACCTAAATTATACCTCTTACATTAACAATTAAATTAGGGAAAAAATCATTTGCTAGATGGAAATGTACAAAACCACTGGTCGTTAACTTATAACTCCTTAAAACATGTGATTATATATATATATATATATATATATATGTGTGTGTGTGTGTGTGTGTGTGTGTCTGTGTGCGTGTGTGATTTTTATTCTTCAGGAGTATGAATTTGAATAGATAATTCATTTTTTATTATTTTCATTCATTAGAAAAAAAATATAAGTTTCTTAGAAATGGTTACTAAAACCCCATTTGGCAACACCTACAAAATATTTTCTCATATTTTCTAATTTATCTCACACATAATGATTTTTATGAGCACGTCCAAAATATCTAGCAAATAAAATATGACCCATTTGAGATAAAACAAGTTCGTGTAAAAGTTTTAGATTAAAATTGAGAATACACCCTTGTCAACTCGTGTACGTGTGCACGATATTGCAATGACCACAACATAGTCAAAATGAATCATTCTTGGAGAACATCATAGGAGTTATTAATCAAAACATGCATAGGTTAGCATTACCTTCTTAATAGTCTAATACAAGAATAAGGAAAGAGATAGCAAGATATGTTACATAAATCATTAATCGTCTCGGTACTAGTTATCCACAAAATGAACAAAACACAAAATATTTTTGTATTTGCTTAAATGTTTTCTCAAAACAAAAATATTTTTGGGTTTTCATAAATGACTCAAAAGAAAAAAAAAATTGATTTTTCATTTATAATACCAAGACATTGTATATATGGTAGATACCTAGATAGGATACCAATAAATGTGTAGAGAACTCATAATAATCCTAAACCTAGAAAATATAAGCTTCAAACTTAGTGAATGCTTCAAGCCCTTATGGATTTCATTATTTTCTCATACCTAGTGGAATTAAGAGGTTTGTTAAGTATGTCTGCAAACTGAGAATGAGTAGGAACATAACTAAAATACACCATGTTCCCTTTAATAAGATCACGAATAACTTGGTAGAAAATACCTATGTATATTTTCCTAGAGTGCTAAATAGGGTTACGGGAAATGTTAATAACACTTGTATTGTCGCAATATATTATCAAGGTATCTCTATCTATCCCATAATCATAATCATAATGCATATTCTTTATCCCAAAGAGTTGAGTATAATAACTCTCGACTACTATGTATTCAGCCTCAACGGTAAAAAATGAGATAGACTTTTTCTTCTGGTTATGAATAGAAACAAGCGTACTTCTAAGGATGTGTGTTTTCAAACAAGTGTTCAACTTAAACAAACCTAGGGCTGAATAGGTTTGATTTCCATGTTTTTTGCTTTTTACTATGCCAAGAAACAAGTTACAAGTGCACTTCGTAAATAAAAACACTCATATTCTATTTGCTTCTTGTTATGCCAAGAAACAAGTGCACTCGCTAAATAGAAACACCCACTTGTGGTGCTCTTACGATCGTCAACATCTCTGGAACAATCGGCATCGATGTATGACTGATGTGAGGTTTTGGTATCAAAAGAATACAAAATTCCATGTTGAGGAGCCCCACTCGCAATTTTATTATCCCCTTCATAACTAGTAAGTGACTCTCCTAAGGGGATAACCTGAAACCTCACGCAAACATCAACACTAAAGGCATTGTCAAGATGCCTCACAACAGAATAGAAAAGACTCCTAATCATACTAAATAGAGTGTTTTGGTACAACCCTTTTGTAATAACCCATATTTTAATAATTTAATTATGAGCAGTTATAACACAATGTAGTTATGTTTTGTGCAAGGTAGATTTTAATTGGGCAAATTATTTAGCAATGATGCAAATATTTAATTTTTAAGGATATATTAATGTAAGTATTAAATCTATGTTAAAACTTCAAAAGTAATTTTAAAGTATATATGTATTAGTATGAGATAATTATTTCGAGTACTGTTAAATAAAGAGTTTAATTTCTCTTAGTGATTTTAGCTAAGTAGTTAGCCAAAATTAGATGTGATAAATTTTAGGTGACTAACTTGAGTGGCATTAAGTTAGGAGTTAAATGCATGAATGGATTGAAAATTATTGGAGTATGAGGTTTTAAGAAGAATTAAGAATGAGGGTTGTAGGGTAAGTAAAAAATAGATAGGGGTGGGGGGACACCATATTGGATTTTCCCAATTGCTATAACGGGATGACCCAACTGCTATAGCGGTCTAGTTCGGCTAGTGTCCCCGTTTGATAACATTTCAAAATATAAAATTTCTTTATTTAATCCAACCATTGTTAGAACAAAATGTGCCCAAGGAAAATAATCATCCATGTGTTGTCCTTTCTCTCACCAATTTAAATAAGTGGTTTAAGCCAATGTTAGATCATCCAACCAAGTATTTGAGAGAAATAAATAAAGTTCTTATTTCTGATAATGCAAAAAATAAACCAAAATGAGGGCATTTGAGAGTGTATAACGTAGTGTTTTGGTGCACTTCTAGATTATTAATACAAAGAAAATTTTATTAGGAGTGCAATTCAATCTAGAAAGTTCTTGGGCCCTTGAGGGCAACTTTGGAGGTGGGGATTTTCTCTCCACACCAAGTACCATTTAAGGTTTGGACTCCAAGTAGGTAGGGGTTTGGTTCCTTACAAGTCTAACTATACTTAAGGATATATGCATATATTTATCAACAATAATTGCATATATAAAAGGGATTTAAGTGTGGATTATACACATGTTTGCGAATGTTAATTATTTTGCACATTTGAAATAAATGGGGAAATGTAAATTAAGGGTTGTGTTTAAAATAAAATTCTAAACATATTATTTAAACGCCAGACTTTTTTAAATTTGTTATTTGGGGCCAAAGGGTGCTATAAATTATGTTTTCAATTCTTAGACTTCGTAATAATGGTTTTCACTAAAAACGCTCATGGAATTATAGTTTGGACCCTAAACTTATTAGAAAGTGCTATTTTGACCCTAAAAATATATTTTTAGCAAATATTTTTAAAATACCACACGAAGCTTATATATTTAAAAAATAGCCCCTGCACTTTTTCAATTTAAAAAAGAATCCTTAGATTTGAATATTTACAAATGACCCCAAACTTTTACAAAACCCAATAACTTATGGGAAATTACAAAACAACCCTTGGATAGTCGTAAAATATCCCTTGAAAAATGATGAATGACATTTACATACTGAGCAGGAATTCCGATGACTTAGGTCCCACTCAATCACATGATATCGTAATTCTAATTCTAGTACAATTGATTAGTTCACAATCTTGATAGGGAGTTGAATTTCTATCAGAGCCATTATGTGGCCATCCGGGTCGAATTCCTCTAGTGTAGGCTCGAGCCTCAAAGTTGAGTCGAAGGGAGGAAAAGGTTCCCCCCTCTCCCTTTATCTATTCCTTTTTATTATCCTTGCGCCTGTGGGTGGTTTCAGGATATGGAAGTCCACTTTCTTCCATTCGTGTCAGCATCTCGTGGTCTAGCCTCGGATATAAAATTGGTCGTCAGATGTAGATAACACGAAACGATGGAGTCGCCATCTTATTTTCCTCAAAACACACAAAAAAATATCATCGTATCGAGAGAAAGATATCAAGGTCAAACTGATGCCTACAAAACCAAGTGATTCGAAGATCTGGGGACTAAGTTATAGAGTGGAAAGATGTTAGGAACCCGTTCCACCCTTTCGGTATCTCATGGGATATGCTAATATTCTCCTTTTTCTTTGTGATGTGTGTGTACTTGTGTATAATATAGATAAGGGGAGAATAAAATCATCTGCCTCGCTTAATAGAATGAACAATGCGAACTCATTCATAGGAGTGTACCCAAAAATAGTCAAAAACATATGATGTAAGTGTTTATCGAATCACGAATCGCTATGAAAGAACGAATGTGCACGTTGGTCGAGACACAAATATTCAAGACTCCAAGACTCACGAAATAGGCATAATGTAATATAAAGAGGCTTAAAATGAAAAGGAAGGACTCGACTCTCTAGATTGGCCCAAGACGCCTATGTAGCCCAAAGGGCATCAAAGTCCACATAGTTCGAAAATAGCATAGGGGTGGGGTTCATCCCCTAAATCCAAATGTAGGACTCATTTGTTAGTGTTTCTTGCGAAAAATGTGTCCAAATGTGAAAGTGTGAGAAAATGGAAGTCTTACTTTTGGAAATTATGAATAAACACCGTTTTTGTCTTTTTTGGATTTTTTGTGAAAATAGTTTGTGTGAAATACTAATAGTAAAAATTAAATATTATTTGATGTGAGATAATAAACAAAACTTGAAGATATCATAAAATGAGAATAAAGTGAATAATAATACTAAATTGAGTAAACTAGAAAAGGGGCGAGGAACGGACCTCCTTGTAGATCCTTGTGTCTGAATTTAGAATGTAAGTATGCTAATTTTTATAGTGCTATGAAGGTAATATGGTAGGATGAGGTGGATGGCTAAGTAAGGAAGAGAGGTGAGGAAATGTTAGAAAATGGACTTTTTTGGAAAAAAAGGAAGGCTCTGGTTTTTAAGAGAATGCTTTCTGACTACAGAAGGGGGCCTCCGTCCAAGGGTGAGTTCATAGCCCTTTAAAACTACTAATTTGGGTTGAGGGTGCCAATTAACATGGACTCTAGAATATCTATCAGTATAGATACTGGCGTGTTGAGCAAGGAAAGTAATCCATGCCGATAGGCAGGGGGTCTGGGGTGCCTATAGGCAGTCCAGAACGGACTTTTCAAAAAAATAGGGATAAAATGCTAACTATGAGTGTGAATCATGAATGGTCGAGAACATAGGAAAGAAAATTCAGAATCCTTCAATAATCCATTGAGCCACTCCCAAGTCCAGGAGTTTACCGAAGTCAAACGGGGCTGGAGATCACTTGATGGTCTCTTAGCATGTGGTTTTTTTAGAGGAAATCGGGTTGTTCTTGAAAATTGTTAGGTTGATTCATGCATGAAATGGACCATTGACAAGGGAATTCAGTGCCCTTTAAGATTTCATTTATCTTCGCTCAGTTTGGAAAGTTGAACAGGGTCAAACGGTGCAAGAAAGAGTCCAATGGACCTTGGGAGTAAAATGTATCGTTCGTGAAAATCGTGAGGCAAATTTTTACACAGGATGGACTGTTGGAAAGGGGATTAAAAACCGTTCAAGGTTTCTTTGAGCGTAACTCAAGTTAAAGAGTTGAAAGGAGTCAAAAAGGGCCCAAGAGTGCCCCGTAGCCTCTAGATCGGTACTTGGATTAAAACGGATCATTCATACAGACCGTGAGGCTGATTCACGCTTGGGGTAGACCTTTGGAAAGGTAATTCAAAGAAATTTAAGGTGTCATTGAGCTTCACTCAGGTATAAGAGTTGACCACGTCAAACGGGGCTCGGGAGCACCTAGTGGCCTCCAGAACTGTACTCGGAGTATGACCTATGGTTTATGGTGAGCGAATGAGTGTTAAGGACCTAATTAGGTGCTTAAGGAGGGTCCTAGGATGGGGATTCTACAGAGTCCCTCAACGTGAGATCTTGGAACAAGTGAATGCCATTGAAAGATAGACACCGTATCGATGATGGAAAAGAGAATTGAGGTTGAATCTGTATACTTAGGGAATGAAGGTGACCGATTTGGATGGTTGAGGTCAGTTATTTGGACCTATAGAGGGCTTAGGTCGATCCTGCTAACCTAGAGTTGGGGTGACCAATTCAACAAGTTGAGGTCAATTCTGAGGACTGAAATATTGAGATGATCAATTCTGCGAGTCGAGGTCGATTCTGAGGACTTAAAGATTAAGATGATCAATTCTATGGGTCGAGGTAAATTATGAGGATCTAAGGATGTAGCGATTTATTCTATGGGTCGAGATCAATTCTGCAGACCTTAAAGATGTAGTGACCGATTCTGCAATTTAAGGTTAATTTCGAGGACCAAAAGTTGTGATGACCAATTCTGTAGGTTGAGATCAATTTTGAATACCTAAATTTATAGCGATCAATTCTGCGAGTCAAGGTTAATTTTTAGGATCTGATGTTATGACGACCAATTATGCGGGTCAAGGTCAATTCTGTGGACCATAAGAGGGATGAAAAATTCATTGAGGCGAGGTTAATTCTGTAGACCACTAGTTATAGCAACCGATTTTGTTGGTCAAGGTCAATTCTACGAACCTAAAGTTGGGGTGATTAATTCTTCGGGTCTAGGGAAATTCTGCAAACCTTATGTTGTGATGATCAATTCTGCAGGTGAGGCTAATTCTATGAACCTTATGATGTGATGACCAATTCTGCGGGTCAAGATCAATTCTACGAACCTTAAGAGGCATGCCCAATTTAGGGGCTCGAGGTTAATTTTGCAGAACTAAAGTTTGGGTGACCAATACAGTGAGTCGGGTTAACTATGAGGTCCTGAAGTTAGGAGGACCAACTCTGCAGGTCGAGGTCAATTCTACGGATCTCAGGTCAATTTTACGGATCTTTAGATGGATGACCAATTCATTCAATCGAGGTAAATTATGTGGACTTAAAGTTATAGCGACCTATTTTTTGGGTCAAGGTAAACTCTACAGACCTAAAGTTAGAGTGACCAATTATGTGGGTCGAGGCCAATTGTGATGTGACGACCAATTTTACGGGTCGAGGTCAATTGTGATGACCAATTGAGGGCATCAAGGTTAATTATGTGGACCTAAAATTGGGTGACAACTTCAGTGAACTGAGGTTAATTCTAAGGACCTAAAGTTATGACGAAAAAATTCTACGGGTCGAGGTCAATTTTGCGGACCTAAAGATATAATGACCAATTTTATGCGTCGAGGTCAATTTTGAGGACCTAAAGTTGTGACGACTAAATTTGTGGGTTGAGGTCAATTCTACGGACCTAAACATATGGTTTACAGGGAGTAGCTCCGCCGAGGAAAGTGTAGAGGGTTTTGATGGAGGCGCAATGTGGCTTTTTAGTTTCACTGGGGAAAGCGTAAGGGGTTTTGGTGCAGGCACCTTTGGTTTTCCTGGGGAGTATGCAGATGATAAAAGTTGGTTCCGTTGATCCAGCTGGATGTTTATGAGAGTTTGTAATTAGTTCAGTGCTTCACCATGATTTTTTCTTCGGAGAAAAGATGCTCTGGACTTTGTCGGGATTTTTCAGGAATTTTTAGGATTTTTATGGCCAATTTTCATTTTTTTGGCATTTTGGAGATGAATTTTTCAGGGTAATACTGATGGGAAAGCCTAGGGAGGTGCCTATCAACATAGGGCACATACTCCTAGGCTTCTCAGGGAAGGGGAAAGGTCATTCTCAATAAGCATGATTAAGGGCTACCGATCGGCATGCCCCTTGGACTTCTATAAAAAGGGGGCGACCTCTCCTCATTTTTCACACCTTCCAGTAAGTGAATATCTTACTTTCTCCCTTTAGAAGTTTTTTTTGAGTTACTTGTTTCTCAATATCTCAAATGGAGGGTATTTCCAGTAATGCTAATAGTGAGTGGGTGTCAGTTGACGACTAGTCATGTTTGGAGTGTCAAGCTATGGTGTCACTTGATTTGGGAAATGAAAATGCCAACAAATCCTTTGATTTGGCGACTGATGAGATGATTTTCTCGTGCGAGCCCATACACCACTATTTGGTGAGTGTGAAGAACCTTAACGTCTATGTGAGTATTTATCTTTTGGTTTTCTATTTTTTCTTTTTCTTTTTGTTCTTGGGCTAATGAAGGATTTTTCTTAGTTTCTTGTAGACTGACATTGCTTTTTTGAGCATTTGGTCCTAGGGGATGACCGGGATGAAGGATATTTGGGACCATTTTTCAGAGGCGGTGAAGTGGATGGTGTCGTCCATCGGGTTTTGCACATTGGAAGGTGCACTGGATGAAATGCCACACTCTTATATAGTGTTGTGTGTTCTTAGTGAGAGGTGGTGGGATACGACCCACACATTTCATCTGGGGTTTAGGGAGATGAATGTTACTCCCTTGTATGTCTAGCAGTTGACGGGTCTCAATTGCGTTGGTTATCAGATTGTGCTGGACTATACTCTGTGGGTCACGAAGGCGGCGGTGCGAGCTGCCATAGGGGATGTTGGTGGAATCTTATTGGGAGATTTTATATGTATTTATATGTTGAAGAAGACTTTTTTTCTTAATGGATTGATGACACAGATGCTCTGTAGGTGATACAGGAAGCTCTCTTATTTATCTTGCTCTTGTTGGGAGGTTTTGTGGTGGCGACGAGTGGCGACGTAGTCAATCTCTAGTTTTTTTTCCCATATTCAAGGATTATTTTGGACGTCCATCTCTATGATTAGGGGAGCTTCACTCTTTAACGTAATACCCCATATTTTGTAATGATTTTTAAATGTGGGATTAATTTAAATAATGGAAAAAATGTAATTGCAGATTAATCCGGATTAAAATAAATATTAATTAGCGAGATAAGGGTTAATGTATATTTATATTGAATAAAATAAATATTAATTAGGAGATAAGGGTTAATGTTTATTTATATTGAATATTACTTAGTGATTGAGTAATAATAATGATGTGAGAAGATTAAACTTGTCGTGAGTAAAAAATACGGTAATTATGATAAATTTAGTCGGGACGCGCATGTTAGTCGTGTCAGGACGTAAATTGGGAAATAAAATGTAATTTCATTTTTGTAATTCATGTTGTCATTTTGAGTGCACCAGTGTGTCCAGAAGGGTCAAAATAGACTTAATTGAGTACCCGGGGATTATGTTCGGGTCTCAGAGACTTTTTAGATTAATTGGGACTTATTTAGGTGACTTTTGGACTTTTTAATGGTATATGAAAAGGCAAAAACGGGATTACACTTATAAAATGAAAGGTTTGGGCTTAGAGCAGAGTCATTTTTATAAAACCAAATGTTAAGAGAGTTATACAAAGAGTTAGAGAGACAATGAAGAGAATTGAGAAGAAATTTCAAGAGTCTAAAGGAAGATTTGAAGAATTTGTGCAAGAACATACATAGAGTATCATCATCAAAGTGTAAGTCAAAGAGAGGGGACTAGAACCATATATTTATTCTTTAATGGATCAGACCTACATTAAAAGTCAAGTGTTTAATCATGCAAATTTATAGCATATATAATATCCATGTAAGAGTAGGTTGAATTAATTATGAAATTCATGTGATTTGGATGAACTTTGGAAGGCATATATCATTATCTTGGGTGAAATTAATATAGAATAGGATCATCCAAATAGGTAGTATGAAACCTACGAAATTATATTGAATCTTGATGAAGAAATCCGGGTTTTATGGCTATAATTGAATTGTTGAACAATTTCTTGAATTCTAATAAGTCTATGAAATTGGGTAAATTAAGCCGTCATTTTATAAATAATTTGTAAAACCTACGTGTGATAAAGCTTCGAATAGATGCTCAAATTCCAATCATGAAATTATTTAATTAGATTCAATTTTTGAATCAATTTAATTCATCCCTTAACATCAACTTGCTATGTGCGTGCAATGTAAAGCCAACATAAATAAAACATGCGACACAAAATTCAGGAAATATACCCTCAGGGCAAAACCTTTTTATTTCACTATAATTGTAAATCTCAACTTATTTGGTTACAATGAAATACAGTAGGCTGACACATGAATACACGTAGATGTCGATCGACGTCGTCAACAAAATTCAGCAATCCACAAGAACCGCAATCCTAACTTCAGTAAAAATCCACACGTAGTGAACCTCAATGACACGTAGCCATATGATGTAAATATCCTCTACACAAAAGTATGAACACCATTAAAGTGTGTTATCAAAATCCAAAAACAATTGACATGAATAATTGGGACCTTTTTGAATTGAAAACAAAAGAGATTAAAATCTAAAAGAAGAAGCCAAAAGGTTTTGCTGATTTTGCAATGTTTGCAGAATGTAAAAACGTACACACTTCTTAAGGAAAATGGAGTTGAGGTGTCCATTAAATAGAAAACATAAGGTGGTGGGTCGCTCAAATGAGATGGACTGTCGTTTGAACGAAATCCAGTGTCGTTTGAAGGACAGCTGAAACTTCGCGTGACATGGGATGTCGTTTGAACGACTTACGTTGTCGTTCGAACGAGAGTAGTAAAATCCAATATTTTTTTCCTTTTCTTTTTCTTGTTAAATGCA
Organism: Sambucus nigra; assembly: GCA_949130495.1. Taxonomy (NCBI): domain Eukaryota; kingdom Viridiplantae; phylum Streptophyta; class Magnoliopsida; order Dipsacales; family Adoxaceae; genus Sambucus; species Sambucus nigra. The sequence goes on from OX422217.1 coordinate 205,928,707, forward strand.
CCGCCTCAAAAACTCCAAAAAATTATAGTTTTTGACAAAAAACATTTAAAGCTCCGCTCCAACACTTAGAAAATATTTTATGAAAAATATCCTAAGTGAATTATTAAGGAATTAAAACACAACTTTACCAAATTGATTTTGCGGAGGCTTGATTGTTGATAAGGCTTGGTATTCGAACCATCTCATTGCATATTTCATTTTGAACAACTTCGACAGTTGTAGCTGTATATGACATACTTAATTGTGTCGGACTATGTCCTTGCAAATCTCCCCATATGTCTATGACGGTACAAAATAAAAAATATTCAAATTATCAATATCAAAATGACCTATAAAAATCTACCCTCCCATAAACTCTAAAGCGGAATGATAAACTGTCAAGTCTTCAAACTTTGCTTCAACAATCAAATCTTCAAAACTTTAAGATTTTCTGATCAGTTTGTGCAATCCAAAAATCTTCAATTATACCTACACACATGAGAGAAAGTAAATACCTCATGAAGTATCGAGTTTGAAATGATATAAAGCATAAACATGAAAGCATAATCAAATTTACCCCATACTTAAACTATCCCATAAAATCAAAATTCGTCCTCCCCCTTTTTATTTGTCCGAAATATACAAGGAAAAGAATAAAACACATAAATCAAATCGGGGTGTCATGGTAAACAAGGCAAATAAACTATTGTTGATTTTTCAGATTTTTCATACAAAAATGCAAAAATGATGTTGCAAAAATCACGCACCATGAATTTATACTAAGATAACCAAATCGTGGATACATAATGAATGGATGTAAACAAATTCTATAGGAAAATCGAATCAATCATGACATGTGTGCACGATGCATAAGTGTACTCCTAATGAATGAACATCAAAATAGTCGTTATGTGTAAAATTGTTGAATTTAGATGACATCATCTTAATCATATCAACAAATCAAAGTATAAATGATTTCCACACCAATAACGTCCAAAATTTTGTAATGCTTTTTCATGACTTTCAATGACGTTCAAACAGTTTTTAGATTCCATCCAAACTCCCTCATAAAAGAAAATGCTTTTTATTTTTCTTATGAGGTGATACAACTAAAATCTATTGGCCATTTGTTGGCATATATTTCTTTTTATTTCCTTTCAATTTTTTTGGGGGCTCTTTTAAACCTCATAGTCCCCCTGATAATTTTCAATTCCTCACTTTTTTAGGTCCATTTAAATGGTGGTTATATCGCAAAGGAAAAAATGAAATACCTTTCGCACCCTTTTCCGTTTTTCAAAATAAATCACACAAACTCACTAACGGTTAATATCATGCACTACTTTTTGTCAAGTTTTATCACATTTGGTTCAGTATATAGACAAAATTGAGATGAAAACACTTAACTAACATGTAATAGACAAGCACAAAAGTCAAACAAATTCATGCATGTGTGCAGTAAAGGACAAATGAGTCAAACATATAGGTAGTAACACTATATCATCTCAAAGACTCCAAACATTGTAAAGAACATGAATGACACAACATACTGTATCAAAACACTATCAAAATAGTCACATGGATATTGAATGAAATTGTAACTCAGTCATCCTAAGTGTCCATTCATATATGGTGTAAAAAAAATACGAAACTCTTTTTGGATTTTTTTAAAAATTTTATCAAACAATTATACTCTTTTTGTATTTTTGAACACTGTTCAGAATCAACCCAGTAGTACCAAATAATATAGCAATATAAACCAGGGACTGGAAACAGAGGAGATAAAATTCTCCATGGGTTGTTTGAAGGAGGCACCATCTCGTTCGAATGAGAAGGGTTCTCGCACTTGAACAAAAACTCATCTCATTTTAACGAGAAAAACAAATTCGCAGTTTCCCAGAATGACATGCAGTTTTGTCCAGTGAAATTTTTTCGTGAAAACAGTTCCTGAAATGGGCAAACAAATCCAAAATAGTGCTAAAAGAGTACCAAAAATAAGAAAACAATCTAAACTACAAAAATATACATACTAGAAATAGTAAAAAAGTGTCATCTTGTGAATCATCCTATGCTAGAAAAAAGTCTAGACCTCATCTAGTAGGTGCGGTGGAGTTTTCCAAAGGCGGTGACATCTTTTGAACCAAATACATCAAGTCATGTGAAATCTTGACAAAAAACTTTACTTTCTCGCGAATTTGTACAAACTCTCTATCATTATGTGCAAGAAAGGTATCATGAATGGGTGTATGTGTGCGGACATGACACATTACCCAATTTCAAACAAAACCCCTAAGGTGTCCTTTCTTTTCACAATGGGCAGAAACATAAACAGGCCTAGGTACGCCTATCTCAAAATGTCTCCTACGCACTCTCCTAACATGTAAAGGACGCCTAGGTGGGTTCGGTCGAGAGCCATGTGAATCTAACACTAAAATAGGAACCGGCTCGGGTGTAACATGTGAAGTAGATGCACCATCATGACTTATTCCTAAGCTCTCACCATTACCCAAAATAGGATCGAGAACCATATTTTCAACCTTCTTAGATGCATTCTATAAAGGGACTTTGACCTCCCAGGCACGTTCAAGATCACTCTCGAGTTGGGATACACGTGTCATCAGACTAGGCAACGTGTCGATCAAGTCACACTTTTCCCTCCTTAAACCTTCTTTTTCTTTCTCCAAATCTAAGACCTGATGACCTAAATATCGATTATACTTATTTGTTTTCAAGGTCTCGATGAACAAATCCCTAAAAGATTTTTGGAGCACACTTTCATCTCCACTCTCAAACTCTCTTTCACCCCCACTAGAAACACTAGAGTCATCATCATCGCTCTCGTGTACACAATCATCATGGGATAAAGTGGGTGTTCTCACACTACTTGAAAAAGCTACACACATCCCATGTGCTAAACCTTTATCAGACTCATCTCCCTCACTATCACTAAGATTGTCAGACATGGAAACTTTATTTCCCTATCTCCTAAGAATAGTGGAACACTCAAATGACTTATGGCCTCTCCCCTCACACTCAAAATATTTCAAAATTTTAAATTTTTCTTCACCCTCTTTCTCTTTCTCACCGCTTTCTTTGGCCTTGTCTTTCTTTTTGTTTTTCTCCGAAAAAATTTTATTGGAAGAATTTTGTTTCAAAAATTACACAATTTTTTTGAAATTCTTTGCAAGCAGGGCCATGTCAAAATCAGACTCGTCCTTAGAGTCAGACTCACAAAAACTCACTTTATTTTTCCTATCACTCGTGGACACTTCCTCTCCCTTTATAGTTTGGGCTTTAAGCGCTATCCCTCTATTCTTAGGTTTGCCAGTGTCGAGGAACATGTCAATTTCGTACGTCTGGAGGTCTCCTACCAACTCTTCTAATTTCAGATGACTCAAACTGCCGAAGGTCTTTAAAATAGTCACTTTTGGGATAAAACGTTTAGGTAGCGATCTTAAAATCTTTTTAACCACTTGTGCATCAGCTATAGGCTCACCAAGATTAAAACTAGTGTTGATAACATCAGATAAATGTTCATAAAACTCGTCAAACCACTGAGTCTCTAACATAGTGATTGTCTCAAATTGAGTGGTCAAATTTTGAATTTTAGACTCTTTAGACGTGGTGCATGTCATAATACGTTGGAACTCGTCAGGGGGGAACATGTCCGAAAATTGCACAAAGGCCTCGTGAATTATAAGTGCTCCACCTAAACTCTTCCTCGGTCTAGTCTGATAAAAGTTTTAAATTAGTGACATTATTCACGGTGACAGTGGGATGAGTCCACCTCTTTCCCAAATGACCCAAACTCTTTCATCGATTGTTTGTAAATGGGATTTCATGTGGGTTTTCAAGTAAGCATAATTAGACCCGTCAAAAATTGGCAACCGATTATATAAATTTTCACTTGGAAACATTGCGACAATTTTAAAAATATAATTTTTCAAAAAAAATCAATATCACACAACTTTGCAAAAAATAGGAACACGCGATAAATTAGCGTAACCTGCTTTGATACCAATTTGTAAAACCTACATGTGATTAAGATTCGAATAGATGTGCAAATTCCAATCACAAACTTATTTAATTAGAGTCACTTTTTGAATAAAATTAATTCAGCCCTTAACATCAACTAGCTATGTGCATGTAATGTCAAGTCAACATAAATAAAACATGCGACACAAAATTCGGGAAAAATCCTCTCAGGGAAAAAACTTTTTATTTCACTATAATTATAAATCGCAACTTACACGATTATAATGAAATACAATTGGTTGACACACGAGTACCCGCAGGCGTCGATCGCATCATCAATAATAAATTACGCCCAGTAATCCATAAGAACCATAGTCCTAACTTCAGCAAAGAACCACATGCAACGAACCTCAATGACACATAGCCATATGATGTAAATATCTTCTCCACAAAAGTATGAACACCAGTAAAGTGTGTTCTCAAATTCCAAAACCAGTTCACGTGAATAATTGGGACTTTTGTGAATTTAAAACAAAAGAGATTAAACTCTAAAAGAAGAAGCCAAAAGGCTCTGCTGATTTCACAGTGTTTGCAGAATGTAAAACTGTATAGACTTCTTGCGGAAAACGGAGTTGAAGAGTCCCTTAAATAGAAAACTTAAGGCGGCGGGTCGCTCAAACGAGATGAACTGTCGTTTGAACGAAATCCAGTGTCGTTTGAACGTTAGTTGGAACTTCGTATGACATGCAATGTCGTTTGAACGACATACGCCGTCATTCGAACGAGAACAGTAAAATCCAATATCTTTTTCCTTTTCTTTTTCTTGTTATATGCACCGCCTCAAAAACTCTGAAAAATTACATTTTTGACGAAAAACATTTAAAGCTCCGCTCCAACACTTAGAAAATAATTTATGAAAAATATCCCAATATCTTGAGTGAATTATTAAGGAATTAAAACACAAATTTACCAAATTCATTTAACAGAGGCTTGATTGTTGATGAATCTTGGTATTCGGACAGTTTCATTGCACATTTTGTCTTGAACATCATCGACGATTTTAGCGGTATACGACATACTTAATTGTGTCGGACTATGTCCTTACATGTTTTGAGCCATTTTGATGACGAAAATGGATGTTCTGTTCGCGCTATCTCATAGAAAATCCCATTTTCTAGATTTCGTTCGCCGATAACTTTTTTCCAAAATGACTCTGAAATGCCTCAAAACTGCATTTTAAAAATCTGGGCAGATTCACAAGGTAAATTTTAATAAATGATATTTTTAGTTGTTATTCCATTGGAGGTTTCCTAGATTCATTAATTGTGATTGTTATTTTATAATAAGAATATTAGGCCTAAAGTGGAGGTCATGTTTACATAAAGTGAGACGAATAAATATTGGGATAATTAATCAAATATCTGTAACTAATAAATGAATTAGCATTCGAGAATGGTGATGCAGTGATGATGGTCATATGGGTTGTACCTCAGAACATAGAACCTAGGGACGAGCTATCTGCGAGAAGGATATTGTTGACGGTTAAATGGCTGCGTAGGTATGTTCTTATCCCATAGGCTTGGAACTATGGTCACCTCTAATGTCTGTGTTTTGTCTTTATAGTTCGAGTGAGAAACTAAACCAATGGTCCTTTATTTAGTACGTGAGGTACTGGGACATGATAGCAGAGTATGCATACACCGCAAGTCTCAGTCTAGGGGTGTTGTAGTAGTATATATATAGTTAGAGTGAAATATATACATATACACACACTTGTGATTTATGCTACTGTGTGTATTTAGTAAATGAGAAAGTGGTGACATGTATTATAAGCTTAGTGCGTGAAAGATTAAATATCAGATGAGAAATTTAAGTTTGACTATTTGAAATAAATTAATTGGTAACCTATTGTATGAGTGATATGGGTGAGAACAATGCTTATTTGGTATAAAAATAGACTTGGGTTGGTATAGTTAGTCAGGGTAGTATAGTCTGGAAGGATTAGAGAGATACGTTAGGTTTGCACATTAGATGAGAGCTAATCATCTTAAGTGAGAGCACATGCACCTAACATGAATATAGTATTTGCAAATTTTGCATTTAAACACTTCTAAAATTTTAAAATTATTTTACTCGGGATCTGACCCGTTTTTATCCAAATCTCTATTCTTTTTGTAAACCATTTTAGGTGCCCAGCGACAAGGACATCATGCTTAACAAATTCTATCTTTTAGTGTGTTGCAGTTGGAGTGGAAGTTGCAGGTTATTGATATTAGACATCTCAGTATTGATGAAGTTTTTCATTATGAACTTTCTTTCAAGTTGGACATGTTGTCCTATTGTTATTCAGAGATGTTGAGTTCCATTATATTGTAATAGACAATGGAGTTAATTTTATTTCAAAATATTTTAGGGATATTTTAGACTGGATTGTATGATTCAGATATAATTATTACTCCGTCATTATTCATTGTGCATTTGATACTTAAATGGTGGAATGTGATATTATTTGTCAATTGAATTGATGTTAATTAAAAAGGAAAAAAATTAACATAAAATTTTTAAATACTAGGTGGTTAGTAAATAAAAGTCTTCGACAGTGATGCTAATAATGAAACAACTGGATATTCTGTTTTAATTTAATAAAGTACTGATAACCCAATATTTAATTAAGCGGGGTGTTACAGATGGTATTAGAGCATCAGGTTCTAGTGTCCTTAGGATCTCTGCAGCTTTACTACGTTTCAGTGTTACATTATTTGATATAGAGCCCTATTATAGAATTATTATGTTCATCTTCATACATACGTTTATGCTCTCTTACTATACAATATAATTGATACGAATCATTTGCGAATTCGGTTGAGTTTTGCACGTCTAACAACATAGGATGACCATCGAGGGCCATTAGAAGGACTGCAGGGGGTTATAATCTATAAAGTGTTCTCGGATATAGTAAATGAGATAGAAGTTACCATGATTATGGTTCAAACAGATGACGTAAAGCAAATCATAAGAGGGCGGTAGTTTTCCAACACACCGTCGTGGAGAACGGTGGTTAAAATTTAAGACTCCTCCAATGTAGCTGATAAAGGGGTGGGGGAAAGTAGAAGAATGTTTTAGGAGCAGCTCATAAAAATTTGATTTTATTTTGAACATTTTGGAATGGTTTAAATATGTAAATTGATAATTTAGAATTTAAGGGTAATATGTGTTAACTTTGGCTCCAAGCCAGAGTTTGTGAGAAGAACTATATGACTAATATTGTGTGTGATTATACGGATACGGGGAGAAAAGAAGTGTGATCGGCCAATGGAAGGAGATAGTCCAAAAATAGTATCATAGGGTGAGGTGCAGTGACACATCGGCTTTAAGGTTGGATTAAATTTTGCTCATGTGAGAAGTACTACCATATTGGGAGATAGTTACCACATAAGGATGTAGATGAGGAATAAATTGAGAAATGTGGGGTGCGATTTAACCATAAGTTCTTTCATTTTCTATTCAAATAGAGGTATAAAGGAAGTTTCTAGGATTTTCACACGAGAGATGAATAGAGGCTAATTGTGCTGACAAATTATCCATATAAGAAAACTTCATAATCGTGGAGGTATGTTACGAAAAGAAAATATCTTAAGTGTAATAATGAACTCACGAATAGGACTTCCTAATAATTATGGGAATTCAGTCTTAAATGAAGTATACACATGATAACAATGACATACTTTTAATGTTTATATCAATACTTTCATCAGAAGGCAGCCAAGAGATCTGGAGAACACAACCAAAGAATGGAAAGACTGAAAGTAATTAATAACAGTGATACACCACAATGGGATACCCAGAAGGGGACTCATTTAGATGATCTAGATCAATGGGAATTTCTACTAAGGAACAATGGATTTAATTAGGTCCACTTGGAACGATAGAGCATTGCTAGGATAGTAAAGATAAAGGAACAACAGGGGTAATAGTCGAGGCCAAGACTACCAGGTCTGAGAGAAGGACAAATCCAATCTGGCTAATAGGGCCAAAGATAGAGGGGTGACACAAAGAAGTATCCTATGTGTGTAGGGTAGGATCACATGTATCTACCTTGTCTTTAGAAAGTTAGTGGACAGTAGTAGGATGGCCAACATGGGTAATAGTTATAAGCATTTGGGAATTAGCTTGGGCAATAGTTTTGTTCCCAAAAAGCATTTGGACCGCCAGTGTTATTTTTGATTAAAAGTGTGCGATTTATCCTAGGGTAAATGGGGTATATTTGTGTGACACGAGTGAGTCACAGTAGTTCGTTAACACTAAATTCGCACGTGAAAAGGTTTTAGTGGGTGTATTGTTAGTATTACTATTATGTTACTAAATTTTACCATTTAGTAGCGGGGATCATTGGTACCATCTTCAGGAAAGGGAGTATAGTCCTTTAGAGGTTATGTTTTAGCGAATTTACTTGTTTCGAGAAATAATATTCGAGTATGATGTTATGTTATTTTTGGATTTGTTAGTGAAAAGTTGAGCGATGGTGGGCTATTATAGAAAGGCTATCATGTTCGCTATTCCCGGGCATGATTGTGTTATTTAGCGATATGTCACCTGAAAGAGAATGAACTTGCATTTATACTACATCGTGTAGAAAACTCCAGAGGTTATATTTGTTTCATTATATCTAATTCTAGTGTGTAGGAACTATACAGATATGAGTTGGGGTATATTACGTTTAATGTCGAGTGGGGAAATTTATCTTATTATTGACTTAGTACGAAAAAAAAACTAAAGATATTAATAACGATGTGTTGTATAAACTCCTTTAGTAATGTGGGAGTGGAAAGTTAGACTTGTGTGTTTGGGGATAAGATTTTGGATACTCTGAGTACGTACACTAGACCTCTGGATCTCGATGATCGACAAGGCTAGGTAATAGTATATCGGGAGGGTTCCTTGTTTGGATTTCGCTTGTGAGACATCCCACGCATGAATACCAATGAATGTCGAGAGTCGAGAGATGTATTGGTCATTAGAGTACGAATTTATCACTTTAGTTATTAGGCGTGAACATATATGAAAACTTGAATTGAGAGATAATCTATGAAATAAGGCTTGTAGAGTTGAGTAGTGCTATGTGGGAAACACGAGGAAAACTTTTACCCCACTAGTTGATATGTAGGGTAACTAAAATTAGCGTTATGATATAGACACATTGAAAAAGACAGGGTCGGATTTTAGATAAGTATATTACATGTGAAATATCATAATCGATTGTATAATTGTGCATATGATATAAGGTGAATGGGCACCCTGACTAATTTTATTTTCGATACCGTTTGTGATAAGAAGGCTTAGAATGATGTTGTAAATGTGTCTGTGGGACAATAAGAAAAAACTAGTGGAAATGTAAGAGAGGTTAAACGTTGTTTGAAGAAAGGAGATAGTTTGACTGTGTGTATTTCCCAAGAAAACTCCCATAGCTGAGGTAAGTTGGAAGTTGAGTCAAAATACATTGAGAATAATGTGAGAGTCACCTAATCCAATGCATAGTATTCTAATAGTTGGAAAAGGGCCGAGGAAATATGCAAGTTCGGAGCAAACGCACGGGCCACAATTTTTTTCTATTTTAGAATAAGTGGAGTAAAATGTTCCACGTGACATGAGATGATAAGTGAGTGAATTTTGGGTTGGGTCAGACATAGTAAAGTCTCCAAGTATGACACTCGTATGTGAAAAAGGTTGTTGTGACACTACCAACCAAAATGATGAGACAGATCAATAATCCATGGGCAGGATAACAACATAAGATGCTAAAGTATCAAGATCACGGAGTGGATAGGATTTACTTTGGGTTACGAAGTAAATTGTTCAAGAACAAAATAATTGTTATTATATTGATATATGTTATATTACTAGGAAGTGTGTCCATCATGCTATTAAACGAGACAAAATAAATCGACACAACGTTCCGACCAATATTCATGTAAATTAGAATGAGACCTTTGAGTCCCCCTTGGTTAGGTAGTGTCAGGAGGCGATATGGACTTGATTTCGCCTTGAACTAGTTGTATCAATCATAATATAATGGATATTAGGAAGGGGTGATATATAATGTGGAAAAATGCGAGGTTACATGTTTTGAACTATTGGAGTAATTAGAATTACTCATTACGACTAGTAGGGCGATATGCGATTAACAAAATATTAACTACTTAGTGATTTTGAGGCTCAATAGAAGAAGATTTTCTGCCTCCCTTTGGATAGTTTTAAAAAGGGAACTATTTATTTTCACGGACCTGAGATGATTCATAGTCCGCTGAGAAGGATTGACCCAATCCATTTCTATTCGTATAACTAAAAAATGTATTGAAAGTGCTTTGGTGGGAACCAAATTTTGAGTCATGACATGAGTAGTTAGTGATTGCTGAGAGTTTATTTCGCAAGGAGAAATGGCTCGATACAGCAATAAGGAAATTGATACCTATAGAAGTGAGGCCTTTTCAAACATAGTGATAATAAAGTCATTAGAGTATAGACGCATATTTTAGGATATTGTTATCAAATTCACAATAGTCCTCTGTGCCCTTATACAAGTGAGACCTTAAGCATAAAAGAATACACTAGTATGTAAGGGCTTAAATGAACTTGTTGCTAACCATGGGGTGTAGTGAACAGACCTTCGATTGAAACAGTGTCACTAATGTATCAATTTTGGAAAACCATAAAGATTTTTGGAGTAACTTTGGACCATGTCTGAACATAATTGTGTACAAGAATCTGAGGTGATATTATGGGGCATCATAAAGACGACGAGTATATTTACGACCACGAGCATGAGATATGTGATTGATATCCGAATTATTTTATCAGGAATAATTTATTTTCGAATTTCAGGACGAAATTCCGTTGTTAGGGTAGAAGTATGTAATACCCTGTAATTTTTAAAGATTTTTAAATGTGGGATTAATTTAAATAATAGAAAAAATTTAATTGGAGATTCATCCGGATTAAAATAAATATTAATTAGCGAGATAAGGGTTAATTTTTATTTATATTGAATAAAATAAATATTAATTAGCGAGATAAGGGTTGATGTTTATTTATATTCAATATTACTTAGTGATTGAGTAATAATAATGATGTGAGAAGATTAAACTTGTCGTGAGTGAAAAATACGGCAATTATGATAAATTTAGTCAGGACGCGCATGTCAGTCGTATCGGGCTTAAATTGAGAAATAAAACGTAATTTTATTTTTTAATTCATATGATCATTTTGAGTATGCTAGTGTGTCCGAAAGTGTAAGGCCCTAAAACATGATTAGGAAGGTTAATTACATGATTAATTATAACTTAGGAGTTATAAGTTATAGATTGTTTATGTGTGTTAAACATGTTAATTATCATGTTTAGGGGATGCATGCTCATGTGATATATGTGTTGTTTACATTAGGTGTTAATTGAGCTTATGATCGGGGATACCATGTTTAGAACATATGATTAGTTATGAGATTAATGCATCATAAATTATGTTTTTAATTCATCATTATGTTTATAAAAGTAAATAAGGGTGTTGATACGAAATTGGCAATGTTTGGTTGCCAAATGTGAAAGTTTTGAGATTTTCGATAAATTGCTACTTTCATGTTCGAAGCCCAAATTAGGCGTATTAGTTTATGATTTTGGGAAAACATAAATTATGAAAGTTGTAGATATATGAATTAATATTACAACACAACAAACGGTGGGTTAAACGGAGGCTCGTACAAGAATCTATAGCGAAAGTACGAAACAAGGGAAAATATGTCCATTCCTTAAGTGACAATTGTCTTATTAGCACACCATGTGCTATTTTTTGATTGGTTAGACGGTGCGTGATGGTTTGGCCGACTTAAACTTCATAAAACATCCCCTTTGTTCAGAAAATTCAGCCATGAACAAGAGTTTTGCCTAAAGAGAGAGAAAGAGAAGAAAGTTAAGGCAGAAATCTTTGAAAATTTTCTATAAATCAAGGAACCCTCGTAAGGTAATTACATCTTTATCAAAGTTGGTCACATGGATGAGTTCTATACTTATCATGTTTTTATTTTTGATTTGGATATATATTTTAATGATACCCATATTACTGAATTGTGTTGGAACAATGATGGGTTAAGAACATAAGTTAGAACTGGAGCTAGGATCGTAAATGCATACTTTAAAGTCCTAAATTTACATCATATTTTCGTAAAGCATTTTGATTTAGAAAATTCACTATTATGATGTATATTTATGCCAAAATATGTTTATTATATGTTTCCATGAATTATACTCAAGGTCAAGGTTATGTATGCTTAAAAATGTTAAGTTATGCCTTAATGTTGTATTTTGACCTAGTTATGTTAAAAATGGTATAAATCATGGAATAGTTATTGGAATTGAGTAATTCAAATTGGAGAGTAAAATATACTCATACATGTATAACATATCCGAAAATTATATAAACATACCAAGTAATGAACCCTTGGTGATAGTTTGAAGTCTTGGTTTAAAATCTGCCCTAAAGGAGCAAGAATGCATACCAGGTGTTTGACGTTTTGCTCGACATAGAAAATGAGCCCTAAAAATTATCAAACATTAAATTTGTATTATTAAATGTGTTTACTGATATTGGGTGGAATATCATGGAAAGTTATGTTGTACAAAAATTATGAGAATTTCATGAAGTTGAAGTTGTGTTGTTGTTTTTCTTGAGAAATGATTTGGAAAATGCTAAAATAAAATGGGCATAACTTTGTCTAGAAAATTCGTAATTAAATTCTGTAAATTGTGTTAGAACCCTAATTAATTGGGTGTTATATAAATGTGAAGTGTCATATTGAATTCCTCCTTAGTTATTTCTGATTGACCAAATGATGTGATGTATTACTGGGTTTGATGTTAATCGGCGTATTCAAATACTAACGACATTGACTTGTTAGGTGGGGAAGCAGCTAATACTACCATACCAAGGAATTAGTTGGTATTAATCTTAGCACTAATCCAAGGTGAGTGACCTTCCTAATGAAATATAAATGCGTATAATTTCATATGGAAATGAGTAGTTAAACACATGTGTTAAAATGTTTATGGGAGTGATGTTGTATTTATGAAACATATGCATATGATTAAAAATGTTAAGAGATGTTATATAATGATATGGACTAGTGAGTCCTTTATCTAATGTTAAGGACTGTGGTGGGTCCTACGGGATGTGGTGGTCCTGTTAATCCAACTTAAAGGTTTGTGTACTCGGGCCTAATAAAGGGATGTGGTGGTCCCTAATAACTGTGGTGGGTTAATTGGACTGTGGCGGGTCCATGCTTGCGAGAGTTTCACCATTCCTGTTGGGTTATAGCATTAGAGCAAAATAAAAATGTTTATTCAAATTGGTTATATGTGTGGTATGTGGTCATTCACTAAGCATTTATAGCTTACACTCCTGTAATGTTTTGTTTCAGGTATGCTTATAATTTGGAGTTCACTGCAAAGTTAGGACCTTAAAACGGGGGAGTGACGGATATTTAGTATGGTTTGAATATCAGGATTTATTTTGTGTAATTAGTAAACTAAGGATCTTGGTTATGTAAAGTTATTCAATACTTATTAGTTATAAGTAAAGGTAGTTATGTTTTCATCTACACATACCTTTGGAAAAAAAAAATCTTATGCTATTTTTCCTTAGAGATTTAAATTAAAGCATTGTTTAAGCTAGTTTATCTCTAATTAAAAGGATGAGTTTAACAAAATTAAGTCGGGGAGTGACAACTTGGTATCAGAGCGTGGTTATTTTGTTCTGGATAGGGTGTGAGGGTCTAGATTGGCAGTGGACACTAGAAAGTGATTTTGTTATGCACCTGGATTTTGACTAACAATGTTAATATTAAACTGCTGCTATTATATTTTGTTTAAGTTAATTATATTGCAGTGAGTGATGGATCCACACGAGCCGCATGATAGAGCAGAGGGTGAGGCATCCTATGTACCTAATAGTCAGCAAGGACATATACCTATTGAAGTGGATGAACCAGAGGTGCAACAACAACCTGTTGATGACATGGAAAGAATATTACGTGCTGTGGCACAACTTATGGAACAAGAAAGAGGTGGAGAACATGTTGGGGATAGGGAAAAATTACATTAGAGGTTCATGAAGTTAAATCCTCCATCATTTACTGGGACTACGGCTCCGTTAATGGCAGAGGGGTGGATTCAAAAAATGGAAACAATATTCAAGGTGATGGAAGTGCGACATGACCAAAAGGTTTTGTTAGCAACCTTTAGATTGGAGAATGATGCAAAGTTATGGTGGGATGCTACAGAGAGGTTACTTAATATGATTGGGGGAGTAGTGCCAGCAAATCCTCCACCAATTACATGGGAGAGGTTTGTGAAGGTGTTCTTTGAAAAAAAAATCCCAAGGCTTTATAGGAAAGAGTAAGAGGAAGAATTTTTCACATTTCAACAGGGGAACCGAACAGTGGCAGAGTATGAAGCTTTATTTATATCCTTATATAGATTTGCACCTGACTTGGTGAGGACGAAAGAAAGTAAATGTGATCGATTTCAAACCGGGCTGAGTGTAGAGATAAAAAGCATGGTTGCTAATATGAAGATTATAGATTATTTGGAAATGGTTGATAGGTCCATGGTGTCAGAAAAGTCAATGAAAGAAATGCAAGCTGAACACTCGAAGAAAGCTAGACATGATGTTAAAAGATCAAATGGATGGGATACGGGAACCTCAACTCAGAGTGTAGCACGAGGAGTACCTAAGGGACAAGAATTTAAAAATAATAGAAGTGCACGTGGAAGATTTCAAGCTCGAGGTGGAAGGACTGGGATGAATCGGTCAGAAAATGCATCTGTGTTGGTGCCGGGGGCCATATTTTTTTATAGATGTGGTGGTCAAGGGCACATGTCTCGAGAGTGTACAATAGCTGAGATGACACCTTTATGTTTCCATTGTCATCAACCGAGGCACTTACGCAAGAATTGTCCAGCGATGGGAGCTACAACGTCAGTTGGGAGTGTGGAAGTAGGAGGTAGGAGTTCTACACAGAATGTACCCAGGGGAGGTAGAGGAGGTATATCGCAAAGTCAAGGCCAAGGCAGAGTGTTTGCACTGACGCAACAAGATGCACAAGCTATGCCTAACGTAGTGACAGGTACACTTCCTATTGGTGATAAAGATGCTTATGTGTTGATAGATCCTGGTTCTACACATTCTTTTGTGTCTTTGCTTTATCTGTTGCATCTTAATAAACCATTATCATCATTAGATTCTGGTTTAGCTATTGTTACTCCAGTGGGGGGGGTTTGGTTTTTATTGAGAGGGTATATAGGGAGTGTGTGGTGCGAGTGGGTGAAAAAGAATTACTAGTTGACTTATTACCTCTCGATATGCGCGACTTTGATGTAATACTGGGTATGGATTGGTTAACCTCATATCATGTATATTTGGATTGCTTTAAAAAGGAGGTAGTGTTTCGATTACCGGGTGAACCTGAATTTAAATTTATTGGGGAACAAAATGTCACTCCAACATGTTTGATCTCTGCTACAAAATGTTATGAACTGCTAAGGAAAGGATGTGAGGGTTATCTTGCTCATGTGATGGACACATGACCAGAGGCTGGAAAACTATCAGATATACCAGTAGTTAATGAGTTTGCAGATATCTTACCATAAGAACTCCCAGGGTTAGCACCAGATCGTGAGGTGGAATTTTCGATTGAGTTGGTACCAGGAACTGAACCAATATCTATTGCACCATATCGTATGGCACCTGCAGAATTAAAAGAGCTAAAGATACAGTTGCAAGATTTGTTAGATCGTGGTTTTATAAGGCCTAGTGTATCACCGTGGGGAGCCCCAGTATTGTTTGTGAAGAAGAAAGATGGAACCATGAGGCTGTGCATCGATTATCGTCAATTGAATAAGGTGACTATCCGTAACAAATACCCACTACCCCGCATTGATGACTTGTTCGATCAGTTGCAAGGAGCCAAAGTGTTTTCCAAGATCGATCTCAGATCCGGATATCATCAATTGAAAGTAAGAGATTGTGACATTTCTAAAACTGCTTTTCGTGGACATTATGAATTTCTTGTCATGCCATTTGGGTTAACAAATGCACCGGTCGTATTTATGGATTTTATGAACCGTATATTTCACCCATACGTGGATTCTTTTGTCATTGTCTTCATTGATGATATTTTGATATATTCTCGTAGTAGGGATGAGCACGAACACCACCTGCGTATTATTTTACAGACCTTGCGAGAGAAGCAGTTGTATGCTAAATTTTCTAAATGTGAATTTTGGCTAGACAGGGTAGTATTTTTGGGGCATGTTATTTCTGCTGATGGTATTTGTGTTGATCTCAAGAAGGTTGAAGCAGTAATGAATTAGGAAAGACCAACTAGTGTGACAGAGGTGCGTATCTTTTTGGGATTGGCGGGCTATTACAGGAGGTTTATACAGGGGTTTTCTTCTATTGCATTGCCATTAACTAAGCTTACCAGAAAGGAGAACAAGTTTGTGTGGAGTGGATATTGGGATAAAAGCTTTGAAAATTTAAAGGGTAAGTTGACATCAGCTCCAGTATTGACTATCCGAACGGGTACATAAGGTTTAGTTATTTATAGTGATGCCTCGTATCAAGGACTCGGTTGTGTGTTAATGCAGCATGGAAAGGTAATTGCTTTTGCTTCTCGATAGTTAAAGATACATGAACGCAACTACCCTACACACGATCTTGAGTTGGCTGCAGTAGTTTTTGCATTAAAAATCTGGAGACACTACTTATATGGTGTTAGTTGTGAAATTTTTACTGACCATCAAAGCTTAAAATATGTGTTTACACAAAAAGACTTGTACTTGAGGCAAAGAAGGTGGATGGAACTTATAAAAGATTATGATTTCACGATACATCACCATCCAGGTAAAGCTAATGTTGTTGCTGATGCTTTGAGTAGAAAATCTCTAGGCATAGTATCTTGTATTTATTATATTCGAGTTGACCTGCTGAGAGAGTTAGCTTTAATGGGGGTGGAATTAACTTTGAATGAGTCTTATGGAATAGTGGCACATTTAAATGTTAGACCCACGTTGATAGTCTGGATAAAACAAGCACAAACAGGAGATACAGAATTGGAGAAAGTTAGAGATAATATGAAAAAGGGTAAAGCAAATGAATTTTCTATTCGGGATGATGACATTGTTATGTACGGAAACCGTTTGTGTGTACCTAATGTGCCTGATTTAAGAAGAACAATTTTAGAGGAAGCCCACTGTTCTTTATATGCTATGCATCCAGGGAGCACGAAACTGTATAGAGATTTGAAAAAATGTTATTGGTGGCCGGGAATGAAACACGACATTGCAGATTTTGGTGCTAGATGTCTAGTTTGTTAACAGGTGAAGGTGGAACATCAGAAGCCAAGTGGTTTACTACAACCCTTACCTATTCCTGAGTTGAAATGGGATCATGTTACTACAGATTTTGTTATAGGTTTACCAAAATCATCACGAGGGTTTGATTCAATTTGGGTTGTCGTTGATAGATTGACTAAGTCTGCACATTTTCTTCCTGTTAAAACTACTAACTCCATGGATAGATATGCCAAATTATATGTGGATGAGATTATCAGATTGCATGGTGCACCTGTTTCTATTATTTCTGATCGAGATCCTAAGTTTACTTATCACTTTTGGCCTAGTTTACAACAAGCTTAGGGGACTAAATTGAAATTTAGTACAGCTTTTCATCCTCAAACTGATGGGCAGTCAGAAAGAACGATCCAAACACTTGAAGACATGTTACGAATCTGTGTGTTGGAGTTCAAGGGGAGTTGGGATGAACACTTGCCACTAATAGAGTTTGCTTATAATAATAGCTATCATTCGAGTATTAATATGACTCCTTATAAAGCTTTGTATGGGAGAAAATGTAGAACTCCAGTGTGTTGGACTGAAGTAGGAGAACGAAAACTTCATGGGCCAGAAATTGTATAACAGACTACTGAAAAGATCAGTGTTATCCATAATCACTTAAAGGTGGCGCAAAGTAGACAGAAAAGTTATGCAGACAACCGAAGGAAAGAATTGAAATTTGAGGAAGGTGATCGAGTATTCCTACGTGTTTGTCCTTGGAGAGGGGTTATGAGATTCGGGAAGAAGGGAAAGTTAAGTCCCATGTACATTGGCCCTTATGAGGTAGTGAAATGGGTTGGAGCTGTAGCTTATAAATTGGCGTTACCACCAGAATTGTCCCGGATACACGATATTTTTCATATATCCATGTTACGTAAGTATGGGCCCGATCCTTCACATGTGTTTAACTCACAACCGATAGAGCTTCAAGATGACTTAACCTATGTGGAGGAACCAATTGCTATTGTAGATCGAAAGGAGCAAGTGTTACGTAGTAAAACCATTTCACTAGTTAAAGTGATGTGGAGAATCGGAATGTCGAGTATGGCACTTGGGAAGGGGAGGATAACATAAAGAAGCAATATCCTCATCTATTTGGTAAGTTTCTTATGCGTTAAATTTCGAGGACGAAATTTTATAAGAGGGGTAGAATTGTAAGGCCCTAAAACATGATTAGGACAGTTAATTACATGATTAATTATAACTTAGGAGTTATAAGTTATAGATTGGTTATGTGTGTTAAACATGTTAATTATCATATTTAGGGGATGCATGCTCATGTGATATATGTGTTGTTTACATTAGGTGTTAATTGAGCTTATGATCGGGGATACCATGTTTAGAACATATGATTAGTTATGCGATTAATACATCATAAATTATGTTTATAAAAGTAAATAAGGGTGTTGATATGAAATTGGCAATGTTTGGTTGCCAAATGTGAAAGTTTTGAGATTTTTGGTAAATTGCTACTTTCATGTTCGAAGCCCAAATTAGGCGTATTAGTTTATGATTTTGGGAAAACATAAATTATGAAAGTTGTAGATATATGAATTAATATTATAACACAACAAACGGTGGGTTAAACGGAGGCTCGTACAAGAATCTATAGCGAAAGTACGAAACAAGGGCAAATATGTCCATTCCTTAAGTGACAATTGTCTTATTAGCACACCATGTGCTATTTTTTGATTGGTTAGAGGGTGGGTGATGGTTTGGCCGACTTAAACTTCATAAAACATCCCCTTTGTTCAGAAAATGCATCCATGAACAAGAGTTTTGCCTAAAGAGAGAGAAAGAGAAGAAAGTTAAGGAAGAAATCTTTGAAAATTTTTCTATAAATTAAGGAACCCTCGTAAGGTAATTACATCTTTATCAAAGTTGGTCACATGGATGAGTTCTATAGTTATCATGTTTTTATTTTTGATTTGGATATATATTTTAATGATACCCATTTTGTTGAATTGTCTTGCAACAAGGATGGGTTAAGAACATAAGTTAGAACTGGAGCTAGGATCGTAAATGCATACTTTAAAGTCCTAAATTTACATCATCTTTTCGTAAAGCATTTTGATTTAGAAAATTCACGATTATGATGTATTTTTCTGCTAAAACATGTTTATTATATGTTTCCATGAATTATACTCAAGGTCAAGGTTATGTATGCTTAAAAAAGTTAAGTTATGCCTTAATGTTGTATTTTGGCCTAGTTATGCTAAAAAGTGTATAAATCATGGAATACTTATTGGAATTGAGTGATTCAGGTTGGAGAGTAAAATATACTCATACATGTATCACATATCCTAAAATTATATAAAAATACAAAGGAATGAACCCTTGGTGATAGTTTGAAGTCTTGGTTTAAAATCTGCCCTAAAGGAGCAAGAATGCATACCAGGTGTTTGACGTTTTGCTCGACATAGAAAATGAGCCCTAAAAATTATCAAAAATTAAATTTGTATTATTCAATGTGTTTACGGATATTATGTGGAATATCATGAAAAGTTATGTTGTACAAAAATTATGAGAATTTCATGAAGTTGAAGTTGTGTTGTTGTTTTTCTTGAGAAATGATTTGGAAAATGCTGTAATAAAATTGGCATAACTTTGTCTAGCAAATTCGTAATTAAATTCTTTAAATTGTGTTAGAACCCTAATTAATTGGGTGTTATATAAATGTGAAGTGTCATATTTAATTCCTCCTTAGTTATTCCTGATTGACCAAATGATGTGATGTATTACTGGGTTTGATGTTAATCGGTGTATTCAAATACTAACGACATTGACTTGTTAGGTGGGGAAGCAGCTAATACTACCATACCAAGGAAGTAGTTGGTATTAATCTTAGCACTATATCCAAGGTGAGTGACCTTCCTTATGAAATATAAATGCGTATAATTTCATATGGAAATGTGTAGTTAAACACATGTGTTAAAATGTTTATGGGAGTGATGTTGTATTTATAAAACATATGCATATGATTAAAAATGTTAAGAGATGTTATATAATGATATGGACTCGTGAGTCCTTTATCTAATGTTAAGGACTGTGGTGGGTCCTACGGGATGTGGTGGTCCTGTTAATCCAACTTAAAGGTTTGTGTACTCGGGCCTAAAAAAGGGATGTGGTGGTCCCTAATAACTGTGGTTGGTTAATTGGACTGTGGCGGGTCCAGGCTTGCGAGAGTTTCACAATTCCTATTGGGTTATAGCATTAGAACAAAATAAAAATGGTTATTCAAATTGGTTATATGTGTGGTATGTGGTCATTCACTAAGCCTTTATAGCTTACACTCCTGTAATGTTTTGTTTCAGGTACGCTTATAATTTGGAGTTCACTGCCAAGTTAGGACCTTAAAACGGGGGAGTGACGGATATTTAGTTTGGTTTGAATATCAGGATTTCTTTTGAGTAATTAGTAAACTAAGGATCTTGGTTATGTAAAGTTATTTTGTACTTATTAGTTATAAGTAAAGGCAGTTATGTTTTCATCTACACATACCTTTGGAAAAAAAAATTCTTATGCTATTTTTCCTTAGAGATTTAAATTAAAGCATTGTTTAAGCTAGTTTATCTCTAATTAAAAGGATGAGTTTAAAAAAATTAAGTCGGGGCGTGACAACTTGGTATCAGAGCGTGGTTATTTTGTTCTAGATAGGGTGTGAGGGTCTAGATTGGCAGTGGACACTAGAAAGTGAGTTTGTTATGCACCTGGATTTTGACTAACAATGTTAATATTAAACTGCTGCTATTATATTTTGTTTAAGTTAATTATATTACAGTGAGTGATGGATCCACACGAGCCGCGTGATAGAGAAGAGGGTGAGGCATCCTATGTTCCTAATAGTCTGCAAGGACATATACCTATTGAAGTGGATGAACCAGAGGTGCCACAACAACCTGTTGATGACGTGGAAAGAATATTACGTGCTGTGGCACAACTTATGGAACAAGCAAAAGGTGGAGAACATGTTGGGGATAGGAACAAATTACATTAGAGGTTCATGAAGTTAAATCCGCCATCATTTACTGGGACTATGGATCCGTTAATGGAAGACGGGTGGATTCGAAAAATGAAAACAATATTCAAGGTGATGGAAGTGCGAGATGAACAAAAGGTTTTGTTAGCAACCTTTAGATTGGAGAATGATGCAAAGTTATGGTGGGATGCTACAGAGAGGTTACTTACTATGATTGGGGGAGTAGTGCCAGCAAATCCTCCACCAATTACATGGGAGAGGTTTGTGAAGGTGTTCTTTGAAAAATATTTCCCAAGGCTTTATAGGAAAGAGAAAGAGGAAGAATTTATCACGTTGAAACAGGGGAACCGAACAGTGGCAGAGTATGAAGCTTTATTTATTTCCTTATCTAGATTTGCACCTGACTTGGTGAGGACGGAAGAAAGTAAATGTTATCGGTTTCAAACCGGGATGAGTGTAGAGATAAAAAGCATGGTTGCTAATATGAAGATCATAGATTATGTGGACTTGGTTGATAGAGCCATGGTGTCAGAAAAGTCAATGAAAGAAATGCAAGTTGAACACTCGAAGAAAGCTAGACATGATGTTATAGGATCATATGGATGGGATACGGGAACCTCAACTCAGAGTGTAGCACGAGGAGTACCTAAGGGACAAGAATTTAAAGATAATAGAAGTGCACGTGGAAGATTTCGAGCTTGAGGTGGAAGGACTAGGATGAATCGATCAGAAAATGCATTTGTGTTGGTGCCGGGGGCCATATTTTGTTATAGATGTGGTGGTCAAGGGAACATGTCTCGAGAGTGTACAATAGCTGAGACGACACCTTTATGTTTCCATTGTCATCAATCGGGGCACTTACGCAAGAATTGTCCAGCGATGGGAGCTACAACGTCAGTTGGGAGTGTGGCAGTAGGAGGTAGGAGTTCTACACAGAATGTACCCAGGGGAGGTAGAGGAGGTATATCGCAAAGTCAAGGCCAAGGCAGAGTGTTTGCACTGACGCAACAAGATGCACAAGCTATGCCTAACGTAGTGACAGGTACACTTCCTATTGGTGATAAAGATGCATATGTGTTGATAGATCCTGGTTCTACACATTCTTTTGTGTCTTTGCTTTATCTGTTGCATCTTAATAAACCATTATCATCATTAGATTCTGGTTTAGCTATTGTTACTTAAGTGGGGGTGGGGGGGGGGGGGGGGGAGGGTTTATTGAGAGGGTATATAGGGGGTGTGTGGTGCGAGTGGGTGAAAAAGAATTACTAGTTGACTTATTACCTCTCGATATGCGCGACTTTGATGTAATACTGGGTATGGATTGGTTAGCCTCATATCATGTATGTTTGGATTGCTTTAAAAAGGAGGTAGGGTTTTGATTACCGGGTGAACCTGAATTTAAATTTATTGGGGAACAAAATGTCACTCCAACATGTTTGATCTCTGCTACAAAATGTCATTAACTGCTAAGGAAAGGATGTGAGGGTTATCTTTCTCATATGGTGGACACACGACAAGAGGCTGGAAAACTATCAGATATACTAGTAGTTAATGAGTTTGCAGATATCTTCCCATAAGAACTCCCAGGGTTAGCACCAGATCGTGAGGTGGAATTTTTGATTGAGTTGGTACCAGGAACTGCACCAATATCTATTGCACCATATCGTATGGCACCTGCAGAATTAAAAGAGCTAAAGATACAGTTGCAAGATTTGTTAGATTGTGGTTTTATAAGGCCTAGTGTATCACCGTGGGGAGCCCCAGTATTGTTTGTGAAGAAGAAAGATGGAACCATGAGGTTGTGCATCGATTATCGTCAATTGAATAAGGTGACTATCCGTAACAAATACCCACTACCCCGCATTGATGACTTGTTCGACCATTTGCAAGGAGCCAAAGTGTTTTCCAAGATCGATCTCAGATCCGGATATCATCAATTGAAAGTAAGAGATTGTGACATTACTAAAACTGCTTTTCGTTCCAGGTATGGACATTATGAATTTCTTGTCATGCCATTTGGGTTAACAAATGCACCGACCGTATTTATGGATTTGATGAACCATATATTTCACCCATACGTGGATTCTTTTGTCATTATCTTTATTGATGATATTTTGATATATACTCGTAGTAGGGATGAGCACGAACACCACCTGCGTATTATTTTACAGACCTTGCGAGAGAAGCAGTTGTATGCTAAATTTTCTAAATGTGAATTTTGGCTAGATAGGGTAGTATTTTTGGGGCATGTTATTTCTGCTGGTGGTATTTGTGTTGATCCCAAGAAGGTTGAAGCAGTAATGAATTGGGAATGACGAACTAGTGTGACAGAGGTGCGTAGCTTTATTGGATTAGCAGGCTATTAAAGGAGGTTTATACAGGGGTTTTCTTCTATTGCATTGCCATTAACTAAGCTTAACAGAAAGGAGAACAAGTTTGTGTGGAGTGGCGATAGTGATAAAAGCTTTGAAAATTTAAAGGGTAAGTTGACATCAGCTCCAGTATTGACTATCCCAACGGGTACAGAAGGTTTAGTTATTTATAGTGATGCCTCGTATCAAGGACTCGGTTGTGTGTTAATGCAGCATGGAAAGATAATTGCTTTTACTTCTCGACAGTTAAAGATACATGAACGCAACTACCCTACACACGATCTTGAGTTGGCTGCAGTAGTTTTTGCATTAAAAATCTGGAGACACTACTTATATGGTGTTAGTTGTGAAAATTTTACTGACCATCAAAGCTTAAAATACTTGTTTACACAAAAAGACTTGAACTTGAGGCAAAGAAGGTGGATGGAACTTATAAAGGATTATGATTTCACGATACATCACCATCCAGGTAAAGCTAATGTTGTTGCTGATGCTTTGAGTAGAAAATCTCTAGGCATAGTATCTTGTATTTATTATATTCGAGTTGACCTGCTGAGAGAGTTAGCTTTAATGGGGGTGGAATTAACTTTGAATGATTCTTATGGAATAGTGGCACATTTAAATGTTAGACCCACGTTGATAGTCTGGATAAAACAAGCACAAGCAGGAGATACAGAATTGGAGAAAGTTAGAGATAATATGAAAAAGGGTAAAGCAAATGAATTTTCTATTCGGGATGATGACATTGTTATGTACGGAAACCGTTTGTGTGTACCTAATGTGCCTGATTTAAGAAGAGCAATTTTAGAGGAAGCCCACTGTTCTTTATATGCTATGCATCCAGGGAGCACGAAACTGTATAGAGATTTGAAACAATGTTATTGGTGACCGGGAATGAAACACGACATTGCAGATTTTGTTGCTAGATGTCTAGTTTGTCAACAGGTGAAGGTTGAACATCAGAAGCCAAGTGGTTTACTACAGCCCTTACCTATTCCTGAGTGGAAATGGGAGCATATTACTACAGATTTTGTTATAGGTTTACCAAAATCATCACGAGGGTTTGATTCTATTTGGGTTGTCGTTGATAGATTGACTAAGTCTGCACATTTTCTTCCTGTTAAAACTACTTACTCCATGGATAGATATGCCAAATTATATGTGGATGAGATTATCAGATTGCATGGTGCACCTATTTCTATTATTTCTGATCGAGATCCTAAGTTTACTTCTCACTTTTGGCCTAGTTTACAACAAGCTTTGGGGACTAAATTGAAATTTAGTACAGCTTTTCATCCTCAAACTAATGGGCAGTCAGAAAGAACGATCCAAACACTTGAAGACATGTTACGAATCTGTGTGTTGGAGTTCAAGGGGAGTTGGGATGAACACTTGCCACTAATAGAGTTTGCTTATAATAATAGCTATCATTCGAGTACTAATATGGCTCCTTATGAAGCTTTGTATGGGAGAAAATGCAGAACTCCAGTGTGTTGGACTAAAGTAGGAGAACGAAAACTTATTGGGCCAGAAATTGTACAACAGACTACTCAAAAGATCAATGTTATCCATAATCACTTAAAGGTGGCGCAAAGTAGACAGAAATGTTATGCAAACAATCGAAGGAAAGAATTGAAATTTGAGGAAGGTGATCGAGTATTCCTACGTGTTTCTCCTTGGAGAGGGGTTATGAGATTCGGGAAGAAGGGAAGGTTAAGTCCCAGGTACATTGGCCCTTATGAGATAGTGAAACGGGTTGGAGCTGTAGCTTATAAATTGGCGTTACCACCAGAATTGTCCCGGATACACGATATTTTTCATATATCCATGTTACGTAAGTATGTGCCCGATCCTTCACACGTGTTTATCTCACAACCGATAGAGCTTCAAGATGACTTAACCTATGTGGAGGAACCAATTGCTATTGTAGATCGAAAGGAGCAAGTGTTACGTAGTAAAACCATTTCACTAGTTAAAGTGATGTGGAGAAATCGGAATGTCGAGTATGGCACTTGGGAAGGGGAGGATAACATGAAGAAGCAATATCCTCATCTATTTTGTAAGTTTCTTATGCGTTAAATTTCAAGGACGAAATTTTTATAAGAGGGGTAGAATTGTAAGGCCCTAAAACATGATTAGGAAGGTTAATTACATGATTAATTATAACTTAGGAGTTATAAGTTATATATTGGTTATGTGTGTTAAACATGTTAATTACCATGTTTAGGGGATGCATGCTCATGTGATATATGTGTTGTTTACATTAGGTGTTAATTGAGCTTATGATCGGGGATACCATGTTTAGAACATATGATTAGTTATGTGATTAACGCATCATAAATTATGTTTTTAATGCATGATTATGTTTATAAAAGTAAATAAGGGTGTTGATACGAAATTGGCAATGTTTGGTTGCCAAATGTGAAAGTTTTGAGATTTTCGGTAAATTGCTACTTTCATGTTCGAAGCCCAAATTAGGCGTATTAGTTTATGATTTTGGGAAAACATAAATTATGAAAGTTGTAGATATATGAATTAATATTATAACACAACAAACGGTGGGTTAAACGGAGGCTCGTACAAGAATTTATAGCGAAAGTACGAAACAAGGGCAAATATGTCCATTCCTTAAGTGATAATTGTCTTATTAGCACACCATGTACTACTTTTTGATTGGTTAGAGGGTGGGTGATCGTTTGGACGACTTAAACTTCATAAAACATCCCCTTTGTTCAGAAAATTCAGCCATGAACAAGAGTTTTGCCTAAAGAGAGAGAAAGAGAAGAAAGTAAAGGAAGAAATCTTTGAAAAAATTTCTACAAATCAAGGAACCCTCGTAAGGTATATTACATATTTATCAAAGTTGGTCACATGGATGAGTTATATACTTATCATGTTTTTATTTTTGATTTGGATATATATTTTAATGATACCCATATTGCTGAATTGTGTTGGGACAAGGATGGGTTAAGAACATAAGTTAGAACTGGAGCTAGGATCGTAAACGCATACTTTAAAGTCCTAAATTTACATCATCTTTTCGTAAAGCAATTTGATTTAGAAAATTCATGATTATAATGTATATTTCTGCTCAAAAATGTTTATTATATGTTTCCATGAATTATACTCAAGGTCAAGGTTATGTATGCTTAAAATGTTAAGTTATGCCTTAATGTTGTATTTTGACCTAGTTATGCCAAAAATGGTATAAATCATGGAATACTTATTGGAATTAAGTGATTCAAGTTGGAGAGTAAAATATACTCATACATGTATAACATATCCAAAAATTATATACAAATACCAAGGAATTAACCCTTGGTGATAGTTTGAAGTCTTGGTTTAAAATCTGCCCTAAAGGAGCAAGAATGCATACCAGGTGTTTGACGTTTTGCTCGACATAGAAAATGAGCCCTAAAACTTATGAAAATTTAAATTTGTATTATTCAATGTGTTTAATGATATTGGGTGGAATATCATGGAAATTTATGTTGTACAAAAATTATGAGAATTTCATGAAGTTGAAGTTGTGTTGTTGTTTTTCTTGAGAAATGATTTGGAAAATGCTGTAATAAAATTGGCATAACTTTGTCTAGCAAATTCGTAATTAAATTCTGTAAATTCTGTTAGAACCCTAATTAATTGGGTGTTATATAAATGTGAAGTGTCATATTTAATTCCTCCTTAGTTATTTCTGATTGACCAAATGATGTGATGTATTACTGGGTTTGATGTCAATCGGTGTATTCAAATACTAACGACATTGACTTGTTAGGTGGGGAAGCAGCTAATACTACCATACCAAGGAAGTAGTTGGTATTAATATTAGCACTAAATACAAGGTGAGTGACCTTCCTTATGAAATATAAATGATTATAATTTCATATGGAAATGTGTAGTTAAACACATGTGTTAAAATGTTTATGGGAGTGATGTTGTATTTATGAAACATATGCATATGATTAAAAATGTTAAGAGATGTTATATAATGATATGGACTAGTGAGTTCTTTATCTAATGTTAAGGACTGTGGTGGGTCCTACGGGATGTGGTGGTCCTGTTAATCCAACTTAAAGGTTTGTGTACTCGGGCCTAATAAAGGGATGTGGTGGTCCCTAATAACAGTGGTTGGTTAATTGGACTGTGGCGGGTCCAGGCTTGCGAGAGTTTCACAATTCCTGTTGGGTTATAGCATTAGAACAAAATAAAAATGGTTATTCAAATTGGTTATATGTGTGGTATGCAGTCATTCACTAAGCCTTTATAGCTTACACTCCTGTAATGTTTTGTTTCAGGTATGCTTATAATTTGGAGTTCACTGCCAAGTTAGGACCTTAAAACGGGGGAGTGACGGATATTTAGTATGATTTGAATATCAGAATTTCTTTTGTGTAATTAGTAAACTAAGGATCTTGGTTATGTAAAGTTATGTAGTACTTATTAGTTATAAGTAAAGGCAGTTATGTTTTCATCTACACATACCTTTGGAAAAAAAATTCTTATGCTATTTTTCCTTAGAGATTTAAATTAAAGCATTGTTTAAGCTAGTTTATCTCTAATTAAAAGGATGAGTTTAACAAAATTAAGTCGGGGCGTGACTGGAAGGGTCTAGATAGTCAAAATTGAGTACTCGATTCTGTTCGGGTCTCGGGGACGTTTTAAATTAATCGAGACTTATTTAGGTGACTTTTGGAATTTTTAATGGTATATGAAAAGGCAAAAATGGGAGTACACTTATAAAATGAAAGGTTTGGGCTTAGAGAAGAGTCATTTTCATAAAACCAAAGGTTAGGAGAGTTGTACAAAGAGTTAGAGAGACAGTGAAGAGAATTGAGAAGGAATTTCAAGAATCTAGGGGAAGATTTGAAGAATTTGTGCAAGAACATACATGGAATATCATCATCAAAGTGTAAATCAAAGAGAGGGAAATACAATCATATATTTCTTCTTCAGCAGATCAGACCTACATTAAAAGGCAATTGTTTAATCTTGCAAATTTATAGCATACATAATATCCATGTTAGAGTAGGTTTAATTAATTATGAAATTCATGTGATTTGAATGAACTTTGGAAGACATATATCATTACCTTGGGTGAAATTGATATATAATAGGATCATCAATGTAGGTAGTATGAAACCCATGAAATTATATTGAATCTTGATGAAGAAATACGGATTTTGATCGCTATAATTGAATTGTGGAACAATTACTTGAATTCTAAGAAGTCTATAAAATTGGGTAAATTAAACCGTCGTTTCATAAACTGTTTTGAGCCGTTTTGGTGATAAAAATGGATTTCAGTTTGCGCTGCCTCATATAAAATCCCGTTTGATACATTTCGTTCTCTAATACGTGATTTCCAAAACGACACTGAAATGCCTCAAAACTGCATTTTAAAAATCTGAGCAGATTCGCGAGGTAAGTTTTAAGAAATGATATTTTTAGTTGTTATTCTGTTGGAGGTTGCCTAGATTGATTAATTGTAATTATTATTCTACTATAAGGATATCAGGCCTAAAGTGAAGGTTAGGTTTACATAAAGTGAGACAAATAAAATATTGAGATAATTGATAAAATATCCGTAACTAGTAAATGAATGAACATTCAAGAAGGGTGACGCAGTGATGAGTGAAACTATGTTTATGACCAGTAGTGACGACGGGAATAACTTCTCAAAAAATAAAATAAAAATAATGAAGGGATAAATAGGGCCCTTAGAGTTATGTGAAAATTCATATAAATACGACGGGAGGTAGAATTTAAATTTAATAATACATAGGATATTGTGGAGATAAATATACTATGTATAAGACGTCGTCAATGTTACGTGTATATACCTATTGATTTTATAGGCTGTGTGAATACCTATTTGTTTCAATTATTATGTGTATGACATACCTACACTGCTTGCTATCACGGGAAGTTTCCACGTCGGGACAGTCATATCTTGATGAGCCTTTGGGGGGATTTATGACTTGTACCTTAGAACATAGAACCTAAGAATGAGTTATCTATGAGAACGATAGTGTTTACGGTCATATGGGTGCGTAGGTATGTGCGTATCCCATAGGCTTGGAACTATGTTCACCTTCAATATGTGTGTTTCGTATTTATGGTTCGATTGAGAAACTGAACCAATAGTCCTTTATTTAGTATGTGAGGTACTGGGACATGATAGTAGAGTATGCATGCACCGCAGGTCTCAGCCTAGGGGTACTGTAGTATATATATAGTTAGAGTGATATATATATATATATATATATATATATATATATATATATATATACTTGTGATTTATGCTACTGTGTGTATTTAGTAAATGATAAAATGGTGACATGTATCATAATCTTAGCGCGTGAAAGATTAAATATAAGATGAGAAATTTAAGTTTGATTATTTGATATAAATTAATTGGTAACATATTCTATGGGTGATACGGGTGAGAACAATGAGTTATTTGGTATAGAAATAGAGTTAAATTGGAATAGTTAGTTGGGGTAGTATAGTTAGGAAGGATTAGAGAGATATGTTAGGTGTGCACATTAGATGAGAAGTGAGCATCTCAAGTGAGAGAACATGCACCTAACATTAATATAGTATTTGCAAATTTTGCATTTAAACACTTGCTAAATTTTTAATTTTTTTTAATGGGGCTCTGACCTATTTTTCACCAAATCTCTATTCTTTTTATAAACCATTTTAGGTGACCAGCCACAAGGACACCATGCTTAGCATATTCTCTCTTTTAGCATACTGCAGTTGTGGTGGAAGTTTCATGTTATTGATAAATTCAGTTCTTCATTATGAACTTTCTTTCTAGTCGGACATGTTATCCTATTGTTATTCATAGATGTTGAGTTCCATTATGATGTGATAGACTGTGGAGTTAATTTTATTTTGGAATATTATATGGATATTTTAGACTGAATTGTATGATTCAGATATAATTATTACTCTGTCATTATTCAATGTGCGTTTTGATACTTAAATGGTGGAATGTGATATTATATGTCAATTTGTTCTATGTTAATGAAAAAGAAAAAAGAAATTTAACATCCGCTTTTTAAATACTAGGAGGTTAGTAAATAAAAATCTTCGATAGTGACGCTAAGAATGAATCAACTGGGTATTCTGTTTTAATTTAATAAGGGTGGGGGGTTACATATCATCCCTTTATGCTTTGTTGGAAGCGATCAGTTGGTGCCGCCGACAGACATTCACAGAACCCACGTACCTTTTGGAGGTAATCTTTAGGTTTAATTTCCTCTTTATTTTCTTACAGTTCTCTTTTGTTTTCTTTTTCTATTTTTTGGTATTTCCCTTTTTACAGACGTGGTTCTATGAGGTGATAGGTCACTGCATGGGATTGGTCCTTGAAGAAGAGTAGGTTGGATGAATTTTGTTGGATGTACCGGTGGAGGAAATTGAACAAGTGTTCGAACCAATCCCTGGCTTTGAAGGATTTGTGGAAGGCGCTGAACGACTTGATGATCAACCAACTTAGGTTTTTTATTTTCGTTTCTTTATGAGTTTTTGTAATCTTTATATTTGGGTGGATACTGAATCTTCGTTGGGGATGAAGGTGCCGTTCTACCCTTGGAGTCTTCGTTCGAGGGCTACGGGGGCTATGGGCATACACACCCAGATGAGGCGGTTATTGGTGCACGGGTTTTGGTACATTTGGTACCTTGGAGAGAGGGTGGAATATTAGATTATGGAGGGATATTTGGAGGTGCCACTATTATCCCGCCAGAGTATATGAGGCGGGTGCGATAGATGACGGACGAGGTAAGGGCGGTGGCAATGGAGGGCGATCCCTATACGTTCTACACCGATATGACGGTCAGCAATGACTACCTTGATTTTGTAACCAGCTATTTAATGCCTTCATGTATATATGAGGTGGAGAATTTGACTCCACCTATTATTGCTTTGGGGCGAGGTACCAGTGTATCGGTGGGGTCAGCCCACAGCACTAGAGGAGGCGCGATTACAGTGACTGAGGAGGTTCCACTTATTCAGATCTCTTCTCCCTCTTATCATTTTTGGTTGAGTAGCAGAGAGGTGGTGTTGGTGCCCCACCATCCTCATGCGCTAGTGGATGTGTTATCGAGTTTTTCTTATGATACCTTCTGGACTGAGATATACTTGTGGCCATCCCGGGCGGCACCTTGGGGGAGGAGAGCGAGATAAGTCTCCCCCTCGGGAAGGCAACGCCGCGGTCTCACACCCCTCTTGGGAAGGTTTTTTCGATCATCGTCGGTGTAGGGGTAAATGTGAGGAGATAGAGTTGCCGGCCAATTTTTCACAAAACAGGCAAAATAAATGTTGCCACTTCGATAGAGCGGCATCAATGAGAAATTGATGCATACGAAACCAATAGTTCGAAGGTCCGGGACTAAGTTACGGAATGCGAAGGTGTTAAGCACCCATCTCGCCCTTTAGGTCTCTCATGGGAAAGTGTTATTATCTTCCTTTATATCCCCGTCTAGTGTATGTGCATCTTTATATAATGGAGATCAACTTTATTCAACTAATACCATGGACAAGGTAGGGTGAGGTAATCCATAGGAATATTCCCAAAATAACATATGTAGAAAGTATGATTTGTGTGTTCATCATGATATTAATCGTTATTAGGGAACGATAATATGTGTTTGATGAAATAAAAACAAGTATGATATATATATATATATATACATACATATGAAAATTGGAGATGTTAGAAAATTAGGGAATTTGAGAAATTCAGAAAATTTGGAAAATTGGACTCGAGTCTTGGATTTTAATCTGAGACGCCTACGTAGCCTATAAAGGTATCAAAGTCCACGTAGTTCGAATGTAACATAGGGAGTGGGGGTTATCACATAGATCCGAACGTAATTTTATTATATGTGTATGTGTAGAAAATGTATTTTTTAGGTTTTGGAAAAAGCGTGTTGGATAATTCTGTTCGGAATTTACGGGTATAACCCTCTTTTATTTGCTTTTGGAATTTTTTTTAGAAAAAAAAGTATGTAAAATACACTAATAAAAGTGTAGATATTAATGTGTACGAACTAAAATAAGAACTAGATTAAGAATCTAATGTTCATTATGCAAAAACAAGGAATTTAAAGAGAGAGGGGAGGAATTAGACCTTCTTTGAATCTTGATCTTTGATCATGGATGAACTTCCTTGAGTGTTGGTGAATGTTGATGAGAGAGAAGGATATTTTCCAAATTGGGTATGAAAAGGATGGGAATGTAAGTTTAGATGGAACTTCACATGAGGGACTTTATTGATTTCGAGGGAATGTTGTTGAGATCACTGATGCTGATGGATCTATTTTTTTGGAGTGATGTCATGGCCCCTATTTATAGGGACAGGGGGTGACGATCAGCCTACCCCTAGGTGTGCCTATCGACATGTACCCCGAGGCATAGTGACGATAGGCAGGGATTAGGATCTGCCAATTAGCAGTCATGTGCAGATTTTTTGGGAAAATGGTCGTAGAACACAAACTGTTGATTAGAATCGCCCACGAGGCATACCGTTGGAAAGGTATTTTAGATATCATCAAGAGTTCTTTAGACTGCTCCCGGGTTTGGCAGTTGATATTGGGTCAAATGTGGCTCAAAAGCCCACGTCGGTCCTTTGGACGGGAGATCGTGGGATACAAACGGATCGTTAGTCCACAAGGTAAGTTAGAATTGTGCATGGGGTGTACCGTTGAAAAGTCTAGTAGAAGTTTTCGATATTCCAAAGATTTTTGCTCAGTTTGGAAGGTTGACCTTAGTCAATCGGGGCTCAAAAGTGTCCATGAACCTCTCAGACTAAAAGGAATTGTTCATCCGTATCGTGGGTCAGAATCATGCATGGGGTAGACCGTTAGGAAGGGTATTCAGTGCCCTTCGAAGATTCATTCAGTCTCATTTGAGCTGAAGAGTTGACTTTGGTCAAACGTTGCTCAAAAGTGCTCGGTGGCCTCCAGATCAATTTTTGGAGGAAAACTGATCATTCGCTTGAACCGTTATGCTGTTTTGCCCATGGGGTAGACCATTGGAAAGGAGTTTTAGTACCCTTATAATATTCAAAGATCTTTCACTCTAACGGCGAAATTGATTGGGGTCAAATTGGGGACCGAGCGTGCCCGGTGGCCTCCGAACAGTCATCGGTAGCAAAATATCCGTTCATCTGAACCTTTATGACAATTCATTCATGGGGTAAACTGTTGGGTCGAATCCAATTCTGAGGGATTAAGATAGGGATGTCCAATTCTTAGGTCAAAGATAGTTTTATGGGCTTATTTGGAGTAACCAATTCTGCGAGTCGAAGCCTATTCTGTGGGCTTAAGATAGAGACGGCCAAATCTTTAGATCAAAGCCAATTCTGAGGGCTTAAGATAGGGGTGACCAATTATGTGGGTCAAATCTAATTCTGAGGTCTTAGGATAGAAATGACCAATTCTACAGGTTGAAGCCAATTTTTTTAGCTTAAGTAGAAGCGACCAATTTTACGGGTCGAAGCCAATACTGTGAGCTTATGTAAAAGCGACCAATTCTGCGGGTCTAAGATAATTCCGAGGGCTTAGTTAGGGGTAACCAATTCTGAGGACATAGGTAGAAGCGATCGATTCTGAGGGTGGAAGCCAATTCTGAGACCTTAAGATAGGGGTGACCAATTTGCGGGTCAAAGCCAATTCTGCGGTCTTAAGTAGAAGTGACCAATTCTAAGAGTCAAAGCTAATTTTGCGGGCTTAAGATAGAAACGACCAATTCTGTGGGTCGAAGACAATTTTGCGGGCTTAAGATAGAGACGATCAATTCTACGGGTCGAAGCTAATTCTGAGGGCTTAAGATATGGGTGACCAATTCTACGCGTCAAAGATAATTCTGAGGGCTTAGATAGAAGCGACCGATTTGGAGGGTCCAAGCTAATTCTACGGGCTTATTTTTCCTTTGGGAAATTTGGGTACTCAACTAGAGATGCGTGATATTTATCTGGGGATTTGGGGAAGCATTTGGTTTTAGGTTCCACTGGGGAATAGCGAATGATTCGGGGATTTTGAGCTGGGGAATTTTCAAAATTTTGGAGCATCCTTTGGAGATATTGCTAGGGAGGATTGTTCTCTAGAATTCCTCTAGGTATTTAGAAAAATGTTTTTTCTTGGTGAAAAGGTTCCCAAAATAAATCTAGTGATTTAGGAATTTTTCGGGGATTTTTTAGGATTTTATGGTATTTGTTTTGACTTTTGTACAAAATTTTAAAGGGGGTGTCGATCGGCATAGATGGAGGGTTTATTAATGGCACTGGTACAATCTTTTGGTATTCCTCGAGCAGGTGGAGGGACAGTGTCGATCGGTGGTGGCAGGGGAATGCCGATCGGCATGCCCCTTAGCCTTCTATAAAAAGGGGGCGGACTCTACTCATTTTTCACAGCTTTTTGACTTTCCTTCTTCTACAAATCATTCTGATGTTCCCAAGTCAAGATATGGCTAAGTTTTCAAGAAGCTCTACTCACATGGCATGGATTAATGCCGACGATTGGGCAGGGTTGGAGTAGAGGGCTAGGGTGCCCCTTGCACTGGGCAATGAGAACTCATTTGATGCATTTGATCCAGTGGTGGATGATCGGATTCTTCTATGTGAGCCTTCGCATCATCGTTCTTCTAGGGTGGTGAACCCTGGTGGCTGTGTAAGTATTGAATGACCTTTGGTATTCTTTTCCTTTTTTCTTGATGAGGTTGCGTTATTTCTTGATTTTGACAATGATTTTCTTTATTTCTCTGATAGTATAACGCCTCCATGTCTACTATACGTGCCCAAGGGACGATGGGGCTTAAGGATTTTTTTAGAGCGCCTTATATCTATGGTGCGCTGGATGGTGTCATCAGCCGGCTTTGGGAGATTGGCGTCTACTCTAGATGAGATGCCTCGTTATATGGCTGTTCAGTGTGGTATGGGGGAGAGGTGGTGGGACACTACACACACCTTCTATTTTGGCTTTAGGGAGATAACGGTGACTCCCATTGATGTCCAGTAGCTGCTGGGGATGGACTAGGACGGTGCTCAAATTGAGGTAGATCGGACGCCAGAGGCGGTGATGGCAGCATTAGGTGATGTGGAGAGGGTGGTCTCTGGGATTCTCTTCATTTGTATCTATTGAGGGAGATGTTGTTGAGGAGTATGATTGATGAGAGCGATGGTCAACAGTTGCATTAGATGGCCCGCTTGTTTATTCTGCTGGTGCTGGGAGGTTTTCTGGTGTCGACGAGTGGCGATGACATGCACTTGTGATTTTTTCCATTCTTGATGGTGTTCTCGGACATCCGCCTTTATGATTGGGGGAGCCTAACATTGGAGACCCTTTATTACTCTCTTGATGCATTCAGCTAGTGCTAACGATAGTCTTTTACTCTAGCCACGTATCTTCTGGAGATATTTTTTATTTTTTTGCATTTTTCCTTTATGCATTTGCATTTTCCTTCATGCGTTTTATCTTGATTTCTTAAATGATGGCCTTTTCCCTTTGCTGACGTGGTTTTATGAGGTGATTAGGTTAAACACCCAATTGAAGCACCCTATATCTTTGACTCACTTGAGTCTATATTATATAGGTGCTCATCTAGTTTGGAAATAGTGACAAAATTGAGTCATACCCTTTTCAAACAATAAACCATCAGGCTCTTCATTTTGAATTCCTCTAATAGTCCAAAGGTATCAACACCAACACCACACCTAGGGTCATTTATGTGTTGCATATGAGATTGCATTCTTCATGATATGTGTGTGTGTGTGTTAAATCCCATTAAAATAATTTTTCCATAATTTTTGGGATATTTTAAATAATTTCTATGATTTTTAAACAATTTTTATAATTTTAAAATTGTCTTTTACGAAGTTTGTGGGCTAATGTGTAAATTCTTTAAGCTGTTAAAACTTGCTTGGGTAAAATCCAAATGCGCTTGATAATTGTGTGGGTGCAAATTGTATTTGTGAAAGTTCAAAAACAGGTGTTTTATACGCCATCTCAGCCCTACACGTGTTAGACTCACAACCACTAGATTTGTGTTTTCTTGCCCAATATATCTATGTTTGATTGTGAACCCTTGGATTGTTTTTATCTTTAGTCTCCATGTGTTCTTGCCTGATCCTTGTGTTTTCGTTTAAACCAATCAGAGGCTTTATAATTTCGGTGCATTGGTACCCATCAGATTTTCCTTGATCACTTAAGACTTAATCGTGACCATTCATTTTCTTTGAAGTTTCAGAGGCTTCGAGGGCTTAGTATAAACACATGCCTTATGTGTTGCGATTACAATATTTTGATGACATCACTTCTGAGAGAAAATAAAGAGGAGAGAGAGAGAGAGAGAGAGAGAGATAGAAAAATAAAACCCTAAACTAAACTCCGGCCAAATCTCAATGAAAATCATTTATGAGAGTGTGTTAGTTCGAGAGTTGTGAAGATCATTCCTCTTTCATCCTTAATCTCTTTTCGAACTTAATCACAACAGTTTGATCTTATTTTCTTTTATAAAAACTTAAATTGAAGTTATGTGATACATTTCACGTTTATCTCTCTTAGTTTGATTTCTTCTTTCGAGAAATCATAGTTTTGTTAGCTGTTTTTAACTGTTATATTTTCAAACCCTAAAACTAACAAAACAGTTTCTAACTTCAGTTTATTTGAACATTCAGACTCAGATCTAGTTTAAGATCTTAATTGGGGATTTACACTTTCACATATTTCACATTTTGTGAAATAGTCTCTATATTTTCTAAATAAGAAAGTATTTAGGATGTTAGCTCATGTTTATAGCAAGATTCCTTCTTGATCTGTGGATATATTGAAAGATCCAAAGTCTGATATTTTCGATTGAACTGGTTTTGGAAATGTTTACATATTTGTGATCTATTTGTAATTTGATTAGCATCTTGTCTGTAACTGAGTGTGTGTGAGTTGCATGCATGTGATTTAGAGCACATCACCACTTGCACCTTCACACTACTACACTAAAAAGTGTTGGTATTGAGATCTTGGATTTTTTAATCGACGTAAAGATAAAATAAGTGGAGTTACAAATCTGAGAGAACATCAACAATATCAGAGCCTTGGTAGAAGTCGGGAAATCTAGAGGAGTT
Organism: Sambucus nigra; assembly: GCA_949130495.1. Classification (NCBI taxonomy): domain Eukaryota; kingdom Viridiplantae; phylum Streptophyta; class Magnoliopsida; order Dipsacales; family Adoxaceae; genus Sambucus; species Sambucus nigra. The sequence continues at coordinate 205,966,579 of OX422217.1, forward strand.
GGTACATTTCTGAACTGAGAATTAGGTCTGATAATGTGTCCTTATTGTTATATAGTTTGTAACCTATTACTCTATTTTAGTGGATTTTTTCTTTTGATGTGTAGAGACCTTCGTGGATGTTTCTCCAATTGGGTGGGGTTTTACCACATTAAAAAGTGTACTTGTGTTCTTCCTCTTCCACGAGGCTGTGTTGATTTAATTTCTTTATAAGTTTTGGTTTTCAAAATTGGTAAACCTATACCTTAAATAACTCGTTCATACTGTTTTACACATATTATGTTAAGAAATTTGTTTTAAGAAAAGAGTTTCTTCAACAAACTGTTTAGAGCCATTTTGATAGTTTAATCTTGAATTAAACGACTTAAGTGATATTTTTTTCAATTGGTATCAGAGCTTTGATTTTTCAAAATATTTTAATATCTTGAGTTTCTCAAATTGTTTTCTCAAAACAAATTATGGACAAGAATTTTGAGAGACTAGGTAACCTGTCTAGGCCCCCTCTCTTTGATGGAACCAATTTTCCTTACTAGAAGGTAAGGATGGTTGCTTTCATCCAAGGAACATTGGGAGATGATGTATGGGAAGTTATTGAAAATGGTTATACTTCCTACTAAACCAGCTACTGAAGGAAGAACTGTGAGGATTAGAAAGTTACTAAGTGAATTCACTGAAGAAGAGAAACAAACTTCCTTTAACAATAACAAAGGCAAAAATTCCATATTCACGTCTATCAATGAACACGAATTTAATGGGATATCATTATGTACTACCTCTAAGGAAGCGTGGGACACCCTAGTGACTACACATGAGGGTGACACTAAATTTAAAGCTACTAAAACATAAATGTTAATCCAACAGTACGTCTCCTTGATCATGATTGAGACTGAGTCATTTGATGACTTCTATATTAAAATGACAGACATTATGACCAAATTGCATGCCAATGGGATTGTATATGATAGAAAGGAAATTGTTTCTAAAATTCTAAGATCACTTCCACAAATATTTGATAATAAGAGATATGCAATTGAGGAGATGGATGATCAAAATCTCACACCTGAACTTCTCAGTAGCAAATTGAGAACTGTGGAAATGGAATTAGAATTTAAGAAACAATTAACCCAGTCCCAAAAGAAACAGTATGCCTCCAATATTTTTTTTCATCTAAGTTCACCACACCTGAACTTAGCATACCTAAAATTAACTTAGACTCTGATGAGGACTGTAATTTAGAAAGTCTGGATAATCAACTTGGCTTAATGTCTAAACAGTTTAAGAAAATTGTGAACTTTCGAAATAAAATAGCAAAAAGACAAGGCAAACCTACTTATCCAAACCAATCTAACTATAGCCCTCATGAGAGAAGAGAAGACAAACACCAGACTGATAATCACAAGAGACCTGGGAGAGACCTTAAAATGTTGAATGCTATAGGTGTGGGAAGTTATAACACATGGCTGGTGACTGTAGAGTTAACTTAGACAAAATTCACAAACATAATAGGCATCATCTATGCAAGACTTGGGATGACTCAAGTGAATCTAAAAATGATGAACCTGTAGACCCTTGTATGTCATTCTTTGCTAATATAATCTACACTGACAATGAGGAATCTGATCATGTTATGATAACTAATACTATGCCTTCTGGTTTATTTTCCTTATTGCTTGAGAATGTTGATAATGCTTCAAACGTTGTGTGTGTGAGTCAAAGGGAACGCTGTATCATTGATGTCAATGGGTGTGTGAGTCCTAAAAATGAATCGCTAGGGGACACTACACACTGCACACTTAGTGACTCCGACAACGCTAACCTTCCTGACATTCACACACTATACAGAAAAACTCTCAAGAAAAGAACTAGACTTGAAAATATTGTCAAGGATCTTACCCAGAAGATAGAAACCCTAAGTCAGATGATAAAAAAATTTAAATAAAAAATGAAATATTTGTCTGACTCGAATGAAATTATGGAAAATAAACACAAGGGAACATTGTTAGAATTAAAACAAACAAAATAAAAGACATCCATAGTCTTCAAAAAATTTACAAAATTTAAAAATAATTTTAAAAGTTTCGGAGATTGTGTTGCTGAAAGTAAAACCAATTATCATGACAGAAATCGAATAGGATTTTATCCCAATTCTATGACCCAAACTAAAATCTTTGAAACAATAAAGTTTGGGTCTGGTGGCAAAAGATCTTTTGAAACTTGTCCAAACTTTCAAAGTTTGAAAATGAGTTTGATATAAAACATCTGAAGTTAGATATTGGTAAATCAAGTACTTCTAAGCATAATTTTGAACAAAAGTCTAAATACGTCTGCCCCCTATTCGACAAGTTGATTCATCATTTCATCATGTGCCACTTAGGAACAAGACTAGAGCTCAAAACCTAGACAAGCCTTTGAATAATAATTTTCCCAAGGTTATGAGTTCTACGTTCCATCTTTACTGCTCCTATTGAGATATCTATGGGCATTCCCTTGATGGTTGATATTCCAAATGTCTATGTAATCCAGTCTAAAATTATCCTATTTAACTTAACTTCAACTATTATAAGAGAAGCCGAAATAACTATGTCCTTCCTAGACAGCCAGACAAGAATTCTAACTATCATAATTGAAGGAGAATGACTAATACTAAAAGACCATAAAAACAAAATCCTAGATTCTTTTCTAAACCAATTGCTCAAACTATTTATAGTACTAATTAATATGCGCCAAAATCTTTTAAAGAAAAGACATTAGCTCGCAAGTTTTATCAAATACGAGCTAATAAGCGCAAATTCAAAACTAGAGCAATTTGGGTCAAAAAAGATGATCTATTACCCCACTTGAAGTGAAACATTGTGATCAATGCTTTTAAAGCCGAAAACACGACAACTGGATGGTATTTAGACTCTGGATGTTCCAAACATATGACCGAGGATGATTCAAAACTTTCAAACAAAACTAACTTCTCAGGAGGAAAAGTCTTGTTTGGAGATGGTGTATCTTCCCAGATCATTAGTAAAGGAACACTCCATCAAGAAGGATTACCCATTTTTAAATATGTTCTCTTGGTAAAAGGTCTTAAAGCCAATTTACTAAGTATATCACAGTTTTGTGACTCAACCCACACTGTCACTTTTTTAAAGATCAATTGTAAAATTTTAAATGAAAAAGTTAATTGCATTATTAGAGGACTCCGTACTCTAGATAACTGTTACACAGATGATCCAAGTACAGAGGTTTGAAACATTGCTAGAATGGATGACAATAAGATTTGGGATAATAGGTTGGGTTACATTAATTGTGATAGTCTTAGCAAATTGTGCTCCCAATATATAGTTAGAGGTCTTCCTAAGATCAAACCAATTTCAAACATCGTATGTGGCCCATGTCAAGAAGGAAAAATTATTAAGGCTCCCCACAAGAAAGTTAAAGAAGTTATATCCACTAAAGCTCTAGAACTCATCCATACAGACCTACTAGGTCCTTCTCGTACTGTTAGTCTTTGCGACAACAGTTACATCCTTGTTATGGTTGATGACTTCACTCGATTTACCTGGGTTTCCTTTTTAAAACACATATCAGAAACCTTTCGTAAGTTTTTGAATATCTTAGTTCATATAGAAAATCAAAAGGATTCCCAAGTAGATAGAATTCGTAGTGATATAGTAGGAGAATTCATAGATTCGGGTGTCATCGAATATTATGACTATAATGGTTACAAACATGAATTTAGTGCTCCTAAGACACGTCAACAAAATGGAATTGCTGAGCATAAAAATCGCACTCTTTAAGAAATGGCTCGTGTGATGATTCGTGCGAAGAACCTACCTAAATATTTTTGGGTAGAATTCATTTGTACCGCCGCTCATATAATCAATCGAGTTTACTTAAGGAAAAATACCAAACAAACATCCTATGAGCTTTGGTATGGGAAGAATCCTAACTTAAAACACTTTAGAACCTTTGGTAGCATATATTACGTCTGTAAGGACAGAGAACATCTGTCTAAATTCGAAACCGTAGGAGATAAAGACATTTTCTTAGGATATTCCCAACATTGTAGAGCCCGCCGTGTCTATAATCTTCGTTCCAAAACCATGATGAAATCCATTAATGTGGTTGTAAGTGACACTAATGTAGAAAGTAAGACCAAAGAACCAACTATTATGGATGACTCCAAAAACATTTTAAATTATGGCTCTCCAAAAATAGTTGAATCCTTACCAACTGACACCCCTGAAGTACCTATCTGGGTTTCCAAAGATCATCCTTTAGATAGTGTTGTTGGTAATCCTACTGAGCCTGTTCGTATAAGATATCAACTTCTTAACATTGCTCATTTTGCATGCTTTGTGTCTCTTATTGTGCCAAAGACTATAAATGAAGCCTTGAATGACACTTTGTGGATAAGTGCTATGCAGGAGGAACTTCTTCAATTTGTCATTCATGATGTATGGAATTTTATACCCTTGCCTGAAAATAAAAGGGACACGTTGGATTTTTAAAAATTAAACTAATGAATCTAGGATGATTATTCGAAATAAAGCTAGATTAGTTTCTCAGGGCTACTATCAAATGGAAGGAATAGACTTCGAGAAAAATTTAGCTCCTGTCACTCGCCTCGAGTCTATTTGTTTACTTTTTACAATAGCTTATCATTTTCATTTCACACTATATCAAATGGATGTTAAGTCAGCCTTCCTTAATGAAATTTTAACTGAGGAGACCTATATCGAACAACCCAAAGGGTTCATTGACCCTCATCACCCAAATTATCTCTATCGTCTTAAAAAATCTCTTTGTGGGTTAAAACAACCTCCTAGAGCTTGGTATGAACGTCTATCCACCTTGCTTTTATACCACGATTTTAGGATAGGAGGGAATGACCAAACTTTATTTGTCAAACATTTGTAGAACAATATTACTATAGCCCAAGTTTATGTTGATGATATCATTTTTGGATCCACCTCCCCTTTAGAAGTTAAAACCTTTTCGGACATTATGCACAAAGAATTTCAAATGTCACTTATAGGGGAGTTACAACTCTTCTTAGGGCTCCAAGTTAAAGAAAATTCAGATGGATTATTTGTATCACAATCCAAATACGCTTTAGATATTGTAAAGAAGTTTGGCCTAGAAACAGCTAAAGAAGCTAGGACTCATATGAGTACTTCTGTAAAACTTTCTATAGATGAAAATGGTAAATCAATTGATTCTATCTTGTACCGTAGTATGATAGGAAGATTACTTTACCTTACTACCTCCCCTCCTGACATCATGTACTCTGTCTGAGAGTGTTCCCGATATCAAAACAATCCTAAAGAGATTCATCTCTTATGCATTAAAAGAATTATCAAATACATTAAAGGTACTCTAAACTTAGGAGTACGGTACACTAAAGACACTTCTAGTACTATAGTAGGTTACACCGATGCTGATTGGGTTAGTTGTACCGATGATAGTAAGAGTACTTCAGGAGCGTGTTACTACATTGGTAACAATTTAGTAGGATGGAGTAGTAAAAAAGAAAACTGTAATTCCTTGTCTAGTGTTGAATCCAAATATATTACCGCAGGAAGTTGTTCTGCTCAATTACTTTGGCTAAAACAAATGCTGAATGATTACGGTATAACTGAACATAAGTTACATCTCTATTGTGACAATCAAAGGGCGATTAATATTTCTAAAAATCTAGTTCAGCACTCTCGTACCGAACATATTAAAATTAGATATCATTTCATACACGAGTTAGTTGAATCTAAGGAGTTAGAATTAATTACCTACCTACTGAATTAAATTACCTAACCTATTTACTAAACCATTAGACTTTCTTCAATTTGAATCTTTGCACAAATCTATTAGTATGGTTATGGAGGAACAATGATTTACTGTTTCATACTTATTTTCTTTACCCTTTGTCCATTGAGACAAAATGGGGGAGAAATTTGAGTCCTCTTGTACATCTTGTTATATTCTCAACTAAAAAGATTGATCTTAGTTATCTTATTTCCATGTATTAGTACCTTCATTTATAACAGAATTTTTATAGGTTATTGGTATGTATCTAGTTGAGTTATGTAATTTTCTCTTTTTATTATATTGGGTAGGTAGAATTTTTGTACAGGAATAGGTTTTTCTTATTCTTTTGTATCCCTACGAGTCCTAGATGACTTAAAGGAGATTTTGTCTCATATTTCCAAAGGTGGAGATTGAAGCACCCTATATCTTTGAATCACTTGAGTCTATATTATATAGGTGCTCATCTAGTTTGGAAATAGTGACAAAATTGAGTCATACCCTTTTCAACTAACAATCCTTTAGACTCTTCATTTTGAATGCCTCTAATAGTCCAAAGGTATAAACATCAACACCAAGCCTAGGATCATTTATCTGTTGCATATGAGATTGCATTCTTTATAATATGGGTGTGTGTGTGTTAAATCCCATTAAAATAATTTTTCCATAATTTTTGGGATATTTTAAATAATTTCTAAGATTTTTTAAACAATTTTTAAAAAATCTTAAATGGCTTTTACAAAGTTTGTGGGATGATGTGTAAATTCTTTAAGCTGTTAAAACTTACTTGGGTAGAAACCAAATTCGCTTTATAATTGTGTGGGTGCAAATTGTATTTCTGAAAGTTCAAAAACATGTGTTTTATACGCCATCACAGCCCTACACATGTTAGACTCACAACGGTTGGATTCTTGTTTTCTTGACCTCACATATATGTGTTTGATTGTGAACCCTTGGATAATTTTTATCTATGTTCTGCATGCATTCTTACTTGATCCCTGTGTTTCCATTTAAACCAATCAGAGGCTTTATAATTTTGGTGCATTGATAGACATCAGATTTCCCTTAATCACTTAAGACTTAATCGTGACCATTCATTTCTTCGAAGTTCCAAAGGCTTCCATGGATTAGTATAAATACATGTCTTATGTGTTGAGATTACAATCTTTTGTGTACCTCACTTCTGAGAGAAAATAACGAGGGAAGAGACAGAGAGAGAGAGAGAGAGAGAGAAAAAGAAAGAAAAGAGAAAAAGAAAACCCTAAACTAAACTCTGGCCAAATCCCACTAGAAAATCATTTCTGAGAGTGTGTTAGTTCGAGATTTATGAAGAAAGTTTTTAGGATGTTGGCTCATGTTTATAGAAAGATTCCCTCTTGATCTTTGGATATAATGAAAGATCAAAAGTCTGATAGTTTTGATTGAACTGATTTTAGAAATCTTTTCATATTTGTGATTTGTCTATAATTTGATTACCATCATGTCTGTAATTAAGTACGTGTGAGTTTCATGCATGTGATTTAGAAAACATCACCACTTACACCTTCACACTACTACATTAAAAAGTGTTGGTATTGAGATCTTGGACTTTTGAGTCGACGTAAAGCTGAAAGGAGTGGAGTTACAAAGCTGAGAGTACATCAACAACATCAGAGCCTTGGGAGAAGTCAAAAAATCTAGAGGAGTTGGTACGTTTATCAACTTAAAATTAGGTCTGATTGTGTGACTTGATTGTTATATAGTTTGTAACATGTTACTCTATTGTAGTGGATTTTTTCTTTTAAGGTGTAGAGACCTCCGTGGATGTTTCCCCAATTGGGTGGGGTTTTACCACGTTAAAAATTGTACTTGTATACTTCCTCTTCCTCTCATCCCTTTCTTGAGGATATGTTGATTTAATTTCTTTATAATTTTTGGTTTTCAAAACTGGTAAACCTATACCTTAAATAACTCGTTCATACTATTTTACACATCTTGTGTTAAGAAATTTGTTTTAAGAAAATAGTTTCTTCAACAAACTGTTCGGAGCCATTTAGATAGTTTAATCTTGAATTAAACAACTTAAGTGGTATTTTTTCATCAATTGGTATTTTTTAAGGATGACTCTGTTGGGGACTTCTGCCGGATGTACCTGTGGCTAAAGTTGAACCTACAGTCGAAGAAGTCTCTCTCTCTAGAGGCTATGCGTCAGGTCCTGAATGGCCTGACGAGCGAGCGGGTAAGCCCTCTTTTATCCTGAGACTATCCTTTCCTTTGATGGTTTTTATTAATATTTATCTTTTTCTCTTGGTGGGGATATGCAGGTGACCTTTTATCCTTGGGGGACGGCCATTCAGCACACTGGTGGGACTAGGGGACAGGCACAGATGTGGCATCTGCTGGTGAATGAGTTTGGTTATTCTTTGTACCTCGGGGAGAGGGTAGTC